>OZ026523.1:20256630-21572880 GCA_964019695.1 Loripinus fragilis
AATTCTCAAGTTATTTAAAGGTTTCATTACATCAGCATTAATACAAACCTCAAGTTGTTTGTACCAAACTATAGCTTATATAGATCAACCGTGGTTTGGGTACTGATCGTCCATGGTTTACAGGCATTGTATTGCTCAATGTAGTGGCCTATCTTTAATCAATATAAATGGTGTTCATGACGTTTGAAGGCATACGAACTGACTATTTCACAGTTGTGACGGCTATGTCCTTTGAAGAATATTACATGACCAACGAAAACAACGCTAATTTCGTACAGTGTGCAGTAGATAAGAGTAGTCAATAGAATACTTTTTTAACATTTAACGTCGCTTCTTGGAGCGAAATAACGTCATGCATTAAAATCGATAAACCACTAGTGGTTTATAGATTTGAGAGTAACGTTTTGAAATGACGCTTTTAACAACGCCACATTTATTCGGCAAAATCCTAACGTCGAAAATGAGATTTCACAATAAGTAAATGTCATGTGATAAATAAAATCTAACATTCGTACTCTTGTATTCTTTAATTTATTAAACTCGTCGCGAAAACATTTCCCCAACTCTTTAATATATTCAATGAAACATGAGCACTTATGTAAGATCCCTTATTTCTCAAAAAGGACATAGGAAAGTTTTGGACGTCAATGAAAAGCTTTTACCCAGCAGGCACATGACCTCAAAACGACGCGTAACAACGTCGATGTGACGCCATGACGTCGCAATCGACGTTGATACAACGTCATTTAAGGTTGTGTGCCTGCTAGGTAATGTGCACAACAATTATGTCTTGCAGGAATTAGTGAGAAGTTTCATCAAATTGTTGGAGAAAATGCGATTATCTCAAAATTCTATGTACACACTGTATATTAAATAGGACATTCAACTCCAGTTGGGAATACTAATGAAGGATGTCTGCTGATTTTATAATAACCCAATCACCCTGGTGAATTAATAAGGCCAAAAACAGTAGTATACTTAACAGTAAAAGAAACGCATATTTTGCATATTTGGTATATTGTAAAAATTGGATGTTAAATACTGATCTAATGATATGATAGGTATCAATGATGTTTGGAACATGTGTATAATCAAATGTGTCAAAAACCGAGAGCTCATTGGAATACTGCTATTAAAGTGGGATAACTCTGGGCTAAATGAATTAACTCATAATTATGGCGAACTTCGAGATGTTGATGCATAAAACCACTGAACGGATTTTAATGAAAATCACTCTGCAGCATAATCAGGACATACATACTCCTTCTGAAGGTTAAGTTGTCAGGAATTCATCAAGGTGGATCAATGTGAACGAGTTACATTATCAGACAATTAGCCGGAAGTGTGTATAAGACAGGCAAGTAAGTGTCCAAACAATTGTTTTAAACGGTTCTATTGGACAATACCTTAATTTAAATAAAGCATTATGTACCAGATTTTCTTACATCCTTGAGATTCTGGTGGCTTTCACGACCAATGTAAAAAATAAAAAAAAAATGGGATTTTTGGATCTGCAGTATAATTCCTACAGTAATGATTTTTAAAAGGTTTATGCAGTTTTCTTATTTGTTGCATTGTTTTGTCGGGATATCCAGCAAAATCGGATTCAAAACACGACTCTTCCAATGTATGGCACTGTTTTTGCGGTTTTTGCATTAATTAACAAAAATAATATTTATCTGTGTAATGACAAATAAAATGGCCAGGAACTAACGCATCAATCCGATGGAACATATTCATATCATTCAGCTAAAATTTTGATTACGTTTTCTGGTATAAAATGGATATTGAATAATATGCGTTACTTTTGCTGTCAAGTATATAATACTATACGAGCGGCTTCTACTATTTGCCAGAGAAAACTTCGTGACAAAAAAAATACAAGTCAGGCTATGATTTAGTTCTTTATTTGCGCCACTCTTTTTTGCAGATAGCTTCATGCTACATAAACCAATTTCTGCTTTGTGTCTCAAAATGGAAATTTATTAAATAGATAAAAGTCTGACGAGGCGCCACAGAATATCATAATCTGTGATAATTGCTAAAATGATAGCCATGATATTCGTCAAGTGAAATATTTTTAAATCTCCATATGCACAATTGAAAGCAACCTGATTCTATTAAACGAGCTTTTAAAAACGATACAGATAGGAAAAAACGTGGGGTAGGTGATGCATGAATGAAATATAGCAGCAGCTAAATTAATAATCTGCAGTTCTTATTTATCCAAGAATACAATGTTAATGCGCTCATTGAAAACACTACGTCCACAAACAGTTACAATTCAGAGTAAAGCTACAATATATTGAAACTGACCTTTTGATTTTTTTGAAAGTAGGTCTAAGATCAAGGACACAATTTTATATATTGTGGCATATTTCCAAAGCCCGATCCACAAAGTATGCACTATTTAAAGATCAAAATTATATCTTCAGCAGTTGGAAAGTCATGGTCAACGATGTAGCTTGATGCACTTAAACACGCACATACACAAGCAAAATATTGTCTTTGGTTCAGAGTTACAATAGTTCTTGAGAATTAATTAGCAATCTCCCTAAGAATCATGCAGGCCCAGTAGAAAAGTTGATAAGTGACTTTTTCAGAATGCCAAAAAAAGTTGGCGCAATAGATTTCTTATAACATAAAAGTCACATAACCAAAGGGAAACGGTTATTGTCATGCCGTTACCATGGCAACGACCAGTTAAAGATTTTGCCTCCAGAAGCATGTTTTCCAGTTTTGGAAAAATGAAAAATTACACTTTTTGAAGTCAATGCAGCCTATTTATCTTTTAAAGTCTAATGGTTTATGCTGTATGACAAAAAACAATAAGGTATTAACTTTCAATATCACAAATGGAAAAGGATAAAAAAGACTTCCAGAGTATGTTTCTATGGCAACGAAAAGGGGCTATCTCTATATATATTTTTGGAGGCTTAAATTGACAAATTTCTATCCAAATTATCTTTTTACAGCAAAGGTGAAAATAAAGGTGTCAGCATAAGTAATATACGCTAATGCGTTGTGTCTTGAATTAAAGAATAAAAAAGGTCAAAATGTTTCTATATTCGGTATCCATGGCAACCAAAGTAGCAACATAATAGCAAAATTGGAAAAATGCCTTAATTTATGGAACAAAATGACCAACAAACACAAATGTGTCGACATTAGTTTATAAAGCATACGAAGCATAGATACAACTTGAAAAGTTGCACACACGCTTGTTTGGTTTTGTGTCTCAATTTGTTTCCATGGCAACGTGAATATTGCTACTGGACTGAAATTGCACTTTTTGACCATTTTAAAATGATAGTTGTTGAGACAGGAAATAGCAAAAGGGATGAATTTATTTTTGGGATATCCACTGATGCTAGGCGTCAGTAATGAAAAAATAAAAATCATCAAATATTTCATTTTCCTTGTTACCATGGCAACCAAAGTTGGTGGGATAGCCAGGTATGAAAATAGCCTATTCTTTAGCATTTTTAACTACTACAGCCATTCTCCCAACGTACATGGAGACATATACAGTTAATGGTAAGTTCTAAATGGTATTACCTTTTCATAAAACGCAAAATCATGCGTAGATTTTACCACCTTTTGGGGGTAACCATGGAAACAATCAGAGTACAGTCAGAGTACTGTCGCAAAATAGAGATTAAATAAATTGCATCTTAAAGAGGTTAAAGACATAGAAAATTGGACTGGACAGATCAAAGGCTAATCTTTATTAGGTGATTATGACTTCCTTACAGGGGGCAATAAAGTGGTCCCATGAAGGGATTAGGTATTTTCTGATAAAATATTGATCTTTATCTTAGTGAAAAAAAATTGTGTTGTATACAGGTAAGTCCCCTCTTGAGGCCCCTATAAGTTTGTGAGATACTGAAACTGTCCCTTATCAGTAAATTCACTAATAATTCCATATATCACAAAATATGTGGCTTTAAACATTTCCAGTTGGTTATAATTCAAGTTTTAATATGTTTAAAAGATAGTTTTGTTGAGATATATTAACATTACCAATATGATTTCAGCAAAATTAATAAGTTTAGTTTGATATAGTAACATTTATAGACGTTAAAAGTGGGTGGGGTAACCAGATATATAACCAAACTTAGTTTTAGTGATTTTTAAACAAGTTCTCCCAATAGTGGAGGGGACAATGGCATATTTGCATACTGCTTATACTTGATAGGGGCCTCCAAGTTTTATAGACTGTAAAAACATGTATGAGGTTTACCTCTTTCTTGCCGTTACCATGGAAACAAATACAGGCCTGTTGTAAAATGAATATTAAATATATTGCGCCTTTAAAAAGTAAAATGTACAGATGGTTATTTATGCAAGTTCCCAATGTGTATAAAAGATAGTTGAGTTGAAACATATTAACATTATCAATATGATTTAAGCAAAATTAATAAGTAAAGTTTTATTTGGTAACAATTATAAACCTTGAAAGTGGGTGGGGTAACCAGATATATAAGAAACATCATTTTTCGTCATTAAAACTTTTTAAGACAATACAGCCTATTTATCTTAGAAAAACTAATGGTGTATGCTGTATGAAAAAATACTAATCATGTATTAACCCCGTTAATAATGGAAAAGAAAAATTTGGTTACCGTGGCAACTTTAACATTGAGAGGGGAGACCGGGGCTAGTTGGGCCCCATTATAGAAAACGTACAATTTTCGAAAGACTTTAACATCTAGGTCTGCAAAACCTTTATATTTATTTAAGGCACAATAGGGCGGTAATAGTCCCGGTAACCCCATCATGTGTTTCTGTGCAATAAAGGGTAATCTTCATTCAAGGAGAACAGGTCATGATGGCCATTTGGCAAGTTCGGCAACCCCTGGTGGGTGGGGTAATCAGATAAATAACAAAAACTTATTTCAATAACTTTTAGCAAGTATGCCAAATAGTGGCAAAGATAATGACATATTTGAATGCTGCCAATATGCAATGGGGACCTTTCTGTTGCATAAACTGTTAAACATGAATTTGGGTTTACCTGCTTCTGGTTGTAACCATGGAAACAATCACAGGCCTTTTGCAGAATGGAAATGAAATTAATTGTATTTAATAGTGGACAGAATTGTTCCACCTAGTTATTATACTACATAATTTGATGTACATAAGCATAGTTCGGTATAAAATTTTAGAACAAGCTTTGGATAATTCAATTTAAAATGATTTTTTAGCTTTGAAGTCAAAACTAGTTCATGTTTTTCTGTATAGTACAGTTATTGTAACCATGGTTACGACCAGAAAGTGGTAGACCCAATGCATGTTCTTTTATTGTATGAAAGGTGATTACCATTTAGAACTTATCAATAAATGTATGCACCTCTTAGTAGGCAGTAAAATGATTGTAGCGTTTCAAATATTCCACAAAATAGGGTTTTTCAAGCTTGATTACCCCACCCACCTTTGGTAGTCTGGAATGATTTGTACAAAGATCTTATTGGGTTTATTTATTATTTTAATCTACTCCCTTTGAGCTTTAGTGTTTCAGCATATAAAGATCAGAATCAAAATTGGTGTGTTATTGGATATGTGAATGTGCAAAAAATGTCTTTTCACATTTTTTGGCCATTTTAGGCCAAATTCCTTCTTTTTGGTTACCATGACAACAAGCAATAAACTGAGAGAATAGAACATAGCTTACTTTAATTATAAATACAACTAATGAGGTCATCTAAACAGAGCAAGTAGTAAATGTAATCAAAGGAAAACTCATATCAGCCTGAAAGGTTTCAATTTCACATTTTTTTCTTGGGCAAATCTAAATACATGTATTTGTCATTTTTTGGCCATAAAGTAAAAACTTTTGTGGCATTTTCTGTAACTGTTGCCATAGTAACTCTAATCTGGAGTCTTTAAAACTATTAATTGTGTATTTGTATAACAGATATAGATTGTGTAAAATATGTTGAAAATTATTCGTACTTTGTCCTGCTGGAAGGAGGAAGTTTGCATCGAATATGCCCTTTTTGTTGAATATGCCATTTTTTGTGAAATGGCTGATTGTATGATGTTTGGTTTCCAAGGTAACATGAATTGAGATAATTCATTTGTAAATTTGAATTTGATGATGAAAATCAGGTGCTGGTTACATATATGTGCTTAAATAATCAATTTTAATCTTTTGTTTAGGGGCGATGTTTTGCTTTGAATATGCTCTTTTTGTAAAATAACTGAAAATCTGATGGTTTGGTTGCCATGGTAACCTATATTTAAATAATTTCATTATTTTCAATCTTTCCTTTTTGCTAAACAGATGTAGACTTACCAGAAAGTGTTTATATTATCCATATTTCTGTTTGCAGAAACAATATAATTTGCATTAGAATTGCAGTATTTTGTAAAATTTCTAATGGTCAGTTAGTTCTGTTGCCATTGAAACAAAAAGTATAACCATTTTGAGTTTTTTATTCATGGCATTTGTAAATCAGACAAGGGGTTACTTAGACACTATATATGTCGTTCATATAAATTTTTGCTGAAAAAAGTTATTCAGATTTGAAAAATGTCAATTTTTAGAGTTCTGAAAATTGGTTTGCATGGTTACATGTTTGTTGCTAGGGAGCATAATACAAATGGCATGTTTTTCATTTTTCATTAACAATTTTGTGTACAACTAATGTGTGTCTCTAAACAGACCTAGTAGATAATATTATCAAAATAACTTGTATCACAAAACCAGTCTGAAAAGTCCTAATTTCACATTTTCCTTGGGCAAAATTCATTTTTCGTAATATTTCTTTTCTACTAAGTAAAACAATTTTTGACAATTCCTGTTGCCATGGTAACTATTGTCAGAAATTTTAAAAACTATTATTTTGTGTTTGTATTGCAGATGTATATAATGTAAAATATGTTTAAAATTATTCATATTCTGTCATGCAGGAAGGAGATAGTTTGCGTTGAATATCCCATTTTCGTTGAATGTGCCATTTTTGTGAAATTGCTGATGGTATGATGTTTCGGTTGCCATGGTAACATGAATTGAGATAGTTAATTTGAATTTGATGATGTAAATCAGGTGCTAGTTACATAATGTGTACAAAAACAAACAATCAAATCCTTTGTTTAGGGGAGAAATTTTGCTTTGAATATGCTCGTTTTTCGCAAAATCACGCACTATCTGATGGTTTGGTTGCCATGGTAACCTATATTTAAATAATATTATTATTATTTTCATGTTTTAGATTTTGTTAATAAGATGTGGACCTGCCAGAATATGTATAAATTATCCATATTTCTGTTTGCATATACAAGATAATTTGGTTTGAAATTGGAGTGTTTTGTAAAATTTCTGACGGTTAGCTAGTTTCGTTGCCATGGAAACAAAAATTATAAACATTTTGAGTTTTCTTATTCATGGTATTTGTAAATCAGTGTATTTCATTAAAAAGTTTGTGTTCAACTAATGTGGGTCTCTAAACAGACCTAGTAGATAATATTATCAAAAGAACTTGTATCACAAAGCCAGTCTGAAAAGTCTCAATTTCACAATTTTTCCTTGGGCAAAATTCATTTTTCGTAATATTTCTTTTCTATAGAGTCAAACCATTTTTGGCAGTTCCTGTTGCCATGGTAACTATAATCAGGAATTAAAAAAACTATTATTTTGTGTTTGTATTGCAGATGTATATAATGTAAAATATGTTTAAAATTATTCATATTCTGTTGTGCTGGAAGGAGATAGGTTGCTTTGAATATGCTGCCATTTTTGTGAAATCGCTGATGGTATGATGTTTCGGTAGCCATGGTAACATGAATTGAGATAATTCATTTGTTAATTTGAATTAGATGTTGAAAATCAGGTGCTAGTTGCATATTGTGTACAAAAACAAACAATCAAATCCTTTGTTTAGGGGAGATATTTTGCTTTGAATATGCTCGTTTTTCGCAAAATCACGGACTATCTGATGGTTTGGTTGCCATGGTAACCTAAATTTAAATAATATTATTATTTTCATTTTTTGGATTTTGTTAATAGCAACCAACCAACAAGTTGTTGCCGCGCAGCGGCAACAGTGAGGGTTGGTTGCTGTTACGATTAGAGGCTCTGTTCTGTTCTATTCATCTGCTATATGAAGGCCTGATTTCCGTTCTGTCAAAACAGAGTTCCGATATCTATACGGAGTCGATTCGATTGAACTAAGAACCTTATTCTACCTTTGAAAAATGTGGCGTGACATTGACATTGAAAAAATACAAAAAGTAAAAGTGAATCGCGAAGATTCCAGTTTTGTTGATATTTAACTTGTATTTCAACCATAAGGCTTCCGGTTCCGGTTTTGTGAGATGGCGGAAAATTAAAGCGAGGAAAGAAAAATAATTAAAATCCGGTTGAATCGATCTTTTTACACACTGGGAATCCGATATTTTTGATAGAAATTGTAGTTTATTGTGTAGTCCATCATATTTGAGTAATATTTGACCTGAAATCATAATCTAAGATGGCCAGTAAAGAAACGCCCAGAGGCGGCGATGCGCGGAATACTCACAACATGAGCGGGAGTAAAATTCAGTGCATTGACTGTAAAACTGAGCTGAATAGTGGTAAAGTGAAGTCGCTGAAATGTGATTTTTGCAAATCATTATTTTGTTTCAAATGTACAAAGCTGAAACAGTCCATCTTCAATGAAATCGGGAGAGAGGAAAGTATTCTGTGGACATGTATTCACTGTAGAATAGCAGCCCCCGGGGTGAATGCATTAAAGGCTCAAATAAATAATTTGGAGAAGAAAGTAGCAGATATTGAGAAAATGCTGACCACACCAAGTACAGAATTGCCCAAGACTGAAAAAGAAGTAATAAGGGAGGTAATAAGAGAGGAAAAAGAGGAGGAAAATGAAAGGGAACAGAGAAAACTGAACATTATTGTGCATGCGTTACCAGAGAGCAGTGAAGGCACTTTAGAGGACAGAAAACTGGATGATGCAGAAAGGGTACATTCTATTTTGACTGACACTTTGAATGTGAATATTGATATTTTGCAGGTGATCAGACTAGGTAATGTGTCCAGAGACAGGCGTAATCCTAGACCAATAAGGTTTACAGTACAGACCATGAGTGATAAGCAAAGGGTGCTGAATGCTTCAAAGGCCTTAATAAATAATGAAAGGTTCTCCAATTTATATTTTTCTCCGGACTTAACTAATGGACAGAGAAAGGCCGCGTTTCTGTTGCGTGAGGAAAGAAGGCGAAAGATAGCAGCAGGGGAGGACAATTTAGTCATACGTAGAGGTAAAATTGTTGAAGGGTAGCAAGACAGGAGTCTTCTGATCACTCATATGCGCATGAGCGGGGTAGGATTCCAGCTAGAGGTAGGAGAGAGTACAGTCGTTCACCTCCTGGTGGAAGCCAGCGGGGTGCGACTTTTCAGTAATTATGACTCTGATCGATCAACTTGTATATATGTTGACAGTTCGTTAAATAGTTCAATACGTTCTGAGTTAAATAGTTCTGAGTTAAACAGTTCTGAGTTAAATAATTCATCTACAAGTACATTTAGTGATTTTTCATCAAATGAATCTTTTTTAAATAAACTGAAGTGTTACTATACAAATGCAGACTGCTTACTGAATAAGATAGAGGAGTTAGAAGTTGTGTTTTCAATTGAAAATCCAGATATAATTATTGTAACAGAGATTTTCCCCAAGAACTTGAAGTGTACAAATATTGACAATAATGAATATAAGATTCGTGGCTTTTCCTGTTTTATGGGGCCTGTGGCAGATGCATGTAGGGGTGTGGCTATTTTCGTAAAAGATGGTATTAAAGCAGACTTTTGTTATGATCTTAATAAGACATTATTTAAAGAATCTGTATGGTGTGAAATCTCAGTTGACGATAAAGAGAAGTTACTTATTGGAGCTGTGTACAAGTCACCAAATTGTGAAGCGAGGAACCAAGAAATGTTAAATAAGTTGATAACACAAGCAATTGAAAGAGGATATAAACACACTGTCATTGTGGGAGATTTTAACTTTCCTGAAATTAACTGGGAATCCTGGTCAGTGAGTGGTAGTGAAACACACCCGGCTTTCAAGTTTATAGAATGCTTAAGGGACAATTTCCTGTTTCAACATGTACATTCAAATACTAGACATAGATTTGGTCAAGAACCCAGTTGTCTTGACTTAGTTTTATCTGACAAGGAGGAGTTAATTGAGAATCTGAAGATAGGTGATAAATTAGGGGCTAGTGACCATAACAGTATTTTATTTAATATTACATGTCAATTTGAAAAAGAAGAGGTAAATCAACAGAGAACTAACTTTTACAAAGCAGATTATAGATTAATTAGAGAATATTTGAGCCAAGTTGATTGGAGTGAAATGAAAGGTTTGAATACTGAAGACTCAAGGAACTTTTTTATTGAAAAAATTCAACATTGTATAGATCACTTTGTACCTTTGAGGAGGACTTGTAAAAATTTTAAGAAACCTAAGTGGATGGACCATTATTGTGTTAGGAAGGTGAAAAAGAAATATCAGGCATGGAAAAGATTTACTTTTAGTCATAGCTATACAGATTATGAAAACTATTGTAAAATCAGAAACAGTGTGACCAAAGCAGTAAAGTTTGCAAAAAAGAAGTACCAAAAGGGACTGGCAGCTAGTATAAAAACCTCGCCCAAATCATTCTGGAGCCATGTTAAGGAGGAGACAAAAAGCAAGAGCACTATTGGTGATTTGAGAGACAAAGATGGGGATTTGAAGACTGAGGATCAGGAAAAAGCAAATATTTTGAATGACTTTTTCTCATCAGTGTTCACAGTTGAGGGGAATTCTGAATTGCCTGATTTTGAACAGAAAGTGAAAGATGAGGATTGTATAAATCAAATTGAAATTAACCCCGTGAAAGTACTGAAACAATTGAAATCCCTGAATGTGTCCAAATCTTGTGGTCCAGATAATTGTCACCCTTTTTTCCTGAAGGAGTGTGCTGAAGAGATTCATCTCCCCCTAACTGACATTTTTCATAAATCACTATCAAGCGGTGTCATTCCAGATGATTGGAAAAAGGCAAATATCACATGTATATTTAAAAAAGGAAATAAACAGGATCCTGGAAATTATAGGCCAGTGTCATTAACATCTGTCATATGTAAATTATTGGAAAGAACGGTGAGGGAAGAAATTGTTAATCATTTGTCAGTTAATAAATTGTTATCAGACAGTCAATTCGGATTCAGAAAAAACAGAAGTACAATTTTGCAACTTTTGACAGTCATGAATGAGTGGACAGAAGCATTAGATGATGGCATCCAAATTGATACGGTTTACTTAGATTTTCGCAAAGCATTCGACAGTGTGTCACATAAAAGACTCATTAAAAAGCTGGAAGGTTATGGTATCAAAGGAATTTTGCTTGAATGGTTTAAGAACTTTCTAAATGGAAGACAGCAAAGGGTGGTGATAAATGGAAAAACATCGGACTGGACTAATGTATTATCGGGGATCCCCCAGGGATCAATACTTGGACCTATATTATTCATCATATTCATTAATGATCTCCCAGGAGTAGTAGGAAATGTGTGCAAGTTATTTGCAGATGATTGCAAGTTGTATAAGAACATTAAATCAGAAGCAGACTTAAAAGAACTTCAAGAAGATATATATAGATTGTGCCAGTGGAGTAAAGAATGGTTATTAGGTTTTAATTTCAAGAAATGTAAAATTGTCTCATATGGGAACTGCCAATTTGAATATGAATATTATATGATTGAGGGACAAAATAATTATCATAAACTTTCAAATGAGGACTCCGAGTGTGATTTAGGGGTATTGTTTAAGTCAAACCTGAAATTTGATGAACACAGACAAAACTATTAACAAGGTTAACCGCATAATCGGTTTGATCAAGAGGAAATTTAAGTTCATTGACAAAGACCTATTTCTGACATTATATAAATCTCTAGTACGGTCACATTTAGACTATGGAAATTTAATCTTCTACCCTACTACAAAGAAATACAAACAAGTGTTGGAAAATGCTCAGCGTAGAGCTACCAGATTAGTGCCAGAATTGAGAGGACTGTCATACAGAGAGCGACTAGTTGAACTGAATCTCTCTACATTAGATTATAGACGGAAAAGATTCGACGTTATTCAAGTTTTCAAGATTATACATAAAATTGACGATATTGACATGAATGTTTTCTTCTTATTTGATGAAAATACCCAGTTACGAGGGCATAACCTGAAACTGAAAAAACCTAGGGCTAATAAATCAGTAAGAGCAAATTCATTCGCTTTGAGAAATATCCCAGTGTGGAACAGTTTACCGACAGATACAGTTAACTCTAAGACAGTAGTAGAATTCAAAACCAAACTTGACAAAATCTGGCAAGATAGAAGATATAATATGAATGATATATATTAAATTTATTAACTATATTGTTAATTTATCACAATCCAACCGGAACCGACGACATCGAAAAATCAAGACATCGAAGGGAATAATAAGCCACCAGGGCTTAAGAATTTTCCCTATCATCAACAAGGTATCAACAAGGTCAACAAGGTATAAGACTGAGGGATTTTTTCGGTCACCAGGAGCTTGAACTTTAACGATAGCTCTTCAAGCAAGCGCCTGTGTCATCCCCATGACGTGACGTCACAATTCTTATAACTTTACGTCACGACGTGATAACGACTTGAGCCAAACGCCAACTGCCACGTGCATCGTCGCGCCTTTGAAAAAAAGACATGAGCCGCGACATAAGATTTCCAACAATTTGATATGTGCGACCAGCAAAGACTCAGATCAGTCTGCGCATACACGCAGTCTGATCAGAGCCTTTGCTTGTCGCTGACTGAACATCATTTGGAGTTTCTAAGCTTAAAGGAGGCTGCACAGGCTCGACTGAGTCTACACTTGTCAAAATGACACATTGTTGGAAATCACATATCGCATGCTCAAATTAAAATCTTTATGGTATCCAATAGGAACTTCCGTTCAAGAGTCCCAGCGCCTTTAAAATAGCTTGCAGGATTATTCCATTTCCTTATACTCAGAGCAACGACAATTTATTGAAACACTTTTGTCACTTTTCATAAGGTGTTCTGTGCCAGGTGTGGTACTACAAAATGAAATGGTTTCGATTCATGATATTTGCCTTCTTCCTTACTTTTTATTCTCACACGAGTACCGACTCACAAGAAATACCGTATACTGTGCTATCCTCTCAGATCAAATAGACTAGTGGTTGGTTGCCCATTAGGTGAGCCTATTTCATATTAAGATGTGGACTTGCCAGAATGTGTATAAATTATCCATATTTCTGTTAGCATAAACAAGATAATTTGGTTTGAAATTGGAGTATTTAGTAAAATTTCTGACGGTCAGTTAGTTTCGTTGCCATGGAAACAAAAATTATAAACATTTTGAGTTTTTTTATTCATGGCATTTGTAAACCAGACATGGGTTATTTAGACACTATATATGTTGTTCATATACAGCTTTGCTGTAAAAAGATAATCAGATTTGAAAATGGTCAATTTGTTGTATTCTGAAAATTGGTTTCCATGGTGTCACATTTGTTGCTAGGCAACACAATACAAACGGCATATTTCATTTTTCACTAAAATTTTGTGTACAACTAATGTGGTCCTCTAAAGGGAGCTAGCAGTGAATGTAATCAAAATAAAACTAGTATCACAAAAGCCAGCCTGAAAAGTGTCAATTTCACAATTTTTCCTTGGGCAACTCTCCGCAAATCTCCAAGAAATCTTAATGTCCTGTTTCCAAGGCAACCACTGTCAGAAAAAGGGAATGCTTTGTTTTGTGAAAGTTTTTCAACAAGTCTAAATGGAGGTAAAATTATTGATTTCTGTGATTAGTCACTTATCACCATCTGCATGATTCTTAGGGAGAATGCTAATTAAGTATTTGTATTTGTTATTGCTATGTAAACAGAAAAAGGCGGCTGAAATAGGCTGAAATATAAAAAATGTCATTTTGGCCCAATTAGATTTGTGATGAAATAAAGAACATTATTCACAAGCAAACACCTAAAATTATATTTTGACAGACTAAACAATTATCTCAACATATAGCATTGTAAAGGATAGGTATTTTTATTTAGCTATAAACTGATATATAATTCATATCTGAAATATAAAAGTTAGTATTTTTAATGGAACTTTGGTTTTAGGTCCATTTCATGAGGTCTGGATGGGAATCGACATATTCAGAACAAGTGGGCATAGCTTTTACTTTTAGGAGATAAATGGTCAAAATACAGATAGCGAACAATTATGTGGTTTAGATATTTAAAAACAATCCTAGATTTTAAAACAATTATAAGTATATAAAAATATAATGAAAAGAAAAAATGTGCTTGAATTTAACTGATAAACGAAATCCAGACCCCAGATAGGCCCTTGTGCGTCTCATTACCTTCGGACCAAGTGAGATGCGTGGCAGACCCACACTTACCTGCTTGGAATTTTTCTAACACGGGGAGAACATGTTCTTTATAAGCCTGGATGATTTCGTGTCCCATTGTAGCATCATCCTCGTTACACTGTGAGAGTATGTATTTGGTGATATCTGGTAAGCTGCTTAACTGCCAAGAGTGATCAGCCTCAATATCATGGTGACCTTGGATTGTCTAGAAAATAATACCTATAAATACTTTTGGAATGAGAATATTGAACTGTAAAAAACGTTTGTATGTAACACTGCCAAGAGTGATCAGCCACAACAGCATGGTGACTTTGGAATGTCCAGAAAAGAATGGATATAAATATTTTGGATTGAAAACATTGAACTATCAAAATGCTTGTATGTTAACACTGCCAAGAGTGATTGGCCTCAATATCTTGGTGACCTTGGAATGTCGAGAAGAGAATGGCTATAAATACTTTTGGATTGAAAGCATTGAACTGTCAAAAACGCTTGTATATAACACTGCCACGCGTGCTTGGCCTCAATATCATGGTAATCTTGAAATGTCTAAAAGAGAATGGCTATAAATACTTTTGGATTGAAAACATTGAACTGTCAAAAACGCTTGTATGTTAACACTGCCAAGAGTGATTGGCCTCAGTATCTTGGTGACCTTGGAATGTTTAAAAGAGAATGCCTATAAACACTTTAGGAAAAAGTACATTAAACTGGTCAAAATGCTTGTATCTTAAAACTGCCAAGAGTGGTTGGCCTCAATATCATGGTGACATTGGAATGTTTAAAGAGAATACCTATAAATACTTTTGGAATGGATACATTAAACTGTCAAAAATGCTTGTATCTTAAACCGCCAAGAGTGATTGGCCTCAATATCTTGGTGACCTTGGAATGTTTTAAAGAGAATGCCTATAAATAATGTTGGAATTTAATACATTAAACTGTCAAAAATGCTTGTATCTTAACACTGCCAAGAGTGATCGGCCTCATGTGACCTTGGAATATTTTAAAGCGAATGCACTTTTGGAATAAAAGCAAGGAACTGTGAAAATGTGTGCGAGTTAACACCATAAGAGGTGGCAGTTCAGTACTTTCCTACTACAATAACTAGAAGCCACTATTTCTCCAGTGATAAATATTAAACATTTCAACCTGACGTTGTTGTAGATATTCTTCGGACCAATACAATTGAACAGAATATAGCTTTTAGATGTACGTACTATTAGTCCTGTATGCAATAATATTACCTTCAGGACTTGGTCCATTCTCCCAGTAAAGCGACCAACTGCTCCCAGAAGTTCAAGCGGAGTTCCAGCATCGTACAATGATATTCCGGGAAGATGTGTCAACAACTGAACCAGAAACCTCTCCTCTGTGTCTATGAAATGTTAAAGAATGAAAAGTCACATTAATTTTGGTGTGTCGTCACGAACATGCAGATAACATAAAAAGCCGTGGTAAGTAAAAAGCAAAAGAGATGGCAGCTGATCTGGCTACCCTTTTGGTATAAACTTACACTTAATCCCCTATAAAAAAAGCTTAAGAAAGGCATTTCCCCAGTGATTCATGTTAAACAGTTCTACCTGTTATTCTTGTAGCTCAATTTCTTTGGATAAAAAACAGCTATCAAAGCAGCTACCACCGGAATTTGGTGAAAAGTTACATGTACATTTTTTTCTTGGTGGTACATGTATTAATAATCAGAAATCTATTAAACACCAAGAAAGAAATAATTTCCCTGTGGATGTGGTCTCTGTATGTTTTAAGGCGTGATTCTCTGAATGTTAGTCTTTTATATACTATTGCTCCCATTTGTGTTGGGTTAGCGTATATATTCATGATAGCTTTGTGATATGTGCTCCTAGTTCAGGATTTTTTTTTTTTGCAATTTCGGGAAGGGACCCTAGGGCCTTTCAAATTGGGAAAATTAGCGTGGTAAATCCCTAAATGGGTTATTGATATAGTGCATCAATATGTCATTTTCGGTCATTTAATCAAATAGCTATTACATATACTTTTGCCATGAAAAATATTGAAGGAGAAATAAGATTCAATGGTAGAAGGTTGTCACCATGTAGCTTGTGTGTGTGTGATGATTGTTGTTGTGGTTGTTGTAGTTTTGTTGCTTTACGTCCCAAGTCAACAGCTATGGTCATGGCGGGACGGTCAGTTCAGCTAACCTCACTTTTTTCTGGGCAAGCTTGAACAAGCAGCCATTAACCAGTACTTCGTGCACATACTTTCGCTTGTAACTGACAACAATCCTTCTTGAATGATTTGAACAGCGGAAGGGAGGAGAATGACCGTAGAAATTATTTCATAATCAATCGCCACGAAAGTATGGGACCGGGCTGGGATCGAACTCGCGACCCCTGGATCAATGTGATGATTGAATAAAAGATTGGGATTTTCATTTGTTTTAGATGATTGAATAAAAATGAAAATCACAATCTTAAAAGAATTTCTTTTCGATTGGGAATTCTTTTTTTTTTCAAAAAAAAGTCACCTAAATGCCATATGAAATGGGGCCAAATTTCGGCCCCTGAGAAGACCAAAAACGATTCTATGTAATTATCTCGACTGGTTTTGTTTATTGTGCTCTTGCTTTATGTGCATGCATCTGTGTCTGCTCTATGATACCATGGGTTGGTCTTTGATCTGTGATTGTGGTAGTTTCTGAAAATGTTCACTATTATGAATATATATTGAGAAAGGACTTAGGCACGAAATTCTTTACCTGAATCTTGCAGAGGCAGGACCTCAGAGCAGTATGTCTTTCCATCGATGGTCAAGATAGGTTCCGTTGCAGGGATGGTATGCTGCTTCAGCCAAAACATGACCTCGTGCTGTTGTTCTGAAGTAAGTATCAGTAAGCAAGCAAGTGCCCAGTATTTTAAACGGATCACCATTGATCCTTCAGCGAACGCCATCCAATTTCACCGTTGGTTTGGAGGGCGTTTCACTGGGGGACTGTATGTTGGGTAGGTAAGAGCATAGGAGTCCACCATGTGTGTGAGGGTACACTGTAAGATAGAAAAATTCGTCCTGAGGATCGCTGTTTGGCATCACGAGGCTTGCCGAGTGGTGATAAACAGTGGTCCCGAGGGACGGATTTTTCTATCTTACCCTCACACGAAAAATGGATTCTTTTATCTTGCTCACCACTGGTTTTAGTTATTTATTTATTTATTTATTTATCTATTTATTTATTTTAGAATACGCTTGCAGAAGTCCCTGAATACGCAAAAATGGAGTTACACATGATGACTTTACTTGACGTCATGGGTAAGATAATATTTTCTATCCCAGGGTAAAATCTCAGATATCCTTATCCGTGTGCAGATGCAAGAAAGGCATTTGCCGTGTATAGACCAATGAGCCATTACTTAACGTCCAAGTAAACAAATGGTCATTATATGATTGTTTGGGTGGTAATCAGTACATGTATACATACTAAGCAATGGGGATAAATCCGCTTAGCTCAAAGAAACAGCACAATCTCGAGAACACACTTCACCCGGTAAAAAGCTCGAACTTGCCTAGGATGCGGGCCTGGGTCCTCTTGATCTCAACATTCTACCAGTGAGTCACTCTCCCCTCCATGTTTAAAGAGTATATATAATATAACAAGTGAGGTCATAACATATGTTTGGTACTACAGGGGAAAAAATAGTTCAATATTGCAATTGTCCTGCAGGACGAGTGACTTACAATGTTCACTCGTTCTGCAAACACATGCCCTTGTCCTTTAAAAGCGTATGCAAAAAAGAACATAAGGGAATAATATGTAACCTGACTTCCTCGAGTAGTTATCCCCAAAGCACTCGTCCTGTAGGACGAGTGCTCTGGGAAGAATTACTTGTCCTTTCCAGATTTCACTCGTAATTACAAGCGGACGAGTGGAATTTTGTCTTTTATACTAGATTTAAGTTATCAGTAGATCTCGTACAGTTATTGAAAGTTAAATACCTTATGTCACTGTCGTAAACTGTTTGTGGAATAGTACTTTAAAGCATACATTAAAGCGTATGCGATTAAATCATAGACGTTTCCAAACCACGCTCAGAATGCCACTTAAAATATTACTGACCAATGCAACGACTTAGCACGTGGCATACTCCCACAAACCAAATTTCCCATAACCTTTAACTCTACGCATGCTGGGTACTTTTTCGTGCGATTTTTCATCACACTGGTCAATGTCAACGCACCGGTGGTTGCTACAACGAGCTGGTGGTTGCATTTTTCAGCACCGGTGGTGGCGTAAAGGTAAAAAATCTATACCTGTTGACTTTATCATTTATTTATAAACTTGAATTTATTTTATTTGTGATGACACCTGGCGCACAGACCACCGGTAACATTGCAGTTTATGGCTCTGCCAAGCAATTGGTGATATTATTCATGGTTTGGACTGCAAATCCAACAAAGTTCTGGAGTTTTGCCGTGACAGGTGTTTTTTTCTAGCGTAACTGCCTAAATCTAGTGAAATCTGCATGTCTAAGAGCAGGTGTTGTCATATTCCCCCCATGAAATAACATCCAAAAAAAAACGATTACTACTTTGGGCTTTTTCTTCGTAAACTAGCAAATGTTTTATTGAGGAATTTATATTACAACGCACTGGGAGCATTTTTTGCCGCATTGATACAACGCACTGATGGTTGCACAGAATTCCTGTGGTTGCTGGTGCAGACTCACTACATCATTCGCTGTTCACATTAACGTTGCAAAAATCGCCATTTCAACCAGCACATGATATTTCGATACTGTATAGAAGGCTCAGGCGAGCCTGTGCACACGTGCATACTCCCAAGAGCCTTTGCTGCCAGCACAAGAGATCTTGATATTTATTACATTGTTAAGTGACTGCCTGCGCAAATGTGCAGACTCACCAGAGTATGCGCTGCTGGCGTGAATAGCACACAAAACGCCATTTAAGGCAGCACAAGAGGTTTTGTACAGTGACGAAGGCTAAGGTAAGCCTGTGCAAATGTGCAGACTCGCCAGATCCTTTGCTGCTCGCACAAAATGGCATTCAATCGCCATTTGAGTCACCACATGAGAATTTTAAACTGTGACGAAGGCTCAGACTAGACCAAGCAAATGTGCAGACTCGCCAAAGCCATCGCTGTTCGCATGAATGACACCCAAAAATAGTGAGTATCACAATCACAAACTGCAGACAAACCCATGGCACTGAGAGGAATAACCACACAACAATCACGAGACACACGGAAGACAAACTAAGCAAAGCAGCCAGCTCTCTCTCTCTTCCCCATCAAGATGATTGCAAAACAAGAATGGACATAAAGTAGCAAAATATAGAACAATGACAGAATCCTGTAATGGGAGTAACAATCAACAACGAATCAACAACAACAGAATCACCGCCTTAGAACAGACAGCAGCCTATATCTATGGGGTGCTAAAATTGCATTTTACTGGTACCAAATCTTCGCCCTAGAATCTGCTGTTGTTGAAGCACAAATATTTTAAGCTCACATGGAGGCTTCTTAACTATTGTAATGTATCATAACGGACAAACAATCTCATTAAATTAAAAGTTTTGGGGCCAATCTGAAAAATAGGCGGAAACACTCTCAAAGTGCGAACAGGGCTAGCTCTGGAGCATCTCTGGTGAGGCTACACATTTGCAGAGTCACGCTTGAGCCTTCATCAGTGTACAAAAACTACAAAATATATGCCTATTGACTGTATGATTTCTTTATAAGCTTGTATTTATTTTACTTTTGATGACCCAATGCGCACAAAACGTCAGAAATATTGCTGTTTATGGCTCAGCCATGCAATTGGCTTTTTAATTCATGGTTTGACTGACAAATCCAACACAGTTGTGGAGTTTGACAGTGACAGGTGTTTTTTTCTATTGTGACTGCCTAACTTCAGGAAATTCTGCATGTCTAAGCACAGCTGCAGCTATGTTATCATAGTCCCATGAAATAACATCCAAAAACGATTACTACTCTCTATTTTTTTCTATGCAGAGAAGGCTCTGGCGAGTCTGTACATTTGCACAGGCTCACCTGAGTCTTCGTCCTGGTACTGAATTATCATGTGCTGGCTCAAATAACGATTTATGTACCGTTTATAAGAACAGTGAATGCTGTGGTGGAGCTGCATCAGCAACCACAGGAATTCTGTGCAACCATCAGTGCGTTGCATCGATGCGTCAAAAAATGCTCCCAGTGCGTTGTAATAAAAATTCCTCAATAAAACATTTGCTAAATTACCAAGAAAAAAAACCCAAAGTAGTATCGTTTTTTGGATGTTATTTCATGGGAATATGACAACAGCTGCGCTTAGACATGCAGATTTCACTCAATTTAGGCAGCTACACTAGAAAAAAGCACCTGTCACGGCAAAACTCCAGAACTTTGTTGGATTTGCAGTCCAAACCATGAATTAAATCACCAATTGCTTGGCAGAGCCATAAACTGCAATGTTACTGGTGGTCTGTGCGCCAGGTGTCATGACAAACAAAATAAATGCAAGTTTATAAATAAATAATAAAGTCAACAGGTATAGATGTTTTTACCTTTTACGCCACCAACGGTGCTGAAAATGCAACCACCAGCTCGTTGTAGCAACCACCGGTGCGTTTACATTGACCAGTGTGGTCATCTGCTGATTTTATTTTAATCATAGTTTTCGAAATTTCTTAAGTGTCAAACAGATTGGATCCAGATCAGGCCCGATACCGATATCGGAGTCCAAACTGTTTAGTTTGCAAAGATATCAGAAGACGACACTTTTAAGCAAAGAGTTAAACTAGGCATGTGTTTTTTCGGAAAGGTGAACATTGGCGTAGCACCCATTACGCAGGTTACGCACATGCGTAATAAAAATAGTAACATTCAGGGGAGGTCACTCAATGTGATAAAAGTTATTTCCATACTATAAGGAACTGCTCGTAAAGGAAAGAATTCGCTCCCTCTGGGAGCAAATTCTTTCCTTTAAGAGAAGTTCCCATTTTGAAAAGGGACACAATTGAAGAGAATCATTGCTAGTTCCAGTAGTCTCCCTTTGGTGTGCGTAACTTTTTAAGCCTTCTGGCTACGCCATTGGTGAATCATAAAGAAAATAATAGTAAGAATATACCTACAAATTCTGTGTGCTTACTGTCATCCTTGTTGAGAAGTTTAAACACATAATCCCTCTGCGGAGCCTCAGGTAAATTTGATTTATTTCCCTTGAGCGTCGTTAAAATTCTAAAATTCACGTTGTCATAGCCGTCGTACTTCTTCACTCCTTCAACCACGAAACCGTAATTTCGTTCTATGATTGTACAGATTATTTCAAAGTCACATTTGGGTTTTAACGCTGACATGTTAAATCTGGCTAATCACATTCTGCACATGATTTTCTTCCATCAAGCGAAATGGCAGTTTCACCTTTTTTACTTGCCTTTATCTGATATGGATCGAGGCCCTTCAAGGAATAAAGGGTACAGATAAATGGCGATATATACAGTGGTAAAGTGAATAGGGATATGAGGGTCTGGATGGGATATAGTGATTAGTGAATAATGGGCCTTTTATAATGAATAGTGAATAATGAGCCAAAAATAATGAATAGTGAATAATCAGGGCCTAAAAATTAATGAATAATCCTATTTTTTTAATGAATTGAAGAAAATATTAATGAATAGTGAATAATCAGATTTCTTTGCCACCTTTCTTACTTTTAATGAATAATTGGTCTTATTTTATGAATAACCCAAAATTTTAATGAGATGAATAATGGGCTAATTTTTTAATGAATAGTGAACACCAGACCCCCCATCCAGACCCTCTGATATGGGATACATGGAATTGAAGTCAAGCTGCTGTAGGGCGAAAGCGTAAATGTCATTACTTGATTGCAATCAATATGGAGGCCATTGAATGATAAGTAGTGTGTTTAGAGTTCAGGTATGCAGCTGTTACAGTGGTATAGTGACATTTAGAAAAAATGAATAAGGCTTATAGGGGATACATGAAACTGAATAAAAGCTACTTCGTTTACTGTGTAAATGTCGTTTTCATGTTTGTACTTGATTGTTACTAAAATGTAAAACTATCTGTCAAACGGCTCGTACTTGCATGAAATTTTTTCTGTATAAACAAAAACTGTTTTTGTCAAGGAGACGGATACCCTTGGCCACATTGTTGTACGAACAATTTATTCATCTCACATACCTCACTTTACGCCCCAGCATACAGCTTTTGAGCAATCGACAGCATGCTTATCAGTCTTTTAGAGTTACTTCCTTGTTAGATACCGTTTGCAATATTGTGAACTAGTTGCAGGTTGTCCGACTACAATATTAGACGTGTTTTCGCCCAAATGGACAAATTTCTGGTAGAAAAGTATATATTTACAATTTTTGCTTATGAACTATTCATGTTAAAAACGAAAAATATTGTAAATAATACCAGAAATACATACATTTGCTGATTACAACATATAGAGATATTTTGACCCAAATGTATTTCCAAAATCCTGAACTTTAGAAATTCAAAATTTTAAACCTGCTAGATGCTTACAAAAATGAATAATTTCATGTTTAAATGGGTAATTGTGTTTAGATAATCTAAACATTAATTAGAGGAGCTACTAAAATCTTCCTAATTCAGCATTTTGAGGCTGACTTTCTATGGAAAGTCAGCCTCACAATCCTGAATTCAGGAGTAATCCTGAAAGCTTTTACCCATGAAAATACTGGTACGGACCCCTCGAGAAGCATGATATACATTAATGACTAAAAACCCTGACGGAATTTTCTGGCGCATGGAATTTGACCGTATATGGTATAAAGGCGCGTTTTTCGGCTGTCGGCACATGCAATTAACGTGTGCACATCCTGTTGAGAAGCCTTTCGTAATGTATTTGTCAGGAATCAAATGCCATAAAAATAATCTTGTCTGCCCTTTGATAAAGTAATTTTCACTCTCAAAGCACATCAAATTAATGACCTTGAATGCAGCAAAATGCAGTGGCGGATCCAGAGGGGATTCAGTGGGTTCGCTTAAAGCGCCTCCCTCCCCTACCGCCCCCCCCCCCCCCCTGTTTTTAAATATCCTATGATAATGAAATAATTTCAAATTATTTCATTTCCGTGGGATTTTTAAGAAAAATTAGATAAAATCAGCAAACCTAACCCCCACACCTTCATACATATGAACTCCTTTCCAAACATCCTGGATCCGCTCCTGAAATGTAAACCTCGTGAGCACGCGTCGTCAGTCAGCCCGTGCATCAGATGGCCGAACGGGTGGCAAGTTCAAGAGTGCGCATGGCGTTTGACGTTGGGACACTTTGTCTAAAATAATGTATACACCTGCATATTAGAAATGTGCCACAGTTGTCAAAAGAAAAAAGTAAGTGAGTATGAGCAGGTACTTCCAGAATCACAAACTCCAGACCAACCCACGGCATCTAGGGAAGAGCCACAGGACATTTACAGTAACAAGACATCCGAAAGACAATAAAGCAAAAGCAGACAGCTCTCTCTCTCTTCCCTGTCAAGATGATTGCAAAACTATAGAAAGGACAAAGTATCAGTAGAAAAATAAATTAAAAAAGGACAAAGTAATGCAAACCAAAACAAGGACAAACACAGAACCCCCACAATCAATGACAGGTACATAAACAATAAATCGACAACAGAACCACCGCCTTAGAACGGACAGCTGCCTTAGCTAACTGGGGGCTTAAATGCATTATACTGGCTTAGATAATATTGTTGTTAACACACAAAAAGTGTTTAGTTCGCATGGAGGCTTTCTAACTAATGCAATGAATCATCACAAAGTAACAATCTAATCAAATAAAGACACTGTGATGAAACAAAGAAAAGGGTAAAACTGACCCTAGTCACGAATGTTTAACGCGACAAATATGTCTTTTAATGTTATTCACGGAAATAAAATTCTCGCGAAAATATCCGAATTTACAGCACTCTGATTTGACTGGGGTGATGTCCTTTGCTGGGATCATAGATCAGTGTGCTCGTTCGTCATGCACAGACTAACTATATATGAGCCGTGACATGTGATTTCCAACCATGTGGCATTTTGACAAGCGTAGACTCAGACGAGCCTGGGCAGCCTCCTGTTAAGCTTATGAACTCCATACGATGTTCAGTAAGTAGCTTAACACTCATAAAATATTCAAGCGGCTAACAATGGCTCTGATCAGACTGCGCGTATGCACCGGCTGGTCTGAGGCTTTGCTGGTCGCACATACCACATTGTTGGAAATCTCATGCCATGGCTCAACTATATTTGTGGCTAGTGCAAGATGAAGAGTGCTTCCATGCAGCATACTGGAATCGTATCAACTATAAAGGCCTGGGAGGGTCTCCAATTCTTTACGACGCAGCCTACATATATGATTACAATAGTAAAGTAAAGATCTAGAACAATCATTCTACATTGATTTATTTCCCTGTTCCTTTAAACCCATTTGAAACAAATGGATTTCACACTCTTGTAAATTTGACCACTCCATTTTTTATTAAGTATTGTTTGGTTGTATTTTTCATTGCTATTCAAATTTTGATATATTTTCTGTAAGCAAAGAGTGGGGATCATAATCAGACACGCATTCTGCAGCGTCTTATCTGGGTCTGCACTGTTTGCATGTCAAGTGTCCCAAAAAAGGGCGCTAAGTTTATATGAGCTACTTAAAGGCGTTTTTGAATTGTGGAAATGATCAGCCCATTATATAATAATTGAGCCATGGCATGAGATTTCCAACAATATGGTATGTGCGACCAGCAAAGCGTCAGATCAGCCTGCGCATATGCGCAGTCTGATCAGAGCCTTTGCTAGTCGCATGAATATTCTATGACCGCTAAGCTACTGACCGAACAGCATTTTGAATTTCTAAGCTTAAAGGCCTCCTCACACATAGACGAAAACGACCCAACGTCATCATGCGCATACTGACGAATATTACTAAAGCACAATTCGTTATCGTTCGTAAGTGTACGTTTTAAATAGTTGGTGATGTTCGCATGGATGCGTCTGCATTCGTTTGTGATCGCACAATTAGCGTTGTTCGTCGGAAAATTTTAAGCATGTTTAAAAATTTCTGACGAATAAATGTTCGTCACAGATATTCGTAACGATTCGCTTCAATGCGCTTATCAATCGTAAGTCCTCGTCAACATACGTTAGAGATCGCAGCTGTGAACCAATTTGCATATCGTGGTCAGCTAATTTGCATATCTAGCGAAAGATGACGATCAAGAGACGCATCTCTGCGATGATTTGCGAAATGAAGCGAATATCTGCGCATTGGAGCGTTTTGAATCCGACGCTTGAAAGCGAATTATAACGTTCGGAAAACGAACGGTATACGCTTACATACCAATCAATACGTATTGTAACTACAAAAAACGAATTGATGCGAATTGAAGCGTTTCTACGACGTTTTTGATCCAAATCCAACTTATAGTTGATGAGGGGAGAGAGCTATGAGCGGGCTATCATCGTCCCGCCAGCGAAAGGCCATTTGATGGCGCAGCATTGAATGCTCGCTTGGTAGCCTTGTGAATTTTAGGGGTTCCGGGTCACCGTATAGCGTTGTGATTTTACAGGGTGTGGTTTTTTGTTTGATTTGATTCTTTACGTCCCATCAGCAATCTTTCAGTTAAACAGGGACGGGTCTTCCTGGGTTAAACCAGTACTAAGATAGAATAAATATGTCTTGCTCAATAACCACAACGCAGTGACGCAGGTGAGGCTCGAACCAGCGGCCCCTCGGTCTCGAGTCAAGCACACTACCACTAGGCCACTGCGCTCCTTTACAGGGTTTGGGGGACTGGATCCGCGCATGTTAAACACCCTCAGATGAGGACAATGTCTTTGTGTGTGTCTATTGCATTTCTCTGTGTGTCTGTCTATCTGTCTGTCTGTCTGTCTGGCTGGCTGTCTAAGTCTACACATGTATTTGTCTGTATGTCTGTCTGTCTCTCCCTCTCTCTCTCTCTCAAAATATGTGGTGTAGTCCCAGCAGACTAGGGTTCAAAGGCTCGATACAGGGTAATTCAAGTCTTTTGTTGGGACTCCAAATCCCGTTCTGGATAAACCTGAGCTGGCGGAAGCCCATTATCATGGTACTAAATTATGCATTATTTATCCGTAACCACTACCCCCTTCCTCATGAGTAAAAGTGGGCCAGATGTCTTTCTGATTTTCCAGTGCTCTGGTATCTGCCCCACTCCAGCACAAGGGGATATTCTTGTATCGGATTAAGCCCTGTTTTAGCACAACTATGCATAACAAATTTTTTTAATTCAGGCAGAGATCAGAGCCATAGTAAGTAAGGGTGCAAAGATCAGGAATCGATACAGGATACCAATGGGAAAGTAACAAACTCACAGTTAGACACCACAAGCGAGAGCCAAGAGGTCAGCCCTTTCCCAGCAGGTGACCACAAGGCACATATAAACAGACACGTACAAAGGCATAGCAAACACAGGACAGAAAAAAAAACATAAAATATCCACAAAGAAGTACCGCCTTGGAACGGTCAGTAAAATATTTAACTGGAGGGTTTAACCTGGTTTAACGGTGCACCAACCTCACCCTTAGGTCAGATATGGATCAAGACACATAGATGTTTGGTTAGTATGAAAGACCCCTTACTTATCAATGCATCATCTCCTAGAACATATAAATAAAGACATAAAAAGGAGATAAAGCAAGATAAGGACTCAACAGTAAATAAAACTGAATACTGGAGCAAAAGAAATCCAACAGTTAAACCCCAGTGGGCCCGACCAACAGCCGAAGAATCAGGCCCCTACCATCTCATCAATAGATAAGTCTTTAAGTCGGAACCGTCATAGAGTCTGAAGTCCGACCCACCGGCGTGCAATTAAAGAGGAAAGCAAAGTTGCCAACCATGATTGGGTTGACCACCAAGCATGCAGTCTGTTGCAATACATTATGTTAAAGCCAATCTTTTTATAATGGGAAATTATTTTAATGAACTGCGCTGAAAAATTATCAGAGCCAACAATCTTCTTCAAATTATACACCAAGTCACCATATCAGAATTACGAGTGAGACTTGTTGAAGCTTTCCGTGCATGTATTTCTTTTGCTGACAGTTCCAAGGTGGTGCAGATTTTGTTGATCATTTTTTAAATTTATATTTCATGTTTTTATGCTGTCTTCACCTGGAGATATATATGTTAAAAACCTGACCTTTACCCTGTACTGTGGTGGTGTGTGGGGGGAGGGGGCGCAATCAAGGCGTTCCTCGTCTAGTATTGAACGGATGTGGGATTGCCGTTCCTGAAATATTCGGAGCCATTCGCGAAGATTCGCGATGATGCGTTTACGTTCGTATCTCTGCGCACCAAATCGTATCTAATCGCTCCTAATCGTTATGGGCGCAAAAAGTATTGTTTGCGCGAGCAAACGCATTCTAGCTAATTACATTTAATGTTCGTAACCATTCGCGACAAATAGTTCTTGATCGTCAAATTATAAGATTATGTAACAAATTTTCGAAAAGTTCGTTCAGAATTCGCTTGAATTCACAAATTTACTCTATTCGCAAGGCTTCGTCGAACGGATTCGCTTATGTGTGAGGAGGCCTTAAAGGAAGCTGCAGAGGCTCGTCTGTGTCTACACTTTTCAAAATACCACATTGTTAGAATCCACATGTCACGGCTCAATTATTTCAATTATGGAAGTCTGCGAAACTGTTAGTACAACAAGGTGCTTCAATGAACTAGGGCAATGCTAAAGATCGAGCCAAATCTGAAAATGTCGTGTGATTTTTTTTCTCGCTCTCTATGATAATGCGGCACACATTTACCGAAAATCATGCATAATTGCACAATTGAAGACATAGACCCATCAGATTATAGGCAATTACTCTGCGCACAACCCAATATTTCCATTCTTTGGTGCACAAGAGGCAGCGCAAGCGATAATCTTTCATTGAACAGTTTAAATGAAGCTCTAAAAGCCGAATGCCAAGATTACATTAAGTAATCTATTTAGCTGCACAGGACATTAAGACGACCCATTTGATGTTAACCCTATTGTAAAAAAAACTCTTTCTAAGAACCTGCAATGTGTGAGTAACGCAACACCATTCAAATGGCTTAGATTAGTTCAAAACATAAGAGAATGGCTTAGATAAGTTCATTGCTAACACCGATGTCACAGAAGCACTCTCTTTATTTGGGATCAGGCCAAAACGGTGCATTGTATGTGCCTTTTTGCGTGCTGTGCTATACAGCGGTGTATTTTCTTGCTCGACTCGACGACTATGTAACTCGTTCCCTCTGGAAATCTGAAATTCCGAGCCCCTAAATGCTTTTTAAACCAATGTTAAGCCCTTATGTTTTTGTTTGATTTGATTCTTTACGTCCAATCAACAATCTTTCAAAGCCCTTATGTTAATACTCAATATTTGAAACGCAACATATCAAAGCTTGTTCTTGAGGGCTGAATGAAGTACTTGTAAGTCCTCCTTGTGAAGGTTTTACCAGTTTTAAACAATGGCTGGATGTTGATTTTAAGTGCCCTAAGAGGTATTTTAATTGATCGTCTTGCCATTAGAAAGTCCAAATTTCAACACATAATGAGTCTTTCTTTTTCTCATGACATCTTATTGTAAATACTGTATATATGTTCTTTGAACTGTTTGTTCAGAGGCCATAAGACAGACTAGCATACCCTCTATAAATATTGTATAAATAAAACCGACAATGACAATTAATGTGAATCACTACCTAAAATGGTCTCGTCGCGTGTAGCATGCTAACTTGGACTGATTATATGGGTGCGAGGTGCGAACAGTCCGCATTATACAACCACTTATTGACTACGGGTCCATAACATGGGGAGGAACCTCTTTAGCTAACCTAGAAAGAGTATTAAAACTTCAAAAAGGGCAGTCCGCATATTAAATCACTAAAAGTGTTATATTTATGCGCCAATCAGTCGCCTTCACTAGATCCTACCTGACTCAGGGTAATATCATCATCTTGATGAACCCATATGCAGGAATTCACTTGTCTATTGAAGACTAAAAGATTATGACTGCATTAGGCATTTGCTAGATAAAATGTTGTTTAATTGATTTGGTGCTTTGTATATACCCTCTGAAAACATTGTTAATAAATAAATTTACTTTCAAAAATGTAATAGCTAAACTTGCTACATGCAAAAATTCAATTGAATTTTTGCATGTAGCAAATTTAGCTATTACATTTATGAAAGTAAATTTATTTATTAACAATGTTTTCAGAGAGTAAACACATTTAGCCTATCGGCTATTCTACCATGAAAGACATGAAATATATACATAAAACATTACATCAAATAAATAAAACAACATTTTATCTAGCAAATGCCTAAGCAAGGCATTGTCTTTAGTCTTTGTAGTCGAGCAAGCTTATTAAGGCTGTCTAACGCGGTGACAAACCCCGAAAACAGGTTAACTCTCGCAAGGAGACGTTGATACCACATGCAGGAGGATGATCGAGGTTTCGTGGAACAAAGGAGATAATCAAGTCAGAAAATAAGACAAAACACAGTTTGATTTAACGTTTCAACTTTTCTTTTGGAAATTAGACTCGATTTAGAAATGATATGAACTAAATACAAGACACTTTGAGCTTTGATTTTGCCCCCATCCCTTTAAACCCTAAAAAATGTGTGTTCAAACTAAGAAACCTAACAAGATGGTGTTCATTATTAATTACGAAACAAATTTTGTGTAAAGTTGGCTGCCCTCATACAATCATGATGCATCACTTAAACAGTCTGATTTCTCCAAGAATACTATTACTTTGCAGATGTTTCTTGCAGAAATAAGATCTACTTATAGTTTACTCCGCCCCTTTCAGTGCTTCACAACCAATCAGTTTGCAAAGAAATTTACATTTTTGGCCAACTTAATCACACATTTTGTCAATATGTGTAATATTTATATAGAAAATCATTTAGTAAGTCCGTGAATTGGTCACTGCGACCATTTCTAAAGGCGCAGCCATGAAAAAGGAGGAGTAAACTATAAGTAGGTCATATATCATATATTGCAATTATAAAGGAATTAAGTGGTTAAGTCGCTGCGCTCGTTCCCGACTAATTTCTTAAAAATTGTAATATATAATCTATAACATGACATATTGACTTTTTTTACAAAACCGTTTTTAGTTTTTCGCTATTGTTACTAAATATAATGTAGCTTGTTTAATAAACGGGTGTAAATTAGGGATCACTTTTGGATGGAGATGACCTCGAAGGAAGCACTATTCATTCCGCATGTGTTTTGAAACCCTATGGTCAGAAATTTAATATCTATGATCACTTGGCAACCTTAATTTTGTGTTTTAATTACAGACAACGCATTCAGTACATCTAACAAAGTAAAAGCATTTGGAAAATAATTCATATATATATGCCATGATCTTAAGTTTTTGAGGGTAGTGGTATTCTTTGTGACCAAAAAATGTTTTTGAAGATAGCCAAGCGTTTTGTCAGGCACATGTATTCATCTAAGTACATGGAAATATAACGTTTGCAGCAAAAACTTTTTAGACTAAATGAGACATTTTGAGTATTTTATTGCTGGCCCGTTTTCTTGCATAACGTACTAATAATACGCGTTGACAATATGTACTCATCCTATTGTAGGAGATCAGCGCCACATTTTTAAAACACATCGTTTCTAATTTCCTCTTCCCAACAGCAAATACCTTTCACCTAACAAAGTTTGTGTATTTATGCAATTATCACGAAACCAGTTTATTAGAATCTAACTTTGCCATATTGCAGCACTTATGAAAATTAATCAAAAATGGGGTGCCAAGAACTTTACAATGTTCTATTTTACCCTTAAAACGCCAATCACGACTGCAGCAGACGACAAATGTTGCAACATTTTTCCCAATTTTCAAAAAAAAAGGTATGATATTTCATGAGAATCGTCTTGGCAGGCGATTCTCATGAAACAGCATGCCTTGTTGGTTATTTTTGAAAAAGCAGCAAAATTTGAAATTGTCGTCTGCTTCAAATTATAGGTGGCGCTTTAAGGGTTAAAAATGAATAAAACGACCTAAATCAAATCATGTGGGACACATTCACCACAGGCCAACTACTTACACACGGGGGTAATACCAATTTGGCTATTTTTGCTGGCGACCGGGACGGTACTGCGTAAAGCTGCTATCGACCGAGGAGTACGGCTTGCGACCGGTCGGTACGGCTGTCGACAGATAAACAAACCATCAAATTCGACGGTAAGTGTGCTAGTTTAGTGTGTGTTCCTACATTTTGGTGTTTAAACCATTTCTTGGATAGCTTGCTTTTGTTTTAAATGATTTGCAGGCCTGGCTATTAGCCTGTTTTAACGCTTGGCGTACTACAATGGATATTCACCAAAAACTAAATGAAATCAGTATTCCCAGGCAAATTTGCAAATCGAGGCGATATGATGCAGATATATCATAAACTTACATGATTACCTTTAATCTGTGAATGTGCATGTTGTTATATTCCTCTGTTGTATTTTTATATTTTTTGTGATACTGCTGTCGACCAACAGTAAATTTGCTGGGTACGGTTGTCGCCGTTTACTGGATACGGATGTCGACGATTCAACGAGAATGTAAACAGATTTCGTTGCTCGAAAATTAACAGTTTAACACTGAAAAATCTAACTTTCATTAATTTGTGGTCATGTTTTAGGACCCTGTCAACAGCTTTTAGTCATACTTGGACCATTTCCAGTCTTCCTGGGTTGAACTAGCACTTAACAGCGGTTATAGTGTCTGGCTCAAAGAAATAGCTCACTGTCTCTGACGACTCTCGAACTATCTACCATTCGATCCCCAGTCCAACGCTGTACCAATCTGAGCCGCCACAGTGATTGGTACGAGCCGTTTGGATTAACATATTGGACTACAGCTTGTAAGGAACTATTAATATGCATAATCAGTCATGTGTTTTCTAGTTTTGCAATTATATTGACGAGGAAGTGAGAGATGGTTGCTTGGTTTAATTGTCTTCCCTATGTAATGTGGCTGTGTTCTGCAGCTCTTCCTCGTGTAGCTGTGGGTTAGTCTGCATTGTGTGATTGTGGTATTTCCTGACCATGCTCACTTACTTCTGCATGTTAAATGTAAAGCGGAAAACGGCAGTTTTTGCATATAAGTACAGCAAATGTTTAGACGTGTGTGCATTTGCACATTCTCATCCGAAATTGCTGGGCAATGGCTCAGTGGTAATGTGCATGTCTAGAGACTGAAGGGCTGCGGGTTCGAGCCTCACTGGCGTTGTGTCTTTGAGCAAGTCACATTATACCACCCTTACCAACTTTAGCACTAAATACCTCATGATGTGCAAGGTCTACACTTATGTAGGTGGTATAAAATAGTTATACCATGTTTGTCCACCTGTACGTAAGATAATCCACTCGCTAAAGCTCGTGGACTATCTCCACGTACAGGCGGACAACCCATGGTATAACTATTACTGAATCCTTGATTAGTAGTGGTTCAACCAAAGAAGACCCGTCCGGACATAACTAAAAAAGTGTTGAATCAAACAAACAAATAAACAGAAAATTCTGCCAATGTGACCAGTGTTCAGACATTTTGTTAAGACTGCGTAGCATAAAATTAATTTTCTTCTTTCTCGATCGAAATATTTGTTGTGGGTACTCAAAAGAACCGTCTCAATGAGACAGTTATTTAGAGCACCAACGTATGTTTAAACAGGTAGATAATATTTTACTCTCCAAAAATTGTTTATCTAAACCTGCCTGTTCGGGCTGAACATGCCACAATAGAGACGCTGAATGACCCTTTTCTTGGTTTGTGCCTGATGTATGCTGCAAAGCCTCTATAAACCGTAATATTCTCGCGGTTATCCCATTTCCTTTTGACTTTCTGAGTATATACTGGTGATCACCAGGCAGACACATAACCTTGACTCAACATTGATTCAATGTATGGGGTTGAATCAATGTTGATTCTATGTTGAGTCAGCGATGTGTGCCTGGTATAGGCATATCAGCAAGTGCGGATCCTGGATTTCTTGATAGGGGTTCAAATTTTCATAGAGGGGGGGGGGGGGGGTTTGTTAACTTTACCTGATAGTTTTTCTGAAAATTCTTCATGAAAATGAAATAATTTTAGTTCAAAGCGAACCCCCCTGAATCCCCCTGGACCCGCCATTGATCAGACGAGTCTATGTTATGGTAAAGAGGGGATAGGGCGTAGGGGGGGGGGGGGTCTGATATATTTTTAAGGGGGGATAAGGGGGCAAATTTTGTGTTTAGGGTGATGCGGGTGATTACCTCTGATAGGAAGCATTTCTCAAATACCGATCCTTTGTGTATTGCGCCTACGCAGGTATGTGTGTGTGTGGGGGGGGGGGGGGTAAATTGGGCTTTTTCTTTTCGGGTCATTTTAAGATTTTGGTGGTATCGCTACAATTTGAACCAGCAGATACAAGGGTCCTGGTAGAGCATCCTGTCCCACGCTGCCTGAGTTGTACGCCCGTGCTTTTTGGTGTACACGTCAATTCCCCCCCCCCCCATAAGTACTTTATAATAACACCTTGTGAAACTAACATGTTCTCGTGCCCTGGAGATATTCTTAATTCGCTATTGGAATATTTTCATCACAGTGACGTCAGAACAGAGTTTCTTCACTATGACAGCTTTGAACACCATTGAAGTTGATCTATTTTGATAAGTTTTATATGTTTCTATTACATTTTTAGCTTTTTCTCAATGTAATTTTGCACCCTTGATTTGTTTCATGTTGGCCAGTATTCCTACATTTGTAAGTAACCGAAAATCCAGGGATGTGCACAATTAGTGCTTTAACCTGAAGAGACACACAGAACAGAACAGAACCGAAATATAATTAGACGTAAACTATACAGTTTCAAGCCTAGCCTATTATTTTAGCAATAAACACAATTTACGGGAAGATGTCAAATCAGTCAAGCTTTATAATAAGAGGAAGGATAACAGACATGTACATGACCAATTGTATTGGAATGAGAATTATTTTAACGCAAATCAATCTAATCAGTCCTAATTTACAAGGATATAGTTGTCTACGCCCAGTGGCTGGGATACTATCGAAGTTTGGCTCGTTTGCATGTAACTGGAAGTGTGAAGCGAGTGGTATTGCCACATTTGTGACTGCTTATAGGGACGCCTCTAGTCAAAACACTATGAATATGAATGTGAATAAAGGCTAATCTTGATTTTTGACATCTACTTTTCTTTTGAAATCAGTCTAGACCTCAGATTTACTTTACTGGCCCGAGTTGGTTAAAAAAAAACAAAAAAACAAACAAAAAAACAAACAAGCGCAGGTGTTGTCACAAACGCGTGAGTCACCACCTACCGATACACCATTTTGGCAATTTTTGTTACCATAGCAACCACACCACAATCAATTTTATGTGACGTCAAAAATGACGTGCATAACCTGCACCTGTCCACATACCACGTTTCATCAAGCTAGCTTATATCTGGGATAAGTTTGTTTTCGCATCAATTTGACTATTTCTGCTACCAAAGTAAACGCAATGTTCTTGCAACAGCGAAAAAATAACGTTCAAAATTAGCATATTGTCACTTAATCACATACCAAGTTTCATGAAGCAAGTTTGAATAGTATTTTTTAGTTATATCAGGTTCTAGTTTATAGCGGACAGAAAGATGAACGGACGGACAGTGAGCGGGTATACCTATAGTCCCTACCAGAGTAAACAGCGGAAGGAGTCTTACAATTTAGACCACCGGGGTAGCTAGGAGAGCAGCTTAGCTGGTTAAATCACTTAACCATGCCCCTGCCTGTCTGTCTGTGTTTCTGTCTATCACAAACCATTTTGCCCGACTCGTTCCAATGTCAAAACGTTCCGAATGTTCGAATACAAAGAAAGAAAGTGGTTGGAATTTTGGACCATCGGTGTAGTTCAGGTTCTAAGAGGTCCTGGCCAGCCTGTCTGCATTGATGAATGTATGTCTGTCTGTCATAAACCAATGTTGCCCTTGCTCAAGACAATAACAATTTGTATAAGCTTTGCGTAGGCCATTTTTTTGTAAAAGCTGATACTTGTAGGTGGGTATATCAAAAGTTCCGTTATACTGCAAAAGAAATTTCTCTTAAAATGTCATGCGCGGATCCAGAAATGTTTTTCTGGAGAGTGGGCTATTATCGGCCTTACAGCGGTTTTGCCATTGAAATGGCGTTTCGCTGGCCAGCCAATTGTGGCCCAACATTAAATTCTGACTTCGTAGCTTTGCGAGTTTTAGTGGGCTCCGAACTAGTATTGATAAGGAACCCTATAGTATTGTGATTTCCCATTGGTCCGCACCCCTCCCCCTCTGGAAGCGCGCATGAATGTACAGCAACCCCGAGAATTTCACTTTTATAGACGACACCCCTAGCATGTGACATAGTAGCACAAACAAATCACATGTGTCCAATATAATATATACGGATCAAGAGGGGAATGGGGTTCCGGACACCCTACATACACAGACAAACACACATGCGCGCAGATCTTGGCAGATCACAGGGATGTAAGTTTGCTTAGGAATGCAGGTATTGACCCCCTCCCTCCCCCCCCCCCCCAACAATTCAAACAGCTGTTCAACATTGCATTCTTCCATCCGCCAGCGAAACACCTGGTCCCCTCCCCTTACAGCAACAATCTGGATCCGCGTATGCAATTATTTTAACCTTGCAGTTTGTAAATGGATGCTCGCTTTTTTAAAATAAGCGTGTTGTGCAGGAATGTATTTGATGAGAAATGTGCTCACTCCACAAAGGCTTAAAGATCTGTGCTCATCCAGCCCCCTCAAAAATGCTTTACACCAACGTTAATTTTTCGAAATGGCTCACCTAGCCTTAATATTTTTTCTTTCGTTTTTGGATTTAAACTTGAAGTGACATGTTTTTCCAACATCATTCTTCAATAGTTTCTACACTTATTTGCAATCCTGTTCCTTTAACATAGATTTTGCAGTTTTATCAAGTATTAATTGTTTAGGATGACAAAAATAACGTTTCAAACTGAGTAAAAACAAATTAGTTTCATTTTTTCTGTAGCTCACAAAGATATCTTTGACCACAAGTAATGCACCGATCCTGTCAATTTATTTAGCATTTAATATATAGCATGTTGAAATATTAATTCTTAACTTAAGTCTTCCTTAACAATAAAGAGGCATTGTAACCAAAATATTTTTTTTCTAATTTCTCAACCAAAACATAATTGAGCCGCGGCATGGGATTTCCAACAGCGACCAGCAAAGGCTCAGCCCCGCCTGTGCATATGCGCAGACTGATCAGAGCCTTTGCTAGTCGCTTGAGTATTCTATTACTGTTAAGCTACAGACCGAACATCATTTGGAATTTCTAAGCTTAAAATGAGGCTGCACAGGATAGTCTGAGTCTACACTTGTCAAAATGCCACATTGTTGGAAATCACATGTCACGGCTCATATGCTGTAGGTACTCAAAATAACCGTCTCATTGAGACGCTTCTTTTGAGCACCAGAACGTATGTTAAAACTGATGGATTAGAAAAAGTTTACAATTTTACGCTCAAAGTCTATCTCAACCTATGAGTTTACTTCACTGACCTGCTGTGTGGATTTAAATAGGCTATATGGGAGAGATGGAATGTAGTAATTATTTGTGAATGTTGCGCCTTTTAGATACCAATCCGCATTAAACCTACAATTTTGTTCATTGCTGCTAGTGGAAACTGCCTGAAAAAGCAAATTTCAGTTATAGCCATAGAATAAATCGTGTATTTTAAGCCCAGTGCATGATAGATATTTTTCATATCTCGTCGACAGCCGTATCATTCAGAATATGAAATCCTCGACAGCCGTATCACTGGTAGGTGACAGCCGTATCATGGCATTTTTCTAGGGTCCATAAAATCTCCCATAGTGCAAAAAATATGCCATTCGCACTTGATTGAAGAAGTTCAAATGACAAATAACATATATAAGGCGTTTCGTTGTTTTTGCATCATTCTTAATACGTTAGATTAATGATAATCTATGAAAACTGGATTTTTCGAGAGAACCTGTAGTTTATAGTGTTTTTCTTAGTCACAAACTCTAAATAACTTATCAGACAAATAGCACATGTCCTCTTGAAAAAACTCTATAGCGGGTGTAGACGATAAAACATACGCTATGACCCCTCCAGAAGCGTTCAACTCGTGACCCCCCTATACCGACAGCCGTACCGACCGGTCGCAAGCCGTACTCCTCGGTCGATAGCAGCTTTACGCAGTACCGTCCCGGTCGCTAGCAAAAATAGCGAAATTGGTATTACCCCCGTGTTACAATGCCAATCAATTAAGGCTTGGCATGCAGAAATTAAGCTTGCACTAGATGATGGAAAGCATCATTATTTGAGCCGTGACATGTGATTTCCAACAATGTGGCATTTTGACAAGTGTAGACTCAGACGAGCCTGTGCATCATCCTCTTATGTGTAGAAGCCTCAAATGATGTTCAGTCAGTAGCTTAACATTCATAGAACATTTAAGCGACTAGCAAAGGCTCTGATCAGTCTGCGCGTATGCGCAGGCTGGTCTGAACCTTTGCTGGTCGCACATACCACTTTGTTGGAAATCCTATGTCACAGCTCATTTAATAATGTATGTGCAATCAATTGGACTGTTTTTTTTTCTCCAGACAATAATTTTAAAAGCGTTGTACATGACATAGTCAGCATTTAGACAATATAGGTTAGCGTACGAATTTTTGGTACTAACCGCACATGTGCAAAAGCCTCCTTTGAACGTCAATATCTCGTCTGAGGCTTCCTCTTCTGTCATAAGTTTTGCGAGAAGCTTATGTCCAGTCTCGTCTAAGCATTCTTTGCTCGCCGATGCAGTAAGCACCAAAATCTCACGTGCTTGCCATGTACCACGCTAAATGTATTATCTTAAACGCCAATTCCGTATATCATATTCTGTAACTATTATTAACTCACGCGGTATGTGGAAAACAGTGTGGATTCTGATCAGCTGGCTTCTTTAGTTGCCAGCTGATCTGGATCTACCCTGTTTTAATGGAGTTTATTCTTGGTTTCAAACTGTTATAAAGGAGTTTATACGTATATTTTGTTTAAGCACAGTAAGTGCTTAGCTAAGCTCTTTGTGCATTATATGTTCTTTGGGACAAGTAGAACTTTCTTTGGACAAGTATATGTACCTTATGACAATTCACTTGTCCAAGGGCAAGTATCAACTTTTCTTTTTTCCACACCCCTGAATACAAGCATGTGTACTTGCGTCAGAACTGAGAAATATAGCTTTACAAAGTTAAACTGGCACTCATGAATATGCCGTATAAACTCGTATAACTCCGTAAAACTAATTTTAGATTTGCAAACATTATGAAAAGTATTGATTTCAGATAGAAGTATTTCCTAAATCCATTACCGTCCCGCTTAGCCATTTGGATAGCATAGCTGTAAAGGTTGAGATCGTGGGTTCGAGTCTCACGACATACATTATATATATTTTTTTAAATATTTTCATTTTTATCATAAATCATGACTTGCACGATTTTTAAAAGACTTACGTGTAAAAGTAAATGTAATAGAATTCATTTCAAAACATTATATTAGTTAAGCACCATGATGTCTACTGAGAAATCTTTAAAACATTTAAAATCAAAAGACGAATTTCTCATGACTAATATTTCAACCTAATTTGAGAAACACTCAGGGCGGGACGGCTCATCATATATTCAACATACTGTTCAGGCAACTGGGGTCAGCAGAAGAACCGTTTTCCGAGTACGAAAAGAACTTCGAGAAACCGGTACACTTTAGTCGCCGCAAAGTTCGAAACGGGGACAATACAAACCTGTGGATGACTTTGCTGAGGCTGTTATCAGAAACAAATGTGCAGGACTTTTACACCCACCCCCATCAGCTTCCGACCATAAATAATCTCTTATCAGTCTTGAAAACAGACATCATGTCAACTATCCATTAAATTAAAATAAACAAGAAACAATATGATCATAACTCAAAAAGAATATAAACTTAAAAATGATGCCTAAAATAACTATATCCAGTGGGAATCGAACCCTCGCATTCCGGAATATGAGTTAATCGTCTTACCACAACACCACTGCCTCAGCATTGTCAGATCACCTTTCTAATAGATACTTGTTCCATGCATTAATCAATCAAAATAGCTAATACACACCGAACGTGGCCGAATGATGTAACGAACGTGACCGAATGATGTCGAAGATTAATGAGTGCCTGTTTAACTTTGTTTATCTATATTAACCAATGGATGATCATAGAATCATAATGTCAAAATATTAAGCTTGAAGTCTGATTCTGTTATTTGTGGTTTATTTGTTTTGTTTGATTTGATTCTTTACGTCCACTCAACAATCTTTCAGTTATGCGGGACGGATCTTCCTGGGTTGAACCAGTACTAAGCTAGGATAAATGTGTCTTGCTCAAGGACCACAACGCAGTGACGCCGGTGAGGCTCGAACCCGCGGCCCTTCGGTCTCGAGTCAAGCACTCTACCACTGAGCCACTGCGCTCCCATTTGTGGTTTATTATCTGCTGTTGCTCTTTAAACACAGCTTTAGATAAATAAAATATTTCAGCGTAAATTTTTTAAATATTTTCTTACCAATAAATTTCAGCATATGTTGATGGTGCTTAAAAGAATCGCCTTAATGAGACGGTTCTTTTGAGTACACACAACATATGTTTTGGTTGAGAAATGAGAAAAAAATCTGATACGTCTTCGTAACTAAAGAACTGGTTTAAATGAGGATTTTGCACACGTGCGATGTTCCAAAATCTCGTATGGTTGGCCCAAATGTATTTCAAGGTGCTTCCCGTTCATGGTTAGTCCAACAGGGAGAATATATGAATCCAGGGACTGTTGGGCGCAAATAAACTGCCACCCCACTCTGTCACTGTAACAAAGTCGTGTTTGGCGTGAACTGCGTAGGGTATGTTGACACCGTCTCTCTTCGTAATAAACTTGTTCTGAATCAGCGCTCCATCATCAGTTAAAACCTGTACAATACCATTATCCAAGCACAAGAATAGCTTACCAGATTCGTGCCCAGAGATCCCCCAGGGAGAGGCTGAGGCAACAAACGTCCATAATGGTGTACCCTCGGGGTCAAGACAATATACCGACCTCTGGTCGCGGTCGGACACAACGATGTTTCCAGAACGAGAAGTACTGATAAATCTAGGCCAGCTGAACAGTGGTTGTCCTCTAGTATCTTTATCAAACGTTCTTAAAACTCTTCCGCTCATATCAATGACGTCGATGCATTGTTTACCTATGACACAACATGATACCACCAGTTCTGAGCTATCCAGCGTACAGATTCCTTCATATGGCTTTTGCGTAGCGATCTCTTCCTTAACATCGAGAGTGTTGTCTGTGCCTAGTAGAACTATCTGTGATGCGTCTGGAAGAGTAACTAGTACGTCAGTGTTATCTCTGAGAGAACAGACAGACACTGGACAGTCTAGTGTCAGCTGTTGAAATATAGGAGGGTTTTGTTGAAACACACATTGTCGGACCTTATTGTTGCGTGCATCACAGACCACTATTTTATCACCAACAAATGTTATTCCAGTCAGTTGCCAGCACGGGGCAGGGTTGTTTACATTTTTCACTGAAATACTGATTTTATTTCTGGATGGTCTACCTGTTGTGTCACCTTGAGACGCTCTCCTTCGGGTTGGCATACCAGCAGGAGTTTGTTCGAGGGTCGGAAAGCTCTGTGTTCGTGTAGAGAAAGGTTGAGATCTGGGTGTGGTCGACTGTGCTCTTGGTGTGAACATAGGTGACATAGCTTGACCTCGTGGAGTGGCCAAGAAAGGTGTATTGCTCATCGCGGCATTAAATGACTGTCTAAACTGTGACTGCTCACCTCCACGCACTGCTATAGACCCTAGAGCAGGGATATTTTCAAACACATACTCCATATCTTTATTAGGTACAAAGTGCACCTGTACTGGTGCAGATGCCAGTTTGAAAGTGTTCAAAGCATCGTCATATTCTCTAGTCTGGTTATCAACTTTTTTCACAATGTCTAGAATCTGGGCACCTGAACCATGGTTGCATAAATCATCAAACTTATCAATTGTCTCAGTAATGTTTTGTATCATTACTGCTACTTGTTGGTTCTCGTTTAATGTTCCTGTTCCAGTTTCAAGTATGGTTTGTTTCATATCTTCCAGCTGTCTCTGTGCAGTAGTAAAGAAGAATGTCAATTTAGTTTCAAAATCAGTCAGATCACGCATCGCGTTTTCTTTAGTTATACGTAGTGTTTCCTCTTCCATATTCTCACTATTGGAAAATTTCCTTGCATTTTGGACCTGGTGGTGCAATTTCAGTCTGAGACTTTCCATCTTAGGTCTGAGTTTGTCTACAGCTTCGTCAATACCTACACACTCACACCGTCCACCTTTGTGATTCTTCACAACACAATATGGACAGGCTGTTACATCACACCTTAAACAATAGAATTCCTTCATTCTTCCCTTATGATTCTTACATACAAGATCGTCGTTCTGATTTTCTTCGCCACTTGGAGCTGCGTGAATCATAACAGCATTCAGTAAACTGCTCAAGAACGAATCGGCAGGAAAGGCTGTTGCCCAATCTTTAGGAGCTAGGTCAGGCGATGGTCGTGAAATCTGCGTGCGGTCATTTGGGCAGGAGAAAGTTACTGCAGCGCGGTCTGTCACCGTTTCTCGTATATGATCCTCCAAACATTTCTTACAAAATGTGTGGCCGCACGGTAACAACCTTGGGTCTGTGTATCGGCCAAGGCATATGCTACACATCAGATAGTCATTCGTCAGGTTCCGGACTACCCTTTCCGCCATTTTTGTTTAATAATTTTCAACAAATTCTCTTTTTATTTTTGTCACAATTCAGGAAACAATAAACAAGATAAGTCTTTAGTTTAGGTCTCGCCTAATGTTTGTTTTAACTGATCTTAGATCAGCAGACAACAGATTAGAATTAGCAATCCACATCAAATGTTTAGCTAATTTCCTCCTAAAAATGTAGGTCTCTCAAATTCATCCACTGTATATATGAGCTAGCACATGAGATTTTGGTACTTATCGCATTGACGAGCAACCAAGGCACAGTCGAGCCCATGCAAATGCGCAGACTCACTTAAGTCTTCGCTGCTCGCATATGCAAAGTATAGGTGTTGATGTTCTCAAACCAAAATGTAAACCTCTAGCCTTCCTGGATCTTCGACGCGAAAAACCCTTTCTTCGGGGAATTCCTGCGGCGAATAACAAAGGCGCAGGCCAGACTGATCTTCCGCGCAGTCTGATCAGCGCATTTGTTATTCGCTTATTGGAAAGTATTGTATATAGACTTGCTACGAGCGAAATTTCACATTTCTAGCGATTTTCTGTAGCTGAGCAGGCTGGTTTGAATCTCACTTTGACGGTCGGAAATCCCGAAGACAGGGTTTGTCACGTCGCGGCTCTCCCTGGATTATTTAATGAATGCATATGCGCATACGCAATAAGTACCAAAATCCTAAGTGCTGTCCAAATATATTGCAGTCATAGTTGCCTCTTTAACCCTTTGTATATTAATGGATTCTTCCTTCTCGTCTGATACAATAAACTTGGGATAGTCCAGTATACATATCTAGGGGTGTCAGGTTAAATATTTAAAAACATTGTTTTTTGTCTTGAGATCGTTTTTACTTTTACAAACAGTGCAGACCCTGATGAAATGCAGCATTATGCTGCATTTCATCTGGGTCTTCACTGTTTGTTAAAGTACCCGTTTAGGGGTTTCCAGTATACAAAGGGTTAAAGATAAACACGAAATATCTTTAAAAAGATAAGTGGCTACGGTCCGCCACAAATTATACTTTTCGACCAGAATGCAAAATATATCCATTTCATATCCTTGTAAACTTAATCGCATATATGTGACACAGATCAACCAGCGCGCACGTGTTCGTTCGTCATGTCAAATTATTGTAAGGGTATTTTCTTTAAAATTTCTAGTTTCAATGATTATTTAGTTACACATAAATATATTATATCCTGATCAACAAACCTGTCCTTTCGATCAATGATTTAACATTCACACGATATCGATCTTGAAAGTAGTCTATATTTGCAATTGAACCTTAAATGCACCACTCATACAAATTTTGTGATCTCTTTTTGGTTTTAAGGATTGCGGACTTTTTTTCTTGCGAATTCGACTGATATGAATTGCCATGCACGATTCGACTTACATATGAAAACGATTTTTGGTTTCTCATAGAAACAACAACCTTTGAAAACTTCGTTTCCTGCAACTTGTGACTTAAGAGTTTATTCTTAGCCTGCTGGGTTATTTTTGCATTTTCTGTCGTCTGCTTAATTTCTGTTTTAAATTCAACTATTTTGTTTTCGAGAATACTTTCAAGACCATGGTCAAAGTGTCAACTGTTTGGGTCCTGATCAAGTCCGATGTTTCTTCCCGGTCCAAACTGTTTGCAAATGTTACTACTATGATCAGCAGACACAAGCAGGTATACTTTGTAATTATATCATGTATGAATCTTTTCATCGTGAATAGCAAATTAAACTGAATTTGATTAGTTTTGAATTTCAGATCCAGCCTGTTTCAGCACACTGAACTATGATGAGATTGATTGACTGCGCAGGCTGATCGAAGCAAACACAGTTGGCGCGCAGGGACACTTATTCATCACTCCAAAATAAACTTCACCCATCCGGTCGGTCATCCACATCAATGATTATCGATCTTTGAACAAATAACTTGTCTGTATTACCTTTAGACATACGCCCTTAACCCATTTAAGCCGAATGAAATTCCCCACTCTTATCAATTGGACCAGTCCGTTTTCGTTTTAAGGGTTGATGGGTGGTATTTTTCATTTTATTCAAATTTTGCAAGAAAATTTCTTTAAGCAAACAGTGGAGACACTGATCAGACGCTAAGTTCTGCTGCGTTTGATTTGGGTCTGCACTGTTTGCACTTGTCAAACAAAAATGACGCCAGGTTTACATAAAATAAATATATACTGAACAGAAAAAGGAACGCAACTATTTTGAAACGTTATATTTTCTTAGCTTCCGATAGAATTCTTACATTAAATATTTTAAATGATTTTGTGCACTTTATTTTTCTGACAATTTGAATCAGAAAACGTAAAAAAATAGTTAAGTGAAATTTGATGCTGAAAGTAAAACATATTTAAAAAAAAACACTTTCGACGTTGAAGGTTATGCTCAAAGAAAATGGTTGATATTGTACTTTTAAAACAATCTATAGCTTATGTCGGTCCCTTTAGAAGACATTAAAAACGGCCAATCTAAACAAATGGCATCTGATTTTGTCGTATGACTTATTGTTTTAAAAGCCTCTTGTGCAAACAGTGTAGACTCAAATCAGATTGCTCCTATAGGAGCAGCATGATCTTGGCCCACACTGTTTGCCTCTGCACTTGAATTGGGCATCAACGTTACCAAATAATTGCAGCAGACGCTTTCAGCAGACGTCATTTTTTTCAGATTTTTCTGTCGTTGCGTTGATTTTGACATTCAGAATATAACGTCATTTATTATCTGCTGGGCAGCTGAGGGTAGTTTGTAATACTTTTAGAAACATTATTCCATTTCGAAATTAAGTAATGTTAATGTTCGCCTAAGCAGATGTGTGCTTCTGGTGTCATAATGTAGTAACAGTGATTTTCGCACACAAAGTGTCAGAATTTAAAAAACGACTCGTTCTAAAGAACTTTTAGAAACAGTGACTCAATACCATTGCATTCGGGTTTATATAGACTGGCCCCTGTCGTTATTGTTTTCTCTCGTATGTCTTAACTGCCTCTTATATCCAAGCTCAACTCTTATGCATTCACACTGGCTGAACAATATCTTTTTTTAGCCAAGGAACATACGCCTGTAAAATGTATCAAGTTGTTCAAGATTTGTGTCCCTTAATTAAACCCCCCCCCCCCCCAAAAAAAACAGAGCACCAATGGTCTTCCAAACGCTCACCTGACTATTGATCTGAAGCACATTTTCTTCAAATAATTGCATCTGTCAATTTGGCCATTTGATGCAAGTTTTAAACGATTAAATGGCTATGCAACAAGTTTCTCGATTCAAACGCCTAAGGGGCCAAATTCGACCTGCCGTAAAATAGGTCGAGGTCATCCCAGGATCTTCATTTATATCAACTTTGTAGAGCCTGGGTCCCTAATGCTGCATGCTAAGTTTCAAGGTCATTGGACACCTGGTTATGGAGCAGATTATTAAAGGTTTTTACCTTATATGGGCATGTCGGCCATCTTGGCCATGTGACCATGACCATTTTTACACAATCTATGTTCCCACTTCCCAAAAAGATCCAACATTAATTTTGGCTTTGATTGGCCAAGTGGTTAAAGAGAAAAAGATGTTTGAAAATAATAAATAGATTGTTTATTAAGCTTTAAGCATTACAAGCTCATGAGATGCATACACTTCCAATACAAAAACAAAAAAGACATTTTGGTTCGATGGCAATCAGATACTCCTTTGCAAGTGCCTACAAGATTAAAAAAATTGGAGAAGTTTGGAGAAATGCACAAACGGAGTCCAGCATGGATAGAAAGTCAAATCACAGATCAAGTGTGAAATTACAAGTAGATATATTTTAAAACCCAATATAACTCCGGTGGATCATAAACACTACGCGGTTTGGGTCACTTGAGGCCCGGACCAAACATTTAAAAGCACTGCCATATATACTGACTGACAAAAGAAACGCTACATACTTCCTGATTTTGTAGCACTTATGAAAAGCTATAAACACGCTATATTTGTAAGTAAAATTTGAAGTCTAGAGTCCAGGTGATCATTATGATGGTAAAAAACGTACCAGGCTTAGTGAGTGGCGTAAAATTTAAGAAAAACACCGTACCATTACATTGAATTCTGCCAACTCATGTCTACGCCAAATTCAAAACTGACTGAAACTGACGTTTTTGGATTTTTCATGAATACCTCAAAATGGCGAGGGATAAGTGGATAGAATTGTACATGATAATTGTTTGCAACATTTGTAAGCAATATCTGTCTTGTAATATAAAATGGCGACATTCGTTTTGATGCTACTGAAGACGTTAACGTCAAACTTCACTTACCATCTGCATGCCAGAATCAAATTGTAGGCGATGCAAATTTGTGTCAAAACACATGATTTATGATCATCTTTATTTGCCATTATTATTGTTCTCTTCCAGAAAACCATATCACGTGCATGTCGTTTTGAATTCTTAGCAAAAACTAAGGAAAAACGACGTCAGTTTTCAAAATTTCGATTTCCACCATTAAATTTTCTCGGACAGAAAGTTTCGAGGTACAATAAAAATGCCATTAAAAGTAAAAATAATTCGTATTTCCATATATTACCTCATGTATAAACATTTATATAACATGGCTTTGAATTTAGATGTAGTGTTTCTTTTGTCAGTCAGTATATATACATATAGCCTTTACGATTATATATATATATTTTTTTATTAATTTATATATATTTTTTTTATTTATTTCGATTTTCTCTCTTTATTTGCTTAATAAATTCTTGTATGGAAATGCAACATTTACTCTTTTCTTTATGGAGCAAAACTTTTATATACTTGTAAATTGAGTAGACCCTAATCAGATTACACCCGTAGTAGTTGTCTGACCAGAGTCCACCCATTTTACCGTGGAGCTATTAATAATGGTCATATACATGTATATAGCCTCAGGGCAGGGACAGAAAACCTCCTGGCATCAAACTTTTTTCAAAAGTAAAATTTTCTGTTCATTTCGTCATTTGCTGCAAATTTTACCCTTAAAATGTAACAATTTTAAGCATTCAAATGCATAGGTGGCCAAATTTGACTTTGCCGTAAATTAAGTAAAGGTCTTCATATATAATATTTACATTTATATAAACTTTGTAGACCTTGAGTGTCTGATGCTGCATGCCAAGTTTCAAGATCATGGGATTTCTGGTTCTGGAGAAGATTTTTAAAAGGTTTTTACCATAATTGGGCATGGCGGCCATCTTGGTCATGTGACCTGGCCAATTTATTAAAAAAAACCATCTGTTCCCCTTCCCAAAGATGCTGCACATTTTGGCTTTGATTGGCCGAGTGGTTTCAGAGGAGAAGATCCTTGAAAATGGTGGACGACGGACGGACCCCGGCTCGAGCTCATCTTGTGAGCCTATCGGCTCAGGTGAGCTAAAATAGAAATAAAAGTAAAGATAGGGTATGGAGCCAGACTAGAGTTTATAGAATTATATCGTTTCTATTCTAGTAATTTATTTCTATGAAGTCAAAATTGCGTTGGTTTGCTCTCAAACTATCTAAGCATTCTCTTACATTTGCCCACTGCAATCATTAGTCTGGCCACGACCATATCTTCCTTTTTTTGTATGTCCGAATTCACTTCATAAGTGCCATTGAAAATTACATTCAGCACTTGATTGAATTCCTTTTTAAAACAAAGATACAATGCATAGAGTAGCTCTGATGATGAAGTGGTCACGGTGACCTTGAATTTCAACATACTGACATGGGTCACATAAGTGACACATGGTCTTTATTATGGTGCAGAGATGATACTGGGGAGATGATTGGTAAATAAACTCTTCTTTGACCTTGAACTTAGATGGGCTGTGTCAAATCCATAACTATTTGTCTCTTTATAGTGGACACTTGATAATGTGCCAAAATATGACTATTGGTCAAAGGATGTAGATGTTATGCTCCGGAAACTGTATTTTTTACATTTGACCTTGGTCTGTGACCTTAGGCATACAAACATACATTCTTACGTTATATTCTTGACACATCGTCTAATTATGGTGGACACTTGTGCAGCGTAATACGCAAATCTGGCAAAGGATGCCGGCTTATTCTCTGGTTAAATCTATTGGCCTTGGTCTGTGACATTGACCTTAGCCATAGGAAGCTGGGCCATTATATGCAACACACTGTCTTGTCTTGCTAAGTAATGTGATAATTGGTTAAAGGATGTGGATTTTTGCACCAGAAACAAAGTTTCCATTTGACTTAGGCCTGTGGTCTTTGTATTGAACACACACACCTTGATCGTGTGAACGACATACCATACTGTCATGGTGGACAACTGTTATGAAAATCAAGCGAAGCATTTAGAAGTTATGCTCTGGAAACAAATTTTCCCAACCAGGTTTTCATGTGACCACCATATAATCAGACTGGATATTAATTCAGGAAACATCAACTGGTTATGGTTCACAGTTGTGCAAAGTGATATATCACTATCGAATAAAGGATAAGGACGTTATGCTACAGAAACAAATTTTCCATGACCTTGGTGTGTGTGTGTGTTCAATACAAAGACAACAGGCCTAAATCTGCCTATTACGCCTTAGAGATCAGGCCACGTCCCAAACTTCGTGGAGGTTGATCGTGAAATAATTTCTACGGTCAATCTCCTCCCTTCCACTGAAACATTCAAGAAGGGTTTTTGTCAGTTACAAGCGAACGTATATGCAGGGAGTACTGGTTAATCGCTTGTTCGAGCTTGCCCAGGAAAAAGTGTGGTACCTCCATGACCATAGCTGTTGACTTGGGACGTAAAGCAACAAAAACAAACAAAACTTCTTGGAGATAAGGGTTAACTATTTCTGTTGCTATAGGAGCTAAAATTTCAGTCAAATTTCAAAAAAAAAGAAATATTGATTAAAACACATGTCCCTCTGTCAACAGACCAATTTCTTACTGTTTTTCTTGATTCTTGGGCCATGAACCTAGCCTATATTCTTTCGAAGTTATCACAGTTGCAGATCCAGAGGGGGTTCGCTCGAATCCCCTTCCCCGCATCCTATGAATGGTTTCGGTGAGAACAAATTATTTCATATTCATGGGATATTTATGAAAAATGATATAAAATCAGCAAAGCGATCCCCCCACACCTTCATACATATGAACTCCCTTTCCAGGAATCGCCCTATCACTTGATCAAGATTTCTGTTGCCAGATAGACAAATGCAGAGATGAAAGGACAGATGGATGGCGTGTTGACTTATTGTTACTGCCAAAGAAACAGGTAGGGGACTACAGTTTGCCTTTTTGAGAGGGACAAAGTAAAAATAGATGTAAAAATGAGACTTTATTTCATAAATACCTTTGCATAAATATTTACTCTAAATATTATGTCACTAATTCCTTATAGCCATACTTGTCCTTAACTCTTTGCATGATGAGTAATTTTTCATGTTTTTGTTGTCGTCCTTTGACTTTTTTCAAAATAAACTTTTTTCAAAAAATTCTTTCAGGAACACTATCAGAGTATCTAACAGTTTGGATCCAGATCAGGACCAACTTTCTTTCAGACAAGATCTGGGTCCAAACTGTTTGCAAAGATTACCAGCAGACGACAATATTTGCCGCTAGCAAGCAGAGAGTTAGTTTAAAAGTTGAGTAAGACTATTTTACTACCTGATTAGATGTGCAAAATAAAATGTTGAAATGACTAATAGTGTAAGACCTGATCAGACTGTTCCTTACAGGAGCAGGCTGATCTGGGCTTACAATATTTTTTCAGGTCTATATAATGGAGTATATTGGGTTAAAACTGAAGGTTTTGGCGCTGTTCAATAATTTCACAAATAAGACAATCCAAAATGAGCTTTACCTTGTCATTTCAGAATAAATGGACCTCGATGTGACAAACCCTGTCTTTGGGGTTTCCGACAAAGTGAGATTCAAACCAGTCTCCACAGCTACAGAGACTAGCTAAAAAATTGAAAACTTGCTTGTAGTAGGTTTAGATATTATACTTTCTAATAAATGAATGACAAAAGTGCTGATCAGACTGCCCGGATGAGCAGGCTGATCTGCATTTATATTGTTTGCATACGCTAAACACAGGTTTTCTCGCATCCAGGCCCGAATGAGTTAGGCAGGTACTACCATTTGTCAGAATTCCAGTTTTTGGTACTTAAGGGGAACAGCAACATTGAAAGTGAATCTGAATTGCAAGTCCCTACTAAATTATCCTATTTTTAAAGCCAATCAAAGTCCGATGTATATAAGAGAAAGATATAGCAATTTTAAATTTTTAATAAGCAAATGGAGGCTGTCATTTCGAACATTTGAACACAAATTGACTCCCTGAGAATTTTGAAAAGCTAGTAGTTGTTGTATATAACTTCTGCCGCATTGTATGCACCTTTTGCAGGACAGACTATATAGTTCTCATGCCCTTTTGTATATTAAATGTATTTACAACCACAGTTAAAATGATGCTAGTCCACCACCCTATTTTACAATCTTTAATAAAATGTCTTAAAAACACTACAGTAGCTACGGTGTACCACGACTTCCATTATATTCAGGCAAAATTTTCAAAGTTTTATTTTCTATTTCTTTTTCTACCCAGAACCACAGAAAAAATCTCTCAATATGCAGTACATAACATAGTCGTCTTATGTGGAAAAAAGCTACCCTAACAGTCTTTGAATCAATAACAACAGAACAGTCAATAAGCAGTTGCAGTAATGTTTCTCTATTATGAGAATAAATGGCTGTTTGTTGTCATAAAGTCTAAGATGGCTGTCCCCATAGCTTTCAATTTTCTTCTATACAAATATCTGCAACTTTCTCATTTTTTATTCAATTTCGATCAGGTTTGTGGCAAATATCATGGATTAATATGGGCTTGCATTTAAGATTCACTTTCAATGTTACTGTCCCCTTTAACTGAGGAACTAATGACACAGGTGACCAGTCAAGACTAAGATCAGTCTGATAAAAACCTTCAAAAACACAGTAAAATTATCTTTATTAATTACAACTGATGAGATACTAGTACATGTAGCTATGACACATAAAATTTCATGTAGTTGCAAATAAATACAGGAGTCCCTTTGCAAACTGAATAATTTCTCCAGCTCCCATCTTGGATTCACCATAAACTCGGTCTACAAAACTAATGGGTACCTGAAAAGTAAAAATATTTTTATGGTGGGCATGTCTCTAGAATCTGTGAGCAGCATTGCTTTTATTATCAATACTAATACAGTGCATTGCCTTTAAAACACTATGTATGGGACCATAGAATGGTACCATATCTTGTGTTATAATGGACAATTTTAGATGGCCATTTTCCTATGATTCCTATGTAAAATTCCATGGTAAAAACATTGAGGCTCACAAATTTATTACCACAGAATTTTATAAAGTAATTTTAGGAAAATGTTCATGAAATGATCATTTTTCAAGAATTCCTTTGTAAAATTGTGTCTGTATAACACAATTCACTTATAACACAATCTGTTCCAAGAATAGTATTAAAAGGCAGGACTTTAGTTAAGAGTGTGTACCAAAAAATTAATTTTCTTATTTCTCAACCAAAAAATATGTTACACTGATGGGTAAGAAAATATTTATAATTTTACACTCAAAAAATTGGTTTATCTAGACCTATGTAAAGGGACTGCTATGTATGTTAAATTTTTTTTCTCATATTTAGTATCTTGTTATCTTCGGCCAAATTAAAGTTAGTTGTTGGTTTTTTGGAAAGACAAAATTCTCAAAAAATCAGTTCTAAATTTTTCCAATGCCACAATAAGCCACAACCCTTAGAAACCATGCTTTTGCAAAGTTACACTTTGTTTTGGGTTTTCTGTTAGTTTAAAGGCATAATATCGTTCTTAGACATGCCTCAGAGAAGCAGTTTTTCTACTAAATATATTATAACATGGATGAAATTTTGAAATTTCAAAAATCCTGATCTTAAAAAGTTAATAACTGCTCAAAGAAAATAAGGATATTTATATTTAAGATATTGAAACTTTAACAGTGTACTTTATTCATTATTTTGAGACTGGCTTTCTATGAAAAATAATCATTTTAAAAAATTCAGGAGTTGTCCTAAAATTTCACGGATCTAGTAAGTAATTACCTCTCCTATAGTATATGCACACTGCCTTGCTCTAATTATCATTTCCATCTGGAATACATAACCTTTAGACACACAAGATCGTACTAGGTGTTCTAGGCCGATTAACAAAATAAGTGTGTTTCCGGTAACGTATCTGAAAAGTTTTGGTAGGGGAGGCACAGATATTTTTTTTTATTTTTTTTTTTCGGGCAAAAATATAAATCTATGCATTTTGAAAAGCATTTTGCCTTTCAAAATGCATATAATAATTTTTTTCTCAAGACACCCTAAAAAAAACTATGTATCACTGGTAAATTTAAGAAGGGTGGGGTCACCCTAAACACAGATATTTTTTTATTTGGCCTATTATAAGCTATTATCTCTCCTATAGTATAAGCACATTGTCTGGCTCTAATTATCATTTCCATCTGGAATACATAACCTTTAGACACACAAGATCTTACTAGGTGCTCTAATAAGTAATTACCTCTCCTATAGTATATGCACACTGTCTGGCTCTAATTATCATTTCCATCTGGAATACATAACCTTTAGACACACAAGATCTTACTAGATGTTCTAAAACTTCTTTTCTGTATAACCTGAAAAAAACCCATTAAATATATAAGTTCATATATTACATGTGGGCGGGAAAATACCATGATTTATCAAACAAATAAAATCGGTTATTTTGTTTTTGCCTAGAAAGATTTATTTCCTCTAGGGAAATACAGGTAAATCCCTTTAGCCGGAACTCCTTTTTCCTGACCACAAGTGATCCAAGGCATCGATGAGATGAAACGCATGTCATATTCATTTTTCTTCTACTATTTACAATTTTTTAACAAGCCTAACGCTTCTCTGCATATTTGACATCACATACATAAACAAATGACGTCATTTACACATGCGATGACGTTGCATAATGTTTCTGTCATCCAGCACTGAAACTGGAGGATCGAGGAACAAAAACGAAAAATTCTAGAAAATCACAATAAATTTAGTACCAAAATGTTCGTTACAATCTAACTAAGAAAATGATTACCCACAGTTTATATTTTCGTTCACTAATAAAAAAGTTACAGACGTTTGAAATTCTGAGATGGACTCAATGAGGAAGATTTCCAAAATGGTAGACTGCCAGGGAACAGCTAGCTGATGTATTACTACTCGTGTTAGAATTAGACATGTCATGATCCTGCTATTTTTGCCATATCGCATGCAGTAGTATTTTCTTGATTTGAGCAAGCAGTTCAAGCAGAATACATGTAATATACAGTTTATTGAATCATTCCATTAAAAATATGATATGGGATTTATAAACCTCGGGAGGTGAAAAGTCATATAAAGAAACTTGTGCTTGTGCACTTGTTTCTTTATCGGATTTTTCATCTCCCTTGGTTTATAAATCCCACATTTTAAATAGAATGATTAATAAACTCTATATAACTTCGCATCTGGAAGAGATAAATCACCAATGTATTAAAATCAATAATTTAAAACCACTAGAGGTTTACATATTTAGTAACCAAATTAAAATTTTGAATATTGTTATCCCCATTCTTATGCCCTTCTGTCTCAAATTTGAGCATTGCAAGGCACATAAAGCCAGACAAATGCGTACATCATCAAATGAAATGTGACATAATTGATGATGTCAAACTATTTGTGACAGCATATTGCTGGATATACTGTCACAAATTTTTGACGTTATCCAATTAGACGTCGCGTTACAAAAGCAAGTGCTTTAGAATTAAAATTTGCATAAAATAACTATAGTCACTTTTATTGGATGGTTTGGCCTAAACTGTAGTATGCAGCACCAATTTGAAACTCTTACTGTTAAGCTTCATATTAACCAAATTGAGAAAGTTCAGAGGACGGTAGCCTCTGAACCTGCAGGAGATAGCTAACAACCCATCAAGTACTGAGTATGCTAGTGGCCACTTTTGTCGTCTGCTGATAATCTTTGCAAACCGTTTTGAATGGGGTTAGGACCAAAGTTCTGTCGGTCCTGATATGGATCCAAACCATTTGACACTGGATAGTGTTCAAGATTGAAAGATTTTTTGAAAACGTTAATTTTGAACAAAAGTCAGCAGAAGACAACAAAAACAAGAAAAATTACCCAGAATGCAAAGAGTTAAATGGACGTAAATGTTTTAAAATTTCTAACAATAGTTGCCTGCCAAAAACCTAGAGAAACAGTGTAGACCCAGATCAGACTGCTTCTGAGGAAGCAGTCTGATCAGGGTCTTCCCTGTTTGCTATTCTGAGAAGCATTTTGTGAATTCAAGCCCTGAGAACCAACATTTTTTTGAGAACAGAACAAGACAAGTGCCAGAAGTTTTCAACATTTTAGAACATTTACTGTATGCAATTATTTAATGGAATACTGTATTTGGGCCTGGACGCAACAAAACCTGTCTGGGGTTTTCGACAAAGCAAGACTCAAACCAGCCTCCTCAGCTATAGAGACAAGCTAGAAAATTGAAAATTAGCTAGCAGTGTTTAGATATGATACTTTCCAATATGCGAATAACAAGCTGGTCTGCCCCTTTTTTGTTCACAAACACGGAAGACAAGTTTTCTCACATCGAGGCCCATTTGATGTAGTTCAATCAATATTACAAGAATCCTTTACCTAAAACTACCTGTAATGTCTGAAGCACCTGGTCTTAGTAGTATCTGTGTGAGATAGTTGGCACCTCGGCTGTAAAACAACAATTGTTTCATTTGATTCTTTACGTCCCATTAACAATCTTTCAGTTAAACAGGGACGGGTCTTCCTGGGTTTAACCAGTAGTAAGATAGGATAAATATGTCTTGCTCAAGAACCACAACGCAGCGACGCTGTTGAGGCTAGAACCCGCGGCACCTCGGTCTCGAGTCAAGCACTTTACCACTGAGCCACTGCGCTCCCTTGAAAAACAACAAGATTGAGATGGTCTGATGGGATATTCTAGCCCACACCTCTGGCAGGAACTACAGTAGGTACTCATGGTTGAACATTTCCAAATTCTGAACTTTATTTGAGCCATAACATGTGATTTCCAACAATGTGACATTTTGACAAGTGTAGACTCAGAAGAGGCTGTGCAGCCTCATTTTAAGCTTAGAAACTCCAAACAATGTTCTGTCAGTAGCTTAACACTCATAGAATATTCAAGCGGCCAGCAAAGTCTCTGATCAGACTGCGCATATGCGGAGGCTAATCTGAGGCTCTGATGGTTGCATATACCACATTGTTGGAAATCTCATGTCGCGGCTCAATTTTGTAATTTTTAAACCAAAGTAAGCAAAATAATATGAAGAATTTCAGGTTAAACATCGGTCCAGATAAGGGATATTTTTGAGCATAAAATTGTCATTATTTCCTTATCTATCAATTTTAATGCCTGTTTAGGGTGCTCATCGAGATGGTTCTTTTGAGTACCCACAACATATGTTTTTGTTGGGAAAAATAATCAATTGATAAATAATTTTCTTTTTAGTTTTACGCACTCTAGTCTGAAAGCCGGTAAAAATTGGGAAAAAGCTCACCCTGAAGCTTTAACAATGTCCTTTATTTAGGATTAAGAGGCTATTTAAACTTTCTGTTGAAAGTCTGCCTCAAAATCCTGAATTCAGGAACAATCCTGAAAACTTACATCTCTATGGGTCTTACAGAGTCTAAAACCAATGAAGCTCTTCAAGTACATATAAGACATGCTCTTTGGAAGAAAAGTTACAGCTGTAAATAATTTGTTAGTTACTCTCGCTGATTCAGATCTGTGTGATTGTGAATGTATTTAAAAATACTATAAGCATTAAAAATGCCAATTTTTCACTGAACACAAAACATTTGATATCATGATAATTTAATAGAATATTGATCAGTGCTCCAGATAATTTTGACTACTATCAGTACCGGTACTGGCCCAAATGAAACTTGATCCGTACCAGCTATTTTCAATCCGTACACTTATAGCCAATTTTTTTATGAAAACTTATACTTGTATTTAAAACAGGTCACATTGCTGCTGTCTTCATGTACAGTTTTATCACCCATCAATCAGAACAGCGATCTCCTTATATTATGAATGCACATAGGCAAGAATATTGGAACAGGGATGATTGTTTTATTGCCATCTTTAAACACGCTGCGCTTCTAAATCCAAGAAATTCCTACTTTCAGTTTCTACATGGACTGGTTCACACGAAATTTACAAAGACTGATCTGATAGCCAACTCCCAGAGAGTGGTCTCTGCGCACATATTATTCTGAAAGCCTGTGTTCTTCAAGGAAGACATGGTAAGGGGACGCAACTGAACATTGGGGAGTTTCTATTGAGGCAAAAATAAAACATCCATAAGCAGTCCAGCAAGTTGAATCTGAATTTTTGAACGCATAAATTTTGATAGATTCACAAATTTTCACGCTACTACAAGTTACCAGTAAAAACGTACCATACAGGCAAAAACACACGGGTATTCGGTACATACTAATTTTCAACTCTATCCATATTTGGGAAAATGGAGAAGTATATTACATCTGTACGTACGCTATCTGGAGCGCTGATTGATGGTCTTAGTTGACGTATTATGTTCCAGTCAACATATACGCCCAAGAACGTTTTTTTCAGTCATGTTGGGACACTTCTTTGGTTCAACCAGTTCTAAGCAGAGGTTAAACTATCTTGCTCAAGGACACAACACAGAGACCCCTCGATCACAAGCCGAGCATTTTACAACTGAGCTACTTCGACCCCCCTATGATAGTAAAAGTAGTTCATCTACTAAGCCACAGGATTTTGATCAGTCAATGCAATCAATCATCATTACAAAAATATCAATTTCCCTACCTGACTAGCTTCCGCTTAAAGTCCCATCCATAAACCCCACCATCTCCTATATATCTAGTCCCAGACACTATATCATAGTTACCTTCTTTTTGTTTTCTACAAAATAAAGAGAACAAATTAAACACCTCTTAGACTGATGGATTTTCTAGCAGATACTATAAGGATGTGATCATCCAATATAATAATGTTTTATTTAAAGTGGTTACATAAGAAATGAATTCATTTTTTTGAATGTTCATGGAATCATGAATACTTCGGGTCTCTTGCAAAGTAAAACTTTGCAAGAGACCCTAGTATTCATGATTCCATAAACACTCCAAAACTTGAATTTATTGCTTATATTTACATTTTATTATAAATGTCTAAAATATAAAAAGATTTTGTAATTTTTGGAATTTAAACAGTTTTGTATTTCACATATGATGGCTTAGTCGGAGTGTAATATGGAAAAGTGGAACAGCAGCTTGAACACAGACAGCCAATGGAGCAAACAAGAGGCTTGTTTTGCACATGCAACTCAGGTGTGGCTCGCTGTCAATCACAACACCAGTATCACTTCTGGCGAAGGAGTTCTATGTTCGAAGCATATTGCACAGGCAAGTGAGCTTGGCAGCTGTCAGTCAAATTTGTGAAATTCATGAGGCTATGAACAATTGCAAAAATCTAAGGATTCATTAAAGGATTGCTTTGGAAATGTAAATATACATGTAAACAGTCATTTCTTCCAAATTATGGTGCATAATTTCTGTCCCTGAAGATTGTTATTATCTTACAGTATAAATCCTGATGATATGTTGGCTTTGTCAGCATTTCATTTGACAAACTACCAGTTTAGAGTTTTCAAGTATAAAAAGGGTTAAATGCACACTATTCATCCACTTATTCAAGATGGCTATTTTTCAGCTGGCACAAATGATAAAATAAACATTCAATATCATTTGTTAACAACTCTCTCTTTAAGAAGAACATGGGTGAAAGTTCAAAATTTCCAAAATCCTGAACTTTAGAAAATCAGAATTTAAAACTTGCTGTATGCATCCCTTGCCAAAATTAAACGCAGCTCTGCGTAAAAGCTGCGTAAAAGCTGCGTTTTTTTCAGACCTGCGTTAAAGCTGTAGAAATGCTGCGTTTTTTTTTCAGACCTGCGTATAAGCTGCGTAAAAGCTGTACTTTTTTGTGTGGGCTGCGCAGAAGCTGCGTATTTAAGTTGGTTTGTCTGAGAAAGCTGCGTATTTAATTCTGAAAGCTGTAGAAAAGGTGAATATTCTGTTTTATTAAACAAATGAATCATTAAGGTAAAATCTGCAGCTCCTGAGAGCTGCAGAAAAGCTGCGTATTACTTATATTTAAGTCCAAACAGTCTAAAAACATAAAGACGCAGTTTTTCTACAGGTATCTAAAGCTGCATAATTAACTTTTTTAACTGTCCTGCTTCACCTGAGATTGCTTTGTTTCAGTAATCTAGCTAGTCTCTGTAGCTAAGCAGACTGGTTTGTGTTTCACTTGGTAAGAAACCTGGAAGAGATGGTTTCTCGTGATGAGACCCATAGATTGACTTGTTCCCCAAGCCAAGACTGATCAGCCTGGGCAGCCAAATTAATATCCAACTTGGCAAATTCTTCTATTTGACTAAATTACCAACAAGCAAGGGCCAACCTATGCAATGCATCAGCACAGGGAAACAGCCAAATTAGTTAACAAACTGTAATGAAATAAAAGAAAATGGCTGTCAACTCAGGCTGTCAATACTTAAGAAAATCCCCAGAAAACTCTACTACCCAACTGACCATATAGACCTCCACCCACATCCCCACCCACCTAAAATGCCCCCAACCCTACCCTCTCCTCACCTCTACCACAAACTTACCTACCAATGCTTACTTAAACCTACCTGTATCTATCCACCCACCCAGGACCCCAACAGCCATACTACCCAATCCCACCAAGAATCCCTCCCTCAATGCTACCTATCCTACCCTACCCTAACCTAACCTCCCTCCCTCCCACCGCCCTCCTCTCACCCACCCATCTATCCACCTCCCTCCCTCTTACCCACCCACCTATCCATCTCCGTTCCTCTTACCCACCTCCCTCCCACCCACCCACCCACCCACCCACCTACCCACCTACCTACCTACCTACCTACCTACCTACCTACCTACCTACCTACCTACCTACCTACCTACCTACCTACCTACCCTCACCCCTCCCCATACCTACCTGCCAATAGTTACCTATATATATCTACCTATACCTACCCACCCACCCAACCTGACCCCCACCCCCTCTCCATACACACAACCTACCTACCTACCTACCTACCCACCCACCCACCCACCCACCTACCTACCTACCTACCTACCTACCTACCTACCTACCTGGTAAACATATATTCAGCATTGCAGCTAAAATACAGATTTCTAAAGGGTGTAATCTATTTGGAGTCAAACTCCCCAACAGTGGCAACTTCCTTTCAGTAGAAATAGTTTTTAAAGGTTCCTGAACCAGTGGGGAGTTTGATTTGGAGTGGTACACCGCTGGGGAGTTGATTTCAAGTAGTTGGAGTTTATCCCTTAGTTGGAAAAATTTGAATTTCTAATATGGCTGTACAACAACAGATTAAACCAAAACAACAATTGAACCTTCACCTGCTGACCAACCTACACATGCTTTCTTTGAAGGACACAATAAAATCCAGTTTCTAGAAAAAGTGAGTGTAAAAGAAGTGTGACTAGTTAGTTAATAAATGGATAAAAAAAATATTTTCTAATCAAGCTAGATTCAGTGGGTGGGGTATGCATGTATATTATCCTTAAACAACAATAGTAAGTTATCTAATGCTATGATATAAAGGATAAGTAACATTAATATATTCATTAGCACAATGAGTTATATTTCTATGAGAAAATTAAATGTTTACAGACAGATGTTGTTTTAGAAACAAGTATTGTCTTTTATAAAAAAAAAGTAAGCAGGTATTTCAACATCCCTCAAAATTTGCTAGATTATTATGCTGTTAACATTTGCTTACATGCTAGATTTGTCTTTGGGTCCTGCTAATGCAGATTGGGACAGGTTAGCATTGGGAACAATTGGAGAAAGACTTCTTGTCTGCTTGAAAGATGGAAACAAAGGCGGGCTATAGGAACGACATATGTGCATCCCGTCTTAGAGGAACCAGTAGCAATGCTATCTTTTGTAATGACTGCTTCCTGTGGATTCACAAGAAATGAAGTGGTACTCCCTTCGTCCAAATATGTTCTTTGGGTCGTATAGTGTATTTGGTTTTGTTTGGTTTGGCTCTTTATGTCCCAGTCAACAGCTATGGTCATGTCGGGAGGATCAGTTAGCCTAACCACACCTTATTTACTGAGCAAGCTTGGCTTAGCAGTTAACCAGTACTTCCTGCACATACTCTTTAGCTTGAAACTGACAACAAACCCTTCTTAAATCAGTGGAAGGGAGAGAATGGTTGTAGAAATTAATATTCCATGATCTGCAATCTCCCTGAAAGTATGGGACCGGGCCTGGATCAAACTCGCGAACTCTGGATCTGCAGTCAGACACATATCTGCTACCAGATATTTTAACGACTGCTGTGCGTCCCAGTATGTTACCAGACATTTTAACGACTGCTGTGTGTCCCAGTATGCGAGTCTGACTGGCGGTCCAAAGGTCGCAAGTACGACCCCTGCCTGGTGCCATACTTCCGTGGAGATTGATTGTGAAATAAATTCTACTGTCATTCTCTTTCCTCTGCTGATTCATGAAAGGTTGTTGTCAGTTATAAGGGAAAGTATTTGCACGAAGTACTGGTTGACCAATTTAAGTCAAGCTTGCCCAGGAAAAAAGTGTGGTTACAATGTAGTGAACTGACTGCCTCGACATCATTGACATGATCATAGCTGTTGACTAGGACATAAACATCAAAACAACCAACAATTGCTGGACCCAGAGCGTAATTTTTAGGGATTCAGATCGCTGATCTAGGGGTTGCTATTCAATCCTCATCTCGATCCATACTTTGGTGGTGTTTGATCATGAAAAATTTTCATAGGACAGGTCATTCTCCTCCGCTGATTCAAGAAGGGCTATTGTCATAAGCCAAAGTATGTGCACACGAGTACTGGTTTAAGTCCCTTATTCTAAGCTCGTACAGGAAAACAGGTGTGGTTATACATGTACTAGGTTAATTGACCATCAGTGAGATTCACGGCATGTCCATAGCTATTGTATGTGACCACAAAGCAAAACTTTGAGTTGCAACCAATAAAAGGTAAGGGAGGTGTCAAACTTGAAGTACCAGAGTGCAAGGAACTGCTGCCAGGTGACAGTATAATCACATGATGCACCTTAGTGACCTAGTTGAGCTATTACGGGCCATGATGAAACACCTTGAACCTCCTACGCAGGCTTTCAAGTGCCCATCAACAGAAAAGAAGGGAAAAAGTAGGGATAAAAAGTTGGAAAAAGTAGTGAAAAAGTAGGGAAAAATCGGTGTAAAAAGTAGGGATAGTAGGGCTTTTCCAAATATAAAATTCATTACAACGAGTTGTTTGGAATAAGTAATTTCAGATTAAATGAGCAGGATAATACCTGTGACAATAGTACTAGCCAAACAGAGAGACTTTTAGGTTAAACATTAAATTTTTAGGTGTTAAGCAGCGCGCTCCCTGAATAACCATAAAAGTTAATTTATAAAAACCGAGGGAGTGAAGCGAGCGAGGAAAAATTTCTGGATTTTTACTTGTAAATGACATTTTAGAGTGAAAAAGTAGGGATAGTAGGGCATTTTCATGAAAAAGTGGGGAAAAGTAGGAGCAGATCAAAAAAGTAGGGAAAAGTAGGAAAAATAGGAAAAGTAGGGCCCACTTGAAAGCCTGCCTACGGTACAATGATCCATTGGAAAATATGTTTCGAACTTACAAAGACACAGAGCAGATTATACGTCTAAGAGTTGCTAATGATTTTTCAACCTTCGGTAATTTGGACATGTGATGCTGTTTAACATTACAGGCTTTACTGTTATGAATAATGTATTTTTCATATCTTGGCCTTACTCATTTACACAAGACCAGTGCATATTTATGATATTCATAAAGTAAAGACCAGGAGTCATTAGACTACTATTATTATGCTTATAAGCCTTTGTTTTGACCAATTTTTTGGCCACATCCAGAACTTTTTAAAGACGCAGGTTTCTGGCAGATACGCAGCTTTTACGCAGGTTTGTTTATCAAGCATTAGAAACGCAGCTTTAACGCAGCTTTAAATAAAAGCTGCGTTTCTGCAGCTTTTACGCAGCTTTGATGGAAGCTGCAGAAACGCAGCTTTTACGCAGCTTTCATTTGAAGCTGCAGAAACGCAGCTTTTACGCAGCTTTTTGATAAAAGCTGCAGAAAAGCTGCGTTAGAGCTTCGTAAGAACTAGCGGTATTGGCATCTGCGTAAAAACTGCGTAAACGCAGCTTTCACTTGAAGCTGCGTAAAACGCAGCTTTTACGCAGCTTTCACTTGAAGCTGCGTAAAAGCTGCGCTAGAGCTTCGTAAAAGCTAGCGGTATTGGCACCTGCGTAAAAGCTGCGTTTACGCAGCTTTTGCGAAGCTTTAACGCAGCTTTTAGTGAGTCTAGGCTAAAGCTGCGTTAAAGCTTCGCAAAAGCTGCGTAAAAGCCGGCTTTTCTACAGCTCTTCGTTAAAGCTGCGTTAAAGCCGGCTTTTCTTCAGCTCTGCGTAAAAGCTGCGTTTCTGCAGCTAAATACGCAGGTGCCAATACCGCTAGCTTTTACGAAGCTTCTGCGAAGCTTTGAAAGCTGCGCAGAAGCTGTAGAAAAGCTGGTTATTTTTCGCAAGGGCGCCTCCAAATTATCAAAAAATCCAAAAGTAATGATCAAATACCTTTAGATAAACTGAAACTAAATCAGAAAAGCTATTATTACCTGAAGAATTCAGCTTTTTGAGGCTGGCTTTCTATGGAAAGTCAGCCTCAAAATCCTGAATTCAGGAATACTCCTGAACCCATGGAAGTAAGGTATGAAAATGTGTTTATCATAATAATCCAAAGACTGGTATACTCACTAAATATTGCTTGTGTTGTCTTAATTTACATCAGGGAATATAACTCTAACTGCTGAATTTTAAATGAAAACTTCTGATAATCTCATCCACAATTTGTTGCATAAAGTAAACAGTCCTTAGCTAATCAAATATGATACAAGACTATTTGTGCCTCGACTCGAGAAAACCTGTCTTCGGAGGTTTGCAAACAACACAGGCAAGACCAGCATGCGCATCCACGCGGAGGAGAGTGGTTTGAAACTCACTTTTTCTGAAACGCCAAAGACAAGTTTTCTCACGACAGGGCCCATTTCATTTGCACTGCCTTTCCTGCCTGAAAAATTTGCTTCCATATTTAAATGGGCCTCATGGTGAGAAAACCTGTCTTCGGGATTTTCGACAAAGTAAGATTCAAACCAGTCTCTTGAGCTACAGAGACTAGCTAGGAAATAGAAGATTTGCATGTAGCAAGTTTAGATTTGATACTTTCCAAACACGAATAACAAAGGCGCTGATCTGAATGCGGATGCGCAGGTGGGTCTGCGCCTTTGTTGGACACAAACACCAAAAACCAATTTTCTCGCCTCGAGGCCCAAATTATAATGTGCTTGCCTCTGACAGGCTGTTAAAATCAATACACTTGGTTGTTTATGGTAAGAAAAATAAAGTATGGGTGCTTGTTTTCTTAGTAAGAACTAGCGGAACAACTTGAGATCAAAATTGAGCAGATTGGGCAATAATTTTCTGTTTTTCATCAAAAACCACATCATCTACAGCAACTCCATTCAAGGAACGCTGCTAAGTATGTCATCTAATGGGTTGGATAATAAAACAGTTATTTCATCCCTGCTTGTAGAATATTCAAACTATTACCCCTCAGTTCCGTGGACCACCTGATGCACTATTGCATCAGGTCCTCCATGGTACCTCGGGGAAACAGTTTTGACTATATTACAAACAGATACGAAATAACTGTATATTACATTCTCATGGACTGGCAATTATATACTTACTTTATAAATTGTGGTATAAATTTTGGCTGAAAATAGAAAATAATAACTACAAGAATCACACAGTTAATGGCAAATCCACCCTCCCTTGGGCCCAGCCCAAAATACATGTGCTATTAAATGCTCCACTTTTGTAAGTTAGTCACTTTAATTTGACTAAACAAATTTTATTGGATTGTGTCTTCAAAGTTAGGAACAGATATGAGCCGTGACATGAGATTTCCAACAATGTGGTATGTGCGACCAGCTAAGGCTCAGACCAGCCTGCGCATTTGCGCAGTCTGATCAGAGCCTTTGCTAGTCGCTTGAATATTCTATGAATGTTAAGCTACTGGCCTACCAACATTTGGAGATTCTAAGCTTAAAAGAAGGTTACACAGGCTCGTCTGAAACTACAAAGTTTGTCAAAATGCCATATTTTTTAATTATTTGTTTGATTCTTTACGTCCCATCAACAATCTATCAGTTGAACAGGGACGGGTCTCCCTGGTTTGAACCAGTTCTAAGCTAGGATAATGTGTCTTGCTCAAGGACCACAATGCATGGACACTGGTGAGGCTCGAACCCAAGGCCCCTGGGACTCGAGTCAAGCACTCTACCACTGAACCACTGCGCTCCCCCACATTGTTAGAAATCACGTGTCATGGCCCATATCATAAAAGACAGACAGACAGATGGAGGTAATTACAATATCCCAGATGCCTTTTAACCTTTAATTTATCACTGGCTGGAAGTCAGCCATCAAAAGTGTCACTTGATGAATCACAAGTGTGAACTAACAACTGACAGTGATATATATTATAAATCAAATCACTGTGATAGTCATCACAAATATATTTTGATTCTAACATGCAAAAAGAATGAAATTTCCTTTGTATTCTATAAAGATACTGCAATCTTGAACAGAGTGTTAGAATTTCACGTAAATGCAAATCTTATTTGAATGGAAAATTGTATTTTACGCATGTTTTTTTTTACGTTCATTACTTGTAAAAACATTACTTGTAAAAATAGTGTTTGACAATATAATATCAATATTATAAGGCTTTATGGAATAAATGATGTCATATAAAATCAAACTGGCAGTCAAATGATTCTCAATAAGGCAATATATCGCTAGACTTTACCATTGAATTTATTTTATAGGCCAGGTGTGTTTGAATTTATATTTATTTTATTTTAGGAATTTGAATTTCAATTTTTCAAAGTGGTATGATTACACATAAAAAAACTTAGCCAGCATGCAACCTCAGGCCACTACCAGCACAACCGTGAAACTCCATTTTATCAGTTACCTCGCATATTAACTGCATTGTTGCACATTGCCTGATAAACATTGTCTATCTCACGGCATGTTCCTTCATCAGGCCATGTAGTCAGGGGCGATCAGGACTCCCATGCGAATTTGATGCCGATTTATGGTGACCTATACCAAATCAAACTTTAGGGGATAACTAATGAAAATCACCTGGTCACCCATCTGGGTTTCACGTCTGGACGTCATTATGACGTCATCAAAATAGCGTATATTGTATCAGTGCAATTTAAACGGTATGTCCATTGTAGTCTATGGCGATCAGGACTTTCTTGCATTTTGTTTGCCAATTTCAGTCGAAATGCACCAAATTTAATCTTAGGAGGTTAATAATTGAAATTAACATGTTGCCCATAGTGTTTTCGCATCAGAACAATAAGATGACGCCATTGAAATGACGCCTAATATGTAAATACCACATATATATGCGTTTTGTCCATTTCCAACGCATGGAAATATTCCTTTAATTAACTGGCAGCCTTATCATGACTGAATACAAACTCTTTCAAATCGTAACATACAAAATATATTCAGATAGTGTGAAGTCAGATCGAGGGTGGTACGTAAATGCCGTCATGATTTACGAATAAAAAGACAGTGGAGTGAATGAAAAACACGATAATGAACGGTGTAAATATAATCTCTTATGCTTATATATATATAGATGTACCACGACCTCTGACCAATGACCTTTGGGTCTTTCTATTTCAAACGATTGATACAGAATACGTAAAATGAGCCAGTCCGGGTAGAACATATGTGTATGTCAAAGCTTTTATAGTAAATGTAAATAAATGCCCGAAAACCTTTTTTCTGGTACAACATATCAAAATTGTAAATAGAGTCACGCTCAAAAGCTTTTGGCTTATCTGTAGCTGCTTATCCTACACTCAAAGAAAAGATAGTAGTTATAATCATTTGCATACACTATCAACCAAACTCATTATAGTCCGATTTTGACCCCTGAAGGATCAAACGTTAGAAGAGTCTACTTAGTAGTAAGTTCATGATATGGAAATAAGGATAAACCCGCTACAAGTTACCCATTGTACTTCGATAGCACGGCCAATAGAAAACTGTTACAATCTGATTTATCTTTCGCATGCTTATAGGTAGAATCGTCTTCAAAGGTCAAAATCGGACAATAAGGCATTCTTGTTGATACGGCTAAAGAAATATCTGAATCCACATGAAAATAGTTGTTCAAAAGTCATAAGCATATTGACCACTGGCAATATTTTACATGAGTCCTCTTCTGCTCCACGGCAACACAAATCAGTACAATATAAATGGTTTACTTTGTACTTACATCGAGATGATTCGCATACAGACATGCTGCAACTACATTTTATCAGCTGCAGAGGGGTTTCGGGGGCAGTAGGCAACATGCGCGGATCCAGAGATTTTTGTCAGTCTTATTTAGTCCTCAGCTTATTTTACAGTTTACAGAGGGGGTCCAATGGTTTTATTGTTGAGAAAACTATACTTATACTTTACCAAGGATCCAGAGGGGGTCCATTATTTTCCAGGGGGGTGTCAAACTTTTTCCATGGGGGGTCCAAATGTTACTTTCTTTAGAAACCCATGTACGTACATGTTATTTTCCAGGGGAGGGGGTGTCCGGACCCCTATCCCCCTTTGGATCCTCACATGGGCAATGTCATCACAACGGGACAATATTTATCACAGTCCCGCTTCTAACCATAATTGTCAGGCATTGATTTGTCAGGATTACTGACAGATGAGGTTTTCCAAATGATGCACTGGTACTGCGCACGTTTGACACCTTCAAGAAACACAGCTCTTGGAAGTGGTAGTTTTTGCAATTCAGCTTTTTTTTCTCCCAAATATCCACTACGTCAATGCAGGGAGTCGAACAATATCGGTGACTGGCTAATACAAAGTAAAAAAAGACGGCAAAGATCAGGAATCGATACAATCAAGTACCACACCTGACCCAGGATACCAATGGGAAAGTAACAAACTCACAGTTAGACATCACAGACGAGAGCTAAGAAGTCAGGACAATTTACAAATATATTACTCTAGTGCATCCGCCACAGTGCTTTCTACGGGCACTGAGCCGAGGTGAAAGAATGCTTCGTGGATAGAGTCTCTAGCATAGCTAAATGCCTGCCAATATGATTTATTGCTCTTTCCTGACATTGAACTAGTTAATATCAGCACCTGAAAGTGCATGGAATTCGATCAGAGCCCTTGTTGTGACATCACCAATGCCACATTGACATCTTTAATAAGTGTTCTGATCTTAGAAACTTGATGATATATGAGCAAGAGTGTATAAGAAAATGTAAAATATCAACACTCTGCAATTGTTTTATATATGTTTTATTAAAGCGGCGAAAACAAAATTTGCTCCTCTGCAAAACTGGGAGTAGGGCTGTGCATTAGCTCATATAAGACAAAATATCTAAGATAGAAAAGCAAACTTTGGTTTTTGTATTCCTCAATTGAGTATAGGTTTGTTAAACCTAAACTAAAACGATATTCATTTATATTCCATAGGGAACAATGTTAAACACATAATGATAATTTTACTCTTAATTCAATATTTCGGCCACAGGCCTTTATCAAGAAAAACATGCACTTCAATGTCAACTACATAGTCTCTGTTCCACCATCTTGTAGTTGACATTGAAGTGCATGTTTTCTTAATAATGGCCTTTGGTCGAAATATTGAATTAAGAGTAAAATTATAATGAAAATCTAAAACGGTTTGAAACCGACTCAGAGCAGTCGTTAAACTAAATGACGATAGCCAAAATTACCTCTTTTAAATTATAATTAAGTGCATGTAACGCACATAATACAACATGTAGCCGTAAACAGCTGTCATATATAGTAAAGTCATCCAGCAATTTGCAGACTATTAGAATGTTCATTGATTAGCTAGTTTTAAAGTATTTTTTCTGTAGCTCAAACTTTCAATTTTCTTATTCTCAAATTGATAAAGTAACATATGTAACAAGCTGTTACAGGCTAACACCCATGCTTACAGTATGCAAACATCTCCTATTCGATGCACCTTGAAATGGTACATACGATAGAGTATATCTAAAAGAGTTTGGGATGGAGCAGGTCAATACTCAGCTTGCAGTAAAAATCTTTTTTGATGATTATTCTGTTTTTTATGAGATGAGGAGGACAATTATTTTACCAGAGAAGCAGAAATAATAATCGATATTGTATATGACTTGGATAAGGATTGGTTTAGAATATTTACATTAGAAAGGGACACTTACTAAAATGTACTGTTTAAATGTGAAACAATTATTTTCTATGTTTCTCTAGGATGTATCATTATTTTAGAATTATTTATATTAGGAAATATTGAAAACAAATATTCATAACATCTGTAACAAAGGTACAGGGGCTTAATAAACATCAATACCTAAGATTTAGGCACCAGAGGCTGGAGACTTTAGCTAGGAAAACCTGCGAAATATATTCATTTTATCCTGAAATATCTCTTACATCAAGTCAATGTCCTTGCTCATTAATTATGTCATGTAACATATGTTACAACCTTTAACAAGTGCTTCAATCTTGTTGTTAAACCTGCAAATTCTACAATTTTAATAATATGAGCAAGACAATCCCAAATATGCAAGATATCCAACAGCAGCAAATGTTTTCATATATTTTTACTTAAATGATGCCTACCAAATCCGGCTCCTTAAAATTCGGTATAGCCTTTGGGTTATTTAATTGCACGTATAAGACACTATATTTAAAGTATAAAAACAAACTTTACATTTTCTCCAACGAAAAAGAGTTTGTTAGTACAAAATAATCAAAACATTTTGGAAAATGCACATTTCAGCTAAAAAGTAAATGATATTGGTCACAAGTTTCATGTTTAAAGGGTAATCTAGTTAAAGTAACGTACATAACACCACAGGAAGCTGTAATTTTGCTCCAAAAGAATTTATATGTAGCTAAAGTTGTCAATATGCAGACAATATGAGTAATCTAAAAAATTAGCAATCTTTCTGTAGCTCAAACTTTTAATTTTCTTTTTTTTTCTAAATTTAATATGGTAACATATGTAACAGGCTGTCAGAGACTAACGCCCCGGCGAACATAGTGCAAACATCTATTAAAAGACGCAGCTTGGAATCCTCTTTTAGATAGGATAAGCTTGCAAAATTCCCCAGGGGAAGCAATAACATTCTCAGCCATCAGTCTAAAGGTGGCCCGATAAGCTGGGTATTTATAGAAAATCTACGGTATTTTGCATGCAAAATATAGTTATCGATAAATAATTCATTGTCAAAGTCAGGTAAAGCATTGATGTAACCATCATATGACTAAAATAATTGATATTATGTTAAAAAATGCGTTCATGTTGGATAAATATGACCATACCAACACATACTATAGCTTTTATTAACGGACAGTTTCTTATTATGGTCGCTATATTTATGACATCATAACTAGCCTCAGACGCGGATTTGAGATGGGTGACCACCTTTAAATTAAAGGTAAGACTCCACTGAAGGTTTTGATATAGGTCACCATAAATCGGCACACAATTCGCACGGGACCTATTTTTTGTCCCTAAGGGCCCTGACTAATGATGACGTTGCACTTTTTGAATGACTTCGCTAATGACGCTGAATCATCACAAAAATTGAAAATTACGACATAATAGCTAGTTTGAGGAGTGAAACAATAGGTAAACTGATAAATAGAAAACTAGTTTTTGTGTCTCCCGATGAGTCTGACAACAAGAGTTCTCAAAGCCTTACCTGGTAAACTTGATATCAAAAGACACTCACCTAGTACTCTATATCTTGGCAAGCCTCGCGATGTCAACAGGCTTAGCCTTGCCTGGTAAACTTGATATCAAAAGACACGAACCTAGTATTCTATTTTTAATGGTGTTTCACTGGCAGGTCGATAGTGGCCTGCTTTTACGCGTACATATTTTTATATAATATATATACGATAAACATTATAAATTATGGCATGTAAATGTTTGGCAAGAATTAAATTTAAACTGGACTAGTACTGCCACCAAGACAGATATGGCAAATGTTCTAAAATTTCAAACACTAGTTGCCTGCCTTAAAGGCCAAGACAGACAGCACAGACCCAGATCTGATTGCTTATGAAGAAGCAATCAGATCAGGGTCTTTGATATTTGCTATTCTGATCATGTGCGGGTCCAGAGGGGAAGACAGGGGGTCCGGACCCCCCCCCCCTAAAAAATCACAAAAATATAGGGTCTCTTAGCAATACTAGTCTGGATCCCCTGAAATATCATAAAACTACCCAGCCAGCATTCAGAGTTTCCCTGGCGGGTCGATAATGGCCTGCTTTTACATTCGGGAAAGTCCGCCACAATTCGAGAATCGAATCATGGCTCGGGTGTATGTAAGGAGCATTATGCATAGTACTATGTACCAAAAACCTCCATTTTGTTTGCCGGAAATGACGCAGTGAAAATTAGTTCTATAGCATGTGGGTTCAGCCCTGTTAAAATGGATTATTCTGATTATCCAAAAAGTTTTATCAGCAGGATAAATGAAGTTTATTTTTTTCCATAAAATATCGCTATAGCGTCTTCTTTTTTAAGATGTTTATTGTGGAATGTTGTGTTTGTTTGTTTCGCTGCAATCAAACTGGTTATTGTGCTGGCATTGTTTCTGTGACATCAACATCACACTATCAAAGTCCATGAAAAGTAGACCCTCTATGTACGGCAGAGGTCGATTCCACGGAATTGGCCTATGTACTGCGAGCAGATTGCTGGTTTTAGTGCTATTTGGATCCCCTCTTTCTCTCTCCCCTCATCAAAAAACAACAACAACAAAAGTAAAAAAAAAAAAACTCTGGCAAAACTTTCTGGATCTGTGCATGCTGTCAAGCATTTAGTGAATTTCAACCCGGAAAACCAACATTTTATTTGGGAACAGAAAGAGAAAAGTGTTTATAATTTCAGAACATCTACCATATAATAAAGCTACCATAACTGCCATCATACTTACATGATGAGACAAATCCGCATCCATAATGATTATAAAATTTCCTGTTGCATGTTTTATACCATGAATATATGCTGTGCCTGAAAAATACCAAGTAAATTTAACAGGCCTCCAGATAAGAGTGTGTAATTGAAAATTATTTTTCATATTTCTCAACCTAAACATATGTTTTGGGTACTCAAAAGAACCGTCTCAATGAAAAGGTTTATTTGAGCACCCAAAACACATGTTCAGGGGTGTGAAAATAGCAAAAGCTTATACTTGCCCAGGGAAAAGTAAATTGCCATAAGGTACTTGTCCATAGAAAGTTTTACTTGTCCCATATTAAAGAACGGATAATGCACTTAGATCTGAGGGAAGCCCTCACTGTGCTTAAACAATATTGTTACGTGCCAGGCGTAACTAGAAACAAATTCAGGAAACCAAAATTTGCTATTTGGAAAGTCAGCAAAAAGCACTTTTAAAATTTAACAAAATTTATTAAAAACAAAATTATCATTTACAATAAGCAATGGAAAATAGTTATACAATCAAAGAAAGTCTAATTTACAATACCTTGTATATCCAAACTGTCCCTCAGAATATTTATCAACACAAGTCTTTCAGCAGTTTCTGATCCCAGATTTTGAAGATAAATCCAAATGAACATGAAGTCTGAATCCAAAACTGAATAATCCAAAGTAATCCAGAATGAATAAGTTAAGCACTATGTATTCCAATATAGAATTCCAGCACAAAAGGTTTAGACTTTTAAAAGGTGAAATTATTTCAAAGATGCCCTTATGAAAAATTTACTCTTATATATACCCTTTAAGAAAGTTCTAGAACGGTCAAGAAAGACTATTATATCATATGCTATATTAATTCATTCTGGAAAATTCCACAAACTTCTACTGAATTCCAGAACCTACTCAAAGTTTCTATTTGCATGGAAAAGAAAATTCTAGTAAGTTCTGGTCTTTTCTCCAAGGTTCCAGTACCTTCTTTAGGTTCTAGATGATAAGTCATCATTCTAGAAAATTCTTATAACCAAATAAATACCTTGTTTACAATAACTTATTTACCATCAATTTCTCCAATATCTGGGTCAATCAAAAACTAAGTAAACAAAATATGAATAGATAAACACCATACATGTTACACTTCCCCTCCTCAAAGAAAAGAAAGTTTTATGGAGTAAAGCTTTCTTTTGCATTAATGAACAATTGTATAACAACTAATAATGTAAAATCACATCAGATCAAAAAAGAGCAATAGCACAAAACTTAATATCAATAATGCTGAGGCATCTAAGCCCTAGAGAGTGCATCCGGAATGATATTATCTTTTCCCTTAATATGTCTGATATCTAGATTGTGCTCTTGCAACATAAGACTCCATCTGAGTAAACGCTGATTCTTGTTTTTCATTTTATGAATGAAAGTCAATGGATTGTGATCAGTGAAAATGACAATAGGTGCAACTGAAGAGGCTAGGTAAACTTCGATGTGCTGAAGAGCAAGAATGAGAGATAAGCATTCTTTCTCTACAGTAGAGTAATTTCTCTGATGTTTGTTAAACTTTTTAGAATAGTAACAAACAGGATGATCAACACCATTGTCATCTTCTTGTAACAATACACTGCCTGCACCAACATCACTGGCATCTACAGCCAACTTAAATTCTTTGTCAAATCTTGGTGCTAAGAGAACTGGAGCACTTTTAAGTATGGCTTTAAGTTTTTCAAAAGACTTCTGACAATTATCAGTCCAAATAAACTTGACCCTTTTGCCAAGTAAGTTTGTCAAAGGCTCTGCTATGACAGAGAAATTATTACAGAATTTCCTGTAATATCCAGCCATACCGAGAAAGCGCATCAGTTGTCTTTTGCCAGAAGGTATGGGAAAATCTGAGATAGCCTCAACTTTAGCTTCTACAGGTTTTACCAGACCTTGTCCAACCAGATGACCTTAAAATGTCAAATTTGCATGGCAAAATTCACTCTTTGTTAAGTTGACTGTTAGTTTAGCTTCACTAAGTCTGTCAAAGAAATTTCTGATAGTCTGTAAGTGTCGTTCCCATTCTTTGCTGAAGATGATAGCATCGTCGATATAGGCTTTACAGCCAGCCAGATTAGATATCAAACTGTTAACTAAGCGTTGAAATGTTGCTGGGGAGTTCTTCATTCCAAACGGCATAACTTTGTACTGATACAATCCGTCTGGTGTAACAAATGCAGAGATCTCCTTTGCTCTGTCTGTCAGAGGTATTTGCCAAAATCCTTTAAGCAGATCGAATTTTGTAACGTATTTTGCTTGTCCAATGTTATCTATGCAGTCATCGATTCGTGGAATTGGAAATGTGTCCGTTTTGGTGACAGAATTTACTTTACGATAGTCTGTACACATGCGAAATGTCCCATCAGGTTTTGGTACAAGAATACAAGGAGAACTCCATTCACTTTGACTAGGTTCTATAAAGTTATTATCCAGCAAATATTGAACTTCATCTCTGAGAATTTGTTGTTTTACAGGGTTCATTCTGTATGGATGTTGTTTCACAGGTTTTGAACCATCAATAAGTTCAACATCATGATAAATTTTGTCAGTTTTGGATGGAATGTCCGGAAATAAGTGCTCATATTCAAGAATTAACTGCTTCAGTTCAAGTCTCTTGTCTGAACTAAGATGTGACAATTTCTGGTCAAGATCCTTTAGAATATCAGAGTTCTTGAGTTTTGACGACGCGGGATCAGATTGCACAAAGTTCATATCTTCAGAGTCCATTTGATTTTGTTCAAGAGGGACAGTATTAACTAGATTTACTGATGAAATAACAGAACTATCCCTATCAATGTACTTTTTAAGCATGTTGATATGACATAACTGTTTTTGCTTACGCCTCCCAGGAGTGTTGACAATGTAATTAACATCACTTAACTTTTTGTCAACAGTATAAGGACCATAATATCTAGCTTGCAATGGCTTACCAGGAATGGGCAAAAGAGCAAGTACCTTGTCTCCAGGTTCAAAATTTCTATCCTGAGCATTTTCATCATAACGTAGTTTCATTTTGCTTTGAGCTGATTTGAGATTGGACCGAGCAGCTTCACAGGCTTTTGATAGTCTATTTTTGAAATCAGACACATACTGAAGTAAGTTCACAGAGCTGTCATCATCTGAGAGAAATTTTTCTTTCAGAAGTTTCAAGGGTCCGCGTACAGTATGTCCAAATACTAGTTCAAATGGGCTGAACCCAAGAGACTCTTGCACCGATTCCCTTACAGCAAATAAAAGCAAATGTATGCCCTCATCCCAATCCTTTTCAGTGTCAAAGCAGTAAGATCTGATCATGTTTTTCAAAGTTTGATGAAATCTTTCTAAGGCACCTTGACTTTCAGGATGATAAGCCGATGACTTGTATTGTTTAATGCCAAGTTCATGCATGACTTGTTGAAAAATTCCTGACATAAAATTTGAACCTTGATCAGATTGTACAGACCTTGAAAGTCCCACAAAGGTGAAAAACTTCACAAGTGCCTTAACAATTGTCTTAGTCTTGATATTTCTGAGTGGAATGGCTTCGGGGAAGCGTGTTGAAGCACACATAATAGTCAGAAGATATTGACAACCTGACTTTGTTTTGGGTAGGGGACCTACACAGTCAATAATGATTCTGCTAAAAGGTTCATCAAAGGCAGGAATGGGTTGTAAAGAAGCTTTTGGAATGGTCTGATTGGGTTTTCCTACCATTTGACAAGTGTGGCAGGATTTGCAGTGCTGAGAAACATCAGATTTTAATCCTGGCCAAAAGAAATGATTAAGAATCTTGTGATAGGTCTTATTTACACCTAAATGGCCTGAAATAGGAGTTTCATGAGCTAAATTTAAAATTTCAGAGCGATAAGCCCTAGGGACCACAATCTGGTGGTTAACAGTCCACTCATCATCTGCTGAGACATCAGGAGGAAACCATTTTCTCATTAAAATGTCATTTTTCACGTAATAACAAACAGGGAGTTGTGACATTTCATTTTCATCTAAAGCTCTATCAAATAAAGGTGATATCTCAGGATCACTGTGTTGTTCCTTACAAAGCTGTGACCTTGACAGCTGGTCATTTGAAATTGAAGGTGAAATGTCAAGGTTTGACCTTGAAGTGTCAAAGTCAGTCTGAATGTCAGACTGGCTGGGAGAAAGAGAATTTGAAATCTCATCATAAAAGGACTGGCCTATCAAAGTGTCAGCTAAATTGATATCCTGCATCCCATTATTCTGTTGGGCTTGCTTTGCCATTGCCCTAGTGACAGCACAAGAAGGGTAAAGGTCAGGAATTTCCTGCTCAATAGGATCAGGCAGTTGATCAACACAAGGTGTGCTGGTCAAAAGTGGGTCTACCACAACCTTATCTCCAGCCAAATCATTGCCTAAAAGCAAGTGAACACCTTTAAAAGGTTAAGAAGGTCTAATACCTACAGCCACGAGACCAGTAACTAAGTCTGAGGACAAATAAATGTTATGGAGCGGTACATTAATAAATCCACACTCTACACCCTGGATAAGGACACTTGTCCCCGAAAAAGTCTTCTCAGAAAAAGGCAGGGTATCTGCTAAAATAAGAGATTGAGAAGCACCAGTATCTCGTAAGATTTTAATAGGGGTAGACTGGGCAAAGTCACTATTTAGTGACACGGAACCATCTGATAAGAATGGTTCATAAATCTCCATAACGGCATCAGTCTCAGATGTTTTGGCCAAAATAGGATTCTCATCCTGAATAGAAGACTGAGGTTTTAGCCTTAAAGAGGTGAGACCTGTGGGTTTAGGACTTTCCTGTCTTTCTTTTTCTCTCTTTCTTTTTAAAGCTGTACATTCAGATATGATATGACCAGATTGTTTACAATAATTGCATATTGGCTGGGATAAAGGACTTTGACCTTTGTTTTCACCAGAAAATCTAGGTTTTGGAGTAAATGAATGACTGGAATTATCAGATGGATTACTGGGGTTGGTTTTTGGACCTGACTGAGGGGAATATGGTTTTGACTGAGGGGAAAATGGTCTTGATTGAGGTGTAAATTTTAATTGAGGGTTGAATGGTTTCCTAGGAAATGGTTTGTTAGCAAAAGAAGTTTTATGAGTCAAAGAATAATCATCAGCTAGTCTAGCTGCTACATCCAAATTTTCAACTTCTTTTTCATTTAAGAAAGCCCTGACGTCAGAATTTATACACCATTTGAATTCTTCAACAAGCATGAGCTGTCTTAGTTTTTCATGATCAGAACCTACTTTCTTTGAAGAGCACCACCTATCAAATAATTGTTCTTTTGTTCTAGCAAATTCCACATGAGTCTGGTTAGGTTCTTTCCTACAATCTCTAAATTTCTGCCTGTAAGCTTCAGGGACCAACTCATAAGCCTTAAGAATAAGTTCTTTTACTTTGTCATAATCTGAGCTTTGTTCTAGTGAAAGCTGAGTGTAAATTTCTGGAGCTTTGCCTATTACAACGCTCTGTAGAAGTAAGGTCCAGTGCTCTCTTGGCCATTTCAGGTTTTCAGCTACCTTCTCAAAATGTAAAAAATATTTGTCAACTTCTTTTTCTTGAAATGGAGGAACAAGTCGGATGTGTTTTGTCACATCAAAAGATTTGCCAGGGTCTAAAGGCAAAGGTTTTGATTTAGATTTTCCTTCTAACTCAAGCTCTTTCATCTTTAACTCAAATTGTATTTTTTCTTTTTCAATTTCAATGCGTTCTTGTCTTTCTCTTTCTTTTTCTTCAATTTCTAGCCTTAATTTGTCATGTTCTAATTTTTCTCTTTCCATTTCTCTTTGTTTTTCCTTCTCTCGTTCTTCCATTTCTAATCTTATTTTCTCTTGTTCGAATTTTTCTCTCATCAACCTATCTTCTCGTTCTAAAGTTTCAAGCCTTATTCTGTCCTCTCTCTCTTCTTTCTCACGCCGTAATCTCTCTTCACGCTCTGCATTTTCTACCCTTATTCTGTTCTCATGTTCTAACCTTAATTTTTCCATCTCACTTTGCCTTTTAATTTCTAATTCTCTCAACTGCAAATCAGTCTGGGTAACCAGAATCTGAGATGTGGCTGAGGAATCAAATATTTCTATGTCTACAAAGAACTGAATGAGAATATTCTTAATTTCATGTTTTAACATAGTCTTTTTGACATTGGGTAGGCCATAATGATCAGCAATATCCTAAAGATCAGACTTTTTTGCCAAGTCTAACAGGTCCTGAGAAGGCAACGCAGTAAAATCACTAAGTTTGAATGACATATTTGCTTTCTGCTGGCTTCAGCTAGTTAAAGAACAAACAGTAAAATTTCTATTAAATTTCAAACTTATTTTTCTGCAAAAATAATTTCAATCCCGGACTCTGAGCCCCCAATTTCTGTTACGTGCCAGGCGTAACTAGAAACAAATTCAGGAAACCAAAATTTGCTATTTGGAAAGTCAGCAAAAAGCACTTTTAAAATTTAACAAAATTTATTAAAAACAAAATTATCATTTACAATAAGCAATGGAAAATAGTTATACAATCAAAGAAAGTCTAATTTACAATACCTTGTATATCCAAACTGTCCCTCAGAATATTTATCAACACAAGTCTTTCAGCAGTTTCTGATCCCAGATTTTGAAGATAAATCCAAATGAACATGAAGTCTGAATCCAAAACTGAATAATCCAAAGTAATCCAGAATGAATAAGTTAAGCACTATGTATTCCAATATAGAATTCCAGCACAAAAGGTTTAGACTTTTAAAAGGTGAAATTATTTCAAAGATGCCCTTATGAAAAATTTACTCTTATATATACCCTTTAAGAAAGTTCTAGAACGGTCAAGAAAGACTATTATATCATATGCTATATTTATTCATTCTGGAAAATTCCACAAACTTCTATTGAATTCCAGAACCTACTCAAAGTTTCTATTTGCATGGAAAAGAAAATTCTAGTAAGTTCTGGTCTTTTCTCCAAGGTTCCAGTACCTTCTTTAGGTTCTAGAAGATTAGTCATCATTCTAGAAAATTCTTATAACCAAATAAACACCTTGTTTACAATAACTTATTTACCATCAATTTCTCCAATATCTGGGTCAATCAAAAATTAAGTAAACAAAATATGAATAGATAAACACCATACATGTTACAATATACATGTATAAACTCTTTAAAAAAAGGATAAAACCAGACACAAACTATTAAAAACAGTGTAGATCCTGATCAGCTGGCTTCTGGAGAAGCCAGCTGATCAGGATCAACAATGTTTTCTACACATGTGAGCTCATAATAAATTACAGAAATACAGAATGGTAAATCTATTTTTACTTGTCCCAGGAGAAGTAAACAGAAATTTCTAACTTGTCCTGAATGAAAAGGGACCAGGTCGGACAAGTCGGGCATGGTATTTCCACACCCCTGCACATGCTTAAATTGATGGGTAATAAAATAATTACAATTTTAAGCTCAAAAGGTTTCTTATCTGGACCTTGTCATATATCAACATCTGAATCAACTAATTGTATACTTGATGTGATCAAACAGGGGAGGCCCTGGCAAGACTGTGTGGATGTGCAGGCTAACTATGTGCAGGTCCCATTATATAGACAATAATCAAATTGCTGTAAGGGCAGAATAAACTAATTGCTCATTGACAAAAATTGTCCCATAGACGTCAGACTGAAGTCAGAAATATGAATACTGGTAACCACGTTAATATAGGCACAATCAAAACCGACCAATGTCTGAATTGCCCTGTGTCAGATTAGGTCCTGAAAGTTCAGAACTGTTCTGTACAATTTTGAAAGCAAGTTTAACAAACCTATTAACACTTTGACTGCTAGAAGCGAATTTCGTCATCTGCTGATGATCTTTGCGAGCAGTTATGACCCAGATCAGGACCGAAATAACTCTGATAGTGTTAACTAACTGAAACAATTTTTTTACAAGTTTAATTTTAAAAAGTCAGCAGACGACCAAAAAATTCTGAAAAATTACCCACCATGCAAAGAGTTAAATAGGTCAGGAAAGACAGTGTTTGCATTACGGTAAATCTTGTATTAGTTTGTACAGCAAAAAATAATTATTTCTCTCTGTGTACGAACTAATAAAGATTATTTTCCTGAAAAACGGTACTGTACGAACTAATAAAATGAAATTCTGAAGATCGATAACACGAGGCCAAAACATGCGAAAATTGCCAAAGAGGGAGGAATTTCTGTTTATCCTTTTAGTCTCATCACAGATTGAATGTCTGATTAGTATTTTCAATTAAACTAACATTCTTAATTTGAAAAAAAACAACCAAACATAAAGTCGCGGTAATCACCTACTGTGCCGTTTCAACCAACTTGTTTTCCGCTATATAAGACTCACATACAACGTGCGATATACCCTGCTAAACTTAATGGTTAAACTCGTTCTACGACAACTCGGACCCTGTACTGGTACGAGATGACAATTCATAACAAAAATAATACAACTTCTGTTCACTACCGACGGCTAGCCCTACAACGTAAAGCTGACGCATATCGCAGCTTTTGTTTTGGGTCATGATTATTAGAACCCTCGAAAATGCAACACAGAAGTAGACAAGACAATATTTTATGATGTGTGCGTACATAAAGTCCAACAGGTTAGACGTACGTATGCACTCATCTATTGGTTTGATTTTTTTCTTGATGTGCAGTGCGCGTTCCAAATGTAAACTGGAAATGAAAATGACTTCTAAAAATGTGAAAATTCATAAGAGTAGAACATTTCTCTGCCTCTGTATTGTAAAAAGACCCACAACTTACGTTTTTGCAAATGCTTACTCCATTTAAAGGCTTTGTATGAACACCTATATTTCTGTATAGGTTGGTTTGAGTCTTCATCGTGAGGTCGCAGTATTCCATTTATACATATTCATATATTCTTGTGGCGACTTACATGCTCAGCTTGCTCGCACACCCCATTTCGTGTTAGCATTCTAAGATTATGATAATGGCTATCAATGTAGAACCAGATTCTTCATTATCTATGGTCGCTTGACCAGGGAGAAAACCTGCTTAACCAGGGAGAAAACCTGTCTTTCGTGATTTGAGGCTCGGTTACGGTAAAAATTGGATTTCGCAGGGGATCTATCATACTGACTTTTTAACAGCCAAAAACAGTGTTGGATGCACATGCTAGTATTTGCACTCTCCTGTAGCTGGTCGTAAACAGCAGAGATCTGACAGCTTATTTCGTTGGGTGGTATTTTTCATTTTTTATTTAAATTTTGATAGACCATGATTCTGTAAGCAAACGGTGGCGACCCTGTTCCAAGTGCGGATCCAGAAATTATTGCCAGAAGGGGTCCAACTATTACAATGTTTTTGTTTTAGTTAATGAGAGGAGAGAGGATCCAAATACCACAATATGCGGCGTTTCGCTGGCGTGCCGATGATGGCCCAACATTGAATGCTGGCTTGATAGCCTTGTACTTTTTCAGGGGATTCGGCCCAGTATTGCTATAAAACTATATTTTTGCGAATTTTCAGGGTGGGGGGGGGGGGGGGGGGGGGTTCGGACCCCCTGTCCCCCTGCTGGATCGGCCCATGTGTTCATACACAGCTGAATTCTGATCTGGGTCACTGTTTTCATGTCCTACAAACAGGGACACATGGCTTAGCTTAATGTGTCATGTACATTTTCTTGCGTCAAGACCACCAGGTGTGACCCCAAGTTGTCATTTCTTTCCTAGAAGAAAAAACTAGTACGAACGTCCCTCCAGAAGCAACCCCCCCGCCCCCGTTGGAGTTGTCTGAATCCACACATGCATGTCCGACGGTGGAATTTTATTTTTTATTTGTAGCAGGTTTTACTATCATACTTTCTAGAGCTATTTGACTGCGCTGATGCACAGGTTGATCTGCGCCTTTGTTGTTTGCATGCAAAAGCAATAAGGTACATACGGGATGGGGTAAATAAAGCAAATCCTGATGAGACGTGGTGATCACCTTGAAGCTGTTCAAATGCCAAATTGTGTGGAATTAAGTCTTAAATAAATTATAACGCAAATTTAAGTATAAATTTAGTCATAAAACAAGACGCTTTTTCGAACATTTTTTTTATCTCAAAGCAAATAATTGTTGCGGCGTTCATTGGTGTATTATACACAGCCACCTAGTGGGACTAAGACCAGCACATTCATTGTGTATGTGAGCAGTTATGCCCCTCGCAAGACTGAGCGGATGTGCTGAGCCTTCGCTGGCCGCATGTGCGAGAGGTTAAACATAATCTCATGAACAGACCCGTTTCATTGACAGCCCAATGTAAAGCATGATGCAGAAGCATGCAAAATCAATTTACATCTTGGTTTGTGCGTCTGTGCGTACGTGTGATGATCCACTGGAATCATTTAATGTGTTCAATCTTTTAGTCCCATAATACAGTTTCATGAGGACGCCGCACATCGGCCTTTGCCAGTTTAGACTTATTTTATTACCCTTATTGGGTGCGCGTTTTGGTGAACTTAGTAAACCGTCAAACTCGTATAAAATTGATGTTCGCATATTTAAAGCACAGCTTATTAGTGGGAGTATGTAGATGTCTAGATTGTTTGGGCCTCTAGTCTTCATCCACTTAAAAACTTTGAGCTAGTGAGCATCGTGACCCTGACAAGATTGCACAAAAGTGCAGGCTCTCCTGAGCCTTGGCTGATCACGTTTGTGATAAGCACCAGCCCATGTGTTTTCATCATGCTCAGATCTAGTGATTAAAAATAGAAACATGGGCATTGCGTAGACGTTCTCCATGTCGAACTCACACATGCGTTCTCTTGATTTAAAAGTCGCCAGGAGGAAATAATGCTAAAATAAGCTGTGGGTTTTGGAAGTGTTGGTATAAGGATTAACGTGCTTAGATTCCCGTTTCGAGAATATTGATGAAAAGGTTCAATGATGACAGACACGTTCACAATCAATGTGCACGTGCGCGTGGTTGTGTACATGTTTTTGATTTTTGTCATGACTGGACGAAATATCTGCAATGATGGTGACAAAGGCGTGCAAATTTGCATCAGTCTGACGTTCATTGAACCTAGAGCAATTATCAGGGAATAAAAGTGCGGTATGCATCAATGCTGAATGCACGGTAGAGACACTGACGGTCGCACTGACAGGCACTGCTGATATATTTGTAAACTGGCGTGTTCGATCTTAGGAAAGACAGACACACTGATTAAAAGCCACGTAGGTACCAATATGAAGGAAAACCCCGATGTGTACGAACTATTAAGTTACAAATCGAAAAAATGACCACTGTACGAACTAATACATTACATTTTGGTCCGACCATCGTGGAATAATTTATGGTGTACGAACTATTCGAGTGTACAAACTTATACAAGATTTACCGTATCAAGAAATAATCTTACCTAACCCTAACTTTTCTTTCCTGGGTCTTAATACCTGAAAATAAGAAATCAGGGAAATGAGGCCTGGTATAATTGTGAAAGAATTTACAAACATTGAAAATTGCAATTTAGGATGCAATTAAAGGTTTAATTCTCAATTTAATCCTTTGTATACTGAAGACTCCAAAACCCATTCTTTGATAATCCCTGTCATCCAGATGAATTGCCATATAAAGAGTTGAAAAACTTTTTAAATGTATAATTCAAATTGGAAAAAATGACACAATTTTCTTTTAAGAATTTAGTGTGTAGATTAACAGCTCCTAGGGGATTCTCTGTGAAACACTGAAAACTGACAGTTTCATAGTCTTTTTTTCAACATAACAAAAGCCTGGCACAAGTTTCAGCTGCTACATGTACAATGTATACCTTTATTATTGAAGAAAGGTGATTATTTTCATGGTATAATCATGATTTAGGTTTCAATAATAGTCAATACAGCTTATTCATCTGATTGCATTTTGTATGTCAGTGGGGAAAGACAGTCACAAGAGACATAATTACTTGAAACTTATATAAACATGCAGCCTCACCTGAGACTTGCTACTCATATAAACAAAGCATGGATGTAGATGAAGGCTCAGACAAAAAATCACACCTCTAGCCCCGCTGGATACACCAGCATGGAAATTTATTACAGGCATTTGCAAATATGCTATAAGCACCCAAATCTCATGCCCCGACCAATATGTACTTGTCAGATCAACTACAGGCCTTAGTAAAGAGTGTGTAACAGAAAATTACTTTTCTTATTTCTCAACCAAAACATATGTTGTGGGTACTCAAAAGAACCGTCTCAATGAAACGGTTCTTTTGAGCACACAAAACAAATGTTTCAACTGATGGGTAGGTACATATTTACAATTTTACGCTCAAAAAGTTTGCTCATCTAAACCTGTGCAACTACTTACTATTTTTTCCTTTCCATAGATCTTCTCCAGTTGTTTAGCAGCCTCAAGAGTTCCATCTGGGCTTCCATCATCAACCACAATGATCTCAAAATCATTACCGCTGGAAAACAAATATAAACATGATGAAGAGATCAACAAAATAATACTAGATAAGAAAAAATATTTTAAATAGTATAAATTGTGACTATGTTCTTATCTATCTGTTAAAACATGTGTTTTTGGTGCTCAAAAGAACTGTCTCATATGTCTTAATTTTCTCAAGATTGCAGGTACGGTGACTGTCTTCAAGATTGTTGGGTTGATATACAGAGGCATAGCTACATGTACATATGCAAAAATGCATGTTCGTACACATTTGAACAGAAAATATTTGATGGGTTATTGATAATAGAGAAGCTTATATTGACAGGGGTTATGTCAACATGACCTCCTAGACCCTCTTTGAGAGTTTAGCACTCATCAACACAAAGTGAAAGAGGTCTAAAATCATATGGTTTTATTCTGTCCATTTTCTATTGCCGGCCACCATTACCAAGCGTGTGTTTAAACTGGCCAACAGGGCAGATATTGATGAAATGTTGCATCTGGGTCTATGCTGTCTGTAAATGTTCACCTTTCATGATCATTGGCTAAATTGCATTTAACCTGTTTCGATTAGTGGGTATACATCGTTATCTCGTAGACTTCCGCCGTTGACTTATAGACGCACCCGGATAAACCAGTAAAAAGGGAATAATGGATAAAATGTTCTAAACACTAAAAGTCACCAACACCATTGTACTATACAATATAACACAGTGAGTAATCAATTGAAGATCTTCCAACAACACAAGGAGTTCTATGTACAAGAATGAGCTTTTTTCAGTTAGTTTTGTGGATTTAGAGATTGGATAGATTTGCACAGCTGCTTATGTGAGGGCCAATCTGATATCTGGCAGACTTTGTTACAATAACTGAAGCTTTTACAGCCTGTACATTCTGTCTGTCTTCCTTTTTCCAGGCAGTGCGCACACACTATGTCCGAAACTTCACAGTCTTCCAACAAACTACTGGAATGCTCCGCTGCAGCCTCTGCAGATAGTTTATTTAAATCCGAATGAACTTGGGCTGTGCAGACAGGTTCCCTTTCAATGGTTAAATGACTGTATGACTGAGAAACAGAAGATGTACGTTCCAAGGAGCCGGATTTTTCTGGCTGTCTCACCACAATGGACCTGTGGACTGGATACTGTCTCTGTATCTTGCAGCTGGTATGATTGGGAAACAGAAGATGTACGTTCCAAGCAACCAGACTTCTCTGGCTGGCTGACCACAGGGACCTGTGGACTGGCTACCGTCTCTGTATCTTGCAGCTCATGTGACTGAGGAACAGCAGATGTAGGTTTCAAGCAGCCGGATTTCTCTGGCTGTCAGACCACAGGGACCTGTGGACTGGCTACCGTCTGTGTTTCTTGCAGTAGGTAGAACAAAGCTAGGTTCTCAGCTCTTAGCTGTCTGGGAACTTTCATGCGTTTCCAGTATTCCTTCCGTTTGGCACGATCCCTTGCCACTACAGCTGGGGGTTTCTTTCTGTCCTGCATTGGAAGAATCTGGAATTTCTTTATCTGAATGTTGTTTAGCCGACTTGGGTCCAGAAGGAAGAGTTGAAGATTTGTTCTTTTTACGCTTTGGCTTTCTATTAAGCAACTTTTCTTTGGTAGTAACTCCTTTCTTGTCCTGATGAGAAGCTGTTTGTCGACTGGAAGCGTTGTTCTGTAATGGCGTCGATTCTCCATTCTTGGCAGGAAATTTAGTGACGAGAGTAAAATACTTCCTCTTCCGTATAATTTTATACGAATGACACTTTTCATCTCTCTCAAGAATGCAGATGATTTCTATAAGGTCTTTTGGCATAAAATTGGAAGCAGTACACTCCGTTTCATCCATATCTTAATTATCCAAAATCTACCTTTGAAATTTGCGTGGGGCATCTTTGAGCGCCATCTACATATTGAACCTTACTTAGGTCAGCTATAGGTCCCTGATCTTGATTGCATCCTCTGAAGATAATGGTCATTAACTGAGCAAAATTCTTCATTTAGTAAACAATCATGTTACATGTAATGGAATTGTCACAGGGTCTATGTATATAGCACACTTCTACTGCTTTACAGAAGAAGCCGCTTTAACAGCAACATGGTGGAGTGTTTGCCTGCAGATTCAGGGACCTGGGTTCTATTCCTCCCTGGAGCAGTTTGAATATTTTTGCTCTATGACAATGGCGCCCAAAGTAAATAACCAATCCTAGCTATGAGTATGACATTTCCACATGTGCATAAATTTTAATGTACATCTCCCTTGCTACCTAGGTTCGAATTGGGCAGGTTGAATATGTTCACTGTACGACAGGTTCAAAGGGTTTAACTTTCAAATTCTGGCACATTTATTACAAACTATGCTCAGACGAGTGACATGACTGCTAATTTTGATTCCATACGACTGTTGTACACTTCATTTAACTGACACGTCAAACGTACAGAAACAAAGTAAATTTGCTCAATTTAGCTTGTGGTACTCTTTTGACTGATGCCATGAAGCATATGATAAAACATATATATGGTACCTTTCCGTAAAATATTTGACAATCAACCAAACTATAATTGGCAGGTTTTCGCGTTCATTATACGTGGGCAGTAAAACTGTAAACTTATCTTTCGCCATTCTCAAAGGTCAAGGCCACACAGGGATCCTTCGATATTTTTTTTATAAATAGTTTTTTTTTCGGTAAAGAACCTGTTAAATTACGTCTAAAGTGGAGGCCATCATAAATGCATGTAGAATCGATTGTTTGATAATAATCAGTTGTCATCTTACTGCTTCAATTAAAATTTAAAAAAGCAACATCATTTCGAAAAGTAACAGGGGCTCCCCTTTGACCTTTGCACCCGGAAGTTAAGGGGAGCTAGCAGACAGCACGACCGTGCATGACACTAACAGACAGTTGACAGAATTTTCAAGCATTTCTAATTTTCACATGGCTTTCATTGAAAATGACAGTGCAGCACAAGAGAGGTAGATTTATTATGCCGGTTAAGATAATATGATAAATTCACTCTAAACTACTGAATCTATCTGGCATAAAACATTCAATTGCTGAGAGGGGTGTTTCTCATCTTTCTGCATACATGTGCATTATAAATATATCTGTGACTGCCCTTGCACATATTTTGATATCATCTCTGCTAATAAATGTAGGGAAGTGTGGTAGCTCAGTGTATAGCGCAACTGCCTCTGCTAGAGGTCGGATCAATCCCCGCTCGCAGCGAGGAAAAGCTTCAATGTTAGATAACGCTTTCCTGAGTGTCATTTGCAGGGGTTACACTAAATAAGTGCATTGGCCATCCTTCGGATTAGGGCGTTGACTGGATATGCCCTGGGAAGCAAAAGTCTGCAACCTCTGTGCAGGTTAAAGAACCTTAACTTAATTGATGTGCCCTGGGCAGCAAAAGTATGCAACCCCTGTGCAGGTTAAAGAACCCTACGGTAATTTAGATATCGTAGGCTTTCATCCTGCAACCCGAAGGAGTATATCCATGCAGATAATTTCCTTTAGGGTGTCAGGCAGTTTATATAGATAGATGGATGGATATGCAAAAAAAGTGTCACAGTCCTTATAGATTCTATATTACCAATAGAGGGTCTGTGAATATCTTAATGATAATCTATATACATTTGATATTGAAATTTGGAATAGTTACTGTGTATAGTTCAGTTAAATGGAATGTTGTAAAGTGCACTCTCTGCTTTTACTTCCCATAAAGTACAGGGCACACCAGAGCATCATCTTGTTTGACTATGTAACAGCTAGGAATTATGGTGAGGCGCTAACAAGTGACAATAAAACAGTCCTGTTTAAAAAAAATCTTCAAAAACATTTTGAACATACATGTAAATAAAGACCATTTTTAAATTGGGAATGACTCCCATATAAGGCGTTAAAAATGGCCAAATAAAATCAATGATGTTGCTTTAATGAAGACTGGCCAGACCCTTCTTGAAGCTCCCAAGGGTTGCTAACATGACAACACTCTCAGGAAGTAAGATTCAGAGTCTGGTGCCTGAGTGGAAGGAGTACACTATAGGTAGACATTAGTTCTACAGAATGGCATCCTCTGGGAATACTGATGTATAACATTGCTAGGTGAAAGAATCTGGGGGCTTGAATGTGTGATACCATAACCAGCTTAGTGTGATTGCATGAATTAGAGCCTATAGAGGATTGGGTTCAACCAGATCCCTTTTTGTGGAGATAATTTTACCATGTTCAAAACTGCCTCATTACCCATGTTAATTGACATTGACATTCCATCAAGTCATCAGCCTTGAGATTAGGATGTTGCCTGGAACAAGAGGACCCCTGTGCTCAGTGTGCTGTATAGCCACTCTTTGCTGGTAAAAGATCTGGTGACTCTGTAGTGATCACAGATACATACAGAGGTTCATCCTGCAAAGCCACTCAAGTGGACTCGAAGTTCACTCGACCATAATTAATGCTACTGCTGCTGTGGTACGTGCACGTGTTGACTGGGGCATATTTAAAAAACACATCAACTCAAACAAAGTCTGAGTAATACCTTAAGGCCAAATAAAAGTACCCAACCCTGCCTAAATTTACTGGTGAAACCAGCTAGGATTTTTTCGGGTTTTCTGGAAAGTATAAAATTAGAATTATGCATTTTTAAAGGTATATGTATTTCTGACGAAAAAATATATGACCAGTGTACCTACCCTACCTAACAGTTCTTCGACCTGTTACCCTATAGAAAGAAACTTATTTTTTATATGGACTAACCACATTCTACTATTGTTTCAGATTTAACTTGCTTCTACTGGAACCAGGCGAGATCTATTTTGAGGACTACAGTGTCTACTACTACCCAACTGTGCTGCAGGAGGATGAAACCATCAAAAAGTAATTAATGTATCGGTTTTGACCTTATATAAGTGCATTGTGCGCTCAAGTTTTTTTCTTCAAAATTCTAGACCTGCTTAGTTTGAGCCTCACCGGCGTTACTGTGTTGTGTCCTTGAGCAAGACACATTAATCCTAGTTTAGTACTGGTTCAAACCAGGAAGAGCCGTCCCTTTATAACTGAAAGATTGTTGATAGGACGTAAAGAATCAAACAATAAACAAACTAGACCTGTTATGGAAAACAGTGTAGATCCAGATCAGCTGGCTTCTGTTGAAGCCAGCTGATCAGGATCCACACTGTTTTTTTCCCATCCAAATGGTGAATCCATATTGATAATCGACACTGAAATATTTCACCACTAGATTGACTAGAAATTTAGTTCATATCATTTAAGCAATCCCTAAAGTAATTGGTGTTCACTTCTAAGCATGTACAATTATAAGGTCAAATATGGTATGACACTTCAGAAAAATGTTTTGGCAGTTCATTAGGTTTTAATACTTAACCCATACATGTAAAATTATAATTACTCCTTAAAAATTTTAGATTGTGCTGCTAATAAGTACATTTTAGCAGGACGGGGGCACCGGCATAGTGTGTACATCCTCTTATTTTTCCAACCACACTTTACCCCTTTTTTGTCAAGTTTTTAGGGGTGAAGTGTAGTGTTCATATGCACTTATGCAAAAGCTAGCTGATTAGGGGTGAAGTGTGGTGTCCATATGCACATATGCAAAAGATAGCTGATCAGAATCCACAGTTGATCTACTTTGTTTACAAAACAGGATATAACTGTATAGCATGGTAAGGGTTTTACATAAAATCCATTAAAACAAATTTCTATTATAATTTAGCATTAGCAATTTCATGTAAGCATATGCATACATAATTCAGCTTGATATCTCTATCTTGTTTTAATTGTAGAAGGCAGAGGGGTCACTTGAAAATATGTTCCAAGTCATTAGTGTTTGTTCCAACAGAGAGCCAGCATCCCATTCTGAAGGTAAGAATAGTAAAGATTTTATCATCTTTTAAAAGATAAACACCTTAGCTTTTCTTGATGTAGGATATTTGAATCACTGACTCCAAACACCCAACGTATATGATCCACTTATAAAGTGTGCTCTTTGGAACCTAAATGTATAATTATACATATACAATTTGTTAAAAATACTTAGTTCTTTGTTAGAAATACTTAATTCTTGGTGTACGACTGTACTCATAAGATATAGTGGTAAATTAATTCATTTCCCCAGCATTCATGTCACATGTCCTCTGCTCTTACATCTGCTAATGGACTGGTAGCCTATTTTGCAATCATTGTGAACTCAGATCAGACTGCTACCTTAGGAGCAGTCTGATCAAGGTTCATAGTTCGCTTGCATAATAGTAAAATCATTCTGGAGTGCATGTGAATATATGCAGTAGACTTAATAAGCAGGCAACATGTGCAGGACAAAAAATATTAGCAGGATAAGGGTTAACTCTTTATCTCCTTGTGAGTGTCTGCTGATAACTCTTGCAAACAGTTTGGACCCAGATCGGGCCAGACAGAATGTCAGGCCCGATCTGGATCCAAACTGTTTGACACTTTGATCATATTCCTGAAAGTATTTTTCAAAAAAGTTGATTTTGAAAAAATCAGTAGTCAACAAAAAAGCAGGAAAATTATCCCAGGGGCAAAAGAGTTAAAGTGCGAACTTAGGATTTCTTTTGTATGTAAAGAGATATTTCCATGATGCAAAGATTTTTAGGATTATGAAAGGGATGTCATTTTTGAAGAAGAATAATCAGAGGTCATTTTGTATGTTATTTTTCAGTTCTCTATGAAACATATTGAAAATGTTGAAGAATGGTCTTTTGGACTGAAGTCTAAGTAAGTTTATTACTTTCCATATAGGTCCAGATAGGCAAAGATTTTGAGCATACAGGTGTGATTATTAACTCTTAAAGCGCCAATCACAACTGCAGCAGACAACAAATCTCACTGGAAAGGGGGGGGGGGGGGGGGGGGACAGTGGCTCAGTTGGTAGAGAGTTACACCTGGGATTAAAGGGAGGCTCTGTGTTGTGTCCTTGAGCAAGACACTTATCCTTTACTTAGTACTGGTTCAACCCTGCAAGACAGGAGTAACGTCCCAACATGACTGAAAAGTTGTTGACCAGTATGTAAAGTATCAACACTAATAAATAATTTATCTCTCTGATATATACAATGTATGTCTCTGTTGAGGACCCACAATTATGTGGTTGGTTTGTCTTATCTGAAAGTCTCCAGTCACAGGTCAATGGAAGGGTTGGTCATTAGGACAGATGTTTCTTTGACTATTTTTACAAGAATGGACTATTATATATAACGAAGGAATTTATCTGAAATTGCTTGAGATACATTACATATGATAATGAATTTGGATGCTAGACACCTGGAAAAACATTGTAAACCAACAGGCCAGATTGATGATAAATAGAGGATCCTACAAGGGTGCTTTCTTTTTGGGAACACTATCAGAATGTCAAACAGTTTAAACCCAGATCAGGACCAACAGATCTGAGTCCAAAGTTGAAAATGTTTGCAAAGTTTATCAGCAGAATGACAAAAGTTGCTGCTAGCAAGCAAAGAGTTAAAATAAAGAAAGCTTTTTTTGCTTCTGTTATAAGTTGAAGTTTAGTTTAATTTTTATGAAACTAATCTGCTGTTTCAGGATTGATGTTAAAGACAGGAGTTTTGCAATTACATCTGAAGTATGTGTAGAAATGAAGAAAGACAATGTCATCAGCCCATATATTTTTAAAAAGGTAAAGCTTGTATATATATGCTGGGTGCACCAGCTTTTGTGGTACATAAGTTTAGGTTTGAAATTCTAGTTTGAACATTTAGGGTTTCTAGTGATTTAAACTTGATTTTCTATGCATCGACAATTGCTGTGTCCCGAGGATGGTGGTTGAAACTCACCTTGCCTAGCAGATGTTTGTGTATCAGAAAAACATGTTTGATTGCAATTATTTCGTAAAGTCATTTTGTTGCTTGAAAAAAATGGAAAAACACTGTTTGTATTACAGGTACTTGTAATGGTGTGTAATTTATGCTTGAAATATGGGTAGGTTTTAAAAACACCAGTTCCAGAATAAAGGCTTTTGTCATCATATGAGGTCACTAAATTATGTTCACTTCTATGCATGTTATTGTTGAGTTTGTCAACTATTTTTGACAGCCCCAGAAACTGTATACGTAAAGTTAGAAAGCTGTGCCTTAACAGTACGTTAATTGCCCTGTTAAATCATGGGTTTATGCTCGTTAAAACATGAATTAATATTGTGCAACACAGCTTTTTATGCAATAATTCTACATATATATTTAACATGAAATTTATAATGAAGAACTTTTGTGTGATGAGCGCATATCTATTCTATTACAGGGCAAAGCCACTCATATATTTTCATTGAATTATGTAACTACTGATGATTGTTTGCCACAAATGTGTCAACTACACAGAGCCTCAACTTTACCACCTGCAGACCAAAGTGCTATGGTAGGTAATTCTTACAAGTATCACAAATGTGGTAGAAAATTCTTTCTTTCACCAGATTGGGGTATCTGCTGCTTTTACCCATTTGAGAGAATTCTATACCACATAGTCCGTACCAACCCATTGGAAGGATAAAATGATTAGCGCTTGTCAGAAGATAAGTGACATCATTGTAATGTTATGTTATTGTTACGTCATCATATTTAAAAAAAGTATATGTATATATTTGTGTGCAGTTTAATTTATTTGAAAAAAAAAACAATCATTTTTTTTTAGATTTTTGGAAGTATCAGATTTACAACATGCAAACATTATCACTTCAGAGATCTACTTCTAAAATCTTTTTTTGAGAATTTTGGAAGTCTTAGATTTATTGTGGCAACATTATCCCTTTTAGAATTCTACTCATCTGTTGTTGTTTTTTCAGATCAATGCAATAGTTTTATCCAGACAGTCTAGAGTGAAATTCAACACCAGTTGGTAGGTATACAGTAGATATTTAAACACTTAACTCTTTCCTTGCTAGGGATGACTTTTGTTGTCTGCTGATATCCTTTCCAGACAGTTTGGACCCAGATCAGGACCGACATAATGTTGGTCCCTATCATTAGCCAAAATGTTTGACACAGCGACTTTTGTCATCTGCTGTGAACCTAAGTTGCAAACAATTTGGACCTAGATCAGCCTCGACAGAGTGTTGGTCCTAAACTGGATCCAAACTTGAAAGTGTTTGACACTCTGCATGATAGTGTTCCTGAATTATTTTTGAAAAAAGTTAATTTGTAAAAAAGTCTGCAGATGACAGCAAATGCATGAAAAATTATCCAGCATGTAATGAATTATTGAAAGGCTCTAGTTTAGGTATAATAAAGCATACATGTATGTGATAACTCCCAATAACCTCATTGGCTGGCACTAATATTTTCAAGGAATATTTCTTTAAAAGATTGAATTCACTTTTAATACAACTTTTATAAACTTTGGTTCCAGGCTTGAAGATCTGTATGAGTCTATAGAGTATGAGAGTCAAGGGGATAAGATCACGCCGCTGGTAACCAATCCTGGTAGAATCATGTTAACCTCTCACAGACTGTATTTTCAACCTTTCAACAATGTAGATAGGGTTAGTATTGCTTCACTTTTTATATTTTCTATCAAATAAAAAAATAAGTGTGTTTTGGGTAACAGGTCTGAAAATTTTAGGTAGGGTAGGCAAACATATTTTTTATTATTCTTTTTTTCTGGAAAAAAATATAATTTTATGCATTTTGAAAGGCAATTTTGCCTTTCAAAATGCATAAAATTATATTTTTCCAAGAAAACCTAAAAAAGATTCTAGGTTTCACCAGTAAATTGAGTTAGGGTCGGATTACCCTAAAGACATGTACTTTTTTTATTTGGCCTTACACAAATATTAATGGAGTCTTTTTCTTGCTCGCCATTGAATTTTTTATTTTGAAATAAGCTTCCAGTCTGAGAGTGTCTTTAATATGCTCTGATACAATGTTACATGATGATGTCACTTTGACATAACATTGGTGTTACTTGACGACTATGTGCGTGAGTTCCAATTCAACCAATGAACAGTCCACATTTGGCAGTCTGGGTAAGATAACATGGATAAGATAATTTATTACCTACTGGCAGGCTAAAAGCTCAAATATTTATATCTTATGTGCAAGAAAAAGTTTTGTGGTTGAGGAATGAAGATATGTCTGTATATGGACCTCAGTGTGAGAAAACCTGTCTTCGGGGTTTGAAAACAACAAAGTCGCAGACCAGCCTGCGCATCCATGCAGTCTGATCGGCACCTTTATTATGATTTGAGTCTTAATAATCTTGAAAAAAGGGATCCTTCAGAAATAGAACGAACCTACAATATAAGAAAACAGCAGACTCAGGTTACATTGAGTCTGTTCATTAGAACTAACAGAAAGTGCAACAATTCTCACGCCCCTTAGCACAGGCTTTAGCGGTATTCTGCTTTTGGTCAGAACCCTATATTCCTGAAGGACCAGAATATGAGAAAATATGTTGGTAGAACTCCCGAAGACAGGTTTTACTGCATTGCGGCCCATATACAAGAAATGTTTTGTCATTATGTGTTTCCTTTTAAATACAGGTTCCTGTGATCAAAATAAAATTGAAGGAAATAAGGCATGTTATAAAGAGAAGATTTCTACTGAAACAAATAGTAAGTATTATTTCCAAGTTCAATCAATCAGTATTAGTCTGTGGTTAGCTGTATTAAGCTGAGGTCAAATCAAATGCAAAATTGCTATAACTAAGAAGTTAATTAATAAAAACGCCATTTATCAAGTGATTTCCTATTGTCCCAGTTACAAGTCCTTGGTCAGCTACATTGGCCTCTGCCTTCGGCTTGGGCCAATACATGTGACCTAGGACTTATAACTCGTTCTTTATGAGACCACTTGATTAATACAAACATAATATTATTGGACCAGGTATGCAAATATTGTGAGTGTAATGAGCTGCCTGCATTAGAGGGATATTAATATATGGCCTATTTCTCATGCCAAAAAAAAAATAAATTGCTTATTCACAATGTCACCTTATTGGTTTATTTGAACAATATTATGGATGGCTTTGCTTGTACATTTAAAGGGGTAATTTTTATATTTTTTTTGGTTTGATGCTTAACGTCCCAGTCAAAAGCTATGGTCACGTCGGGACAGTCAGTTCACCTAAGTGACCTAGCGACAATTTTTTTTCCTGGGCATGCTTGACTAAGCGGTTAACAAGAACTTCATGCACATACTTTCGCTTGTAACTGACAACAAACCTTTTTGAAGCAGCAGAAGGGAGGAGAATGGCCATATGGGATCGTGCTGGGATTGAATTTGTGACCACTGGATCTGCAATCAGACACATATCTGCAGTCAGACACGTTACCAACTGCGCTACGCCACCTGGTCATTTACTTGTAACTCTACTGATATACAATAGGTACTAAAATATCATGTACTGGCATACTTTCCAGCATACTTTCCATCACTATTATACTGATGAAAAGTACAGCTGATCAGTAATGAAGCAGCATTGTTCATAAAAGATTATTAGCATTTAGCTCTTTCCTTCCTACTGACAACTTTCTTTGTATGCTGATAACCTTTGCAAACAGTTTGGACCCATATCAGGACCAACAAAAGGTTGGTCCTGATCTGGATCAAAACCGTTTGACACTCTGATAATGTTCCTGAAAGAATCTTTTGAAAAGGTTAATTTTAAAAAAAGTCAGCAGATGATAATAAGAGCATGAAATATAACCCAGCATGCAAAAAGAAGATTATTATTATTTTTTTTTTTTTTGTTTTGTTGCTTTACGTCCCATGTCAACAGCTATGGTCATTGCGGGACGGTCAGTTCACTTAACCACACTTTTTCCTGGGCAGGCTTGAGCAAGCGGTTAACCAGTAATTTGTGCACATACTTTCGCTTGTAACTGACAACAACCCTTCTTGAATAAATCAGCGGAAGAAGGAGAATGACCGTAGAAATTTTTTCATGATCAATCTCCACGAAAGTATGGTACCGGGCCGGGGTCGAACTCACGACCCCTGGATCTGCAGTCAGACACGCATCTGTAGCCAGACACGTTACCGACTGCGCTACGCGGCCCGGTAAAAAAAAAAAAAAAAAAAAAAGATTATCATGAAGACCATTTATCACAAAATTTTTGACCAATCAAAACCTATCATCTTTATATGCAATGTAGGCAAATGAAATGTGCTATCTGATAATCCATGAATATTGAATTTCAAGGATTTGATTGAATAATGTATTATCAACTTTATGATTAGAAAGCTTGGTAGCTCAATTGTTAGCGCACTTGCCTCTGGTGCTAGAGGTCCCAGGTTTAATCCCGCTCACGGTGAGGAAAATTTCCGAGTCGGAACACACTTTCTCTAGTGTCATTTGCAGGGATGACACTAGATAAGTGCATCTTCCTTCGTATCGGGACGTTAACTGGATGTCCCCTGTGCAGGGAAGGTCACCCCTTGTGCAGGTTAAAGAACCCTACAGTAAGTTAGATATGGTTACTTGTAGGCTTTCATCCTGCAACCCGGAGTGTACAATGTACACCTGCCCATAATGCTCGAAAGCGAGCGCCAGGCAGTATATAGAGAAAAGAAAGATAACACTGCACAAGTATAAGCCCTTTTTTTAAGAAATTTGATTTGACAATACTCAGCAGTATAGGGATCAAACGTGGGTTTTCATGCTTTAATGTTTGCCAGGTCCTTAGGGAGATGTTAAAGCCAAGGGCAAAACCTGATATTTTCAACATCTCCCATGGGACCTGGCAGAAGTTAATGCATTGAAGAGCAATGTTTAATTGTTATTTATTGCATATCTTCATTTTTATCAGTCACCTCTCATATTAACTGCATTGTCTCACGTTGCCTGATAAACATTGTCTTTCTCACGGCATGTGCCTTTATCAGGTTATGATGATGTTGCACTTTTTGAATGACATCGTTCTGAATCAACACAAAAATCGAAATTTAGGTCATAATCACTAGAAACAATTAGGTAAACTGATAAATAGAGTACCAGGTTCGGGTCTTTTGATATCAAGTTTACCAGGCTCGGCTTTGAGAACGCATATTGAATCACTCGGCAAGCCTCGCGAAGTCAACAAGCCTTCTCAAAGCCTTGCCTGGTAAACTTGATATCAAAAGACACTCACCTAATATTCTCTATATATATTTGCCGTAATTTACGCAATGTATGGCACTATATTGTGCCACCATTTTATAAGTGGGATAAACAGATCAGCTGTCGTAAAATGTAGTGGCTCAAAACGAGTGTATTTAAATCCATGCATTAACAGCATGTGAATTTCCTGGCTCATATATGGGTTTGTACTGGTTGAACCATGACTGTTAAAAGCATGTGGCACATAATTTATGCATTTATATGAAGTTGATTCTAGGTATTTAATAATTTCTCTTTGTGTATTCAGGGTATAGAAGTGATCTGCCATGAAGGCACTAAAATACCATACCTATATTTGTCTTTGAAATCTCTCTCACTAGTGATGTGATATTGCTATTAAACAATAGCAAATTGATGCTAGGTATTTGACAATTTCTCTTTGTGTATTCAGGGTATAGAAGTGATCTGTCACGAAGGCAATAAAATACCATACCTATATTTGTCTTTGAAATCTATCTCACTAGTGATGTGATATTGCTATTAAACAATAGCAAATTGATGCTAGGTATTTGACAATTTCTCTTTGTGTATTCAGGGTATAGAAGTGATCTGTCACGAAGGCACTAAAATACCATACCTATATTTGTCTTTGAAATCACAGAAAGAACGAGACCAGCTTTATGACAAGATCATACAGCAACCTGGTGAGTATAATGCTTTAACCTTTTCCTTCATGAATATTCATGCTAGGCTCCACCCACTATGAATAATTATATAAATAAACTTTCATGTTTGTACATAGAAGAAAGAAATTATTTGTCAGGTCCACTAGTGTAGAATCAGAAATATCATATTTCGATACATAAACAGAGTAGACCCGATCAGGCAGCTCTTACAAAAGCTGCCTGATCTGGCTCTGCTCTGTTTCAAAAACGTTAAAAGGGTCTCTATGATGTAAAGGGTTAATCAAAGTTTAGTATGGTTAATGTTATATAATTTAGAAAATCAGTTATTCAACCGAAAGGTCTGGCATACTGTGAAGACCCACTGAAGCAGTCTAACCTGGATCTTCACCCTTTTTTATTATCACATTGAGTTTGTTTGTGAATCATTTCTTTGACCTAAAAACTGAGAATAGTTTTTAAAAATTGTACCACTTTTTAAATTTGCATTTTCAAACAAGGATATAATAAATCTTAAGATTTTCGTCGAGTCTTCAAAACCTCATGAGCAATAGATATATAAATGACAGCTGACAATTATTAATTTAGTCGGTTTCTTGCATATGAAAATTGCTTCAAACAGAGGAATCATCCTGGCACCAGTAGTGACAGACAATATACCTGGTTTGCATATATAAAGCAAGTCTTATTTCGTCTGCTTTTTTGACTGATCAGTTTACGTTGGCTTTTCCTCTGTTCCATTTTACAATCCATATGCTATGCTTTAACAGCAATTTTCCTTGGCCACATTTGGGGCCGAATACAGGACCTTTCCTTTTTCAAAAATAAGCTAAATTTTTCCATTTTTAAAAGATAAATTTCCCAATTTCTTGCAATAATACGAAGCCAAACATGTAAATTTTGGATTTAGCAAGCCATTTGTATGTGCCTCTTCCAAGAAGGTAGATCATAATCAAAATGAAGCTCTACACTTAGTTTCAAGTTTTAAGTTTTATTCAGTAAAATAAAAATGACATAATCAGTTTTCAGTTTTCCCAATTTGGCAGATTGATTTCCCCAAAATGATGGGCCCCCAGCCCCAGCCCCCAGCCCCAGTCTCATATATGAAAATCCCTGCTTTATCGCAAAGGGATAAGAAAATCCCTGCTTTAAGTACTATAATACCTGGGACTAGTTTATATTGATGGTGACCAATAATTGATATTCAAATACTTTTAACTGCTTTGATATATGTTGGTTTGTATGATTTCTATTTACAGATCTGAATCTTGAGCAGTCTGGTCAGGATGATATGTCATTAAGATGGCAGAATGGTGTGATATCAAACATGGAGTATCTACTTTACCTCAACAGGTAGACATTCTTCTATAATTAGGTCTAGATAATTAGCAACGTTTTTGTGTGTAAAATTACGATTATTTCAGTGATTCAATTACAATTTTGGGCTTATGGGTCCTGGGACTCGCTGTTTCCCATATCAAGGAATCCAACTGCAAACTTATGAATCCAGAACACTATTTTTAATGACAAGTCGCTGAAATTAAAACTTTGCATCCCAGAGACAAAATTATGTGCAAAAGATGCAGGATGTGCAGGTAACAAAATTACTGTTATTTTCTTATCTATTAGTTTAAACATATGTTGTGGGTACTCAAAATAACCGTCTCATTGAGATGGTTCTTTTGAGTACCCACAACATATGTTTTTGTTGAGCAATAAGAAAATAAATTTTCAATTACCGGCATGCAATCTTATCTGGAGGTCAGCCCCATTGTCATTTTTACCACATAACACATGCTTGTAATACCTGTTTCACCTGTAAATAGCTATTAGAGTATAATTTTAGTTGCTTTAAATGAAACAAAACTCTGAAGACATTAACTTCTTGTTGCAAAACACTTAACAGTCATGCTTTAAGTATACGGTGCACCAGTTTAAATAAGAAGCTTTACTTCAAACATTTTTGTGGCTTTCCCTGGGTAGAAACCAGTACTGCCGGGAGGGTTTATGATTTGTGTGTTTATTATATGACGGGAGCACCCGAAGGCTCACCGAAAGTGGTTTTATGTGGTTTTATGGTTTTATGGAGAAGCCGGGAATCGAACCTGCGACCCCTGGTTTACAAGGCATAGCGCTTATCCACTACACCACGGGGGCTTCTCGCTTTACTTCAAACATATGGTGCACTTAAAGATAATTGATTTTGCTTAAGGAACATGCTGTACCAAATGAACACAAACCATTATAATAATAATTTTTTAAAACTAGCTAAGTCAAGTGACATTCTAGTAGTCAACTTATAAACTTTAATTCTATTTACGCATACTATATTTAATGTCTAAAGTATTCAAAATTTTCATTTAGGAGAACTGTCGTTGGATATTTGGTTGGAAATTTTGTTTTACAGGAACACATGTGAACGGAGCCTAAAAAAGTGATTTGCGACTTTATATCCGACAAAAACCTCCTCATATGAATAATTTGAATATGGTTATCCCAATTCTAATACATTTCTGCACTTGTAAACATATTAAAGTCTTTGTTTCTTTTCAATTTGGAGTGTTTCAAATGTGTATAAAGCTGCATGTTATCCAACTAAATGTGACGTAATTAATGAGGTAAACTATTACTGACAGTATTCAGTGTTACAATAACAAGTGTATTAGACTAAAATTCTATTCTTTGACAAATCCAGAAAAAGTTTTGCATTTATATACATTCCTAAATGACTGATATGCGAACGCTGAAAATTACAAATATGTACTCCCTGTACATGCCTTTAGTAAAGAGGGCTGAACAAAAAATATTTTTCTTATTTCTCAACCAAAACATATGTTGTGGGTGCTCGAAAGAACCGTCTCAATGAGACGGTTCTTTTGAGCACCCAAAACATCTGTTAAACTGATGGGTAAGCAAAAATTTTACGCTCAAAAATTTTGCTTATCTAAACCTATGCTTGTATGTTTCAGCTGTGCTGACAGAAGTTTTAATGACTTAACACAGTATCCAGTGATGCCTTGGGTTATACAAGATTTTACCAGTGAAACTTTAGGTAATTTCTTTACTAGCTCAAATAACTTCCTAAAACCTATGTAATTATGCCAAGTGTGTTAAGAGTTGACACATGTGAGACATTATTGCAGAATGTCATGTAGGCCAGCCAAAACCAACACACAAGTGGATGTGAAAGTAAAACATAATATACAATTATTGACTTTTGTTGAGGTGGACATGGAGTGTTATTAAACAGTTACTGCCATATTGACCGACGCAGAGCGAAGGTCAATATGATAAAGTTTACTGTTTTATAACACTCCATGTCTATGTAAACATAAATCAATGTTTTATTATAAAATAATTGCATGTTATGAATTTCCTGTCAATTTATACCATTAAAAGCTTTGACGTTAAGGATGGATCATGTGAAATTCCTTGACGTTTTGACGTCACTTCCCGTAAGCCATACAGTATTACCTCGTGACCTGTGCTTTGCAACATCACGTCCGGCAAACCATGCAATATGTAGTTTTATTGACTTGAGTGGATATGCATTTGGGCCAATCAGAAGATGTTTATTTGTAGATTATATAATAAACAGTTTTATTGATGTGTGTCCAGCAAATAAAAAGAATAGCCATAACATAGATCTAGCTGAATATTGTCCCCAAACAGGGACAGAGATGGAAATTAAAGATTTTAAATGCATTTTTTGCTCTTAGTCATTTCTATTGTAAATTTAATTGCAACCTTTCTAAAGATTCTTTTAGTTTAGTCATATGCTAAAGTTCATTTAAATGGTAGCTATTGGTCAGTTTTGTAAACGTTTATTGCAATAACACTAAATGTAGCCATTAACACATTTGATTAATTTTAACACTAGATGGCTTTGTTGCCAATTTATGCTGCTTTGATTGTGTAATGATTACTTTTGTTTGCTGAATTCCATTTCATTTTAGATTTAGAGAATCCTGCAAGTTTTAGAGATCTCAGCAAACCAATTGGTGCCTTAAATGATGAAAGACTTGCCAGAATGAAGGTAACTAGCATATGTTATAGCTCAATTGTTGTACAGAAATCACTAGTTTTCTTGTTTCTCAATGAAAATATGTGGGTACTATTTCCAGTGCCATGGGTTGGTCTGTGGTCTGTGATTGTGGCACTTCCTGGTCATACTTTTTTGCTTACACTAAGAACTGATATTTCAGTCAATCCAGTGTAGCAATTTCATTATTAATATTTATTCATTGAGTTGATGAAAAAACTTTGGATCTGCAGTGTTTTCAAAATTGGGTTGTTATGTACACAATGTGCTTTTTAGCTTGTTAAAGGATACTACATGAGTGCTCATGTATCATAGAAATACTTTAAACTAGTTGCAAAAAAGGATAAAATGCTCTGCAAGCCTTGCATTTTATTGCTTTTTCCCAACTCCTTTAATAAATTCAATGATACAGGAGTACTGATGCTAGATTCTATTTATCATGTGATGTTAAATCACGTCTGTGGCATGAAAACATCTAGATTTTGCCATATATAAGCGACATTGTTATGGGTTTCATTTGCTTTATATTTAGAGTTAAATACATCTTGTTATATCACACCCTGACAAGATGTCATATGATAAAATAGGATTTTCTTCCATTAGGTATATTTTGATTATTATTTTCTATAGGAGAGATATCTGGAAATGCCAGAACCAAAGTTTTTGTATGGTTCCCACTACTCAACGCCTGGTTATATCCTGTACTACCTAGCGAGAGTGGCACCAGAGTATGTTCTCTGTCTACAGAATGGTAAATTTGACCAGCCCGACAGAATGTTTAACAGGTATGTTCCCAAGACAAAATTAAGCTGAAGTACTTACCTTGAATATTTAGAAGGAATTCTTTCAATTTTTGTCGTAATAGGAACTAAAAACAGTAATTGTTATTTTACCAAGTTTTTCAGGGCTGTAAAATGCTTCTTGCTAAAAGTAAAAAAAAACACACACACCAAAAACCAATGATTTATATATACTCAACGTCAGTGAAAAGTTACCGGTAAATAACATACACTTAACTTAGGGCAATATTTAGTTAATCCTGTACGAAGAACTGCGGATACTTCAACACTCAATTTTATGGCATAGGGTGTCATGTATCACCACTATGGAAAACAGTATCCATCACACCCGAATACATTATAATCATTCTTTTACGGACCCCTGTAGTTTCCATTGCATTGTATAGGAAAATGCAAAGTTTTTGTGCTACCTTATAGTTTGATCCTCATTTTTCGCGTTTAATGGGATAACCTAAACCATTTTAGTGGCGTTTTCAATGAAAATGTCTAGGGCATGTTCTGGCATGTTGTCTTCTGAAAATGACGATTTCAAAATCTTATAAACTGCAAAAAGCATCAAATGCATGTGCATCACGTGCACCATAGTTCCAGGGGTCGTGTAACTGTTTTATCTCTCCAAATCAGCTTGTCGTTGATCAGAAACATGAACGTAACAGTAGCCAAAGAGCTGTATTATATATTTCCCGAAATATCGAAACTTTGATACAGGTAACTTTTCATTGACGCTGAGTATATTTGACATATAAACAATGTTTTTACCTCGTGCTTTGCATTAACTTATGCTTACAGTAAACCCTGTCTAAAATGGCCACTCAAAAATAGACAAAACAAAGATCTTAATGACAAATGGTAGCTTAAAATGAAGGTTGAAAGTGTTGCAGAATGCTCTCCTTAGAGCATTCTGCAATACTTTTGACCTGCATTAAGCGATAATTGGTCTTGAAAATTGAATTTTGATATTCTTTTTGAGTGGCCGCCTATAACAGGTTTTACTGTACTTAGTAAGCCATGGGTAGTACATGTAATTCCATTATATTTTAGCCCACTTAATCCTCAAGGCAAGCTGTTACTTAGTAAAAAAAGCTGTCTTGGTAAAACTTTGAGCTGAGGCATATGCCTTACTATTGCCTTGCTAGCAGCGACTATTGTTGTCTGCTGATAACCTTTACAAACAATTTGGATCCAGATTAGGACCGACAGAATGTCGGTCCTGATCTGGTTCCAAACCGTTTGACACGGAGATAGTGTCCCTGAAAGAATTTTTTGAAAAAGTTATTTTTGAACAAAGACAGCAGATGACAACTAATGCATGAAAAATTACCCAGCATGCAAAGAGTTAAAGAAAGTTTTCGCCCATATGTGATAAGTACCGAAATCTCATTAGCTGGCCTGTTTTAGCTGGGCCCCATTGCAACAAAACCTGTCTTCCGGGTTTCCGTCAAAACGAGACTCAAATCAGTCTCCTCAGCTACAGAGACTAGCTAGAAAACTGAAATTTCACATGTATCAAGTTTATAAATGATATTTTCCAATAAAAGAATAACAGATTTAAAGGCGCTGATCAAACTGTGCAGATGTGCAGGCTGGTCTGCACCTTTGTTGTTAACAAATCCCAGATGACAGGTTTTCTCGCCTCCAGGCCCAGTTATATTTGTGGTTTGTATTTACAGCTTCTATGAGTTGTGGCAGAACTGTTTAAATGGTGCAGCAGATTTTAAAGAATTAATTCCAGAATTCTACGAGGGAGATGGAGAATATATGGTGCACACTGGGGTTAGTTTTTTCTTATAATATTATCATATTATTGTTTGTGCAGTATAGATAAGAAGTTACAGGTTGAGATAAAACAATTTTTTTAGTGTAAAATTGTAAATAATTTCTTTACCTATTAGTTGTAACATATGTTTTAGGTGCTCAAAAGAACCTTCTCATTAAGATGGTTATTTTGAGAACCCACAAAATATATGTTTTGGTTTTGTTTGTTTGATTTGATTCTTTACGTCTCATCAACAATCTTTCAGTTATAAAGGGACGGGCCTACCTGGGTTGAACCAGTACTAAGCTAGGATTAATGTTCTTGCTCAAGGACACAACGCAGTGACAGCGGTGAGGCTCGAACCCGGGGCCCCTCGGTCTCAAGTCAAGCACTCTACAATTGAACCACTGAGCTCCCACATATGTTTTGGTTGAGAAATAAGAAAATTATTTTTTTGTTAACTATGATTGTTAAATATGCTTGTTTGACTTTTGAAGAACAAAACATTTTTAAAAGCCAAGTGTGTTGACATAAAAGCATTCTTTAATTTCTTCTTTCAGAGGTCAGATTTTGGTTTCAGACAAGATGGCCGACCAGTGGGAAATGTTGAGATGCCTGGTTGGGCACATAGTAAGTTGGTTTGTAATTAGCCTTGTTCTGGTGAATATACTAAAATGGCACATTCAATTCACTTCATTTTCCAGCCAATTTAGTTGCTCAATTTCAAATGATATCATGGTGGATACTAAGGCTGTATAGAAAACAGTGCAGATCATGATCAGCTGGCTTCTGATGAAGCCAGCTGATCTAGATCTACACTGTTTTCAATCGAGGATATATCTGGGTTTAGCAGTACAAGGGTTAAGAAATGTGTGCTTTTTCTCTATTTTCTGTATGGGTTAAATTTATTTCTGATTTCTGATTTTTTTGCCTTCAGTACTATAATTAACCCTCTATCTACTGATGGATTATACCATATAGATTGATACAATTAGGTTGGACTGCCCAATTTATTTTATAAGAGGTCACAGGTCAAAATTTCCAAACTTCATCATGCTCCCTCCCCCCATAAAGATTATTTTTATCTTAGAAAAAAGTGTAGGCCTTGATGAAAGCCCCAGCAGCTCAAAAATTATCAAATGATTTAACCCTTTGTATACTAGTGACTCCTAAATTCATAATTTGGCAAACAGTACAACTGAATATCCAGATGAACGGCTGCATAATGTCACATACCATCAGGGTCTACATTGTTTGCTAGTCAAAAACGATTTTCAGAAAAAGATATACAAATTTTATTTGGAAATTATAACATGTTACCCCTCAACATATACAATGGATCATCCCAAGTTTCATATATCAAACCAGAAGGAAGGATTCATTAGTGAATAAAGGGTAAAATTTTTCATTTTAGGTGCCAAAGAATTAGTGAGTAAATTCCGTGAAGCTTTGGAGTGTGACTATGTATCCAAACATATACATGAGTGGATTGATCTGGTCTTTGGCTACAAGCAAAGGGGCCTTGAAGCAGAAAAAGCTGACAATGGTGAGGAATATAAGGGCCGCTCGTGGGGAGAAAACCTGATTTTGTTATATCCAAACAATATTAAATGAATTATTCAATTTCTGTAAGTTAATAAGGTATCATATTGACCTTGACCTGTTTGTTGTATCGAAACAACAATAAATGAATTATTCAATTCCTGTAAGTTAATATGGTATCATATTGGCCTTGACGTGAGAAAACCTGTCTTCTGGGGTATGCAAACAACACAGGCGCAGGCCAGCCTGCACATCCACACAGTCTGATCAGCCCCTTTGTTATTTGCGTATTGGGAAGTTTCATAGCTGGACTTGCTACAAGCAAAATTTCTATTTTCTAGCTAGTCTCTGTAGCTGGGCAGGCTGGTATGAATCTCACTTTATCAGAAACCCCGAAGACAGGTTTTCTCACGGTGCGGTCCTTATGATAGCTAAAATTGCTACATGCAAAATTTCAATAGTCTATCTAGTCTTTGTAGCTGAGCAAGTTGAATTAAAGCTTCCACGGTCACAGACCCTAAGGACAGGTTTTCTCATGACAAGAGCATCCAACAAATGCCCCTAAAAGGCAATTACCAGTGTAAGGACTATATTTAATCAAAAGGCCTAAAATAAAAAAATGTGCATTTCAGGTTACCCGACTGTGCCTACATTTTTGCCCCCGACCCTAAAGTTTTTAAGCATATTTAGGGGATTTCCAAGGGATTTCCCAGGTTGGCCATCTTGTTTCCCCATCTTCCCCATGTAAAAACTTTTAGCAAAATAAAAATATTTTCCTACCTACCATCCCTTTTTTTAAAATTTCATGTAACCTGAAACACACATATATTTTTTGGCCTAAAGTATCATCCATCTTTTTATAGGAGGCACATTTTTTTCTTAGCCCTTATTAATTAAGCCACGTACCATTCATACTGGGTACTTCTTGTGCTGTTTATACCATTTTTAACTTCTATGCTTCAGTCAAATAGGTGGTGCAATTTCATTATCAATATAGATTCATAGTGTAGATGAAAAACAGTGTAGATCCAGATCAGCTGGCTTCTGATGAAGCCAGCTGATCTTGATCTACACTGTTTTCTATAACAGGTCTAGAATTTTGAAAAAAAAACATGTACTTATTAAGTTGAATATGTAAAATGATGTGATTTTCTTTTGTTTCAGTATTCTACTACCTGACCTATGAGGGAGCCATTGATTTAGACAGGTAAACTACATATTACTGATATTATTAGAATCTATTATGGGTGTGAGGGCCTATAAAAAAAATCTCAACCCCTGACAAGGGTCTCATTTAGTACAGTAAAAACTGCATGATATTCAGTGTGTGTCATGGATAGATGTCTGACATGATATTGTCTGTAGATTAAACAATATTCAGTTGTCTGAAAAAATCTGTCATTGTCAGATACTTTGTACAGTCACTTGGTTGACCTATTGCAAACAGAGAGTAAGATGAATATACAATTTGGACGCAACAAGACTGCTTGACAATGTCATGAGGTAAAGATTGAGATAAGCAAACTATTTGAACATAAAATTGGGATTACCTTCTAATGCATCAGATGGAATATTTCTCAGTTACCATTCATATTAACAGCAGCGTTGCATGTTGTCTGATAAACGTCTATCTCACGGCATGTGCCTTTATCAGGTCATGATGACATTGCACTTTTTAAATGATGTCGCCAATGACGCTGAATCCAAACAAAAATCAATCGTTACGTCATATTTGCTAGTTTGAATAGCGAATCAACTTGGTAAGCTGGTAAATAGAATACCAGGTTCGCGTCTTTTGATATCAAGTTTACCAGCCTTGGCTTCGAGAACGCATGTTGAATAGCTCGGCAAGCCTCGTGATGTCAACAAGCATTCTGGAAGCCTTGCCTGGTAAACTTGATATCAAAAGACACTCACCTAGTATTCTCTATATATTTTGACTGCTCAAAAGAACCCTCTCATTGAGCACCCACAACATCAGTTAACACATTTGCAAAGTGTTTCTTCAGTGGACTGTACTGATGGCATGTAAAAGTAGTGCACCTTATAATGAACAATTTCTTGTGAGGGGAGAGTGTGCAATTACCAAAGGGAAGACAGGAACATGTCTCGGCATGACTGAAAAACTTGTTGACTGGGACATCAACACAAAAAAACAATGGTGTTTATAACATTCAGACAATGTCTATGCTTCTGCAGAATGAGAGGACTTAGTTGTACCTCACCCACTTTTTCCCATAGCATTTGGGTTAATGTTAAACTTCATGGCTTTGCAGAGTGGTTGAAATTATTGTTACAGATCATTTGCAATAGTCTATGGAAACACAATCTGACTTGTGTTCCAGATGGCTGTTTTGTGTGAAGTAATATTTATCTCTAACCAATCATTTTGGCCAGCTGGTGTATAATACTTATTTATTTGCTTAAGCCATACATTAAACATACATGTGCTGCTATTCAGTGGTTCTAGATGTATTGTTTTTGGTCTGAGACTGCATCTACTACCCTACTATGAGTGTGCAAGCTGAGAAGACTCTGATGAAATTTGACAGATTATAGCAGGCTTGTCTGAGCCTTCACTACAGCAGTACATGGTGTGATAGATACAAAATCTCATGTGCTGGCTCATTTTGCATTTAAAGAATTCAGAAACTATTTCAGCAGTTGCTCTTTACAATTTTTTCAGCAGTTGCTGTATACAATTGAAAGTTATATGTACAGTAAAGCCTGTCTGAAGCAGTTATTCAAAAAAAAGACCCCAAATTATTTTTTTAAGACAGATAATGGCTTAATAAAGGTCAAAAGTATTGCAGAATGCTCTCGTGGAGCATTCTGCAATACTTTTGACCTGCACTAAGCTACAACTTGTCTTTCAGACATTTGTTTTGTCTATTTTTGAGTGGCCCCTTAAGACAGGTTTTACTGTAGTTTTCTTGTGTTTACAGTATTACAGATCCAAACGAGAGGGCGTGTATGGAGATCCAAATAATGGAGTTTGGACAGATACCTAAACAGTTATTCACCAGACCTCATCCTATGAGGTACGGTCCTAGAGAGATACCCAGATCTCTCTCCTCATTGTCAGATACAAGGGAGACAAACTCACAGGACAAATTAACAGGTAGGCTTGTACTGTACTGGACAGATACCTAAACAGTTATTCACCAGACCTCATCCTATGACGTGCAGTCCTAGAGAGATAGATACCTAGGTCACTGTCCTTATTGTCTGACAAACTCAAAGAACAAATTAACAGGTAGGCTTACATGTATTCAAAAAACCTCATCCTATGAGGTACAGTCCTAGTAGGCAGGTAGGCTTGTATTTAAATATATTACAAGAGGGAAAGGCCTTTGATAATATTTATGTTTCCAAGGTCTTAACAATATAGCAAATCAGTGGGGTGAAGAAAATATTTACCCCAAGCTTTTCTAAATGTCCTGTGGATACTATGATGCCACCATCCAGCTGTCTGTCCATAATGCTATGGTCAACTATTGGATTGAATCCAACCATAATTTTTGAGTAACTTGCTAACACAAGTGTACATAAAAGAGCACAATTATTTTTGGCCTTGGGAGGGGTAAAAAAGCTGTATATTGATAGTATGATATTTGAGATGATGTGCCATCAACTGCCTGATTCTAGCTAATAATTCTATTCTCACAACCTGGTGGTCAGTGGAATAGGCAGGTGGCTGAAGCAGGCAATTTGAATACTCTGCTGTGGACCAATGAAATGCCATTTATTTATAGATTATGTATTTATAGATTTTATTTTACAGAGGAAAGTGAATCTGAAGACTCTGTGGGTTCTAAGGTTGTAGATTTCACCCATCTAGAGAAGCGACTTCAGTACAGCTTACATAAAGAGTAAGTACAATAGAAACATAAAAAATTGGTTCTGCAAAAAAAAATCTTGTTTTTTTTTCCAAAATTAGTGGACTATGGTGTCCTGGGTCAGGTGTGGTATCAATTCCTGATCTTTGCCTTCTTTCCTATTGTGACCTGTGTTCTGATATTTTTTGTTTGTGTCATACAAGTTTGGAACTCCTACATACAGAAAATAAAGTCTGAATGTTACCAGATTCATAATATCCTCCTTTAAACAAGCATGTATGTTTTAGACAATAGTACCACAAAAGTAGTGCAATGTTAATCCACAATAGTAATAGTATTGCAATGGCACTTCCTACAATGTTAATATACTGACCCACACTTCCAACGCAAAATGTTTCAGGAATGTAACATTGAGTAATATACAAGGTCTTGCCGAAATTGCTGTACCGTTCAGGGGCTATGGCAGACATTCACCCCATCAGGTTATGATTAAAAGGGAATAATTGACTGATGAAGTTCTACTTTCATTTTTATAAATAAGTGTTTTAATTTTTGATAAAATTGCGTTACAATGGATGAAACAATATATGTAATATTTAAGGTCCAGTTTGATTTTACGTTAGAAGTGTGGTTCAGTATACTATATATATCGCAAGACCAGAGTCATTTTGGGATTGTCATTACATCACTACATGTAATCATCCATAATGATTAAGTGCAGGCAATATTTACATACACTTAACTTTTTTCCTTACATACACAGAGTTTTGATAAAGTTATTATATACCTATAAATGATACATCTTTTGAACTGTCCGTTTTCTGACTATCTGATACAGAAAGCCAGATCAACAAACTGAGGTTTTCTGATTACGTATCACTATCCTTTAAAAGGAGGCTAATGTTTGTTACCTGTTTTTCAGCGCGTCACGTAAACTAAATTTCAATAATGGAACAATTGAGACTGAAAATATGCTGACATAACGTCAACAACGTAATGTAATGGCAAACGTTCCCGGAATTGTTTGGTATTATAGACCAAAACAAGTTATAAAATTAAAATAATGTCAGAAAAAGGTTTATAATAAACATATTATTAAAATAGTAACTTGATCTGGTGTACAGTATCAAGTCTAGTGGATGAGGCCATACCATTGGATCACCCTCAGGGCTTCGGGTCTTGGGTGATCCAATGGTATGGCCTCATCTGCTCGACGTGATACAGTACGCCAGGTCAAGTTACTATTATAATAATGTTTATGTACAATACTTTACTTTTGTTTTCAGTACTGTTACTGATGTGAAGTTGTGCTATGAGGGAAGATTTGTCTTTTCTGTTTCTCAAGGTAACTTTTTAACTCTGTCCTTGCTAGTGGCAACTTTTGTCGGATACCTTTGCAAACAGTTTGAACTCAGATCAGGACCGACAGAATGTCGGTCCTGATCTGGATCCAAACTGTTTGACACTCTGTATGTGTTCTTCGAAGATTTTTTTGAAAATGATAATTTTGAAAAAAGTCAACAGACGACAACAAAGCATAAAATTACCCAGCATGCAATTAGTTAACCATATTTATGCTAAATAATATGATACGAGGGTTAGTCAAAAATAACTGAGCCCTACCTTATAACATTTACTTCAAGTAAAATGGACACATATTTAAATGATATTTCATCGCAGAAATATTTCATCTATTCAATAACCTAATTTATTTCTGTTGGTAGGCTTTATATACTGGTTGCTAGGCAACCGAACATGACCCATTGAACGGGTGCGTTCACGCTGTAATACATCAATATCTAAGCGTTACCATGGAAATGATAATGCCAATGCAATGCTGTATCCACTGTCGTTTGATACCTATTACATGTACCTACTCAGTGCCACAGAAAAGAAAACAGCTGACCCCTTATGATAGATGCTGTGGTAGTTTGATTTCAGAATTTAGCAAAATTTTATGTGCCTCAAGTCCTATAATTTATCCCAACCACATTCATACTAACACAATTTTAATTGAAAACATAAAATAATTGCCTTATAATGCTTATGCAGTTTTGCATACACAAAAAAACCCACAGAAATATTAAATTCCTTGTTTGGAATAAATTATTCTGTTTCCATGGCAACACAATTCTCATGTATTTGAAAATAAGTGAAATTTTGACTTATTTTGTAGCTAGGCAACGCATGCAATCAGTGTTCACCCAAACATTTACAAACCAAGTATAATGAAAAGACAATATGACATATGTTGTTCAAATAAATGTCAAATATGTCTTTCTCAAAAACTATCAAGTCAACAAGCTTTTTTATGACATATTGTATATTCCTGGTGGCTGAGATCGTGAACGCATCGCTCTGACTGACGATCTTCAGTTGCCTAGCAACCATAACAGAAGCTTCACCGGGTAATTATTTTGGGTCAAAACGTCTATGACATGTTACACTTATAAAAGATAATCACATTTCTTGTCTACAATGTGAGGCTAAGATATAATGAGGTAGGGCTCAGTTATTTTTGACTAACCCTCGTATCATGGTCAATTTGACCTTAGATGGATCAACGGTTAGACGAGTCCATGGTGTAGGACGAGATATGGAAATCTGAACGAAATAACAGTTATATCTTATCTGTTTTCAGTTCAATGTCGATGGCACGAACAGTAGATATTTTTGGTTTATAAAAAATAATTGTTACAGTCTGACTAACCTTTCACATGCTACTGCGTAAGCCCGTCCAATTTTTTATCCTTCTGAGGTTGAAATTTACCATAACCTCATTTACTTCTCTGTTTTGCTCTCATTTTAGTCCCATAAATATTTCTTGGTATTAACTATTATCCTGCCAAGATTTTTTCTCCTGAAAATGTCATCTGTTTATCATATCTACTGCATAATTAAAATTCACTATTGAATACTATTACCATGGAAGCAAATAGTGTGAATCCTGATCTGCTATCTGTGTATTTATATTTTTCAATCACCAATAATTGAGGCAGTCTCACCAGAGTCTTGATTGCTCACTTACACAAAAAAAAGAGACATTGATGAATGCCCAATCCAAAACTTAGACCTCTCGCCCCAATAGATAGCTGCCCATGATTGTTTAAAGGACAACTTTGCACATCTCATGATCTGTCGAGTAAACTCTCACAACACTGTTAATTTCCCTTTGTATTCTGATGGATTATCCCATACGTATTGGTTGTGCACTGTAAGGGGTCACAGGTAGAATTTTCTAAATTATGATATGTTTCTGTCCCTGAAGGTTGTTTAAATCTAAGCAAACAGTGCAGACCCTGATGAAATGCAGCATTATGCTGCATTTCATCTGGGTCTTCACTGTTTGCAGAAGTACCCCTTTAGGGGTTTACAGTATACAGATGACTGTACATCTCATGATCTTGGGGAATCAGTAAATTGAAGATACTCTCTTCCTGCTTAAATACTATATGGAAGCCATTGCAAGACAAGTCATTAAATATTTCTATTTCTAGATAGCCTATTAAAGATGTATTCCTTAGAAGATCAGAGACAGCTTCGCAGTGTTACCATGACCAGCATGGTAAGTTATAGTCTGAGTTTAGGCCAATGTAAAAGTAGCTGTGGTTTATTACATGCCCCTTAAATAGGTAGATATAGCTCTTTGCTGTATAGCAGATAGGAGTTTCTATAGTTTTCTTTGTTGTTCCAGTTGGTTCAACTCCGCAGGCAGTCTCTTTTAAAAATTGTAACCTACAGCAGAGCCTCACTTCTGACAAATTATTCTGGTCCCTGAGTGGAATTACCTTATCTCACAGCAATATATATGAAGGATACTTTTATTCACATACTGAATTATTTTAGCTTAGACTACTGAAATCACTGACTCTGTGGACTTAAATCATGAGAGTTTATTGTATAAATATTTAACCATAAAGCACCACCTTAAATTTGCATGGATGACATTTTTGAAATTTGTCTCTGCTTTAAGAAACCAAATAAGGGTTTATATTTCATGTTAATTATCTGCTGGTAGATGATTCAAATGGCATATCAACCCTTATTTTCCTCAAAACTCTAAAAAAAGATGTCACAGAATTTTTCGTCTGCTGCAATCCTGAATGGCGCTTGAATGGTTAAGGCTGAACAGCGCATAGAGATGTTTTTCTGACTACCGTCCAACCTGTATTAAGCAAGCACCTAAGGGATAGTCAAAATGTGCTTGCTTAACACAGATACTTTTCAATGTATTTGCCATTTGCAGGAACTGAATACATGCTTGCTTAATACAGGTTGCTTGCTCAATACCGGTCCTTTTCAATGGATTTTTCTTTTGTGGGATCTGAATACGTGCTTGCATGATTCAGGTTGCTTACTTAATAGAGGTGGCCTTTAAAACAGGTTTACTGTATGTAAGTGTTGGATTTTTCAGGCTTTATCTTCATGTCTTGTTATGCCAGACAACAAAACCATTCTCTGTGGATCATGGGACAATAATGTGTAAGTTCACTAAATACCATATTCAACCTTATAACACACATGTTCTTATATGTACACACTTGAGTGTTTTATGGATTGTTCACACTATTTCCATTAATACCACCTTTACCAACTTAAGCATGAAATATCACTTGATGTGCAAGGTCTACACTGATGTAGGTGGTAAAAATAGTTATACCATGTTTGTCCACCTGTACGTAAGATAATCCACTCGCTAAAGCTTGTGGATTATCTCTACGTACAGGCAGGCAACCCATGGTATAACTATTACTTAATCCAATGGTGCAACTTCATCATTAATATGTGTTCAACTTGTTGATGAAAATCTTGACAGAAGCTATCAGAAGCCAGCTGGCCCCAATTGACACTGTTTTCATGAGAGTGTATTTAATTTTTATGTAAAAGTTGCAAATGTTATTTGCACGCTATTGTTTGTTTATTAAGAATTTTTACCACTTGTCATCTGACAAAAATACCATAAAAAGCAGTACAGATCCAGATAAGACCTGCATGCATGAAAGACAAAAAGGAACTAGGCTTCACATTGACTCATATCAGACTTAGTTTGGAGGATGTAAATTGCTAGACAAAATCAGTTCAGAACGATATAAACTGCTCCTTAGGAGAAGCCAGATCAGGATATTAACTGTTTTCACAATAATTTCCAGAAGAAGACCTGATATCAAAAGTTTAGCTGGAACATTTTATAGAAAGCCTAAGATCGAACCCAATAAACACGGACTGGTCACTTACATACAGGTAAATGTATATATTGGAAATACCTTGTTGTGGCTCAATGGTGGCCAAGCTTTCAAAACTGACGTATGTTGAAGATTTAATAATTATATCTCGGTTATTTCTCTGCATATCTTTATTTTCTTTTCAAAAAGCAATGGTTCAATATACTATCTTTAAGATTTTACTGTGATATTTAATGAAAGTTTATCCGTTTTTATGAACATCAGCAAGAAACCTAGATACGCTTTTTGACTATTTTCAGCACTTTTAGCCGAAAATCGTCAGAAATCAACATAAAAAGACGAAAAAACTTCTATTCTTTTTACTGTAACTTGTAATATTTAAGCTTCCCATACTGGAGTAACCTCTTATAATCTCATGTATGTTCAGAATCAGTTTTATTGGCTGTAGTACTTTGAAATAGTGCAAAAGTAGAGCCTCAACATTATAGCTTTGTAATTCCGTAAGTGACCGGTCCATTTATACTGGGTCCGAGGCCTAAGGTATGTTAGCTGACATGATTGCATGTAATTTTATTCACCAGATATTTCTACAGCGTAGAGTTTGGAAGAGTTCTGGACACATTACAAGGACATGATGATGCTGTCTCCTGTATCTGTTGGAAGAGTGACATTCTTTTTACATCCTCGTGGGACTCAACTGTTAAGGTATCCTCTTTAAGATTACTTCCTCCTAGTATTTATATAGTGTAGAGTTTGGTACAGTTCTGGACACATTACAAGGGCATGATGATGCTGTCTCGTGTATCTGTTGGAAGAGTGACATTCTCTTGACATCCTCCTGGGACTCAACTGTTAAGGTATCAGCTTTTCCACATTTGAGATTCAACTGGATGTTATTTTGATATACTAGTCTATCATATTTTTATATATTAAACAGGGTGGGTAGTCACATGGTTTCTGTTAGGATAAACTGTATGGAAAAATGGCTGACTTCTTTCCACAACGATGTTTTAAGCAAAAGTAAGTAGAGATTTCTCCATGCTTTTACATCTTTACTCAGAAAGTTATACACCCTTTTCCAGCCCACATTTTTCCCAATCTAACGATGACAGGATATCCTCATAAAGCTTCTTACTATGAGTACAGACTCTGTCACAATTTCTTTTGTGGCAAAGATCAGGCCTGAATTATAAAAAATAAGCTGTACGGACAACAATCATTTTCTTTGTGACAGAGTTTGTACTCAAAGTAAGAAGCTTAAAGAGGCTATCCTGGTAGCGTCTTGATTGGGAAAATGTGGGCAGGAAAATGATGAATAACTTTCTGGGTATAGATGAGAAAACATAGAGAAATCTACTTACATTCAATCAGAATGTCCGTACAGTGTATTCGAACATCCGTACAGTGTATCCAAGCAAAAACCATATGACTACCCACCCTGTTAAAGTTATTCCTTTCTTTATTTCTATTAAAAGAATCTTGATCAAACAATCCCTAAAGGGACATATTATCTGGATATCAGTGGCTGATCCAGAGATGGTTCCGTGGTTTAGCTTGAATCCCCTTTTGAGAGCAAATTATTTCATGGGGATGTTTGAGAAAATTGAGGTGAAATCAGCAAATAGAACCCCCCTTTATACATATCTTCTACCTTTCCAGAAATCCTGGATCTGCCCCTGGATATGCATTGTTTGTAAAGATAGTGATCTTCAGGGACAGTTAAACAGTTTGATTTGAAAATTCTGACCTGTGACTCGAAATTGCTGTAGTACAATGCATGAGACTGGTTCATTTACCATGTTTGTCTGTCTTGTTATACCAGCTTTGTCAGCAAGGTATCTCAAAATGGGACAGCTTATACATAGGTCGAGATATAGAAATTTTATTTGCGTAAAATTTTAATTATTTTCTTTCACATTAATTTAAACATGTGTTTTGTGTGCTCAAAAGAACTATCTCATCGAGACGGTTCTTTTGAGTACCCGAAACATATGTTTTGGATGAGAAATAAAGAAAATAATTTTCCAATACGCACTCTTATCTGGAGGCCTGTTATACTGGGGCCAGGATTACCTGATTGTTTTTGACGAAACAAAAGTATTTTCAGATTATGTCCCATGTTTAATCCTAACCCTTAATTGGTACTTTAGCAAACAGTGAATACCCAGATATGGCATTTCATCAGGGCCCACGTTTTTTGCTGAGTTCAAAGAAATCTCATGGAGAGAAATACCTAATGATTTTGAAATTCCAACCTGCGACCCCTTAAAGTATTAATGGACAATCCCATCTTTATTTCATTTATCTATATAGGGAATTCCATCAGAATGAAGAAAATTACCATCCATAACCTTATGGAAAACCATATGGCTTGAGGCTCAATGTTTTACAAACCCTATATTACTTGTTATATCAAACTTGATGAAAGATTGAACTGGTGAAAAAGCCACAGATCAGCCAGTGGTCATACCCACTTGTTGTGTTGATTTTTTTGTTGTGATTGTTTTTTTTACTATTTCCAGGTGTGGCAGTTCACTCCTCCTACAACAGCTCAGGGATTCACACCTGCAAATTTCTTGGTAAGAACATTTATGATGCACCTATGATATATAGATAATATAACATTTTATTTTAGGTGTGAGGGATGATAGAAAAAAAATCACCAGGGCTCACAGCTTGGCATCACAAGGATTACCTAGTCAGGGCAAGTGATGATCTCAATAGACTGAAGTCCCTCACAACTGTGATTCATTCTTTTTCTTGCAAGCCTTGCCATGAATCATGATCAGACAACCTTTGGATTTTCATGCCACCGTAAATGCTAGCCATTAACAACTTTAACCCGGTTTCCATAATTTACAGTTCTGCTACTTTTCAAAGCTACCTTTTTTTAGTTTGTAACCAATTTATTTCTTTGAATCTTTCATGATTTTCTAGCATTCAGACATGTTGCTTTTGATTTCATACATGGAAATTGTATACATTAGGGGTACAACAAAAACCAGTTCAGAAAGTAAGTGGAAACACAAAATCTGGTACAATTATTCACCCTAGTGACATTGTGTCTCAAGAGTTGATCCAGTATTTCTGGAAATGGAGTTCATATGTATAAAGGTGTGGGGGGTTCACTTCACTTAGCCTGCTTTTATCTCATTTTGCTTAAGTATTCCATGAGACCAAATTATTTTATTTTTCATGGGATATTTAAAAATTAGCAGTGGAAGGGACTTCAACCAAACCCCCTCCCCCCCACCCCTCTGGATCCGCCATTGTGTCTTTACAGGTTCAACTGGACCATGACTCTGGTGTTACTCATATGTCTCTAGATGATGAATTAGAGCTTCTGGTGACAGGGACCAAGGATGGCCAGATCTGTGTCTGGGAGATGCATGACATATATTCAGCAACTTTACATAGTATTCATCAAAGTGAGTACTGTCAAAGTATTTCTTATACCTGCCACATGTACAGTAAAACCTCAAAAATTTGAATGTTGATTTTGCGAAATACTCTCTAATTTGGAACAGATTTTCAGAGAATAGGACGTATTCATGGTCCATTTTTAATTGATAACTGTCTATAATAACATATGTTTTGAGTGTGTTAAAGAGAAGTCTCCTTGAGATGTTTCTTTTAGCACCCAAAACATATGTTTGATAGAAACAGACTGATCAACACTTATTTTTGGGTATATATTTTTTGTCTATACCTCACTATAATTCAACCTCTTGATAATTTGAAATGAAACCTCTGGGCCTGAGAATCTGAATTTACAAGATTCTACAATATGAAATTGGATATTCAGCTTGTCCATTTTCATAAGGTAAATGTTCTGAAAAAATCTGAACTCCTTATCCTTTTATTCTCAAATAAAATGATGGTAATTACGGCCAGAATTCACAAAATGCTTGTCAGAATAGCAAATAGGGAAGACCCTGATCAGACTGCTTCTCTAGAAGTAGTATCAGGTCTATAGCCAGTGGACTTGACAATCTGTAGTAAGATTATATTCAAACTTTGCATAAGCATTGATATAAGGCAAGAGTGATTTGTGAATATAGATGGGCAAATTGTGTTTACTTTCAACAAGTTACATGCTATCCAAAATGTGAAAAGGCTCCTTCAAACGCCCACACTGGCATATCAAGCAAATCTAGAGGTCTAAATATTGGACTATGTCTTCATCTGTTACCATACAGTATAACCTGTCTTAAGCGGCCACTCACAAATAGACAAAACAAAGCTCTTAAAGACAGATGGTAGCTTAATGCAGGTCAAAAGTATTGCAGAATGCTCCATTGGCGCATTCTGCAAAACTTTTGACCCGCATTAAGCGGTAATGGTTCTTGATACAAGCTTTTGGTCTTCTTTTGAGTGGCTGCTTAAGCCAGGTTTAACTTTACCAGCAAAGGCTCTGGTGAGACTGTGTGAATGTGCAGGCTTGTCTGTGCTTTGACTGATCACTGATGCGATAAGTACCGAAATCTCATGGACTGCTCATATTACATAATATTAGTACTAGGATGTGTACCATGTTAACCCTTTGTATAATGGTACTAATAGTGTCTTCCCTCTGGTTGATTACTATAAACTTGGGATAATCCATTGTACATATTTAGGGGTGTCTGGTTATAAATTAAAAAAAAAATATAAGGGAGCGCAGTGGCTCAGTGGTAGAGTGCTTGACTCAAGTACGAGGGGCTGGGAGTTCGAGCCTCACCAGCGTCACTGCATTGTGTCTTTGAGCAAGACACATTAATCCTAGCTTAGTACTGGTTCAACCCAGGAAGACCTGTCCCTTTATAACTGAAAGATTATTGATGGGGCATAAAGAATCAAATCAAACAAACAAACAAACAAACAACAAATATTGCATTTTATTGTGTGAAGATACTTTTTACCTGAACAAACAGTGTAGACCCTGATGAAATGCAACATTATGCTGCATTTCATCTGGGTCTTCACTGTTAGCCAAAGTACCTGTTTAGGTTTTTTTTCAGTATTTAACGGGTTAACCAAGATTATGAGGCTACTAGAATCAAATAAATGATTATTTATTGTTTCTTTTTTTTCTAGCTCATCAAGGAAGAGTAAACTCTGTTTTACTGAGTCAAGGTAACTACTGCACCATATTTATCTTTAATATAGGAAAACCTTAACCTCTTATAATTATTATCCTAATGTTTGAACAAGTCACTCTGATTGCCATTATAAAGACTTTAAAATAAAGTGACAGAACAGCAAAAAGAGAAACTTTATTTTTAAGATCTGATTATCTAAAGTTCAGAATTCGGAAAATTTGATCTCTCACCCATGGCTTTAACTAAGTCCTGAAATGTAGTGACAGAATGGCAAAAAGCTAAAACCTTGATTTTTAAAATATGATTATCTTAAGTTCAGAATTTTGGAAATTTGAACTTCTTTAGTATTTGATGTATAGTAGACCATCCTTTTGATAAATTGTTAAAGTTACCATATTATTTACATTATAGATAAACATCAGATTATATCCTGTGGTGAAGACAAGTACCTCAGAGTTATGGACCTTGAATCAGGGACAGAGATGTTTGTAAAAGATGTTAAAGATACTGTTTTGTAAGTTTTATATATCGCATGAAGTCATGTCCAGGAGTAATATAAGCCATGTGTTAAAATCAATAAACCACTAATGGTGACAATTTAAGTTTGGTACTCCTTACCAAGGTCTTAGCAGTAGACAGGTGTATCTTTTTAAAGAATTGAAATATTTTACTTATTTTATGTGATAAGGAACCATCAGCATATATTTTCATTCTCTGTGTAGTAGCCTTTGATGAAACCAACATTTCTGGCTGCTTGCATTTCTAGATGCAAAAACATTGAAATGTCCTGTAGTCTAGACCGTGCCTCATGGCAGAGTAACGTCAGCTTCAACCAATAACAATCTTTGTTTATCGACATTTGCATGATGTCATTAACGTGTCACCACGGTTTTATCTTCACGAGTTTCACTTCCTCGCTGTTCCAACACCTCCGATACAAATGAAATATTTCATTTTATAAGGATAACTGACGGGGTTGGGTGGAAGATGATTAAGTAAATTTGATTGATTCTATAGAATGTAAATATAAGGATTGAAATTCATATTTTAAGCTTGCACTGGATGATGAAAAACATGAGCTATTTTAATGTTTCTGAGAAAGACTTTGGGCTTCACAGAAATTAAATTAACTAATATTTTTCATCATCCAGTGCAAGCTTAAAATATGAAATTCAATCCTTAAATGTCTCAAAGAAATTGACATCAGATTTCATTTGTCTTTAACTCTTTCATGCTGGGTAATTTTTCATGATTTTTTGTGATCTGACTTTTTGAGAAAATTATTTTTTTTCTTCAAAAAATTCTTTCTGCAACACTATCAGAGTGTCAAACTGCGTACATTTTGAATCCAGAACAGAGCCAACATTCTGTTGGGCCTGATCTGGGTCCAGACTGTTTGCAAAGATCAGATTTACCGCTAGCAGGCAAAGAGTTAAGCTCCCCACTTAGTGCAAAGAACCGTATGTGTTTGGATCTCCAGGCTTGTCTGAGACTTTGCTTGGTACACAGTTCATTTTGTTTGTTTACTCCTCCACTAGCTAACCTTTGTATGATAATTAAAGATTATCTCACGGTGTTTTGGTTATCTCCCAAAGTATCAAACCGAGACCCGATTATCAGCCTGAGAGCTCGAGGGCTGATAATGGTTGAGAGTTGATACTGAGGGCGATAACCAAAACCCTGTGACATAATCTGTTTATCACATATTCCAATTCACTATTATAACGTGTCTGTCGTACAAAAATATAAGTAAAACATAGGATAGACGTAAATTATGAATTATGTTGCACCACTCGTTTACCTCTGAAGTGGTCTAATGATCAACTCTAATATCGGGCTTGATAACCTCTCTCCGTTTAAAAGACATGACTTCCAGTTATCACCACGGCAGGCTGATAACTAGTTGGCCGGAAAGAGCTTATCACATATGCAGACTTTGGGTTGTCGAGGCAAATAGCGTCCCGAATATGTGATAATTAATAATTATCATACAGAAGTTATTTTCATTGGTCCAGATTAACTAGCTTTTCAGCCTATAAATTATGATTATTTCCTTATCAATCAGTTTAAACATTTGTTTTGGGTGTTCAAAAGAACCGTCTCATTGGGGACGGTTCTTTTGAGTACCAACAACATATGTTTGGGTTGAGAAATAGCAAAATGAAAAGTTGATTACACACTCTAACAGCAGTCAGAAGATAAGTCAGAAGCATGTTTTTCAAGTGGGCATCGTCCATTGTTGTAAACGGGTAACACAGATTTACAAAAAGTGTCACTTTGAAGGCCTGATATTATGTATATTTTTTTACAGGTGTCTAACAATGCTAGGTAACATGTTACTGTCCGGTACAGAATCTGGACAAATACAAGTATGGGATATTGACAAGGCTCAGCTGATACACCAAGTTGATGCTCATAAACGTAAGACTTGTTTGCTACTTTGTAAACTTCTATAATACTCATTGTCGCAATTCAGCGATCATGATAAACTTAAAATTTACTTGCCTGTCTCTGTTTGGATAGCATACATTTCACGTGTGTTAATGGGCTCGGTAGGAGCTTCTGTTTTCACAATAAACATGCTTTTCATGTGAAGTTTATGCTATAAACGGAGGTCTGTGCTGCTGTATAAGGATGAAATTTTGAATCAGAAAAAAAAGGTGTTTTTTTCGATTTGAAATTATGTGGAATAGTTTCTTGTTGTTTGAGTTTGACCTAAAAGGTCATACAGAAAATGGCTAGTTAAGCAGTAAATGATCTCTATGACACTCATTTCATTGTTTTTGGAAGCTAGTCTACTTATTGGATTGAGTCAAAAAATTTAATAAATAACTTTTATATTAATATGCTTCTATCCAATTAGACACAAAAGGAATGCATTTATTAGCAATGAGCTCTCTTTTCCCTGTGTTTATGGAGGTATATATACACAGAAAAACCTGTGTAAAATGGCCACTCAAACATAGACAAAACAAAGGTCTTAATGACAACTGGTAGCTTAATGAAGGTCGAAAGTATTGCAGAATGCTCCCTTTTTGGAGCATTCTGCAATACTTTTGGCATGCATTAAAGCCATAATTGGTCTTGAAAACCTTTTTTTGGTCTTTTTGAGAGTGTCCATTTTACACAGGGTTTACAGTATAGTGTATCACTAGGAAAGTGTTACAGCAAACCCATGTAATATTGACTTATTTTGCATGCTTCCCAACGTCCTTTTATTTGGATAAAAATTTGGCTGGGTGGCATTTCATGATTATTTTTTTTAATTTAAAAAGAACATACTGTAAGTAAAGATTGAAGATCCTGATCAGATGGTGTATCATGTGCCTTCTGGTCTAGATCTGCGCTGTTTGCCTATGTTAAAAGGGCGCTAGGCTTACATGGGTAAATGATGTCATTAGAAAGCTTGTAAAGTTTATTCATAAAGTTGATGCATGCTTATAAAGTTTATATCACAAAGTTGATGCATGCTTATAAAGTTTATTCACAAAGTTGATGTATGCTTATAAAGTTTATTTACAAAGTTGATGCATGTTTATCAAGTTTATTAACAAAGTTGATGCATGCTTATAAAGCGTACATACAAAGTTGATGCATGCTTATAAAGTTTATTCACAAAGTTGATGCACGCTTATAAAGTTTTTTTCACAAAGTTGATGCATGTTAACCTCAGATAAGCTTGCTACATATAGAGACTAAACTACCTGGGATATTGATAAAGTTATTTTTATTCTTCAACTTGATGCATGTAAATTATATACTTAAAGCCATTAAAAACGCAACTGGTACAAGTGTTGTTTTTCCTGTAAATACCAGTTTTAAACACTATGTCTTGGTACTAACAAGCGTCCCTAACGTAGGAGAACGTTTTGCCAAAACTTGAGCTCAATTGCACACTTCTGCCAAAAAATTTGGTGAAAAATGACAAATTCATAAATTTTTTTGGTAGCCATATAAAATCTTGAAATTTTATTTAATTTCAGCGTACAAGTACTGCGTTTCACTCAAACAAACAGAAAAACGGTTTACAACACAAAATTCACTTTGCTGGAATGACCTTAAATTTATGTTTAAAATTTCATTTTTCGTGAAATTTCCCCAAAATTTGAGAAATCACTAAAGCTTCAATTAAACTGAATCATTTAAAAATTGGCATACGTAAGTTGTAAGGTCATAACCTATGCTTATGATTTATCGCAATATTTACCGTCAAAAGTGTCCCATTTTCGTTAACTTCCGGTTTTCATGCTGAAACTTTGACAACATTTTTGAAGGTCAAAACTTCAAGACCAAAAAATCTGTTGCGTTTGCATAGACAGTAGAGCAATGTTGAAATTTTCCGAAAAATTGAATCCAAAAGAGCCATTCATAATGAAGATCTGATATCCATATTAATAAGGTGATTTTGCAGTTTTTGTGTCGAAGTTCCGGTTGTGTCCCTTTATCAAAAAATACAGCCTGGCTTATCGGGACCCCTTAATCTGCACCAAAAGAGTATTGGCTTGATATCGCGACCATAGGTTTATGCTTTTATTTTATTAGAATGATAAAATAATATTACATCTCGAGTAAGGTTATGCTGTAAAAGTTGCGTTTTTACTGGCGTTAAGTATAGATAGGTTCAATAGTTTTAGATACAAACATCTCTAAGATATAATCAAAGATAAATTTAATCTGGAGTGTTCAGCAATCACCTTTACAATAAGTACACTTCTCACTAGGGATGTCAAATATTTTGTTTTACCATTTTTTTCAGAAGCTGTTACTTGTCTGTACATGAGTGAAGATTGTACAATTCTCTCGGGCAGTGCTGACAGATCTGTGAACTTATACAGACCATTGATAAAGTGATGGAAAGATGTATTATATATATGACATCGCACTTTGGAGTGACATAACCCCATGCAATAAAATCACTAAACCACCAGTGGATTACAGATTTCATAGCACTATGTAATGACGCCCATTATAAGGTTGCATAAACATGATAAAATCTTTGACATTTTCACGACAAAAATGTTTTTTTGAATTATTTTTTATTTCATGTGATAAATAGAATCAAACATTCATGCTCCTGTATTATTGAATTTATTAAACAAGTTGCGAAAAAGAGAAAAAATGCGAGGCAAGCCTCGCATTTTATCTCTTTTCCTCAACTCGTTTAATAAATTCAATAAAACATATACACACATGTAAGAGACTATATGTAGCATACAATGACTGTGTGTGTGTGAGTTACAATTCAAATAAGTGCCATGACTCATTTCATCAATACTCATTGATAACTATTTTAACGCTATAAGCATTTAAAGAAAAGATAGATCCATATCGATTGCAGTTTTATATGCAACCATAAGCAGTGTTGTAAAAAGTGAAGTTTAGTTTTTACAGGTGCACAACCGTACAGAATGTTCATAAATGAAACCAAGACAATTTTATATACATTGATAATATTGTACATATCTTTTGATTATCACAGCTAAACAAAACCATCACATGTGTTTAAAGAAGTTTTTTGGAATGCATTTACTAATGTAACTTGACATTAGCTTGGATAACCTAAATCTTTTGAGAAAGTAAATTCTGTGATATACTGTCGGACACCAATGAGGAAGGCAGTGGCTCAGTGGTTGAGTGTAATACTTTTGATTCTAACACGCCTCGCTTATAGAGGCAAAGCTAAAAAAACATGTTTTAACAAACCATATAGTCACAGTTTTGAAAGCGTGTGGAAAGGGTGCACTAGCTGACGTTAATTGATATTGCAAAATTACGTCTATCATGGTGTTAGACAGTGTAACCTCGTCTTTAGGCTTGAAAGACGTTACATATTCATGTAAACTTATGCGACACAGTCAAACTATTGGCGAGATTTCTTCAGTGCACTGGTGGAAAGTTGGAAGAAGCTGAAGACTTCAAATGTGTTTTCGTCGTTTATTGTGTATTAGTATCCAAATAGATCAGCTCTAGTGTGTGAATTGTTCAGCAATAATTCACTATTTGTAAGCCATTTGTATGAAGATAAATCGCTTGCGCTGCACGCTTGTGATTTGATGTTCTTTACATCTGACCTCCAAACAGTGAATTATTGTACAACAATTCATTGCTAGAGCTGATCTATTTCTTAATTGAAGGGTTACTAGTTTGAAACTCTCTGGAGGCAAAAACTTTTAGCAAATGGCAGGTCTCAATCACCATAAAGAATGTGAGACTTAAAAGCAGTAATCTGATCATGTTACAGAAGATTTTTTTAAAAAAGATTCCTAGAACATGAAATATTATTTGAGCCGTGACATGTGATTTCTAACAATGTGGCATTTTGACAAGTGACAACTCAGACAAGCCTTTGCAGCCTCCTTTTCAGCTTAGAAACTCCAAAAGATGTTCAGTCAATAGCTTAACATTCATAGAATATTCAAGCGACAAGCAAAGCCTCTGATCAGACTGCTGATCAGCTTTGTTGGTCGCACATTATTTGAAATCTCATGTACCGGCTCATTTGATAAATTTGGACATGCTCCTAAAATATTCTGAGATATGAGCCTATATGGTAATGACTTCTTTAACATTTTGATCAAATTGATCCTCATAACCTTAATGTTTTCAGTAGGCTGGAATGATCTTTTCACTTTAAGAAGAGGCTGGTAAAAAATTTCATATACGTACAGCTACTGAATGTATGTTTTATGATAGTGAATGGTGCTGATCTTGATTTGATGCTACTTCATGATTTATCTCATTTTGGGCTACACTGTCTGCTTATGTTCTGTTTGTGAGGTACAAGGCTTAACTTGGTAAATTTATTTCATGGTCTTCCATGGAACATGCCATTGGAGAATTAAGGTCTTTAGATCATTATGGGTAATTTAAGACCCTTTACTTATTTCCCAACCAAAACATTTGCTGTAGGTATTCATAAGAATGATCACAATGAGATGGTTCTTGAATAACAAAAACAAATGTTTAAGCTGATGGATAGGAAATTATATTATCAATCATATGACGTCGCGTCTGGGAGTGAAATAATGCCATGCAATAAAATCGATAGATTAACGAGAAACGTTATGACGTCCATAACAATGTTGCCATCATAATGACAAAATTATAACATTTTTACCCCAGAAATGAGATTTCAAAGTATTTGTCATATGATAAATAGAATCTAACATTCGTGCTCTTGTATTATTGAATTTATTAAACTCGTTGCGAAAAAGAGATAAAATGCTCAGCAGCCTCACATTTTATCTCTTTTCCCCAACTCGTTTAATAAATTCAATAAAAAGTGAGCACTCATGTAAGATCCTCTCTATAATATTATGCCTAATATTTTGTTTATAACTACACCAATGATTACACTGTAGATCCAGATGAGATATTGGCGCTGAATTCACTCTACCTGAACCCTTCAGTGCCCATGAAATTATGGGCTTGCATTGGCTCAGTGGTAGAGTGCTTGACTTGAGACCAAAGGGTAATGGGTTTCAGCTTCACCAGTGTCTTTGAATTGTGTCATTGAGCAAGACACATTTATCCATGCTTAGTACTGGTTCAATCCAGGAAGACCTATCCCAACACATCTTAAAAATTGTTTACTGGGACCTAAAGAACCAATTCAAACAAACAAAACCATTGCTATTATGTACAGCTATCTTCATTGTTTTTTCTGCTGTTCTATCTTTCATTGACATCTTAGGTCAAATTGTTGTTCTAAACTTGTAGAGCCTTTTAATGCATATCTAAAATTGTTATGTCAAACAAATGATGAAATGTTAAAGCTATTTATTGTGGCAATAAAAGTGTTATGTCAAATTGTTGTTATAAACATTTTGGATATATTTTAATGTGTAAATAAAATTGATAATTAAGGTCGTCTTGCTTCTGATTTGGTAGTGACCTTGGTCCAGTATATTAAACACTAAATCAACTGTAGGGAGCGCAGTGGCTCAGTGGTAGAGTGCTTGACTCGAGACCGAGGGGCTGCGGGTTCGATCCTCACCGGCATCACTGCATTGTGGTCCTTGAGCAAGACACATTTATCCTAGCTTTGTACTGGTTCAACCCAGGAAGATCCGTTCCTGTTTAACTGAAAGATTGATGATGGGAGGTAAAGAATCAAAACAAACAAACAAAACTAAATCAACTGACTGAAATGTGCATGATCCGTAGTGAACGTAGATTAATTAGTATCCAGAACCCTTCCATATATACAATGGACCCTGAAAATGTCATTGGTCTGAACAGTGTTACATGTAAATACATTTAAATATTATGCTATTAACCTTCAACATGCTGAAAGTGTACTATCCGGCTTTAAACACAAGAGCAGCGAGTTAATCCTGATCCATACTGGTTTCAGCTATGCTTGTCAATATACATTCTAATAAATGGATGTGTTCCATTTTAAGTATCTTGATATATAGAGGATCTTACATGAGAGTTTATGTATTATTGAATTTAATTAACTCGTGAGGAAAAGCGATAAAATGCGAGGCTTTCTGAGCATTTTATTGCTTTGCAACGAGTTTAATAAATTCAATAATACAGGAGCACGAACGTTAGATTCTATTTATCACAGGACATTAAAATTACTTAAAATCCCATTTTTAGAGCAAAACGTCAATATTTTACCACCTTTTATGCAACGTTATAATTGACGGCATTTTTAGGATTTTATTCCACGGTGTTATTTCACTCCCAGATGCAAGGTCATGTGATAAAAGATTATTATTATGAGACAGCACATACCATTTTGTCACTTATTCACTTAAAGTATGGAAATAGAGGTATACTCAGACCAAAATTAGATCTCTAGTCCCACAATATATGACATGAGTGTTGAAAGGCGGAAGTAACAAATAGTGTGAAACAGTAAAATAAGAACTATTGACTGGTGCATCTGAAAGTGATGATACTGGTATATTTGAATCAGAAAGGGAAATAACCGCTGTGATTGAAGCAAATGGTGAAAGAACAACAAATGTTTTTAAATAAGTAAAAAAAAAGTCAGAAGTGATCAGATTCGAAACACGGCCAGAACAATACATCAGTTTTCGAGACAATCACATACAGTTGGCCCTCTGTAAAATATGTCAATGACTGAAAAGTTGTCAACACCTCTCCTGACGGAATTTTTAGAATTAAGGGCGACCTCTTAGCTCTCGTGTCTGTGATGTTTCCTTTTTTTGTAACTTTTCCATAATGGTGTCTCGGGTCAAGTGTAGTACTTGATTGTATTGATTCTTGATTTTTGCCTTCTTTATTTGTGATAACAAAATGGCTTAGAAACTGTGACGTGCTATCGCTTTTATACTGGTCTATATCAAACAAAAGATGTTGATATTCCAAACTTTATGATTATTTTACTTTCGATTAAATTTGACAATAAACATGCATAAATACAATTGTTAAAGTAACATAAAATTGCCCTCATTTCTGCACCATGAGCATGATGTATACACAGATTTCGCCAACCCAGAAGGTATATATCACCTGGCAACTATCTGACCATCAGCAAAACACCACTATATGTGGCGTTTTGCTGGTGGTCCAATAGTGTCACAAAAATGTGGTTCCGAAGTTACCTGATTATAATCATGATGATGATGTTTATACAGCGATTAAAGGACATACATATAATATTACATTTATTTACATTATAAATTCTTCAAATATGGCATCATTTGAGAGGCAAGTGATATTAACCCATAAAGCGCCACCTATAATTTGCAGCAGGTGATAATTTCAAATTTTGCCGCTTTTTCATAAATAACAAATAAGGCATGATATCTCATGAGAATCGTCTGCTTGCTGAGGATTCTCGTGAAATATCGTTCCTTATTTCGAAAATTAGAAAAGATGTCTCAAAATTTGTCCTCTGTTGCAGTCGTGATTGGCGCTTTAAGAGTCATGAAAGACATGACACTAAAATGATCCAACTAACTCAACCACACTGTTTGAAACTTACTGTGGTTATGATAAATTATATACATGATCATTTAAATGAGGTTCCATACAAATAAGTTAAAATCTATATACAGAATTGCGGTTTGAAATCACTTATTTGTCATATACAACAAATTGCGAATTAAGACTGCAGCAGTTGACACGTTAGTAATGTGCTATGTGTCATTTTTAGTTTGAAATTCATGTTGTTGCGTTTTATTACACAACGTCATGTCTGTGTGTGATAAAATGCCATAAATTCAAAATCTATTTGCCACATGCGAATTACATATTTTGGTAAACGGATAACAAAATGCTGTAAATTTGACAAAATTTTGATGTTTCATGCCAAAACACCAAGAACGCAGTTTCAAAGTAATTGTCATTGCATAACTCCTGTATTATTAAATTCATTAATATCATTGCAAAGAGCGGTTTACTAATATTGAATGTGGTTACACACCCCCATTCTAATGTACTAGTAATTTTTCCTTAAAAAAGAAGTAAACAAATGTGTTATGGTGTGCCTATAGCAAGCGACAGACAGCTGCATACAACCACTTGCCAGCAGTGATAAGCAATGTTACATAATAACGTTAATCATAGAATTAATATCTGAAGTGTATTTGAATCGCTTGTGTTTATGCACAATGCAATTGGGTTATATGGGATTAAAACACTATACACACGTACACCCCACACCCCAAAACAACAAGGGACTGATCACAGATAGCCAATGACACCAGACTGAAAAGACTCAAAATGCAGATAAACCACTAAATAACAGACTCAGTGAAAAGTAAAAGAAACACGGTACGAAATAAAGAAATACAAAGTCTTGCTATAGTCATAGTTGGTGTTTAATTCATAAATATCGCCAAGCATAACAATGAAGACATAATCTCATCCATCATTAGCCAAGCCAGAAAATTCTGTCAGGGGTGGGGTGTTCTGACAATGTCTGGTTTTAGTCATCAATGTGCTTCATATTTCACAGAGTATTTTATGAACCTCCCTTGCGAAGCAATTTGACCTACACAGTAAAACTTGTCTTAAACTGCCACTCAATCTTAATGACAAAACGTAGCTCATAAGTAGCTTAATAAAGGTCAAAAGTATTGCAGAATGCCATACTTTTGGCCTGCATTAAGCGATAATTGGTCTTGAAAACAAATTTTGGTCTTTTTTAGAGTGGGCTTAAGACGGGTTTTACTGTATTCTCGAGGGCGGTTTGTGCCAGTATTTCTCAGGAAACCTATAGCCACTTGTGATTTTCCAGGGGGGTCCGGACCCCCTGCCCCCTCTCTGGATCCATCTATGTCCATCATATAACAGCTTCCACACAACAGTTGACTAGAGTCATTAGTAAACTTGTTACTGGATTCATTAATAAGGTTGTATTTAACCCTTAGTATACTAATTAATTATTTTATCTGGTTTATTTGACATGGAAGAGTTCATTATACATATCAAGGGTTAACAAGTTAAAACTGCCAAATTATGGAGTACTGTAAATTAAAAAATTTCACAAGGGTTTTATTTTCTCAAAACTTCGTGAAAATAAAACTATCGCAAAATGATGAGATCGCTCTATCTTTTACTTCATTGTAGGTAAATAATGCCGTAGTCAATTTGAAACTTTTCAAAGTTATCTTAATGTCATATGATAAATAGAATCTAACATTCGTGCTCTTGTATTATTGAATAAAACTTGCTGCGAAAAAAGATAAAATGCTCTCTTCCCCGACTCGTTCAATAAATTCATTAAAACGTGAGCACTCATGTAAGATCCTCTATTTAACGCTTTTCGCGAAAATAAAATTCTCGCCAAATTAAATTTCCGAATTTACAGTACTTCAGGTCCTGGAAGCTGGTTTGGTCTTTGCACTGATGACATGTCACATTCTGTGGCATTTCCTCTGGGTCCTCACAGTACAGGACTAGGTTTTAAGTTTAAAAAGCAATAATACTATCTAGTTTTTAATTTAATGTTAGATTTCTATATCCTATATAATCTCATAAAGTAAAATCAGCAAATCCACATAGAATCGTCTCGTCATCTTGGTTAGTTATCCAACCTTTGGTCTCGTATCTACCCTGAAATACACAATATGGCAAGTCTGGAAGATTTATCGTTGCATATTTGCCAGAATAATTTAAGATTCAGTTGTTTTTTACGATTTTGTCTGAAACATTTATTTGTCAAAGTTCCTTTTTGACAATGGCTTATTTTTGCTGTGTTTCGAGAGTGTTTCAAGTTTGGAAATTCGACCCCAGGGATGAGAAACATGCCTGCAGATAAGACAGCGTAGCTGAAAATTATTTTTCTAATTTCACAACCAACACATGTTGTTTGTATTCCAAAGAATTAGGGCCCTTCTTTTAAACACCCAAAACACATTTTTTTCAATTTAAGGGAAAGATACAAAATTAAAATTTCACTTTCAAAAAATTCCCTATCTGGACTTATGGAGAAAATTGATTTCTTTCTTATATTTGGTTTTATTTTTATATGACAGACCCAAAAGAATGACGTGCTCAGGAAACACTACTATCAGCCTGTGCATCCAACAAGTCTGAATAGTAAGCACCTCAACTGTCAGCGTACAAAAACACGATGCTTAACCTTTTAAGCGCCACATATAATTAGCAGCAAACGACAATTTAAAATTTTGCCACTTTTTTAGAAATAATAAATAAGGCATGCTATTTCATGAGAATAGTCTTCTGGCAAACGATTCTCGTGTAATATCATGCCTTATTTTTGTCGAAAATTGGGAAATATATCCCAGAATTTGGCGTCTGCTGCAGTCGTGATTGGCGCTTTAAGGGTTAAGCTATCCGTAGAGTGCACAATGAACTCTGAAGGGTATAATTAGTAGTCACTGGGCGCACATTTCATTTCATTAGTTTTTAATTCAAACAATGAATTATGTAACTTTTTTGAAGGATACTATTTCATTTGCATTGCCTTCTAGTGGTTTGGTAAAATGATTGACATATTGCATTCTGGATACTGGTAAATATGTTATTTGGCAAACAATGAAGACCCAGATGAAATGCTGCATCAGGATCTGCACTGTTTGCCATGGTAAAACAATATTCAGAGACAAAAATACACCATTTTATAGACATTTTGAACGACAAGCAATTAAAATACAAAACAAACTATTCCATGCTTGTTGTATTAATATGTATGCGAAAATCTATCCGAGTGTAAGGGTAAATGATTACGTTACCTTTGGCAAATAGATAGGTATCTGTCTGTCTTTAACGAAGTGGTAGTCGCCTGGGTTGAAAGGGCAGAAGATAATTCTCTCGTCGCCATAATCTTCGTCTAGGGTACATAACTCCCAGTTTCGATTATAAAGATCGTTACCGTTATATTTCACTGCCAGGAAGAATCTACCACCCATCACTTCTGTGTCTGTTTGAGAATCAAAGAGATACGTAGACTTGGTGTCCTTAAATTGCAGTGCGCATGTGCATAACGATACAATTCGTGTACAAGTTCAAGGGAGATCACCTTTTGTGACCATTTTACTTTCTGAGTTTGGTACCTATCACATATGCCAAATAATAACCGCTAATGCTGACATATCCAGCTAGAAATAGTGGATACTAGGTGAGTGTCTTTTGATATCAAGCTTACCAGGCAAGGTTTCGAGAACGCTTGTTGGATCAATAGCCATGCTGAGCGATTCAACATGCATTCTCTAAGCCGAGCCTGGTAAACTTGGTATCAAAAGACGCAAACCCGGTATTCTATTTATCAGTTTACCTATTGCTTCACTCTTCAAACTAGCGATTATGACGCAATTATAGATTTTTGTGTTTGTTTAATTTGATTCTTTTCGTCCCAGTCAATAATTATTCAGTTAATAATAATGTGTCGTTACGGTTCTTCCTGGGTTGAACCAGCACTAAGCAAGGATGTATGTGACTTGCTAAATGACACAACACAGTGGCGCTGATAATGCTCCAACCAGCAGTCCCTCAGTCTCAAATCAAGCACTCTACCATTGAGCCACTGTACTGCTACAGCTTTTTGTGTCGATTCAGCGTCATCAACGATGTTATTCAAAAAGTGCAACGTCATCATGACCTGATAAAGGTACATGCCTGAGATAGCCAATATTTATCAGGTCAGCGTGCAACAATGCAGTTAATATGAGATGTAACTGATTAGTGTAACTATTGGTCTGAGCCTCATCAACATTCATACTTTCCGTAGGCAGGCAAGTAGAAAATGCTATGACGATTCTCACAGTTCGCGCAGACTCACATGAGCCTTCGCTGCTGTTGCTCATCAATGGAAGAAGTATCAAAATCTTATTGCTGACTCGTATCACAGTGGACTACTCTTAATGGAGAGAAATTGTCCCCTCAGTGAGCAACTCATACCCCTTACGAGTTGCTGCCAAGTATTTGAGGAGTGTCCTCCATAAAAGTGACTCTATTCCAGATACTCATCTTTTCCCTGTGTATATATCCTATAAGGTTTTTCAAAAACGACACCACGTGGAAGATGATGGAGACTCGCTGCTTGTTTTAGTAGCCCCCTTCCCTCCTCCCAATTATTTAAAAACCTCCCTTTTGTGCTCAGCTTTGCAATCAATAACAAGTTATCTTACTCTTAGCAGGCGTTTTTGTTTCATCTGTTTTTATTGCGCCAAACCTAACTTATTTAGGAATCGTTGTGATTATTGGTGGACTTGCAGCTAACTCGAAAATGCACAGTTGCAGAAGAAATCAGATACCTGGATTTCTAGGCATAGAAACATAGTGAAGAAGTCTTTAATCTTAGTGTTGGAAATGTGGTTGTTTAAAGACCACACAAGATACTACCTTTAAAACCAGATTAGAACTTTTGATAAAATATGCGTTGTTGAAAAACATTTGTCAGGCGTTTTATAATCTCTTTGTATTCAGGAAACCCCTAAATAAGTACTTATGCAAACAGTGAACACCAAGATGCATTTCATTTGGGACTACAGTGTTAAGGTACAAAAAAGATCTTCAGACAAAATAATACAATATTTTATGAAAAATATAACCTATTTTGACTCTAATATTCATTCAATTATTTTAAGCGGTATCAAATAGGATTAAGAAACACATTCTTTAAAAATAGCAGTATTGTTATAAAATGTACCTGGGTGGGGTATCAGTTGACAAAACTAAAATAAGTACATTAAATTTCATAATTATATCACTGGGTCAGTAAGAGACAGACTGGGTGATAATCTTAGCCTATTTATTTACTTTTAAATGATATAGTTTATCTTTTTGATAATGTTTTATGTGATCCAGCTAAGCGTGGATCAGCATATTTTTAACGTTGATTTTATAACGATGTAGTCTGGTCTTGAGCTTCAGCACTGTGTGTATATGCTTGGTACTTATTGGAAAAGCTGTTGTTTGGATATGCATTGTAACTATAACATTTAAAGTTTTGTATTAAATTTTATGGTTGTTCGATTTCCTGGCCATAGTCATTTGTCTTTCAAAAACAAGCATGGACCTTCAAAGTGTCAGAGGAATAATAAAGCCACAATTTCTGGCAAATTATCGAAGGCTGTTTCTAAACTTTACTCAATAGTTCAAAAGGTACATTTTAAGCTTATCAGCAGTTTCAAAAATATATATCAGAACTGGTTCAACTGTTATTATACCGTTGATCATACTGTAAACCATTTTGTTTTATGCTTGTGAAGTATTGAACATTCTGACAATCTTTTCAACTTGAATTTTATTTTATTTCATTTTTTTCTCTAGAAACCCCTATTAACAAATAGTTATGGATATTCATATTGAAAAATTGAATTCTGTTAGGTATCTTCTTTATATTGATTCTTTTATTACAATGATAATTTATTTACTCCCCTATGGACAATTGTTCCATCGCACTGTATGTTTCAAATTGCAATATTGAAAATTAATAAAGGCATGTTTGAAAGTAAAGACTTCTGGTGGGAGCGCAGTGGCTCAGTGGTAGAGTGCTTGACTCGAGATTGATGGGTTGCAGGTTTGAGCCCGACCAGAGTCACTGCGTTGTGTCCTTGAGCAAGATATATAAGTACTGGTTCAACCAAGGAAGACACATTCTGACACAACTGAAAAGTTGTTGACTTGGACGTAAAGAATAAAATCAAGTAGACAAACAAAGAACAAAAAAACTTCTGGCTGCATTGGTAACATATGATTTTAGAAAAAGAACATTATTTAGTTCAAAAACCAGCCTTTATGTAAAATACAAAGTTGTATTCATACATTAAATATTGTAATATGTATATAAACACTTCCTAAAAGACAAGAATGCAGTCGAATTTGTTACCAATATTATGGTTGATTAATTGAAGATACACACCACATTTTAATAGAATGCCCTAAATATGAACAGGGAAAATTAACGTTGAGTATTGGTTAAGGAAACACAAACTCTGCGTTTTCATGAATGCAACAAAAATTTATTTGGCTAATGAGTAATAAACATATTGATGTATGTAAATATATTTATTTATGAATATGTTGTTTTAGTCACGTGTGTTTGGCAAGAGACTGTATAGTTTAATAGAACACCGCCCATTACTACTCATGTTCTTTTTATCACGTTTCATTCTAAATGATTATAATAGTAGAGTAATAAGTGACAGAGTCTACAATCTTTTTAGTGTTATTTCTAATGATATGTATATGCATATAATCTTATTTATTGTCATCTTGTCCTACCAAGGGTTGCGATTGTCTAATCTAAACCTTGGCCTCACAGCTTTGATTTTCTCCGATTGAACCGAAAATTGCAACAATTAATATGATCAATCACAAAGCGGTGCAAAAAATCCATAAACACCAGGCCTCCAGATAAGACGGCTTGATTAATTTACATTCAGTTTACTTATTTATCGACAAAAATGTACGTTTAATGTGTTTAAAAGAACTGTCACATTAAGATAGTTATTTTGAGCATAATAGTAACATAATTTTGAACTTAATTATGGAAGAAAAATAAATAATTTTACAACCAAAATCTTTGCTTATCTGGACTTATGGAGTTTTAGCAGGCGGTGCACATAAGATGCCGATAAACTGCTACATTTAATCTGATTGGCAGGAAGGGATTATCAAAAAAATCCTTCCTTGCGTTTTCATTGGTTGATTTGTCTGCGCTAATAATAAATTTTGAGGGTCGTGAGGCGAAGGGTTTGTCGAAAGGTAGATACAACGAAACCTTCGCTTGTGAAGATGATTTATTGTATAATTGCCACTGTCTCAAAAGAGGTGACGACTTTGATTATGTACACAGATCACATAAGCTCAACTTATCTATATTTGCATTATTAACATGGTCACTGTTATCCATTGTGCTTAATCTTTATGATATTGCATATATAAACCTAATAAATAGATTTTATTTGTATAGCTATATTTCAAATCATTACAGTGGTACACAATTAGCATATACTGCAAATGGGAGTTTTATAACATAGCCCTTTCTTCGCCAAGCATAATCAAACTGGGGTTGGAGGGAAGATTTGTTATTTTGTTGTTACAAGACTGAGCAATTTCAATATTGTTATGTACGTAGATATTTTAGAACATAATGAATCTGCTATTTGTGTATTCCGATTAGCTTTAAGAGAAAACATTGCAGAGTCTTCTGTGTGGACACTGAATGGACACATATTATGAGCTGTTCATTCTTGGTTATACATTTGAGGACTGTTTTACTTATTTACATTGTTTATACCCCCGGTACGAAGTATATAGGGGGTATATAGTTTTTGCCTTTTCTGTAATTATGTTTGTCTGTCTGTCTGTCTGTCTGTTTGTCTGTAAACTTTTTTTCGTCAAAAATTTCTCAGCAACTACTTGGGTTAGGATTCTGAAATTTGGTACAAAGCTTGATAGTGATGAGTTGTATTGTGTAACAAAAGAACAGCCACATATTGCTTATCAGTCCCTTCATTTGTTCATTTTTCTTTCTCTCCAATGGAAATTTCTGTCAAAGATTTCTCAGCCCCTATTGGAGCCAGTGTTTTCAAATTTTGTTTACATCTTTAGAATGGCAAAGCGTACTGTGTAAAAGGAAATTAAGATGCTTATGCTCATTTCGCTTTCTTTTTTCAAATTTTCATTTTTTCCTTCTTTCTCTCTTATATAATACATATGGACATTTTTTCTGTCAAAGATTTCTCGGCAACCACTTGAGTTAGGACTCTGAAATTTGGTACAAAGCTTGATAGTGATGAGTTGTATTGTGTAAGAAAAGAACAGCCATATTATGCTTATCAGTCCTTTTATTTGTTCATTTTTCTTTCTCTCTGATGGAAATTTCGGTCACAGATTTCTCAGCTCCTATTGGAGCCATTGTTTTCAAATTTTGTGTACACCTTTAGGAAGGCAAAGTGTTCTGTGTAAATGGAAATTAAGATCCTAATCCTCATTTTGCCTTCTTTTTTCAAATTTTCATTTTTTCTTTCTTTCACTTTTATATAATACATATAGACATTTTTTCTGTCATTTCAAATTTTCATTTTTTCCTTCTTTCATTCTTATATAATACATATAGACATTTTTTCTGTCAAAGATTTCTCAGCAACTACTTGAGTTAGGATTCTGAAATTTGGTACAAAGCTTGATAGTGATTAGTTGTATTGTGTAACATTAGGACAACCACATATTGCTTATCAGTCCCTTTATTAATTCATTTTTCTTTCTCTCCAATGAAAATTTCTGTCGCAGATCTCTCGGCTCCTATTGGAGCCAGTGTTTTCAAATTTAGTGTACACCTTCAAGTAGGCTAAGTGTATTGTGTTAATGAAAATAAAGATGCTAAAGCTCATTTTGGCTTCTTTTTCAATTTTTCCTTCTGTCACTCCTATATAACACATATGGACGTTTTTTGTCAGAGTTTTCTCATTAACTTCTTGATTTAGGATTATGAAATTATTTGTGTACTTTCAGGTAGGAGAAGTGTATTGTGTAAATGAAAACTAAGGTGCTAATCCTCATTTTGCCTTCTTTTTTCAAATTTTCAATTTTTCCTTCCGTCACTCTTATATAACACATATGGACATTTTTCATCAAAGTTTTCTCAGAAACTACTTGATTTAGGATTATGAAATCTTTGACAATTTTGTCTTCTCTGAAAGTGTTACAACCTCTGATGGCTCCCGCCGGAGGTATGTGAGCTTCGCTCACTTCTTACTATATTTAACAATGTAATGAAGTAAAACAGTCCCTGGATATATTTAATATTGTATCATAATCACGTTTTGTGATCTTTATATTTCTTTTCTGTGTATGTCTATCATTGTACTCATGTTTCATTCATGATACTTCCTAAATGTCTGAGAAACCTTTTGAATGTAACCTTGTGCATGATTTTGAGAATGTAGTTTTTTTTCCATATGCTTTTATTAAGTTAAAACAGACAACGTATAGACAAACTATAGTGTGTCATCTAGACCTAGGCTGTTTCTGGAGGTCATTTTGAAGCTATGTTGATAAACACGTGCCTAAGAAATCAAAATTGAATTTTAAAGTGTGCACAAACAGAATACAAGCGGTGGTAGAGTGCTTGACTCTAGATGGATGGGGTTGCCAGTTCGAGTCTCACTGGCGTCACTGCATTGTGTCCTTGATCAAGACACATTTCTGGTTCAAAAATCAAATCGAAAAATCGACCAAACAGAGAATATAAGTGACATTGCACTATATTCTGATCTTTACATGCAGCTTGTGAAGCGAAAGGCACGTGGCGAGAGCTTTCTGGTTGTTGACATAGTATTTGGCATTCAGTCCTCCCATCTTTTTGTCTTTCCCTCCGTCCTTCTGTCCTTCTGTCCCCATTCAAGTAGTAGATGCCTTGTGTATGCAACTCCTCCTACAGTTTTACTCCGATTCCTTTGAAACTCTACAGGTGTTTTGGTCATTGTCTGACGATGTGCATATTGTTTGGATATAACCCTTATATTATTTTTTTGTAACTTTTTTTCACAAATTGAGTTTAGTCGCTTTTTAGGCGTTTATTACTATCAAGATCTGAATGTGCTCAGGATAAACTTCTCAGATTAAGTGTTTTTTTTATCTGTTTTGTGTACTTAGTAAGTTGTATTACTTGTTTCAAGATAGCTCATATATTAAAAGACAAACATGAAGTGGCGGGGGACATAAATTCTCTGAATTTGCTTGTTAACCCTTTTAAGACCACAAACCCTTTAACAGGTACTTTGGCAAACGGTGAAGATCCAGTTGAAATGCTATATTTTCATCAGGGTCTGCATTATCTTGAGAGAAAGAAATACAATATTTTTTTGAAAATTATAATATGTGACCCCTCAATACATACAATGGTCCATCCTGACTTAACTTTATCAAAATTTATGGGAAATTCCATTGATACACAATGGGTTAAGAGAACAGGATAGGCTCAAGATTCATTGAAATTCTTGCACATTCTAAGGCAGTGAGTCTGTTGTTGTTACTTCACCATTTATTGTCCTGATGTTGTGATGCAGTGCTTTGTGCCATCATATAGACCTGTAATCATTTCGAAGAGAGAGAGAGAGATTGAGATGGTTGCTTTACTATTATTGCATTCTTACATTTATGTGCGTTACTTCTTATATTTGTGTTCTGGTTTGATTCGCGTTTTACCAACTGCAGAATCTTTTCATGTGTTTAGGTCATGGTCTGATGATGTGCATACTGTTTGGATATAATCTTCAGATTATTTTTTTTGTCATTTTTTTAACAAAATGAACCTAGTCATTTTTCCGGTCGAAGTGAAAAGCTACTAGCTATCTTGTGTATGCAACTCCTCCTAAAGTTTTATGCTGATTATTTTGAAATGCTACAGATGTTTTGGTCATGGTCTGAAGATGTGCATATTGTTTGGATATAATCCTCATATTTTTTTTGTGTAACAAGTTTTCACAAATTGAGTTTAGTCTTTTTTAGGCGTTTATTACTATCAAGATCTGAATGTGCTCAGGATAAACTTCTCAGATTAAGATTTTTTCTGTTTTGTGTACTTAGTAAGTTTCATGATCATAGCTCATATATTAAAAGACAAACATTAAGTGGCGGGGGACATAAATTCTCTGATTTGCTTGTTAACTCTTTGAAGACCAGAAACCCCTTAACAGGTACTTTGGCAAACGATGAAGATCCAGTTGAAATGCTACATTTTCATCAGGATCTGTACTATCTTCAGAGAAAAAAATACAATTCTTTTTGGGAGGAAATTATAATATGTGACCCCTAAATACATATAATGGTCCATCCTGACTTAACTTTATCAAAATTTATGGGAAATTCCATTGATACACATCAAGCAAAGGTTCAAGATTCATTGAAATTCTCGGTAGTTACGGCTGCTGTCCATTGTAAGGCAGTGATTCTGTTTTGTCGTTACTTCACAATTTATTGTCCTGGTTTGTGATTGCTTAACTATTATTGCGTTTTTGTATTTATGTGTGTTACTTCGCTTGTTTGTGTTTTGGTTTCGCGTTTTACCAACTGCAGAATCTTGGTCGAAGATTTGGCCTGTAAAATATATATTAAAGTCCCCGCCTGCACAAGTCCAACCCCGACGGGGGGCTTTGCTGCTGCACGTTTTGATGTGGATATTGATTGTAGTTTATTCATTTTTTGTTGGTGCTCATTTCTATGGATGGGGTTGTGTTGGGTCCTTTTTGTGGCGTGGTTCTTTGTGTCTTTTTTAGTTTAGCCGTTTACACAAGACTGAATGCTAAGAAGAAATCTATAGGCAAGACAGCGTTACTTATACCTACCTAATGTTGCATTTATAAAGGTCCGTGATTTTACACCTTTTATTCCTCCCCATCTCACATCTGGCAGCATGATTGTCTTCCCCACCATCATTCTGTCTTTGTCATCTGAAATCCAGCATATGGTACAAGTTGACATGTATGAGCTAAAAGATATGAATGTATAATTGTTCTGAAAAAAGAGGTATTTTCCAATTACATGTAGCGGGGTTATAAAATACGAAATGTTCATCTAAACTGTCTATCAACCAAACGTACATTTATGGGGTACAGAACCAGATCAGACGCTGCAGAATGTCAGGTATGATCAGAGTCTCCACTGTTTGCGTACAGAAAGTTTTACTAGAATTTCAATAAAAATGAAAAATACCATCAAACAACCCTCAAAACTTTGGACTGGTCCAGTTCATTGTCTAAGCCGGGAAGCATTTTTCAAATACTAACCTGTCTGATTTGAGCATTGTGGGTACACGTGACATATTTGTTTACCGATAGCGTCATCAAATCATGTGATTCGCCCAATTGGTCGATTCAAACTTGTTATCAATCTGCGTCATCACGCGTCACTAGAAACCACTTTTTCACCCATAAATGTTTTAGTGAAGAAATTCTTAGCATTGTTTCGCAAAATATTGTAATACCAATCATTGTTATTGTTTAGCTACCAAAGATTACTTGATGTCTCCATAAACGAATTATTTATGGCCATTCAGTGCTTGTTACTTTTCTAACGTAGTGTTTCGTGTAATGCACAACGCGTATTGACACAAATCCGACTTTTCAGTCGTGATGTGCCTTAGCAGACAGGTCGATTCTTTAGTATCGCGCCAGCGCAAGACAATGGGTCTAGTTGACAAGAGTCGGGAATTCCATTATGGAAGTATTCCTCCTCATCATTTTACTTACCATAGTCATCATAAACATGGATACATTGTTGTGAACTTTGATAAACTTTTTCCCATTTATCCGCGGCTTGTGTAATCTCTTCTCCTAGTTCTTGGATATATAGCTATGAACTATGAGATATGATCACTGCCTAATTTACTTACCACAATCATCATACATCTCTCCTTTGTATACACAGTTATAAACTTTGATAAGCTTTTTCCATTTATCAGCGGCCTGTGTGATTTCTTCTTCTGGTTTTTCAAGTTTTTGGATACATAGTTATGAACTGTGAGTTATGAACTCTGCCTAATTTATTTACGGCAATAACCATAGATCTCTTCTATGGATACATATTTGTGAACTTTGAACCTTTCCCTGCTTAATCTCTTCTTTAGTTCTTACAGTTCTTGGATACATAGTTTTGAACTATGAGATGTGACCACTGCCTAATTAACTTACCGCAATTATCGTAAATCTCTCCTATGGATACATAGTTATGAACTTTGATAAACTTTTCCCATTTATCAGCGGCTTGGGTAATCTCTTCTTCCAGTTCTTGTTCAAGTTCATCCATTGACGAATCTGAATTCTTCACCGCATAAGGTCTGCCGACCTGACGATTGGCAGCCATAATTTCCTCGGGTGGTCCATGATGGAAGAACAGAGAGTATGTTGTGAATAGTAATACAAATAGAATTCCTATGAGAAGCAAGCATGCTTTCTTACAAGTTAAGTTACACATAGTTTTGTACAAATTCATTGAGACCCTTTAAATGGTTTGATTGTGAAGTATTGGAGTCTTGTAGGGTATGCGAACAGCAAACCACTGGGTTGATCTGTACCTCCATCGAATCTATTTTGGGTGTTTAAAACCTTAACCTGCTTATCACAAATACGTTCTCTTTAGAAAACAGCCTAGATCTATATTAGTTGACTTCTGAAGAAGCTAACTGAGAAAGATCGCCACTATTTTCCATTCAACTTGTGAATCAATTGTAATAAATGGAATAATGCGACCAAAATGGATAAAATTTAAAAATGCTTATATACTTTATTTATTCGTCTTGACAAGGCTCTTTTAAATGGTAGGCTGCAAACCTTTAACCAAGAGCTCACCCAACAATACTAAAATTGGATGTCCATGGCGCACTTCGAATCGAACTAAAGTTCCTACTATAGTTCTTACGTAATAGATGCGCACGCACGTTTACACCCGAACGACTAAAGTTAGAACCTTTAGTTGGTTGGCAAGTAAACAAAAATAATAGCCCTGTATGCTCCACTTCAATTATTTGTCGTAGACAAAAAGGATGTTATAAACTGCACAGCGCTTTCTAATAATCAATTACGAATAAGTGGGACCAAAAATTATGCTCAGCTAGGTTTATTTTACAAAACATATCATTTTGAGGCTACTGACCGATCTTGAACCAATCATGCTAGATCTTGAACCCATCGTGCTAGATAGGTCTAGAGTAGGGAACCAGCCTATCTACTTGAGTAACGGTGCTCCGACCATCTCTAGTAGGTTCGTGACGTCACCCTAGTAGCGACTATAGGTGTTCGAATCAAACTTTAGTTACTATAGTAAGGACTATAGTTTGATTCGATGTGTGTCCATGACATTCGTGCTGGCAAGGAATTGAAAGGTATAGCTGTTTATACGCCACAATGCATTAAGGCATTTGAGAATACAACGAACCATTCCTGGAATGATATGCTGCTGAAAAGAGCTAAACGAGCTTTGATGCATGTACCTTTCACATAGGCGAAGAACTGATCTTAATAAGTATGTTCTATTCGATTGTGATCTGGAGAATAACTACAGAAATAGCTGGATGTTAATCTTTTGTGTGAAAATATTTAATATATATCACTAAAGAAATATTTGCATCGAGTTTTCTTTTAGAAATAAAACATGTAAGTTACATGTAACACCAATAGAGGTGAAAGCTCAGCCAATAATTGTATTTCAGTATATTGACTGTTCAGTCGCGAGAATGAGCTATGTTTCTCTCTTCCAAATCAATTTTTTCAAAGTCTAGATCCTTTTTGTTGTGTTGTTTTTAAAAGTGGCCCACACTGCATCTTATAGCCAAGTCCAAACGCCTCATATACAAAATCTATCACACCGTACTACCGACTGCTTTGAAGCATGTTTACTGTTTTGAAGGTAGACAATTTAGTCAGCGAAACGCTATGCGAAGATTTATTGTATGCAGAAACCAACATGCGAGTCTGCGGGCTACTGTTGCTAATGGTGAATATATGAGCCGCGACATGTGATTTCCAACAATGTGGCATCTTGACAAGTGTAGACACAGACGATCCTGTGCAGCCTCCTTTAAGCTTATAAACTCCAAATCACGGTAGGTCAGTAGCATAACAGTCATAGATTATTTAAGCGATAAGTAAAGGCTCTGACCAGACTGCGCGTATGCGCAGGCTGATCTGAGGCTTTGCTGGTCGCACATACCACATAGTTGGAAATCTCATGTCGCGGCTCATATTTTAAGTTTGTGGACACTGCAGCAGCAATCTGAATTTAAATAACGCCAAAATAAGACTTTCTCAGCTCGTCAAAAATGTGTTTCAAGAACATTGTATAAACATAGCCTTCTTCTCCAGCTGTACCTCTACATAAGAAAACATTATAGTCACTTTCTCACATATAAACTACACATATTCAGCAGCAATTCTGTCACATTGGGTCTCACAGGTCGCTAAAATAAACGAACTGCATTCCTCGGAAATGACAAGGGGCAGTGCCATAAAATTGATAACTTTGCCTACAGATTACTTTTCAAACGGATGTAAATGAACACAGATCAGAGATTACAAAGGATAAGATCAAAGACAGATCTGCATTTTGGTTTTGTCTAAAATAAAAAAAAAAACACATATATTTACACCCGCAACGTCGGTGGAAACTATTTATGATAATTTCTTGTTATTCAGCGTCAATACGTAGGCATAGAGACGGTTCTCCTGCTTTATTACCATTTACTTTTCCAGTCAACATACCAAATCTGCTATTAGTATACGGTATACATTGTATACTTAAATATGTCTATTGTTAATACTTAAAACAACACGACTCATGCTTTTCTTATCTAGATTCCTGCAAAATTACCTGCGTTCTAAGTGAAAGGTCCTTGCGTCCTTCAATTGTGCCAACATAAAAATGAAATTCTTGACCTTAACAAAAACGAAATTCGTAAAACCCCAGCTTCGAAAATAGACGGGGCTTATGCATGAATTTACCATGCAGAATTTTGCCCGGTCCAAGGGATCCAAATTACGTTGGCTACATTTAATGAGTAGTGAAATGAGGTCATGTACATTTCTGCCAAATGTTCAGTGCATTATTTGCCCAGCCAATGCGATCCTTGGGGTTGTTTATGCCATATCTTTTATATCAAATTACAACCTGTTTACCAAATTATGAAATTATCAACTCTAAACAATATCATTTTTTGATTGAAAAATCAACATGTTAACACATCGGTGTAATCTACACCCATCTATCCCCACTTTTATGTGATAAAACTTGTATGTACAGGGGTATACATCATTTTCCTTATTTTAGCTCTGAAAAGATGAGGTGGTTTTAAAGTGTACCCACAATATACGTTTTGAAAACAAATACGATTTTTTTATCTTAACATTTTAACATCCCTAAAATCTCAGGTTATTGCATTGGAATAGTTTACATGTTAGAAATCTCAGAACTGGATAATTTTTATTTTTCTTGCACATCAGATTTGGGGTTTGGCCGTTTTTACCCATTAAACTCTATCTCGTATACCCCATACTTACACGTGAGAAAGATAAAAATCAAACAACCGCATGCCTCAGTGCACTTGCCATATAGTTGAGGAGCTATACTGCGTTTACGTTATAGAAGTATTAATTAATATATTATGTATTATATTATTTCAGGTACGTACATTTAAGTGTTTTAGTATTAATAGATTAGATTTAGAATAAGCTAAGATATTATTTTGATAAGATGAAGTTTTGATATTTTTTAATGGAATTGCTAGAGGTGTTCGTTTGGCATATTTTCATAAATCCATTCCATATCCATTAATGTTGTCTTCTATGTCATTTTTCATGCTTTTCATAATTTCATACAGTGAGTATAAATACAAGCAACATTGAGCATGTTGATTGTATATCTATTCATTTTAGTGCATTTGCCATAGGGCTATAGTCGTTGAGCAGCGAAGTTGTAGACTTTGCTATACCGCATTGACGTTATAGACGTATTGCTTGATATATTCTATATATATATTATTTCAGATTCATCATGTAGATTCTATCATCATTAAAACATATCATATCATCATCGTTTATAGTATCTTCTGTTATGAGTTATCCTGATTTGAACTAACTCGAAAGGTGACATGAAATGTCTCGTTCTGTGGCATATTGTACCAAGGCACATGTTGATGTCATTCGATCGGATGGGGATATTGTTATCTCAGTGGAATACAAAGTTTGGTCTACTGTGAGAGGTAGAGAGGTAATAACATTAGAGGTAAAAAAAGAAAAAGCTAAATACACCCTGTAAATTTCTAGACTGAACACTGCCCGTTTCTTTTCCAAAATGTACTGTTGATATAGACAAATAATTCATGTATAAATGTTTAGAGACTTTGTTGAATCAAATAGACATATGTACACCAAATCGGATCGAATAATAGTTTAAAACTAGTAGGGCGGTTTGCATTAATTGATTAAATTCATGCCTGCCATTACAGAAAAAAAACTGAGAGAGTATGGTTGCCTAGAAACAGAAACAAAATGTTGCAGGATGTTGTCTGTTGGCTCATTCCTGAACGAGAGCCTATGTTTCCATCTATTTTTAGATGTTATAAAGTTGTAATCTTCCTAAATTGATACCAGATTAGATAAATGTAATCTGCATTGTCGCGGACAGGAAGCTCGCTAGCACGAACTAACCTGTCGCCTTTCACTCGGTGCACACTGGGATTGAGCCGCCATTTTTATTAAAAATAAACTATGCGATCACTGCTTGCACGACTCGAGACTTTACATCCAGAAAATATTGACTAAAAGAGAAATGATAAACTGTCAAAAATCATTTTTTTGCTAATTTTAACAATAAATTCTGTCACTACAGCAGTTCGAGACTTGAACGGGACTAGCAAAATATCGCTAGTTACCCATGATGCAAAGGGCGAAATGCGAGAGATCTAGATGAGGTATCGTCAGGTCTCGCGAGAATGATGTAGTCTGAAACAAGGCTGATTTGGGAGGTAGACTATCCCTTCTTCAAAGGCATATTTCTATGGTTTATAACTGGGCCACATGGGCTTGGACAGATCATTGAACTAAATTTTACGCCCAAATAGCAAATTTACGTAAAGTACTTATTACTTGACTTTTCGTTTACTGTAAAGGCGGCAACTTTAATATTAATATCTGGGTGTGGTTCGGCTATTTCATCTGCGAAGGAAGGGAAATCAGGTTTTATTTATAATTTGGCAAAGCGTTTATAAGCTTTTTGAGCCGCGCAAACGTGCGTGCATTTCATGAATATCCTAACAGTATACTTTATTAACCCTTAAAGCGCATTATCACAAAATGTATGTTTTTTGTCGTCCACTAAACTATTTGAAGCCTCATAGATAAACGGTGTTGACCCAGATCAGACGGTGTATTCCTGTTTCTCCCACTTTTTGATTTTTAGGTAAATTTGGGGTGGGAAGAACAGGAATTGTGGATAAGGTGAAAAGGTGTTAATCCATAACCTGAGGACATATAGTTTATTTCAGTAAAGTTAAACATAAAACAAGTATTAAGCATATACAGGTGATAATAATTGAGCACATCAGATTAAATGTGTAAACTTAGGTTTTGCTATAATAATCAAATTCAGACAAACAGTGAAGACCAAGATAAAATGTCGCAATATATTGGCATTTTATCAGGGTCTGCACTATTTGTTGAGATAAAACATACTTATTATTGTATCAAACCAGACTTCATTTTTTTTAAATTTCATGCGGTTGCAAATGTCGCATATGCATGAGATTTAACATGTAGATCTATATATCTACAACCTTATTTACATGAACTTTCTAATTTAACCCTCTGTATAATGGAAACTCTAAATTTATTCTATGTATATGCGGACATAGGCGGCTATGATGAGTGCATGCGCGCAGGCTCGCTTAAGACTTCCTTGCGCGCTAGATTGTACATCTAGACTACATGTATTATATATATTCAACCTTATTCATAATAATTTTCTAAATGAGCGCAGGTGTGGCTAAGACTCCCATGCTTCATATGATAGATTTTGCATGTGCATAAGTGATAGGCACTTGCTACAAACTTATTTGTAATACTTTTCCAATTCAACCCTGTGCATAGTTGAAACCACAATCTTTGTATATGCGAGCATAGATGGCTCTGAAGAGTCTGTACATATGTACAGGCTTGCCCAAGACTTCATTGCTCGAAATGTATATGCCCTAAGTGATCTGTTTTTACTTTAATGAATTGTTCTATTGATTGCATTAATGACAGGGTTTAATTGTGCAATTAATCATAAATTGCTTAATTTAAAGGCTTTAAGTAGGGTAGTCATGTTTTTTATAAATAAAGTTTCATAAATTTTGAATAGATGAAAGCTTCATTATCAATTAGTTTAAAGAGTTGATTAGAATTTTGTTCAAATTAAGGATTGGTGTTTTAATTGGAAATTAGGATAAACAATAGGATTAATTATGATTAATCATACTGTCTTGTCCCAATTAAGCTCTTAAGCAATTAAGCTAATCCAAAGATTAATGGATTTACTGCGAAGAAGTAAAATAATTCTGAAACAGACTATACTATACAGGTAAGTTGTCCTAAATTTTACATAGTGGGAATAACAGGAATATAAATTTTTAAAAGTGGGAGAAACAGGAATAAACCGATCAGACTGCTCCTGTAGGAGCAGTCTGATCTGGGTCCACAATGTTTGCCTCCCTGCTTATGTTAAATAGACATTTCCAGATGCAGTTATTTTGCTGGCGTTTTAAGGACTAAATAATGACTGAGGTTGTGGCACAAGATGACACTGTTACTTTTGAATAAACCACGCCTCCTTTTCAGCTTCTACCTATGCCTAAGGTTGACTAGTCCTAATAACGCATTCATGAGGCGCCGCCTTTACAGTAAGCGAAAAGTCAAGTAATACATGGCTTTCTCTCAAATCTTATGCTTGAGTCGCTTAGTTGAGTTTCAGTCAGTCCAGACACAAGTCAAGAGCAGTCTGATCGATGGTTCATTGATTGGTTTGTTTTTAACTGAAGACTATAATAAGATAAAATAATAAATAAAATAGTAAAAAGATAATTGCTGGATGACAATCGTCAAAGTGAAACATTTTGTTGTACATTTTGGCTCGTTAGCACTTTCATGCAAAAGCAAAAATGCACTGCACATTTCAGTCATGTGTAAGTGTAAAATGATATTCTCCGAAACGTCAGATAAGTACACGCAAGTCGTAATACGCTTTTTTTTCTTGTGCATGAAATCAAAATGCAGATCTATCTTCTTTGTTATCCATTAGAATCTCTGATCTGCGTTCGTTTACATCCGTTTAAAAATGATTTGTAGGCAGACATCAATTTTTTGACACCTGGTCTTTTCAAGGGCGCGCAGTTCGTTTATTAAACCTACATGTAAGGCCCAATTTGACAGACTTGCTGCTGAATATTTATAGTTTCAGTATTAATAAGTAGTTTTAATATGTTTTGTTACGTATAAATAAGTTTGTTTGATTTTATTTTTTACGTCCCATCAACAATCTTTCAGTTATAAAGGGACGGGTATTCCTGGGCTGAACCAGTACAAAACAAGGATTAATGTGTCTTGCTCAAGGACACAACGCAGTGACGCCGGTGAGGCTCGAACCGACGTAGACGTAAGGATGGAGCAGAAAGCTGTTTTATGCAATTTTCTTAAAACGCATTTTTGACGAGCTGGGGTGGAATTAAATTCAAATTGATGCTGCAGTATTACCAAACATCAAATGATTTCCAAAAATGTAGTATGTGCAACCAGCAAAGGCTCAGACCAGCCTGCGCACACGCGCAGTCTGATCAGAGCCTTTGCTAGTCGCTCAAATATTCTATGACTGTTAAGCTACTGACCGAACACATTTTGGTGTTTCTAAGCTTAAAATGAGGCTGTGCAGGCTCGTATGAATATACACTTTTCAAAATGCCACAATGTTGGGAATCTTATGTCTTGGCTCAATTATCTTCTCTGTCAGCAGCAAGAGATTCTTGATTTTAGTAAACAAGCCTTTCTTAATCCGTCTTGAAAATAGTAATCTGTTTTCAAAGCAGTCTCTTACATACGATGCGATTTGTGATAAGCCCCGTAGACCCCATTTCACTGATCGGAGGATACAGATCAGTATTAATCGCATAAACTACAAGATACCGTTTTTGTTTATGTTTCTTTTCCTCCACCAACTATTATAAATCCCACATATCTAACGTTAAATGCACAATTATGTCACATAACATCTCCAAGTATCAGATATACATGTTGAAGCAGTGTTACTGATTATGTAGTAATATCATATTTAGAAACAAATAATTATGGTCCATAGTATCAAGTGTCCTACAAAATTCGCTTTTTATCATGTGTCAGTTATATTATTGCAATGTTCAACCTCGCGAAAAGGGTTGTACGTTCAGATTCACGTGTGTAATTATACCCGCTTTTTCGCTAGAAAATAGGGTATATCAATTTCGTACCAAAGTCGGTCCGTCGTCCGTTCGTCCGCGCGTCTGTCTGTCTGTTTGTCCGTCCGTCACGTTTCTTGTAATTGTATCTTCTCCTAAACCGTTGGATGTAGCAACTTCAAACTTTGTAGACGCATAGATGACATAATGTAGAGGGTACTGGGTGAGATTTCGTGTGACCTTGAGCCCAAGGTCAAGGTCAAAGGTCAAATAATGTATTTTCTTGTAAATGCATCTCCTCATAAACTTTTGGAAGTAGCAACTTCAAAGTTTGCCAGTGCATAGGTCACATGATGACCAGGGTACTGGGTGACGTTTCATGTGACCTGGGCCCTAAGGTCAAGGTCAAAGGTCAAATATTGTATTTTTTTGTAAATGCATCTCATAAATTTTTGGAAGTAGCAGATGAAGATGGAAGTAGCAACTTTAAGTTTTGCCTGTGCATAGGTCACATGATGGCAAGGGTACTAGGCAACACTTCATGTGACCTTGACCTTCTTGGGATCAAGGTCAAATAATGTATTTTCTTGTAAATGCATCTTCTCCTGAACCATTGGACATAGCAACTTCAAAGTTCACAGATGCATAGGTCACATGATGTGGATGGTACTGGGCAACATTTTGTGTGACCTTGACCCCAAGGTCAAGGTCATATAATGTACTTTCTTGTAAATCCATCTCTCCTAAACTGTTGGACAAGTCAACTTCAAATTTTGCAGGTGCATAGGTCATATGATTTGGAGGGTACTGGACAACATTTTGCGTGACCTTAACCACTAGGTCAAGGTCATATATTGTATTTTCTTGTAAATACATCTTTTCCTTAACCATTGGACATACCAACTTCAAACTTAACAGGTGCATAGGTCACATTATGTAGAAGGTACTGAGCTACATTTTGTGTGTCCTTGACCCCAAGGTAAAGGTTATAGGCAAAAAAGCGGGTATTTGCGATGGTGTACCATCGACTGCTGCTCTAGTTGAAAATTGATTTCTTATTTCTCAGCAAAACGTTTACTGTAAACCCTGTGTTTCCAAGATAAAGGCAATGATTCCATAGAGCAAATAAAAATACCCGCCTAGAACCAATTAAAATATTTACAACGAAAAAAAAAAAAAAAAAACAATGGGATAGGAGGAGTGAAATTTGCATAATAACTATGGTCCGAAAATATCATTTTCAAAATTATCTGGAAAAAGAGCATCTAGCCTTCCTCCTACCAAAATGTCTGAAGGATGGTCTATTTCTCTTCTTCTTCTTCTTCTTCTCGATTTCCAATTTTAGGGGTGTTGGGTGCTATTTTTCATTTTTATTCGAATTCTAATAGAATATTCTGTAAGCAAACAGTGGAGACCCTGATCAGACGCCGCATTCTGCGGCGTCTGATCTGGGTCTGCACTGTTTGCCGATGTCTCACAAAAAAGAACGCAAGGCTTTAAACTTCTACATATTGAGGTAAAAATATATCCTTGGCTCACAAACTTAACACACAGTGCCGGGCCGCGTTGCGCAGTCGGTAACGCGTCTGGCTACAGATGCGTGTCTGACTGCAGATCCAGGGGTCGCGAGTTCGATCCCGGCCCGGCCCCTTACTTTCGTGGAGATTGATCATGAAATGATTTCTACGGTTATTCTCCTTCCTTCCGCTGATTCATTCAAGAAGGGTTGTTGTCAGTTACAAGCGAAAGTATGTACACGAATTACTGGTTAACCGCTTGTTCAAGCCTGCCCAGGAAAAAGTGTGGTTAGGTGAACTGACCGTCCCGCAATGACCATAGCTGTTGACTTGGGACGTAAAGCAACAAAACAACCAACCAACAAACTTAACACCACCGAATGGCCCTTCGGTTTCTGCTGTTGTGTGCAACATTGGTTTTACCATGACCCGGCATTTTGTACTATGATCAGCTGTATCTGCAGCTTTATATAATATTGTGTTAATAAATAGAAAGATCAAAACCAACGAAATTGTACCTTTGACTTAAAATATGGGTCACTATGTTATTTTTATAGCAGTTTTTTTTTTCAAATAAATTATCCCCAACAGGAGAACTTAAGACCAATGTCTGCTTGTACGCGCGAAACTGGTCAGGTGCTTCCCTGTCCGTCAGTGCATCCTACCGCGAAACACAAAGTGAAGCTGCTTTGAATGAGGCTACCCGTGTTCATGCTGTTGAGGGTTCATTTTAGAAATTAATTCAATTTTTGGAATTTTCATGGAATCATGAATACTTTGGGTCTCTTGCAAAGTTAACGTGAAGCCCTCCCATGAATACTTTGGGTCCAAAGGCTTACAAAGCAAGTGAAGCCCGAAGGACTTAACATTACAGTCTAGGGACAATCGCTTTTGAGGAACTCGGATCCGAGTTCATAAATTTCGCCTGTAATTGTGTTATCAACACTCTGAGATTAATTGTTTATTTAACTGGGTTCAGCATCTGAATTTAGTAATTACTCTGTCATAAGTTATGCATACAGCAAAAAATAATATATTTATCATTGCCTTGTTTTTGTTGAATCTATTTTATCTATCAACACCCAGACTAGACTGTTCCAAAACTAACTTAATTTTAGTAAGTTCCTACTGTATAAAAAAACAGCAAAGTATGCCACATACATCAAAAGAGGTACGTCTATTGACCCTTCATGTTCCAATTGAATCTTCCATCTACATGGATTGTTTGTATTAAATATACAGCAAGCAACTTTAGCAGACACTATTTTCAGATGTGTTTTGCTGTTCCTTCAATGGGTAACAGTGCAGACGCTGATCAAATGTCGCCAGATGTAGCATTACATCTGGATCTTTACTGTTAAATGAAGTTACTTTTATATGTATCCAAAGTTAATCACTGGCCACACGTTTTACATGCATGGAGATACGGCAAGCTTACAGTGTATAATGAACTGTTTTTTTTTTGAAAGCCAAACTGACAGGGTGTTGATTTAAAGGTCCATTAAAGGATTGCTTCGTAAATATAAATATTTAATCATATTAGCGCAGCGAGTTGTAACCTCTCAGTACATTTTCCGACTTTACAAATGAGCAGACTGATCTTAACACTACTACTTTAATGTTGAGATAAGGGCCGTGTTAACGACATGTCATGCACACTGTATATCAGGGTTCAAGTTTTTCAATTTACCAGGAAAAAGGACTTAACGTTTTGACCCATATATTAGTAATACGTCTAGCGTCTTTTATATGTGACATATACATGTAGGCAATCAGTGTAAATCAAAATCAGGGGCTGCAGAACGAGGCATCTGTTCATGTTTTCCCAATTTGCTAACAGCGTCATCTATTTTTGAATGAAACTGAAATTATAAACACTTAACAACGTCCAATTGGAAAGGGTGGGGAAGTAAAAGGTTGAAAAAATTAATTGATTTACAGCATTCTCGCGAGACCTTACGATACCTCATCTAGATCTCTCGCATTTCGCCCTTTGCATAATGGGTAGCTAGAGACATTACGCTCTCGCGCTTCTGTAGTGACAGAATTTAGTGTTAAAAATAGCAAAAAGTCAAATTTTTGACATATACCATTTCTCTTTTAGTCAATATTTTCTCGATGCAAAGCCATGATATCGCATAATGTATTTTTAATAAAATGGCGGTTCAATACTAGTGTGCACCGAGCGAAAGGCGACATGCTAGTACGTGCTTCCTATCTGCGACAATGGGATTTACAGAGACTATGTGAATACTGACCCCTGGCATGTATTCGCCAACAACAAAATGGGTGGCCTATGAGAAAAGCTTAGGGATGTTAATCAAGGTGATTTGTCTCGCTTTTATTTTATTAATTATCTCGCCGAGGAAAAGAGGGCCGGTTGCTTTATTGCTTTTGTGTTCGTCTGTTTTATAATAATTCTTTCTCTCGATGCCATTGGTTGTTTTGTGATCTGTTCAGGGGCGGTTCTAGATTTTCTAGAAAGGGGGCTCATGTGTATAAAGGTGTTGGGGCTCGCTTTGCTGATTTTATCTCATTTTTTCTTTAAATATCCCATGAAAATGAAATAATTTGGTTTCACTGAGACCTAATTATTTCATTTTCATAGGATCATTAAAAATGGGGGAGGGGAGGGCGGGGGAGGGGGTTCGAGCGAATCCACTGAACCCCTCTGGTTCCGCCACTGGATATGTTAAAGGTATCTCCTGGTCATGCTCACCCATTTTTGGAAACGATGTTTTCTCAAAACATCTGTTTCCAATGGTATCATATACACAAAATACACACAAAATCCCCATACCATCGAACCCCCGTTCAACATTGCTACCCAGTCCGCTACCTAGACCGTTACAGCCTGTGTAAGCGGCTGGGAACCAAATGGCCTTAATGCAAACAACCCTTGTCCTGCTGCTAGACAAAAACAATATTGGTATTTTATTAGTTTGTTGCGGTTTTCAGCTCTGAAATGTTAACCCAACGATCAGGAAAACGTTGTTGTGCTTGAAAACTTGATTATTGAAAGCTTACATATGATTGAAACAGAATTATAAGTTTATTTGTACATCAAAGGGAGAGGGTCTCAACGGGGTACCTTAAAAATCAGTGTTTCGTTTGTTAAAATTACGCTCTAATCAGTTTAATTTAAGAGAAATCAGTGATAAAAAAATTATTTTGTAATGCTGAATGTGCTTACTGGTAAAAATGGGTTTAATGAAGACGCAAATTGGTAAAAATTTGGAACTAATTCGCAAATCAGTAAACCCCATTGGATGCCTCAAACGAGCGTCAGAAAAACAATGCCTTAGCATGAGAAAACCTGCTCTTGTACGACGAAGAACCGTTTGCAATATCTATGATGCAGCCAGATATTACAGATAAAAGCACAATATCTTGCAATCGTTTTTTATCATTATACTTTTCTTTGCTTTTAAATATTACGAGACGGACAATAAACGCAGCCCTGTCCTTTTGTCATAAACGTGAAGAAGACACGTTTTCTTGTGGATTGCTAATGTTTTCCCGCCCTTAATGAACCTGACCGCTACTAAAATAGTTCTAAAAATATAGTGCGCTAGGTATAAGTTTTTATGGACAGAATGATAGCAGTGGCGTTTGAAATTAAGTCAATTGCATGAAAAAAAAACTGTCGATAGACAGAAACGAATAATAATAATAAATAAATACACCTTAACTTTAGTTTCGTTTCGCGCAACAATATCATCGAGTTGATTTACACAAGTATTAGCTTTTCAAAAAAGCTGGCGGTTGTTTAGCCATATTATTGTATGTGTTCTTGCACACTGCGTGCTTCCATTTTGAGCTTCTCGAGCATATCCATGTAGATTTGTTCTAAGATCTGATTATAAACGTTTGAACTGTATTTTTTTTACCATTAAACACATTCTTCCAGCGAGTATGTTGCTTGATCTTAAGCACCCAGCTTATGCATGGTATGTTACGGTAATGTATCTAGCATGAACGTTATTTGACAACATTGGACAGCCCGTTTTTCTAAAACTGATGCCAGAAATCAAGGCCTAGTGTTATATACTAAATGAAAGACTGAAACCATCAATAGTTGACTAAAAGTCGCGATAATCACTGTGTCTCAACTCGGACCAGGGTCCGAGGTCTCAACATTTGTTTTCCACTAACATATTGCAGAATCATATACCTCATCATGTTTTGAGGTATCACTAGATGCTCCGGGAATGGAAAATGAACAATTGCATGAAAAAAAAACCTGTCCTTCGGGATTGGCTTTACTGTTGACTTGAAAATTTGGATATCGCAAGTGGATCTATCATACGCATGCGCGGATCCAGAAGGGTATGGGGGCCCGGACCACCTGGAAAATCACAAATTCTATAGGTTTCAATTGATATTAGCATTTGGACCCCACACCCCCTGGAAAAATTTGGACCCCCTCCCCTGAAAAATGATAGACCCCCTCTGGAACCTTAAAAAATTATAGTTTTCCTTAAAATAAATTATTGGACCCCTCTGTAAAATTGTAAAAGGCTGATGCCTAAGAAAACGTTATCAGAGTGTTTTTTCTCTGTCAGTTGAGCCTGGAGCCCCCTACCCCCCCCCCCCATGACAAAAATTCCTGGATCCGCGCATGATACTACCGTAAAGTCAACAGTGTTGGATGCACAGGCTCATCTTTGCCTACTAGCGTCTAATGCTCTTCACGTCGTTAAGAAAAAAAGTGAATTTCCGGTGCGATTTTTCGGTTTTGTGACTGTGTATCGAGGCCTTTTATGCACCCACTGGAAATTTAAAAAAAGGAGTTCTGGCTGTCGCCCGCCATTTGATAAAATTGTGGGGCATTGATAGTTTGAATTTGTAAAGTAAATTTCCGAGATCCAAAACAATTTATATTAAATGTTTGCGAACGTGTACGCGATCGCAATGAGCGAAAGTGATGAATTTACAGAAATTGTCTTTTCATGCCAGATAGGTCATGGGCGGATCCAGAGGGGGACAGACCCCACCCCTGAAAAATAGGGTTTCTTAGCATACTGGTCCGGTTCCCTTTAAAATCACAAAGCTACCAAGCCAGCATTCGATATTGGGCCATCAGCGGCACACCAGCGAAACGCCATTTAAATGGTGTTTCGCTGGCGGGCCAATGATGACCCGCATATAGTGGTGTTTGGATCCTCTCTCCCATCATCAATTAAAAAAAAGTTGTCAAAGTTGGACCCCTTTCTGGATCCGCGCATGCAGCTGAGCAATTATGTTTTATGTGGAAGTCCGCTTTTATGCGCCAATGCACCACGTGCTACCCAACTCTTAAAACAGCACGTTGCATGAAAGCGGCGGATTTGATCTTCATGTCTGCGGCTGATATTATTAGCAGACAGGTTTGCCCCACACCAGGCCCGACAAAATTTTTAATGTTTGTATTCATAACAAAGGCGCTGATAAGAATGTGCGGTACCCAGGCTGATCTGCGACTTTGTTGGTCTCATACAACAAAGTCGGGGTAAAACATCTACAGACGTGTGGTAAGGATGTTTGCAAATTCTGATATATATGTCACCGCGGATGATCTCAAGGTCTTTTGCTGTTTTCATTAAGATGGATGTTATAAAGAACTTCCAATTTTCTGTAAAAAAACTAAATGGAAGGAAAATCCATCCATATGGGAAGACTTTCCCTTCCAAAAAAGACACACGGTCTGACTGTTCATGAAAACTAATATATTGAAAGTCGGGATACATACATCAATAGATGTGAAGTGGTTAAAATACAGCGAATTCTTCCTGTTTTCAAATTCACAGCCACCTAGTGGGGCTATTATCCTAAATTAATGAACGTACCTTCATCTACATTCCTTCTATGCTCGCAGTTAAGCCTGAAGGCGCTGATGATTTTCCGCAGATGCACAGGCTCGTCTGAGCCTTCGCTGCTCGCATATGCGATAGGTACCATAATCTCATGAACTGGCTTATTTCACGGAAATGCCATTCATCAAGACCTAGAATCATGATACAATCAAATTATACTCGGTTTGTGCGTCTGCGCGTACACTATCTCGGTAATCATGAACTCTCAGGACCTTCCGTATGTAGTTTCATGAGGACAGCAAGACACGCCACGATCGGCTAAACAATTTGTTAAAATGTTCCATTTGTTTGAACCTAGGAAAAGCCGTTATTACTACATTTATTGAGTTATTTACGCTCAGAAAACCGAAATTGATATTCAACTATATAAAACAAAACGTACGTAGATATCTAGAATTTGATTTGGTCTGAGCATGCTGAGTCTTCATCCACTTCAAAGCAGCGGGACCCTGATAAGATTGCGCAAACGCACATGCTTTCCTGGGCCTTGTCATAAGTACCAGCAGGCTATTTACGAAATATTCTGGTACCAGTTTATATGAGGCACCGCGCAAGTTGATTTCGTGTCGGGTCCGAGCTGCACAAGTATAAAAATGCTTTCCGGGTCGCACGCGGCTTGGGTGTCCGATTATAAAAGATATGTAACACAGAAGTAAAATGTATCTATCCATTATTCTAAGGACACTTTTTGTAATGACCGTACAGAATATATGTCCGACGCATCGGCGACATAGGGCGTGTAAATTAGCATTCGCTCGATTTTCAGAAAACAAATTTTAATGTTATTAGCAGACGACGTCAATGCTGGATTTACGTTAGCGACCGAAGTCGTTAGATTGACAGACGAAAAGGTCTGTTTGGTGTAAGCACGCGAAAGTTAACAGGAACATATCGTAGACAGCCACGCTGATTAAAAACAAGCACCAATGAAGGAAAAAAACGTTGTGTACGAACTAATAGAATTGTATATAAAAATGACCAGTGTACGAACTAATACATGCCATTTAACGAACTATTCGAGTGTACGAACTAATACAAGATTTACCGTATTATAAAATCCAACTAACTAGGATTCCTTGGGATAATATATTAAGATAGATTCCCAGCACGGATGAAATAGAAAATGACTTGGTGACTAGCCTTGACAGGGACTCTTATGTTTGTTCTTTGATGTGCTGATGGTACTTTAACAAGCAGAAATAGGGTCTCTTATTCCATTCGTTCTGATTTGTTCTATGTATTTTATAGAGGGTCTTACACAAGTTATCATTTCATAACAAGGTGGTAGAGTGGGGCATTTTATTTTCTGCTGAAGGTTTCTGAGAGATGGTTCCTTTATTGTTGGCAGGATTAAATTTACTTGTCAAACTTTGTTGAGGGATGGGGGCCAGGAAGTATATTCTTTTCTTTACGTTCCTCTGTGGGAGGAGTCTGACTAGACTGAATAATGTTGACCAAATACTTAAAGCTTAAGTCAATCAGTTTAGACAGCCTTAGGTTAGTTTAAAAAAAAATGATTTGAAATGGGCACAAATGGAAGGGGCTCTCTCATCATATGAACTATTGCGAAATTAACACCTCCAAAGCAAGAAAATTTACTTTGTTATTAACATAACTTCTTTGTATCAAAATTATGCAACCTGTGGCCATAACATTATTTTTTCATTTGATGTTACTGTTATTCAGTGGAATATATCATGTCAAAAAGGGAGCACAGAGGCTCAGTGGTAGAGTGCTTGACTCGAGACAGAGGGTTCAAGATTCACCGGCGTCACTGCATCGTGGTCCTTGAGCAAGACGCATTTATCCTAGCTTAGTGCTGGTTCAACCAAGGAAGACCCGTACCTGTTTAACTGAAATATTGTTGACGGGACGTAAAGAATCAAATCAAACAAACAAATCATGTCAAAAAATAATGTCATAGCCAGAAGTTAAATGACTCTTTGGTGACAAGAAACACAACTGGAATAAAAGTAAGAAAGGGTGCAAAGATCAGGAATCAATACAATCAAGTACCACACCTGACCCAGGATACCAATGGGAGAGTGACAAACTCACAGTAAGACACCACAAACGAGAGCCAAGAGGTCAGTCCTTTCCAAGCAGGTGACCGCAAAGCACATATAAACAGATGCGCACAAAGACATAGCAAACACAAGACAGAACAAAAAACAAAAGATCCACAAAAGAAGTACCGCCTTGGAACGGTCAGTAAAATATTTTACTGGAGGGCTTAAACCGGTTTCACGGCGACAACCTCACCCTTAATTCAGATGTGGATCAAGACACATAGATATTTGGTTTGCATGAAAGACCCCTAACTTATCAATGCATCATCTCCTAAAACATATAAATCAAGATATAACAAGGAGATAAAGCAAAGATAAGGACTCAACAGTAAATAAAACTGAATACTGGAGCAAAAGAAATCCAACAGGTAAACCCCAGTTGGCCCGACAAACAGCCAAAGTATCAGGCCCCGATCATCTCATCAATAGATAAGTCTTTAAGTCGGAACCATCATAGAGTCTCTTTGACTCTAAACTCTTAAACACTCTTTGAAGTAAAGCAATAACTTTTTTTAAAATTTCTCATGAAATGATCACTTCTGTAAGAGCCACTATGTATGACATGATGTTATCTACTGAATAACAGTAATGTCATATGATAGTTAAATTTGTGTATAGATTGTATGAATGTTTCTAGTCATTTCATATAGGTCTGAAATAATGTATAGTCAATGTGTCTTTGCATATAGTTCTGAAGTAGATAATTGCACCCATCAAGCGTCACATCATTGTGTCCTAAGATAACCATTGGTAGCACATGGATTAGAATTTTTCTCAGCAAAGTGTATGTTCATTATAGATAGGTATATTTTGCATATGCCAAGTAAAGGAAATGTGTGAAAATGCTTTATTCACATTTGCACAAACTTGATATTAAACTCTATGCAATAATATTTTGTGCAAGATCTACTTTGTATAACATGATGTTATCTACTGAATAACAGTACTGCCATACGATAGTTGAGTTTATGTATAGATTGTATACATGTTTCTAGTCATTGTATGTAGGTCTGAGGTAACACATGTATTGTCATTGTGTCATTGCATATAGTTTTGAAGTCCAGAATAATTTCACCCACCGAGAGTCACAGCCTTGTGTCCTAAAATAAACATTGGTAGCACAATGAGTTAATTTTTTTACAAACAAAGTGCATGTTTGTTAAAGATATGTATATGCAGTGGCTCAGTGGTAGAGTGCTTGACTCGAGATGAAGGGGCCCAGACTCGAGCCTCAACAGCGTCACTGCACTGTGTCCTTGCGCAAGACACATTTATCCTAGCTTAGTACTGGTTTCAACCCAGGAAGACCTGTCCCTTTATAACTGAAAGATTGTTGATGGGACGTAAAGAATCAAATCAAACAAAAAACCAAACAGTATATTTTGCAGAAGCATGTGAAAATGCTTTATTTGCTTTTTGACAAACTCCATATTATGTTTGATCTGTAAGAAGTCTAAATAGTCACTGAAACCAGATATTATATTGTTTAAAAATTTGTCAACTAATTGCTTGCAAATTTACAATTTGCTGTTGCTTGTACCTTTGCTATTTGAGCGTACTCTGTGCCATTATGAACAAAACTCAACCTGGTGGTTGTAAGAATATTACACATTACAAATGCTGATTTGGGTATAATTCAAGGAATTAGGTGACATGAGATTTCCTGTGACCGGCAAAGGTTCCGGTCAAGTCTGATCAGAGCCTTTGTGCTAGTAGCCAATACCACAACTTGTCCTGACAGCAAACTCCATTTAACTCTCCATTTAACTGCTATTCCTTGTAGCAAAGTTGCATATTTAGAATAGGAGCTTAAAATTGGATCAAGTGTGATGTTTTTCAATTATCATCGATTATTACCAAAAACACAATCAAACGAAGTTTTTGATTGATCATCGATTATAATTGGTGATTATAATTGAACATCGATGCAACGCTCAAGTTTACACTTGTCTAAATGGCAAATTTTTGGAAATCACATGTCATGGCTCTTTTTTTGCTCTTTTTTATTTTTAAGTGTTTTTTTTTTACTTTTTATTGTCAATGTTCTTAATGAAACCTAAGTTTACCATCTATAAATCTTCTTTTTATATCTATACTATATGCCAGATATACACAGTTAATATTGCCAAAGAGCTACATGCATCAGGGGGGTGCTATTTTGGCCCACATATGGGCTAAAAATGCTTTTCACCATTTTGTTCTTATTGGTTTATTAGAACAATATACCAAGTTTAAAAGTAAAACTTTTAAATTGACGTTTATCTTTGCTATGGTTACCAAAAACGGACATCAAAATGGGCTAAAAATGGAAAAGCGAAAATTTTGGAACAAATTTGAGACATTTGATAGAGAAATTAACGTAAACTCAAACAAGATATTTTACCAGGTGATAAAAATTATCAGAACACATAACATATTAAAAGCTTTTTAGGTATGTAGCTATGCTGATATCTAATAATCCCTGACAAAGTTGGAGGGATATAGTTTTGGCGTCGTCCGTCGCATTTGTCCATCCATATCTCAGAACTACTGGTCAGATTTGATACATATTTGGTACACAATAAGTATCAAGTACTCTGATATCCTATAAGTTTCGTCAAAATCGACCCTTAAAACTTTAGTTATTGCCCTTGTTGGAATTTTTAGGCAATTATAATGCAAGTCTATGTTAGCAAAATGTTAACGGGTTGCTCCCCTGAGCAAAATGTTATCAAGAGCTAGGCAAAAGGAAATGGCTATAAACCACCTTTCCTTAACCATTGTTTCCTGTTTGCAATAATTCATCGCATAACCCTCAAAATAGGGCAACAATGAACCGAATGGAAAATCTAAAAAGAAATCTAAACTTCTTAACCAGTAATCCAAACTCTTAAAATAAGTTCAGTGATGTATTCGGCATAATGCCCTCTGCTAAATATGGGCAAAAGGTTTAGTACCAGTAAAATGCATTTAAGCCCCCCGGTGGCTTAGGCTGCTGTCCGTTCCAAGGCGGTGGTTCTGTTGTTGTTGACTTTTTGTTTATTGTTACTCCCATTGTGGGAGTCTGTAATTGTTCTATGTTTTGTTGTACGTTACTTTATGTCCATTCTAGTATTATAATCATCTTGATGGGGAAGAGAGAGAGAGCTGGTTGCTTTGCTTAATTTGTCTTCCTGGTGTCTTGTGATGGTTGAGCAGCTCTTCCTCCCGGTACCACGGGGTTGTCTGCGGTTTGTGATTGTGGTATTTCCTGATCATACTCACTTACTATTTTTGATCCCACATAAAAAAATGGCCACCAGAGCTTAAAAGTGAAATAGGGTTTAAAGACATACCAGCCCATGTTTGAAATGATAAGATTGATATTATGCGCATGCCCCTTCAAAATTCTGTTATGCTAAAACTAAAAACTAAAAATAGAAATCATATCAAACTTTACCTTCATCATTGGTCAGAAAAATATACAATATACAAATTCAAATATTAAAATATCATCTACAAAGATGCACTCTGCTTAGCCTACAAGAACTTAAATCACAAGACATCGTTTCCATCAGTACTCTCAGTGCTTTGATTCGAGCTTTTCAAAGACACCACTGTAAAACTCTTATATTTTTGCCGAGAAATTTTATTTGGCACTTTTGGTGGTAAAACAAAAAGCGCCAATTATGAAACCGCGATATACAGTTTCGAATTCAGAAACACACTAAGCAATAAATGGACACACACCCTTAGTGCATGTATGCTTTTTTTATCTGTTTCGTCAAAACCACTTTTTAATGGTAGAGTATGCGTCAACGTAGAGGAAACAGCGTCTTAAAAGGGACTACATTCAAAGGAAAACCTATGCTACCCATAGGGAACATATTCTTTCCAATATCTTTAAAGGGCATTATACTGTAAATTCGGAAATTTTCGCGAGAATTTTATTTTCGCGATATGCATTAAAAGACATATTTGCGACGTTAAAAATTCACGACTGGTGCATGATTTACATATAACAGTAAACGAAAAAGTGTGTTAGCCATTTCGCGAGAGTTTTATTTTCACGAAACTTCGCATATGCGAAGTTTCGCGAAATTAAACCCCTCGCGAAAATTTCCGAATTTACAGTAGTTTACTCCGCCCCTTCCTGTGCTATACAACCAATCAGTTTGCACAGAAATTTAAATTGTTGGCCAACTTAATCACATATTTTGTCAGTATGTGTACTATCTATTAAGTAAATTATTATTGGTCAATGCGACAATTTTCAAAGAAGCAAAGAGAAAACTATAAGTAGGTCATAGATCATATATTACAATTATAAGTATAGGTTATAGATCATATATTACAATTATAAAGGAATGAAGTGGGAACGAGCGCAGCAAGAGAACCACTTAATTTCTTCATGATTGTAATATATGATCTATGACCTGCTTATAGTTGTCAATATGTGTTATATCTATTAAGTAAATCAATGAAGTGGTCAATGCGGCTTTTTTCAATGGGAGGATAGGAGACAAAAATCATGCTCAACTCAACTGAGCACGAAATTTAAACTGCTCATAAAAACTAAAATACCGACATATAAAGAAGTTGCTTGCTTTAAGTTGGTTGTATTTATCATGCTAATAAATGTTAAAATGCCATCAATTGTTGGCATCTTAACATTTATGAGCAGGATAAATTTCGTGCTCAAGTGAGTTGAGCACGAAAAAAGTTTTTATATCTCGGGTCCTGGTTTTGATTGGTGTGCTGATTCTTAGTGGATGGTTTTGGGCTTCCATTATCTTGCTAAGGAAGAGAGAGTAAGTTGCTTTATTTTAATTTTGTTGTGGCTGTCAGTGAACTGTGTTTCTTTCTCATGGCGTCGTGGATTGGCAGTGGGTATTTGTGGCATTTTCTGATAATACTCAACTTTTGAGTGAGGCACTTTGGTCATCAAATATAGTCCTGTTGACGTATATGGGTTTGTGTGTCTTACCAACGTGTTTTGGTCCTCTGATTGTAGTGATTCAGTGGGCCGTGACATGTGATTTCCAACAATGTTGCATTTTGACAAGTGTAGACTCAGACGAGCCTGTGCAGACTCCTTTTAAGCTTAGAAACTCCAAAAGATGTTCGGTTGGTAGCTTAACAGTAATAGAATATTCAAGCGACGAGCAAAGGCTCTGATCAGACTGCGCATATGCGCAGGCTGATCTGAGCCTTCGCTGGTTGCACATACCACACTGTTGGAAATCTCATGTCATGGCTCAAATAATGAGATGGGCGTCCAACTTAGGCAGTTTGGTTGTCTTATATATTCCATTTGGTGTAATGTCAACTCTGTAACTTTTGTGCTCACTGGCTGTTGTCAATAACACAATGGTAAATGTATACGTCGATTTGGTGGTATTTACGCGTATTGCCGGTACTTCATAGACCGGAAATGGTAGATATTGGTGTTAATACTATATAGAAAAACATGCCATATGCCTAAAGGACTATATAATTAGATCATTTTTAAGTATTCAGTATGTGCATGGCGATTTCTGTAAGCATTTAGGAATAGATTCGAGTACCGATCACCCAGATCGGTACTCGAATCTATTCCTAGATCGGTACTCGAATCTATTCCTAAATGCTTACAGAAATCGCCATGTGCATGCCAAATACTTAAAAATGATCTAATTCTATAGTCCTTTAGGCATATGGCATGTTTTTCTATATAGTATTAACACCAATATCTACCACTTCTGGTCTATGAAGTACCGGCAATACGCGTAAATACCACCAAATCGACGTATACATTTACCAGTGTGATGAGTTGGGCGTCCAACTTAGGCAGTTTGGCTGTCTTAAATATTCCATTTGGTGTATAGTGGATCAAAGGTGTCAAATTTGTAAGTTTTGTGCTCACTGGCTGTTGTCAATAAAGATAAGAGATAAGAGTGTTAAGAATGTTAGGATTTTTTTTTTGTTAAAAGCATGCTACATTCCAATGATAATTCCATGTACACGCTTAATATTCTGACAGAGTTGACCATACTAGTTTTGTGATTTTTCAGGGGGTCCGGACCCCCTGTCCCCCCTCTGGATCCGCTCATGTAGTAGACTAAGTCTGTTAAATATCTTTAGATGGTCCAAATAGTAGACTAAGTTTAGTTATTATCATGAGCTGGTCAAAATAGTAGATTAAGCTGCTATATATCACGAGCTGGTCCAAATAGTAGACTAAGTCTTTCAAATATCATGAGCAGGTCCAAATAGTAGCCTAAGCCTATTCAATATATTTGGCTACTAAGTCTTTTAAATACATGTATCATGAGCTGGTTCAAATAGTAGATTAAGCTACTAAATATCATGTGCTAGTCCACATAGTAGACTAAGTCTACTTTATATCAAGAGCCGGCCCAAATAGTATACTAAGTCTACTAAATACCATGAGCTGATCCAAACAGTAGACTTAGTCTACTAAATACCATGAGCTGATCCAAATAGTAGACTATGTCTACTAAATATCACGAGTTGGCCCAAATAGTAGACTATGTCTAATAACTATCATGAGCTGCCCCTATAGTAGACTAAGTCTTCTAAATATTATGAGCTGATCCAGATAGTAAACTAAGTCTTCTAAATATCATGAGCTGACCCCAATAATAGACTAAGTCTACTAAATATCATGAGCTGGCCCCAATAAAAGACTAAGTCTACTAAATATCATGAGCTGGTCCCAATAGTAGACTAAGTCTACTAAATATCATGAGCTGGCCCAAATAGTAAACTATGTCTAATAACTGTCATGAGCTGCCCCTATAGTAGACTAAGCCTTCTAAATATCATGAGCTGGTCCCAATAGTAGACTAAGTCTACTAAATATCACGAGCTGGCCTCAATAGAGGACTAAGTCTACTAAATATCATGAGCTGGCCTCAATAGTAGACTAAGTCTTCGAAATATCATGAGCTGACCCAAATAGTAGACTAAATCTTCTAAATATCATGAGCTGGCCCCTATAGTAGACAAAGTCTACCGTCCCTAATAGTAGAGTAAGTCTACTAAATATCATGAGCTGGATAAACAAAAAGACTACTGTCCTGCCAGCCAAGAGTGAGAGTGACATCATGTTTGGTTTACAAAGCTATCAGGAACTTATAATCGATAGATCGCTTGCGTATTAATCCTATCCCGTGGATAGGATTAATACACAAGTGATCTGTCGATTCGCGTTAGCTCAAGTGAAGTGTACACGTCAGTGTTTTACTTAGCAAGTGTAAACAAAGTATTACGTCCCTGTCACTTTTGGTTGGCACGACAGTAAGTCTACTTAATATCACGAGCTGGCCCAAATAGTAGAGGTCTACTAAATATTATGAGCTGGCCAAAATAGCAGACTAAGTCTACTAAATGTCAAGAGCTACCCAAATGCTAAGTTTCCTGTCTACTGATAAAAGTGTTGCTTGTAATACATGTAAAATTATGATTATATTTTCTTTTAAAATGATTATATTTATAGCTAAACTAAAAATGTTCTTGAAAACTTAGTTGATTTTACTGATTAAGTCAGTCACGAAAACTGAGATATGGGCATCGACGTAAGAAAACCTGATTTAGTTGCATGAAAACAATAAAGGTGCAGACCTGCCTGCGCATCCATAGTCTGATCAGTGCCTTTATTTTCGCTTCCTGAAAAGTACTGTAAATTCGGAAATTTTCACGAGGGTTTTATTTTCGCGAAACTTCGCATATTTAAGTTTCTTGGAAATAATGGCAAAATCACTCTGTCGTTTACTGGTGAACATGTAGGTAAATTATGCCCTGGGCCCAGAATTACAATGCCTCCTTAAGGTTAAGCAAGACTTAAGTTAAGTATTGATATTTCAACATGCTATATTAAATGCTAAATACATTTCCTGGATCGATAAGGTATTTGTGGTCAAAGATATCATTGTGATCTTCAGAAAAATAAAACTATTTGGATTTTAATCAGTTTTAAACGTTATTTTTCGCATCCTGAAAAATCAATACTTAACTTAAGTCTTCCTTAACTCTAAGGAGGCATTGTAATTCCGGGCCCTGGTCGCGATTTGTAACGTGACATATATGTCTTTTAACGCTATTCACCGTCTATATTCGCGAAAATAAAATTCTCTCGAAAACAAGTTTTTTCGTGACAACGCCCATATTTGGGCCCCCGAGCGAGAAAACCTTTCTTCGGTGGTTCGTGAACAACAAAGGCGCAGACCAGCCTGTGCTACCGTGCAGACTGATCAACGTCTTTGTTTTTTGCTTTTGGGATAGTATTATATCTAAACTTGCTAAAAAGCTTGCCTCTGTATTATATGACTTTTTGGTTACTGTAAAGGCGGCACCTCATGAATGTGTAATTAGGACTGGTAAACCTTAGACATAGCTAAAAGATGAAAATGAGGCGTGGTTTTATTCAAAAGTAACTGTATCATCTTGCGCCATTGCCTCAGTATAGACGCAAAACACATTATTTAGCCCTTAAAACGCAAGAAAAATAACTGTATCTGAAAATGTCTATTTAACATAAGCATAGAGGCAAACATTTTGTACCCAAATCAGACTGCTGCTACAGGAGCAGTCTGATCTGGGTCCACACTGTTTGTCTATGAGGCTTCAAATATTTTAGTGGACGACAAAAAACATACATTTTCTGATTATGCGCTTTAATCGTTAATGATTTTGAGTTCAGTGTGAATGCGGTTAGGATTTTCATGAAATGCACGCACGTTTGCGCGGCCCAAACAACTTATTAATTTTTCACCAAATTATAAATAGAACCTGATTTCGATGAAATAGCCGAACCACGCCCAGATATGAATATTAAAGTTACCGCCTTTACAGAGAACAAAAAATTCTATTATAGCTCTGCAGATTGGTTTGAGTCTTACACTTGGTCGGAAACCCCGAAAACACATTTTCTCGCGACGAGGTCCATTAATCTGGGTATGTTTAGAAGGGACTTTGATAATATTTCTCCCAGTATTCCAGAGCGAAGCGAGCAGCGCTAGCTGCCGCATACCTTAGACTACTTGGATTGTATGGGTTGGTGGATCTGTAAGTGGTGTAGCCATCTGCAGACTTAACCGTGAGGTCAACTTCCGTGTAGCCATACTCTTTCGGATCCGAGCTCTCACTCTTGACAGCTGGGTTATAAGCGATTTTTGTAAGAATGAGATTGTCGCTGTTCATGACTCGCTTATAGATCACCTCTATCGCGCTGGCCGTCCTGTTAACCGTGTCGTTTAGGTTGGCAAATTCTTCACCACAGATAGATGAAAGCAAAGTGTCCGTGTTCAGGAAAGGCGTGCATTTGTCACACTTTTCCATGCACTCTCTAACATCCGGATCAATATCACGCCTATCAAGCTTGTTTGATAAAGCTCTGTAAAGGCTTAACCACAGTTCACGCTCTCGCTGCTTCAAACTTCCAACAGATCTTTTCTTACGACGAAATAGTCCCCCAAATAGATCACCGCCTAGGTCTTTGCCCCAGTCTCCAATGTCACCCAAAATATCTCCGCCCCAATCACCCAAATCTCCAAATAGATCTCCAATATCGCCAAAATCTATGTCTCCGATGCTGCCAAAGGTGTCTCCAATCTTATCCCAGCCGCCCCAGCTATATAAAGGGTTAAATATATTATCAAAAAAGTCATTGGCATCACCCCACCCACTCCAGTTTAGGAAATCTTCCCCCTTACTATTGAAATAGTCCCCAATTTCAGCCCATATTTGAAGGTTCGCGAATTCCACGAAGGGATACTTCATATAGTCGCCCCCTATTTTTAAGTAGGCCTCGATGATCTCACCCATAGACGGTTCACACTCATCCTTAGCACACGTCTTGCACTGCTCACTCTGAGTAGCAATCTTCGCCTTGCAAGCGGGCGCTTCTTCTTTCAGCGTTTTTATTTTCGGTAACAGCTCGGTTCTCTTCGCTGCTAGGATCTTAAGGAGAGTGTAGCGATATTGTCTGACAATGTAATTCATTGCTGCTTCAGTTGGTGACTCCGGACTGGTTCTCTTGGAAAGCGAATTCCTGCCGTCAGTTACTGCCAGTATCCCCAACACCACAACCAACTTAAGCAGCATCTTGTCGATGAATACGGAATGCTAGAAATAGAGGATCTTACATGAGTGCTCATGTTTTATTGAATTTATTAAACGAGTTGGGGAAAAGAGATAAAAGGCGAGGCTTGCCGAGCATTTTATCTCTTTTTCGCAACGAGTTTAATAAATTCAATAATACAAGAGCACGAATTTTAGATTCTATTTATCATATTACAAATACTTTGAAATCTCATTTCTGGCGTAAAAACGTTATACTTTTGTCATTATAATCGCAACGTTGTTATGGACGTCAGAACATTCCCCGTAAATCTATAAACCACTATAGGGATCACACATGTTTTTTCATGCATTAACATTTGCCGGGTCCCGAGGAAGCTGTTTGAACACGAGGCCGTTAGGCCGAGTGTTCAAACATCGCCCGAGAGACCCGGCAAGTGTTAATGCAATGAAACAAACATGTGTGATCGTTATTCTTGCATATTTTACCTGATTTCAGCATAAACCGCGCTGAAAACGTCGCTTAAACATTAAATATCCATTTTCTTACGCTTGATTTCTCAAAACAAAATGGCGTCCGCGTCAACTTTCGAACGTCATTACGTCACCACAACGTCTTATTTACGCGTGCAACGTTTTCGCGAACGAAAGCATCGGCGAAATGATCAGTCACGGCCGCAACGCATTCCAGTGTAACGTCATGCATGCAAATCATGCCTCAGTCTAGGCTTTTTCAAGTAAAAGCCATGTTCAAACAGCACGTGAATCTCATGATTTGAACATGGATTTTGCGGCTTCAAACAGCTTCGCGTATCGAATTCCCATGCAAGAATAGTTGTTTATCGATTTTATTGCATGGCGTTATTTCACTCCCAGACGCGACGTCATATGATAAACGTTGCTCAATGACCCCACTTGGCGTTTTTTACAGCGTCGTGTCTGAAATAGAGACATTGCGAATTTAACCCTTTTCATACTGATGGATTTCAATCCATATTGATACATTTTTAGGTATGTATCAGGACTCAGTGTATATGAATTAGTCGGAATCCGAGATCCATTTTTTTTTATTTACCTTACATGATCTTGGCCAGAGATTTTGATGCTTGTTTTGGGTAGGTATATGCTGGTAGTCTACCGCCCAGGTGCGTGCAGAAAAATTAGGCTGGTGAAATGCTCCAAAATGGTCGTTTATTTCGTTACCCCTCATTTTCTTAAAAACAAAAAAATATAAATACGACTGTCTAAGTGAAGTTGAAATGTTTAAATGAACAAAACAGTTATGCATTATGTAATAACATGTTATTTTCTATACATATTGAAATTTGTAAAACTTGTTTTGGTCCATCATAATGTCATTCACGTTACATTTTAACTATACCCTTAAAATCCAAGATATTTTGTGAAATAGTTGCAGTTGACAAAATTAGTAACAGTCATTTAAGTTTATGACAACATGTATTCAAAAGACCATTTACTGACCATTTAAAAACTGCAAACAGATGTGTTCTATCACAAATACTTTTGTCGTATATAAGATATTCAATTAGATGACCTCCAATAAAACGTTATATATGTTTAGAACCTTTAAATTGGATTCAAGCAGGCACTTCTTTCTATTAGCTTTTATACAACTTCTGATAATTGTTTGATGGCACTCGACTTAAAAGTAGTACTTAATAGTGTTTCGGGTGTAAGGTATCATTTTTGTTTGATTTTCAATAGGTCACGTATATAACAAAGTTAAAGACAACTAAAGATTGCTTAACTTCATAAACTTAACATCACTGGGTAGTTTTATTTCATTTAAAAGGGAAGATGTGTTTAATAGACATGAAATAACCATTTTTTTCCAAAATAAAATTTATCAGTTCTAATTAAGAGGATGAGTGTATATGGGTGTATATTTTCTTTTTAAGATCATTTATATTTCTTAGCTTAAAACAACCACGTATTCTTCGATATTTTTCTCAGTTGTTTGATATAAAACCTACACACTTTTATCATATGACGTCGCATCTGGGAGTGAAATAACGCCATGCAATAAAATCGATAAACCACTAGTTGTTTACAGATTGACGGGAAATAATATGATAATAATAATAATAATAATAATAATAATAATAATAATAATAATAATAATGATAAAGGGTGAGAGAGGAGAATTATACAAGTAAATTATCGGTCACCTATGCCAACTAGTACAACAGATAACACATGTGCTGAATAAATAGAGAATACTAGGTGAGTGTCTTTTGATATCAAGTTTACCAGGCTCGGCTTTGAGAACGCATGTTGAATTGCTCGGCAAGCCTCGCGATGTCAACATACGTTCTCAAAGCCTTGCCTGGTAAACTTGATATCAAAAGACGCGAACCTGGTATTCTATTTATCAGTTTACCCATTGTTGAACACTCTTCAAACTAGCGATTATGACGTAATCTTTGATTTTTGTGTTGATTCAGCGTCATTAGCGACGTCACTAAAAAAAGTGCAAAGTCATCATGACCTGATAAAGGTAACATGCCGTGAGATAGGAAACGTTTACTAAGTAATGTTGAAAGAATTCAGTTAATATTAGGGGTGACTGATAATATCCACAGTGTTTGTCCTGACACACAAGTACAGACATGTAGCAGTATATATCCCTACTATGTACAACGTTTATAATAGTAAATTAGCAAGGGGATTCATTTCATATACCAAGAGCTTGCAGGTTGTAATATCGAGTAATATTGCATTTTTTTGAATGCAGAATAAATCAGTCATACGCAAACAGTAGGGACCCAGGTGAAGAGCCATGTTCGGTAGCCACACTGTTCGCAATACTACATAATATGCATATGAGAGCTAGAGTTTTATGACAGAGGTCAGATGAAGAAGTCGTATCATGTCACAGGGTCTCAAATGTGAAGCCGTGAGCAAACCGTGATGCGACAGTGATTCACTTTTAGTAGGAAGTGAGTTTCGAGTAAGAAAAGCGAGTTTCGAGTAAGAAAAGCGAGTTTCGAGTAAGAAAAGCGAGTTTCGAGTTATAAAAGTGAGTTTCGAGTAAGAAAAGAGAGTTTCGAGTAAGAAAAGCGAGTTTCGAGTAAGAAAAGTGAGTTTCGAGTAGGAAAAGTGAGTTTCGAGTAAGAAAAGCGAGTTTCGAGTAAGAAAAGTGAGTTTCGAGTAAGAAAAGCGAGTTTCGAGTAAGAAAAGTGAGTTTCGAGTAAGAAAAGTGAGTTTCGAGTAAGAAAAGCGAGTTTCGAGTAAGAAAAGCGAGTTTCGAGTAAGAAAAGCGAGTTTCGAGTTATAAAAGTGAGTTTCGAGTAAGAAAAGTGAGTTTTGAGTAAGAAAAGTGAGTTTCGAGTAAGAAAAGCGAGTTTCGAGTAAGAAAAGCGTGTTTCGAGTAAGAAAAGTGAGTTTCGAGTAAGAAAAGTGAGTTTCGAGTTATGAAAGTGAGTTTCGAGTAAGAAAAGTGAGTTTCGAGTTATAAAAGTGAGTTTCGAGTAAGAAAAGTGAGTTTCGAGTAAGAAAAGCGAGTTTCGAGTTATAAAGTGAGTTTCGAGTAAGAAAAGTGAGTTTCGAGTAAGAAAAGTGAGTTTCGAGTTTTAAAAAAAAAGTGAGTTTCGAGTAAGAAATTTATGACAAAGAAAAAATGCTCACGTGGAAGCCTTTATTTTCTGAATGATTCAGCTTCAATCTACTGACAAACAGTGAGTATGATCAGGAAAAACCACAATCACAACCGCAGACAAACACATGGCTCCGCGAGGAAGAGCCACACAACCATCGCGAGACACCAGGAAGACAAACTAAGCAAAGCAACCAGCTCTCTCATCCCAATCAAGATGATTGCAAAACTAGAATGGACATAAAGTAACGTACAACAAACCAATCCCACAATGGGAGTTACAATAAACAAAAAGTCAATAACAACAAAACGGACAGCAGCCCAAGCCACCAGAGGCCCAAATGCACCCAACTGGCACAAAATCTTCGCCCTAGATTCTGCCGTTGTTGAAGTAAAAGAAATGGTCAGCTTGCATCGAAGCCTTTATTTTATTTTTTGAATGATTCAGCTTCAATCTACTGAAAAATAGTAAGTGAGTATGATCAGGAAATACCACAATCACAAACTACAGACAAACCTATGGCACCGCGAGGAAGAGCAACACAACAACCACGAGACACCATGAAGACAAACCAGTGACCTATATTAGATCTTATAGAGGTCACTGGACACACTAAGCAATTTTTGCAACCAACTATCTCTTCCCCATCAAGATGATTGCAAAACTAGAATGGAAACAAAGTAACGCACAACAAAACATAGAACAATTACAGAATCCCACTATGGGAGCAACAACCAACAACGAGTCAACAAAACAACAGAACCACCGCCTTAGAACGGACAATAGCCTAAGCCACTGGGGGGGGGGGTTAAATGCATTTTGCTGGTACCCTTGATTCAGCTGTTGTTCAAGCACAAAATTTTAAGCTAGCATGGTGGCTACCTAACTGTTGCAATGAAGCTCGAGCAATGAAGTCAATCGTTGCATAGAAATGGGAACGAGCCTATTAACAAGTTAAGATGACGACGTCTTTATATCCGCATACGTTAGCTCGAGTCTAACGTAGCAACCACTTCTTAACGAGTCACAGATCGCATATGGGTGACTCAGACCAGTCTGGGTGTGTGAACAGACTATTAAGTCTCCCTATGTGGTATGCTATTGAAAGCACCGCGCCCTGACACAGAACCATAAAATAAACTAATGTATAATGCCAAAGTTCATCGCATATGACGTTAAAAAATGCAACATAAATAAATAAGTAAATAAATTAATTAATTCATGAATTCATGGATCCCATCCGACACGCAGAAGCAGCACATAAAGTACCTAGAGTTTCGAAGTCTCGGATTTTAACCCTTAGAGATTGTCCTACCCAGGCAGCGAAAACCAAATGAGCAGAAGCGTAGCTGATAAGTGACTTTGTTCGTCTGAAAAAAAAATCTTGTGACTCGACTGCATCATCATTGGAACGCACGCTGGATCCATATATTTATTTTAGAGAAAATCTTCAAACTTGATCATAATCTATCTTGACACAAGAAAAGTCTTGAGTTTTCTTGCAATTACCATGCTCCTGTGGGTGGTGATTGCTAGTGCCACCGGTACTGATCCAATCTTGAACTTGTTTCACTGTATCCAGCCCATAAATATGTCCCACGAGTCCAATTAATGATGGTATGACAGTTAAACTCCGGAACTTTGTAATAAATAATTGCCAAACGTTGTCTTAACGGTAGCGTAAGTCAGTGCCATAATCCAATTAACAGTCCATATTTTTTTATTATAATTCTAAATTGCTCTCTTAATTTTATTAAACTTTACTAGATTTGTAAATATATTTTGAATTCAAAGCTAAGCGTTGCTAGCAACATGACGTGAAAAAGTGGCAAACAAATTCATTTAACTCATCATTTAACCAGATATTTTATGGCTACTGGCAGCAACTCTCTGTCTGTCCACAACAGGATGTATTGCTAGATTTACCTGTGGAACTACTAATATGATAGCATTGGTTCCCGATCCAGAGTCTGGCAAACTGTAAGGTTTGAATTACTGTGCTCAGCTACAGACATTAGCTAGGATCTTGAAAATTTGCCTGTAGCAAGTGTAGCAACGTTTTGGACACCCATTGTGAGATAAAAGCTACCAAATAGAGTGTTCCTTGGAAAAGTGAGTTTCGAGTAAGAAAAGTGAGTTTCGAGTAAGAAAAGCGAGTTTCGAGTAAGAAAAGCGAGTTTCGAGTAAGAAAAGTGAGTTTCTAGTAAGAAAAGTGAGTTTCGAGTAAGAAAAGTGAGTTTCGAGTAAGAAAAGCGAGTTTCGAGTAAGAAAAGTGAGTTTCGAGTAAGAAAAGTGAGTTTCGAGTAAGAAAAGTGAGTTTCGAGTAAGAAACTTTTGACAAAAAGATAAATTGCCAAGACACTCGCACGCATTTAGTAAGCGGTTTTGGTATAAGTTCCAAAAATCTTTTAATGGCAGAACTTTCCATAGCTTTAAAAGTGTTTACAGCTCATGCTACAGTTCAACACATTACAATGTAATACCACAGTAGCACGAAGGTCATAATTAACGTCTTTGGTTGTAGATAAAATACTCTTGTATCTACTTTTCTACATGAGCAAATACTAGTTATCCTAAAATAGGTAGGCCTAAATTTTCTTCAACCATGCGAAAAGTTATTGCAATGAGAATAAAATGACAATGGCGCCATTTATGATACCATGGGATACGATATGAAATACCAAGCTATGGCATTACATATTTACAAAGTATTACATCAGAAGGCTATGGGCTAGTTGATGAGTTAATGTTCAGAACCGGTGGGAAATTGATTTAGATGATAGGCTGACAGGTGTATAGGAGTGTGGCGAGGATGGGATGGGGGTTGTGTGGGACCGCTCTGAGTTCAGATATGCAGATTGATCTAAAACACAAATAATAAAAAATAAGTATATGAATAAATGTTGCAACTTTACTTTAAAGTAGCTCGAGTCAAACGGGGCTACCACTTACTGAACGAGTCACAGATCGCATATGGGGGACGCAGACCAGTCTGAATGTGTGCACAGACTGTCAAGATTCTCCCTATGTGGTATGCTTTGGAAATCACCGCACCCTGACACAGAACCATAAAATAACAAAATGTATAATGCCAAAGTTAATCGTATATGGCGTTGTGAAAAGCAAGTAAATAAATAAATGAATCACATCCAACACCAAGCTAAGCAGGGTATTATCATTTATAGCAAATAATGCAGACTCAGAACATACCGATTGTACGGGGTTGGCATGATCCGCATAAATGATTTGACAGTCGCCACATTTGACTGTAGTTGTATGGTCCTGTCTTGACATATATGAAAGTGAATTTTTGTCATATAGCGAAATTTCATTAGCGACCCAATAAAACAACTGGTAGAGGAATATTTTATCTTCATAAGGGTCACTATTTGGTAGTAAATGCAGAAAAGCTAATCATTTTAGTAAATGCAAAGATGACAAAAATCGACCAGTCCGGTCTGAGATATAGATATAACGCGTTTCTTACTCGAAACTCACTTTTCTTACTCGAAACTCACTTTTCTTACTCGAAACTCACTTTTCTTACTCGAAACTCGCTTTTCTATCTCGAAACTCACTTTTCTTACTCGAAACTCACTTTTTCTTACTCGAAACTCATTTTTCTTACTCGAAACTCACTTTTCTTACTCGAAACTCACTTTTCTTACTCGAAACTCGCTTTTCTTACTCGAAACTCACTTTTCTTACTCGAAACTCACTTTTCTTACTCGAAACTCGCTTTTCTATCTCGAAACTCACTTTTCTTACTCGAAACTCACTTTTTCTTACTCGAAACTCATTTTTCTTACTCGAAACTCACTTTTCTTACTCGAAACTCACTTTTATAACTCGAAACTCGCTTTTATTACTCGAAACTCACTTTTCTTACTCGAAACTCACTTTTCTTACTCGAAACTCGCTTTTCTTACTCGAAACTCGCTACTCGAAAGATAGAATTCCTCGATGCGACATAGCATGCTCCTGAATTCTCAACATCAACATAAGCGCAAATAAACACGTCACAAAGATATCACATCACAGTCAATGGGTCTATACATGTACGTGATTATTTAAAAAAAAAAGATTAAAAAAATGAACAAAAAAAAAACTTACATAATTTGCCAAGCTAGTATGCCTATATTTAACAATACGAATGAATGCATGTTTAATTTATTTGCCATTCTCTATATAGCAATAGTCTCCATAAGAAATCATATTTCTTTTTCTTTGAAAAAAAAATCATGATACATCTCAGATAGTGATATTACATTTCTTTATTTTCTATTGCGCTATTTGTAAGTATACTATAGCATAGCATTTGTTGAATAGCATATCATTTGTTGAATATGCTATCTTAAAGTAGGGAGTGCAATGGTTGAGTGGTAGAATGCTTGTCTCGAGATTGAGGGGTTGCGGTTTCGAGCCTCTTCAGCATCACAGCCTTGTGTCCTTGAGCAAACACATTGACCCTTGCTTAGTGTTGGTTTAACCAATAAGCCTAGCGTCCGTTTTGTGGGGCATATGCTATCAGCGCAGACCCAGATCAGACGCCACAGAATGCGGCGTCTGATCGGGATCTTCACTGTTTGCTTACAGAATCTTTAACTGAAATTTGGAAAAATATGACAAATACCACCCATTGGATATGGACTGGTCCAATTTATAACATTGGGAAATTCCATTCGGCTTAAATGGGTTAAACCAGGAAGACCCGTCTGGACATAACTAAAACATTGACTGGGACGTACAGAATATTCTACTAGATGAAATGTCAATATATACCAGGCATTTAGTATCATTTAACAAATTTGTACATGTTTTATGAGAACTACTTGATTCTAAGGGCTGGATGGCAGTTGCCTTGAGTACTTATTGTTGGCGTAAGAACTTTAAAAATAGTGTTCTACTGAATAAAAGATATCCAAGCAGCTTCTATAACATATGCTGATAAGCTCTATAACCGAAATGCAAACGTCTGCATATAATTTCAGGCCATTCTTACATATATGTTCAACCAGTCATGATTATTCAAGTTCCAAGACAGTACTTCTTTTGTGGATCATTTGTGTTACATGTATTTATGTCTTGTGTTTGTCATGCTTTTGCGTCTGTTCATTGCTGCCTTGCGGTCACCTTCTGGGAAAGGGCGGACCTCTTGGCTCTTGTTTGTGATGTTAATTGTGTTTTTCTCACTTTCCCATGTGGTATCCTGGGTCAGGTGTGGTACTCGATTGTATCGATTCCTGATCTTTGCCCTCTTTCTTACTTTTAGCATTTAGAAAATGTCTACAATACCAACAATACATTAAAGCTTTTCCAGCTAACTAACAGACATGTATCTGTTTCAAAAAATGGACATTTAAAATAATTGCAGCCCTGTTTCATTGCTTTGCAACATTTTAGAGCCAGGCAAAACAATGGTAAAGTAGTTTCCTCCCTTTTTTGCTTGGTTATATACTTCACCAACATAAATAAAACTCGTTATTACCAAACTGGTTACTCTGTCGATACTAAAATACTATGACCACAAGGATATGCATGGATTGTGCTAATTTTGAGACAGGATCATTATGATTTTCACAAACTTCAGTTTTTTATATTACATGGAGGAATTCATTATTTATATTTCACTTCTTGATTTGGACTTAAACTGTGAATGACTTACAGTTCTTAGAGTATAAGTTCGCATTTGTGACTTGTTATGGACATAGCTGTTGTAGTCAATAGATGGTTATCAATGCCAAAATATTGAAGGTTTATAAAATTGATTATGAATCCTGTTACTATATTTATCATATGACGTCGCGTCTGGGAGTGAAATAACGCCATGCAATAAAATCTGTAAACCACTAGTGGTTTATCGATTTACGGGAATGTTATGACGTCCATAACAACGTTGCGTACATAATGACAAAATTATGACGTTTTAACGCGAGAATGAGATTTTAAAGTAATCTTAATGTCATATGATAAATAGAATCTAACATTCGTGCTCTTGCATTATTGAATTTATCAAACTCGTTGCGTAAAAGAGATAAAATGCTCGGCAGGCCTCGCCTTTTATCTCTTTTCCCCAACTCGTTTAATAAATTCAATAAAACATGAGCACTCATGTAAGATCCTCTATATATTTTGCTTTTTATTTATTTCATCTGAATTGAGCTTCTGGCAGCGTTGGGAAATGTCTTGTAGATGTCATTCTATGTATAATAAAAATAACCAAATGCATGGTAGGGGCAAAAAGATCCACAATTTCTGAAATAGGTTAGGTTGTCAGATTAAGCCATTTAGGTCCACTCTTATCATCAATTGGACCAGTCAGTGTCCTTTTTTTTTTAGTTGTTAGTTGGTATTTTTCATTTTATCAAAATTTTAATTGAACATTTGCGGGGTCTGATTCAGGTTTGCGCTGTTTGCCGATGTCCCACAGAATATATAAGTTTACATATACAATGCACAATATATTTAGCATTTTTTATGATTTACATTTTTTGTGCTCGCCTTGCTGCATCACCGACTAATCAGTAAGCAAAATTCACATCATTTATAAATAATGCAAAAATGACAAACATGTTTGGTGGTCTTTCATCTTTCTCATGCAACCAACGGTTATAAAAGCTATTGATTGTGTGACAGATGGGATAGAGCTCTTATTCTAAAAAACAAATAAATTGCTGTCAATGACGTCAAAACATAGTCATCACTTGGTTAAACTCTAATTTTCATTCGTGCTTCAACATAACAGAAATCAGATTACGAAGATATGGGCCTCGTCGCGAGAAAACCTGTCTTCGGGGTTTCCGTCAAAGCGAGTTTCAAACCGGTCTCATCAGCTACAGAGACTAGCTAGAAAGTTGAAATTTCGCTTGTAGTAAGCTTCGATATGGTGCTTTCCAAACAGTGAATAACAAAGGCGCTGATCAGACTGCGCGGATGCGCAGGCTGGTCTGCGCCTTTGTTGTTCGCAAACCTCCGAAGACAGGTTTTCTCGCGACGAGGCCCAGATAGGCTTACAATATAGCTCATCTCATGAAAGATAAAAACCTGAAGTAACTGAAAAATGGTACGACGCGTTTTTGAGATAGCAATGACGTTAAACCAAGTTTAACTTTCGGCTTATGCTCTGTAGCCGTGAAGATGTTAAATTCAGCAATATCTGTCTTGACAAGTTCGAAGGCATTAAACCGCTTAACTTGTAAATGAGGTTCAAGAAATACAAATTAAAAACACCGTTTAAATGCGATAATGTAAAGGTATTGATAAAACGTCAAATTGTGCAAACTTGGTGCTTTTTTTTCTTGAAGAAAGTTTAGCATATTTTAGCTTTTTGTTTTGCTTTTTTTATTGTCTTTAGTGACCAAACAATCACATGGAAATGGTTTTGGCTTCCCCTTATGGTCAGAAATGTCTACGTTTGCCGCTAGTCTTTAAATCTAACGTTACGTTAGCACGGCCACTACGTTTAAAAATCCTGTATCTTTTTACAAAGAAATCCTTGTCGGATGATCCGCGCTTTTATCTTTATGCCAAAAATGAAACTATACAAAACAATTGCTAAATCTATGTTGCATAGCATATTTCAATTTTAGTATTTTATTAGTATACACAGCTTTAAAGCTGCATAGTCTGTAACTTTTGATCTTCTAATTTTAAAAATAATGTTTTTATTTTTCAAGAACACAGTAAAAATACTTAAATTCAGATAAACATTTTACCATTTTCGTAAATCTTAACAAGGTATCACTATCAAAACAACTGCATTTATGTTAAAATTCAACGGTCTAGAATTATTGGAGGGACGCAAATAATTACCAAAAAGAAAAAAAAACACCTATTTGATGAGATAATTCACTTTTCCATGCAGTTTTCAGCTGTACTGAACATTTTTATTGTGAAAACATAGCTTAATTCTACTTTTACAAATGATTTAAAAAGAAAATAAAATTTTTCGAAAAATGTTCATAGTTACAGAGTATGCAGCTTTAAATAACAAATTTTTTACCGTGATTATGAAATTAACACTTGGAGCGCCAGCAAAAATGCATCTGAAAATGATGTCTGCTTAATTTGTTTGCTGCATATTTTTGCTTGCATTATAAACCAATGTTTGTAAAGAGGCAACAGTGTGGACCCCGATCAGGAGCAGTCTGATCAGGGACCACACCGTTTGTCAAAGAGACTTCAAAAAAATCAGCAGACGACCCACAACTACAGAAGCAGTCTGATCAGGGTTGATATTGTTTGCTTCTACATGCATCATAAAAAAATGTCTGAAGTGAACGTGAGTATGTGCAGCAGGCGTTCAAAGCAGACAACATTTCAGGACAAAAATATCTGTGGGCTAATGATTAATAATTTATAATTTATAAAAATAATATTTAAAAAAATGACATAAAGACTTACTTCTCAGCAAGATGGCAGCGCACAGAAAACATCATCGCCCGGAAAGCCCGCCTATTATACGTTCGTGCTCGTCACGCACCTAATCTCCCGGATCTTGTACCGGGACCTTCAAATGATGTTCATGACATTACCCACAGAAGCTGAAAGTCAAAGAAATAGTGCGGAGAGGTCTTAACTTTTTAGCTACTAGTGTCGTCTGCTGATAACATGTGCAAACAGTTTTGGCCCAGATCAGGCCCGACAAAACGTCGGGCCTGATCTGGATCCAAACTGTTTGACACGCTGATGGCATTCCTGTAAGAATTTCTCATACAAGTTGATTTAGAAAAAAAATCAGCAGACGAAAAAAGGCATGCAAATTTTCCCTGTAAGGGCATGGTACGTCGAAGCTACAATGTGAAAGAGAACTAAAGCCATGAGCAACACGATGGGTGCCAAAATCAGTCTGCGGATCCGTTTAACTTGCACATACGTTGCTTGTGATATATAAAGTTCAAAAGCAAAGCTTCCTCAATCATTTTTTCCAATATAGTAGCTAGTTACTGTAGCTGTACATAAAACCTAAGCTAATTTCAAACCTTGAAGGTACATTTTCTTGTAAAATGGATTTAACTATTTGCTTAAGCCGTCTGCTGATCACGTTTGCAAACAGTTTGGACCCAGATTAGGACCGACAGAATGTCGGTCCAGATCTGGATCCAAACCGTTTGAGACTCTGATAGTATTCCTGAAAGATCAAGGTTTCAAAAAAGTTAATTTTGAAAACAGCAGCAGACGACGACAAAAAGATGAAAAAATACCCAGCATGCAAATAGTTTAATATGTCTTATGAGACACATAAAATTGTTCATATTTTGATTAAACGTGGGCCTTCAGGCCCACCCTTATTCTTATCCACCAAGCGTGCAGCTTAATTTTCTTCTGTGCAAAAATATGTGTTGCCATTCCGGTAATGCGTGAAAACTGCTTTTGCGATATGCACTGCTTAACAGTTTTCGAAACCAAATGGAACGAATTCGTTTCTTTTGGGCCTGTCTAGAAGTTATTTTATTCGGTTATTTTCACAATTCATAAAATATATTACCATGCAACTTCCAGCTTAGCCAAGCATAGTTCATGGATATAGCTGTCATGTAAATGTAAAAAAAATGCCATATTGTGACAGGTATTTTAATACTGATTTGCAGTTTGAGATGTTTAAAAGAGGAAAACCAATGGACATGACACTTGTTAAGTGTATATTTCAAAATAGGTTTCCTTAATTTCAGTAACATATGTTGTTGGTACACATTGGAATTGCCTCATAGAGGCAATTCCAATATGCACCTACTACATATGCCCATTCAATAAGGAGTGTTTTCACCATAAAACAGGGTTTTCACAACCTACTTAATAATAATATTGACACTGTCAGCAGTAATTTACATCAAGGGCCTACATGTAACATTTAGAGCTGTTAGTCTTTTGAGTTCAGAATTTAAATGTTCACATTTTCTGATATTTCTCATATTTATGCCAAGTGTATGAATTGTGAGTACTCATTAGAACCACCTTATAAAGACAATTCTAATTAAAGGAACACTGCGTGTTTTGTCATTGATCTCAATACAAATGCACTCAAAGTCCGACTCATAGAAAGAGCTGGATTAATAAGGCAAAGCATGTTTGTCCTGTGATTAGTGTAGTTATCGATCAAAGAATGGTGTCTCTTGATTAAATGAAGTAATCCCTTTCTAGAAATCACCACGGACCGCTTTATTATAAAAAGGAATTTTGTTAAAAACTACCCCTTTTTTCAAACCCAAATTTGAAGACGATATTTTTCAATCAAACATCACAATACCATCATTTATCATATGACGTCGCGTCTGAGAGTGAAATAACGCCATGCGATAAAATCTGTAAACCACTAGTGGTTTATCGATTTTCGGGAAACGTTATGACGTCCATAACAACGTTGCGTACATAATGACAAAAGTATAACGTTTTTACGCCAGAAATGAGATTTCAAAGTATTTGTCATATGATAAATAGAATCTAACATTCGTGCTCTTGTATTATTGAATTTATTAAACTCGTTGCGAAAAAGAGATAAAATGCTCGGCAAGCCTCGCATTTTATCTCTTTTCCCCAACTCGTTTAATAAATTCAATATAACATGATCCTCTATTTATGTACATCCAATAGCCCTTTAGTGTTGCAGAAATCATTAGGTTACGCTATTAAAAAATCCAAAGATTCTACAGAGTTCCAGAGAAAATTGTCATTTTCAAGAAAATTAAAAGTTACAAAATTTGAACCTTGAACTTGAGCAGCGATTGCTTTGTCAAAAACATTTTTTGATCCAATACTTTGACTCTCCTTGCAAAGATACTGGGCTTCTACCTTATTGTCTAGTGAAATGTATGGCTTGTCTATAGGACAGGGATTAACATTATCACATATGGAAAATTTTCAAGTGTTCCTTTAAATATTTTGAGCAGTGTATTTGTTGATTGTGCACACGAAATTTATTGATCAGAATCTGATAACTTCTTGCTAACCGAGGCATTTAGAGTCTGAAATTAAGGAAAAGAGTTTTCCATCTGCCCGCATGACAGACCAGAAACGTCGTACCATGCAATTATGCACAAACGCACAATCTATTTAATGTGATACATTACGTATATTGCTGCTGCAGTGACTTTTGAAACGTTTGACTTATCTAAAGTCTGCATGTTTATGTGGTTTGTTCATGCATGCTTGCTTCGACTAAATATATTTTGATTTTCCTTTAAAGTCATAAACAGACCGTAATTGCTTTGCTCTGTTTTGCTTGTGATGCGAAACCGAAGATGGTGGGGTGATCTTGCTGGGTTATACGGAGCCCGGGAAGTGACAAACAACTCATTATATCGAAGTAATATTTTCAAGCGTGATAATTGTATGCAAGTTGCCATCATGCTAGCCAGAAATCTTACCAGCTTGGTATCTACTACTGTCCTGCCAGCCAAGACTGATAGTGACGTAATGTTTTGTTTACAACGTTATAAGGGGCGTATAGTCGATACACCACTTGTGTATTAATCCTATCCACAGGATAGCATTAATACACAAGTGATCTATCCATTTGCTTAAGATGGGTACCTATTGGATGTGTCAGTCCAAAGGAGATTGGTGAACAATAAACATGTGGCATAAGTAATGCTAGTTTTTTTTCTAAAATCAAACTTGAAACGACACCCCAAGGCACATTCACGTTCCATTGCATGTGAACACAGTATTTCACATCTCGGAATGCACTCACTTCACAACAGAATGCCAAACAAAAAATGTTTCCACCGTTCTTCCAGCGTTACGGTTGGACGCTGTGGTACAATGTCACAGACCAGAATAAAAAGACTTGCTCCGTTTCACACGACAGCGTATTACTTTCATCGTCAGCAAATATATTTGAAAAACTCGTTTGCTGCATATGTTGCTCCACAACATAGAATTGTTAAATTGGAGACAAACAGTTAAGACACTAATCACAATGCCGAGTCTAATAAGGGCCCATGTGTTAAGCCATTGAAACAACAGACGTTAAAACTGACGACTTTACTCGACGGGCGAAATCTTTACCATACCTCCATACGCGAATGCGCATTTTGCTGAAGCTAACCTCATGGAATCTTTCGACTAGGCTTCATTTCGTGGTCACACCGAAATATGGCGATTAAATTTGGGCAGGGACATAATAAATTTGGCTATGTAATGCGCGTAGACGTTTTTAGGTTTGTTTTACTTCGTGATTCCGCCTTTGTTGGCCACCAAACCATGGTATGAAACCATACTTATCAGGCTAATTAATAATTCGAAATATTTTATTTTTTGAAAAACCAACCTCAGCACAATTTGGCATTGTTGGAGATCAAACATGGCGTTATTATTTATTAATTATTTAATAAATTAAATTTGCTTGAGTGCATTCCAGTGGGCATGTAATTTAAAAAAAGCAAAATAGACTTCAGTTAAATGACATCTAAATCTAGAGATAGCGCTGTTTTGACAATTTTGGGGTTGGTTGGTTGCTCATCACTGAACTGACGAGATGATAAGTAAAATGCACTACTTTATTACAAATTACATCGATACGCTATTTGCATAATTGGGCCACGACACGAGAAAACCTGTCTTAGGAGTTTGCAAACAACAAATGCGCAGACCGGCCTGGACTGTTTAGATAAGACTAGACTCTAGATAGGTCCAGGGGAGGTATTCACTAGTCTTTCAAATATCATGTTATTGTCATTTAGATCGGAAACATGCTTGGCAAGTGGTGGTTTCCCTTGATGTTGGGGTCCTTGCTTCCAAGCAGAATATGCATTGTAATAAAATCGACCATGCCATAATCCCCCTGCCAGTTGTAGCCTGTGTACAGCAAATACGCAGATCAGCCTGTGCACTTGCGCAGTCTGACCAGCGCATTTGTAATTCACTGTCAATATGATAACTTTGAATGCTGTATCATTTTGCCACAAATCTTACTAGACTTGTAGTAACTTTGATGCAAACTAAGAAATCAGGTTTTTTTCGCGTCAAGGCAAAATTAACGACTAGAAAGCAGAAATTATAATGTTAATATTATCATACGTTGGATAAAAGGTCTCTCTAAATGAAACTTTGATCATGAAGCAAATCGATAAAGTACTTCATATGTGCAACAACGATACATATCAGAAATATAAATTATCATAAACCCCCACCAAAAAAAAAAAAATAAATAAAATAATAATAATAATAATAATAATAATCACAAATGTATAGGGTTTTTCAGTAATACTGGTCCGGATCCCCTGAAATTCATTAAGCTATATACCAAGCCAGCATTCAATGTTGAACGCCAGCGAAACGCATACAGTGGTATTTGGATCCTTCCTCCTTTCATCAATTAAAAAATGTCAAAATTGGACAGTTGGACCCCCTCCGACTAAACTTTCTGGAAATGCGCATGTCTTTTGCTGACGTTACTACAGATACAAAAGAAAATTTATAAAATATAATGTATTCGAATGACATTAGAGCACAAGATACGAGTTAAATCATTCCAACTATATATTTGTATATCTTTTTTTCTCGTTTCAAGTATCAAGTCTTTTACATGTTTACGTTTATATGTGGGAATTAAGTGGGAACGAGCGCAGCGAGTGAACGACTTAATTTCTTTATAATTGTAGTATATGATCTATGACATACTTATAATTTTCTCCTTACCCTTCATTGAAAATAGCCGCATTGACCACTTCACGGATTTACTTCATGATTTTAACACGGATGTATACTTCCGTCCATTACCAATTAGTGAAAATGCATATACCTCTTGATCCACACGGCATATTTTGATAAAATTTTGCATAAATAATGCATGTCAACATTGTCTAACCACTGGTATGCGCAACAGCTTTTTTGATTGACATCAGTCCAGCCGGTCGTTTTCATTTAGTGAACATGTTCATAACTTTTAAACCGCATGGTATATTGGACCAAGTTTTGCATACTTATTTAACATTGTCCAGCCACTGGTATGCAAAAAGGTGACGAGGCATCGCCAAGCAATTTTTCGGACTGTCGATGTCATTTTGTGAAAATGCCCATTCCTCTTGAACCACGTGATATATTTTGAAAGGCAGAATATAACGTAAATTTTAAATCGAAATTAGTTTCGCGCGTTACAATTCGACATAATGTTATGTGCGAAGTGGCGCACTTCGAATCGAACTATAGTTCCTACTATAGTAACTAAAGTTTGATTCGAACAAAGATAGTCGTACTAGAGTGACGTCACGAACCTACTAGAGATCACCGGTGCGTAGTATGTCTGGTTCCCTCCTCTAGACCTATCTAGCAAGATGATTTCCATAGCTGTCTGTAGTCTCAAAATGATTTGTTTTTGCAAAATAATCCTAGCTGTGCATCATTTTGCGGTCCCATTTATCCGTAATTAATTATTAGAATAGGCTGTGCAGTTTATACACATCCTTTTGTTTACGATGAAGATTTGAAGTGGAACGTACAGGGCTATTCTTTTTGTTTACAAGGTTGCAACTGTAGCCGTTCGGGTGTAAACCTGCGTGCGCATCTATTACGTAATAACTTTAGTAGGAACTTTAGTTCGACTCGAAGTGGGCCAATACCGTGCACGTCGTTATACTTATTATATTAAAACATTGGCGAGACACTGATATATACAAAACTTTTTTTCTGATCTTTAAAGATAAGCATTATTTGGAATGTACATATCAGCTAAAGCTGTGCAGAACTTAATCAGTGGCCATGCTCAGCATCCTAAAATGCAAACGCACATTTTTTAGATTTTTGCAATCGTTCATAGTCTCATGAATTACACGAATTTGATTGACAGCTGCCAAGCTCACTTGCCAATGCAATACGCTTCGAACATCGAACCCATTCGCCAGAAGTGATACTGATATTGTGATTGACAGCGAGCCAACATTTTGAAGATCTTAAAATCTACCTACCCTGTGAAGATCTTAGAACATGTCCTATGAAGATCTTAGAATCTAACTTTGAAGATCTTAGAACCTATCCTATGAAAGTCTTAGAATCTACCCTGTGAAGATCTTAGAACCTATCTTATGAAGATCTAAGAGGCAACTACATGAAAATCTCAGAATCTACTGTGCTGCCAGCCAAGAGTGACAGTGACGTCATGTTTTGATACAAAGTTATGATGGACTTAAAATCGATAGATCACTTGTGTTATATGAAATAGGCACACCTAATGGGCAACCAACCACTATTTGATCTGAGAGGATAGCGCAGTATACGGTATTTCTTGTGTGAGTCGGTACTCGTGTGGGCATAAAAAGTAAGGAAGAAGGCAATTATCAGGAATCGATACAATTAGTACCACACATGGCACAGAACACCTTATGAAAAGTGAAAAAAAGTGTTTCAGTAAATTGTCGTTGCTCTGGGTCTCGCTCTGAGTATAAGGAAATAAAATAATCCTGCAAGCTATTTTAAAGGCACTGGGACTCTTGAATGGAAGCTTCTATTGGGTACCGTATGGATTAATTTGAGCAACAATGTGTCATTTTGACAAGTGTAGACTCAGACGAGCCTGTGCAGCCTCTTTTTAAGCTAAGAAACTCCAACTGATGTTCAGTCAGTATCATAACACGCATAGAAAATTCAAGCGACTAGCAAAGGCTTTGATCAGACTGTGTGTATGCGCAGGCAGATCTGAGTCTTTGCTGGTCGCACATATCACATTGTTGGAAATCGTATGTCGCGGCTCATTTGTGGCCGTCTTTTTTCAAAGGCGCGACGATGCACGTGGCAGTTGGCGTTCGGCTCAAATATTTAAGGTAGCAGCGAGGCTACCTTAAAGTTAAGATTTAACTTTTTGACGGGGTCGCGAGTTCGAACCCCGTCACAGTACCATGTTATTTTTTTTATTTTATCTTTTTTTATCAATTATTTATTGAACCGTGGCATGTGATTTCTAACAATGTGGTATTTTGACATGTGTAGCCGCCATTTAAGCTTAGACAGTCAAAACGCTGTTTGGGCAGTAGCTAAATATTCATAGAATATTCAAACGACTAGCAAAGGCTCTGATCAAACCGCGCGTAAGCGCAGGCTGATCTGAGGCTCTGCTCGTTACACATACCACATTGTTAGGAATCTCATGTAGCGGCTCATTTAAAGATATAATTCATAAGCATTTCCAAACCATTTGGGTTGCTTAATATCACTTTAGTTGATTGTATCGATTCCTGATCTTTGCACCCTTACTTACTTTAATGACAGCAAACAATGCGTACCCTATTGAGTTGATCCATTCAGTGGCATCTCGCATATGCGTTTTCGTGTTTGATAATGTCCCATTTGATGGACACTTTGTATAAATTATAAAACTGTTTTCAATGATGCTTAAAGGACACATGTGAAAATATGATACAATAAAAATGAAGAAAAAGACATGAAAGCATTGATGGGATTCGAACCCGCGCATAATGGAAAAAATAAATGTATGTTCTGCTGCCAGCGACTCTATCTTCTGAGTTATACAAGATGATATCAAACAGTTTTCAAAACTACACCTGACTGCTGAATATGCTAGCCTACTGTTTTGATTTCAATGTTTACAAACAAGCAAATGTAGACATGGTCATTAGATCTTGGCAGCACTATAGAAGGTTTTAAAGAGCGATATCGTTTCTATACCACCACGATAACGTTGGTTGGTTGCTGTTTGTTTGTTTGCTTTGATTCTTTATATCCCATCAACAATCTTTCAGTTAAACAGGGACGGGTCTTCCTGGGTTGAACCAGTACTAAGCTAGGATAAATGTGTCTTGCTCAAGGACCACAACACAGTGACGCCGGTGAGGCTCGAACCCGCGGCCCCTCGGTCTCGAGTCAAGCACTCTACCACTGAGCCACTGCTCTCCCTATTGGTTGGTTGCTATTAATCTTATCCGCAGGATAGGGTCGATACACAAATGATCCAACGATTCGCGTTAGCTCAAGTGGAGTAGGCCTATACAAGTTAATGTTTAACATAACAGTTGTAAACAAAATATTACATCACTGTCACTCTTGGTTGGCACGACATTACCCATGCAAATATACTCTGGACACCTGTTCAATGAAGATCATATCCAGCCAGCATCATACCCCGGGCTACTATCGGCCCGCTCCGGATGGCGTTTCGCTGGCATATGGCGTTTCGCTGGTAGGCCGATAGCTGCCCGATTTTACGTGCTTACCAGGTAGACGCATATCACATGCACATCTTGTACATCTACCCAATGGAAATTCTTATCTATCTGCTCTGTAAAATAGTCTGAATTCCTAAATATCTGGAGCTCTTTGTCAATCACAAATCAGCTCCAGGTGGGCCCGAATAAAAGGCCTTTTTAGAAGCAATATAGACACAGATCAGCCACTGTTTGGAAAGAAAAGTGCGCTGTTTCAGTTGCGCCGGTTCACACATGCGTGTATCTCAATTCATGCAAAGCACTGGCTGGTTATAATGATGTAGCGTTTTAGTTTATTCAGCATGGCAGAGGTCCATTGCTGGTGGCTAGGGTGAGTAGATCTCTCATTGTTTTCTTGTTTTCTTGAAGAAAAACGCATGCGCAGTGGAAAGGTGGGAAAAATTTGAAGAGAGATTTCAGGACGGAGGAAAGAAGAAATGAAAAAATGGTAATAATGTCTTATATTTGTGCTTTTAAAATAATATCCTCTTTCTATAGATTCTAAATATTATTGTGCCACAAGATGTTTTTGTAGAAGGATGGATTTTTTATCAGAGAGATGCCATTGACTTAGCTGCAAGCTGTAGATGTCGAAAGTATTGCAGAGAGCAATGTAGATGTAGATGTTTTAGTTGAATGATGGAATCTTTACCAGAAAGATGAACCGTGGCATGTGATTTCTAACAATGTGGTATGTGCGATCACCAGAGGCTCAGATCAGCCTGTGTATACGTGCAGCCGGATCAGAGCCTTTGCTAGTCACTTGAATATTTATGAAGGGAGGAATCTTTACTAGAGAGATGCCGACCAGCACATGCTCAGATAAGCCCGCGCAGCCTGATCTGAGCCTTTGCTAGTCGCTTGAATATTTTATGAAGGGGGGAATCTTTGCTATAGAGATGCATACGCGCAGCCCGATCAGAGCCTTTGCCAGTCGCTTCAAGTTTCTTTGAAGAATGGAATTTTTACCAGAGAGATGAACCGTAACATGAAATTTCCAACAATGTGGTATGTGCGACCAGCAGCGGCTCAGATCAGCCTGCGCATACGCACGGCATGATCAGAGCATTTACTAGTCGCTTGAATTTTTTTATGAAGGATGGAATCTTTACCAGAGATATGTCGACCTTACGCGCAGCCTGATCAGAGCCTTTGCTAGTCCCTTAGATATTTTATGAAGGATAGAATCTTTACTCGAGAGTCGCCGACCAACACAGGCTCAGATCAACCTGCGCATACGCGCAGCCTGATCAGAGCCCTTGCTAATCACTTGAATATTTTATGAAGGAAGGAATCTTTACTAGAGAGATGCCGACCAGCACAGGCTCAGATCAACCTGCGCATACGCGCAGCCTGATCAGAGCCTTTGCTAGTAATTTGATTATTTTATGAAGGATGGGATTTTTACCAGAGGGATGCAGTGGGTTGTACTGCAAGTTCCGAAGCTGAAGGAGAGATGCCATGTTGTTAGTTGTTAGAACCATTAAATGAGCCAGACCATAAGGTAAACTTTATTTATCAATCTACAGTAAAACCTGTCTTAACCTGTCACCCAAAAAGAATGCCAAAATTGGTTTCAAGACCGATTATCGCTTAATGCAGGTCAAAGGTATTGCATAATGCTCCTAATACTTTCGACTTTCATTGAGCTACCATTTGTCTTTAAGCTCTATGTTTTGTTTATTTTTAGTGGCCGCTTAAAACAGGTGTCACTATATCTATCTATCTATCTATCTATCTATCTATCTATCTATGTATCTATCTATCTATCTATCTATCTATCTATCTATCTATCTATCTATCTATCTCTCTCTATCTATCTATCTATCTATCTATCTATCTATCTATCTATCTATCTATCTATCTATCTATCTATCTATCTATCTCTATCTATCTATCTATCTATCTATCTATCTATCTATCTATCTATCTATCTATCTATCTATCTGTCTATCTATCTATCTATCTATCTATCTATCTATCTATCTATCTCTATCTATCTATCTATCTATCTATCTATCTATCTATCTATCTATCTATCTATCTATCTATCTATCTATCTATCTATCTATCTATCTCTATCTATCTATCTATCTATCTATCTATCTATCTATCTATCTATCTATCTATCTTTTTATCTATCTATCTATCTATCTATCTATCTATCTATCTATCTATCTATCTATCTATCTATCTATCTATCTATCTATCTATCTATCTATCTATCTATCTATCTATTTACCTACCTACCTACCTACCTACCTACCTACCTACCTACCTCTATCTATCTATCAATCTGTCTGTCCGTCTGTCTGTAAGTATGTCTCTAAGTCTGTCCGTCCGTCCGTCTGTCTGTCTGTCCGTCCGTCCGTCCGTCCATCCATCCATCCATCTATCTAGATAGATCGGTCTGTCTGTCGGTCCGTCCTTTCATCCATCCATCCGTCCTTCCGTCCGTCCGTTTGTAGTCTATATAGCTGGCTGTCTATCTAGCTGATCTGTCTGTCTGTCCGTCCGTCTGTCACACACCCTTGCGAGGATATTGCTCATGATAATTTCCGCATCATGGCAGTTAGTAAGTGTTAAAAAGTGGTGCGTGTTAAACGAAATAAAAGGTGAAAGTGCTAGATAGAGAGAGGTTATAAAAAGCATTTAATACTCGCGCAAACCAATCTGCACATTTGCCCTTCTTTCTTAGGAATCAAGATTAAGCGACATACCATACCTGCTAAGAGCGTACAATATCTGGCTTCCATCGGCCCGTCGGGAGCGCAGTGGCTAAATGATAGAGTGCTTGACCCAAGACCAATGGGGTTGCGTGTTCGAGCCTCACCGGCTGTACTACGTTGTGTTTTTAGCAAGACACATTAATCTCTGCTTAGTACCTTTTCAACCAGAATCACCCGTCCTAACATAACTAAAAAGGTGTTAACTAGGACGTAAAGAATTAAATCGAACAAACAAAACAAAGTACTTTATTAAGTATACTTAAGGATTAAAGAAACGCAACAGACAAAAATTTAATTTTTGCGTGTTTAAATGACTGTTTGGTGAAGTCTCTTTTGAAAAGGAGCTCTAGCGATAAGGCGTATATTTTCCCTAGTTGACATGATTACAAAACCTAAATTTTCAAATTGCCCTAATGTTTTTAAAAGTGGCCTGTTTCGGTAGTAAAATATGCATAGAAAGCATCAAAATAGGTTTCAAAGCGATTCATCATTTGCAAAGCCGTGAAAACTTGCGCCTTCTACTCCAACCCCTCATTTTACGTCTTTAGACTGGGCGCCGTTTAGACGAGAGTTTTAGTAAATCCTTAGCAGATTTTCAAAAAGTAAAAAGTGCTAATATATTAAGGATAGAAGTGTTCTTCATTTCCAAAACTTTGCGGTTTTCCTTCTGAACATGCGTACGAAATATACTTAAAATTGTGACGTTTGTTATTGAAAAGACGAAACTGGCGTCTTTCAGTTTATTTTTAGATGCTTTCCCCCCTAGACCCAAGATGCCCTTTGGACAATTGAATGTCCCTATACAAATATATAACATATGTAAAGGGCGTCTTGGGTCTAGGGGGGAAAGGGGTTGTATAAGCGAAAGAAGACATTAAATATCTGACAAAAATAGACCACTTTGCAAGGTGGTCGTTTTTATTGTACATCAACTGTATGTACATAGCGTGATAGGACGATTGTTTACCCGTCTATAGCGGTCTGGTTCCCATATAGGTTACTGACTAACAAGCACAGTTGATGATCGAAATAAATTATCATTCAATAAGAAGTAGAGTTATTACACGCATTTAGGAAACCCTGTTTTAAATATGCAAATTCGGGGGCAATGTTGCATCGACGGCTCGTCTATATATATTTGTTGAATGTGCCTAGTTTCTCCAGTCGTTATTTCAACAAAATAAAACGAACGTCTCGTTTAGGGAGATTGCTCGCTTTATCGCTAGAAATTCTTTCTTGTTGAGTATTTATAGCATGTGATGAAATACCAAAACGCCATTTTAACGCTACATTTTACGCTACAAGATGAAAACATATGAAAACGTAAAATGTGACGTTAATGTCAGAATAAAGATCAAGAAACCCCGTCTTTTCCATGTTTTGTTGATTGGCGTCGACTTGACAATGTGCAAATTAAACAAACGTCCAATCATATTCGTAATTCAGTCAAATATTGCGTCAAAACACGCTACTTGAATGGCAAGATACACAATGGTAGTGAATAAACGATAAACGTCACTTAGAGCCGCCGGGTTTGGGTCGCTGGTGAATATACGGGATAAGATAAACATAGAGACATCGCAACATGCTTTCTTGGGAAAAACTGACTTTTCAGATACCGTAGAAATACGCTGGTAAGGTGTTTATAATGACGTTAGCCAAACAAAACACAGCATAGTGCAAGAAAAAACATCTGATTACATGCCGAGAGTGAACACCAAACTTGCTAAATGTAACCTAAACTTTGTCACTGGACCATTTTATAATTAGAAAAACACATAAACATCATGGAAACCATTTAAACGTAGGATATCGAATTTTGACGTCAGAATTGAATTTTTTTGACGGCTGAAGATCTCAAGTCATAATTCTTGAACAAAACGTCCTTGTAATGAATAAATCGCAAGCAGAAAAGAAAGTTTACGTGTTTCACGCAGTATTCAGAGTTGACGTTAATGACGTTAAGCCGTTTCAGAATCCTACAGAAACGTCGCCATTTGAACATTTCCTTAATACACAATCTATGCCAAGACTTTTTAAAACAATAAACCTATGGCGGATTCAAAATTTGCTTTTATTGACCCTGTTTCAGCAGTTTGCTAAGGGGGGTCAGGCTGGTTACTCGCATACCAAAATGATTACGTAATCGATATTTACGTTAAACCTGCTGTAATTTGACGGACACATACTGCTCCTATGGATAAATATCATTTGCACTAAAAATTTGCATCATATTGTATGCTATCTATGACTCGAAACGTTTGTTGCGTTTCTTTATTCCTTAAGTATATAAACCGAAATCTCTTGAAGTGCTGGTCCATATTACTGTACTTGGAGCAATTGCGCTGAATTGAACGTAGAATCATTTAGCAGGCATTCATACAGACAGCTCCCAGCCAGCATACGGTGCCGGGTCACCATCTGCCGCCATCAAAACGCCATTCAAAATGACGTTTCGCTGGCGGGCCGATAGTAACCTGCCTTTAGATTTTTGCTGAGCAGTCATTCTTGTAAAGCCTTGATTTTGTCTTTTAGGGGATAATTATGAAGATGCTATCGAACAGCCAAGAACTTATGCCACCATCCGAGACTCTAGAAAAGATGATCCAACCATCGAAATGCTGATTCGAAACTGGGTAAGCATGATAAATGATTGAAGACGGAAAACAACTTTTAACACGCGCGGGCCCAGAGGGGGGGGGGGGTCAGGGGTCCGAACCCTCCCTGAAAATTCACATAAATATAGGGTTTCTTAGCAATACTGGTCCGGATCCCCTTAAAATCATAAAGCTTTCAAGCCAGCATTGGCCATCATCGGCACGCCAGGGAAACGCCATTTAATGGCGTTTCGCTGGCGGGTCGATGATGGCCCGATTAAAGTGGTATTTCGATCCTCCCTCCCCTCATCAACAAAAAAAAGTTGGACCCACTTGACAAAACTTTCTGGGAAGGTTCAGATTAGTTTGTGTATATGTGCAGTCGCACCTGAGTTTTCTCTGCTCATCTATAAACGGGATGAAGTATAGATGTATAGATAAACAGGAAGTTCCAGATGAATTTGTGCATATGTGCAGACTCATCATAGCTTTCTCTGCTCATCTATAAACGGTATAAAGTATAGATGAACAGGAAGGTTCAGATAAGTTTGTGCATATGTGCAGTCTCATCTGAGCTCTCTCCGCTCATCTATAATCGATATAAAGTATAGATGAACAGGAATATTCAGATGAGTTTGTGCACATGTGCAGTCTCGCCCGAGCTGTCTCTGCTCATCTATAAACGGTATGAAGTATAGATGAACAGGAAGGTTCTGATGAGTTTGTACATTATGTGCAGTCTCGTCAGAGTTTTCTCTGCTCATCTATAAACGGTATGAAGTATATATGAACAGGAATGTTCAGATGAGTTTGTGCATATGTGCAGTCTTATCTGAGCTTTCTCTGCTTATCTATAAACGATATGAAGTATAGATGAACAGGAAATTTCAGATGAGTTTGTTCATATGTGCAGTCTTGATAGAGCTTTCTCTGCTCATCTATAAACGGTATAAAGTATTGATGAACAGGAATTTTCAGATGAGTTTGTGCATATGTGCAGTCTTGACGGAGTTTTCTATGCTCATTTATAAACGGTATGAAGTATAGATGAACAGGAAGGTTCAGATGAGTTTGTTCATATGTGCAGTCTTGATAGAGCTTTCTCTGCTCATCTATAAACGGTATAAAGTATAGATGAACAGGAATTTTCAGATGAGTTTGTGCATATGTGCAGTCTTGACGGAGTTTTCTATGCTCATCTATAAACGGTATGAAGTAAAGATAAACAGGAAGGTTCGTATGAGTTTGTGCATATGTGCAGCCTCACCTGAACTTCCTCTGCTTATCTATAAACGGTATGAATTGTAAATGACTAGGAAGGTGCAGATGAGTTTCTGCATATGTGCAGTCCCACCAGAGCTTTCTCTGCTCATCTATAAACGGCATTAGGTATAGATGAACAGGGGGGTTCAGATGAGTTTGTGCATATGTGCAGTCTTGACAGAGCTTTCTCTGCTCATCAATAAACGGTATGAACTATAGATGAACAGGAATGTTCAGATGAGTTTGTACATATGTGCAGTCTCACCAGAGTTTTTTCTGCTCATCTATAAACGGTATGAAGTAGAGATGAACAGGAAGGTTCACATGAGTTTGTACATATGTGCAGTCCCATCTGAGCTTTCTTTGCTCATCTATAAACGATATGAAATATTGATGAACAGGAAGGTTCAGATGGATTTGTGCATATGTGCAGTCTCACCTGAGCTTTCATTGCACATCTATAAACGGTATGAAGTATAGATGAACAGAAAGGTTCAGATGAGTTTGTGCATATGTGCAGTCTTGACAGAGCTTTCTCTGCTCATCTATAAACGGGATGAAGTATAGATAAACAGGAAAGTTCATATGAGTTTGTGCATATGTGCAGTCTTATCAGAGCTTTCTCTGCTCATCTATAAACGGGATGAAGTATAGATGAACAGGAAAGTTCATATGAGTTTGTGCATATGTGCAGTCTTATCAGAGCTTTCTCTGCTCATCTATAAACGGTATAAAGTATAGATGAACAGGAATTTTCAGATGAGTTTGTGCATATGTGCAGTCTTGACGGAGTTTTCTATGCTCATTTATAAACGGTATGAAGTATAGATGAACAGGAAGGTACAGATGAGTTTGTTCATATGTGTAGTCTTGATACAGCTTTCTCTGCCCATCTCTAAACGGTATGAAGCATATATGAACAGGAATGTTCAGATGAGTTTGTGCATATGTGCAGTCTTGACCGAGTTTTCTCTGCTCATCTATAAACGGTGTAAAGTATAGATAAACAGGAAGGTTCAGATTAGTTTGTGCATATGTGCAGTTCCACCAGAGCTTTATCTGCTCATCTATAAACGGTATGTAGTATAGATGAACAGGAAGGTTCAGATGAGTTTGTGCATATGTGCAGTTTCACCTGAGCTTTCTCTGCTCATCTATAAACGGTATGAAGTATAGATCAAAAGGAAGGTTCAGATGAGTTTGTGCATATGTGCAGTCTTGACCGAGTTTTCTCTGCTCATCTATAAACGGTATGAAGTATTGATGAACAGGAAGGTTCAGATTAGTTTGTGCATATGTGCAGTTACATCAGAGCTTTCTCTGCTAATCTATAAACGGTATGTAGTATAGATGAACAGGAAGGTTCAGATAAGTTTGTGCATATGTACAGTTTCACCTGAGATTTCTATGCTAATCTATAAACGGTATGAGCTATAGATGAACAGGAAGGTTCAGATGAGTTTGTCTATATGTGCAGTCTCACCTGAGCTTTCTATGCTCATCTATTAACGATATAAAGTATAGACGAACAGGAAGGTTCAGATGAGTTTGTGCATATGTGCAGTCTCACCTGAGCTTTCTATGCTCATCTATTAACGATATAAAGTATAGACGAACAGGAAGGTTCAGATGAGTTTGTGCATATGTGCAGTCTTGACGGTGTTTCTATGCTCATTTATAAACGGTATGAAGTATTTTTGAACAGGAAGGTTCAGATGAGTTTGTGCATATGTGCAGTCTTGACGGAGCTTTCTCTGCTCATCTATAAACGGTACGAATTATAGACGAAAAGGAAGGTTCTGATGAGTTTATGCCTGTGTGTAGTCTCATCAGAGCTTTCTCTGTTCATCTATAATAGGTATAAAGTATAGATTAACAGGAAGGTTCAGATGAGTTTGTGCATATGTGCAGTCTCGTCAGAGTTTTCTCTGCCCATCTCTAAACGGTTTGAAGTATAGATGAACAGGAAGTTTCAGATGAGTTTGTTCATATGTGTAGTCTTGATACAGCTTTCTCTGCCCATCTCTAAACGGTATGAAGCATATATGAACAGGAATGTTCAGATGAGTTTGTTCATATGTGCAGTCTCGTCAGAGTTTTCTTTGCTCATCTCTTAACGGTATGAATATAGATGAGCAGGTAGGTTCAGATGAGGTTGTGCACATGTGCAGTCTTATTAGAGTTTTTTTCTGCTCATCTATAAACGGTATAAAGCATAGATGAACAGGAAGGTTCAGATGAGTTTGTGCATATGTGCAGTCTCACCTGAGCTTTCTTGCTCATCTATAAACGGTATGAAGCATAGATGAACAGGAAGGTTCAGATCAGTTTGTGCATATGTACAGTTTCACCTGAGATTTCTATGCTAATCTATAAACGGTATGAGCTATAGATGAACAGGAAGGTTCAGATGAGTTTGTCTATATGTGCAGTCTCACCTGAGCTTTCTATGCTCATCTATTAACGATATAAAGTATAGACGAACAGGAAGGTTCAGATGAGTTTGTGCATATGTGCAGTCTTGACGGAGTTTTCTATGCTCATTTATAAACGGTATGAAGTATTTTTGAACAGGAAGGTTCAGATGAGTTTGTGCATATGTGCAGTCTTGACGGAGCTTTCTCTGCTCATCTATAAACGGTACGAATTATAGACGAAAAGGAAGGTTCTGATGAGTTTATGCCTGTGTGTAGTCTCATCAGAGCTTTCTCTGTTCATCTATAATAGGTATAAAGTATAGATTAACAGGAAGGTTCAGATGAGTTTGTGCATATGTGCAGTCTCGTCAGAGTTTTCTCTGCCCATCTCTAAACGTTTTGAAGTATAGATGAACAGGAAGTTTCAGATGAGTTTGTTCATATGTGTAGTCTTGATACAGCTTTCTCTGCCCATCTCTAAACGGTATGAAGCATATATGAACAGGAATGTTCAGATGAGTTTGTTCATATGTGCAGTCTTGACGGAGTTTTCTATGCTCATTTATAAACGGTATGAAGTATTTTTGAACAGGAAGGTTCAGATGAGTTTGTGCATATGTGCAGTCTTGACGGAGCTTTCTCTGCTCATCTATAAACGGTACGAATTATAGACGAAAAGGAAGGTTCTGATGAGTTTATGCCTGTGTGTAGTCTCATCAGAGCTTTCTCTGTTCATCTATAATAGGTATAAAGTATAGATTAACAGGAAGGTTCAGATGAGTTTGTGCATATGTGCAGTCTCGTCAGAGTTTTCTCTGCCCATCTCTAAACGGTTTGAAGTATAGATGAACAGGAAGTTTCAGATGAGTTTGTTCATATGTGTAGTCTTGATACAGCTTTCTCTGCTCATCTCTTAACGGTATGTATATAGATGAGCAGGTAGGTTCAGATGAGGTTGTGCACATGTGCAGTCTTATTAGAGTTTTTTCTGCTCATCTATAAACGGTATTAAGCATAGATGAACAGGAAGGTTCAGATGAGTTTGTGCATATGTGCAGTCTCACCTGAGCTTTCTTGCTCATCTATAAACGGTATGAAGCATAGATGAACAGGAAGGTTCAGATGAGTTTGTGTAAATGTGCAGTCTCATCAGAGTTTTTTCTGCTCATCTATAAACGGTATGTAGTATAGATGAACAGGAAGGTTCAGATGAGTTTGTGCATATGTACAGTTTCACCTGAGATTTCTATGCTAATCTATAAACGGTATGAGCTATAGATGAACAGGAAGGTTCAGATGAGTTTGTCTATATGTGCAGTCTCACCTGAGCTTTCTATGCTCATCTATAAACGATATAAGTATAGACGAACAGGAAGGTTCAGATGAGTTTGTGCATATGTGCAGTCTTGACGGAGTTTTCTATGCTCATTTATAAACAGTATGAAGTATTTATGAACAGGAAGGTTCAGATGAGTTTGTGCATATGTGCAGTCTTGACGGAGCTTTCTCTGCTCATCTATAAACGGTATGAATTATAGACGAACAGGAAGGTTCTGATGAGTTTATGCATATGTGTAGTCTCATCAGAGCTTTCTCTGTTCATCTATAATAGGTATAAAGTATAGATTAACAGGAAGGTTCAGATGGGTTTGCGCATATGTGCAGTCTCACCAGAGCTTTCTCTGCTCATCTATAAACGGTATGAAGTATATATGAACAGGAATGTTCAGATGGGTTTGCGCATATGTGCAGCCTCACCTGAACTTTCTCTGATCATCTATAAACGGTATGAAGTATATATGAACAGGAATGTTCAGATGAAGTTTTTCAATGTGCAGTCTCAACAGAACGTTCTCTGCTCATCTATAAATGGTATGAAGTATAGACGAACAGGAAGGTTCTGATGAGTTTGTGCATATGTGCAGTCTCACCAGAGCTTTCTCTGGTCATCAATAAACGGTATGAACTATAGATGAACAGGAAGGTTCAGTTGAGTTTGTGCATATATGCAGTCTCACCTAAGCTTTCTCTGCTGATTTATAAACGGTATGAAGTATAGATGAATATGAAGGTTCTGATGAGTTTGTGCATATGTGCAGTCTTGACGGAGTTTTCTCTGGTCATCAATAACCGGTATGAACTATAGATGAACAGGAAGGTTCAGATGAGTTGATGCATATGTGCAGTCTCAACTGAGCTTTCTCTGCTCGTTTATAAACGGTATGAAGTATATATAAAAAGGAAGGTTCAGATGAGTAAGTGCATATGTGCAGTCTCACCTGAGCTTTCTCTGCTCATCTATAAACGGTATGAAGTATAGATCAAAAGGAAGGTTCAGGTGAGTTTGTGCATATGTGCAGCCTGACCTAAACTTTCTCTGCTCATCTATAAACGATATGAAATATATATGAACAGGAAGGTTCAGATGAGTTTGCGCATATGTGTAGTCTCACCTGAGCTTTCTCTGCTCATCTATAAACGGTATCAAGTATAGATAAACAGGAAGGTTCAGATGAGCTTGTACATTTGTGCAGTCTCATCAGAGCTTTCTCTGCTCATCTATAAACGGTATCAATTATAGATGAACAGGAAGGTTCAAATGAGTTTGTGTATATGTGCAGTCTCACCTGAGCTTTCTCTGCTCATCTATAAACGGTATGAAGTATAGATGAACAGGAAGGTTCAGATGTGTTTGTGCATATGTGCAGTCTCACCTGAGCTTTCTCTGCTCATCTATAAACGGTATGAAGTAAAGATGAACAGGAAGGTTCAGATGAGTTTGTGGATATGTAGAGTCTCATCAGAGCTTTCTCTGCTCATCTATAAACGGTATGAGGTATAGATGAACAGTAAGGTTCAGATGTGTTTGTGGATATGTAGAGTCTCATCAGAGCTTTCTCTGCTCATCTATAAACGGTATGAAGTATAGATGAACAGGAAGGTTCAAATGAGTTTGTGCATATGTGCAGTCATACCTGAGCTTTCTCCGCTCATCTATAAACGATATGAAGTATCTATGAACAGGAAGGTTCAAATGAGTTTGTCCATATGTGCAGTCTCACCTGAGACTTCTCTCCTCATCTATAAACGGTATCAAGTATAGATGAACAGGAAGGTTCAGATGAGTTTGTGCATATGTGCAGTCTCATCAGAGCATTCTCTGCTCATCTATAAACGGTATGAAGTATAGATGAACAGGAAGGTTCAGATGAGTTTGTGCATACGTGCAGTCTCACCTGAGCTTTCTCGGCTCATCTATAAACAGTATAAAGTATAGATGAACAGGAAGTTTCAGATGAGTTTGTGCATATGTGCAGTCTCACCCGAGCTTTCTCTGCTCATCTATAAATGGTATGAAGTATAGATGAACAGGAAGGTTCAGATGAGTTTGTGCATATGTGCAGTCTCACCCGAGCTTTCTCTGCTCATCTATAAACGGTATGAAGTAAAGATGAACAGGAAGGTTCAGATAAGTTTGTGCATATGTTCAGTCTCACCAGAGCTTTCTCTGCTCATCTATAAACGGTATGAAGTAAAGATGAACAGGAAGGTTCAGACGAGTTTGTGCATATGTGCAGTCTCATCAGTGATTTCTCTACTCATCTATAAACGGTATGAAGTACAGATGAACAGGAAGGTTCAGATGAGTTTGTGCATATGTGCAGTCTCACCAATAGAGCTTGAAGTTTAGATTAACAGGAAGGTTCAGATGAGTTTGTGCATATGTGCAGTCTCACCAATAGAGCTTTCTCTGCTCATCTATAAACGGTATGAAGTATAGATGAACAGGAAGGTTCAGATGAGTTTGTGCATATGGGAAGTCTCATCAAAGCTTTCTCTGCTCATCTATAAACGGTATGAAGTACAGATGAACAGGAAGGTTCAGATGAGTTTGTGCATATGTGCAGTCTCACCAATAGAGCTTGAAGTATAGATTAACAGGAAGGTTCAGATGAGTTTGTGCATATGTGCAGTCTCACCCGAGCTTTCTCTGCTCATCTATAAACGGTATGAAGTAAAGATGAACAGGAAGGTTCAGATAAGTTTGTGCATATGTTCAGTCTCACCAGAGCTTTCTCTGCTCATCTATAAACGGTATGAAGTACAGATGAACAGGAAGGTTCAGACGAGTTTGTGCATATGTGCAGTCTCATCAGTGATTTCTCTGCTCATCTATAAACGGTATGAAGTACAGATGAACAGGAAGGTTCAGATGAGTTTGTGCATATGTGCAGTCTCACCAATAGAGCTTGAAGTTTAGATTAACAGGAAGGTTCAGATGAGTTTGTGCATATGTGCAGTCTCACCAATAGAGCTTTCTCTGCTCATCTATAAACGGTATGAAGTATAGATGAACAGGAAGGTTCAGATGAGTTTGTGCATATGGGAAGTCTCATCAAAGCTTTCTCTGCTCATCTATAAACGGTATGAAGTATAGATGAACAGGAAGGGTCAGATGAGTGTGTGCATGTGTGCAGTCTCACCTGAGCTTTCTCTGCTCATCTATAAACGGTATGAAGTATAGATGAACAGGAAGGTTCAGATGAGTTTGTGCATATGTGCAGTCTCATCTGAGTTTTCACTGCTCATCTATACACGGTATGAAGTATAGATAAATAGGAAGGTTCAGATGAGTTTGTGCACATGTGCAGTCTCATCAGAGCTTTCTCTGCTCATCTATAAACGGTATGAAGTATAGATGAACGGGAAGGTTCAGATGAGTTTGTGCATATGTGGTGTCTCATCAGAGCTTTCTCTGCTCATCTATAAACGATATGAAGTATAGATAAAAAGGAAGGTTCAGATGAGTTTGTGCAAATGTTCAGTCTCACCTGAGCTTTCTCTGCTCATCTCTAAACGGTATGAAGTATAGATGCACAGGAAGGTTCAGTTGAGATTGTGCAAATGTGCAGTCTCATCAGAGCTTTCTCTGCTCATCTATAAACGGTATGAAGTATCTATGAAATGGAAGGGTTAGATGAGTTAGTGCATATGTACAGTCTCACCTGAGCTTTCTATGCTCATATATAAAGAGTATGAAGTATAGATAAACAGGAAGGTTCAGATGTGTTAGTGCATCAATGCAGTCTCACATGAGCTTTCTCTGCTCATATATAAACGGTATGAAGTATAGATAAACAGGTATGTTCAGATGAGTTTGTGCATATGTGTAGTCTCATCAGAGCTTTCTCTGCTCATCTATAAACGGTATGAAGTATAGATGAACAGGTAGGTTCAGATGAGTTTGTACATATGTGCACTCTCAACAACAGAGCTTTCTCTCCTCATCTATAAACGGGATGAAGTATAGATGAACAGGTAGGTTCATATGAGTTTGTACGTATGTGCACTCTCAACAACAGAGCTTTCTCTGCTCATCTATAAACTGTATGAAGTATAGATATACAGGAAGGTTCAGATGAGTTTGTACGTATGTGCACTCTCAACAACAGAGCTTTCTTTGCTCATCTATAAACGGTATGAAGTATAGATGAACAGGAATGTTCAGATTAGTTTGTGCATATGTTCAGTCTCACCTGAGCTTTCTCTGCTCATCTATAAACGGTATGAAGTATAGATGAACAGGAAGGTTCAGATAAGTTTCTGCATATGTTCAGTCTCACCAGAGCTTTCTCTGCTCATCTATAAACGGTATGAAGTAAAGATGAACAGGAAGGTTTAGATAAGTTTGTGCATATGTTCAGTCTCATCAGTGCTTTCTCTGCTCATCTATAAACGGTATGAAGTACAGATGAACAGGAAGGTTCAGATAAGTTTGTGCATATGTTCAGTCTCACCAGAGCTTTCTCTGCTCATCTATAAACAGTATGAAGTATAGATGAACAGGAAGGTTCAGATAAGTTTGTGCATACGTTCAGTCTCACAAGAGCTTTCTCTGCTCATCTATAAACGGTATGAAGTATAGCTGAACAGGAATGTTCAGATGAGTATGTGCATATGTGCAGTCTCACCTGAGCTTTTTCTGCTCGTCTATAAACGGTATGAAGTATAGATGAACAGGAAGGTTCAGATAAGTTTGTGCATATGTGCAGTCTCACCAGAGCTTTCTCTGCTCATCTATAAACGGTATGAAGTATAGATGAACAGGAATGTTCAGATGAGTTTGTGCATATGTGCAGTCTCACATAAGCTTTTTCTGCTCGTCTATAAACGGTATCAAGTATAGATGAACAGGAAGGGTCAGATGAGTTTGTGCATACGTGCAGTCTCATCTGAGCTCTCTCTGCTCATCTCTAAACGGAATGAAGTATAGATGAACAGGAAAACCAGATGAGTTTGTGCATATGTGCAGTCTCATCAGAGCTTTCTCTGCTCATCTATAAACGGGATAAAGTATAGATGTATAAGTAAATAGGAAGTTCCAGATGAGTTTGTGCATATGTGCAGACTCATCATAGCTTTCTCTGCTCATCTATAAACGGTATAAAGTATAGATGAACAGGAAGGTTCAGATAAGTTTGTGCATATGTGCAGTCTCATCTGAGCTCTCTCTGCTCATCTATAATCGATATAAAGTATAGCTGAACAGGAATGTTCAGATGAGTTTGTGCACATGTGCAGTCTCGCCCGAGCTGTCTCTGCTCATCTATAAACGGTATCAAGTATAGATGAACAGGAAGGTTCAGATGAGTTTGTACATTATGTGCAGTCTCGTCAGAGTTTTCTCTGCTCATCTATAAACGGTATGAAGTATATATGAACAGGAATGTTCTGATGAGTTTGTGCATATGTGCAGTCTCATCTGAGCTTTCTCTGCTTATCTAAAAACGATATGAAGTATAGATGAACAGGAAATTTCAGATGAGTTTGTTCATATGTGAAGTCTTGATAGAGCTTTCTCTGCTCATCTATAAACGGTATGAAGTATAGATGAACAGGAAGGTTCAGCTGAGTTTGTGCATATGTGCAGTCTCGTCAAAGTTTTCTCTGCTCATCTCTAAACGGTTTGAAGTATAGATGAACAGGAAGTTTCAGATGAGTTTGTTCATATGTGCAGTCTTGATACAGCTTTCTCTGCTCAACTATAAACGGTATGAAGCATATATGAACAGGAATGTTCATATGAGTTTGTTCATATGTGCAGTCTCGTCAGAGTTTTCTTTGCTCATCTCTTAACGGTATGAAGTATAGATGAGCAGGTAGGTTCAGATGAGTTTGTGCACATGTGCAGTCTTATTAGAGTTTTTTCTGCTCATCTATAAACGGTATGAAGCATAGATGAACAGGAAGGTTCAGATGATTTTGTGCATATGTGCAGTCTCACCTGAGCTTTCTTGCTCATCTATAAACGGTATGAAGTATATATGAACAGGAAGGTTCAGATGAGTTTGTGTAAATGTGCAGTCTCATCAGAGTTTTTTTCTGCTCATCTATAAACGGTATGTAGTATAGATGAACAGGAAGGTTCAGATGAGTTTGTGCATATGTACAGTTTCACCTGAGATTTCTTTGCTAATCTATAAACGGTATGAGCTATAGATGAACAGGAAGGTTCAGATGAGTTTGTCTATATGTGCAGTCTCACCTGAGCTTTCTATGCTCATCTATAAACGATATGAAGTATAGACGAACAGGGAGGTTCAGATGAGTTTGTTCATATGTGCAGTCTTGACGGAGTTTTCTATGCTCATTTATAAACGGTATGAAGTATTTATGAACAGGAAGGTTCACATGAGTTTGTGCATATGTGCAGTCTTGACGGAGCTCTCTCTGCTCATCTATAAACGGTATGAATTATAGACGAACAGGAAGGTTCTGATGAGTTAATGCATATGTGTTGTCTCATCAGAGCTTTCTCTGTTCATCTATAATAGGTATAAAGTATAGATTAACAGGAAGGTTCAGATGAGTTTGTGCATATGTGCAGCCTCACCTGAACTTTCTCTGCTCATCTATAAACGGTATAAAGTATAGATAAAAAGGAAGGTTCAGATGAGTAAGTGCATATGTGCAGTCTCACCTGAGCTTTCTCTGCTCATCTATAAACGGTATGAAGTATAGATCAAAAGGAAGGTTCAGGTGAGTTTGTGCATATGTGCAGCCTCACCTGAACTTTTTCTGCTCATCTATAAACGATATGAAGTATATATGAACAGGAAGGTTCAGATGAGTTTGTGCATATGTGCAGTCTCACCAGAGCTTTCTCTGGTCATCAATAAACGGTATGAACTATAGATGAACAGGAAGGTTCAAATGAAGTTGTTCAATGTGCAGTCTCAACAGAGCGTTCTCTGCTCATCTTTAAATGGTATGAAGCATAGACGAACAGGAAGGTTCAGATGAGTTTGTGCATATGTGCAGTCTCACCAGAGCTTTCTCTGGTCATCAATAAACGGTATGAACTATAGATGAACAAGAAGGTTCAGATGAGTTTATGCATGTGTGCAGTCTCACCTAAGCTTACTCTGCTCATTTATAAACGGTATGAAGTATATATGAACAGGAAGGTTCAGGTGAGTTTGTGCATATGTGCAGCCTCACCTGAACTTTTTCTGCTCATCTATAAACGATATGAAGTATATATGAACAGGAAGGTTCAGATAAGTTTGTGCATATGTGCAGTCTTGACGGAGTTTTCTCTACTCATTTATAAACGGTATGAAGTATAGATGAACAGGAAGGTTCAGATGAGTTTGTTCATATGTGCAGTCTTGACAGAGAATTCTCTGCTCATCTATAAACGGTTTGAAGTATAGACGAACAGGAAGGTTCAGATCAGTTTATGCATATGTGTAGTCTCATCAGAGCTTTCTCTGCTCATCTATAAACGGTGTAAAGTATAGACGAACAGGAAGGTTCAGATGAGTTTGTGCATATGTGCAGTCTCACCTGAGCTTACACTGCTCATCTATAAACGATATGAAGTATAGATGAACAAGAAGGTTCAGATGAGTTTGTTCATATGTGCAGTCTTGACAGAGAATTCTCTGCCCATCTCTAAACGGTATGAAGTATAGATGAACAGGAATGTTCAGATGAGTTTGTGCATATGTGCAGTCTCACCTGAGCTTTCTCTGCTCATCTATAAACGGTATGAAGTATAGATGAACAGGAAGGTTCAGATGAGTTTGTGCATATGTGCAGTCTCACCTGAGCTTTCTCTGCTCATCTATAAACGGTTTGAAGTATAGATGAACAGAAAGGTTCAGATGTGTTTGTGCATATGTGCAGTCTCACTAGAGCTTTCTCTGCTCATCTCTTAACGGTATGAAGTATAGATGAACAGGAAGGTTCAGATGAGTTTATGCATATGTGCAGTCTCACATGAGCTTACTCTGCTCATTTATAAACGGTATGAAGTATAGATGAACAGAAAGGTTCAGATGAGTTTGTGCATATGTGCAGTCTCACTAGAGCTTTCTCTGCTCATCTCTAAACGGTATGAAGTATAGATGAATAGGAAGGTTTAGATGAGTTGGTGCAAATGTGCAGTCTCATCATAGCTTTCTCTGCTTATCTATAAACGATATATATAATAGACGAACAGGAAGGTTCAGATGAGTTTGTGCATATGTGCAGCCTCACCTGAACTTTCTTTGCTCATCTATAAACGGTATGAAGTATATATGAACAAGAATGTTCAGATGAGTTTGTGCAAATGTGCAGTCTCACCAGAGCTTTCTCTGCTCATCTATAAACGGTATGAAGTATGGACGAACAGGAAGGTTCAGATGAGTTTGTGCATATGTGGAGCCTCATCTGAGCTTTCTCTGCTCATCTATAAACGATATGAAGTATATATGAACAGGAATGTTCAGATGAGTTTGCGCAAATGTGCAGTCTCATCAGAGCTTTCTTTGCTCATCTATAAACGGTATGAACTATAGATGAACAGGAAGGTTCAGATGAGTTTGTTCAAATGTGCAGTCGCACCTGAGCTTTCTCTGCTCATCTATAAACTGTATAAAGTATTGATGAACAGGAAGTTTCAGATGAGTTTGTACATATATGTAGTCTCACCTGAGCTTTCTCTGCTCATCTATAAACGGTATGAAGTATAGATGAACAGGAAGGTTCAGATGAGTTTGTGCATATGTGCAGTCTCACCTAAGCTTTCTCTGCTCATCTATAAACGATATGAAGTATAGATGAACAGGAAGGTTCAGATGAGTTTGTGCATATGTGCAGTCTTGACAGAGCTTTCTCTACTCATCTATAAACGGTATGAAGTAAAGATAAACAGGAAGGTTAGTATGAGTTTGTGCATATGTGCAGCCTCACCTGAACCTTCTCTGCTTATCTATAAACGGTATGAAGTATAAATGACTAGGAAGGTTCAGATGAGTTTGTGCATATGTGCAGTCCCATCAGAGCTTTCTCTGCTCATCTATAAACGGCATTAGGTACAGATGAGCAGGGAGGTTCAGATGAGTTTGTGCATATGTGCAGTCTCATCAGAGTTTTTTCTGCTCATCTATAAACGGTATGAAGTAGAGATGAACAGGAATGTTCACATGAGTTTGTACATATGTGCAGTCCCATCTGAGCTTTCTTGCTCATCTATAAACGATATGAAATATTGATGAAAAGGAAGGTTCAGATGGATTTGTGCATATGTGCAGTCTCACCTGAGCTTTCTTTGCACATCTATAAATGGTATGAAGTATAGATGAACAGGAAGGTTCAGATTAGTTTGTGCATATGTGCAGTCTCACCTGAGCTTTCTCTGCTCATCTATAAACGGTATGAAGTATAGATGAACAGGAAGGTTCAGATGAGTTTGTGCATATGTGCAGCCTCACCTGAACTTTCTTTGCTCATCTATAAACGGTATGAAGTATATATGAACAAGAATGTTCAGATGAGTTTGTGCAAATGTGCAGTCTCACCAGAGCTTTCTCTGCTCATCTATAAACGGTATGAAGTATGGACGAACAGGAAGGTTCAGATGAGTTAGTGCATATGTGGAGCCTCATCTGAGCTTTCTCTGCTCATCTATAAACGATATGAAGTATATATGAACAGGAATGTTCAGATGAGTTTGCGCAAATGTGCAGTCTCATCAGAGCTTTCTTTGCTCATCTATAAACGGTATGAACTATAGATGAACAGGAAGGTTCAGATGAGTTTGTTCAAATGTGCAGTCGCACCTGAGCTTTCTCTGCTCATCTATAAACTGTATAAAGTATTGATGAACAGGAAGTTTCAGATGAGTTTGTACATATATGCAGTCTCACCTGAGCTTTCTCTGCTCATCTATAAACGGTATGAAGTATAGATGAACAGGAAGGTTCAGATGAGTTTGTGCATATGTGCAGTCTCACCTAAGCTTTCTCTGCTCATCTATAAACGATATGAAGTATAGATGAACAGGAAGGTTCAGATGAGTTTGTGCATATGTGCAGTCTTGACAGAGCTTTCTCTACTCATCTATAAACGGTATGAAGTAAAGATAAACAGGAAGGTTAGTATGAGTTTGTGCATATGTGCAGCCTCACCTGAACCTTCTCTGCTTATCTATAAACGGTATGAAGTATAAATGACTAGGAAGGTTCAGATGAGTTTGTGCATATGTGCAGTCCCACCAGAGCTTTCTCTGCTCATCTATAAACGGCATTAGGTACAGATGAGCAGGGAGGTTCAGATGAGTTTGTGCATATGTGCAGTCTCATCAGAGTTTTTTCTGCTCATCTATAAACGGTATGAAGTAGAGATGAACAGGAATGTTCACATGAGTTTGTACATATGTGCAGTCCAATCTGAGCTTTCTTGCTCATCTATAAATAATATGAAATATTGATGAAAAGGAAGGTTCAGATGGATTTGTGCATATGTGCAGTCTCACCTGAGCTTTCTTTGCACATCTATAAATGGTATGAAGTATAGATGAACAGGAAGGTTCAGATTAGTTTGTGCATATGTGCAGTCTCACCTGAGCTTTCTCTGCTCATCTATAAACGGTATGAAGTATAGATGAACAGGAAGGTTCAGATGAGTTTGTGCATATGTGCAGTCTCACCTGAGCTTTCTCTGCTCATCTAAAAAAGGTATGAAGTATAGATGAACAGGAAGGTTCAGATGAGTTTGTGCATATGTGCAGTCTCACCTAAGCTTTCTCTGCTCATCTATAAACGATATGAAGTATAGATGAACAGGAAGGTTCAGATGAGTTTGTGCATATGTGCAGTCTTGACAGAGCTTTCTCTGCTCATCTATAAACGGTATGAAGTATAGATGAACAGGAAGGTTCTGATGAGTTTGTGCATATGTGCAGTCTCACCTGAGCATTATCTGCTCATCTATTAACGGAATGAAGTATAGATGAACAAGAAGGTTCAGATGAGTTGGTGCATATGTGCAGCCTCACCTGAGCTTAAACTGCTCATTTATAAACGGTATGACGTATATATGAACAGGAAGATTCAGATGAGTTTGTGCATATGTGCAGTCTCACCTGAGCTTAAACTGCTCATTTATAAACGGTATGACGTATATATGAACAGGAAGATTCAGATGAGTTTGTGCATATGTACAGTCTCACCTGAGCTTTCTCTGCTCATCTATAAACGGTATAAAGTATAGATGAACAGGAAGGTTCAGATGTGTTTGTGCATATGTGCAATCTCATCTGAGCTTTCTCTGCTCATCTCTTAACGGTATGAAGTATAGATGAACAGGAATGTTCAGATGAGTTTGTGCATATGTGCAGTCTCATCAGAGCTTTCTCTGCTCATCTATAAACGGTATGAAGTACAGATGAACAGGAAGGTTCAGATGAGTTTGTGCATATGTGCAGCCTCACCTGAACTTCTTCTGCTCATATATAAACGGTATGAAGTATAGATGAACAGGTATGTTCAGATGAGTTTGTGCATATGTGCAGTCTCATCAGAGCTTTCCTTGCTCATCTATAAACGATATGAAGTATAGATGAACAGGAAGGTTCAGATTAGTTTGTGCATATGTGCAGTCTCATCGGAGCTTTCTCTGCTCACCTATAAACGGTATTAAGTATAGATGAACAGGAAAGGTCAGATGAGTGTGTGCATGTGTGCAGTCTCATCAGAGCTTTCTCTGCTCATCTATAAACGGGATGAGGTATAGATAAACAGGAAAGTTCATATGAGTTTGTGGATATGTGCAGTCTTATCAGAGCTTTCTCTGCTAATCTATAAACGGTATAAAGTATAGATGAACAGGAATTTTCAGATGAGTTTGTGCATATGTGCAGTCTTGACGGAGTTTTCTATGCTCATTTATAAACGGTATGAAGTACAGATGAACAGGAAGGTTCAGATGAGTTTGTGCATATGTGCAGCCTCACCTGAACTTCTTCTACTCATATATAAACGGTATGAAGTATAGATGAACAGGTATGTTCAGATGAGTTTGTGCATATGTGCAGTCTCATCAGAGCTTTCCTTGCTCATCTATAAACGATATGAAGTATAGATGAACAGGAAGGTTCAGATTAGTTTGTGCATATGTGCAGTCTCATCGCAGCTTTCTCTGCTCACCTATAAACGGTATTAAGTATAGATGAACAGGAAAGGTCAGATGAGTGTGTGCATGTGTGCAGTCTCATCAGAGCTTTCTCTGCTCATCTATAAACGGGATGAGGTATAGATAAACAGGAAAGTTCATATGAGTTTGTGGATATGTGCAGTCTTATCAGAGCTTTCTCTGCTAATCTATAAACGGTATAAAGTATAGATGAACAGGAATTTTCAGATGAGTTTGTGCATATGTGCAGTCTTGACGGAGTTTTCTATGCTCATTTATAAACGGTATGAAGTATAGATGAACAGGAAGGTTCAGATGAGTTTGTGCATATGTGCAGTCTCACCTGAGCTTTCTCTGCTAATCTATAAACGCTATGAAGTATAGATGAACAGGTATGTTCAGATGAGTTTGTGCATATGTGCAGTCTTGACAGACCTTTCTCTGCTCATCTATAAACGGTTTGAAGTATAGACGAACAGGAAGGTTCTGGTGAGTTTATGCATAAGTGTAGTCTCATCAGAGCTTTCTCTGCTCATAGGGAGCGCAGTGGCTCAGTGGTAGAGCGCTTGACTCAAGAACGAAGGGCCGTGGGTTCGAGCCTCACCGGCGTCACTGCGTTGTGGTCCTTGAGCAAGACACATTTATCCTAGCTTAGTACTGGTTCAACCCAGGAAGAACCGTCCCTATATAACTGAAAGATTGTTGATGGGACGTAAAGAATCAAATCAAACAAACAAACAAACAAAAATTCTCTGCTCATCTATAAACGGTATAAAGTATAGATAAACAGGAAGGTTCCGATTAGTTTGTGCATATGTGCAGTTCCACCTGAGCTTTCTCTGCTCATCTATAAACGATATGAAGTATAGATGAACAGGAATGTTCAGATGAGTTTGTGCATATGTGCAGTCTCACTAGAGCTTTCTCTGCTCATCTCTAAACGGTATGAAGTATAGATGAACAGGAAGGTTCAGATGAGTTGGTGCATATAAGCAGTCTCACCTGAGCTTACACTGCTCATTTATAAACGGTATGACGTATATATGAACAGGAAGGTTCAGATGAGTTTGTGCATATGTGCAGTCTCACTAGAGCTTTCTCTGCTCTTCTCTAAACGGTATGAAGTATAGATGAACAGGAAGGTTCAGATGAGTTGGTGCAAATGTGCAGTCTCATCAGAGCTTTCCTTGCTAAATCTATAAACGATATATAGTATAGACGAACAAGAAGGTTCAGATGAGTTTGTGCATATGTGCAGCCTCACCTGAACTTTCTTTGCTCATCTATAAACGGTATGAAGTATATATGAACAGGAATGTTCAGATGAGTTTGTGCAAATTTGCAGTCTCACCAGAGCTTTCTCTGCTCATCTATAAACGGTATGAAGTATAAATGAACAGGATGGTTCAGATGAGTTTGTGCATATGTGCAGCCATGCCAGAGCTTTCTCTGCTCATCTATAAACGGTATGATGTATAGATGAACAGGAAGGTTCAGATGAGTTTGTGCATATGTGCAGTCTCACCAGAGCTTTCTCTGCTCATCTATAAACGGTATGAAGTATAGATGAACAGGAAGGTTCAGATGAGTTTGTGCATATGTGCAGTCTTACCAGAGCTTTCTCTGCTCATCTATAAACGGTATGAAGTATAGATGAACAAAAACGTTCAGATGAGTTTGTGCATATGTGCAGTCTAATCAGAGCTTTCTCTGCTCATCTATAAACGGTATGAAGTATAGATGAACAAAAACGTTCAGATGAGTTTGTGCATATGTGCAGTCTCACCAGAGCTTTCTCTGCTCATCTATAAACGGTATGATGTATAGATGAACAGGAAGGTTCAGATGAGTTTGTGCATATGTGCAGTCTCACCTGAGCTTTCTCTGCTCATCTATAAACGGTATGAAGTGTAGATGAACAAGAAGGTTCAGATGAGTTGGTGCATATGTGCAGTCTCATCAGAGCTTTCTCTGCTCATCTATAAACGGTATGAAGTATAGATGAACAGGAAGGTTCAGATGAGTTTGTGCATATGTGCAGTCTCATCAGAGCATTCTCTGCTCATCAGTAAACGGTATGAAGTATAGATGAACAGGAAGAATCAGATGAGTTTGTGCATATGTGCAGTCTCATCAGAGCATTCTCTGCTCATCTGTAAACGGTATGAAGTATAGATGAACAGGAAGGTTCAGATGAGTTTGTGCATATGTGCAGTCTCATCAGAGCATTCTCTGCTCATCAGTAAACGGTATGAAGTATAGATGAACAAGAAGGTTCAGATGAGTTGGTGCATATGTGCAGTCTCACCTGAGCTTTCTCTGCTCATCTATAAACGCTATGAAGTATAGATGAACAGGATGGTTCAGATGAGTTTGTGCATATGTGCAGTCTCACCAGAGCTTTCTCTGCTAATCTATAAACGCTATGAAGTATAGATGAACATGAAGGTTCAGATGAGTTTGTGCATATGTGCAGTCTCATCAGAGCTTTCTCTGCTCATCTATAAACGATATGAAGTATAGATGAACAGAAAGGTTCAGATGAGTTGGTGCATATGTGCAGTCTCATCAGAGCTTTCTCTGCTCATCTATAAACGGTATGAAGTATAGATGAACAGGAATAATCAGATGAGTTTGTGCATATGTGCAGTCTCATCAGAGCATTCTCTGCTCATCTGTAAACGGTATGAAGTATAGATGAACATGAAGGTTCAGATGAGTTTGTGCATATGTGCAGTCTCACCAGAGCTTTCTCCGCTCATCTATAAACGGTATGAAGTATAGACGAAAAGGAAGGTTCAGATAAGTTTGAGCATATAAGCAGTCTCATCAGAGCTTTCTCTGCTCATCTATAAACGGTATGAGGAATAGTTGACCAGGGTAGGTCCAGATAAACCTGAGCGCATGTGCAGTCTCACCAGAAATATATATCGAAAAGAATCAACAAAAACCCAGGAAATGGCGCTCAATCACGTTGTGCAGACTACTGTCGTGCCAACCGAGAGTGACAGTTACGTTATAATTTGTTAACAATTGCTAAGTAAAACACTAACGTGTACACTTCGTATGAGCTAACGCGATCGATAGATCACTTGTGTATTAATCATATTCTGCGGATAGGATTTATACACAAGTGATTTTTCGATTATAAATGATAACTTTGTAAACAAAATATGACGTCACTGTCACTCTTGGCTAGCAGGACAGTAGAAAGGGATACAGAAGTCAGGCAGCAACAACACAGCTAAAGAAGAGCAACCAGCTCTCTTCCTCAGCAAGACGATTGCCTTACTTCTGTCCTGCCAGCCAAACAAAACATGACGTCACTGTCACTCTTGGCTTGCAGGACAGTAGAAAGGCAACAACACAGCTAAAGAAGAGCAGCCAGCTCTCTCTTCCTCAGCAAGATGATTGCTTAACTACTGTCCTGCCAGCCAAGAGTGACAGTGACGTCATGTTTTGGTGACACAGTTATCAGGGGCTTATAATCAATAGCTCACTTGTGTATTAATCCTATCCTCAGGATAGGATTAATACACAAGTGATATATCGATTCGCATTAGCTCAAGTGAAGAGTGCACGTTAGAGTTTTACTTAGCAATTGTAAACAAAATATAACGTCACTGTCACACTTGGTTAGGTGTGACAGTAGCTCTCTCTTCCTCAGCAAGATGATTGCCTACCTAAAAGGGTTCACCAAGAACAACATCACAGATCAAGGACCATATGTCCAGAGGTCCAGATAAGGATAGTTTGCGCAACAAAATTGGCATTTATTTCGTTACCCATCAATTAAAACATGTGTTTAGGGTACTCAAAGAACCGTCTCGTTGAGACGGTTCTTTTGAGTACCGACAACATATGTTTTGGTCGAGAAATCAGAAAAATAATTTTCCAGTCCGCACTCTAATCTGGAGGCCTGAGGACCCAATGCAACATGCCTCTCCCGTTCTACAAACAAGGGGAGAAACAACAAACATAGAGGATCTTACATGGGTGCTCATGTTTTATTGAATTTATTTAACAAGTTGTGAAAAAGCGATAACATGTGAGGCTTGCTGAGCAAGACACATTAATCCTAGCTTAGTACTGGTTCAGCCAAGGAAGATCCGTCCCTCCATAACTGAAAGATTGTTGATGGGACGTAAAGAATCAAATCAAACAAACAAACAAACAAACAGTCAATGATACAAGAGCGCAAATATTAGATTCGATTTATCATATGACATAAAGATTACTTTGAAATCTCATTTCTGCTGTAAAGAATAAAATCGATAAACCACTAGTGGTAATAATACCATTACGTAAGGACGTCCGTTTTAAGGTTGTGTAAAACATGGCAAAACTTGACGTTTTTTAACAATGCTGCGTTTTTGATAATTTTAATGTCATGTGATAAATAGAATCTAACATTCGTGCTCCTGTATTATTGAATTTATATAATTCGTAGAGAAAAAGCGAAAAAATGCTCGACAAGCCTCGCATCTTATCACTTTTCCCCAGCTCGTACAATAGATTCAATAAAACTTGAGCACTCGTGCAAGATCCTCTATAAAGCAACGAGCTTTCTCTTACTCAGTAAGATAATTGATAAACATAAATTGACACATTAAAAATGACATCTATTATAGTTTCAAAGATGCATAGTAATGAGGTGATTCTATTTTTCTTATGAACAGGTAAAGCATGACTATTCACTGCCACGCGCACATGCAGTAATCTGTGGTAGGTTAAATATTACTGTAAACTGATGCTAACTGCACGCCCAAAATCAAGGTAAACTAGCCCGTGTTTGTTTACAACGATTCTCATCTATCTTTGAAACAATAATACTGTCTTGCCAGCCAAGACTGTCAGTGACGTCATGTTTTGTTTACAAAGTTATCAAGGGCATATAATCAATATATCACTTGTGTATTAATCCTATCCTCACGATATGATTAATACACAAGTGATCTATTGGTTTGCGTTAGCTCAAGTGAAGTGTACACATAAGTGGTTTGCTTAGCAATAATTGTAAACAAATTATTACGTCACTGTCACGCTTGGTTGGCACGAAAGTAGCAAAAACCCCACGCACAGTGAGAGCAACAACAAACAATGAATAAACAACAACAGAATCAACACCTTAGAACGAACAGCAGGCTAGGTCAAATATATTTAAACATATTTATCAGTGGAATTTGCGACCTGGGCCCTGAATTACAATGCCCTCTTAAAGTTAAGGACGACTTACGTTAAGTATTGATTTTTCAACATGCTATAGTAAATGCTAAATAAATTGCCTGGATCGATGCAGTACGTGTGGTCAAACATATCATTGTGATATTAAGAAAAACTCAAACTATTTTAATTTTAATCAGTTTGGAATGTTATTTTTCGTATCCAGAAAAATCAATACTTAACTTAAGTCTTCCTACACTTTAAGAAAGCATTGTAAGTTCGGGCCCAGGAATCTGATGTTAAAGCACAACAATTGTTAACAGCGTGCTCATCTACATATATTTTGATACCTAAACTCCGTTCAGAAATAGTGTGGCACCGGTTTTTCGCAGTTCCTGCTTTTATACGTCATTTTAGGTCCTACATCGCTGTGAGAAAGTTACTCGTGTCGGCCTCCCCTAATTTCTCCAGCAGGTTCTGTGCTTGTGCCAGCTTCTGGCAAAGCCCTGATATCATGAGAAAAATCATGAAATTGAAAAATACGCCAGCAGACTAAGACAATTTGACACTTTTGAAACGCCCTCCATGAACGTATAAGGAAATGACAATATTTCCATTATAATATTTGGGAGTGGTTATTTCAATTGGCGAGAAATTCGTGGGAAATTATAAAGCGTGACTACACACCGTATATCTGGAAAATTAAACGCTGATCTGGCGCCAACCTTAGTGTAAAATAACATTTCCTACTATTACAACTTGTTGTTTTTGTGTTTAACGTCCCACCAACAGCTAAGGTCATATGGAGACAGGGCCACGGCTTAGTCTCATCCAACAGACTGGTGAAACCGGTGATCAAACCTGCGACCCCTGGATTACAAGGCAAGTGGTTTACCACCTACACCACGGTGGCTCCTGTTACAACTTGAGGCTAATATTTCTTCAGCATAAAATCCAAACATTCCTACTTGTTATTGTTGTAGTTATTCTGCGGGTCAAATATTATTCAACATAATATAGCTTAAAAGCAGTTAAAAAGCACACAAAGACCAATGGAAGCTCATTTGCTATTTTTGATGAAAAATTAAACTTATTTTCACGGTGTACCTATTCGAAAAATCGATTATTGACCGATATCGTTATAAAAGATTGGATTCATGTTTATACACTAGTATGGCATAATAAAATACAAATCAACTTGTAGTGTCGATTAAACCAAGCAATTATAAATTGTGGTAAAAATGCCCCGTTTCAATTATACATTAATAATAACATGCTTATAATGTCCTGTTACCAAGTCATTACCTTTACTGTGCCTTTTTGTGAGCATAGCCATTTTTTCGTGAAAATTGCTATATTTGTAATGGTTAATGAGGTTAAGGGCATCCCCGTTGAAATTGCACAATTTTCTTCGTGCTTGCCACATGCATGCACTGTTGAAATATCTGCACGTCAACGTGGGTTTATAGCATGATATTGCTTAATCAATGCCTTGGAACTAATTGCCACCATTGCAGGCACCCGACCCCCTGATCCTAACTTTCACGTGTACTAGGACCGGTAAAACTTAAGGATATTTTTGTAGAATAAAGACTCGTTTTAATTGTAGCTTGTTATCAAAACATTTAATATTTGAGTAAAGGGTGTGTTGCATTTGAGCAATTTAAAAATAGACTCGAGAGACGTGAAGCATATCGATGAATATTGATGTATTTTATGTGGCAATCATCGTCAACTGGACTTAGTCTGTGGGCGCATTTCTGAATTTTCTAATTTTTCCCAAGATATCAGGGCTTTGTCAGAAGCACGTACAGCCACGGAACCTTGTGGAGAAATTAGGGGAGGTCTTCAAGAATAACTTTCTCACAGCGATGTAGGACCTAAAACGACATATAAAAGCGGGAACTGCGAAAAACCGGTGCCACACAATTTCTGAACGGAGTTTAGGTGACCAACGAAGGTTCTAGCGAGTCTGTACAAAAATGGGCAGACTCACCAGAATCGTCTCTGCTCATCTAAACAAATACGAGAGATAGGTGATCAACGAAGGTTCAGATGAGATCTTTCATCTGTGCAAACTCACCAGAACCGTCTCTGGTCATCTTCACAAAAAGAGATACCATGTAGGTAAATAGCGAAAATTCAGATAAATCTGTTCATATGTACATGAAGAAAATTATGTCGTAAGAAACGCTTGGATGAATATGACCAGGAATTGCCACAATCACATACTGCAGACCAACCCATGGCGCCGCGAGGATGAGACATAGAATAGAGAAGACCACAACCCATTTAAGCCAAGTATCCTTTATATGGGACATTGGCAAACAGTGCAGATCCAGATCAGACGCCGCAAAACGCGGCGTCTGATCAGTTTCTCTGCTGTTTGCTAAAAGAATTTTCTATTAAAATTTGTATAAAATGAAAAACATCAACCAACAATGCTTAAAAAAGAAATTGATCGGTCCAACTGATGAGATTGGGAATTTCCATTAGGCTTAAATGGTTTAAATAAAGCAGCCAGCTATCTCTTACTCAGCAAGATGATTGATAAACTACTGTCCTGCCAGCCAGGAGTGACAGTGAAGTCATGTTTTGTTTACAAAGTTATCAGGGACATAGAATCGATCGATCCCTTATGCATTAATCCTATCCACAGGATAGGATTAATGCGCAAGAGATGTGCCAATTCGCGTCAGCTCAAGTGGAGTGTACAGGTTAATGTTTTACTTAACAATTGAAAACACATCATGACGTCACTGTCACTCTTGGCTGGCAGGACAGTAGAAAGGGAGCACCAAAAGCCATATCCTAAAACAAAACCCAAATGAAAATGAATGCATAAAATACAAATACAATGGGGCAACATTAAACAAGAAATGAACAACAAGAGAATCAACACCTAAGAACGGACAAATATATTTAAACATATCTTTATTAACGAATTTTGCCCTGGATTCTGCTGTTGTTAAAACACACAAAAATGTTCTGTGCCTATCTACATCTATTTTGAGGCATAGGTGGCCAGTGATATTTCAGATGAGTCTGTCTATATATTCAAACTCACCAGAACCATTTCTGCTTATCTGCATAAAATATGAGGCATATATATTCCTGATGAGTATATACACATGTGCAAACTCAACGAAGCCATCCTGGCTTAGCCAAACAAAATAGGACGCAGAAGTAATCAGTCTAAGTTCAAATGAGTCTGTGTAAATGTGAAAACTCACCAGAGCCGTCTCTTTTATGAGATGTGCAGCGAATATCCAACTGAATCTTTGCATATGTGCAAACTCACCAGAACCGTCTCTGCTTATCCACACTATTAAAGCTTTAGGCGAGGCATAGTTGACCAGCGAAGCTTCAGACGAGTCTTAACAACGTTTCTGAATGAATAATTTGAAGAACAGGTAAATTTTGCCATCCAAGTGTCAAATAGTTTGGATCCAGATCAGGCCCAACAACTGTTGGGCCTGATCTGAATCCAAACTGTTGGCAATGGTTATTTGACATTGATAAAGAATGCGCATATGGGTGAAGTACCATCAGGCAGTGCAAAATGTTTACTATCATTAACATGAGCCTCACCGGCATCACTGCGTTGTGTCATTGAGCAAGAACATTAATCCTAGCTTAGTACTGGTTCAACCCAAGAAGACCTGTCCCTTTATAACTGAAAGACTGATGATGGGACATAAAGAATCAAATCAAACAAACAAACTATCATTAACATGAAAAGAAAGTATCTTATTTCCTTGGCTTGCTCAGTTAACCCAAATCACAGCATATAATCCCACAAATAACCTTCTATTGTTTCACACCTTTAACATAGCCTTAGATCTTAGCCTAATATAAGAGTTGGTAGGGGAGATAATCAATATGCAACTTTCTCTACAAAAATTATCGTGGTGCTAATTGGGGTGTTTCTTTTAAGAATGACAACATTTAATTTGGAAAAGTAGCTCCACAATCATCTAAAATTATATTCACAAATTCAATCCAAGGATCTTTCACAACCAAATTAGCGTAGAAATACTCCTTAAATTAAGTTTGTACCTGGCTTTACCAAGCATATTTTGCTTTTCAATGAAAAGCAAATTCTGATGGCTTAATGCAGGTAATTGCTTAATACAGTTCAATAATTTTTCAACAACCATTTTTTTTGGCAATATAACTAATTTTAAGAAAATGTTTTTCATCTGTTGTATTTACAAATGAACCCAGTTTAATAAGCCGAATGGAATACCCCATTGTTGTCAATTGGACAATTCTAATTCCATTTAAAAGGATGCCGGGTGGTATCTTTCAACTTTATTCAAATTTTAATAGAATTGTCTGTAAGCAAAGAGTGGAGAACCTGATCAGACGCCGCATTTTGTGACGTCTGATCCGGTTATGCAGTGTTTTCCTATGTCCCATAAAAAAGCTTAATTTGGTTATGACGTCCGTGGTCAAAAACTGAAACGGCTAGGGCAGTACCTATACCATTTAAAGCTATGTTAAATTATCCATAAATCACACCCTAACTTTAGAAAGCCAAGGAAATAAGATTTCAGTGCTATAATTTTGTTATAAAAAATAAAGTAATTAATAAAAATTAATGGACTAGTCGATAGTACTTATCTCATGGGCGTAAATCTGCAACTGCTGCAGCTTTCAGGTATTTGTACCTTCATTTAGTTTCATTGTGGGAAGTGAAGGTTCAAGTGACACTTTGCTGATAGGCAGGCTAATCTAGGGCTTCGCTGACCATCTATTCATAAGTGCATTAAGTTTGTTTAGGTAACATTTGCCTAATTTAATTAAACACAAAGAACCCAAATTTTAAGTATAACATAAAAATAATTACAAAATAATTAAACAATATATTGGAAGTCATTTTTGCAATTCTCTTAGGTATTTTTCCGAATTAAAGATCCAGTAAGAGTAACGCTTGCAATTTAAACTTCGGATATTTACAAATGAAACATGAAAAAGAATGATATAGGGGTAGTAAATATCGCCATGAAGGAAAATATAGGGGAAGCAACTCTTGCTTTTTTCTAATAAGTATTTATACAAATGCAATTTAAGACAAGTACAGGGTAAGTAACTTGCCACATTCTTGTGAGTATATTAACAAATGCATTTCAAGAACACTATAGGGAAGTAACTCTTGCCATATTTCTAGTAAGTAAATATGCAATTTAAGAATATAAGAAAAGTAGCTCTAGCCATATTCTTTTGAGTATATTCACAAATGCAATTCAAGAACAGCACTATAGGGGAAGCAACTCTTGTAAGTTTCTAGTAAGTAAATATATAAATCCAATTAAAGCTTTTTATAAGGGAAGTCGCTCTTGATTGACATACTATTTTGGAATATATTTACAAATGCAATTCAAGAACAATAATATAGGGGAAACAACACTTGTAAGTTTCTAGTAAGTAAATATACAAGTGCAACTTTAGAATTTTATAAGGGAAGTAACTCTTGTCATAGTGAGATGAGAGTAATTAAAGACCTTTATAAGGAAAGTAACTCTAAATTGACATATTTTGAGTATATTTACAAATGCAATTCAAGAACTTTAAAGGAGAAGTAACTCGTCATGTTACTGAGAGTATATTTACAAATGCAATTCAAGAACAACAATATAGGGGAAGCAACTCATTTCTAGTAAGTAAATATACAAATGCAATTCTGGAACAACTATATAGGGGAAGCAACTCATGTAATTTTCTTGTAAGTAAATATACAAATGCAATTCAAGAATTATATAGGGGAAACAACTCTTCTAATGTTATTTAAGTAAATATACAAATGCTATTCAAGATAAACTAAATAGGGGAAGCAACTCGTGTAAGTTTCTCTACCAAGTAAATATACGAATGCAATTCAAGAACAACTTTATAGGGGAAGCAACTCTTCTTATTTTCTAGTTAGTAAATATACAAAAGCAATTCAAGAACAACAATATAGGGGAAGCAACTCTTCTAGGTTTCTATTAGTAAATATATGAATGCAATTCAAGAGTAACTATATAGGGGAAGCAACTCTTGGTTTCAAATAGGTAAATATACAAATTCAATTCAAGAACAACATTATAGGGGAAGCAACTCAATTCTAGTAAGTAGTATACAAATTCAATTCAAGAACAAATATAAAGGGGAAGCAACTCCTGTAAGCTTCTTGTAAGTAAATATAAAAATGCAATTGAAGAACAACTATATATGGGAAGCAACTCTTCTAATGTTCTTTTAAGAAAATATACAAATGCAATTCAAGAACAACAATATAGGGGAAGCCATTCTTCTGAGTAAATATACAACTGCAATTCAAGAACAACAATATAGGGGAAGCAACTCTTGCAAGTTTCTCTAGTAAGTAAATAGACAAATGCAATTCAAGAACAACAATATAGGGGAAGCAACTCTCCTAAGCTTATATTAGTAAATATATGAATGCAATTCAAGAACAACTCTTAGTTTTAAATAAGAAAATATACAAATGCAATTCAAGATTAACTATATAGGTGAAGCAACTCTTCTAAGTTTCTATTTAGTAAATATACAAATGCAATTCAAGACCAACAATATAGGGGAAGCAACTCATTTCTAGTAAGTAAATATACAAATACAATTCTAGAACAACTATATAGGGGAAGCAACTCGTGTAATTTTCTTGTAAGTAAATATACAAATGCAATTCAAGAACTATATAGGGGGAACAACTCTTCTAATGTTATTTAAGTAAATATACAAATGCTATTCAAGATGAACTAAATAGGGGAAGCAACTCGTGTAAGTTTCTCTACTAAGTAAATATACAAATGCACTTCAAGAACAACTATATCGGGGAAGCAACTCTTCTTAGTTTCTAGTTAATAAATATACAAATGCAATTCATGAACAACAATATAGGGGAAACAACTCTTGTAATTTTCAGTAGTAAGTAAATATACAAATGCAATTCAAGCACAACTATATAGGGGAAGCAACTCTTCTAAGTTTCAATTAGTAAATATATGAATGCAATTTAAGAACATCGACAAAGGGGAAGCAACTCATTTCTAGTAAGTAAATATACAAATGCAATTCAAGAACAACTATATAAGGAAGGCAACTCGTTTTTTTCTGGTATGTAAATATACAAATGCAATTCTAGAACAACTATAAAGGGAAAGCAACTCGTGTAAGTTTCTTGTAAATAAATGCTTTTCAATAACAACTATATAGGGGAAGCAACTCTTCAAATGTTTTTAAGTAAATAAAAAAATGCAATTCAAGAAGAACTATAAAGGGGAAGCAACTCGTGTAAGTTTCTTTTAAGTAAATATACCAATGCAATTCAAGAACAACAATATAGGGGAAGCAACTCTTGTAAGTAAATATACAAATGCAACTATATAGGGTAAGCAACTCGTGTAAGTTTCTCTACTTAGTAAATATACAAATTCAATTCAAGAAGAACTATAATGGGGAAGCAACTCGTGTAAGTTTCTTTTAAGTAAATATACAAATGCAATTCAAGAACAACAATATAGGGGAAGCAACTCTTGTAAGTAAATAAACAAATGCAACTATATAGGGGAAGCAACTCGTGTAAGTTTCTCTACTTAGTAAATATACAAATTCAATTCAAACACAACAATATAGGGGGAGCAACTCTTTGTAAGTTTCTAGTAAAAAATACACAAATGCAATTTAAGAACATTTTAGGGGAAGCAACTCTTGTCATATTCTTGTTAGTATATTGACAAATGTAGTTTAAGAACATAAATATAGGGGAAGCAACTCATGTAAGTTTCAAATACGTAAATATACAAATGCAATTAAAGAACATTATAGGGGAAGTAACTTGTAAATTTCTAGTAAGTAAATATCAAATGCACTTCAAGAACACTATAAGGAAGTAACTCTTGCCATATTCTTGTGAATATATCTACAAATGCAATTTAAAAACATTATAGGGAAGTAACTCTTGTGAGTAAATATACATATGCAATTCAAGAACAGGCCAAGGTGTTAAAACAACCAGTCCTTATCCATCGGCCTTGCTCTGCAATCATTTCGCTGAGAGAAAGAGAGAGAGGAGAGAGAGAGAGATTATTGATTTACTTTAAAATGTTCGAAATGGCTAAGTGCAAAATATACCTGTTTATAGAAGGAAAAGCAAACCTCTGAGAGTTGAAGAGAAGAGAAAAAAAAGTGCAAAATGTGAATGAACAGCAGATTTTTTCCACGGCAGAGTTGTTTATACCTGGTGAAAACGCCATATATGTGTATGCAAATTTTAATTGAGATTTCCAAGGACCAAATACATGGAATCATACCACACCCACTTTCAAATCCATTTCAAAATACTCTGGACGTCCTAAGGTTTCTTGGGCTCGATGGGATTAAATCAAACTTTTTTGCAAACAACAAAGGCGTAGATCAGGCTGCGCTTCCGCGCGGTCTGATCAGCGCCTTTTTTGTCATCTTTATTTATTTAAAGAGTGTGGTGTGTTTAGCTACATTAGCTAGGCTTCTTTGCGGCCCTCCATGCAAAATATATTTAGCAATTGTTTTGAATTGGTCAGTCCAGCCACATCAGATATTATATTTTATTTTCTGGCATAATGATACAAACGCCAATCACCCGTCAACGATTTCCATGTAAAACATTGCAAAATTTTTGAACGCAGCGGCTGCGCTAACGTGACGTTAGATTTTGAGACTAGGGCACAAAGTGGACATATCTGATCAAAAGGGAAAGCCAAAACCAATTTCAAATCATTGCTTAGTCACTAAAACCAAGAAAAGCAAAACAAACGCTGAAAGTTTTTGAGTTCCCATCGATAAATAAAGACACGGTTTTTACAATTTGACGTTTTATTCATGAGATTTACGTTATCGCATTTAAACGGTGCTTCAACCTGATGTTTCGTGAATCTCATAAACAAATATTGCTGTTAGATGTCATGTCTTCCAACATGTATGACCAATATTAATGAATAAAGGCCTTAACTCTTAGTATGGGCGGAAAATTAAAATGTAATGTCAACGTTATCTCACAAATGAGTCACGGTATTTTTTTTATAATTCAAGGTTTTAATAACTATGATGTGGGCTTCATAGCCTATTATTGTCTTGGTTCTCTGTTTCACTGTTGTATTGAAGTATCAATACAACCACGCAACTAGCAATTTAGTAATATAGTCCCATGAAACATCTCAAGATAAGCTGTCAGAAGCATAAAACAGAGAGTCTATTATTGTCATCCAGGTGCATGAGAAACTACATGAAAAGTTGTTCATGTATACATGCTCATTTCTTTGAATAAATGAAACTGGTTGAGAATTTATTTAAAAAAGCTTATGGTTAAAAACTAATTTATTGAACAGACATATGTGGTAGGTACACATTGGAATTGCCTCACAGAGGCAATTCCAATGTATACTTACTACATATGTTACTGAAAATAAGGAAGGAAAATATTTGGCAATTTACATTTTTCAAGTATCATGTCCATTGTTTTCATCTCTTTTAAATATCACAAACTGCCTATCAGTGCTAAAAACCTGTCACTATATAGCAAATTGTTTATATTTACTTGACAGCTATACCACAAAATTTAATTTAATGAACTATGCTTTTGCTAAGCTGCTACTTGCGCGGTTGTAAACCATAAGACGTTTACTCAAATGACTCAGTGCGTTTTGGCGCCATAGACGGCGGTTGATGTTTTTTCAGCGTAAAAACTCTATCACACCTGCCAAACACCCAATAACATTAATAAACGTAAGATGCATTAAATGAGAGATAAACGAGACCATACAAAAATCCACAGGATTGTCATTTTTGCGTTGCTTTAAATGAGTGTGAATTTTACTTACTGACCCCGTCTGCAATGGCTGCTCTCGTAAAATGCCTATTTAAAGGATGGCGTCTGTAACTTGTCGTTTCATTTGTCTAAAATTCTGTTTTCGTCATAACGATTGATATTTTTCATTGAGTAAGGTGAGTCAAAAAAGATGTAAAACATGAAAAATTGCTAAATTTATTTTGCATAGTTTATATACATACGTATAGACTCGTACATACTATACAAGGGCCCAGACCTGTATTTGTTTTTCGATAGACATCCATTATAGCTTTTAAGTAAGCTATGGTCCTCACAACTCTTCAAACACAATGAAGCTGCCATAGAATTACAGATTGGACCTAGTTCAACCAATAAACAAATATGAGATACCATGGTGACCACCATGTTTTACTACATTTGGCCCCTAAAGGAGGGCACCCTACATGAGAGGAAAATTTATTGAAAAAAAAAAGCAAAATGCAAGTTCCTTTTTTCTAAACCACACCAGTAAACTTGATCAACAAAAGCAGTGATATGCTGTATTAAAGAGTGCAGCAAATATATATCCGTCTAGTTAATAAAAATCTTTTCCCGTAATTTTATTGTTGACCAATCACAAAACAATTTTCAACTTAAATATTGTGCTGAGCTTCCACCCACCTTTTGAGCAAATCAGTGCCCTTTTTATAACTACAGGTCTGTGACCACAAGACACAATACGCCTATTCGACTGGCCATTTCCTGCTTCATGACCATATGATGACATCATCTGTGTTGCACAGTATCTATTCGACTGGGAATATTTCGTGATTTCGCAAATCTTCGTGCTTTACGAAGATTACAAGATCAATCCACGTAAGGTAGAAATCATCTAGTCTGGTACCCTATTGCTTGACTTTTCGCTTACTGTAAAGGCGGCATCTCATGAATGCGTAATTAGGACTAGTTAAACTTAGGCATATGTAAAAGCTGAAAAGGAGGCGTGGTTTGATTCAGAAGTAACTGTATCATCTTGCGCCATTATCTCAGTATAGACGCAAAACACATTATTTAGACCTTAAAACGCCAGCAAAATAACTGCATCTGAAAATGTCTATTTAACATAAGCAGGGAGGCAAACATTGTGGACCCAGATCAGACTGCTCCTGTAGGAGCAGTCTGATCTGGATTCACACTGTTTTTCTATGAAGCTTCAAACAGTTTAGTGGACGACAAATATACATTTTGTGACTATGCGCTTTAAGGGTTAATAAATGTGAGTTCAGTGTGTAAACGGTTAGGATTTTCATGAAATGCACGCACGTTTGCGCGGCTCAAAAAGCTTATTAACTATTTACCAAATTATAAATGAAACCTGATTTCCCTTCCTTAGCAGATGAAATAGCCATACCACACCCAGATATGAATATTAAAGTTACCGCCTTTACAGAAAGCGAAAGTCAAGTAATACCATTATAACAGCCTTACGAATTCTAATATCCATTCTCAATGAGGCGATTTGTTTGGACACCCAAGATGAGTGAAAAGTGTCCTGGGTGCTCGGGAGGGCCGTCTCAGTGAGAGCGTCCAGGCCATGTGTTTAAACTAAAGGACAAGAAAATCACAAATTTACACATTAAGGTTCACATATGTGGACCCATATGTGTTCTACCTGTCATCTAATCCTTAAAGAATATAGCACATCTATTCAAAAAATTTTGCTTGGTTTCACAATTGTTTGCTATACATTAGGCCTCCAGAGTCAAAGTTTTCAACTAAAACACGTTATGGGTGCTCAGGAGTGTCGTCTAAGGTAGACGGTTCTTGTGAGGCCCCTATGCAGGTATAAACATATATGTTGTGGGTGCTCAGTCGAGCCGGCTTAATAAAGTGGTTTGATTGGCCACCCAAAGTAAGAAAGAGGGCAAGGATCAGGAATCGATACAATCAAGTACCACACCTGACCCAGGATACCAATGGGAAAGTGACAACGTCACAATTAGACATCACAAACGAGAGCCAAGACATCAGCCCTTTTCCAGCAGGTGACCACACGGCATGAACAAACAGACGTGTATGAAAGTATAACAAAACAAGACAGAAATAACATAAATGATCCACAAAAGAAGCACCGCCTTGGAACGGTCAGTAAAAATGTGTCCTTGGTGCTCGGGAGGGTCGTCTCAGTGAGACAGTTCTCCTGAGCATCCAGGACATGTCTAAACTAAAGAATTAGAAAATCACAATTTCACACATTAAAGTTCGCACTTCCTTACCTATGTGTGTTCTACATATCATCTTATCCTTAAAGCTGCTTAGTCTGTAACTTTTGATCTTCTAATTTCAAAAATAATGTTTTTATTTTTCAAGAACACAGTAAAAATACTCAAATTCAGGTAAACATTTTACCATTTTCGTAAATCTTAACAAGTTATCACTATCAAAACAACTGCATTTATGTTAAAATTCAACGGTCTATAATTATTGGAGGGACGCAAATAATTACCAACAAGAGAAAAATACACCTATTTGATAAGATAATTCACTTTTCAATGCAGTTTTCAGCTGTACTGAACATTTTTATTGTGAAAACATAGCTTAACTCTACTTTTATAAATGATTTAAAAAGAAAATAAAAATTTTCGAAAAATGTTCAAAGTTACAGAGTATGCAGCTTTAAAGAATATAACATTTATTCAATAACTTTTGATTGGTGTCCTAATTGTTTGCTATACATTAGCCACTCACTGTATAAATGTAGATAGAGAAGTACCAATCAAAAGGATTCTGCTTTCAGTCTGTCTGGAACTATGGTATGTAAAATCAGTTAAATCTGGAAAGGGTTTAACAATATTTATCTGGAAAGGGGGTTCATGCCTTTCTGGAAGTGATTGATAAAGTATTAGGTGCATGTATCTATATACATGCATTTTAAGGGGTTTCATCGTGGCTGGGTATCCCACGCTGTAGGAACATGTACATCCCAATCCATTTTGATATTTGATTATCATACAACTTCATTTGCATGTGAATACATTATATTTGTAAATGTTTTTTATTGATCCACGATAAGCAACATGCAACTAGAAACCAGCACTTTGACGTCATATTGGGGACGTTGCAAATTGCCATTCCCTTGATTATGGTCTATAACAATCCACCATGAGTGTCCATGTAGGATAGAGATATCTCACCCGAGGGGTCGGAATTTTAACCAGGGACGAGGCTTGCCGAGTCCCTGGTTAAATTCTGACCCCGAGGGTGAGATATCTCTATCCTACATGGACAGGCTCATGATGGATCGTTTTTCTCCCACTTTTCCGAGGTTTTTTGTCGGAACATAAAAAAGTCAAAAATCCTGAAAATTTTAACTTTTTACTCGTTGGATTTACATTATTTCTGAGTTCTTGGTTGTTTTAATCGGGTATTCAAATGGGTGTAAACGTAGTTTGCACCTTGTTATTGACTAGAAACCACGATTGGAGCATTAGTTTAGTTGCAAAATGCAAAATAAAATCCTTCTATGCCACCTGTGCCTTTAGCGTCACATTGCCGTTATCGCCACGTGGTGCACGTTCGGTGACGTAATTAACGTTATATGACGTCAATACGTAACGTTTACCCTTGCTCGGTGTCTTTGAGCTACTTAGGCGCAATATATTGGTCCTTTGAATATCATTTTTTGGGAAAAAAGAATATTTTACTCGGCCCATGTAAGAAAGCTGTCACGTGGTCATGAAATTTCTATCTTACATGACCTGACAGCCTATCTTACATGGTCAAAGGTGGGAGAAACACTACTTCCTGCTGCCAGGGCTAGAACCGTTGCATCTCGACCTTATGTTTGACCATTTCCTGAATCAGTGATAGACAATTCCAAAATCAAAAGATTTACATTTTATCATATGACGTCGCGTCTGGAAGTGATATAACGCCATGCTAGTGGTTTATCGATTTTTGGGAAACGTTATGAAGTCCATAGCTACGTTGCGTACATAAAGACAAAAGTATGTCGTTTTTACGGCAGAAATGAGATTTCAAAGTAATCTTTTTTTTTTTTTTTTTTTTTTTTTTTTTTTTTTTTTTGCTTTATTCTCCCCGTCAATTGGTGTGTAGGGGGTCAAAAGTAATCTTAATGTCATATTATTGAAACGGACCTGGCATGGTCCTCCTCCCTTGAAGATGTGCGAATTATGGTTCGTCACGAAGCCTGTCCCCAGGAGGAAATCTAGTGCTTATATGCGCTGTTGTCAGCAAGGCAGCCAGTGCCGTGCCGTAAATCAGGCCTGGGTTTATCATACCTTAGGTGACCTTTGTCCCCGTACTTGGAAATGACTGGGATGACAACCCTAAAGCTGTAGTTAGCGAGAAAGCATCATTTGTCAATGTTGACAACATGTGGGAAGCCATCTTGGATTGTTAGTTGGAGTGCTTCGGCTCTCGTCGCTATACACCTTTATGTCACACGTCGTGACATCACGTCGCTGCCAGCGGCCAATCAGCGGGCCTGAAACCGTGACAAGACTCTCTGGTTGGCTGAGCAGTGATGATGTCACGATTTTGTCATATGTTGTCATTCTTGTCATAGGCGGGCTATTTAAATGACAAGCGTTTGACAAACGCCCGGAATCTGTCTCGGGATCGAGTAAACAAACTCACGTCAAATCTCTTTAAGAATTCTTGTGTACAGTTTCGTACCCAATCTCTTCAACCTTAGTAGTGGGTAGCTTTTGCTAACTTTAAAACAATCCGCTTAAGTGTAGAGGAGAGAATTGCAATTTCGTGTTAAGGAAAGGTATTTGAACAGAACTTTTGGCCTTAATTTTAAGTTGTTAGTACCTCATAGACGCCGGGAATTCGTTCTAGGGAGGTCGGGACGTAAGGTGTCCAGCTTGGTGATCTTAACAGGATCTAAAACGAAGGAGTCGCGCTCCGTTTTTATTGTATCATTTTTACTGTGGGAACTTCCTGGGTTGAGCTAGGTAGAGTGCCTCTGACACACGTACTCTTCGTCTGGGGCCCCAGACCGCACGGCCTATTCCTGCGCTATACACCAAACCATGGCAGTTCCCACTGTGGGCTAAAAGTTCTATAGTAATTTTGAGAGGTTAATATACATGGCCAAATGTTGACCTGCTAGTGAAAGGTTTCTATTGCAATTCTCGCCTCTAGACTGAGCATCGTACCCATCTCACTACTCACCCTTGTCCACATGTCCCCTCCCCATATCGATGGCTCACTGTAATAGGCTATAGGCGCAGCAGCACTTACATATTAAACTGTATAATCATAGCATTGATTAAAGCTGCATACTCTGTAACTATGAACATTTTTCGAATTTTTTTATTTTCTATTAGAATCATTCGTAAAAGTAAAATTAAGCTGTGATTTCACAATAAAAATGTTCAGTACAGCTGAAAACTGCATGGAAAAGTGAATTATCTTATCAAATAGGTGTATTTTTCTCGTGTTGGTAATTATTTGCGTCCCTCCAATAATTCTAGACCGTTGAATTTTAACATAAATGCAGTTGTTTTGATAGTGATAACTTGTTAAGATTTACGAAAATGGTAAAATGTTTACCTGAATTTGAGTATTTTTACTGTGTTCTTGAAAAATAAAAACATTATTTTTAAAATTAGAAGATCAAAAGTTACAGACTATGCAGCTTTAAGCACTTGCACAATCATACACATGTTTTAACTGGTTTCTCAATGTGTGCCCAGCCATTCAATGTAGGCTAACTTCATACGTGCACATTCAGATAAGTTCTTTGTGAACTGAGACATTTAGTAAATACGCTACCATAGTTAAGGCTGAATTAGTTTATATTATAGCATGCAAGATTGACTGTTAGGTGAATACGTGGGTAAATCTAAGCAGCAGACGGGCTCTTAGTCGTCATTTCACTCCCCATTGTTGGTCCAGTATAACTCCCCATACATAGCCCAAAAGACCGGGAATCTACAATCACCACATTCCCCCTTTATTATTATATGCTCGGTAAACCCTGTATGTGAGACCGTGAGGGACGTTACAAAATTTGGTGGCAGCGGTGGGATATAAATAAAATCAGATTAATTATTTCGCTATTCATCAAGTTGTCTTAGAAGACGATTATACGCAATGCAATTTTCATAACTGTTGTTCTAGAATGAGTAATTCTTAGAAGTTTTGTTAATGAAATAGGCTATTTTTATGTGAATACGATATCAGTAAATTAGTGTTACTGAGCCTGTGTATGGCAACGTTGTAATATTTTGAGGTATTAGTGAGCCTATAATTTAGTTTTATTTAAAGATTGCATTGCGTTTTGGTGAAGAGCGTTGTAGTTGCCTTAGCGTACCCTCACGACTCATAGTTTGCTTATCATATATGATTGTTGCTGCGCCAGAATATAAGACCTAGTTGAGCAGTTTCCTCCCAGTCCTGTTATCACTTTGTACACTTTTTTTTAATTAACACAAACACATCCCAATGGCTTCTTGTGATGAACCAGACGTTTTAACTTGCACACGTCCTATATACCGGAGAGGACTTTGGAAATATCATCACACCTGGATTTGGTCAGTTTGGCGAAGGCCGTCCTCGGCCCTTTCCCTGATCCCGAGCATAGATTCCCGTCCTTCGCCTCTGACTAAATCCTTGATGGACGGAACTCCTAGCTGTAAGGTCCGGTTTTGAGTTCCCCGGCGTAAAGAGCATGTAGGCAACCTCAAACACTTATTAAATGAATATCAATCCGGTTTAGTAACCGGAAGGGCGCTATAATGTAATGCCTAACAAATAAAGCACTGAGAGTACATGTATATGTATTTTGGCTACGATGACCGCTAGTTGTTGTTGTTAAAATATATAAATTATCCTCAGCTAAATAAGCAAGGAACATGTGTTTTTGTAAAATGATACTGGATAGGTATCATTATTTTTTTTTCATGTTGTTAGGGATCTATTTATTAAGTAGGCTGTGTGACCAATGTTGATCGATAGGTCCCTGTTGAATTAAAGAACGTTTACATATAAGTAGCCAGTAAAACAATGAATAAACAATTTATACATGTATATATTTTATTGAACCACATCAAATTATCTGAAACCACATGTATGAATGATCAAGTAAAACACAACTAATGAAAAAGACTCCTCATGAAACAGCTTATAATTCTTTCTGAGGGGAGCCGTGGTTGTACGGCATGTCTGTGTTGATCATCTAATCATTCTTATACTAATTATTATATGCATGTACAGCAACGCTCCATTATTACCATTTATCATGGGGCTAGTATCTTATAATTATTCGAGTAGATATCCGCCTATGCTGTGTGGCGAACTGTCATATAAGACGCAGATGCGTCTTCTTGTACTGACATATATATATATATGTATTGTATTTGTATTTACCACCCCCATAATTAGCCTAATGTAATGGCCGTGGAAAATTATAAGTTGCCAAACGCACCGTCCTTTATGCAGCTTTCAGTAATATTATGGTGGGATTACATATAATTTGTTACTGAAGACCTTACTGAGTCGTTGCTTCAAGACGAAGCTTGATAGACAGGCACTTGTTGCTGAAGCACCATTTTCCCGTGGCTGTCAGCCAGAGAGAAGAAACAACATGGGGACGGCGCCAACCATTCCAGAGTTAGAAACCCCCTCCAGCGACGCCATAACCCTGGAAGACCAGCCTATGGAGGACACTTATTATATTAATACCTCATGCTTTCTAACAATGGCTTTGTCTCTCCTGCCCCTCCTTCCTCTCCTGAACCTGGCGAGACCCTCCCCTTATACCCAACTGACCTGGATATGCAATCCAGGGCTGCTCCTGTTCCCTCTCCTCTGCAGACTATCCCTCCCCTGCCTGACTTCCCTGTGAGTTTGGAAAGGCCAAACCCACTTGACCATTGATATTTCCTTTTGGGTGCCCCGAGTGCCGAGGACGACTCTCCTCAGGCACGCCTCATACGTGAGGCACGGGACAGGGCAATCCGGGCGGGACCAAGGCACTATTCAGTGCAGTTCATTCCCATGACCCTCTTTGCCGTGAAGAAGGTCGAATCTGTCAGGATTGAGGGTAGGGAATACTCTCTATCCTCATATTGGATAGAGGAACCCCAAGCTAGTTTGTCTAAGGAGGTCAGTACTCAGACCTCCACATTGTCGAAAGAGCCCTTGGTCTAGTTTGACCCAAATTTTCCCCACCATTCTTCCTGCCCACCTTATCCCCTCCCCATGAAGCCCAGTCCACTTCCCCTATGATATATATTGTTGTTCATTTATATGTTTGTTGTTTAAAAAAAAAAAGTAATAATAATATTAAGAAGAATAACTAATTTTTGATTTTAACCCACATACGTTTAATATCCTTTCTGTACGACAAAGACAAACAGTGCTGACCCAGATCAGATGCCACAATATGCGGTGTCTGATGTGAGTCTACACTGTTTACTAACAGATTGATCTATTGAAATAAGAGATATGTAATAAAATATGGCCCGCCCCTTAAAACAGAAATGGACTAGCCCAATTTATACCAAAAGAAAATTTTATGCAGCTTAACTTTACATACTTTTATGCAAGGGAGAAAATACATTTAGATTTACATGCAATTTTGAATATTAGGTTACTTCCCTTGTTTAATACATTTTATTCTAACTTAAATTAATTCAGTATCAATTTCTTACTGCAAACTTAAATTTAAATAATACCATCATCTCTGTAGAATTTATATATACTGTATTACTATATGATCCATTAAAAAAAAAAAAAAAAAAAAAAAAAAAAAAGAGGAATTAGAATCTGAAATATGAAATAAAAGATGCACAGAAAACTCAGAGTCTGCTAGAAACTTTAAATATGTCTTTCTTGTTAATCCAGACCAAGTATGGTCTGCAGTGTGTAAACTTCCAGTCTCATTCTTGCAGACCTTGACATTAATATGTACTAGTGAGTAATACCAAAATTTTAGTTTCATTATGTGTGGAGCAGTTTTAGCAAGGTTTGCGGGAATGGTCTGTGAATGTGGCACGATGTGGTGAGGTGATGGGCCATCACTTCACCATATTGTGACAAATCCCCAATTTTTCATAGTGGAAGCCCTGATAAAAGAAGATCTCCTCTCATTCCATCAGTAGGTCAGTGTCTGTTTATTTCGGTTCTGTAAAATTTTAGAAAACTGCTGCATTTTTCTCTAATGATGGACTGTGTGGAATCTTTGTTGTCTGGTCGGTTGAGCTGTTGAATGAAAGATAAAATAAAATAAGTTACTTATGGCAACATAGGTCACTTATATTTGACTTAAAATTTTATGAAATATAAATGTTATTGTGGTGTTCCCTAAGTTGATTCATCTGTGGAAGGTGACACAGGGTAGCACAATTTAACAGCCTAACCGAAAAAGTATAGTCCAGTTCATGTAAAACAAAGAAGAAAAAAAATCAATATTAAAAGTGAACCTCACTGGAACTTAATACCTGGGAGTAAAAGTCTGTACCAATAATGGTATTGGCTTTTCTTCTGTGTATTTTAAACCATAGAATTTTCATGAAAGATGACATATTGAAGAAAGAAAAAAATCATTTATAAACGTATGTTCTATGGTGGAGTTCACTTGTAAGTTGGGAGCGAGACCCATGTTGGGTAGACATCGGTGTCGCTTCCCTTCATGACGAATCATAATTGTGAAGTTCGAGGACGAACTTTTTCGAGGAAGGAGGGTAATGAAACGGACCTGGCATGGTCCTCCTCCCTTGAAGATGTGCGAATTATGGTTCGTCACGAAGCCTGTCCCCAGGAGGAAATCTAGTGCTTATATGCACTGTTGTCAGCAAGGCAGCCAGTGCCGTGCCGTAAATCAGGCCTGGGTTTATCATACCTTAGGTGACCTTTGTCCCCGTACTTGGAAATGACTGGGATGACAACCCTAAAGCTGTAGTTAGCGAGAAAGCATCATTTGTCAATGTTGACAACATGTGGGAAGCCATCTTGGATTGTTAGTTGGAGTGCTTCGGCTCTCGTCGCTATACACCTTTATGTCACACGTCGTGACATCACGTCGCTGCCAGCGGCCAATCAGCGGGCCTGAAACCGTGACAAGACTCTCTGGTTGGCTGAGCAGTGATGATGTCACGATTTTGTCATATGTTGTCATTCTTGTCATAGGCGGGCTATTTAAATGACAAGCGTTTGACAAACGCCCGGAATCTGTCTCGGGATCGAGTAAACAAACTCACGTCAAATCTCTTTAAGAATTCTTGTGTACAGTTTCGTACCCAATCTCTTCAACCTTAGTAGTGGGTAGCTTTTGCTAACTTTAAAACAATCCGCTTAAGTGTAGAGGAGAGAATTGCAATTTCGTGTTAAGGAAAGGTATTTGAACAGAACTTTTGGCCTTAATTTTAAGTTGTTAGTACCTCATAGACGCCGGGAATTCGTTCTAGGGAGGTCGGGACGTAAGGTGTCCAGCTTGGTGATCTTAACAGGATCTAAAACGAAGGAGTCGCGCTCCGTTTTTATTGTATCATTTTTACTGTGGGAACTTCCTGGGTTGAGCTAGGTAGAGTGCCTCTGACACACGTACTCTTCGTCTGGGGCCCCAGACCGCACGGCCTATTCCTGCGCTATACACCAAACCATGGCAGTTCCCACTGTGGGCTAAAAGTTCTATAGTAATTTTGAGAGGTTAATATACATGGCCAAATGTTGACCTGCTAGTGAAAGGTTTCTATTGCAATTCTCGCCTCTAGACTGAGCATCGTACCCATCTCACTACTCACCCTTGTCCACATGTCCCCTCCCCATATCGATGGCTCACTGTAATAGGCTAAAGGCGCAGCAGCACTTACATATTAAACTGTATAATCATAGCATTGATTAAAGCTGCATACTCTGTAACTATGAACATTTTTCGATTTTTTTTATTTTCTTTTAGAATCATTCGTAAAAGTAAAATTAAGCTGTGATTTCACAATAAAAATGTTCAGTACAGCTGAAAACTGCATGGAAAAGTGAATTATCTTATCAAATAGGTGTATTTTTCTCGTGTTGGTAATTATTTGCGTCCCTCCAATAATTCTAGACTGTTGAATTTTAACATAAATGCAGTTGTTTTGATAGTGATAACTTGTTAAGATTTACGAAAATGGTAAAATGTTTACCTGAATTTGAGTATTTTTACTGTGTTCTTGAAAAATAAAAACATTATTTTTAAAATTAGAAGATCAAAAGTTACAGACTATGCAGCTTTAAGCACTTGCACAATCATACACATGTTTTAACTGGTTTCTCAATGTGTGCCCAGCCATTCAATGTAGGCTAACTTCATACGTGCACATTCAGATAAGTTCTTTGTGAACTGAGACATTTAGTAAATACGCTACCATAGTTAAGGCTGAATTAGTTTATATTATAGCATGCAAGATTGACTGTTAGGTGAATACGTGGGTAAATCTAAGCAGCAGACGGGCTCTTAGTCGTCATTTCACTCCCCATTGTTGGTCCAGTATAACTCCCCATACATAGCCCAAAAGACCGGGAATCTACAATCACCACATTCCCCCTTTATTATTATATGCTCGGTAAACCCTGTATGTGAGACCGTGAGGGACGTTACATTATAACTAGAATCTAACATTCGTGCTCTTGTATTAACTCGTTGCGAAAAAGCGATAAAATGCTCGGCAAGTCTCGCTTTTTATCTCTTTTCCCAACTCGTTTAATAAATTCAATAAAACATGAGCACTCATGTAAGACCCTTTATGTACACAACATTGTTAATTTGAACAAATATAAGTCATGAATTGCTGTATCTGACTGGTAAATGCTTGATTTCGGGGATGAATATTTTCATTATCATGTGCAATTGTTATAGACCATATGTCAAGATATATAACTTCATTTCTTAAATCTTTAAACTCTTCGAAAATAATACTTTTCTGATTTTCAGACATCCTAACGTCAAACCGAGTATTATCCTCAAAGAAAACATGGGGACCTTTAATAAAAACAATTGCTTCTGGTTTTGCTGCAAGTAGATGTTTAATTGCACTAGCTAAACGTTGTATCTTAAAGCGAAATAAATCAGGTGGAAAAGCTTGCATATGGGCACAGTAATGTGCCAATACTATGATATCTTTGCCTGGAATGTCACTCTTGGCAAGATAATCTATTTCTGTCGCCCCAGATGTTATTCCAACTGCAGGGGCTTTGTTAGCATAAAAAGGCATTTCGTGATGTTTATAAATGAGATGTATTCCAAAATTCTTAAATTCTATTGGCGCATGATACGTTCTGATCTTGCTTTTAAAAAACTTTAGATTAGCTGCAGGAAGTTTTAGAACTTGTGTCATGAAATAGTCAGTATATTCCCTTGTGGTAGAATCCCCAAATATTACTAGTGTTTTGTTTCTTAGACAAGTTCGATATGATTCAGGATTTAACTCCACCGTGTTATTGCAATTTAAATTATGCCAAGTTTTATTTAAGTAAAATCCGCTTGGAGGGTCATAGACCCATGATCTTTCTTTTGGCATTGAGCGACAAGGAGTTCGTGACGTGGTATACGTATGTGGTTTAGCCACAACCATCGCCTTGTTTAACTTCCCTAGGCCAATGCCGTTGACAATCTCATTCTGTGAAATTCGAGAACCAAAAGAATGTCTTTCAAGGCGCTGAGCTGTAAAATTGTATATATTTGTACAACTAAGGTTGGATTTTGGCTCACCACAATACCATGGACTGTCGTCATTCAACTGTGTAAAATTACAAACATTAGTATAATCGAACATGTGGTTTTGCGTTCCACATCTTGTCATTTCAGAAGACGTATGCTGCTTGAACACAGCGAATATTCCAATCGGTTTATGCATAGCAAATGTTGAGTCACCATATCTGATAATATACTGTCTTCGAATACAGAAGTTGTCAAGTGTTGAGGCAAGTTTTACTTGAATATATGTTTTTCCTGTCCAGTATATTTCCAGATGTCCAAAATAAGTGCCATTATTGTGGTCAGTTACATGTCCAGCGACACGCCCATCTCCTTTAACTTGCTCCGCCCACAAAATAAACAAATCTCCGCCTATCGACTTAATAGTGTTTAATCCACTTCTAGCTGTTATCTCGACTTGTACTACATTCTCGCGTGCTGTCTTCATCAGCCTGAGGATGGAATACTTTGGGCTTGTCATTTTCCGATCACTAATATACGACGAGTTCTTATTGCAAGTAATATAGTCCATTGTCCCGCTTGAAATGTTTCCATTACTATTTAGATTATTGTATATGTTGGTATTAGACTGCTTCGTCACCAAGCTCTGCAACAACAATGACTGAAACCTTCTTTTAGGTATTGTTACAAGCGGCCATAACACAATTACTCCAATGATCAAACTTACAGAAATGGTCACAATAGCCCCCTTTCGGCGCAGTATGCATTTAGACTGGTGCATTCTGGTCTCTCCTAAAAACACAAAAAATGCCAAACTAAGCTGCTCAATACTCACACAATGTTGTGTAGCCCCTTAGCTCGTATACTTGACTCAAAAAGTTGAATGGGAGTTGACTACTTTCACTGCTAAGTATATGAATGGAATGCAATTTTCTTTACTGATTTCTAATGCTGAGACAATTGAAATTTCATTTTGTATTAAAGACTCATGCCAGTTGTCATATTTATGAAAATAAAACGTAGTATATGTTATTGCAAAACTTTTGCTTTTAAATATATTACATGTGTATGCTCGACAAAGCATCGCATCTTATCATTGTGTTCCAAGCTTTAATCAGTCTATTAACCCTTAAAGCGCCAAGAAAAAAAGCATCTGAAAATGTCGTCTGCTGCAAATAATTGCCTAACATTACTGACGAATTAAGTAAAGAAGCAAACAGCGTGGACCAAGAACAGACTGCTCCTATAGGAGAATTCTGATCTGGGTCCACACTGTTTGCCATATATGCCTCTTAAACATTTCAGCAGATGAGAAAAGCAGACGACTTTTGTTGTGATTGGCGCATTAAGGTTTAAGAATGACATGCGTATTATACTGTTCTCGGACATAACTGGGTCCGAGGAACATCTAATAATATTCTATCTCCTCTTTACTCAAACTGCTTACAACTCTGAGTGAAAGAGAGTTGACCGAAACAACAAATATCTGTTATTCATTTAAGAAATAAAATCGATTTTTGGAATGTTCATGGAATCATGAATACTTCGGGAGTGAAGTTTGAAAGGCTACACAATAACTTTGCATTCGTGGTTCTATGAACAGATCAAAAATTGAATTTATTTCTTATATTTATATCTTATTATAAATATCTAGTATATAGAAATTATTTATAATCTAAGAAACAAAATAGTTTTCTATCTAAACGATTTTGTTGGAGCGTAAAACGGAAAAGCGGAACAGCCAGTTATAACACGTGCACGTGCGACGCAGGTATGGCTCGCTGTCAATCACAACACCAGTGTCACTTCTGGCGAATGAATTCGATGTTCGAAGCGTATTGCACGGGCAAGTGAGCTTGGCAGCTGTCAATCAAAATATGTCATTCATGAGGCTATGAACGGTAGCAAAAATCTAAAGATTTATTAAAAGCTTGCTTTGAAAATGTTATATATACGTACATGTTTTTATTATAGTTGGCCATCCAGAGCCTGAAAAAAATCTGTTGGCATTTTTGAGTACATTTTGGCATCCATGCTCAAAGTGTATCTTGATGTGTTTTAAGAAGGATAGGGGTGGATGCCAAGTCTGGAAATGCCCCAAAGTCCCAGAATTAGGTCAAAGGTCAACTGAGTGCAAATTCTGGTATATACGTCAGATTTTAGCGTTTTTATCAATTAGCTTTCCAAAATTATGATTCAAAGTAATGCAAAAGCTCTTTTGGATAATACAGCCATGCTATATAAACAAACAGCATCATCAAGGCATGATGTGTGTTTGGATCAAAGGTCATTTAAGTGCAAAATCGGTGAAAATTGCAGCAATGTTCTATTTATAAAGGGGCAAAATTCAAATTTTAAGTTCCCTTCTCTCCTAATATAAGATTTTTATTGCTATCCTGCTAGGTATGTGTCTATTGTGTTTGGAAAGCAATGATTTACCAAATTTCTCGCGGTAAAATATTCATAGTAGGCATGTAAAGTACGTTAATGTATAAAATCAATTAAAATGTAATACAACTAAGAATAACCATTTCATTTTAAAGAACTATTTTTTTGCTTAATGTTTGTATGAATACATCATTTTATGCAATTATCTATCCTTTTATACATAAGACGTGTTTAAGTTGTTGTTTACGTTACATTTAACCAGCCGAAATTGAGTCATTTTTCAAAGGTATATGTTCCTCGCTACAGCTTTCATGAGGACTTGGCCATGATCTCATGCGTATAGGACTAAAATATATTTCTTTTCTCATTTCACACATTTATTGTGTTTGTTCCCATCTATGAGTAATTGTAAAACACTTTTTACAAGGCCATTACCTGCTAATGGCATATGCTTGTTTGTTTGTTTGTTTGATTCTTAACGACGCACCAACCCTTGTGGGTCATTAGCGTCAGACGGTATTAAACTAAACATGATGAGATGGATAAAGTAAAAATTTATAAGATAAAATAAAAGGAATGATGTTGATGAGATTGTATAATGATAATTAGTTGAAATATGATTGTTGACAGGAGAGACCACGTACAATATCTGACAGTTTCAAAGAGCTATTCAGATAACTGTACATGTTCTCTAACTGAACAGAATACATTAAAAATCTGTATTACGGTCTGATACATATGTAAAACAAAACATGATTTTAAAAATAGCAATTAGATTTTGTTAAAAAGATTTATTTGTCTTAAAAATGTCATAATACTATCAATATGTATATCTTGAAATAATTCTTTCATGTTATCAACATGGAAGCAATTATTTTTTACTTGTGCAAAATCGCCACATTCCAAAAGGAAGTGACGTACAGTGAATGGTGCGTCGCAACCAACACATTGTGGATGTTCTTCACCTTGTAGTAAGTATGAATGAGTGACTCTTGTATGACCTAAGCGGAGTCGAGCTAAAACTACTTCTTCTCTTCTAATGTTTCGAACAACTGATTGATATTCACCAATAGTTGGTTTGATGTCAAGAAGTTTATTTCCAATGCTGTTATTCCATGAAGTTAATGGCATATGCTAAGCATGGCTTCATGAAAACACAAAGACCAAGCCTCCTTTCATTAAACATCAGGCGTGTTGAAACTATGATAGAATATGGTAAATACCATATTCTGGAATGAATATATCCTCACATTGGTCTTCACATCGGCCTGTTAGCAGATGGTAACATACATAACATAAAGCTAATATACAGGTACATTTCTAATAATGACCATCCAGTGAAACATTGTTACTTTTTTGTGGGGTATATCATGGAAATAGCCTGACATTAAGGGTAATCCTCCATATAACTTTAAACATTTGATTGTAGGGTTGTCCTTTCATTTGCACATATTAATGAAATGATGTGGATTCAAAAGCAGCATTTCTTTGAAATCAGGGTGCTTGTGTAAACGTATTCATCCATATATAGAAGCAGTATAGATATGATATCAAAGGTAACCTCTAATTTTAAGATACCATAAAATATATATCTATGTCTTTCACAGCGCAACTTTTTATACATTTTAATTGTTTCAGTGTCGATAAATTCAATTCTAAGTATCATTTTTAAACATATTTTGCTTTTTATTTTTTGCAATGATGAAAGAGATCAAATGCTATTAGGTAATTGGCATGTGTTTCTTTATGTTATTCTTTTTTACTATAAAATGCCATTGCAAGTTTTATTCCAAATTAAATTTCTCCAAAACAGATGTGTGGTGACTTCTTGGGAACACAGGCATTCACAATATTGGTGCACCTGATGATTTGATTATGTTCATAATTTTCCATCAGTTTGAGGTCATTTCTTCTTATTTAGAGTAAATGTGTCCTGAAATGGTTATCTAATATGTACATTTACTAGCATAATCCATTGGTTTAACATTTCCGATTTGCTTGATGTATATAAGATCCTAAGGTAGTTAACTCGCCTGTTCTAGTGTAGAATCTATCTGTTAACCATGACAATTTGCTGAGACAGGAATTGATTGCATATAGGGTAGGTGACTAACATTAATGTATACATCTACTGCTCGTAGATACAAGTGCAATATATCAGATTGGATAGCACTTGTAACTGGTAACATACTCGAAATGTGTAGTTTTAATATGGCTTTACTCTTGAAATAAAACAGAACTACTTTCCTTTCACTATATACAAGACAGTCCTCAAACAGTGTTAGTCTTCACAAATATCTACAAGGATATAGGTACGAGAGTGAACAAGTTTATGCTTAAAATGCTTTCTGCAAGCTGTTGTCAGCAATGCTGTTCACATTTTCGATGGTTTTGCATATATAATTAAGACTATCACAATGAGCCCAATTTAGTAAACCTTTTAAAACCAACAAACAGACCATAACTCACTTTTCATAGAACATATATAAAACATGTACTAGGGTTACAAATAGCTCAACAAAATGAAATACTGCATAAACAAAACTAAAAACAAACTACCTTGTGAATAAGAAAAGCAGAAAAATCAGCTGCGCGTCACACTACTTTTTCAACATTCAGTTTAATCTGTGAGTTTCGGAAATGCAAACCATACTAGTAAATTTGGGAGTCATGTTTTTGTTTTATGCTTAAGAATAAAACAGTCAACTGATCTTTATAATAAAGTATCGCTAACATTCGAATGAATTGTTGTTTATGTTACCATGAAATATGTTCAGATGTTTTACAAGACTGCTACATGGCTCAGGTAACCTTACCTCAACCAACCTAAGTCTAGCAGAATAGTTTCTATCAGAATTGCTGCAGAATATAATAAGATAATCATCATTACAATATGATATGAAATCTAGTTCAACAAAACATAGAAGAGTTTAATGGGGACAGATGATAAATTAATTTTACAATGTAATTGTCAACAGTGAAAAGTGAAAATTAAAAGAATTCAGCATACAAGGAAAACCTTTAATACTAGATCTACGTAACATCATATATTTGGACACAAACCACGCTGATTCTGTACTACGATGTTATATTTGCAATCTTCAAAAACCTATACCTGCTTTAGAAGACACTCAGCACTACCCCTGCTTTAATTCCTGCCTTGCCACTAGATGTATGAAATATTGCTATATTATTTCAAGTAAGTTATTGATATTAAGTCAATATTTAAATCATGATGTAGATTTGCTTGTTTATCGTTATGTACCATTGGTAGAAATCTGAAAACTGCAATATGAATGTAAAAGAACCAAGCAAATTACAAAAAGTAATTGAGTAAGACCAGCAAATGCCACATTTACATATTGCAGACCAAGACCATAGCACTCTTTTAAATTAAGTCTTATATAGAATAAAATGTGTGTAGTATATGTAAGCGAATTGTGGAGAGCAGTTCCAAATTTTATATCAGCCTAACAACAATTTACCACCTTTATCCATTTAAGTAAGGCACCTTTTGTTACCTACGTTACCTCATTAATATATGTGCAGCAATTTAAGATCCATTATTGTTAATATAGTTATAATTTGATTCCATTATGAAAGATATTTTGCCAATTCCAATGCAATGTAAATAATAGAAAAATGAATCTGTAAGCAGCTATGCGTTACATGCTGGAGCCAGAACAAATTACATACAAATTAGCCAGTACAAATTAGCATATTTAAATATTTACTTGATTCCACTTCATTGCAAGCTAAAAGTTACAAACAACTTCAAATATATGAAAATGAACATTGTCAAATAGAATATAGATCTATATCATGTATATTTAAAGTCATGTATCATGGTTTATTCTAATACTTGTAATTCGTAAAGTCATTATCTGCAATTTAGTATAAAATGTAACATACGTATCGCTGACGAGCAGAAATACATAGCACAGATGTATGCAATTGATTTTTATGTCTAGTTTAAACATTTTATGCCTAAACTGTTTCACTAATATTATTAAAATAAATCAACATTAGCCTTGTACTTTGTGTACTGTTATTTTCAATGCCAGTAGGGTAACGTTGATTACAGGTGATTTATACAAAAAAGTCCACAGAAAAGTTATTAAACTATGGGTTTCTAAGGCCCCAAGACATGTCCCAAACTGAAAATAGTTTTACTTTCTGAGAGGTGCAGCAAACTCTCAAAGTAGCCCATATATCTCAGTTTAGCCCAATTGAGGGAGAATTTCGGTCAGAATTTCACAAAACTTACAATGTTTGTCTTTGTAAAATCCATAAAAGGAAGCTTCAAAAGGGGTTCCTTTAATGATAAACATGTTAATCTAAGCCCTCTAAAAGACTTCTACCCTTTTTAGAGTTTAAAAAGCATCTTGTTGTTGGACCAGAGAAAAAAAAGAAACACAGTTTGTAAATATGCTCCGATTATTGCACTTGATGACCTTTGACCCCATTTTAAAGTCGACATATGAACATTTAGTTTTAAAAAACATTTTCTCAATGTTTTTCAGACTTATAACTATAAGCATACAAAATTTGGCTTGAAATGAAATATGTTTACATATAAAAAGATAAAGTTGTTTTACAGTAGTACATAAATTCTTATTTTTGCACTCCATTACCTTTGACCTAATTTCTGGCCTTCATATGCAAATTCAGACTTGGCATCCACCCCTATGGCTTTGTACACATGCCAAATATTATGTTAAAAGTGGTCTAACAAATGTACTCAAAAATGCCAACAAAACCAAAAATATGCACTTTTTTTTCGATTCGGATTGCCAACTATTACGTCCTCATTTAAGCAGACAGCGAAATGAATAAACCAATTAAAATATATGCATACATGGTTTATGCTTAACAATTTGTACCGCTGAAGCCAGATTAATCCTTTTATAAAACCAGCGTGGGTCCAGATCAGCTGGCTTATGAAGGAGCCATCTGATCAGGATCCACACTGTTTATCATGAAGCATAATGTACTCAATTGAAAGAATTCAAATCATGCACTAATTTTGGCTGTGTAAAATAAGAATGGGATATTTATTATTTATTTAGCAGTACCATGGTTAATTGTGACAACACGAACCAAATATTCTGTGCACTCAGCAAAGATTCCGATCAGCCTTAGAATTTGTCCAGTCTGATCAGAGTTTCCACTGACAGTATGGAGCTACCTTGGGTCATATTTTACTCTTTGAGTGTATAGCAAATTCCTGAACCGACTGAGTTGATGCCCATGCTGATCTGAGTGCAGGCAGGGTGTACATATCAATTTGTTAGTTTTGTCATGCACAGGCTGTTGTCTTTATATAATAGTACCACTGTTCTATTGTTAATGGCGTTACAAACTATTGAGATATGCTATCTATGCTCTCTCTCATGCTAGTGTCGTCTGTTGATCACTTTTGCAAACAGTTTGAACCCAGACCAGGCCCGACAAAAGGTCGGGCCTGGTCTGGATCCAAACTGTATGACACTCTGATGGTATTCCTGAAAGATGTTTTTTCGAAAAAGTTGATTTAAAAAAAATCAGCAGACGACAAAAAGGCATGAACAATTACCAAGCAGGCAAAGAGTTAATAACAATATACTGACAAAAGACATCAAGGCTACATGCATTGTGATTTTTGTCTTGATTCAGTCTTGTCCATAGTGACAAGGGCCCTTCTTCACCAGAAAAAATAGTTTCGCGTTATCTAGCATGTACGCATTTAGACGTAATAAATAAGAACGATAAGAAAAGAGTTTAAACCGATCAAAACAAATCCCCATTTTACATTATTATTTAACTAGAACAGAAAATTTCCATTTGCCATCCCAGAGCCACCCAGTCCATGTTACCACACTGAAAAAGAGACACACAAGTACCAAAGTACAATAAATAAAAGGTACAGATAAAAATAAAGGATGAATGAGCCGCAACATGAGATTTCCATCAATGTGGTATGTGCGACCAACAAAGGCTCAGACCTGCCTGCGCAAACGCGCAGTCTGATCAGAGTCTTTGCTAGTCGCTTGAATATTCTATTACTCCTAGGCCACTACCCTAACATCATTTGGCTTTCGGGAACCAGCTCTTTACTTTTTTCGGATGTAATTTCGGGAACCAGCTCTTTACTTTTTTCGGATGTAATTTCTAAAATAAGCAAGCTAAGAATTTGGGCCAAATATTTATTTCAACTTTAGGAACGGACTTCTAAACAAAAACTAAAATAGTAACTTAAAAATGGAACATTCTAAAACCATAAATTAACTTATTATGTGAATAGATTTACATTATTGTCGACAGACAAAGGCTAAAGGCGCAAAACGACTTTCTGTCTTAGAACTTCTAATCGGTTTATCTTTGCTACTTTTAAAATGTGGCGATGTAAAAACAAATCCAGGCCCTGATATTGACATTTCTTTGTCTTCTGCTAATTCTCCCTCGGTGAATGACCCAGAGAAAGAGATCATTAAAAGTAAGTTTTCAATTGTTCATTATAACGTCCAAAATCTAGTTTATAAGGTAGAACCGATTGTAGGAGAATTACATGACTTTGATGTTATATGTCTGACTGAAACTTGGCTTAATATTCGTACTCTCATTGATTGTTTAAAACTAAATGGTTTCAGTGTCCCCTATAGACGTGATCGACCAGGTGATAACCACGGAGGAATTTGTGTATATGTCAAGGAATCAATTTATTCCCAACATAGGCCCGATCGAGATCTGTACTAAACACACAAAAAAAAATTATCTTAGGTACCTTTTATATACCTATACCTAATTATCCACCTGCTTCTATGTTATCAATTGAAACTTCTATTGGTTTTGACCCAACTTTCAACGATGTCATTGTTGTTGGCGACTTCAACTTAGATATGCAAAAACTTACTTCAAGTAGGAAAATTCAAACTCTGTGTCAGATGTACAATCTCTCCAATATAATTTCTGAACCTACACATTTCACAGAATCATCAACTTCTCTAATTGATCTCTTTTTGGTAACAAGCAAAAATCACATACTTCTTAGTGGTGTTGGCGAACCATTCCTTGATCAAAATATTAGGGAAAAGAAATTTGGCTGTATGATAAGGGAAATTACAATTCGCTAACAAAGGAGTTTTATAACACCAATTGGGATACACTTAAGTGCAATGATATCGACATATACACGTCAAATATTACAAAACATATCATTAATACATCAAAAAAAGCATATTCCAAATAAAATAGTTAGAATTAGACAATATGATCCAAAATGGTTAAATAGTAATATAAAAAGAGTACTGAGAGAAAAAAACGGCTGTCAGATAAATTTAAAAGCACAGGTAGATTAATTGATCATGCAAACGATAAAAACTACAGAAACTTTGTTACAAATGAAATCAGGAAATCCAAAAGAGCAGAACGCGATAAATTAGGTGGAAAACTCAAATCAAACAATAACTCACCCAAAGACTGGTGGATGACATTAAAAGGGTTTATTAAGCCAGACCTCTCAGGCCCAATACCACCATTTTGCAAAGATGGAACAACATATGTGGAAAATATTGACAAAGCTTATTTGCTTAATGATTATTTCTCTAGTCAGACAGTTCTTGATGAAACCCAATCTACTCTTCTCCCATTTACATCTAAAAATAGACACTCACTGGAATCAATACACGCTAATCCACACGAAGTAGAGGGAACTTTAAATTCACTTTCAGTGAGTTAAGCTGCAGGCCCTGGTGGTATCAACAATTAAATAGACTTCTGAAGCAACTTTAAAAACCATTGTCCAACCCCTTAAGTGATATATTCAATTCTTCTTTAGCACATGGTAAAGTTCCAACTACTTGGAAAAGGGGCCAATATCACATCTATATTTAAAAAGAATGACCCATCAGAAATATCAATTTATCAACCAAGGATCATTGACGGTTTGGGCCTTATAAACCCATTTTTCTGATTCTCAGAACGCTGCTTTTGAGCTTCTGGTGTGGTTCATGTAGTATCAGTGCAATAGGTGAATCTAATGGCAAGAGCCAACTAGCAAAATATTTTCAAAATTCCTACGCACTCGAGAGTAATTGCGGGTAGAAAGGGGAGGGGGTCTGAAATTTCATGATAATAAAATTACTTTAAAAAGTGATTTCTGCACGTTTTCTTGATTTATTTGGTAGGCATGGTGATATCTATTGAACATATCATATGCGTAGTATTGACAAATCAAGATAATTAATGAAATTGTTTTAAAAACAAAATATGTTTTGTAATAAAGTGAATTTGGGGAGATAATTTAGAAGTTACCAGTACATTTTTGACTACATGTACCGTAAATAATACAAAACTGAAAGCTCAACAAAAGAAATAAATATTTTTAAACGAATGAAAGTTTCCCATTTAGCATTGGAAAGTAAAACTGATTCTAACTAGATCTTTTGAAAATTACTTTTGCTTTGTTTAAAGGGCATACATAGCATGTTAAATGTATATATTTAAAGTGTCTAAATATTTATGGTATACATATACATGAATATCCCAGTTGAAAGCTACCTATATGAGACAATTTATTGAACACTAAAGTATTTACCTGTTATAACTCTGCATGCCAGTGGATAATTCTGTCGTCTGCCAATAGCCTTTTGCAAACAGTTTGAACCCAGATGAAGATCACCAGAATGTCGGTCTTGATCTGGATCCAAACTGTTTGACACTCCGATGGTGGTCCTGAGTGGTTCATTTTTAAAAACTGAATTTTGAAGAAAGTCAGCAGACAAAAATAAAAACATGAACAGTTCCCTAGCATGCAAATAGATAAGTACAGGACATTTGCAAAAGAATGTGTAATTAGATAACAGTGAGATTTTTTCTTATGAAAAAATGCATAAACCTTGTTAATTCTACTTTTAATCTTTATGTACTTTATATTAAACTAGCACAGAATACAAAGCAATATAGGAGGTTGGTTCTAGAGAACTTCAATACTGTCTTTAATTTCTTATTCGGTAGAAACGGCATTTTATGGGCTTAGGCCCTGGGTTTTCGGGCTGCTGAGCAACCCCCCCCTCGTGCCAGCAAGCCACTTCTATACAATGTGTAAAATATGGCAACACATATACATGCAAAAGCTTACGCTGGCACACTGGGGGAATGATATTTTGAAAAAATGTTTTCGATTTCTATATATTTTAATGTAAAACTGATTGTTCTATCCAAAATTTTACATCCTTGAAACATTTAATATCGAAAATGGATTTCACAGCAATAAAGTAGTCAGATCAGGGTAGCTTCAAGGTGAAGAATGGGACAATTGACAAACTTTTATTTTTACTGAAAACCATAGGCATTTACCCATAGCAAGTGTCAATGGTCCTTTCATTTCTTTATACGATAGGCAAAGCAATGGAAAAATTGTTCATAAACATGTTTTTAATTTTTCAAAGACAACAATGTTATAACAAATTTACAGTCCGGTTTTGTACCTGACGGTTCAACTACCAATCAACTTCTGGACATATATAATACGTTCTGTAAAGCACTTGACGAGGGCAAAGAGGTCCATGCTGTGTTTTGTGATGTTAGCAAAGCCTTTGATAGAGTTTGGCACAAAGACTTACTATTCAAACTTAATTCTGTTGGAATCAACGGTACCCTGCTAGAATGGTTTACTGATTATCTCAAAGAGAGAAAACAACGTGTTGTCCTACTAGGGGTCTCATCTGATTGGTGTTTTATAAAGGTCGGTGTGCCACAGGGATCTATTCTTGGACCCTTGTTGTTGTTAGTGTTCATTAATGATATAGTTGAAGAAATAAACTCATCTATCAGGCATTTTGCAGATGATACCAGTCTTTACATAATTGTTGATGATCCTCTTGACTCTGCTATCAAATTAAATGCTGACCTTTCAAGAATCGATATGTGGGCTTTCATGTGGCTTGTAACCTTTAATCCTTCCAAATCTGAATCATTAATCTTTTCCAGAAAAGTAAATAAACCATACCATCCACCTATTTATATGAACTATCAGCAAGTTAATGCAGTAAACTCACATCAACAGCTAGGTATTATATATCTGTCTAGAGATTGTACGTGGCACGAACATATCGAGCACATAAAGGCCAAGGCCTGGCAAAGAATACACGTCATGCGTCGTCTGAAATTCATTCTAGACAAAAAATCATTACATACTATTTATTTCGCATTCATTAGACCCCTTTTCGAATATGTTGATATTGTCTGGGACAATTTTGCAAAGTATGAATCCAACGAGCTCGAAAAAAATCAAAATGAAGCTGCGCGCATTGTGACAGGTGCCACTAAATTAGTGTCCATTAATGCTCTACTTACTGAAACACGTTGGGAAACTCTTCCATCGCGACGAACAAAGCACAAGCTCATACTCTTTTATAAAATGAAAAATAATCTGTGTCCACCTTACCTTGCTAGCTTAGTTCCCAATAACGTAGGAGACGTTTCAAGGTACAACTTAAGAAATATTCAACACTCGCAAACTGTACATGCAAATTCACAGCTTTATTTCAATTCGTTTTTCCATCTGTTATCAGAGAGTGGAATGCCCTTTCACAAGCCACAAAAGAATTGAGCTCCATGGATTGCTTTGCCAATCAATTAAATTCTGATATCATCCCACTCCAAAAACTATATTTTCAAGGGAATCGTCTCGCACAAATCTATCGTGTAAGACTGAGAACAGGCTGTAGTATTTTACGTCATCATCTCTGCTCAAAAACATAATTGAAAATCCTTTGTGTAACTGTGGTGAACTCGAAGACTCTTTTCACTTCTTCTTTGAGTGTAACTAATACAATCTCATTCGAAGGGACATGCTTACATGTATATATGTCATTTATAACCCTAATTTAAACATTCTGTTACATGGCAACGAGGTCTTTCTGAAGAACAAAATCTCAATATTTATATGGCTGTTCACAATTTTATTATAAAATCTAAGCGTTTCAGCCTATTTAAACTGACTTACAATTTAATAACATCATTTTCCTGTCGTTTGTCCTTCAGACTTTAGCTTAGACGCTCTCTTAGGCATATGTATTCTCCAACAAAGTTCTTACCAAGGGCAGTAAACATCTCCTATTTCTGTGAAGGTTGGTACTATGTACATGTATCATTTTTTGTGTTTTATTTATCTTGTTGTCTGTTATGAGTACAGTGAATGTCGCTTGTTCTAATCAGACACATTTTGTGTATGTTTGGGACAGCGCTACATTTATCTGTTGGTACTATGTACATGTATCATGGTATTTATACAAAGAAATAAAAAAGGTTAAACCAAATTAACTTTATAACTGTAACCAATGCTCAAGTGAACTTGCTGCCTGCCTGAAACTGGAACTATAAGTTTGAATAATTACAAGAAACTAGCTGGAGTATTTTGCTGTGTATTAGATGTCTACACATCGTTTATTTACTCTTTGCATATAATCCACAAAACGATCACAAATTAGCAATTGCTGGGACTTTACTACGATCACGTTGGGACTCTACGATCAACGTTGGGACTAAGTGCTCCCCCAGCTTGGGACTATTTCAGTGCTCCCACTGTACAAGATCGGATGTAACAGCGGCAATGTTACATCAAGTGGACAACGCCAAACGATTTTGTTTTGATTACGATCAGGGGCGGACTTGATTTAGCAATTTTAGAGTACGCGGAGTACGCCAGAACAGCCATCTAAAACAAGCAAAATTGGGCACCTTGGAGTACTCCAGAGTAAATCAAGCGATTACTATTTGAATTGTGAAAAAAATGACACAGTCCGATTGCCGAGAAGAAGAAAAAAAAATGACAAAAAACGTGTGCTTTCAATACATTTTACTAATGACCATATTTTTTCAATATAAATAATTATCAGAACCTATCGGGGAAAGACTGAAAAATATCTCAGTACAGTGTAGGTAGTGCTCCGCCATTTTATTTTGGAACATTCTCTAAGATGGAGTACTCCGGCGTACGCCAGCACAGGTGTTCCAACGCACTTGGTTTCTGTTCTGCCTGTTCGGAGTGGAAGGAGTAAAGAGAACAGCTAAATCAAGTCTGCACCAGTATACTTCAAATCGCTGCTGTGATTTGAGGCCTAATAGAGTCGTCTCAGTAGACAGCCACTAAACGCTCTAATGCTCTATCGCTGGCTGAATATGAATAACAAATGCCCTAGAAAGAGACTCGAAAATCGGGAAATGCCGTACAATAGTTAATTGATTCCAACGTTTCTGGTATATTAAGAGGTCAGAAAGGTATATCGTTTTGTCAGATTTACTTTTCGCTGCGTAATGAAGGTGCACCAGAATCCGATGAGAACGTGTTCATTACGCGACAAGTAGATATTATTATGTCAAAATGAGAATACTTTCTAACCTCATATTAATACAACAAACACATGAATCCATAGGCTATTTCATGACATCCCCCGATTTTTGATTCTCTATCTAAGGTAGTTTTTTTTTTTCAGCGGTTGAGCATCAGATTGTTTGGTTGGCATGTGGAATGTGAACTCCTGTACGAAGAACAAAACAAAACATGGCACCTACAAAGTCTACCTGTTCACATTTTGCTGGTATTGCTTGCAATACAATACTGTCCAGAGACGGATCCAAAGGGGGGGACAGAGAGCCTGGTCCCCAGGGGGGGGGGGGGGGGGGGGTACTCTGATGTTTTCATGCATACGTAGGCTCGGGTCATTTTTTGGGATAAAAATTTTGAATTTCGATATTTTAGTGGGTTTTCAGAAAATGAATATCTTTTGGGGGCATGAAAATTATGTTGATATTTTTTGGGTCATCCCAAAATTGGACTAGTTTTAGGCGTAATTCCTACGTATTTTAGGGCCTTTTCTTAAAGTAAATATACAGAATTTGGATATTTTTGGGGTTGCAAAAATTTCAAATATTTTTTTGGAGTGCTTGATATTCCTGATGTTTTTTTTTTGTTTTGTTGTTTGTTTTTTGGAGGGGGGGGGGTAAACAGTAGATGCTGGGCCCAAGCCTACGTATGAAGAAAAAAATGAGAGTATTACCCCTGGGGCCTGGACCCCCTGAAAAATCACAAGAGGCTAAAGGTTCCCTTAAAATACTCAGGTCCAATTGCTTTTCGAAGAGCGTTCGTACGGCCCCCTTTGAAATACGTTGCTGACGAAACAAACGTTGCCATGCTCCTCCTGAGACGTCCTTTTCTGAATCCGTCCGTTCAGCCTTGCCACATTTACCTTCGTTTAAATGTTCATTGCAGCCTTGTCTGTTCATTACAGCCTTGTATGTCACCTGCTGGGAAAGGGCTAATAGCCTATAACCTCTTAGCTCTTTCTCATGCGATGCCCTTGGTCAGTTGTGGTACTTGATTGTATAGATTCCTGATCTTTGCTTTTTATTTACTCTAATAAAACGTTGAGAAAAGTGAGAAAAGGAAACAAACTGTTGAAATAGTAAATATGTATTAACATGCATTGTATAATACACATGGAAAATAGTTAGGGAACACCTCTTGTATTACGAGGCTAAACTTTGGACTAACATTTCCCTACATTCTTAAAGTGTATTAACGAAACTTTATAAATAATCAACATCTGTATTATCTAGAGTTGCTTCAAAGTGAAAATAATGAGTATCAAGCATTTACTGTGGTTAGAGGCGGCCATTTTAGATACAGAAATTTAATTTCTGATTTAGGACCCTATTGGTAGTTCTAGCAATAAATTCATTCCATGACGTCTGATTGTAATCTTTTTTCGAAAGCGAAAAGCTGATAGTCTGTGTGACGAACTTTGATCATGATCATTTACTTTCCTGGCCTTTTGTTGGAGGAGGGAGCATACTTTACAAATGACAAGATTCTATGCCACATTCCTTCTGTGTCTATACATTTTTTAGGTTGTTATGATATAGCCAGATTTGAATATGACCATCCAGGGTTTTCAAAACATACACTCTTATCATAAAATCACAGCAGAAGTATTCGAATCTCGTTTTTTTTTAATTATCTAAGTATATCGGTTTCCATAGGATATAGTGCAAAATGCAGACCGCATACGGTTATGCTACTTGTAGCTGATACACTCTTTTTCAAAACCAAAGTCATTTATTCAATAGATATGCTCAGTTCTTTCATTGTATGCTATTTTTGTTTTCCAAAATTGTCGTCTATGGTGCGCAGAAACTAAAAGGTAAACGTATATTCAGGAAATTTGAGATTATTCACGTGTAGCATATTGTATCCTCTATAACACAAAAACGAAATTCAGTGGAATTAAACCTGCATAGTCAGTAACTTTTGATCTTTTAATTTTAGAACTAGCGTTTCTATTTTTCAAGAACACAGTAAAAAAACTAAAATTTAGATATTCGTAAATCTTAACAAGTTATCAGTATCAAAACAACAGCATTTATGTTAAAATTAACTGTCTATAATTATTGGAGGGACGCAAATAATTACCAACACACCTGTTTTATAAGATAATTCACTTTTCCGTGCAGTTTTCAGCTATATTGAACAGATTTATTGTGAAAACATAACTTAATTCTACTTTTACAAATGATTTTAAAAGAAAATAAAAAAAAATCGAAAAATGTTCATAGTTGCAGACTTAGTCTCTTTAAGTAATTCAAGCTGTAAGTTGGCAATGCTTTCCAAATTGTCCGATCAAAAATCCAGAATTGCAATTCAAGTGTTCCTTTACTTTTTTCCACGTGTATATATAGAATGAAAAATGGAGAAAAAATATTCAAGAAATGAATTCAATTTTTGTATTGTTCATGGAATCATGGATTCTTCGGGTCTCTTGCAAAGTTAACGTGAAGCCCTCCGGGCTTCACTTACTTTTCAAGGGACTCGAAGTATTCATGATTCCATGAACATTCTAAAAATCTAATTTATTGCTTATGTTAACATTTTATTATAAATATATAAAGTATAAACATTATCTTTAATTTAGGAATTAAAACATATTTTTATTTAAAATATAATCGTATTAACGGATTAGTCGGAGTTTAAAATGGAAAAGCTGAACAACCAGCATGAACACGGACAGCCAATGAAGTAAACACGAGGCTTGTTTTGCAGGTACGACTCAGGTGTGGCTCACTGTCAATCACAACACCAGTGTCACTTCTGGCGAATCATTTCGATGTGCGAAGTGTATTGCATGGGCAAGTGAGCTTGGCAGCTGTCAATCAAATTGTATGATTCACGAGGCTATGAACGGTTGCAAAAATCTAAAGATTCATGAAAGGATTGCTTCGAAAATGTAAATATAGCATTTATGATAGCAATTAGCGCAGACCCTGATGAGATAGTTGCTTTCATGCGCGGATCCAGAAAGTTTTGTCAGAGAGGGTCCAACTTTGACGGGTTTTTTTTGTTTTTTTTTTGGTTTTTTTTTTTTTGATGAAGCGAGGAAGGATCCAAATTTCCACTATAAGCGGGCCATCATCGGCCCGCCAGCACGCCATTTAAATAGCGTTTTGCTGGCGTGCCGATGTTGGCCCAACGTTGAAAACATTGAATGCTGACTTGGTAGCTTTATGATATTTCAGATGATCCGGACCAGTATTGCTAAGAAACCCTTTATTTTTGTGATTTTTCAGGGGGGGGGGGGGTCCGGACCCCCTGTCCCCCCCCCCTCTGCATCCGTACAGGCTTTGTTTAATCCAATTTCAGTTCTTGATCACCTGTTGATGTCCCATTCATAAAGCGCTAAGACTAACACAGGTTAGTTTGAACATAAATAAGTCATAAATTGCTGTATCTGGCTGGAAAAGGCTTGATTTTTGGGATGAACATGTTCACTACCATGTGCAACTGTTATTGACCATACGTCGAGATATATAACTTTAGTTGTTAAATCTTTAAACTCCTCAAAAATAATATTTTTCTGATTTTGTGAGATCCGAACATCAACCCATTTACTATCTTCAAAATAAATATGGGGACCTTTGATGAAAACATTTGACTCTGGTTTGACTACAAGTAGATGTTTGATGGCGCTGGCTAAACGTCGTATCTTAAAGCGGAATAAATCAGGAGGAAAAGCCTGCATATGAGCACAGTAATGTGCCAATATTACAATATCTTTTCCTGGAATGTCACTCTTGGCAAGATAATCTATTTCTGTCGCCTCAGATGTTATTCCAATGGCGGGAGCTTTGTGTGCATAAAAAGGCATTTCGTGACGTTTATAAATTAGATGTATTCCAAAATTCTTAAAATCTATTGGCGCATGATACGTTCTGATCTTGCTTTTGAAAAACTTAAGATTAGCTGCAGGAAGTTTTAGAACTTGCGTCATGAAATAGTCGGTATATTCCCTTGTGGTAGAATCCCCAAATATTACTAGTGTTTTGTTTCTTAGGCACGATCGATATGATTCAGGATTTAACTCGACCGTGTTTTTGCAATTTAAATTATGCCAAGTTTTATTCAAGTATAATCCGCTTGGAGGGTCATAGATCCATGAGCTTTCTTTTGGCACCAAGCGACAAGGAGTTTGTGGCATGGTATACAAATGTGGTTTAGCCACAACCATCGCATTGTTTAGTTCCCCATGGCCAAAGACATGGACCCTCTCATTCTGTGAAATTCTAGCAGAGGAATTTTGTCCTTTGAAAAGTGTACCTGTAAATTCATATACATTTGAACAATCTAGGTTTGATTTCGGAGCCCCGCAATACCAAGGACTATTATCATTCAAATGAGTAAAATTACAAACTTTCGAATAACCGAACAAACGACTTTGTGTTCCACATCTTGACTTTTCTGAGACTGTCTCTTTCTGAAACGTTGCAAGTATTCCAATTGGTTGTTTCTGAGCAAATGCTGAGTCGCCATATTTGATAATAGACTGTCTTCGTATATAAAAATTGTCAACTGTTGAGGCAAGTTTTGCTTTAATATATGTTTTGCCTTTCCAATATATTTTAATATTTCCTAGATAGGTGCCATTTTTGTTGTCAGTCACATGTCCTGCGACACGCCCATCTCCATCTACTTGTTCCGCCCACAAAAGAAACAAATCCCCGCCTATTGTCTTAGTAGAGTTTAATCCACTTCGAGCGGTTATTTTGACTTCAACAGCATTTCCAAGTCCTATATGCATCAATTGAATGACGGAAAACTTTGGGCTTGTCATTTTAATATCACTGCTGTATGACGAGTTCTTAAAGATGATTATGTTATCCTTCATCCAAGTTGAAATGATTTTGAAATCCAGTTTATCTGCGTATATGCTGCTAGTAGCATTAACTAACGTACCCACGTTCTGTAACAACAATGGCCGAGTCCCATCCATCTCAACAAACGACCATAACACAAACACTCCAATGCTAAAAGCTACAGAAATCGCCACAAGAGCATCCCTCCTACAAAGTTTACTTTTAGACTGATGCATACTGTCCTTCCTTGTCAAATCAAGCTGCTTGGCGTAACAATCACGTGATGTATGCTTCTTATTGTTATGCTTGACTAGGAGATGGTCTATGGTTGTAAATCTGTCAATATAAGGAAATGAACACAGGTTAAGATAAACATAAAAAATCCGCATAAAATTGTAAATATTTTCTTACCCATCAGTTTTAACATATGCTTTGGGTGCTCAAAAGAACCGTCTCATTGAGACGGTCCTTTTGAGTACCCACAACATATGTTTTGGTTGAGAAATAAGAAAATTAAATTTTCGTTACACACTCTTAACTAAAGTCCTGAAAGAACCATCCTGACTTTAACGTATCAAACGTTTTGGAAAAGTCCATTAATATTGGTCTACAAACGGTTAATCGCACCCCTTTGTAAACCAATGGACGTTTCCATAAAGTTTGATACATTAAATATATTTTGGTTCATTGTATATAAAGATGGGTCATAGAATTTAATTTCCCAGATATAGTGTACAGTGTACTTAATTCGATTCTCTGAAGACCGAATTTGTCGTAGTAAACAGTGCAGACCCTGATAAAATACCTGTGACATTTAATTTTAGTCTTTACTGTCTACTAAAGTAGCCATGTCTACTAAAATAGCCATTTATGTATTCACAATCTACAAAAGTTTAATTTTTGAAAATAGCGAGGTGAAAAAAGTTTCATATTATACTACTCAAATTTTGATAAGGGCCATGCCTATTCCAATCAATGAAATTTAATTTTGAACAGAAATATCTTTCAAACTAGTATTCTGAATAATGTTCCGTTATGGATGTCACATTCGTGGAAATACAAAGAACTTTTAATGGCTGGCGAAAAATTAAAAAAAAAATGGTAAAAAACAGTACTTTTCATCTAAAAAATCTTTTTTTTTTTGTTAAAAAGTTCTGCATTATAATGATTCGAATTTTGGTTTATTAAATTGGGTTAAATCATTTTTATTCATAAACAAAGACAAAAGTGTAGTGTTGTTTTGAAGATCAGGAATCAATACAATCAAGTAGCTCACCTGACCCAGGATACCACATGGAAAGCGAAAAACCCACAATAGACATCACAAACAAGAGCCAAGAGATCAGTCCTTTCCGAGCAGGTGACTACAAGGCAGCAATGACCAGACGCGAAAGCATGACAAACACAAGACATATATAAAATAAATGATCCAAAAAAGTACCGCCTTGGAACGGTCAGTAAAATATTTTACTGGAGGGCTTAAACCGGTTTCACAGCGCGCCAACCTCACCCTTAGTTCAGACTTATTCTCTTTTCATGAATGGTATATCAAACATATAACTGTGATAGATGTCCAATTTCATTATTGACAAACATTCCATTTTAAGTTCTGAATATCAGGAGAACACACTGGTAAATGTAAACGTCGATTTGGTGGTATTTACGCGTATTGCTGGTACTTCATAGACCGGAAGTGGTAGATATTGGTGTTAATACTATATAGAAAAACATGCCATATGCCTAAAGGACTATAGAATTAGATCATTTTTAAGTATTCGGCATGCACATGGCGATTTATGTAAGCATTTAGGAATAGATTCGAGTACCGATCTGGATGATCGGTACTCGAATCTATTCCTAAATGCTTTCATAAATCGCAATGCACATACTAAATACTTAAAAATGATCTAATTCCATAGTCCTTTAGGCATATGGCATGTTTTTCTATATGGTATTAACACTTATATCTACCACTTCCGGTCTATGAAGTACCAGCACTACGCGTAAATACCACCAAATCGACGTTTACATTTACCAGTGTGTTCTCCTGATATTCAGAACTTAAAATGGAATGTTTGTCAATAATGAAATTGGACATCTAATTTAACATTTTAAAGCATGCGTTACTCGTCACTTCCGGTGAATGAGATCCACCATTTCTCCCCCATTCGCGACAATTTCTGTCTGCACTCTTTCTGTTCGCCAACTTTGATAGCCTATATAACCAAACAATATGAGCCCAGATCAGACTGCTCCCTTTTCTGATCATGGCTCATAGTGTTTGTTTCCATCGTAAAAGTTTTCTGGATTTTATTTGAATAATAATATATTCAGCGGACGTAATACACAAACGACATTTTCATGACAAAAAATTAGTATGTTAAGATCCACAACTATATATATTAGATCCCGTAGAATATATACTCCACCTACCATATAGCACTATTTACGTGTTTTAATAGCCTAGTTATAGCTTTAACTGTCCGGTCCGGCTGTACCCGGAAATACTCGGATATTTTAACCATTTTCATGCTGAAAAAGATCACCTCGAAGGCATCACTTTTATGATCAACCAATCATTTAATCTTGACAGTTTAGAATTCTGCTTTTGAATAGTGAAGAGCATGATCAGCCGACGTCTTCACTGAATATTTCGATTGAATTGGATAAGCAAGAAGCGCGTATTTATAAATTAAAGCGATTTTTGTCCACCAGAACATGCACAATGGTCCGCGACGCGAAAAAAAAAACGGTCTGACTAACTCTTCGGGATTTTTGACCAAACACAATTCCAACCTGTCTACTCTGATACACAGACTATGTATAGTATTTAATATTTACAGATGACCAGTAACAAAGGCGCTGATCAGACTGTGCGGATGCAAAGGCTGGTCAGCGACAAGCAACGAATTCAGGTTTCTCGCGGCGCGGCCCAAATATCTAGAGGTAATATATTTCAAACTGTCAAAATTGTACGACTGATTGGACGTTTTAATTGTCAATAATTTATATATTGTTTGTATGAATTGATTATCAATGTGCATTTTTGCATACATATATGCACAACGGGCAAGTCTTTTTTCTCATAGTGCTCAGGGGCGTCCCTGTGGCAGTCGATGCGGTCATGACGCCATAGACCCGAATACAAATGTACTGAGAACGCAGTGATAGAATCTGTCTTGTAATACCTTTGGTAAAAGCAAAGGCGCAATTTTAGCATGTGCATTCACACAGTCTAGCCAGTGCCTTTGTTTTTGGTGTAATTTCCAGCAGATCTAACTTTAGTAATATATTATTAAGCTGTTTGGTCACTGTATTACTTGACTTATCGCTTACTGTAAAGGCGGCACCTCCTGCATACGTAATTAGGACTGGTCAACCTTAACTGCATCTGAATATGTCTATTTAAGGACAATGTCAAAAAACAATATGGCGTGGTGGCTAAAATCTGCGGGTGCTTTGAATTTTGCGCTGTCACAAGAACAATGTCTAATTTCGCTCTGAATTTCAGAAATAATCATCAGATATATGTAATATAGTTTACAATTTTGTTGCTGAATGAAATATACACAAACAGTAAATAAGTCAAATATTACCTTGAACTTGGTCAATTTTTGCACACGGAATTCTCCTATTTCCCACCATCAGAAGTTTAAGTTTTTTGCACAAACATGTAGTGCGATATGTGATCTAGTACAGCTGGAATTTAAATTTAACAAAATTTAATTCAAAATGTCACTTTTCTTGCTAATCCGATAGTACATAACACTCAAATACTAGCCGACCAGGCGTAATGTACATGTTTATCTACACCTGTAAACAGGGCTACCAATCCATATCCTGAATAAGAAAATACAATTAATACATACATGTATTGTCCTGCCAGCCAAGAGTGACAGTGACTTCATGGTTTGCTTACATAGTTATCAGGGACTTATAATCGATAGATCACCTGTGTATAAATCCTATCCTTTGTGTATTAATCCTATCCTCTGGATATGATTAATACACCAGTGATCCATCGATTCGCGTTAGCTCAAATGAAGTGTACCCGTTCGTGTTTTACTTAGCAATTGTAAACAAAGTATTACCTCACTGTCACTTTTGGTTGGCACGACAGTATAATTGCAATACATATTTATGAGCTGGACTTCCTAGTATGAATATAAAGCGGAATCCAATTAGTGCACGTGACATGGTGTTCTTTTTTATTATCACCACCCCTTTTTAAAGGGGGTTTTGTAATCGCCTCTGCCCGTCTGTCCGTTCGTCCGTCCGTCTGTATGTTATGCTCTATCCACCTTAACCATTGGACGAAATCCAAACAAGTTTGGTTTGCGAGATTTTCATATGAGTGGGATGTGCGACAGCACTTTTTTGGCCATCCCCCTGGGGCCCAGGGGAGGGTTCAAAGGTCAACTATCATATTTGAAAAGTCAATTTCAAAGATTTTTATACCAAACTTTATGTTTGTTCTCAAAAATAAAAGAAATGGGGTTTTCATTATGTCGCCTGGGTCATACTCCAGGGGGTGGGACTTGGGGTTGCTTGGGGGTCAATTTTTTTTTCCAAACATGGTCGTGTGGCATATCAAATTGAAGGGGATGGTGAGCAGAATGGGACACAAGTTAAGTGTTCACCCTATGTTCAAACTTGTGTCAATAGGTCAATTATCATTCAATTTCTTCGAGAACGTGGGGTGCTTGCGATGGCACCCCATCGACTATGCGATAACAAGTACTCTCTTTCTTTTTCCCTAGATGTTTCAAAGTTCGGAGATTGTTGGTTGATTGCTCATTTAGCTTCTCTTTTACACCAATAGATCGTCTGTGACATGATGCCTGCTCACTGGAATGCTTACGTAAGAGCGTGTGAGCTTTCACAGCCTTGGATTCAATTTGACTATTAATGCCAAAGGTTATAATTAAATTAAGAAATTGAAGAAAAGCTTAGGCAAAAAATAAAATAAACATTTTTTACTAGTGCGTGATATACATTTCAACACAGGAATTGACATTTAGCGCAAAAAAATGACACAGCGTTTTTTAAAAGTCAATGAACGACAATGAAGTAAAACGTATGTGCAAACCGCCAGACTGATGACCATGATCCTCATTGTGCAACACACTGAAAACGACACATCGTTTAATGCATGAACAATAAATTCACCAGTTAGACTCCATGTACTGAAAACAAGAGGTTTTTAGTGGAAGCTAAGCAGCTACTGGTAGAATGGCCTCAAAAGCTTTATTCTATAAGTTTGTATTGTTTCGGACAATGAAAAGAGCAACCAAGACGTTTTTTAAAAGAGAACGTGCAAGGTTTAATAAAAATAAAAATGTAGCAGCTTAGCCGTCACCTCTTTTGGTACCAGCTCACACATTCTATTCTACAGTAAAGGTGATCAGACTGATTTTGGACTTCGTACAAGCACATTTAGTTAAACACATATCGCATCAGACCCTAGAGCTTAGTTGACAGTGATTGTATAAAGGTAAGTATAATATAATGCAGAAACGCAGTAAGCAGCTCTCACAAATGAAAATAAAGTCATGCTCGAATTTTACATGCGGAATCCTGCAGGTGTCTCCAGTCTGATAGTCTCTGTTGACTGCTTAAGCAAATTAAGGTCCTTAGACACTGAAAAAAAGGCATTTGTCTTAAGTGCACTGACTTAATTGAGTATATACTATTGCAATGATCTGGATGAAGAAGAGATAGCTGGTTGCTTTACTGTACTTGCTGTCGTGTGGCTGCAATTATCTTGTGTCTCTTCCACTTGTGGCCATGGGTCGGTATGTTGTCTGTGAGTGTGGCATTTACTGGTGATCCCCACTTTTTTATTTTCTTATTTCTCAAGTAAACATATGTTGTGGCTTCTCAAAAGAACCGTTTCAAGAAGACGGTTCTTTTAAGCTACCAACGCAAATGTTTGGATCGATAGATATGGAAGCATTCAAATTATACGCTAAAACCCTGCCAATCTAGAGCTCTGTTTAGTAAGATGACATGGCTTCAAAATTTGCGCTATAAAAGCTCTGTAAAACGCACACACCATAAATGAGCCAGCACATGAGAGTATGACACCTCTTATAGAGCAACAAAAGCTTAGGCGAGCCTGTACAAATGCATAGACTTGCCTGACATTTCGCTTCTCAGTCGAAGACCCACACCAAATTTTAGATCACCGACTTCGCTAGAAAGGTCTGTTTGGCTTTCAAATGAGGTTCTATGTATACATGCAACAAGTACCAAACACTCAAGTAAGAATTAGAGTAGTACTTGTTCGGAACGCTAAATCTACCACAATCTCTTTGAACATTAACACCTTAAAGGCTGGAAACACCCAAATCAGTAATTTTCAAACAATAAAGACTGCCGAAAGATATGAAGTTGTATTTAAAATATGGCCTTAATCTTAACTATTTGTTAACCTATGTTGCTGAGACAAAAGTGATCTTAAGAGAAATATATTCTATATTAATTGGAAATGATTGCCTTCTGAAGCGCCCACAGGTAATTGAAGTCATGTCATTGGCCCATCGAATAGCATTCTCCGGGTTTTTATAAAATAACTCTCAGGGGGCAAGATATAGATAGTGACCAGAGAACACGATATTACCTATTATAGGACTTTTGGGGTACTGTAACAGCGGCACCTCATGAATGGGAAATTAGGACTGGTCAACCTTCTAAAGACATATGTAATAGCTGCAAATGAGGCGTGGTTTTAATCGAAAGTAACTATCATCTTGCGCCAGAACACTTCAGCGAAGACACAAATCATATGGATTAACCCTTAGAACACCAGCAAAATAACTGCATCCGAAAAATGTCTGTTTATTGGTTAACATAAATATAGAAGCATAAAGTGTAGACCCAGACCAGACTGAACCTATAGAAGAAGTCTGATTTGGATCTACACTGTATATCGAAGGGTCTTAAAATATTTCAGCAGACGACAAAGGCATACGATTTTTTGTAATATACGCTTAAAGGGTTATTAAACGTAAGTTCAGCGTATGTATGGTCAGGATTTTCATGAAAATCACACTTGTTTGCATGGCTAAAGCAACTTAATATTGTTGTTTAAAAGATGCATAGTAATGAGGCAATTCTATTTTTCTTATAAATAGGTAAAGCATGACTATTCACTGCCACGCGCATATGCAGTAATCTGTGGTAGGTTCAATATAACTGTAAACTGAGACTACCTGCATGCCCAAAATCAAGGTAAACTCGCCACTGTTTGTTTACAACGATTCTCATCTATCTTTGAAAGTACAATAACTCCTTACTAATAGATAGAACCTGATTTCCCTTTTTGAGCAGATGAAATAGCCGAACCACGCCCAGATATGAATACTAAAGTTACCGCCTTTACAGAAACCAAAAAGCTCCATTATACACGAATCTCCGCTCATGTTTTTTGTATTCATTGTATTTGCGGAAGAAGGAGATAGATTAGTGGACGTATATGTAAACTTACGTACCTGTATAACTGACATGTATATTATTGTCAGTGGCTATTATATATGAGTGTTAGGTACTATCGGATTAGCAAGAAAAGTGACCTTGTGAATAAAATTTTGTAAATTTTAAATTCCAGCTGTACTAGATCACATATCACACTACATGTTTGTGCAAAAAACTTAAATTTCTGATGGAGGAAAATAGGAGAATTCCGTGTGCAAAAATTGACAAAGTTCAAGGTAATATTTGACTTATTTTATTTACTGTTTGTGTATATTTCATCCAGCAACAAAATTGTAAACTATATTACATATATCTTATGATTATTTCTGAAATTCAGAGCGAAATTAGGCATTATTCTTGTGACAGCGCAAAATTCAAAGCATCCGCAGATTTTATCCACCACGCCATATTGGCCAGATGAATATCCTTAACATAAGCAGGGAGGCAAATACTGTGGACCCAGATCAAACTGCTCCTATGGGAGTAGTCTGATCTGGGTCCACACTTTTTATCTATGTCGCTTTAAATAGTTTAGTGGACGACAAAAACATACATTTTGTGATTATGCGCTTTAAGGGTTAATAAATGTGAGTTCAGGGTTAGGATTTCATGAAATGCACGCACGTTTGCGCGGCTCAAAAAGCGTATTAACTCTTTACCAAATTAGAAATAATACCTGATTTCCCTTCCTTAGCAGATGAAACTGCTGAACCACACCCAGATATGAATATTAAAGTTGTCGCCTTTTATACATGCACCGGTCACGCTCGATTGAACAGCAACTATACTGAAGGAAAAAAGAAACATCATAAACATGATCATGTTCTAATCAAAATAAGTTTGAAGGTATGCAAACATTTTGATGTCAGAGAAGAACGATATATCATAAGTTTACATATATATAGAGTGTAGATTTATAGAATAAAATGGATGCTAGAAAAGAAACCCAAACTGCCATTGATGAGAGTAATAAAAGAAAGAGAAGTGTTACTAGTACCAGCGAGGTTGATACAAGCATGAATGTTGATCAGGAAACTAATAAAAGTATGGTAGATGAACAAAGTAATAAGGCAGACAAAAAGAAAACCAAATCCACTAAAAAGAAGTCCAAAAAAGCTAAAAAGGCGGATAGCTCAGATGATGAATGGATAGATGAGTCTTTCAAAGATAGCATACAGTCACAGTTAGCTGAAATTAGTGTCTGCCTTACAAAAGTAGTAAGCAAGGCAGAGATAGAGACCATTTTTTCTAAACTCTTTGAAAAGAAACTTCGTGAGATGATAACAGATATCAAAGATAAGATAATCGAATCTGTCACACACAAAATAGAGGTACTCGAAGGAGAACTTCATGGAACAAACATAGAAAATGAAAAGCTCCGCTCCAAAATACAGAAACTAGTTAAAGATATAGAAATGAAAGATGAGACCGTTAACAAGCAGCAGAGATCGCTAGAAGACACAGATAGGGCCTTTTATGGCAGATCCAATGAGTTAGAGCAATACAGTCGGAGGAATAACATCAGAATCTGGGGCATACCTGAAAAAGTTGATGGAGAGAACTATGAAATCATGGAAACAATAGTGTCATTGGTCGTAAAAACATTAAACGAGAAGATGGGTCTAAACCTAGAAAACAGAGATATAGACATAGCTCACAGGATTGGAAAGAAGATGCCAAATCAACCAGATAGGTGTATTGTTGCAAAGTTTACTTCGAGATTGAATAAAATGAAAAGTTTAAAAGACAGGAAGAAGAAACTCCAAGGAACAAATATTAAGATACAGGAAGACCTTACCAAGCTAAACATAGCATTCCTGAAAGCCACGTGGAAAAACGACGACGTCGAAAGGTCTTGGACAACAGAAGGAGCCATATATGTTAAATGGGTATGATCTGGGAACATTAAAAAGCTTGGCTTTAATGAATATTCTGAATGGCTTGTAAACGTGAAATAGGAGAGAAATAATACTCTATTAGGCAACCAGAATAAATAAGAGCCACCAAGCACACAGACACAATCACGATAATTCTGAAATTTGACTTTAATAGACGAGATGTTTTTGTGCATCCGCACAGCCCCGTCCATGCCTTCATTGGTTGAGTACAAATTTATAGAAGTGGTCATGCTAAAAAGTTGACATAGGGTTACGTATTACATATACAACCATCAAGGGTTTGGACGGGCCTGCGCATTCGCACAGCCCCGTCCATGCCTTCATTGGTTGAGAACAAATTTGTAGAAGTGGTCATGCTACAAAGTTGACATAGGGTTACGTATTACATATACAACCATCGAGGGTTTGGACGGGCCTGCGCATCCGCACAGCCCCGTCCATGCCTTCATTGGTTGAGAACAAATTTATAGAAGTGGTCATGCTACAAAGTTGACATAGGGTTACGTATTACATATACAACCATCGAGAGTTTGGACGGGCCTGCGCATCCACACAGCCCTGTCCATGCCTTCATTGGTTGAGAACAAATTTATAGAAGTGGTCATGCTACAAAGTTGACATAGGGTTACATATTACATATACAAGCATCGAGGGTCTGGACGGGCCTGCGCATTTGCACAGCCCCGTCCATGCCTTCATTGGTTGAGAACAAATTCATAGAAGTGGTCATGCTACAAAGTTGACATAGGGTTACGTATTACATATACAACCATCGAGGGTTTGGACGGGCCTGCGCATCCGCACAGCCCCGTCCATGCCTTCATTGGTTGAGAACGAATTTATAGAAGTGGTCATGCTACAAAGTTGACATAGGGTTACGTATTACATATACAAGCATCAAGGGTCTGGACGGGCCTGCGCATCTGCACAGCCCCGTCCATGCCTTCATTGGTTGAGAACAAATTTATAGAAGTGGTCATGCTACAAAGTTGACATAGGGTTACGTATTACATATACAACCATCGAGGGTTTGGACGGGCCTGCGCATCCGCACAGCCCCGTCCATGCCTTCATTGGTTGAGAACAAATTTATAGAAGTGGTCATGCTACAAAGTTGACATAGGGTTACGTATTACATATACAACCATCAAGGGTTTGGACGGGCCTGCGCATCCACACAGCCCCGTCCATGCCTTCATTGGTTGAGAACAAATTCATAGAAGTGGTCATGCTACAAAGTTAACATAGGGTTACGTATTACATATACAAGCATCGAGGGTCTGGACGGGCCTGCGCATTTGCACAGCCCCGTCCATGCCTTCATTGGTTGAGAACAAATTCATAGAAGTGGTCATGCTACAAAGTTGACATAGGGTTACGTATTACATATACATCCATCGAGGGTTTGGACGGGCCTGCGCATCCGCACAGCCCCGTCCATGCCTTCATTGGTTGAGAACGAATTTATAGAAGTGGTCACGCTACAAAGTTGACATAGGGTTACGTATTACATATACAATTATCGAGGGTTTGGACGGGCCTGCGCATCCGCACAGCCCCGTCCATGTCTTCATTGGTTGAGAACAAATTTATAGAAGTGGTCTTGCTACAAAGTTGACATAGGGTAACGTATTACATATACAACCATCGAGGGTTTGGACGGGCCTGCGCATCCACACAGCCCCGTCCATGCCTTCATTTGTTGAGTTTTAAAGGTTGAGTATAAAGTTGTAGAAGTTGTCATGCTAGAAAGTTAGCACAGGATTATTTATTACATATTAACCATCGAGGGTTCGGACAGGCCTGCACATCCGCACAGCCCCGTCCATGCCTTCATTGGTTGAGTACAAAGTTATAGTAGAGGTCATGCTAGAAAGTTGGCACAGGGTTACTTATTACATATGTTTGGTTGGGCCTGCCCATCTACACAGCCCCACCCATGCCTTCATTGGTCGAGAACAAAGTAATAGTAGTGGTCACGCTAGAAAGTTTGCACAGGGTTACTTAGTACATATACAAGCATCGAGGGTCTGGTCGGGCCTGCGCATCCGCACAGCCCCGTCCATACCTTCATTGGTTGAGTACATAGGATATAGAAGTGGTCATGCTAGAAAGTTGGCACAGGGTTACTTGTAACATATGTTTGGTAGGGCCTGCGCATCCGCACAGCCCCGCCCATGCCTTCATTGGTCGAGAGCAAAGTTTAAGTAGTGGTTATGCTAGAAAGTTGGCACAGGGTTCAACCATTGAGGTATTTTGGTCCGTGCCTTCATTGATTGAGTACAAAGTTGTAGAAGTGGCCATGCTAGAAAGTTAGCAATGGGTTACTTATTACATATACAACCATCGAAGGTTTGGACGGGCCTGCACACCCGCACAGCCCGTCCATGCCTTCATTGGTTGAGTACAAAGTTATAGTAGAGGTCATGCTGGAAAGTTGGCGCAGTGTTGCTTGTTGCTTATACAACCATCGAGGGTCCGGTTGGGCATGCGCGGCCGCACGGCCCCGTCGGTGCCTTCATTGGTTGAGTACAAGGGATGTAACAGTGGTCGTGCTTGAAAGCCAAAGACATCCCTGGCTGTGATATATTACTTAATTAGCTTAGTATACTTAAACTATTTCCAGTGCGGGATTCACGAGCAAAAAAATAGGTTGCGTCTACAGTATATGGTCAAAATATTAATGTAAATGCATATAGTATCGGTGTTGTTCCCGAAAGTTAGACATCATGTGTATTTTTTTTTAAGCGCAACCTTTTGCTGTTGTGGTATCTGTTGTCTCCTCGATTTTTTGTTTTTTTACTCTATTCAGGTTTAGTATGATATAGATGTGGAGACTAATGCTTTTCAGCTACTGTCTAATCTCGTAAATTCGAAGACCAAGGAAAAGAAAGTACAATTTTTGAAATTTTACTTAATTACATACTGAGGCTTAGAGATGTGTATAATCCAAATCGGTTCAAGATTTTCACACCAGACCTCTAAAATTATCAAGCGAAATACTGAGGGTGCCGCGCGGACTGCGCATGTGTATAATGCGCAGTCAGCGCATCACTATTGGTGTTCCGCTGTCAAGCTGATATAGAGGGTTTTTTTTGTGTTTGCTTCAAATATCACTAGATGTAGCCTCTGAATATATGATGTCTTGTGGTTTGCCAAATTTATGACAGGATATGCTATACGACCTTACTTTTATCCGAAAAGAATATATGTATATTGGCTTCGAGCTTTTACATATACACTGTATATCGCTCAGGAAAATATGCAACGAAGTGACATAACAATGTATTGACCATTGATCTGCTAAATTATTTTTGGTCAGTGCGTAAATGTTGGCTGGGAACAAACATTGAATTCATACCAAGAGACATCGTTTTCAATCAGCGCTGCCACATACATTCGAAATAATTCAAGTTCCCGCTACAAACTGCTCAAGGTTGAAGCTAGGTTTTCCTAACGAATGGGCTTCGTTGGGATACCCCCGTGTCTGCGTAGCAGTAGAATGTTTTTACTGCCTGTATGAGACGGGTGCATGACCTCCAAAAGTTAAAAGATATATCACTTGAAGCAGTTAATCTTTTTTTGAGACTTACCAATTATGCAAGAAAATTCCGCATGCATCGTCTGCAAATTTGTACGCAAGGTCTTTGAAGATCAGAAAATAAGATGCCTTTTTAACCTAGATCAGTTATTTTTCTGAGCTTGCAATTTTGACCTCGTCATAAATAAATTCAGACATAACCATAATGAGTTATTTCTATAGCCTCACTTTGAAATCATTGTTGAAAAGGCACACCTTTAGCTTCTTCAAGTGTTGTATATTTTCGCTTATACGGGTTATGCCCCTTACTGTGTATGGATTGTGTATTTGAACATATATGTAGCTACCCTCTTAAACTGCCAGACGACTTTATATGAAACTGATATAATGTTGAAGCACCTAGACAAGCTTTTTAGGCACAGAAAATTGTTTTCACATAAAGCTACCCCAACGGCACTGATAAAAGGTAAAGTGCCATTGCAAAATGTCAGCGATATCAACGCAAAAGAAAATAATGAGCAAAATTTATTTTATTCTGTCGCAAGATAAAAAATATGATACAGAATTGGTCGCGCGCGTGGTGCTTGCATGTGCGGGGAAGAGTGTGCTCTTGGGCAAGAAATGGTTACTTCATGCACAATAGTTAATTTACATGCTGCAAGTCTCTTTGATATCATTTAACACAGTCACTATGCACAGTTTGATAACCTTTATTGATATTTAATCTATTAACCCCTTTCGTATTGTAGAATCTTGCCGCGCATTTTTTTTGTGGTATAGGTGTCATAGGTTGGAATTTCTAAGTATCACCGAGGATCGCTTTTGTCTTGGCAAACAGTGCAGATTTTGATGGAATATCATCTTATGTGGCCTTTTATCTGGGTCTTCACTATTTGCAAAAGTAAATGTTTACCAGTAAATCCAAAGCGGGAAGGGGTAAGGGAAACATTAATAAAAAAGTTGATATATTGTTTTTTGATTAGAGAAGAAACACTCAAATTTTCTCAAATACCGGTTTAGCAAAACTGGTTATAAAAGGATGAAATTGTTTAAGGATACCCGACCCCCCCCCCCCCCCCACCTCGCCACCCACACCACCGCGGATAGGTAAACCAGTTTTTTGAAGCAGACTGTGCATAGGGCTTAATGTTTAAAGATATAGACAAAACGTTATATTTGCATTTCCTTCAAACTCATGAGCCTTTTTTCTGTTTTATTATATTCCTTAGGATGCACCTTATGTATATTGTCAATCTACGCCATGTCTACCAACGCCTTCTAAATTTATTTTCATATATGGTCGAAATGAATATATCAATTTGCTCTTTTAATGTCAGAGGATTGGGCCAAAAATTAAAAAGGACACAAATATTTAACTTTCTAAAAGCTAATAAATTTCAAATATGCTTTCTGCAGGAAACACACTCGACACCAGAAATTGAAAAAACTTGGGCAGTGGATAACACATATGATTTTTATTTTAGTGGTAGAAGTAGTAACAGTGGTGGCATTTGCATAATGGTGGATAAAACTTTGGATTATAATGTTAAAGAACATACAGAAATAATACCGGGGAAACTTCAAGCATTGAGGGTAAAAATGTTTGATCGTAACATTACATATATAAATATTTATGGACCCAACAGCGATGATAAAGCCTTTTTTGAAACTTTGAATAAATATTTAGCGGAAAATGAAGAAGATGAGTTCATTATAGGGGGCGACTTCAACACAGTATTAGAGCCAGATGTCGATAAAATAGGAGGAATATCAATAACGCATGCAAAAAGTAGAGAAACAATAAAAATAGCCATGGACAGTTTTGATCTAAATGATATATGGAGACTCTTGAATAATAATACAATGCAGTTTACTTGGCATTCATCAAGCAAACCTTACATATATTCACGATTAGCTTATTTCTTAGTTTCGAATTCCGTTGTAAATAGCGTTTGCAACTGTACAATTATACCAGGATTTAAATCTGATCATTCAATTGTCACAATTAATTTACATTTAACACCTGAGCAGCGTGGACCAGGTTATTTCAAAATAAATAACAGCTTACTATTACAAAACAACTACCATGAGAAAATAAGGAATACAATTCGAGAAACTGCTGAAATTAATAGCACAGCTAACCCAAATATACTATGGGAAGTTATAAAAGGAGCAATAAGAAATACAACCATACAGTATGCAACCAAAAATAAGAAGGAAAATAAGAATCAAGAAAACAAACTGATTAAGGACATAAATGATATACAACAAAACATCTCAAATGGAAATAATGCACAAGAAAATAACACTCTATTAAAAGACAAGAAAAACAATCTGGAAGAAATAAATGAAAAAAAAGTAAATGGATATATAGTTAGGGCAAGAGCGGAGTATATAGATGGCGGAGAGAAAAACACTAAATTTTTTGCTAATCTAGAAAAGAAAAGAGCAACAGCAAAAACAATCACAAGACTAAATAAAGATGGTAAAGAAATTATAAATTCTAAGAGCATATTAAAATAACTTGAGTCTTACTATAAGCAATTATATAAATACCAAAAAATAGATACTAAAAATATTGAACAGTTCAACAAAAATATAAATAAAAAACTAACAGATGATGAAAAAAATAGTATAGAAGGTCCCGTATCAGAATATGAGTGTGCATCAGCCCTTAAAGCAATGCAAAACAACAAAAGTCCTGGTTCTGATGGAATAACCACAGAATTCTACAAAATATTTTGGAGCGACATAAAAAGTTATTATGTAAAGTCACTCAATTATTCATTTGAAAATGGAGACATGACTGTTATGAAAAAACAAGGATAAATTTCATTGCTTCCAAAAAAGAATAATGACCTAGGCAACTTAAATAATTGGCGACCACTAACTTTATTAAACACTGATTATAAAATAGTAACAAAAACAATTTCAAATAGAATTAAAAAATACATATCTCATATCATAGAAAATTCACAAACTGGTTTCATTAAGGGAAGATATATTGGAGAGAATATTCGACTCATACAGGAAACAATAGAAGCACTGGAAGAAGAAAATCATCCAGGGTTAATACTCTTTGCAGACTTCGAAAAGGCTTTCGACAGTATTAGTCATGATTTTATGTTTAACTGTTTGAAGTGTTTTAGTTTTGGGACTGATATTATTAGATGGATAAAATGTTTTTACAATGATGTAAAAAGTTTGGTTACCAATTCAGGATATATGACCAAGTTTTTTCATATAAAAAGGGGTTTGAGACAAGGATGTCCACTATCAGCTTACTTATTTATAATCTGTATTGAATTACTTGCTGCAGCTGTGAGAGAAAACAAAAATATTGGAGGTATTTCATTATTTGGAAATGACTTTAAAAGTTCAATGTTTGCAGATGATGCAACCTTTGCATTGGATGGGACTTTCAATTCATTCCGAGAGCTCATTGATGTTTTGGAAGCCTTTAAATCAGTTTCTGGATTAAAATTAAACAATAAAAAAAACCACTGTCCTTCGAATAGGGTCTTTAAGAAACACTACTGTTGAATATTTGAAACACTTAAACTTTTTATGGACATCAGAATCAGCAAAAACTTTAGGAATAGTATTTTTTGCAGAAAGTAAAAAAATGCAAGAACAAAATCTGTATCCAAAACTAAATGATTTTACAAATTGTTTAAAACGATGGCAACACAGAAAATTGACTTTGATGGGTAAAATTACCGTTATCAAAACTTTTGCTTTACCAAAACTAATATATCCTTTCACAGTATTGTTAGACCCCCCCCCCCCCCCCCCCCCCCCCCCCCCCCGAGAGAAGTTATACAAAAATTAAATTCAGAAATATTTTCCTTTATATGGGACTCAAAACCCGATACAATTAAAAGAACTACACTATGTAGAGATTATAAAAATGGGGGTCTAAGAATGATAAATCTTGAATACTTTTTAAATGCATTAAAAGCAAGTTGGTTGAAACGAATTTTTGATGAGGAGTCTACGTTTACTTTATGGAAAAGCTTTTACAAGCAAAAACTTACCAGTTTTGGAGATAATCTTGTACTAGAAAATAATCTTAAAGAAAATGACTGTGCACAAATAAGTAAAAATAATAATTTTTTAAAAAATATTTTAACAGCATGGAGTAAAATAAATTACAAAGATACCCATACACGCATATCAAAACAAATCATTTGGAATAATTATTATATCAAATGTGATAACATAATTTATTATAAAGAGTGGAATGACAAAGGAATAAAATACATAGAGCATATTTATGATTATAGATCAAACACGTTTTATGATTTTAATACTTTACAGAATTTATATGGTATAAACACTAATGATTTTCTAAAATACCATCAAATTATTACCAATATACCTGAACGTTGGAAGCTTTCACTCAAAGGCGAAAATGCTGTGGAACAGGGAATAGATCAAAGACAAACAAATATAGACATCATTTCGATGAAACACAACATTAATAAAACCCTATACAGCACACAATTAAAAGAAACTTCACAAGAAAGATTAAAATCAGAAGTAAAATGGACAAAAGATTTCCAAAATTATGATATTGTTTGGGAATTGGCATATCAGATGTCACACAGTTGCACAATTGATATAAAATTGAGAAATTTTCAATACAAATATACCAAACAATAAATACTTATTTAAATGTAAACTAGCACCAACTGTTTTATGTGATTTTTGTGCAATGCAGGAAGAAACCAACGCACACTTATTTTGGGACTGTCATTTTGTGCAAAGGTATTGGTCAAAAATCCAAAAGTTTTTACAAGATAACAATTTTGAAATAGACTTAACGTATTATAGGATAAGTTTTGGTATTTTAGATAAAAACAGTGTAAAAACACCAATGATGAACTTCATCATTTTAATAGCAAAATATTGTATATTTGCATCAAAGTATAAAATGCAGAGACCAACTTTTGAGAGCTTTCTTAAGACATTAAACCAAAGAAAGGAAGCAGAACACTATATTGCTTTAGCCAAGGACAAAATCGAACAACATAATCAGAAATGGGGATTTTTGGGAAACTTCGAATAAGTTTTGTTCTTGCATTTTGCTTTTTATTGTCTGATTGCTTTATAATAATGATTATAATAAGAACGATAAACAGCATCAAAAGTTTCTTCAAATATACTAAAAAAATAGACCCAAACCCTCTCGTTTGCTAGCGTGTTAGAAAAGACAAACATTTTATACAAACCGGCAAGGACGTTGGGAGGCAGGCGTAGAGACTTTCTTCTATTTATTTATTCATTTATTTATTTATTTATTTATTTATTTATTTATTTATTCAATTATTTATTTAATCATATATAGTTAAATAGTTAAAATACTGCAGTATTTGGAGTTACATTTGGACATTACTATGTAATACATGCTTAAGTCTAAATTTATTTGACAAACCATTTTAGTATATGTTTTAACGAGAATCAACATGGTTGACGCTACGGAGAAAACAATCATAACTATAGTATAGTTAACTAATTAAAAAACAAAAACAGCGGATATATTAAGGTGTATATTTGGTTAAAAATTACACTAACCCATATATACAATCGCATTTATATTGCCTCTGCCATGTTGGTTCTCGCTTTGATAAAATATTGTGTCATTGTCAAATATATTGTATGTTTATTTCATGTTACATATACTGTACAGATGTATTTCTGAATAAAGAGTAAATAACAAAAAAAAACAAAAAAAAAACAGTCCACTGAGGATTGGCTATGGGTAAGACTCTGCACTTGCAACTTTTCGTATCATCAGCATTTACCGTTTTGACAGGGTAAAACCTTAAGTTTTACAAAAAGGTATAAGATATTTCAAGGACAGGATGATTTTTTTTTGTAAATGATTTCATCTCGTTTCTTTTATTGTATTGTTTTATTTCCTTCTATTGATAATAAACAAATCCTGACGCTTTTCACCTTCTATCCAAAAACACAGCCCAGCTATCAACTCAGCCCAGCTATTGAGCAGTGTCAAATAAGGAGGTCAAATATAGCACAAAAATAATAATAATAATAAAATATATACTATTTTTTTGGCCTGAAAGTGTTATCTGCTTTTTACATCTGTCGCATATATTCAAATATACTTCAGACTACGTTTTTTTATCATGAAAGCAAACACTATTAACCCTGATCAGACTGCTCCTAAGGGATCAAACTAATCTGGGCCCGTATTGTTTGCAATATAGGCTATCTAAGAAAATAAGCACATGAAAGAGCAGACGAAAAAAAGTCGTAACTGGTAGGCTAGTGGTTAGTGTCAAGATACAAAATAATTTCAATACGAAATAATAACCACAAAAAATCGCCTGCGTTGTACCCCTTGAGACAGACACGGGTTTTAATCTAGATTATAGGCATGTAAATAGACAGACATGCGGTGGACGACAAATACACCAGTTCATAAATCAGGTTATTTATTGGATAATTTACATGTTAGAAAAGTAGCCTATAGCATTTGCTTCCATAATTCGACATTTTGCCTTCTTTTGGCAGACACTCTCGGTTTTATCGTTATATCGACCACCCACTATCTGAAAATACCCCAAATTAGCAGTTTTGGGGGTTGGATGGGGGTCTGGTATTCACTATTCATTAAAAATTTAGCCCATTATTCATCTCATTGAAATTTTGAGTTATTCATTAAAATAAGACCAATTCATTCATAAAAGGTAAGAAAGATGGCAAAGAAATCTGATTATTCACTAATCATTAATTTTTTTTCTCCAATTCATAAAAATAATAGGATTATTCATTATTTTTTAGGCCCTCATTATTCACTATTCATTATTTTTTGGCTCATTATTCCCCTTTTCATTATAAAAAGGGCCATTATTCACAATCATTATACCCCATCCAGACCCTAAGTTTTACTTCATAGTGGGTAAAAACTGATAGCTATTCACAGTACACTTTTTCTTATGAAATTGCTATCTGCAGTACACTACAGCTTCTATTCGCGGTACACAACGGAATTTATAAATCAGCCCATAAATGGCTTAAATTTTAGATTATAGCTTATACGCTTTTAAATACATTTGTTTTCTATAATTTCACTTACTCACCATTGAAAAACAAATTGGTAAAATCTACGTAATATTCTCGAATAAAGTGAAAGTAAATGTCAAAATGAAGTTTTTTGGTACCAGCTTTTCGGTTTGATGATCTATTCCAGTCTTCAGATTCGTAAATGAACAAACACAATTTACTACTTACGATAGATACTTAATATACCCACTATATATAATATGTATGAAGACATTTTGTAAACTTTAGCGATTTGATAATGAAATAATAATTTAGCCGTGGCATGAGATTTCCAACAATTTGGTATGTGCGACCAGCAAAGGCTCAGACCAGCCTGCGCATACGCGCAGTCTGATCAGAGCCTTTGCCCTTCGCTTGAGTATTCTATGATTGTTAAGCTACTGACTAAACACCATTTAGAGTTTCTAAGCTTAAAAGGAGGCTGCAGAGGCTCTTCCGAGTCTACACTTTTCAAAATGACAAATTGTTGGAAATCTAATGCTGCGGCTCTGAGCCGTGGCATGAGATTTCCAACAATTTGATATGTGCGATCAGCAAAGGCTCAGACCAGCCTGCGCATACGCGCAGTCTGATCAGAGCCTTTGCTAGTCGCTTGGGTATTCTATCATTGTTAAGCGACTGGCTGAACACCATTTGGAGTTTCTAAGCTTAATAGGAGGCTGCAGAGGCTCGTCTGAGTCTAGACATGTCAAAATGCCACATTGTTGGAAATCTCATGCACTGGCTCATATGCTATTTTGAAGAGCACTCACCCTCGTGTGTTCTTGCTTTAGAAAGAGAGAGAGAGAGAGAGAGAGAGAGAGAGAGAGAGAGAGAGAGAGAGAAAGAGATAGAGAGAGAGTCCTTGTGAGTAGTTTTTTTTTTTATTGATTTTCGAGTATCTTTGGAAACCGCAATTCTTTTACTATAAACCGAAACCTTTCGGGGTTTTTTCTCTTTTTTTCTTCTTACTTTTTCTTCTTTTTGGTAATTTTGATATTGATGCGATGTCACACCGGTAGAAAGGACCTCGGACAGTTTCCTATTCAATCTGCCCAAATTTTGACAGCCTGTGGCTAGGATAATGCATAACTGACAACTATAGTTTTGTGCTTAAACCAAACCCTTACATTTAGTGAACCTAGCAATATAAAAATATTTTGAAAATATTGCATAACTATGCCAGGAAGTTAGGGTTTAGGGGGTGGGGGTAATCTATGTGACCAAATTTCATTTCACAGAAAGTCAAAGATTCGTCGAGTATTCACCTAAATACATGTAAATATTATGTTTGTGGCATAAAAATTGAGGCGAAAGTGATGGGTTTGCATAAAATTCGGGTTGAGAAGATTACATTGTTTCATCTAAAGAAGTGTGCTGTCAATGACTTTTGACTATTACCTGTAATGTTTCAAGTTCATCCAGTTGACGTGTGCACTGAGGTGTATCATATCTGCATACTGTATAAATCATAGTCTAGATAAACACAGATGTTGAGCGTAAAATCGTTAATATTTTTCTTACACATCAGATTTTATCTACAATTTGGTGCTTAAAAGAATTGCCTCATTGCGACGGTTCTTTTGAGTACCCACAACATATGTTTTGGTTGAGAAATGAGACAATTAATTACTTTGTAAGCACTCATAACTAAAGCTCTGATACATGCCATTTACCTACAGGTCTTTACAAAATAAGTTTCTAATAAGGTTTTATAATAAAGCGTTTTTGAGCATTTTGACATCGTCCCCCCCCCGTGACCAATCATGCCGTTTTTATATGATGTGTGAAATGTAAAACTACAACTGTATGCAAAAGGATTAGTTTGGTCACGGGGGGGGGGGAAAGCACTTCAGTAAAACTTTTTCTATTTTCTATATGTTGGATAGCAAAAACAGAGTTTTCAGCCCATATTTTTCAATAGGTACTTGTCCAATGAGAAAACGGCTTTTGTGGATAAGTCGAGGATTGAACCTACTATCTTTCTCATAGAAAAAATATCATTTTCTTTGAAACTTTTCTCTGGTCATTTTTATGGGCAATCCTTCATTTAGACTGTCCGAGGTCCTTAGCAACTTTACCAAATCTGACCAATACTTTCAATAGCTTAAATTAATATTGACAGTTGCTAACAAACATAATCCTATCCCTAATCTTACCCTATAGCCATAGCCCTAACCTCACCTTATAATCCTAACCCTAACAATACCCTTTAATCCAAACCCTAACCTTATCCTATAATTCTTACCCTAATCTCATCCTATAATCCTAACCCTAACCTTATCCTATAATCCTAACCCTAACCTTATCGTATAACCATAGCCTTAACCTCACCCTATATAGCCTAATAATCCTAACCCTAACCATACCCTTAAATCCTAACCCTAACCTTATCCTATTATTCTAACCCTAACCTTATCCTATAATTCTAACCCTAACCTTATCCTATCATCATAGCCCTACCCTTACACTTACCATTATAACAGGAGTTAAATCTTGTACAGTAGTTCCATGCATTGCACGTTCAAGCACACACTTTCAATTAACACAACAAATAGTGGCGGATAGATTCTAACGTACTGTCCTGCCAACCAAACGTGACAGTGACGTCATGTTTTGTTTACAAAGTTATCAGGGGCTTATAATCGATAGATCACTTGTGTATTAATCCTATCCGCAGTGATCTATCGATTCGCGTTAGCTCAAGTGGAGGGTACAATTTAATGTTTTACTTTACAATTGTAAACAAAATAGTACATCACTGTCAGTCTCGGCTGGCACGACAGTAGCGCTGAAGTTAATAGTGTGACATGTTGCACTGGCTTCCAGCCTCGCACATGTCGTTGCACAGTAGTTTGCTGCACAGTGCTCTGTTGCGCTTGCCTTATGCATATCGTCTTTTCACAAATGCTTTTCTGTAAATTAATAAAGCGCATAGTCCGTCTGTTACATGTAACAAGAAAACAAGATTGGGTCGCAACATGTAATTTCCAACAATGTGGCATTTTGACAAATGAAGATTCATACTAGCCTGTGCAGCCTCCTTTTAAGCTTATAAACTCCAAATGCTGTTCGTAAGTAGCTTAACTGTCATAGATTATTCAAGCGACTAGCAAAGGCTCTCATACGACTGCGCAAATTACTGGTCGCACATACCACGTTGTTGGAAATCTCATGTCACAGCTCAGAATTCTGGTTATGACAATTGAATGAAATGCCTTTTCAGAATTACCGGGCCATGTAGCAAAGTCTGTAACATGTCTGACTGTAGATACGTGTCTGACTGCAGATCTAGATCCTCCCCTCCGCTGAAGCTTTTTTGTCAGTTACAAGCGAAAGTATATTCGTTTCTTTTCACTAAGTCTTTCTTGTGAGTATTATTGTTCAGGCTTATGCAATATTTATGGGATCTTGTTTTTAAATTTTTTTATTCGAAATTATGTTTGTAATCATAGTTTTAAGTCGAGCTTTCCAGTAGCTTACTGTACTGTAGCCCTTCAAATGAGACGCAGTTTTTCGTGTGTGTGTTTTTTTTAAATTTTAAATAAACGTTTCATCACACTAAGAGTTTGCATGAGTATAGAAATAGCAAAACTTTAACTAGACTTTAAAATGTCATGGTCACATTTCAAGGTCGTGGGTGTTTTTTACCCTTCCAATTAGCGTCTGGTCATATCGCCTAAGCCCTTTACATGATTTTTTTAATTCACTCAAATGCTCCCCTCAGTGAGACGTTGTGCAGAACCTATGACTCAGTTACGCAAAGTCAAGGTCAAGCTCACACTTAAAGGTTAAGAAATTAACCCTTTAATTTTGTGTCCATTCCGTATCTTCCAAACCCTTGGAACGATTTTCGTTAAACTTCGCTCAACTGTTCCTTTCAGTGATGCGGTGTGCAGAGCCCATGACCCAGCTACGCTCACTCAGTGTCAAAATTACACTTCAATATTATGGGATTTTGCAGCGGGGGATTTAGCTGTCCTTCAAACTGCTGTCTTGTTCAAATTATGTTCTTGGTGTTAGAAATGGCCTTGTGCAAGTGGATAACATGTTTTACATACGCATTTATGGGAAAATCAAATCATCTGAAATCACATGGTCTAGTTTCTGGATATTTGATATGTAACATTATTTAGTGAACCTTTTTGAAGTTTGTTCAAATTATGTCCATGTGAACAAAATGCCCGGGCGGGGGTCACGTATTTTACATAATTATGCTAACATAGGGACACATTAAAATATCTTCTAGTATGTAACCACTATGCCTAAAGCCTTCACAATTAATAGACACCCAGCAGGCACATAACGTTGATTCAACGTTGAAGCAACGTTGAAATTAGGTTGATTGGTTGATCAACCTTACATCAACGTTCACTCAACTCCTTTATTGGTAGTTGTTGAATAAAAGTTGATATTTGGTTTAACTGATGTACATCTACAGGGTTGATATACTTCAACGTTTGTAGTCAATGTTGACATCAGGTTATTAATACTTATTCGACCTAATAAAAATCCACCGTACTGCTTATCTAAACACAATTTTTGCCAGGGGGGGGCAAGCCCGATTGCCAGAAAACAGCTCTGACAACGTTTTTAGTCCAACTTTTTTTTACAGTTTTACAGTGGTGTTTATAAATGGTTTATTTCAAAACAATAATTTTCCAAGATTTCAGAGGGGGTCCGGGGGTCCAACATTTCCATGGGGGTCCCAAATGCTAATTTCTATTGAAACCCATAGAACTTAAGATTTTCCAGACGGGGGTCATTTTATTGCGTCTGCGAACATGAAAGTTTTGGTCGAAATATTGCATCCGTAGCTAATTGGGTTTTGGGTTTGTTCATCGAAGCAGATTCACTTATTTCGTCTACGCACTACGAACTTTTCTTATAAATCTATTGCTTGTTACGGAAAAAGCATCTACTTCCAGAGTTAGAGACGTCACACATGCTTTTAAAAATGTTCTTTTAAATTGATTTTCCCCCTCTTTAATGAAGGTAATGATTAATTCTCTCTGTCTTCCCACAAGATAAATGTCCACTTGATCTTACTATCTTACTGTAAAGTGTCAACTGTGAGAAATCGGCCACTGCTGATATTTTCAGTAATTTTGGCGGTAACAAGACGTTTCCCAACCAAGACGTTCCCCCCTGGTCGTTTCGCCTTTTTTTTTTCAACCCTGGTCGTTTTGCACCCATACCCTTGTCGTTTCGTTCCCAATACCCTTTCCTCCCTAGTAGTTTCGCCTCCAAATATTTTTTATTTGTCATAGTGATCATGGATGATGCTAGAGGTCCCAGGTTTGATCTCCGCTCACAGCGAGGAAATTTATGTGTCCTAACACGCTTTCTCTAGTGTCATTTGTAGGGATGACAATAGACAAGTGCATCATCCTTCGGATCCGAACGTTAACTGGATGTCCCCTGTGCAGGGAAAGGACACCGCCTGTGCAGATTAAAGAATCCTACAGTAATTTAAATATGGTTACTTGTAGGCTTTCATCCTGCAACCCGGGGTGTACAAAGTACGCCTTCCGATAATACTGGAAAGAGGGTCCGGCAGTGTATAGAGAAAGAAAGGATGGACAGACGGAGTGGATGAATGGGCGGGGTTGGTCTGATTGCCACAGGATACCTTTATCAGATATGTTTAATACAAATTTAACACAAAGTTGCATGTTAAATTAGTTTTAAAATAATAAAAATGCAAATATTCAACTGTTTTGGTTTGTTGATATTGTCAATGGACAATTCTGCTCATAATGAGAATGGGCCCCAAGGGGGTACTCTCATTTTTTCTCCATACATAGGTTCGGGCCCAGCATCTCCCATACACCCCAAAAAATACCAGGAATTTCAAGCACTGCATTTTTTTTTTAATTTTAGCAACCCGAAAAATTATCCCCCATTCTGTACCTTGAACTTTAGATGAGACCCTAAAATGTATAGAAATGACCCCTGAATATAGTCCAATTTTGTGATGACCCCCAAAAATTATCTCACAAAATCTTATCATATTCCAAAAAATATTCATTTTTCTGAAAACTCCAAAATATATTGAAATTCAAAATTTTGAACCCCCAGATATGGCCCGAGCCTACGTATGCATGAAAACATCAGAGTACCCCACCTGTGTATGGACCCTGATCTGACGTCGCCTTGTAGAAGGTAACATTTCTTTGAAACAGTTTATCTTTCAATTTAGACTGTAAGAAATCTATTATGATCATGATTTTGGATTTTAATTTTGCATCGGAGAGCTGAGAATACAAACTTTGTAGACCCTGATGGAATGTCACATTATGCGGCATTTCATCTGGAACTTTACTGTTTGCAAAAGTAGGTTAAAAAGTCATCAGTATACAGAGGGTTAATATTGTGAAATTAAATGAGCCAGTACATAAATCCCATGTGTGAATTATTGAACGCTCAGACTAGCTTGCACACCCGCGCAGTCTTGTCAAAGCATTCGTTGCTAGCAAACATACAGAAAGGACGTAGGTGATGATTCAGGCAAAAAATAAAACCTATTTTCTCAAGGTCAAAGTACAGAATAGGAGATACTTTTGGGGGATGCTCAAATTTCGAACAATTTTTGGGGGGTGCTTGAAATTCCTGATATCTTTTGGGGCTGAATGGTAGATGCTGGGCACGAGCCTACGTATGAAGAAAAAAATGAGAGCATCCCACTCCCACCCCCTGGGTTTATGTTCTGGCTTGGGAAAGAGTTAAATAAGAAAATCAGATATTCGTCAGCCTGAAGTCTTGAATAGAAACTTTTATGGAATGTGAAGGAAGTTCATCCAATTCAATGGCGTAGCCAGAACGCTGAAAATGTACGCACATCAAAGGGAGACTACTAGAACGATCACTAATTCTCATCAATTGCGTTTCTTTTCTAAACGGGAACTTCTCTTAAGGTGGTACGGGGCCCATGTCAAAAGATAAACGAGTGTTCTTTAAAAAAGTAAGAGTTATCTTTATTCATTGTCTTAAAACGTACAAGTATTGGCGTTCACAAAAAAATCATTTGTCAACACATCTGTATGACCAAATATATTTTGACCGTCTGGTCAAGTTTCACCCCTCAATGCGTTTCGAGTCATATTCTTTGACTTTCTGCTTACTGTAAAGGTGGCGCCTCATGAATTCGTAATTAGGACTGGTCAACCTTAGGCATAGGTAAAGCTGAAAATGAGGCGTGGTCTTATTCAAAAGTAACTATATCATATTGCGTCATAATCTCAGTGTAGACGCATACACATTATTTAGTCCTTAAAACGCCAGCAAAATAACTATATTTAAAAATGTCTATCTAACATAAGCATAGAGGCAAACATTGTGGACCCAGATCAGACTGCTCCTACAGAAGCAGTCTGATCTGGGTCCACACTGTTTGTCTTTGAGGCTTCGCATATTTTAGTGGACGACAAAAACATACATTTTGTGATTATGCGCTTTAAGGGTTAATAAATGTGAGTTCATAGTGTATACGGTTAGGATTTTCATGAAATGCAAGAACGTTTCCGGGGCCCAAGCAACTTACTAATTCTTCACCAAATTATAAATAGAACCTGATTTCTCTTGTTTAGCAGATGAACTAGCCGAACAACGCCCAGATCTGAATATTAAATTTACCGCCTTTACAGTAAGAGAAAAGTCTATTAATACCTGGTCAGGCAATTCTGGTCAGAAAAGTTAATATTCATGCGTATTCAATGTATGTACTATTCGCTAATAAAGTGCCTTGCCCCATGACACAACACTATGACTCTGGTGATTCACAAATTAGTAATCCTTCGATCCCCAGTTAAACACTCTACAGACTGAGTTTAGTCCATTATCTTTGTAAATATGACGTCGTTGGGGGAGGGCTCCCTTTTTTAGCTTGGATGAAACCCAACAGCAACATATTGGACACTGCGAGAGCGCTCGCCAAATGCTGGGGCGTGCTTTTGGGCTATTTTTAGCTAGCCAGTGTTTTTTTTTTTTGACTGAGGCTTATTTTGTATATATATATATGTATATATGCGAGCTGTGAATAATCTAATATGGCCGTTCACATATGCATGCTTTTCTTAGCATTAACTAATTGCATTTATAAAAAGAACTAAACTCGTGTATCATCCCTTCTTTACCAATTGCCGCATTGGTAGAATGTTCAACTTGAGACCAAGTAGTCCCTGGTTTGAGCCCTATTGCTTGTTTGTTTGTTTACTTATTTGTTTGTTCGTTTTTATTTATCATGGGAGTGACATAACGACATGTACCACTAGTGATTTACAAATTTTGGTAACGCTATATGTAATGACGTCCGTAATGGTTTCTCATATAATTATATGGCAACATCAAAGCATCATTCCACGCAGTTTCTAAACGCGATTTAAAAGTAGTTTTAGGGTCATACAATAAATAGAACCCTACAGACGTGCTCCTGTATTTTTTAAAATTTATTAAGCTTGTCACGAATAAGTGACAAAATTCTTGACAAGCCTCGCATTTCATCTTTTTTTACAGCTCGTTCAATAACTTCAATATTGAGATCAAACGTGATTTTCTATGCATTACCACCTGCTAGAACATCAGGGTTGTGTTGAAACCCAAACCAGAAAGCGAGGGTTATGACTACCCCTAATGGGTCTAGCAGATATTAGTGTATCAGAAAACCATTAATGCAAAATATAAGGTCCTTTTCTCGCTTGAAAACTTGCAACAACGTTTTCGAAATAGAAAATTTTCCAGATCAAAGACTTGCGTCATCCTGACGACACTTCTATACGTGTTACTACTGATGATGTCAATTTTGTAACGAATGCAGAATACGTATACTTGACGTAAAGTAAAGAAAAAAAATATAAAAAATAAAAGCAACAACAAAAATGCTATGAATCAACAGCATGTGAATTGCCCATCCCTTCCTCCCTCCCTCCCTCCCTCTCTCTCCCTCTCTCTGTCTCTCTCTCTCTCTCATACACTCACCCTCATTTTGGCACACACACAAGTGCGCGCACGAACGCACTTATAAAGGTCTTAAGGGGTCATAGAACGTGCCAAATGTGGAGAAGACAAATAAAAGGCTTTTCACACAAGGACCTAAATTAAACAACATCAACTCAAACAATACACTGTCTACACACACGGACCTAAATTAAAAGATGGAGCATGTATGGCACTCCATGCCTGTCCTTATATCAGAGGTAAAAAAAGAAAATAGCACAAAAAAGAAAAACGAGCACGGTGACATATGCTTTTTAATTAATTATAAGTTTCTTTTCAAAATTTCCTTCAAAGTAATAAGTTTTTTGTTTCTGTAGTTACATTGTGTGACATTTTTTATTCAAGATTTAAACGATTTTCTGGCCTTAATGTTTTTTTACAAAATAGATTTTAGCTTAGAAAAATAAGCTAAATGCCATTTTTCCCCTTTATTGGTGTTCTTTTAGCGAATAGCATGTAACGTATTCCCAGGAAAAATATGGCATTTCTCAATTTCATTTTTTTTTTAAAAAATATGAGGAATTGATATTTGGAAAACTCATAGTTTATCACTTTTAAAGTTTAATAACTTTTTAAAAAGCACGGTAATGTCCTGTTATTTCTGTCAAAATGGATGAGTTTTGAGCTATTTTTTAACATATCAAAAGATGGTAACTTTTTGGAGATATGCTGATGAGTCCGGTACTACCTTAATCACAAGGGGAGCGAATTCTTTCCTTTACGTGCAGTTCCTTTTGATATGGAAAATCGCTTTTTCCACATGAAGTGACCTCCCTTGAATGTTACTATTTTTATTACGCACGTGAGTTACTGCGTTATGGAAGCTACGCCAATGCAATTTGTTGTTCAACCTTTTAAAAAGAGTTTCCAATACTCGTCAGCCACAAGACTTGCATAATCTGAGGAACCTGCATTGAAAGCTACGCCTGACTTAAAGGTGCGATAGCCACCTTCGAAGAATGCATTGACGTCGACTCTTGTAAATCCGCCTTTGTTGCTATCGTAGGAGGCTGGGTCGTAGTTGATGGAGGTCACGAGCAGATTGTTGTCTTCCTTCATCACGTGATCTCTCAAAACTTTCAGCTTATGCAACGTCGACGAAACTGTCCGATTCAACTCCATAAAGTCGTTACCACATACAGAGCCCATGAGCCTTGTTGGGTCCTCAAGAAAGGGTTTGCAGGCGGAACACAAGGACATGCATTCCTCCTCTGTGCCACGTAGAGTGAAATCAAAATCGGGATCTTCGTAGTCATCCATAACATCGATTGATCTCTTCTTTTTACCCCATCGGCGAGAGCGAAATCGAATTCGCGGGACACGGACTCGAACTCTCCGGATTTTCGGCAAAACTTTCGTCACAGCCTTCCCTATACCTTTGCCGATATCTTTGACTTTCTCAGCAACCTTTTTCACTCCTTTTTCAATGCCCTTTCCGATTTTCTTAACGGCGCCAATTGTTTTATCCCCTACCTTTTTCAGTCCTTTTCCTATGCCTTTACCAATATCTTTGAGTCCTTCACCAATATCCTTGATACTGTCCTTAACGTGTTCGCCCAAGTTTTTCAAGTCTCCTAGTAATAGAGCTTTACCAATGTCTTTGATTTTGTCAGCAAGAATTTTAGTGGGCATTAATGACCCATAGATAATTAGATCAATGACGTTTCTTATATCTTCGGTGCACTCCCGCTCAGCGCATGCCTCGCATGATGCCTGTTGGTTTACAAGACGGATATCACAAAGTGCCATGTCTGTCTCCAGCTTATCAACGAGTGGAAGTATGTCGTTCCATTCTCTAACCGCAATCTCTCCTATCTCGTTTGTGATGGCCGCTACCGTGTCCGAACTGACAGGAAAGGTCGACTGAGAATCAGCGACCGTTGCCAGCAGTAAAATCAGAGCAAGGCCCCACATGATAGATGGTTGTCTTCAACAGCTACTTTTATGCTTCTGTCCGTGGTTTCGGGGTTGTTGGATTGGAATGCCACAAACTGGAAAACAAAATTGGGCCAGTGTTATCCCTTAAAGCGCCAATCACGACTGGAGCAGACGACAAAATTTAAAACATATTTCCTAGTTTTCAATAAGAATAAGGTATGATATTTCATGAGAATCGTCTGCCAGCAGACGATTCTCATGAAATATCATGTCTTATTTGTTATTTTGGAAAAGGCGGCAAAATTTGAAATTGTCGTCTGCAGCAGACGACAAAAGTTTCCTAGTTTTCAATAAAAATAAGGTATTATCTTTCATGAGAATCGTCTGCCAGCAGACGATCTCATGAAATATCATGCCACATTTTGTTATTTTGGAAAAATTGAAATTCCTCTGCTGCAAATTATAGGTGGCGCTTTATGGAATACCGTAAAGTCACAATTGCAAGCCAAAAAGACTTGCCTACCTTTATTTATCCATGTGTGGACCCAGAGGGGGAGGGGGTTCGGACCCTCCACCCTGGAAAATCACAAAAATACAGCGTTTCTTAGCAGTTCTGGTCCGGACCCCCTTAAAATTACAATGCTACCAAGCCAGCATTCAATGGTAGGCCATCTTCGGCACGCCAGCGAAACACGATTTAAATGGCGTTTCGTTGGCGGGCCGATGGTGGCCCTCTTTTAGTAATGGCATTTGGGTTCTTCATCCCTCATCAAACTAAAAAAATAGACCCTCGACTATTCTACAATGTGGTCCTCCACAAAAAAAACGTGAAATATATACATATTTACAAAACATCAAATAAATAAAACAACATTTCATCTAGCAGACGCCTAATGTAGACATAATATTTCAGTCTTCAAAAGACAAGTTCGTTCATAAAGATGCTATTACCCTGAGTCAGGTAGGATCTGGTGAAGGTGACTGATTGACGCATAAAACTTAGAAAGGGGCTCTTGCATGGTATGGGAAATTAACATGGGAGTCTGCCCACGCTTGGGTTTTTAAAATATTATGTTATTCAATTGTCTGGGGTATAACTTTAATATTTATGGTGCATTTGAGTTTTTATGCAATTCCATTGCCAATTTATGACGTCAAGAATGATATCACTATAATACCTTAGGGTACCCAGTTATAATTATTTCTAAAGTAATTGACATATCATGTAACGGGCGGGGAAATGTTTTATTAAATAGCTATATCATTGATAAAGTCGCTTTTACTTAAAATGGCTTTGCATGTATTAAGATATTGGGCGGGCATTCATTTTTATAGCATGGTACCCCATATTTCGACTGTATATTTTGTATTCAGTCAAATTTGGAATTAACTTTTTCACAGGTTGCGGTCTTTGTCAAGATACCATTTCAGTATATAGACTACCCATATATGTTAAGAATATGTAGACCAAATTTCATGAAATTCAAGGATCAGTATAGTAGTAATGGTTTTTACAATTGCACTGGACTATCAGGCTTGTACCAACCAGCAGTCAAGATGGTAACGAACATCTGTAGCATGCAGATACATATACCATACTCAGAGCTTGTTTTTGTGTTGATACACTGCACTCCACAAGCACATTTTTCTTTTCTTTTTTTGTAAATTTTATCCATCCATCCAGCTGTTTTTTCCCCACATAATGATTCTAAAAAGGTTTGTACTTTGATCAAACACGTTCATGTATACCCTGGCATTTATCACTTAAATGCTTGAAGAAATGCTTTCCAAAAGTAGGAACTTTTATTGAATAACATGACATTATGGTATTATCAGCTCCGGCCAAAAGTGATCTGGAAAGTGTTTCATGGGTTGATGGAAACGTTTCCAGAACAAAGACAAAAAGATCACAATTATAAAAATAAGAGTTTTCTTATTTTTTCTGTGACAGTGTATCATAGCAAAACCACGTGATCTCCACCCTGTTATTGCTGCCATCTTCGACGTCATCTTAAATATTTACAACACTGAAAAAGCAACAATAATATGCCAGTCAAATTCTCCAAATACAACCAAAAACGATCAGATACTAACAAGAATTTGTTTTCAGGTTGAATTTTGCTTTAAAATGGCGGCCATCTTGGACACCATCATCAATAATTCAACCTTCTGATTCAAACTAATCCTTCATTTTAATCGTTTGAATTATTAGGCCTTTAAACATACATAAAGTCAAAATTAGAATGCTTTATATCTCGTTTTTTTTTTGGTCAGATAGGTCTTGTGAAGCTAACTGGTGCCCATCTTGTACACCATCTTTAAATTTCAACCTTCTGAATCAAAACCATGTTCTAATTAAATCGTTTGTATCATTTAGCTTCTAAACATCCATATCAAAGTCAAAATTAAATCGTTTTTTAACGAGTAGGTTGGTCATAATGTCTTACAAGCCTAACTGATGGCCATCTTGGACGCTATCTTTAATATTTCAACCTACTGAATCAAATAGAAAGAGAGGTCATGAATCAAACTAATGTTCCATTTTCATTGGTTGTAACATTTAGCCTCTTAAACATCGATAAAAAAGTCAACATTAAAATGCTTTTGATCGAGTATGTTGGTCATATAGGTCTTAGGAGCCTAACTGGCGGCCATTTTGGACGCCATCTTGAATATTTCAAAACGCCCAATGATGCCAGAGTGGCATCAGTTGGATTCATCAAGTACAATGCCTCAACAACAAAAATCAATAAAGAAAAAAACTTCAAAATCAAGTTCCAGGTTATTCTGGTTTTCTACCAGACTAATATTAAGTGCCACGATTCTTATTTAATGAAGTGCTTACACAATAATATTAGCCAAAATGATACAATATGTTGACACCTGTACTTAACACACCTAGTTTGTAACATTAAAACTACATCTAGCCAATGTTACACTTAATATGTAACATTATTTCGAATTTCAATTCATACAGAGGAGAAACCTTATGACAAGTCAGCTCATACAGGAGACGAACCTTATATGTATGATTTTATAATTGTAAGACTCATTAATAAACCTGCTTCACAAAAATAACCCCCTGTCAAACCTATTGGTTAAAATTAACCATTTTGGTCACAGATAACTCTTGGCTTCAAAGGTATTGCTAATTTAATGCTTAAATCTTCTCTGTTCATTCTGTTTTGTGAAACTGATGCTGATTTCCATCAAATAGCAACATTTATACTTTAGCTGGCTGTATATTCTCGGCATACAGTTTTGTTTCTGGACCTCACTTATTCATGTAGAACACTGTTTTATGATACCTTTGATAAGACTCAGTTAAGCCCCTATCTCACTGGACTGCGACTGTTTTGCGACAGCTGGCGACAGACATCGCGAGTGCGTCGGAAAGCAGTCTCGAAACAGTCGCCAGTGATTTGTCATTTCCTCGCATGTGTTGCCAAGTGGCGCAGAGTAGTCGCGAAAATTTTGAACAGGTTCAAAAATTTTATGCGACAAAATTCCTCGCAAAATAGTCGCAAAGGCATCGCGGTTGTCTTAAACTCGTCGCGAACTAGTCGCCGACCCCTCTCAATTTAGTTGCAATCATTTTGGAACATGACATATTTGCGAGATAAATAAGACTAAATTGCGAATCAATGGCGACATAAATGAGACACTTCGCGACAACATTGCGAGTAAATTAAACTGCAATTATGTCGCCAAAGGTTCGTTAAAAGAGTTCCTCCTATCTGAGATGATAATTACCTCTAGTATGAGATCTTGGTTAGGCATACTTAAGTATACAGTTTTGACAAATTCCAGTTGTCAAGTATTCTTGCTATCTGAGAGGATAGTTTCTTGTAAGTATGGTGTATTGAATAGGCCCACTTACATGTATACTGTTTGGAGTAATTTCAATTATTAAAAATGGTTCTGCATTCTGAGAGGATAATTTTGTTAAGTATGTTATATAAGGCCTACTTAAATGTTTACTTTTTCTATTTCAGTATAAAGATATTATTATTGTGTCTTGGTAAAACTACAACAGCCTGCTCAGTCTCCTCAGCCCATCTAAGAGTTGCTTGTTTGCTTTGTTTGATTTGATTCTTTACGTCCCATCAACAATCTTTCAGTTAAACAGGGACGAGTCTTCCTGGGTTGAACCAGTACTAAGCTAGGATAAATGTATCTTGCTCTAGGACCACAACGCAGTGAGGCTGGTGAGGCTCGAACCCGCGGCCTCTCGGTCTCGAGTCAAGCACTCTACCACTGAGCCACTGCATTCCCTTCTATGAGTTGAATTTGGCATACAGAGCCCTATATGCAGCGGACAACTAATATTCTGATTTGAATGCGCATCCGTGCAGTCTGATATGTGCCTTTGTTGTGCGCATAACTGTATAAAATAGATTTTCGCAGGACGATACTCATCCGAACTCATTGCATTTTTTATTTGATTGGGCTCATCATGCCATGCGTATGGGCAACTAGAGCATGTGCGTTCTCGACTGACTTTCTTAAGCTTCTTAATGGGCCATCATAAATGTGCAGTTTAAACGAGTAACTTTTTTCTAACTTCTAACTCAATATTTGCTACCATTCAGCAGTCCAACACCACCCAGCAGCGTGACACCTTCCAACAATCTAGCTCCTTCTAGCCCTCTAGTTCCTTCCAACAGCGTAGTACCTTCCTAGTCTGAAGTTTCAATGCTTGCTAGAATGTTTATTTTTCTTGGTTTATCATTTCTCGCAAAACCATCGTGCGACAGTCGCACGACGTTCGTGAGAACGTCGTGAGACGGTCGCTGGTAATAAATGCTCGCAATTTCATAGGACAAACATCGTGCGAGTGTCTCGCGAATGTCGCACGAATGTCGCGCGAATGTCGTGAAACATTCGCCAATGATTCGTGAGACAATCGTACGACATTCGTGCGACTGTCGCAAATATGTCTTAATCACCTATTCGGTGTGACCGCAATGTGATTATGGTTGGGATATCGTATTTCTGTCGCCAAAACGTGTCTCAAATTAGTCTCGAAATAGTCGCAAAGGATCATTGACACTTGCTATGGGTAAATGCCTATGGTTTTCAGTAAAAATAAAAGTTTGTCAATCGTCCCTTTCTTCACCTTGAAGCTAACCTGACCTGAGTACTTTATGGCTGTGAAATTCGTTTTCGATATTAAATGCTTCAAAGATGTAAAATTTGGGGTAGAACAATCAGTTTTACATTAAGATATATAGAAATCCGAAAACATTTTTTAAAATATCATTCCCCCCCGTGTGCCAGCAAAAGCTTTTGCATGTATATGTGTTACCATATTTTACACATTGTATGGAAGTGGCTTGCTGGCACAAGGGGGGGGGGGAAAGATGTTCAGCAGCCCCAAAACCAGGGCCTAAGCCCATAAAATGCCTTTTCTACCAAGTAAAAAATTAATGAAAGTAATGAAGTTCTCTAGAACCAACCTCCTAAATTGCTTTGTATTCTGTGCTAGTTTATTATAAAGTACTTAAAGATTAAAAGTAGAATTATCAAGGTTTTATGTATTTTTTCATAAGAAAAAATCTCACTGTTATAAAATGACACATTATTTTGCAAACGTCCTGTACTTATCTATTTGCATGCTAGGGAATTGTTCGTGTTTTTATTTTCGTCTGCTGACTTTCTTCAAAATAAAGTTTACTAAAAATAAACCACCCAGGACCACCATCAGAGTGTCAAACAGTTTGATTTAGATCAAGACCGACATTATGTTGGTCTTCATCTGGGTTCTAACTGTTTGCAAAAGGCTATTGGCAGACGACAAAATTATCCACTGGTATGCAAAGAGTTATAACAGGTAAATACTTTAGTGTTCAATATATTGTCTCATATAGGGATATACATGTATATGTATACCATAAATATTCGGACACTTTAAATACATTCAACATGCTATGCCCTTTAAACAAAGCAAAAGTAATATTCAAAGGATCTTGTTAGAATCAGTTTTACTTTTCAATGCTAAATGGGACACTTTCATTCCATCAAAAATATTTATTTCTTTTGTTGAGCTTTCAGTTTTACATTATTTACGGTACATGTAGTCAATAATGTACAGGTAACTTCTAAATTATCTCCCTAAAACATTTTATAACAAAACATATTTTGTTTTTAAAACAATTTCATCAATTATCGTGATTCGTTAATACTCTGCATATGGTATGTTTAGTAGATATCACCATGCCTACCAAATAAATCAAGAAAACGTGCAGAAATCACTTTTTAAAGCACCTTTTATTTTCATGAAATTTCAGACCCCCTCCCCTTTCTACCCGCCATAACTCCCGAATAAGTAGAAATTTTGAAACTATTTTGCTAGCTGGCACTTGCAATTAGATGCACCTATTGCACTGATACTAAATGCACCACACTAAAAGCTCAAAAGCAGCGTTCTGGGAATCAGAAAAATAGGCGTATAAGGCCCAAACCGTCAATGATCCTTGCTCTCATGCCAGTGAGATACTAGCTTTACACGTTATCCTGATCACGGCACCAAAATGTGGTTCCTCAGTTTGTTTCTGGACCTCACTTATTCATGTAGAACACTGTTTTATGATACCTTTGATAAGACTCTGTTACACGTTATCCTGGTCACTGCACCAAAATGTGGTTCCTCTAGTTCAGTTGGGATGTAAAGAAAATATTTAGTCTTCTTGTTTTCACATGTTTATTGTTAGGATATTATGTTTCTTAAACAATATCATGCAGGACTTGAGGAAGTGATACACATTGTCTTGGCCCCATAGTGCCATGACACAGGGCCATGACCTTCGGCATTTCTGACCACTGAATCATTTAAAATTGTCTAAACATGTCTTTCTTTAAGAAAAGTGAATGCAGATTAAAAAAGAAACTCCTTATGTCGAGTTATTGATTCATTTGAACTGAATAATTAATTTTGCTAAAACTGACCTATACCCATAAGAGGTAGGAAATGACAAAGTTACTGGTTTTGGATTTTCATGATATTTGGCTCAGATCAACAGTATATATATGGCATGTTTTTGTGATAATATGATATCTTGACAAAGACTAGAACATATCCGTCTTTTGAATTGAATGTTGAATGTTTTGTAAATTTTTGAAAAAAAATATTGAAATTTTACAATAACTTCTTCTGAAAACGCAAACCATAATTTATCCAAATGGTTTCGTGGTATTAAAATAATGTCTATGGTATTCTGGATTCAATCTAGATGACAAATCATAGAAATAAACAAAACTTTAGATTTAGGACATGGAAATTTAGAGACAGGTACCACCGCAAAGGTGGAGTACGTCAGGGTTGCTTCCTAAGCCTTATTCTTAACTATCTAATTTGATAAATACATTTTCATAGTTCGTATATAATGAGTTATTCATATGCAAAGTTTGAAGAAAATCTATGCGTGGGCACAGATGAAAGTACCCCTTTTAGAAAAACCTTAAAATTAAAGCATTTTCTACGGGAAGCATCTAATAGTTGTTAAGTAAACTGCATAAGTTCATCTTTTAAATTTGTCTGAAAACTAGACAGAGAATGTGCATTTTTGATATAAGTAGGAAGTGAGTTCCAGTATTTTGGTGCAGTGAGTTCCAGTATTTTGGTGCTGAAACTGAGAATGATTTATCGTATAAAGAGATACGCGACCTTGGTACCATTAATGGTGGAGTTCGCGCGTAAACCATAGAGACTATAGTTGCTCTTCCGACTGTCAGCGTTCCTCCCCAGTAAAACAGTCAACCAATCACAGCCATCGATACAAAAGATACAGGTTTCCGGCAATTCCAAGTTTGCATTGGAGGACGGGAACCAATCAACTATGGTCCGACCACAGATTTTGTCTGGTTTCTCTAGTGAAACCAGACATGCGCAGTGATTAAAACCAGAGAGAGTTTTATCGCTCTATGGTCCGACTAAAAGAACTGGACTATAGTCTGGTTAACGCACGAACTCCGCCAATGTGACGCCGACCGATGATCTAAGTGGTCGATCGTGAACCTGAGAATTTGTTGTCAACACATTTGTGATATATTCAGGGGTAAGACCGTTAAGAACTTTAGAGCGTTATGTGTAAGTGTTGCTTTGTTATGGAGTAAGCGCTTGTGTATTGGCATCCATTTCAGAAAATCGAAAATATCTTATGAAGGAGAAGTTAAGTCTGCATACGCGCAGTCTGATCAGAGCCTTTGCTTGTCGATTGAATAGTCTACGAGTGTTATGCTTCTGACTGAACATCATTTGGAGATTCTAAGCCTGTATTTTAGTGAAATTGCTCATAACGTTTGAACCACGTGGTATATTTAAAGACAATGTAGATCCAATCCAGGTGTGTCCATTGCAAAGTTTTGGAGCCACCTTATTTCCTTTCAAATGAAAGATTAACATACTTTTCAAAGTTTGCTCTCAAAACAAGGCTTAAAATTACTCCATGGGCACTTTTAGCTAACTTGTGATAGTTTGGAGGAGATTACCTTCTGAATAAGGGATTTTTCTACCTTTCTGAATTCGGGGTAAGTGGCCTGTTGAATTTGAAAAAATAAAGCAAATTGGACCATCAAATTGGGAAAACTAGAACTGAACTGCAATTTAAAATGGATTAAAAACCATTTAAGAAATAAGCAATGTAGAGCTGTAACATATTTAATTGCCCACCAAAAACTCATGAAAAATTGCATAAAAAATGTGAATGAAAACATGTTTCCATTCACATTTTTATGGAAATTTTCATGCATCTGTTACTTTGGTATTTTTGATCAGATTTTCATGAAATTTTCGCCAAAATGTAGAACTAAAGTTGATATACATCATTTTGGAAGCTTTTGCTATTTTTTGAATTGGAAATGGCCGTTATTCGGTCCCAAATCAGACCTAGGCAAAACTCTGCAAATCAAGAATTAATATTACACTTTCAAGCAACACAAAAAGTGGCTTTATTGAATGAGCCGCGACATGTGATTTCCAACGTGGCATTTTGACAAGTGTACACTCAGACGAGTCTGTGCAGCCTTCTTTAAAGCTTAGAAATTCAAAATGATGATCAGCCACTGTAGCTTAACTCTCATAGAATATTCAAGCGACTAGCAAAGACTCTGATCTGACTGCGCGTATGCGCAGGCTGGCCTGAGCCTTTGCTGGTCTCACATACCATATTGCTGGAAATCTCATGTCACGGCTAAAATTGTAGAACTATAAAGTAACGTTTGCAAATGGATTCTTTACTAAACTTATAATACATCTAGGCTAACTAGTTGCATTAACCCTTTACCTCATAGACACACATTTTAACATTTTTGCAAACAGAATAGACCCTGATCAGACAGCTCTTGTAATAGGTGCCTGATCAGGGTCTACTCAGACAACTCTCTTTGCTTATGGAAATATGATTAGATATGGGCCTGACAAGTTATTCAAACGTGAAAGTTTATGTAATTATCCATAGTGGGCGGAGCTTAGCGTGAATATTCATGAAGGAAATGGTAAAATGTGTACAACCGCATGAAAAGTATAATATATGAAACCTGTGCAGTTTTGCACAGGTTTCATATACTGACGGGCAAAAGAAACGCTACATCTAAAATTTGCGATAAATTACTAAGAGAAAATGTGACAGCACTTAAAATATAGCCAACATACCTGGGCCCGGAATTACAATGCCTCCTTAGAGATAAGGAAGACTTAAGTTAAGTATTGATTTTTCAGGATGCGAAAAATAACGTTTAAAACTGATTAAATCAAAATAGTTTTAATTTTTCTGAAGATAACAATGATATCTATGGCCACAAATACCCCATCGATACAGGCAATTTATTTAGCATTTAAGATAGCATGTTGAAATATCAATACTTAACTTAAGTCTTGCTTAACTTTAAGGAGGCATTGTAATTCCGGGCCCTGGTAAACAAAATCGACAACTTAAAATAACCCAGAGGCTTCACTCAAGATTCTTGTTATGGTAAGCTTGTGCAGCTCGTGTTTGTGAGCCACATGCAATACATGACAAAATTTTACTGTGACGTTTCTTTTGTCCGTCAGTATATCTTGTATATTTCGCTATATAGAGCTGTCTAACATTTAAAGGAGATTACTTTTTGAACATGTATATACACTATATTCCACATGCTCAGAAATATTCCTAAAATTAAAGTAACGTTGGTCCTTTCAGGTGCGTTTTATTTATCAGTTTTAAGTTGTAGAAATATGATGAGGCTGTAATGAAAGAAGAAACACACCAAAAATAACGCTGAATAGATGATTGGTTCTAATATCTCTATTTAGCAGTATTTGCAAATAAAGAAGATTTTTGACAGCTTTTGATCAACTCAAAGCTTAAACTTGAGCTTATGGTATAAAGTGTTTAGCTCCTCTTTGAAAGAACAGGGCCCGGAGTTATAAAACTTTTTTCATGTTCAACTCAGCTGAGATAAAATTTATCCTGCTCATAAATGTAAAAACGCCACAATTGTTGACATTTTAACATTTATGAGCAGGATAAATACAGCACCTGAGGGCAAGAAAAATCTATATTCTCCAGCATTTTTTGGTTTAAACGGTAATACTATTACATAAGTACATTATTTCAGTGTTTTTGAGCAATCGAAATTTCATGCTCAGTTGAGTTTAGCCTTAAGGGGTGTACTCTGATAATTTCATACATACGTAGGCTCGGGCCATTTTTTTTTTTTGGGGGGGGGGGGGGGTCAAAATTTTGAATTTCGATATTTGGGGGGAAATGAATATTTTTGGGGGCTGAAAAATTTCAAATATTTTTTGGGGGTTGATATTCCTGATATTATTCGGGACAAACAGTAGATGCTGGGTCCAAGCCTACATATGAAAAAATGAGAGTATCCCCCCCCCAGACACACACACGGCCCTGGGAGTTGAGCATGACAAAGTTTTATAACCTCGGGGCCAGGTTGTACATCTTGATTTCCTCTACTCATTTGTATAGAAAAACAATGTGCACCTACAAGTTTCTCTATATAATTATTCATAGTGGGTGCAGCTTAGCATAAATGGTCATGAAGGAAATTGTTAACTTGATTATCCCCGTCTTATTAAGAGATCCAGTGCCTATTTGTGATCAGCGCTTATGCCAACAAGATTGAGGGTGTACACAGAAAAAATAATTGTATCTTTACACCAAATTTGGTGGTAGATGAATTGCCACTGATATTGGTGTAATCTTTTTTTAAATGAGCCAGTGCATGAGATTTCCAACAATTTGACAAATTGACAAATGTAGACTCGGATGAGCCTCTGCAGTCCCTTTTAAGCTTAGAAACTCCAAATGGTGTTTAGTCAGTAGCTTAATAATCATAGAATACTCAAGCGACTAGCAAAGGCTCTGATCAGACTGCGCGTATGCGCAGGCTGATCTGAGGCTGTGCTGATCGTACATGCCAAATTGTTGCAAATCTCATGTACTGGCTCAAATTGCTTTAAAAACCAAACGGCGTTTCCAGGTAAATAATAATAATAATAATAATAATAATAATAATAATAATAATAATAATAATAATAATAATAATAATAATAAAATTAATAATAATATTAATAATAATAATAATAATAATGATAATAATAATGATAATAATAATAATAATAATAATAATAATAATAATAATAATAATAATAATAATAAATGACAATGTAACTTACGGAAACAAGCAGTGCAGCTTCGACTGTTGAACACATGGGCAATGTGGATTTTAGGCTGCGTCGGGCTTTATAAAGGCATCTGTTATCCCATCCCGGACACTGGAACAATGGTAATAAAATTCCATCCTGAAATGAACCGGGCAATCTGAGATCCTTCGTTCAGAGAGAATATAAACTTCTAACATCCCGACATCTCTACAAGCTATGAGGAGTCAGATTAAACGGCTTACCCGGATCTCAACAGTATGTCGTTAGGTATTTTGCTATAATCACACCGGGTAGGCGGCAATTGAAAACGCAAATACTATCGATTAAAATAGATCAAAAATCGTTAGAAACAGAGTTTTTGATTGCCATTTGTCGCCACACTGTGGCGACAAATGGCAATCGAAAACGCTGCTTCTATCGATTTTTGATCCGCGTTCGTCGATTGTTTATAGTGTTTTCGATTGCCGCCTACCCGGTGTGATAATGTTACCTACTTTTGAAAAAAAAAACACCGAGCAATGACTAAATAATAATAAGCGAACTTTCAATCTATTTTTTTTTCTCGGGAGTCCCAAGCCCGGGGGTTGGAGCAGGGTGCGCAGATTTAGAATTCACTCGAGCATATGCGTTTGTGCCTTGATATTTTCATCCTTTATATGAGGTGATATTGCACGATCCGCAAGTGTGCACTATAACTGATCACTGTGCGTCCGTCCGTCCGTTAGCAGCTAGTGAAAATGTTCATTACTCTTGTTTTTGTTTGATTTGATTCTTTATGTCCCGTCAACAATCTTTCAGTTGAACAGGGACGGGTCTTCCTGGGTTGAACCAGTACTAAGCTATGATAAAAGTGTCTTGCTCAAGGACCACAACGCAGTGACGCCGGTGAGGCTCGAACCCGCGGCCCCTCGGTCTCGAGTCTGAGCCACTGCGCTCCCTTCATTACTCTTGAACCACTGGGTATATTTGTTCAAATGTTGCATTAATATGCATGTCAACATTGTCTAACAACTGGCATGCGTACTAGTAAGTCTTTTTTTTGATGGACCAGGCTTTACTGAGCATCAGTCCGGCCGGTCGTAGTCAGTTAGTAAAATGCTCATAACTCTTGAACAACATAGTATATTTGGATCAAAGTGTGCATACATTTTTATTTTAACAATGTCCAGCCACTGGTATGCAAAACGGTGACGAGGCTTCGCCGAGCATCATTTCTGTCAGTCGAGGTCTCTCAGAAAAAATGTCCGCGATTCTTTAACTGCATGGTATATTTCATCTTGTCATACCAAGGGTTGCGATTCGCTATCTTAACCCTTGGCCTCTTCCGATTGAGTACGTCATAAGACGAAAATAGTAACATCTTAAAGCGGTGCGAAAAATCGATAAACACCAGGCCTCCAGATAAGACGGCATAAGTAATTTTCATTCAGTTTTCTTATTTAACAACTAAAATATACGTTTAATGTGCTCAAAAGAACTGGCATTTTGAGCACCCATAACATAATACTTTTTAACTGAAGGAAGGAAGAAAAATAAATAATTTTACGACCAAAATCTTTGCTTATCTGGACTTATGGAAACTTAACAGGTGGTGTATATAAGATGCCGATAAACTGCTACGTTTAATCTGATTGGCAGGAAGGGATTATCGAAAAAATCCTTCCTTACGTTCTCATTGGTCGATTAGTCTGCGCTAATATTAAATTTTGAGGGTCGTGAGGTGAAGGGTTTGTCGAAAGGTAGATACGACGAAAACCTTCGCTGGTGAAGATAGGTATATTTTGATCAATCGTGCATATACATTTTAACATTGTCTAGACACTGGTATGCAAAACGTTTTCTGATCTTTACAGATTAGCATCATTATTTGGAATGTACATATTAGCTGAAACTTTGCAGGACTTTATCAGTGTCCATGCTTCAAGCATCCTTGCAATTCAAACACAGATTTCTTAGGAGAAATTTTACTCATGTGAGTCAGTCCGTCGGTCCGTCCGCCCGTGGTACGTAAGTGAAAATGCTCATAACTCTTGAACAACATGATATAGTTTGATCCAATTATGCATCATTTTATAGGAAAATATGCCGCATTGACGTTGATATGGCGTTGTTTTAAGGTTTTGTGCCTGTTAGGATGTTATTTGTTAACTGCTAAAATCATATGGAACCACTGACTGATATAATATGAATGATGCCTGGAAAACTACAAATTACAGTTTTAAGGATATCGTTCGTATGTCGGACAAACATTCAAAGTCCTGCGCTTTTCTAATGAGCAACAAAGTCAGTGAAACGGCATGCATAAAACATCGGGGTCCCTGCGAGTTTGACGTTGCAAACATATACAGCCAAAACGAGTTAAGTTCACCAATTGCAGCCAATTTTTGTCCCACATTTTTTTTGGCTTAGATATTCATTTTTATGTTATTTTTTTACTTATTGGTATATGTCAATTAGATAATGATGTCTGAAAAAAGTGCTCATCCAAAAATTTCAATTCATTTAGCCTCACAAAGAGCACCCCTTAATTTGAATGTGAACTACGTTACTGTGATGAAGTATACTTGTGCATACCAAATTTCTTACAAGACTAAATTATTTAACAGCTTTTATAGCATGTACTTTTACTTGGATCTCTTGTTAATCAAATGAGCCTATTATGTAGAATATATATCATGCTTTTGCTTCTCAGCATGGTCTAAGAAGGTTTGTTATGAATTGACAGTGGATTTCAAATGTAATTCTATGAGTGCTATTAGTGTTTTAATCGTATCCATCAAATTTGAAGAGTTGGCCAGAAAAAAAAATATAGGTTTTGAAACAGTAGATGATGAGTATTAAAAATAACATTCTTCTTTGGTATTTGAAATAATAGATTGTATTATTGTATAAAAAGCATTGTGCAAATAGGTCGGTAACGTAATTCACATACCTTACACTCTGGTCTTATTTCCTGTGTAGAAACATATATGTTTCTGCAAAATATCAGATTCAAGTGTGTTGCTTAACACTTTTTACATCATCCTTTGGACATTGGAAGTAAGCTGTTGCATCTAGTTTCATTAATCTTGTTGGAATAACACTTTAAAATATTATTATAGAATAATGATTTTAAATATTCCATATATTTGAAAACTTGTTGTGGCTCACTACAAAATAAGGCAATGCAGAAGAAATAGTCTAACTTCAATAAATGCCTTTTCATGTACATATTTTACAAAAAAGCAAAGTTTGCATCATTCACAAAGATACGCCCTTCTCAGAAAAATGGCCAAATGTTCATGGTAACGTAATTCACATAGCTAATTTGCTCACTTCAATTGGAGATAAGAAGTTATAAATTCAAGTTAACTATTTTATCTATCATTTAAAACATAGAAGTTATCAACATAGTGAGCCATGAGAACATTTGAAGTTACTGTGATCAACTGGAATGGACCAGGATGCAAAAGCGAGAGTGCCGATTTCAAAGTATACTCATAAAACCACCAATAAACCTCCAATGGTAGCAGCAACGAGGTAAAAATGGTTTGAAAAAGAGAAAATAACAATTGAACAACAAGTCATCAACTTATAATCACCGTCGATTTGTTGCCTTTGGCCCTTTAATTGGACTAATCTGGGTTTTTTGTAGAATGTGAATTACGTTACCTACTTGTGAATTACGTTACCTATGTTTAATCCCGCTCATTTCAAAAGCCATACGAACAATCCCTTAGAGATTTACACTATTCAATTTTGTTTTTCAAACAGATAACTTTGCATATGATGTGTTGATATAATGAGTATCTTTGTAAGTTACATGAATAGGGGAGTTGATGTACCCAGAGCATATAGGTAAATCCTTGTTAAAATAAAATGACAACTGCAATATGGTTTAAATTAATCTTTATTAACTAGGACAGATTTGCTTTGATTAAAAACAAACAGTTTTGTCAGCTGTTATATGCATTTAGAGAGGTATTTGGATTTTAGTAAAATTGTAGTAACGTAATTCACAGTAACGTAATTCACAAATTTATGTTTCCACTTATTTTTTTCTATGCAAACAACTTCTTGTAAAGCTCTTGTATGGTTTGTTATATTGTTAGGTTATAGTTCTTACATTGGCTTCAATTGCAATAGTTGTACCTCTTCTTAAACAAGTAATAAACATATGGTAACGTAATTCACAAAACTGCAGATTTTCCAGACAACCTCAGATATCTTTTCATCAGCGAAAAATAAACCAATATTTCCCCAAATTCGTTTTCTTTTGTCCATGCACTTATTTATCCTCTTGACATATAGATGTTTGGTGTGAGCTTATGACGCATGGTGTGTAATTTGTGAAATGGTTAAATTGGTAACGTAATTCACATTGGATTATGGGACATTAATCATCAATACAACAAAAAAAATGTTTTTCACTTTTCAATCAAATGAGGGACATTAAATGAAAGGTATATATGTGTGTCAATAAAATAAAGTTGAAAACTGCTTATAAAAACAACCATTTGAGCACAATACATTCTTAAAATTACATACTATGACGATGGGATGGCATTTTTTGGCAATTTTGGGGGTACTTGCTGTTAATAAACGTCGTAAGGAATGACTATTGACCATTTTCATTGCTTTTCTTTTACTTGATTGACAAGACATAAACCTAAACTAAACTTATACGCCTTAAAGCCTTAGAAAATACACTGTTTACATGCTAAAATGGGGATGGGACATAAAAATGACCGAATTGGTGAACTTAACTCGTTTTGGCTGATAGTTTACCATAATATTAAAGCATCTGGCAAGAGGGGACTAAATGATGTCTGTTTGATTTGATCCTTAACGTCCCAGTCAACAATCTTTCAGTTACGTCAGACCGGGTTTTCCTGGGTTGAACCAGTACTAAGCTAGGATTAAGTTCCCCTATATCTGGATTTATTATTATTATTACTATTATTATCATTATTATTATTATTATTATTATTATTATTATTGTTGTTGTTGTTGTTGTTGTTGTTGTTGTTGTTGTTGTTGTTGTTGTTGTTGTTGTTGTTGTTGTTGTTGTTGTTGTTGTTGTTGTTGTTGTTATTATTATTTTTATTATTTGCTGTTTCTCTCTAGGTTTGTCTGATATTAAGTATGAAGCCGTTTTTCCAAAATTTGAAACGTCGTATAAGTTAAGCTGCATTGTTGCACCTTTCGAGTTACGTCAACTATCTCGCACTGCACAGTACAAATGCCTGCTGGTGCAATAAGCAAGTAATTGTTTGGCTTTGCGTGTAGCATACGGGCAATAATTCACTCGCTAAAGCTCGTGGATTATCCTCCCGTACACACGCACATACCATTCAATAACTGACACTTATCATGAAGTAACACTTATTACTGTCGTGCCAACCAAGAGTGACAGTGACGTAATACTTTGTTTACAATTGCTAAGTAAAACACTAACGTGTACACTTCATTTGAGCTAACACGAATCGATAGATCACTTATGTATTAATCCTATCCTGAGGATAGGATTAATACACAAGTGATCTATGATTATAAGTCCCTGATAATTTTGTAAACAAAACATGAAGTCACTATCACTCTTGGCTGGCAGGACAGTAGCGAGTATTTTAATATACTTTATATGTACTTTTCTGATTTTATAATTTTGGGCCCTTATTAATCATTTATCAGGTTACAGGATGTACTCGTATAGTTATGTTTAATTTAAAAGTACAGTCATTATCTAAAGGTACATGCTCAGGACCAGAAATATCCCAAGTTTCTCAGCGCCTTGGTCGATCCTGGGACTGTTCACTTGATAGTTTACGGTGACGGCAAAGTAGATCATTGACCTATATTACAGTCATATATAGGTCACCGTGGAAAGCAGCAGTCTAGATGCTATAAGTTCTCATTCTTTCCTTTAGCAATTGTTCAAGGAATTGCCTCCCTGTGTCTGTTGCATGCTTGTAAAGCCTTGATGCTTTTAAGGCAGCTGTCTTCAAGCTGCAGCACTCACACCCATTGACTCCAAAAATGTTTGTTTTAGCTGATTTTAGCTAACTCTTTTCTATCATAACCTGTCATCTGTTTTTAACCTTCACTTTTATGCTTTTAAACCTCTGTACTATAATTCTTCCTTTTTTACTGTCTTGTACTAACAGACGCTGCGCCAACCTACCTAGAATGTCCGAGAGGGCGTATGGCAGTATAAAGAGAAAGAAAAAAAAAGAAAGATAATCTGGAAAACGGATCTTCAGAAATATAGAGAACCTACAAAATTTATATTAAAAAAAATCCTGTTTTGATATAATATTTTCTTAGAAGTTTGTTTCGAGTTCATTTTTCCTGGGCCATTGGTAACATTATCGTTCATAGAATCCGGGTCGCATCATGTAACACGTCATAATGGTTAAAGTAAGAAAGGTGGCAAAGATCAGGAATCGATACAATCAAGTACCACACCTGACCCAGGATACCACATGGGAAAGCGACAAGAACACAATTAAACATCACAAACAAGAGCCAAGAGGCCAGCCCTTTTCCAGCAGGATTATCTCATACACAGTGATACAATACGTATGGGACTGGCCATTTTTTTGTTTTTAATGGGTTGCATACAGTGACGTATTTCTGTCCCTTAAGATATTTTGTCTTGGCAAACAGTGCAGACCTTGATGAAATGCCGCCTAATAAGGCGGCATTTCATCTGGGTCTTCACTGTTTGCCAAAGTACGTGTTTACTGGTATAGGGGCAGAATGAAACGGGTTAATCATGACTATTACCATGATTACCCAGTAAGGATATAAAAGCGAGCCACTATCGGATTTATCTAGAGAACCACTGGTCGTATTAAACTGAAACACTGTCTGTGACATCAGGGCATTATGGAGGTTCAAACTTGTAATAAAATTGTGACACCAGTACAATCGAAATGGCTGCCAAAGCAGTCATCTTTGAAACTTATTTTGTTTTAATTCATATAATTCCCGAATCACTAGGTGAATCATGCTGAAATTTTGTGTGGAACCTGAATCGCTTGGTTAATCATGCTGAAATTTTGTGTGGAACATAAGCATCAGGTCATATGTTAGATTATATCTAATTATATGGTGAGGTCATGAAATTCCATTTGGCCAACATGGCGGCCATTTTGAAAATATATTTCTTGTCCGTGATTGACTGCCGTTGTAAATTACACTGAAACCGTTTATGAGACAGAGCGGTCAGAATTGTTTGCATGGTGACATCAATACAACAAATATGGCCGCCAATGATTATTTTCAAATGTGTTTCCTGAACTGCTGGACGTCCATGGTGGCCATCTTGAACAATGATTTTTTTAAATTATTTTCTCACCTGCTCGCTCTATCAAGCTAAACTTCTGTGTAGAGCACCAGTTCATTAGGTATATGCCCACGTTAAATCAAATGGTGGCGTAACAAAATCCAATATGATTACCAAGATGGTCATTTGGACTCCTGCTCCCAACCGCTTGTTGGGTTGGGCTGATTTTTTGCGCTTAATTGAACATAGGTACGTCCGTATTGAAGCCAATGCATTCTGTTCTAACCGAATTTATCGTGTAATCATTACATCTTGTAAACACGGCTGCAATGACCGCCACCTTAACAATAGTTTTCTTTTTAAATTTGACTATCAAAGTAAGTAAGGGTGCAAAGATCAGGAATCGATACAATCAAGTACCACACCTGACACAGGATACCAATGGGAAAGTGACAAATTCACAGTTAGACACCACAAACGAGAGCCAAGAGGTCAGCCGTTTCCCAGCAGGTGACCACAAGGCACATATAAACAGACGCGCACAAAGGCATTACAATCACAAGACAGAACAAAAACATAAAAGATCCACAAAAGAAGTACCGCCTTGGAACGGTCAGTAAAATATTTTACTAGAGGGCTTAAACCGGTTACACGGCGCCAACACCTTCCTTAATTCAAATGGGGATCAAGACACATAGGTATTTGGTTTGCATGAAATATCCCTAACTTATCAATGCATCATCTCCTAGAACATATAAATCAAGATATAAGAAGGAGATAAAGCAAAGATAAGGACTCAACAGTAAATAAAACTGAATACCGGAGCAGAGCAAAAGAAATCCAACAGGTAAACCCCGGTGGGCCCGACAAACAGCAAAAGCATCAGCCCCCTACCATCTCATCAATAGATAAGTCTTTAAGTGGGAACCGTCATAGAGTCTGAAGTCCGACCCACCGGCGTGCAATTAAAGAGGAAAGCAAAGTTGCCAACCGTGATTGGGTTGTCAAACCGCTTGTCAGATTAAGCTGATTTTTTTTACTGGACATCAGTTTATCAGCTCTATTTCGTTCAGAATTATTAAGTGGTGACGCCACATCATCCAATATGGCTGTCATAAATGTGCAATCATGAACCTTGGAACATTAAGATAAGAAACATGTCTAAATTTGATTATAAAATGAAAAACCAATCACTACAAGTTGTAAAACATCATCCATATTTGGGAGAGGAGCTCTCTGACAACATGAAATACAACATATAAACATATAGACGGTATCAACTCTAAGGCCAGATTTTTTATTAGTTGATTTATGGGATTTTTTTTCAGATTTAGGGTCTCGGGAACGGAAAAAAGAAAAAAAGCTCTGAAAATGATTAGTTGACAGGTCATTTTCAGAACTTTTTTTTCATTATCAGAGCTTTTTTTCTATTATTATTATTTTTCTAATATCACCAGAACAAACAGTTAAACTAGTAAAGTAAGCCAACAGTCTGTATTAAATCTTTGAATATTTCATAATTTTCCTGTATAGGACAATCACTTTTAACAGTGTCACTCTCAAAAATACACAAACAATACCTCAAAAATATATTATTACTAGAAACGGCCCGCGCAAGCGCGGGTTATGATGAAAAGTGTTCTGAGCTCGGCTGAGCATGGCAGATGTCCTCATAAATATTAAAATTGAGAACAATTGTTCGCATTTCAATATCTAAGAGTAGGATAAATACTAACGAAATTCTGATATGAATCAAGGGCCATAACTCTGTTATAAAGTATATTATCTATTTCTATCAACCTAACTCAAAAATAAGGCGGTAACGACCCAAGGGTGAATCTTGATCGAAACAACGCAAGTAGCATAACGCACTACTATATTGTTAATCGAAGTGACTGTACCGTACGACAACCAACGTATATGTATGCCATTGAAAACTGTAAGTTGTCATATCAACTTTAGTCCTTTTCCAATGCTTTTTCATTCCCCTGAGATGACCAGATATTGAGGGGATGCAGACCTTGGGTCATATTTTAATGTCTTAATCATGCTTGTGCTGGCTAGATACTATAAGTGAAATATAGAATGAGCTTCACAGCTTAAGAGAGACCCACAGATACCTGTACACACCATAAGCTCATTTATGAGCCTTCGGCTCAGATGAACTAAAAAGTATACGAAATTTTGTGACTGCAGGAAAAATAGGCCAAAGTTTTCTATTCTGTCTGTATAGATTAGTATAATTGATAAAAAGAATACAGCAAATTCATTCTGTATGAAAGAAAGACCAGGAATCGAACCAATGGCCATTTGGTTGATAGTAAAACTCTACTGATTGAGTTAAGCAGCCCATCAGTTAAGAGTGGTGTATATAGTTAAAGCATTAATGAATGTGGCATTAAATCCAAAGTTTTGAAAAATTGAATATTCCAAAATTTTATGACTCCCTAAACTTTGCTGTAAATATGCCAAAAATTGAACCAAAAGGGTTTTTATAGAATAATACCAAATACAGATATTGACAGAACTGCAAACAGTGAAGACCCTGATTAGACTGCTTCTCTAGGGACAGTCTGATGTGGGTCTGCACTGATTGACCATACCTAATTGTCCAAAAAGTTGGGCATTAATTTCATGGCAATTTCTTTTGGTAATTGTGTTATCTTTCACGACTATTGATGAGGGCAGTGATTATTACAATAAGGGCACTTTCATTTTAAATTAGAGAAATGAAAATTGGACATATTAACCATAACAAAACCCTAAATACTTTGTCCAGAACAAATCAAATGGTAACTACTTATGCAGCTGGCTGCCGGCAAATTTCTGTGAAAATTTAAGCAAGATCGGTCAATTCATTCTTCTGCAATAGTAAAAAAGGTCCAGTTTTTTGGACAAATAAAATTCTCATTATATAAAATGCACTTTACAGCAAATTGTTATTCTGAAATGGCAATTGTTTCTTCCTGAAATAGGGTGTTTTTATGAAGCTTATATGCCTCATTTATTGCATACAAAAAATCATAAATGTGTGGGAAACATTTGCGAAAAAAATCTTTTTCATAGAAAATCTTGAATTTGTCCAAAAAAATGTCCTCTCCAGAACATGGGTTAAAAAGAGCACTACAGATGCAAGATTTATAAACAATTTTGTGCCTTGGATAAACTTACACATCATATCTACTGAATAAATGTACACCTTTATATTTTCATTCAATAGTGTATGATTTTAAGCCTTCCAAAAACCTGATATTGCTTTGTCCGAAAAAAATGTCCTATCCAGAACGAGAATTTTTTCTGTAATGCAGCTTGGCTGCTGCAAAAAGTAATTAAAAGTTGATAAATCTAGAGGTTTTCTGCTGTTCTGCTAAACTGGCTGTCGTCTGATATTGCCCTTTGGACGGTAATGTCACGGATTACATGGAAAACAAGAAATGTCCTCTCCAGAACATTTTGGCTACCATAAGTAATCAAGTAATTTAGAAAAATATAACTCATGAAACACTGTTTTAAGTCATTATATCTTTGCTTGAATGTTTCAGCAGTTCCATATGTTCCCAGATATGCTTCAGTTCTGCTTAATTTTGATAGAATTAAGGATTTGTTCCTAAAGTAATATAGCTATATTGTAATGAAAGAAGAACATTTCATGTAGAAAGACATTTTTCATACATGTTGCTGGCTACACAATAGTGCAATTTATTTATCTTGACATGTAACATGAACTTGTTGCAACTAATGCTGTATGTTACATGTTAATTCTTACATTATCCATAGGGTAGTATTGTCCTGGAGAAGACATTTTTTTGGACATATTTCAAAATAGCACTGTTTTTTAGTTACACAACATAGTATCTTGAAACTTGGTACTTTGTAATATTTGTATGTTTTAAAATTGTTTTAATACTTTAAAAGAAGCTTATTAATATCTATAATCATCCTTGTATGGCTGTATTTACCCCAATACAAATATAGCCTATATAACCCCAAAGTCCACAACCGATATAATACAGCTTATCTCCTACACCTTTTAAGGGTAATTTTGTATCTGTCTGTTATCTGCTGAGTAGTATATTTGAGCCCAAACTCAAATTCTATTGTTTTTTCATTGGTTAAATTAGTGCTTTTGTAGGTATACATGATATGATATTTGTAGCAGTTGTAGATATAAATTTGTATTGTTTATCGGCACTTTATCCGGAGTTAGCTACCTTGGATTTTGAAAGACAGAAAAGTTCCAATATCTTACAGTAGGTGGCATGACTATCCCATACTGACCAATCTGATTTGAGCATTGTGGGACCTGGGTACAAGCGACATACTTGTTTACCAAATGCGCCACCAAATCATGTGATTCGCCCGATTGGTTGATTCAAACTTGTTATCAATCTGCGTCATCACATGTCACTGAAACTACTTTTTTGAACTTGCCATGAGGGAAATGTTTTCAAAAATATTTTAGTGTAGCAAATCTTATCATTCTGTCTTTAAATACTGTAATACCTAGCAGTGTTATTGTTTTAAGCTAACAAAGGTTACATGATGTCTCCACAAACGGATTATTTATAGCCATTCAGTCGATTCTTTGAGTATCGCACCAGTGCAGACAATGAGAAAAGTTCTGATATTTTTAAGCTGACTTTAAATAATGAATATGTTTGGACCTCTCGCAAAAAAAAAACTGCTCTACCAAAAATCTTATTACCTTTTTTGCAAACTTCTACTAAAATTGCATTAATTCCTTGCCCCCCTGCCCCTGGGTATTTTTGAATGCTTATTTGTCATCTGCTGATTTTTTTCAAAATCATCTTTTTCGAAAAATTCTTTCAGGAATATCATCATAGTGTCAAACAGTTTGGATGCAGATCAGGCCTGACAAAATGTTGGTCCTGATCTGGGTCCAAACTGTTTGCAAAGGTTATCCGTAAACAACACTAGGAGGCTGAGTTAACATGATACAAAAGCTGTATCAAATTCTTTTTTGATTTGATACATTCTTTCTTTTTTGCATGTAGCATTTTTTTTATAATAAAATTATGTACTGAAATTACGAGCAATTCATTAAAAATGACTTTCAATGTAGCACTCATTCTTAAATTGGTTAGTACACATTTTTAGGGATGTCACAAAATTTGGCATTAAGCATTTGGATATATTCATTTGTGACTGGGTCATTTTTCATGTTTGTTTTTTCTTCACATTTCCTGATTTTTTTTCAAAATCAACTTTTTCGAAAAATTATTTCAGGAATACAATGTACTATCAGAATGTCAAATAGTTTGGCCCAATGTTTGTCAGGCCTGATCTGGGTCCAAACTGTTTGCAAAAGTTATCAGCAGACGACACTAGGAGATAAAAGAGTTAAAAGATATGCTAATATCGACTGGTATTATACACTTGAAGTAATAATTAAATACATTTTCAATGTTACATTATGTTAACACGCCTATGCAAAAATGAACAATTTTCAGAAGAAAGATAGATATGTTTATTACTTATGTTGAAAACATCTTGATCATGGGTACTTGTTTGAACTACTTCAAAAACAAGTACAAATAATCTATAGGTGTTTTAGAACAAAATAAAAAAAATGTTACTGCTCGTTTTATCACATAAAATTTAGGTTTGGGGGAGTCTGAATAACATAGGCTTGATGGTATGATAATGTGTTTCCATTTATTTTAAAGCTGTTATTTGATCATGTTTCAATTAATTTAATTCCATAAATACACAAAACTTACACCAATGAAAAGTGTGAATATGTTCCATGATATATTGAGGTCTATTTTTTCTGTCCAAAAAATGTCCTCTCCAGAACGAGAATGAATATTATATTTAATAGCCATACAAATAAAGCAAAGATATTTTGGAGTTGATCTACATTTGCAAGATGAAAGTATATACATTTAAAAGTAATATTATGCTATATGCTGAGGGATATCATGATCATCCGAGTTTGTTATTGAATGATTCCCCCCTTCAAAAGGTTCAAAAAGTACATGTATCTGTATTTTAGCAATTAAATTAGGTTGAACAATATGTAAAAAAGTAACTATAGTTAAGAAACTTGTAGTACAGTCTTTAAATTATGAGCTGTGCTAACATAAAGAATGTTTTCTATTATATCTGGAGGTCTGTTCTTATGTCCAAAAAACGTCCTCTCCAGAACGAAAATGAGGATTAGATTTAAAAGCCATACACATACAACAACAAAACATAGATGGGGTAAATCTACCTTTGAAGGGTGAACTTATATACATTATAAAGTTACATTGTGCTTTAAGGGCAAAGGGATATCATGATAGTCAAGTTTTTTATTCTTAAATGACTTGTCAAATGCTTTTTTGGCATTATACATTATGGGTTATAAATAGAGTTTCTTTAAGTTCCAATGTATTTAGGTTGATGTATTTTATTAATTTTGTGTTATATCTAAATAAAAATTGTTCTGTTTTCACTCTAAACACTCCTGGTTTTGTTTAAGACCCTGTCCCAGTTTTTTGTCCTCTCCAGAACATTGTTCTGGAGAGGACATACTTTTTGGACATCTTCCAATGACCAAACCACTTAATATATCAAAAGAAAAATTTGTCAGTTCTGTTATTACCTTGCAGTTATATTGTATACAAAAAATCATTGACTAGAAGTGCACATGGCAAAAACTACAAGAGAAAAGAGGAGGTAAAATACATCTTTTAACATAGCTTCTAATCTTTAATGTAAATTACATTCAGTAAAATTGAACAGAACAAATTATGAACTTTAGTTCTAATGTATATGATACCTGTCTATCATTTTGGCACCTAATCTTCATGCAAAGACCAATATTAGCTTTCAAAAGCCCCATGGAAATAAAAGGTTTCACTTTCTTTAAAAATCACAATTTTGAGTTTGAACTCCAATATTTCATAAATATATGAATTTAAGTACATTCAAAAGTATTTCCCATGTAATTTAGGGTATATACAAAGTGAAAAAACATTTATCAAGATTATATAGGGGTACTTTTTTTGGACACCCTGTGAGAATTTTTTCTCTAATTTAAAATGAAAGTGCCCATAAAAAGAAATGGGTACATACACTTTAAATTTATGTTTTCAACCAAACACATGGTGTTGGTAATCAAAAGTACGGTCGCAATGAGACGGTTCTTTTGGGCACCCAAAATATAAAACCATGGTTACAAATAGAGCTTACACGTTTACAAAATTTTGTTAAGGTTTAAACGAATTCAAAAAGTCGAAATGATTCCGTTTACACGCACCTACACAGCATTTCTACACGTCGAATCACGGGTTCGTTGTAACTACCATGCAACAACAGACATCTTTCTTCATAAGAAATGATACCTATGTAAAGCTTTTATATTTGAAAAGCAAAAATGAAATCGGTATATACATCCGCTGTAACTACCAGACAACAACAGACTTCTTTCGTCATTATAAATGATACCACTGTAAATTAAGCTTATATCTTTGAAATACAAAGAAGTATCAGACTCAAAAGCGCCGTATCAATGAGACGGTTCTTTTGGTCACCCAAAATATAAAAGCGTGGTTGCAAATATGGCTACCATGTTTACAATTTTTACACGGATTCCAGAAATCGAGTAATACCACGGTAAAGCTTATATCTTTGAAACACAAAAAAAAATCGGTATATACACTTTAAATGTTTTCAACTATAACATATGTTGTAGGTACTAAAATGTACCGTCTCAATGAGACAATTCTTTTGTGCACCATAAATATAAACCCATGGTTGCAAAAGGACTTCCATGTTTACAAATTTTTACACGAATTCCAGAAATCGAATGTTACCAATGTAAAACTTATATCTTTGAAACACAAAAAAGAAATCAGTATATACACTTTAAATGTTTTCAACCAATATATATCTTGTGAGTACTCAAAAGTGCCGTCTCAATGAGACGGTTCTTTTGAGCACCCAAGATAGAAACCCATGGTTGTAAATAGGGCTTTTAAGATTTTGTAAACGTTTACACGAATTCCAGAAATAGAGGTGGTGCCACTGTAAAGCTTATATCTTTGAAAACGCAAAAAAGAAATCGGTATATACGCTTTAAATGTTTTCAACTAAAACATATGTAGTACCATCTCAATGAGACGGTTCTTTTGAGCACCCAAAAATATAAAACCATGGTAGCAATTTTGCAAATGACCTGTGCATAAAAGCGGGGTATGGTTGCAAATGATTTGTGCATAAAAGCAAAAAATAGGTGTGGTTCGGTAAAACAGTCGAGTTTCCAGTGGTTTGGTGTGTTCAGGGCTACACGGCATTTCTACACGTCGAATCGCGGGTTCGCTGTGTAACTATCTTCATTCATTATGATAGATGATACCACTGTAAAGCTTTTATCTTTGAAACGCCAAAAAATCGGTATGGTACACATTAATTGTTTTCAACCAAAACATATGGCCACATATGTTGTGGGTGCTCGAAAACCGTCTTAAGAGACTTTTCTTTTGAGCACCCAAAATATAAGGGGTCTGTAGCCTGTAGGTCAGCATTTTTTTCAAAACTCTGCTTTCAGGGCAGGTAAGTTTGACCTTATTTGCCTATAGGCTGTGAGGATTATTTACGTTTTGATTCGACAGGTACCCGTATGATGAACAAAAATATATGGAACATCGGTAAGAAAAAGTCTGCAAGAGCCGGAAATAGACTAACAATAACTCTTTAGGTGCCAACTAAGTATTGAAACCACACACCCTGGTTTCACCCCTAAAAGTATGCATTTCCTGTTCCAAGCAAAACCTTCGTGCATTATTCATTTTCAGAAATTTGACAATCCAGAAAATGAACGAAAGGCAGGGTATACATACATGTATATATGTATTTAATATTAAAATAAGTTGTTAATGGTGAGGTAAACTTTTTTTGAGAAACATGGGGTAATTAAATGCCATACTACTTTTGTCGCAAGAACTGAACTGCAGCAAAAAAATACTTAAAGAATCTGTTTGGAACCTTATTTGGCAGACTGTTGAGAAATGGTCTTAGACTATTTGAATAGACATGTTGCTGTAAATTTACCAAATTGGATCCAATTACCGAATCAAGCCTGAAAATGGTCAATTAGCTTGTTTTTTTGTTGTTTTTTTTTTTTTTTTTTTTTGGTGGGGGTGAGGGTTGGGCATGTTAGATCAAGGCGCTCATTGGAACATGAATTTAAGCGCCTAGTGTAACTGATGCTACCCACATCATCTAATTGCAAATTTTAAGACGTCTGCTGTGTCATCTGTTGATGACTTGAAATGCTGCTGTGGCAAGTAGTGTAGGCACAGATAAGACTGCCTTTTAGTCCACACTGTTTATCTGGAAGTATGGAACTCAACACAGCAGACAACAACTGCCGGGTAATATATTCTATTGCATACAAAATATAACTAAGTACCATCATTCATTTATATTCACCTTTCTAGTAAAAGAAACCACTCAGGCCAACAAAGAATATGAAATTTTCGGACCATTTTGAGTCCGATTCGGTAAGTTTACAGACCCCCCCCCCCCCCCCCATATCTAAATCCTTGTCAATACAAATGCTGTAGTAGACTTAGAGATAATGTTTATTTTGAAATAAAAGTGATGAGCTTTCGACAGACTTTGTTGTTCCTTTTTTGTCCCTTACTGTGGCGCAGGACGATAGTCCTAGCCTACGCATGTAAATGACATGGTCACTTGTCTGACCGCCGCAATATACGTTGGACGTATGGAACAACAACAGCCGGGAAATATATTATAATGCATACCAAATAACTCGGAACCATTATATTCGTTCATTTCCACCTTTCTAGTAAAATAAACCACTCAGATCAACAAACACAAAAACATGGCATTTTCGGGCTTGATTGGGTCCGATTCAGTAATTGGGCCAGATTCGGTAAGTTACGGACCCTCCAAATCTAAATCAATTTCAAAACTTTTTTTTTCATAACATAGACTTATGATAATGTTTATTTTGAAATAAAACCAATGAACTTTTGACAGACTTTGTAATTCCTTTCTATGTCCCTTCCTGTGCATCCTCGTTTACCCAGGGGTGAAGCATTCCGTTTCACTCCTTTCATCACAGATGAATGCAGTGTAACGGAATGGGTTACGCCTGGGTTACCGAGGATGCTTCCTGTGGTGCAGGATGATAGCCTATGCATGCCAATAATCACTTGGAATTCGTTAACCCCCCCCCCCCACCCCAAACAGTATTTCCCCACCCACAGGCTCAGATTCAAGACCCCTCTCAAACACTTGAAAAGTCAAGTGATCGGCCAAGAAATCTGCTTAAATGTCTATACAAATGCATCTTTCGAGTGATGCACACTGTTGTCGTTGCAATTTGAACAGAAAAAATGTTATCGCCGCTTCTAAAATGAGCACCACAACTTGAAAAAGTTTTGACCTTTCTCTGCCGACAGAATCGACAGAGATAAACCAGTAATGATCTTCGCTCAAACACTCTTGTTGTTTTTGTGGAAAATCAGCGAGACTGAAAACCCCAGCTGACAGCAGCCATCTTTGTTTTTTTATAGGGTCATTATCTTCCAATAGGTTGACATGCACAGAAATGTTATCGGGTATGAAAGCCATGACCGGCCCGATCTGCCGTGCCAGAAATCTATTTTTATATACAAAAAAACATTATTATGTACCTTTTTATTTTGCAAATGAGAAAATATTTTATGCAGAGGATAGAGCAAAAATGAACAGAGAATTGAACCTCTTTGTTCTGTGGGAAATTGGATTTCTGGCGCGGCAGATCGGACACGGCAGCACCATGCGGTCACGGCTTTCATAACCATCATATCACGTGTCAACTTTGACCCTTGCAAGTGACGTATGACCGCGCGACATATGGAGATACACCTTACGACCAATCGTTGCAGTCTTTCTTTAGATTGGTTCCCCACGTTGATAAAGCTCCACTTCCGCTACGCATATGACGTTTGGTAACTAGTAATTTTTTACAAGTAGAGAATCCCACTCATCCGACTGCGCATGCTCCAGAAAGAGCATCTGTTTACATCCTGGGTCAATTTCGCACACCAAAAAGAGAAATGAACATGTACTGAAAACTGAGAAGATTTGCCGTACTTTCTTTTCGATACAAAGCCTTTCAAATATTGCTGTTATTAGTAATTTCGATTTTAATAATTTTTTCAATGTGATTTATTTTAATGTGAACGTTTGACGGTGTCTGTCCAAATAGCGCAAGTGGTAGCACTTTAGCGTAACGAGGTAAGGGTCTAGAGATCGAATCCCACATACCTAATTTTTTTCTTCCGCATATGGTATTTTTTTCAAGTAGAGAACCTGCGCATGCTCCAGAGAGAGCGTCTGTTAACAAGCAAAGGTGTTGAAAAAGTTCATAAAAGGGCCAGGTATTATATGAATCCAGTGTGACCCAAATTCAATTAAATTTTTTACTATATAAAAGGCACAGAAAGTGGACTGGGTGGGCCAGCTCATACTCACTTACTATCCAATGATGCAAACCATGTTTCAAGGTCACCAGTCTTGTGGTTCATGTAAAGAAGGTTTAAAGGGTATTCACTACCTAAAAATAGTATGTGAGCATGATCAGGAAATACCACAATCACAAACAGCAGACAACCCCATGGCACTGCAAGGAAGAGACACACAACCACCAAGAGACACCAGGAAGACAAACTAATACATCCGTGGATCATCGTGGCTACAGCATGGGATAGAAATGTATAGAACTCCCGTAAAACAAAAATCTGCACCCTGCAGAACGTGTCTGCATGGTCTGTGGAAGGAGCGCACAAGAGGTCCGAAGGATCGAATCCACAAAAAGATCAGACATCAACGTCAAAGCATTGCTCGCCAAATATAGGGGCATTAATGTAGAGAGTGGCGTTAGGCTTAAATGAAATATATGTGCGTTCCTGTTGCCTACCTACCCTAAATTTTTTTAACCCTATATACCCTAAACAATAAAATGGTCTTTGGAGAAAAAATGGGCACTTTTTCAATTTCTGTCACTATTTTCTTTGTTAAATGTTATAACAAAATTTAATAATTTCCCTACCTACCTACCCTAAATTTTCTTGGCATGAAACAGGAACCACACATATATTTCATTTAAGCCTTATGTGTAGAAACTGTTACTCGAAATTACAGAACCTCGATCAAAGATGTAGACTTTTTTATGAGGAGTGCCAACGAAATGCAAGGATAGTGATGCGTGCTAATACTAAAAGAATGATGCGCTCCTCTCCTCTCTCTGGACCACAAAAGAGAACTAACTTCTCAAAAACACCAACAAAAACACGCAAAACACAACGCAAAACACAATTGTTTAAAGAGAGTGCCACCCCTGAAAGTACCACACCCGAGGAAATTGGCCTTAAAGTGGATTTTGTTACTGGTAGGATGTGTTTCCAGGTTTTAAGTGACCCCCGTTTTTCTTTTTGTCCCCCGCCTTTTCGAAGAAAAGCGGAGGGACATAGTTTTCGGCATTCCGTCCTTCCGTCCGTCCTTCCGTCCGTCCTTCCGTCCTTCCGTCCTTCCGTCCTTCCGTCCCCCTAATATAGTAGGTACCTTGTGTGCGCAACTCCTCCTACAGTTTTATGCCGATTCTTTCGAAACTTTACAGATGTTTTAGTCATGGTCTGAAGATATGCATGTGGTTTGGATATTATCCTGAGATTATTTTTTGTCACTTTTTTCGCAATTTGAACTTAGTCATTTTTAGGCGTTTTTACTATCAAAGTGAAAAGATAGTGGGTACCTTGTGTGCGCAACTCCTCCTACAGTTTTATATCGATTCTTTTGAAACTTCACAGGTGTTTTGTACATGGTCTGAAGATATGCATGTGGTTTGGATATATTCCTCAGATTATTTTTTAACACTTTTTCCGCCAGTTGAACTTAGCCATTTTTCTGACATTTTTACTATCAAAGTGAATGGATAGTGGGTACCTTGTGTGCGCATCTCCTCCTACAGTTTTATATTGATTCTTTTGAAACTTCACAGGTGTTTTGGACATGGTCTGAAGATATGCATGTGGTTTGGATATAATCCTCAAATTATTTTTTATCACTTTTTCTGCTATTTTAACTTAGGCATTTTTCTGGCGTTTTTACTGTCAAAGTTAATGGATACTGGGTACCTTGTGTGCGCAACTCCTCCTACAGTTTTATGCCGATTCTTTTGAAACTTTACAGATGTTTTTGTCATGATCTGAAGATATGCATGTGGTTTGGATATTATCCTGAGATTATTTTTTGTCACTTTTTTTGCAATTTGAACTTAGTCATTTTTAAGTGTACAATAATGGCGGGGGACATAAATTCTCTGAATTTGCTTGTTTAAATAGCTTTAGAATGATCTTAGAAGAATGCACACCGCGTAAACCGGAGCCCCCCCCCCTTCCTAAAAAATCACAAGTTATTGTGATAGCAATTAGGATCCCACCTTGGATGGACCTCCCCTGAAAATGTTGGACCCCCTCTGGATCCTTGGGAAAGTATAGTTTTCTCTGCAATAAAACCATTGCCCCCCCCCCCTCTGTAAAATAAGCTGAGGACTAAAAAACGTCTCAGTCTGGACTTCCCCCCCCCCCTGTCAAAAATTCCTGGATCCGCGCATGATATTATACATGCTTTAAAGTCATATTACGGGGGTCGCGCACATGCGTTCCTTTTTCGCCACGCTCCCTAACTGTGAATGATGACCATCCCGCCCCCTCCCCTAAAATATCCACAATTTTATCATAGATCCCATAAAATATTTATTCAATCTGAACCCCCTAAAATTATTGAAATTAAAAGTTAGACCCCCTCCTTAAAAAAAGGTCCGAGTCCACATAGGCTACGAAATATCAGAGTAACCCCCATCCGATCGGAAATCCCCGACACAGGCATGCACGGACCCAGAAAGTGTTGTTAGAGGGAGTCCAATTTATCTTTAACAACTTTTTTTATGGTGAGAATCCAAATACCTTTCAAGATGTATCATCATCGGCCAATTTCAATGGCGTTTCGCTAGCGGCCGAATTAATGGCCCAACATTGAATTCTGGCTTGCCTTTGAGATTTTCAAGTGGATCCAGACGAGTATTGCTAAATAAATCCTATAGCTTTTTGATTTTGCTGGGCCCGGAGCCCCGGCCCCGTCTGGATCCGCGCATGGATAGTTTTCCTCGTAACCTGGCTTATTTAATGAACATGAGACAGAGGGGCCGCGGGTTCGAGCCTCACGGCGTCACTGCGTTGTGTCCTTGAGCAAGACACATTAATCATAGCTTAGTACCGGTTCAACCCAGGAAGACCCGTCCCTACATAACTGAAATATTGTTGATGGGACGTAAGAATCAAATCAAACAAATCTCCTTCGCAATTAATGCTGGTCCAATGTCATGTGCTCCGGAAACATAAACTTCTTTTAACACCAAACACATTTTTCAGAATACAGGCACAGAGGATTTTGTAATAATATAGTGGTGTTTAATAATGAGAGAATGGTCGGCATTGTTGCGTTGGTTCGATGTTGGTACAAGGTTGGTATGCGGCGACGCCCACATTTCCACCAACTACCAACGTGGGCCCAACGTATCTTTGCTATCTGTGTAGTGACCCCAAACACAAAATATGACGTCCGCTGATATTGTTCACGAATTCCAAGCATACTCGCACCTGGGTGAGAAAGGGGGGGGGGGGGGGTACTCTGATATTTTCATCTATACGTAGGCCCGGACCATTTTTGGGGTTAACTTTTTGGTGTTTTGTGATGACCCCAAAAGATATCCACAAAATCTTCATACCCCAAAAAATATTCATTTTTCTGAAAACCCTCAAAGGTATTGAAATTCAAAATTTTGAACCCCAAAATGGTGCGAGCCCACGTATGAATGAAAATATTATAGTACCCCCCCCCCCTCCACCCTCTCCTCGCAGATAGAAACAGGGGCCGGGGGCGTCCAGACTCAAATAACAGAAAAAAAAACTCTGATAAGGGTGTTTTTTGTTGGTTTTTTTTTTGCAACTATATTTTTTTACGGTTCAAAATGGTCGAAACATTTATCGGGGGGGGGGGGGGGGGGGGGGTGCAACTTTTTATTATTATTATTTTTTTTTTTTGGGGGGGGGGGGGTTGGGGGGATGCAAATCCTTATTTCTATAGAAACCTATATAACTTGTGATTTTTCGGGGGGGGGGGGGGGGGGGGGGGTGGGGGGGGTCCGGACCACCTATTCCTCTCTGGATTCGCGCATGGGTAAGAAATAAGTAATTGCCCACTTCCCTGTCACGGATTGAGTTTTCTGAAAGTCTCAGAAGGTTTACCGGCCGGCGCAGTCGGTAACATGTCTGACTACTGTTTTTTTTTTCGGGGATGGGGGGGGGGGGGGGGGGGGGCAAATGCTTATTTCCAACGAAACTTAAAGAACTTGTGATTATTATTTATTTTTAATTGGGGGGGGGGTGTCCAGACCACCTATCTCCCTCTGGATCCGCACATCGGTTAGAAATAAGTAATTGCCCACTTCCCCGTCACGGATTGAGTTTTGTAGGTGCAAACTGAAAGTCTCATAAGTGTTTCCCCTGTGAACATTTGAAATTCCAGAAAATAGTTGGACCGGGCCGCGTTGCGCCTGACTAGATGCGGGGTAAATGTCTTTTTGTTTATTTTCGGGTGGCGGGGGATGCTTATTTCTATAGAAACCCATAGAACATGTGATTTTTAGGGGGATGGGGGGGGGGTAGGGTCCGGACCACCTAACCCCCTCTGGATCCACGCATCCAGTGTTGAGTTGGGGATGCTTATTTCTATAGGAACCTTTTGAACTTGTAATTTTTCAGTTGCCATATTCCTGATAACTTTATAAAAAAAATCCAATCCGCACGTACAATTGGGCCACTATCGGCCCGCCAACGAACCACCATCCGCAGGTGACGGTTCGTCGGCGGGCCGATAGTGGCTCGTGATGGGATGCTAGCTGGGAGCAGTTGTTTAAAAATCGCAAATGCACTTTTTATTCAATACCGCAGATGGACTCAAGACGTCACAGGTATTTTCCAATACTACGTATTTTTCCATTACTACGTCAGTGTATATGCTATGAATAGACGCAATGGCGTTTAGTAGTTACCTGTCTTAATATGCTGACAAGCTATTAAAGGGAGAGAACCAGTCTAAGTCTTTCTTGGTAGAAGTTGGGAGAATATGAAAACATAGATCGATATCGTCCATTATCATTAGTTGATAAAGAAGGCGTTACCCTGTCAAAATTGATGGGAGATTATGGAATCTAAAACTGAATTGTATCAAAAACCTCAAAAATGAAATAAAAGTAAAAGAAGGTTAGATCGAAGTTATCAATGGGGACAATATCTGAATAACTCGGTGTAGAAAAAATGCTGGTAAAATATACCGTTTCCGAGTTTTTGAGCGCAAAGGGCTCCTTTAGTAGTATAGATTTCAACAAAACAAAAAATATTTTGAGTCGGCGGATAAAATAAAAAAAATACTTTTAGAAATTATTTATTCTGCTTTCTGGAAAAATACAGTAGGAGGAGGGTTCGTAAATCAACTAATAAAATAATCTTGCCTAAGGCATCTCATGTACTTGTACCTAAACATTGTCCTAAAGTAGTAAAAGAGAGAGCATATCAGTCTTTAGTGCGTTCAAAGCTTGGATACAGTTGAACAACCTGGAACCTGGAAGTGACAAAGTGAATAAATACAGAATAAATGCTGCTTGTTTTGTATCAAACAAACCACATTATAGCCAGCAATATCCTCAAGCACCTTGACAACCACCAGATCCTTACAGACAGCCAACACGGCTTCAAGGCCAGAAGGAGTTGTGAGACTCAACTGCTCACACTAGCAGTGGAACTGATCTCAGGCTTGGACAAGAAACAACAGCATGGTCTAATCATATTAAATTTTCAAAAGCCTTTGACCGTGTGCCCCACCAACGCCTGTTGAAGAAACTGGAACATTATGGCGATCAAGGTTCTACCCACAGCTGGATAAAGGCTTTCCTGACAGACTGGACACAGCAGATTTTGGTTGAAGGTTCTACATCTGACAGTATCCAAGTCCTCAGCGGAGTGCCACAAGGAACAGTCCTAGAGGTCCTCTATTGTTATTGATATTTATCAATGACCTCCCGGAGTGTGTCCAATCAAGTAACAGGCTGTTTGCGGATGATTGCATCCTGTACCGATGGATAAAGAGCCAGGGAGACTGTCAGATACTACAAGATGACCTTAACTGCCTAGCCGAATGGGAGAGGAAGTGGGCATGGATTTCCATCCGGACAAATGTAGCACCCTACGCATCTCTAGGTCACGCAAACCAATTACTACCAGCTATACTTTGAAGGGCCATGCTTTGGTTACAGAATACTCAACTAAATACCTGGGAGTGGTACTACAGCCCAATCTCTCACGGAACCGGCACATTGACCAGATTGCCAAGAAAGGGAACAGCATGCTCGGCTTTCTACGGAGAAATCTAAAAGTAAACAACGAGGCTACAAAGACAGCTGCCTACCTTTCGCTTGTGAGACCAGGTTTGGAGTACTGCTTTACTGTATGGAGCCCGCACACCCAGGAAGCCACACAGAAACTGGAGATGGTACAGTGTAGAGCAGCAAGATATGTCACCAACAGATACAGAAACACAAACAGTGTGACCTCTATGCTAGATCATCTCCAGTGGACACCCCTTGAGTCAAGAAGAATCAAGCACCGACTAGCTATGATGTTCAAGATCTTGCATGGCCTAGTAGACATTCCTCCTGATAAGTACCTTATACCAGCCAGCACAAGAACGCGTTCTCGACATGGACAGAAATTCAGACAGATCTAAGCCTCCGGTGATTACTATAAGCATAGTTTTTTTTCCTGCAACTGTCCGTCACTGGAATTCCCTGTCGACATTTGCTGTCGATGCTCCCTCCTTGGTATCCTTCAAGAGGGAGCTTTCAACCCTCACCTTCTAATTACTGTTAGGGCCTGTCAGATGTAAGTACATTCCTAATGATTTCCTTGTGCTATGCTAGCGGGGACCATGTGTGCCCTGGTACCGCCACGTGAATGGTTGAAATACATCTGGCCAAACACAGAGGACTTCCTTTTTTAAACTCTCTCTCTCTTCTTACTTAATGCGTGGCATCTTCAGTTTTGCTCGTTGTGTCACAGGGGGTCCGTCCCCCGCAGTGATCAACATTTTTTTGAGTGCATGAATATCAATGCTGGGGAGTTAAAACAAATTTTTGTGTAAGATTTGCGTCCCTTCTCCCGCCAAAATGTCTAAAATACGGAAATGTCTAGAAATGTTCCAATATCAGTGAAATATACGATTTTAGGCCAGAATTTGCTCTCTCCGTTCACATACCGGTAATTAATCAGCCCCTTAATATTTTATATGTCATTGTTGCAGTTTAATGGGCAGTTTTAAATTACGCGGAAACGAAAAGTGCGCATGGCAACCATGACGTCAGATGTAAACCAATGGCGGACGTTGTCGCGGTTTGTGTGAATGGTGTAATGTGACACGAGGAACTTTTATGCATGGTTGGGTTACGCAAGAAGGAAGACGTACTGGGACGTCATGATTCGTTTCGATCAACGACATTTTGGTTTGTTATTTTTCAGAAGCTGCCTAAATAACTGTTGTGAAGCATCTGTGTTGTTGTTTGAACTTTTGTTTTCCAAATGAAATAATTTCCCATTTTCTTTGTCATGTCTTGACTTTTTCTTTTTTTGATTTGGTTCTTTATGTCTACCGGTCAACAATGTTTCAGTTATGTTGGACGGGTCTTCCTGTATGTATATATATGCAGGATTAATGTGTCTGGCTCAAGGACACAATACGCAGTGCCACTGGTGAGACCTGCAACCCCTCAATCTCAAGTCAAGCACTCTTGCATCTCAATATGTTTATACTGTAGTTCTATATTCTTAGTGCATATTTATTTACAATGCTGCAGGGGTGTGGGGGCAGCAGCCCCAATTATATATAAATTGTTGAAACCTAATTTTATACAGAGACTGGTACGTATTAAAAGTGTAGTTGTCCCTCAATTTATTATATACAATAACCTGTTTTATTTCAGCGAGTCCCAGGGAGTCCCAGGATGCAATAATATTGCAAACTTGTCATTAAAAATAGTGTTTTGGACTCATAAGTTTGCAGTTGGGACTCATTGATATTGGAAACAGCGAGTCCCAGGACCTATAAGCCCAAAATTGTAAATGAATCACTGCCCACAACATGTTTTGGTTGAACAATAAGAAAATTAATTTTTTGGTGCGCACCTTTAACTAAAGGCCTGCCCTGTGTAAAAGAGGAAATTTTCTGGTTGCATGGTTTATAAGATTATTCATGCATTCAGGATTTTGGTGTTGCATCACTTTCAATAAAATGTTAGCCTCTTAGCGCTGAATTAGGCTGATTATACATGTTGCAATTGCTTCTCAGATCCATGTTCTGATTTAGATATTTAAGAAAGTTTCACTATCTACCATTTAGACTTCAAACTGTTTATATTTTACAGAGGCACTGCAAGTTTTAAGAGTTGAATTTCTAAATTTATATTTTGCTCTTTCCGTTCGCATACTGGTCATTAATTTAAGTTTTGCTATCTCCATTCGGATGCTGGTCTTTAATCAGTCCCTAAATATTTGATACATCATTGTTGCAATGTAATGGTCAGTTTTAAATTACATATATATATATATAATCGGATTTTTGATTAACGTGCAGGGGCATCATCCACATCAGTGGGCCCCTTTCCAGGTAACTGGCTAGCTGCACGCATAGCAGATCTCACACCTGATCTCCAGGTGCTCCTTTCTTGAGGGTCAACTGTGGTGAGCTTCCACTCACGGCAGTCTTTCTCTGTCAGTTTCTTCCATGTTTGCTTGGGCCTCCCTGCCCCCCGCTTGCCGTCAATCTGCATATCATATGCTGTTCTGATTGCACCACTCGAACGCTCCACATGCCCAAACCAGCGAAGCCTTCTCTCTCTCAAAATAAGGTCGAGGTCCTCAAGCTGAAGCTTTGCCAGTAGCTCACTTGACCTTACCCTGGCCACATCCTCTGGCTTGATACTGCAGATCTGTCTGATCATGGCCCTATCATTGCGTTGCAAGCGCTGCAGGTTCGTCTTGGTAAGTGGCCAAGTTTCACTGGCATGGAGCATGGCGCTCCGCACGCAAGAGCTGTACACATGGCCACGGGTCTTGTAAGAGAGGAAAACATAGAAACAAAAAATGCACATGTCAATCATGACATCAGATGGAAACTAATGTAAGGCCATCCTTAAATATATATTTGTTTGCCGTGCTCCTACCCATCAATTTCGGTTTGGTAGGTAGGTCTTTTTATGACCTTTTTACTATCACTTTTCGAGGTCTTAAATGCTGTATATAAGGTAAGAATGCATATAATAACAGTATTCGTAACCTTTCTTCAATTAAAATACAGCTTTTAATTATTTTAAAGAATAGTTTGTTAACAGAATTAGAGAATAATAAGAAAATAAAAAAGATCCTCAGAAAGGCAATACTATTTTTTGGTATGGGCAGGTGGGAGCACGGCTAATCAAAATTTTTTCAAGGTTGGCCTAAGCCATGTGAGTAAATGTGCTTGAATTAAAATTAAATTGGGTTATTATGTTTTTTTTAAAGTTTAATCACTTTAAGTTTTGAACAGTCTGCTACATTGTAACTATTTATTTACAAAGAAACCAGGGGGCACTGTGACATGGTTACCAGAATACCAGACACAGCTTACCACTGAAAAGATTCAGACGTAAGATTTATAATGCTTGATGTTCCTGTTGTTGATTGGGGCTTCACAAGTTTAGATAAACAAAATTGTTGAGCGTAGAATTGTAAATATTTTCTTACCCATCAGTTTTTACATATGTTTTGGGTGCTCAAAAGAACCGTCTCATTGAGACAGTTCTTTTGAGTACCCACAACATATGTTTTGATTGAGAAATAAGAAAATCAGTTTTTCGATACACACTCTTAACTAAAGTCCTGAGGCTGCATCATCACATTCCCAGTTGCTTTTTGGTATTTTGTTATTCAATACATTTAATAATATTCTAAAATGCAGCAGATGCAAAACAAAGAAATAGAATAGAATACAGGAGCAGGATCTGGGTTACACTGTTTGCCAAAGAGGTTCCTAAATTTTTTCAGCAGATGACAAGACAGACAACATTTGTTGTGATATTTTTGGGCTTTAAGGATTAGCATGTTTTAAAGGGTCCCATTAGTTTTATATTTAAGTAGGTGATTATAGTGACTCAGAAATTCTGAGGTTAACCATTTTTCATGTTAAGTGGAAATTGATCTTCAGATAAATAGATTATTTTTTTTTAAATTATTACCTGTGACCCCTCAATATACCATTAGTCTTAAAAAGATTTAAAGTAAGCTGCATGTTGAGACCTGGGAACCAGTCAGAATGGTGGAGGCATTACAATGTACTAGAGATGATATTTTATCATAATTTTGAGTGATTCAAATTAATGTCTGTTTATTTGTGTAGCATGAAAAAATTCACATTCTATGTGGATATATACAGCCCTTTTATACTAATGGAGTTGTCCTTCATTTTTGATACTCTAAACTTGTTCCAATGGACCATTGTATATATCAGGTTATATAATTTCCAAATGATACTGAAGATCGCTTTTATATTAAGCAAACAGCATAGAATCTAATAAATGTCACATGGTTCATCACTGTTTGCCAATTAAAGTACTCATTTATGAGTCTCTAGCTGGTATAGAATGGGGTGAAGGCCAGGTATTATAGTACCAACAAGACACTATCTTTTAACTAGATCAATGAAAATAATCTGGCCTTTAATTTACAACCTCAAGATGGCTCCTTCATATTGTGCGTAAATACAGATAATTGGTTATTTTTGTTACGCTCAAGCAAAACATATGTTGTGGGTTCTCAAAAGAACCTCTCAAAGAAGGTTCTTTTGAGAACCCACAACATACGTTTTGCTTGAGAAATAAGGTACTAGAATTTGTAGAAATACACTCTAATCTGGAGCTGTGTTTGAATAATTGGGCCTCGACCCAAGAAAACCTGTCTTCGGGGGTTTGTGACCATCAAAGGGGCAGAACAGCCTGCACATTCACACAGACTTATCAGCACCTTTGTTGAAAAGTATATCTTAACTTGCTACAAGCGAGATTTTCTAGCTTGTCTCTGTAGCTGAGCAGGCTGGTTTGAATCTCACTTTGTTGAAAACCCCAAAGACGGGTTTTGTTGTGGCGAGGCCCATATAATAGAGATAAACCTCTTATCTTGCCGGCATTGTGCTTCTTTCAAATTTAACCAGGTGTGAAATATCCTGTTTACTATACGTTGGTACTGTTGACTTATGGTATTAACAAAAATGATATTATCCTTTTTCGAAATTAATTTTAGATCATGGTATTTTAAAGGAGTGAGCAGAGATTACAGAAAAAGCTATACACATTTTCTCCAGATCTTTGTATTGCTTGACCAAGTTGTTCAACACTTTGAGTGCCAGCGGGAACCAATTTACCAAGGAAAGCATACATGTGCAGACAAAATAGTCCCAAACGGGAGTACAGAGGAGCAGTATGATCATCACAGACTATTGAATTTTTGTTTGCTTTCTCTTTGAACAGTAAATAATTTATTGTCAACTTTAAAGGAATTTCCTGCATTTTTGAAAGCCTGAGACCCAGTCGGCAGCTATTTTAACTCTTTGCAAGTTGGGAGCGCAGTGGTAGAGTGCTTGACTCCAGACCGAGGGGCCGCGTGTTCGAACCTCACCGGCGTAACTGTGTTGTGTCCTTGAGCAACAACATTAATCCTAGCTTAGTACTGGTTCAACCCAGGAACACCCGTCCCTTTATAACTGAAAGATTGTTGATGGGACGTAAAGAATCAAATCAAACAAAAAATCTTTGCATGCTGGGTATTTTTTCTTTAGTTGTCGTGTGCTGAATTTTTTTTCAAAATTAACTCATTCAAAACAATTTTTAGGAACACTATCGATCACTATCAGAGTGTCAGGCCCGCTCAAACAGTTTGGATCCAATTCAGGACCATCAATCTGTTGTTGTCTGCTGGTATCAAAATCAACCTTTTGCAGAAAATTCTTTTAGTGTCATATGGTTGGGATCGAGATCAGGCCCAATGTTTTGACGGACCTGACCTGGGTCCAATCTGTGTTCAAAGGTTATTGGCAGATGACAAAAGTTGCTAAATAGCAAGCAAAGAGATAATTAGATCATATGTTTAACAGCTACCCAACTACCAACATATGGGCCTCGGCTAGACAAAACCTGTCTTTGGGGTTTCCGATAAAGTGTTATTCAAACCAGCCTGCTCAGCTGCAGAGACTTAGCTAGAAATTTGAAATTTCGCTGATATAGCAAGTCTAGATATGATACTTTCAAATAAGTGAATAACAACCACGCTGATTGGACTAGGCTGATCTGAGCCTTTGTTGCTCACAAACCCCCCCAAGACAGGTTTTCTCGCATTGAGGACAATAATGATATCAGAGTACATCTTTTTGCCGGATTAAATTTTGTAATGTGTTCATTTTCTTCTACAGATGTCCATGAGACAGAGAGAGTGTTTAAGAAGGTTATACATCCAACACATGGACACAACTCCATACGGCTGGTAGATAAAGATGGCATCCCACTCCGCCCTCCAAACTCGGCCGCTCTCAGTCGACTACATAGCTCATACATGCTCACTCCTCGTGGTGTTCCAGCTAGGAAGTCAACTCACTCGTACAGTGGACAGATAGCAAAAGAAAAGATGCATAACCTTGTAAGTTTTCATCTTACATGACTGATGAAGAAACCAGGACTTGAGTTTAACCCTTTACTCCATAGACTATTTTTTGGCTGCAAGGCGTATTATATCACTTTTCCTTTCTAAATTTCACCCAATCAGGAATAGTCAGAAATTTGCATATTAGAGGACCTGCTAAATATGAAAAATCTAATTGGTTAATAACCAGATTGTCGATACAAACTTATTCCAGGGGACAACTTTCACCAAAAATAAATGCAAAATCTAGGGACACTGACTGAAGCAGTGGAATACTTCTGCGTTTTTCTTCTGAGAAAAATGTCAAAGAAACTGAAAGTTTATTTCTATTTTTAGACAAATCTATTTATTGCAATGCAGATCAGAGAGAGAACATAATTAACCCTTAAAGCGCAGACAAAACATGCATCTGAAAATCTCATCTGCTGAAGTTGTCAGCTGCAACTTAGTCTATTGCATAACATTATTGACTAATTTAAGTATAGAAGCAAATAGTGCGGACCCAAATCAGTCTGATCTGGGTCCATACTGTTTGTGAAAGAGGCTAATGAAACATTTCAGCAGATGACAAAACAGGACACTTGTTGAATGTTTACAAAATTGCCGCCAAGTAGTGTCATTTGATAAATGGTAACTCCAGTTGATATTACGCTGTCAAACTCAGATTAAACCATTTACATGTAACAAACCCTCCACGATGGAACACAGATGTCGTTGAAACGGTCCTCTTAGTAGGTTATCAAGTTTACAAGAATAACAAACTGAAATGCAGCGGGATATCTTTTTAAAAGATTTCTTGTTAGATTATGATATCATTTTTGATTTTTAGACAACATTAAAAAAATGAATACTTTTGAAAATATTATTGAAAATGGAGCATTTGCTCTTTTGGAGCAAATTCTCCATTTCCCATAATATTTTCAAATACATGATATTTCAAAGGCGCCAAAAGGCGATATTATGAAGTAAAGAGTGTAAATAAAAATGGATTTTGTATTTGTCAACCAAAACATAAATTATGTTGTTGCATCATGGGTATTTAAAACATGATGTTCTTTTTTGAGCACCCAAAACATATGTTTAGGCTGATGGACGATTCACAATTTTATGCTCAATTTTTTATACTTAACCAACAGTTACGTTGTGGGTACTCAAAAGAACTGTTTCACTGAGACTGTTCTTTTGGGCACTCAAAATACATGTTTAAAGCTGCATACTCTGTAACTATGAACATTTTTTGAAAATTTTTATTTTCTTTTTAAATCATTTGTAAAAGTAGAATAAAGCTATGTTTTTACAATAAAAATGTTCAGTACAGCTGAAAACTGCATGAAAAAGTGAATTATCTTATCAAATAGGTGTTTTTTTCTCTTGTTGGTAATTATTTGCGTCCCTCCAATAATTCTAGACCGTTGAATTTTAACATAAATGCAGTTGTTTTGATAGTGATAACTTGTTAAGATTTACGGAAATGGTAAAATGTTGACCTTAATTTGAGTATTTTTACTGTGTTCTTGAAATATAAAAAACATTATTTTTAAAATTAGAAGATCAAAAGTTACAGACTATGCAGCTTTAAACAGTATTCAATTCTAAAAATATTTCATTTATATTGACCTATCATGGCATGTATGGAGACAGTGATTCAAGGTAAGAGGGAGTAAATATGAGTTTATTTTCTATCTCAACCAAAACATATGTTGTAGGTTCTGAGCCCGCATAAGAATGTTTTATTTAGCACCAAGAACATATATTTAGACTGACGTATAAGAAAATTAGCACAATTTCACACTTAACCCTTTAGGGAGCGCAGTGGCTCAGTGGTAGAGTGCTTGACTTGAGATCCAGAGGCTGCGGGTTCGAGCCTCACTGGCGTCACTGCGTTGTGGTCCTTGAGCAGGACACATTTATCCTAGCTTAGTTCTGGTTCAACCCAGGAAGACCCGTCCCTGTTTAACTGAAAGATTGTTGATGGGACGTAAAGAATCAAATCAAACAAAACAAACACTTAACCCTTTACATTTGGGAAAACCATAAACAAGTACTTTTACAAACAGCGAAGACCCAGATGAAATGCAGCATAATGCTGCATTTCATCAGGGTCTACACTGTCTGTAAAGGTAATGCAGATCTTCAGACAAAAAAGGCAATATTTTTTGTAAATTATAACCTGACACTCCTAGATATGCACAATGGACTATCCCCACTAGCTAGCTGCACATGCATGTTTAAGAGTGACATTGTATGCGCTTTTATGCTTTAAGAACCAAAGTCTCTAGGGCCATCCTAAGAAAACTATTGTGTGCTGTCACAGACTCAGATGGGTAGGTAGGTATTTAATTGATTTCATTGATTTGTTAAAAAGACATTAGAAATATATAAAAAAAAATGTCTGAAATAAGAATAAAAGTATTATTTTGACCAGACTGTCATAAATTTTTGGGGGGTGGGTGGCATTTTGAGTGAGTCAGTCATGTGGCAGCAAACAAAGAATTTTTAAGGATTGCTTCTAAAGAGCTCAGGCTCAGAATGATGTTCGCATATCTGCTTGGTCCTGTGAGGTGGTTCTTTTGAGCACATAGAACACAATGTTTAAACTGATAGGTAAGGAAAAATCGCTCAAAAGTTTGTTAAACTTGACCAATGCATAATAGTACTGTCAAGTTGATTACAATTTTTTTTGTACATGTACTTTACAGGTTAACACTATGGATACTACTAACTCACATGAAATGGCCTCGTACGCTTCCATGCACAATTATGGGTAAGTAATTTTTTATATTCAACCATTCAATTTAAGAGCTGATGATACATCATCCCGGTAAACATCTTAAAGCGGGTCACCATCAGCCCTCTAGCGAAACGCCATTCGAATTGGGTTTCGCTGGCGGGCCAATTGTGGCCTGACACTGTGCTGGCTTGAATGCAGCTCTTGATTCAACTTAAAGATCTAGTCTACTAAAGATTTCTGTAAGACAATTAACCTTTTCTTTGTGTTGATGCTTTTGGTCCAAATCAACAATTTTTCAATAATGTCAGGAAGTTTGTCTGTCTTCCTGGGTTGAACAGACTGAACTAGTACTAAACAGAGGATAAAGTGTCAGAAGCTCATGGGCAGAAGTACCTTTCAAAATGCATAATATACTTTGCAGAAAACCTGAAAAAAAAGTATCATCGTTAAATTTAGGTAAAGTTCAGACTTGTTACCCTAAACACAGGTATTTTTTGTTTGGCCTAAGAATGCATTATCCATTAAAAAATAATTTACTTATCATATGTTGTTTATACTCGAAAGAACCGTCTCAATGAGACAGCTCTTTTGAGCACCCAAAATGTATGTTAAAATGGATGGATTAGAAAAATTCATAGTTAATGTTCAAAAATGTGTTTATATGGGTCATTATCAAAAAATGGAGGAATCTGTGTCCTTGCTGATTTTCTCACATCCTCGACCTCCTCTCTGTTGCTTTTCTGTCAATAACACTTAATGACGGCATGTGCCACAAAATAAAATACTTTGTCGGGTTCTGGACGACGCTGTTTGAAAACTAAAGCTGACGTAATTGCACTTTCTCCAAATTTTCCCGTGTCCCAACTTGAGGGTGGTTGGTGACCATTGCCGTTAATTGTTACAGAAACAAATATTTAGTTGTTTGTTATTTAATTGGTTAATACATCTAGCTGTATAGAAGTAGTTTCCATAAAGTATGTCAGTAATTATAAACCTTTTCAGTTCGATAGCATGTGTTTACGGCCGTCCCTTGAGAACCTGTCAGTGCAGTTGCAGTTATAGAAAATGGGGTTTGGTGGAGCAACCCATTATTCTGAAAGTTTAAAAATGACGATATTTCGTTGACAACGACCCCTGGAGGGGACACATAGGATCACTTTTTGGCTTATTTTCATCTTACAGATTTTATGTCACACAAGTGTGTCAAAAATTGAGTGTCATTTCCACAACTGTCAGTGCAATTACGAATATATTGACACGTTTTTTGACGCTGAGTACATTTCAACGGCTACGTTTCAATTGGCGTTGAGGGCCAGTTGAAGCAGACATATGATTTGGTTAACTTCGAAGAAGTCCTTTCTTCCAAGAATCGAATAAATGTGTGAATGTCAGTGCAGTCACGGTCAGTGCAGTCACGTTCCCTATTGTGACTGCACTGACATGTTGTGTGACAGCACTGACCATTACTCACTTTGAGTTCAAAACTATGAGTACTGTTGCTAATATTAAGGATTAAGTAGAATTATCAATGTCCCACCCCCTCCCTGCCTGTTTCTTCGGGGCAACTGAGCCGCTTGACAAGATGGCCACGACAATAGCCTTGTGGTGAAAATATGTACATCTTAGCCTAATTTAAAGCATGGTTAGATTTTATCTCTAGGAAAAATGTGTGATTTTTGAGTCTTGCATAGCTGGGTGACAAGTGATTTCTGTTGGCATTGAAAGAAATGTACCTATTCGTTCGTCTGCCACTGCCATTGGGCAAATATACGTTTATATAAGCATTCAAATACGATCCACTATGGCCAGGTGTCAGTTGAGCGTTTTCAGGGTTATTGGATCTCTGGTTACTATCCTTCGAGCCTCTCGATTTTGAAGCCAGAATTGAGATGTTTGATAGCCGCAGAAAGTGGTTACGTGGGAAAAGGTGTGCTATATGTTTCTTTGTCGATATGACAGTGCACAGGTACCAGCCAAACTAATCTCCAAACCATACAATTTAGCGGGTTCAAGTATTCCATACTTTTTTTCACTTTCCAGTCGACAGACTAAAGTATACCCCCCTCCACCTCCGTGCCTCCGCCCCCTACCCATCTATTATTCTCGTTAAATTACCAAAATATCACGTGATTAAGACAGCATAAAAAACATCAAAACATATCATAAGATTCAGCAAAGAATCTGGTACAAATTGTACTGATGCACAGTTCTTGTACGATGTGCATTTGGAAAGTTCGTAGCATGGCATCATAACTCCACAATGCGCTGATAATATTCTTTAGGAAACTAGAATTCAATGGCTACTGGATGGCTATTTTTTGTCGAAAAAAAGTGCTGCACATGCTCATTATGCGTAGAGGTTTATAAACTGGCGAAATTTTAAGCAAATTATTGTGGAAAAAAACGAGGGAAAATAGGGGAACTTATTTACGATAATGATTTGACGAATTAACGATTTGGTGCCAGCTTTTTTTTATTAAAATATATTATGCGACCACTGCTTGCATGAGGTACATCTTTACATTCGGAAAATGTTGACTAATAGAGAAATGGTAAACTTTCAAAAATTATGGGACTTTGTATGCCCTCAAAGGAACTTTTGGATGCATATAGTAATCACATTGTCCGCCCGCCCGTCCGTCCGTCTGTCCCGTTTCGTTTCCAGTGCATATCTCTTATATTATGTGAGGCAGGAATCCCAAATTTAGTATCCTGATGTATATTGGGATGGCAAAGTGTCGCGTACCATTATCGGGTCACTGTGACCTTGACCTCTGACCTAGTTTTTAGAATAATCATGACCGCAGCATATCTCTTGTATCATTTCAGATAGGTGATGCGTGGATGCGTCTTGGGATGGAGTAGTGTCGTGTACTATTTATGGGTCAATGTGATCTTTAACCTGATATCTGGCTTAGTTTTTAGAAAGGTCATGACAGGAGCATATCTCTTATATTATTTGCAGTAGAATTCCCAAATTTGGTGGGTGAATGCATCTTGGGATGGAAGAGTGTCCCGTCCCGTTTACGGGTCACTGTGACCTTGACCTCCTACCTAGTTGCTAGAATTTGCTTCGAGTCTAGTGCATATCATTAATATTTTTTGAAGTAGGAATCCCAAACTTGGTGTATAGATGCATCTCTTGATGGTTATATTTTGTGTACCATTTTTGGGTCACTGTGACCTTGACCTCTGACCTAGCTTTTAGAATAATCGTATTCGATCAAATCTCATATATTATTTGAGCTAGGAATCCCAAATTTGGTGTGTGGTTGCATCGTGGGATGGCAGAGTGTCATGTACCAAGTTTTGGGTCACTGTGACCTTGACTTATTTTCTAGAATTATTGTGTCAGGAGTATATCTCCTATATTATATGAGGTTGGAATCCCAAATAAATTTGGTGTATGTATGCATCTTTGGATGGTAATATGTCGCGGCCCATTTAAAGCTGCATACTCTGTAACTATGAACATTTTTCGAAAAAAAATATTTTCTTTTTAAATCATTTGCAAAAGTAGAATAAAGTTATGTTGTCACAATAAATCTAATTTCTACAGTTGAAAACTGCATGAAAAAGTGAATTATCTTATAAAAACAGGTGTATTTTCTCTTGTTTGTAATTATTTGCGTCCCTCCAATAATTCTAGACAGTTAATTTTTAACATAAATGCTGTTGTTTTGGCACTAATAATTTGTTAATTATTACGAAAAAGGTAAAATGTATACCTGAATTTTAGTATTTTTACTGTGTTCTTGAAAAATAAAAACATTATTTTTAAAATGAAAATATAAAAAGTTACAGATTATGCAGCTTTAAGGTCACGGTGACCAATCTATGACCTAGTTTCTAGAATAATCGGATCTGTAGCATATAGCCTATATATTATTTGAGGCAGGAATCCCAAATTTGGTGTGTGGATTCCCCTTTGGGATGACGGAGTAATGCATACCATTTTGGGTCACTTTGACCTTGACATTGACTTCTGGCCTCATTTCTAGGTTTTTCGTATCTATTCCTTTATATCAAATAATTTAACCTCAAATTTGTCTTATGCTAGACCAATTCGTTTGGGAGTATCCATCACGTTACGGTGACATTTCTTGTTTCAATTTCGCTTTATACTTTTTACTATAAATTGTGTTACTACAGGAGCTCAAAAATGCCTTTTGAGTATATGTTTTGCTTTATTTACTAGCAAACAATGCATAATAATCATTTCGTCGTGCAAAAGTTGCACGGCTTTTTTAGCTCTACCTTTAAGAAAATTATTCGTAATAGTGCTACCCCTACTTTTCAAGAAGTGAATGGGGTAACTTGACCCTTCATATTTTGTCGATGACAAAATAACTTCCCATGGTATCGCTTTAACCATCACCGAATTGATAGATTTCTAGTCCCAAGGGGAATTTTTACTTTTTAAATGAACCAGAACGTCAACTCATAGCTAAACTCATGCTGTCCCATGGGAAGATTTTAAGAGTTACCTTCCCTTTGTTATGGTTCACACAGTTTCTTTTGGTTTCAATACAAGAACATAAAGTGTGTAAATAAAGTGTACGACAAAAAATACCAACACAGGGCATTTTTAAACTACCGTCGGTTATATATTTTCAAAATATGTGCAATGTGACATGTGATTTTAGTCGAAACAATACTGAAGCGCATTGCTTTGCTTTTAAACAGTTTTGGTATTGCAATTTCCATATTTAGTAACATGAAACATCCAACTCTTTCATCAATTGTATAAATACTGAATCAGATTGTGGCCTACCAAATTGTACAATATGTCTAATTTCACTTATAATGTTCTGCACTCATTAATGTTGATAATGTTTTGCACTCTTTTCAAAAGGTAAAACGTTATATTTTCCACTGAAATTTTGCATTTACATTCAGGACATGTATTTACAATAATATTTTTTCGTGTCTACACCATAACATCCTCATGACGTGTGCCATAACATAAAGAAAATTTAGCTTTTTAAAATGACACCAAACATGCTAGGGTTTGTAATTCGGTTACTGAAATAAAAGACCATGCTACCAACTTTCCAAAGGACCCTCGTACGTCCTGGTAAGTGTCCATTTCCGAAAACGGAAATCATTCTTGATGGCACCCGAGACTGCATTAATGTACGGGCTGATCTTAGTTTCCCCTATGTATCATGCTATCTTATGCAATGTATCATGCTTTTATTCAATTCTAGTATTTCGCAAGTGGAGCACGTTATGTCAGTGCAGTCACAAACGTGTCAGTGCAGTCACATTCATGTCAGTGCAGTCACGTTCAAGTATAATCCAAATTACATAGAGTCCATCGCTTTAATGTACTTACCTTTTATATCTGACTATGCAATAATGAAATACTAAACTTTTAAAAGAAATTATTTAGAATATAAATCTACACAATTTTGTACATAAAAACACCACACTTTGAAAATACACTTTTTTCGTGTAAGTTTACTTTAAACAATTCTCTCTCACACAGGTTACAACGAAATTGAATAAAACTCGAGTGTTATAAGGTTTATGATCAGTATTGTAGATCACCTTGTTAAGATAATGAACATCTCGACAGAGACTGATTTAATGATAAAAAGTTTGTTTGTGACTGCACTGACATTTTAGCCGTAGTAGCAGGCATAAAATTATTAACTGACCCATTATTCGTCAAGTTAAACATTGCATATTTTCAATATTAGTTCCCCCGTGTATGTTTAACATAAATGTTGCAGGAAGATTGAAAATCTTGACACTTATTTTTTAATGATTTAGTCTTTCTGGATTCCTCCATTTTTTGATAATGACCCATCTGGACGCTTGCTTATGTGAACAAATTAGACTTATACCATCACTGTGCAAACTTCTTAAAACCTTTCTCTCATGAATACTCATGCTAAGCTCCACCCTCTATGAATAATTCATTAAATAAACTTTTTTATTTGAACATAGAACAAAAAAATTACTTGTCTGGTCTACTAGTGTAAGATCATGATATCTTATCATATTTCCATAAGCTAACATAGTAGACCCTGATCAAGCAGCTCTTATAAGAGCTGCCTGATCAGGGTCTGCTCTGTTTGCAAAGGGGTCAAAAGTTGCTCTATGAGGTAGAGGTTCCAATCTCTCCACTAATGGTGGCTTTTGTTGTCTGCTGGTAACCTTTGCAACAGTCTAAACCCAAAACAGACTCAACACAATGTTGAATCTAATCTGGATCCAAACTTTTTGACACGCTGACAGTGTTCCTGAAAGATTTGTTATGTTTGCTTGATACACAAACAACAAAACAATCCTTTTCTGCAACTGTGGAGTTTTCTATTTTTGTGTGGTATATTTTAATTCTTTAGTCCTTTAAGACAGATTTAAAAATCATTATTATTGAATGATAATTATTTTTTTAAATCTACCTTATTCGGTAATGGTACTTAAGATTCTACCTATACCATAATTGCCCCTATTAAGTTGGACAGTGACTACACCCATAAATTAACGCTTTGCATGCAGGCTAATTTTTCCATGCTTTTTTGTCGTCTGCTGATTTATTTTCAAAATCAACTTATTCAAAAAATTCTTTCAGGAATACCATCAGAGTGTCAACCAGTTAGGAGCCAGATCAGTCCCGACATTTTGTCAGGCCTTATCTGGGTCCAAACTGTTTGCAAAGGTTATCAGCAGACGACACTAGTAATCAAAGAGTTAAACTTTTAACTACAAAAAGTGCTGGGAGTCCGGATCATCATGATCATAAAGCTTTTAACAACACACATCTACTGTCGTGCCAACCACGAGAGATGCCGCATAATATTTTGTCTACAATTGTTAAGTAAACTACTAACTTTACACTCAATTTGAGCTAACGTGAATAGATAGATCACTTGTGTATTGATCCTATCCTGTGGATAGGATCAATACACACGTGATCTATCGATTATTAGTCCCTGATATCTTGTAAACAAAACATGATGTCACTGTCTCTCTAGGCTGGCAGGACAGTAGAAAGGATCATAAGCTTTTAGCTCTTTGCATGCTAGGTAATTTTCCATGCTTTTTTTGTTGCCTGTTGACATTTATCAAAATTACAGTAAAAACACTATCAGTGTCAAATGGCTTGGATCCAGATCCGGGCGACTAGAAGAAAGTTTTTAACTACAAAAAGTTAAGCTTTTAACTACAAAAAATCTGGAGCCAGGATCATCATGACAATAAAGGAGGGCCTCACTCACAGGATGGGGTATATCAGTTAGCAATTTTTTGGCCATATTTTATATTAGCAATTTTAACCCCCAAACGTTTAAACAATGTTTGAACTGATGGCTAAGAGCCCAAAAATAATCTCTTGTTTCTGGTTACCTTACAGACCTTAATATTTTGGGGCCTATTCAAACTGTTTTTAGGCCTAATGGGAAATTTAAGTCTATTTTTAGACTACTTAAGGATTTTTATACTTTTTCCACACAAAAAAGTTTTTATAACAAAAAAATTTTCCTTCCTCCAAAACCTAAAAATATTGAAGATGTAACCAGAAACAAGGCATTTATTCTTTTGGCCTAAGAAAACATTCACATTTTTACTAAAAAAAAAATTGCTTAACTGGTTGGACCTGTTCATGTATTTATTAAGCAAGCACCCGCATTATCCCAGGAATTGTGAAACCCCTATTAAACCAGTGCTTTAGCAAACAGCGAAGACCTAGATGAAATGCAGCATAATGCTGCATTTCATCAGGGTCTACACTGTTTATAAAGATAAAAGAGATCTTCAGACAAAAGGAAAAGAATACAATATTTTTAGCTCACCTGAGCCGAAGGCTCATGGGTGAGCTAATAGTATACCAGTCACTCCGTTGTCCGTCCGTCCGTCGTCTGTCGTCCGTCCGTCAACATTTTCAAACATCTCCTTTGAAACCACTGGGCCAATTGAACTCAAATTTCATATGGAGACTCCTTAGGACGCGGGAACGAAAGTTTGTTCAAATGGTCCTGGTCACATGACCAAGATGGCCGCCATGCCCATATATGGTAAAAACCCTTTAAAAATCTTCTTCTCCAGAACCAGAAGGCCGATGACCTTGGGACTTGGTATGTAGCATTGGGGATGTTGGGCCTACCAAGTTTGCTCAAATAACGATCCTAGGTTAACCTTGACCTACATAACGTCAAGGTCAAATTTGCTTCCTAATGCATTTAAATGGGAATTTTTTTGAAAAGTTGATTTTTTGAATACTGTTGAAGCCAAAGTCATTATTCTTACTTGATATGTTAAAACTAATGAGACAATGGCTATAAATAAGTTTCAAAGGTCAAGGTTGACCTTTGCCCTTTCAGCCAAGGTCGCTCATATCGTGGTCCAATCAATATATTAAAACTTAGTTTTCTCACCAACCATTGGCCCAATTGAGCTCAAATTTCATGTGAAGACTCCTTATGATAAGATAGCCAAAGTTTATTCAAAACATTTAGGTCACATGACCAAGATGGCCGCCACACCCATATATGGTAAAAACCATTTAAAAATCTTCTTCTCCAGAACCAGGAGGCTGATGACCTTGGGACTTGGTATGTAGCATTGGGGGTGTTGGGCCTACCAAGTTTGTTCAAATAATGATCCTAGGTTGACCTTGACCTACTTAACGTCAAGGTCAAATTTGCTTCCTAATGCATTTAAATGGGAATTTTTTTGAAAAGTTGATTTTTTGAATACTGTTGAAGCCAAAGTCATTATTCTTACATGATATGTTAAAACTAATGAGACAATGGCTATAAATAAGTTTCAAAGGTCAAGGTTGACCTTTGACCTTTCAGCCAAGGTTGCTCATATTGGAATCCCATCGACATATTTAAACATAGTTTTCTCAGAAACCACTAGTCCAATAGAAATCAAAATTCATATGACCACTCCTTATGATTGGTTAGCCAAAAATTGTACAAATTGTTATGGTCACATGACTAAGATGGCCACCAAGCCCATATATGGCAAGAACTATTTAAATATCTTCTTCTCTGGAACCAAAACGCCAATTCCCAATGGCCTTGGGACGTGGTATGTAGCATTGAGGATGTGGTCCCTACCAGGTTTGCACTAATGATGGATCTAGGTTGACCATGACCTACTTTATGGCAAGTTCAAATTTGATTTCTAATGCATTTATAATGGGAAAATCTTAAAATGTTCATTTTTCTATAACTGTTTTAGCTGAAATCATAATACCTGTGAGAAATATTTAACCTAATGAGACAATGGTTTTATATAAGTACCAAATGTCAAGCTGACCTGTGACCTTTAACCCAAGGCCACTAGAAATCACTGGGCTGTTAGATTGTTTAGGTTACTGAACCAAAATGGCTGCAACCCCCATATATGGTAAAACAAAATATGTTTCTTTATAAGCTGTAGTTGACCTTGACCTGTTTTACAATTATTAAGGAGGTCAGGTGAGCGCCTCAGGACCTTCAGGTCCTCTAGTTTTTAAATTATATAAACCTGACACCCCTAGATATGTACAATGGAATATCCCCTAGTTTATTGTATCAAACCAGAAGGAAGAATCCATTAGTATACAAAGGGTTAAAAGCAAGTGGTTTTAATCCAGTGCAATTTCAGTTCATTCACAAATTCCTGAATCATTGTTGTCATCAAGAAAATTGGCAGCCCCAAATGTTTACAAACATTACAACAAAAAATGGAGCCAAACTTTATTAGCCCTGCCAATGAAAAAACATGCTTTTGTTCTTTGTGAACAGGAGAAGAGGCAGATCAGATTAACATAGGTGCTGTCTGATATTGAGTGACATTTATATCCGCTTCTTGGGTAGTACAATGTATCTATAGTAACTTACAGATTCTTCATCCTAGTGTTGAAGACTAGTCTATGTAGCTGAGCAGACTTTTTTGAGGACTGTCTGGTCACAAACACCAAAAATAGGTTCTCTTGTGACAATGCCAATCATACAAGCCTTGCCAATATTTAATAATAATTAAATTACCCTTTGTTTCAGTTATTTTGAGCATTTGTCTTTAAGTGTCAATTAAACTGTAAACTGTGATAAAGATGTGTAGTTGGAAAAGCTTAAAAAGGTAATATCATTCATTAATCCATGATTGTACGGTCAACCAGTACCAGTCATTGCCACTCTCTTTGGTTAAATCAGTGCTAAAATGCGGTTAGATCTGGGCAAACACTACAGTAGATGCTGCTGTTTCCTACTCATGTATGACAGACAGCGCATGCCATGGGTATTCACCTGAACTCTGCAAGAGGCCCAGACCTGTACCACAGATCATGAACTTTGTCTTTCCTGCATTTACCCTCAACCCCTTCTTCTCCATGGCTTCTTTCCATATCAAGAGCCTCCTGACACATTCCTCTAGGGAGTCAGTAATGATGACAAGATCATCTGCATATAGATCCTCCAAGGGAACACCAGCCCGAAACGCATGTGACAAGTCCTCCAACTCAATGGTGAAGAGGAAGGGACTGAGTAGGGATCCCTGGTAAACCCATCTTTCACCTCAAACTCTTTGCTTAAACCTTCACCAACACGAACCCGGCTTCACGCATTATTATATACCTATAACTGATACGACCTAAGAACTGACTGTTTTCTGGCCATCCGATACAGAAAGCCGGATCAACGAACTGAGGTTTTCTGAATCCATATCACTAGCCTTTAAAACGAGGCTAAAGTCGGTTACCTGCTTTTGCGGCGACGTTACGTAAAATAAATGGCAAGTATGGAACCAGAGACGGAAAACATGTTGACGTGACATCAAGAAACGTAACGTTATTGCAAACGTTCCCGCAATTTTTCGGAGTTAAAGACCAAAACCGGTTTTAAAATCAGAAAGAATGTCAGAAAAAGGCATATAATAAACATATTATCATAATAGTAACTTGATCTGGCGTACAGTATCACGTCTCGTGGATGAGGCCATAACATTGGATCACCCTTGACGCTACGCGTCTCAGGTGATCCAATTGTATGACCTCATCCACTCGACATGATACAGTACGCCAGATCAAGTTACTATTATGATAATGTGTATTTAGCGTACATTCCCTGGACTAACCGCACAATCCATTCCTCAACCCCTAGCTTTCTCAGGGCCCACCAGATAACCTTCCGAGGGACACAGTGAAATGCTTTCTCTAGGTCCACGAAGGCCCTATAAAGCCTCTTGTTCACTGATAGGTATTTCTCCTGCAGCTGCCGGACCACAAAGATTTCATCTGTAGTGCCTCTTCCTGGGACAAAGCCAAACTGGGAGTCGTAAATTGACACCAACTGACTTATGAGACCATCGACAATCCTCTCTAGGATCTTCATGGCTTGCTCGGTCAGCTTGAGGCCTCTATAGTTGCCTCTGTCCAAAGCATCACCCTTGCCCTTGTAAAGGCAGACAACCAAACTTTGCTCCCAGTCAGTTTGGACTTACCATCACAGATAATCGCAGTAGCAAGATCGCGGATCATGGTAGCACCTGTATCACCTGCTGCCTTGATCATCTCCACCACAATGCATGATGGACCTGCAGCTTTGCCCGACTTCATCTTTAAGATGGCCTTCTTTACCATGTCAATAGTGATTGGGATAAGCAGGCCTTCTAACTGCGGTTTAATGGACAGGTGATCAGGGTCCCAGTCAAATTCAACATTGAGAAGCCTTTCATAATGTTCAGTCCACGCATTCTGCTTTGCCTCCTCAGTCATTGACATTTCCCCAGTGTCATTCTTCACTGGCTTGGCGCCTACAACATCAATATTCTCTTTCCTCATCTGGTCGGCAAGGCGGAATATATCAGACAACTTGTGGTCAATGCCTTTATAGACCACCTTGTTTGCTTCATGGTGTGCATGGTGCACCACACGTCTCGAGATGTGCATGGCAGTGTTATATGATGCTCATGTGCATTTGCCAGCCTTCCGTGCGTTGAAATCTTGGCGCTTGGCTGTGATGGCATCATCTACTTCCTTATTCCACCACCAAGTTTCACGTCGCCATCGGTGGGGCTTTGTTGTGCCACAAACCTCCTCTGTTGTCTTCAGCAAACCTGTCTTGAGTTTCACGCAAATTTCCTCAGTAGTAGTAGCCGCTTCAGTTTCCACAGTGGGCACATGTGCCTTGAACACATGAAGTTCCTGGAATCGGCCACATCGCTATATGATACCACCGGAATGGAAGATCGGGAGCATATTGATTTTGAGGTTGGGGCTCTTTTACGTTACGGCCATAACTTTTGAACAACTGGGCCTAGAGCTAAGATATTTTACATGTGTATACCATGTGGGATGAGTTTTATCAATACATGCGCGGATCCAGGGGGTCCACCCCCCCCCCCCTGGTAATGGAATGGAAATGGACCCCCCTCCCCCCTAAACCCTGCATAAGTATGACATTTTTTACCCTGATTGTTGTCTTCAAGGTCATACCAGCAATGATTCAAAACCCTTATTGTCATCTACAAGTCAATAGACCATCAGTGTCCCCAATATGAACAACTAACATCTTCTAAAAATGTAGGCGTTACAAGCCATATAGACATATTTTAAATATTTTGACCATGACCTTTGCACAAAGGTCATATCAGCAGTTTGAAATCTACACACCTTAGGCAATTAGTGTTCAAAATATGAACTACCTACATCAAAACATGTAAGAGATATTTGCTTTAAACGCCATACAACCAGAATTAAATTATTTTGACCTTGACCTTTGACGGGAGCGCAGTGGCTCAGTGGTAGAGTGCTTGGCTTGAGACCGAGAGGCCGCGGGTTCGAGCCTCACTGGCGTCACTGCGTTGTGGTCCTTGAGCAAGACACATTTATCCTAGCTTAGTACTGGTTCTACCCAGGAAGACCAGTCCCTGTTAAACTGAAAGATTGTTGATGGGACGTAAAGAATCAAATCAAACAAACAAATTGACCTTTGACTCCAATATCATATTGGTGATCCAAAACCTTTGTTGTTAGCTACACACTAAAAGCAATCATTGTACTAAATATGAAAATCTTCCATCAATAAATAAAAGTGGAGTTTGCATTACTAGCTGTAAGACAGATTTTAAGTATATTTGACCTTGACCTTCGACTCCAAGGTCATATCAGTGATTTGAAACCTTTGTCATCTACAAACCGTAAGCAATCATTAGGTATAACATGAAAATCTTCTGTTAAAAAATGAAAGGGGAGGTTGTGATTCAAGCTGTTACTGTAAAATGAAACTTAAATATTAGTATCTTTGACCTTGATCTTTGACCCCAAAGACATATCAGTGATCTGAATGCTTTGTTGTCATTTACATGCCATTGGTTATCAATTTGCCAAATAAACTGGTCAAAATAAGTTAAGCCCCATGTCAGTTTTTATACATAGAGGATCTTACATGAGTGCTCATGTTTTATTAATCCAGTTGGGGAAAAGAGATAAAATGTGGGGCTTGCCGAGCATTTTATCTCTTTAATAAATTCAATAATACACGAGCACGAATGTTAGATTCTATTTATCATATGACATTAAGGTAAACTTTGAAATCTCATTTCTGCCGTAAAAACGTTATAATTGCGTCAACTCATTATGTACGCAACGTTCTTATGGATGTCATAACGTTTCCCGTAAATCTGTAAACCACTAGTGGTTTATCGATTTTATTGCATGGCGTTATTTCACTTCCAGAGGCCACATCATATGATAAATAGGCATAATGTTAAATTCCTGAAGTTTAGTTGTTTATTTAAAAAATATCTAAAATAGTTGAAAACTCTGACTCATTTCAAGCTAGACAACAATATCTTAGGCTCAATCACACAAAGTTTCAATTGAAAATACAGATTGTCTTTTAATATGTGCTTAATTTTCCAAGAATTTAAACTCGTATTTTGGCCCATTTTACTGTATGAATGATAGGGAATGAAACAGGACATTTTCAGAAAAGTGTGAAGCACCAGAGAAAATGTTTCAATATTAGTGAAACCTAGCACATGTTGAGAAGAAACTAAGTTGAAAATTTGATGCAAAAATCTTAATGCAGTATGTCATGACCAAACAAACATGACCGTTTTTGCATTAAGTCTTTGGAAAAAATCAACTTGGGCTTTACTTTTTTTGGCCATTTTATGAACACCCTCCATCAAAATAGGAAGGAGTATGCGTTAGGAGCAAGCGCAACTGAAGGACGGAATGGATCAATGGGACCGGCTTTTACAATAGGCAGATATATCAGACTTTTTCAAAAAGTGCTGATATAACTACATGGGCACCACTGGATTGACTTGAAATCCGAAGTTCATACAGTATAAACAGCCCAAAATTAAGCACTTATATATGGGCCTCAATCCCGACAAAACCTGTCTTCCGGGTTTCCGGCAAAGCGCGACTAAAACCAGCCTCCTCAGCTACAGAGACTAGCTAGAAAATTGAAATTTCACCTGAAGGAAGTTTAGATATAACACCTTCCAAAACGCAAATAATAAAGGCACTGATCAGTCTGTGCGGATGCGCATGCTGGTCTGCGCCTTTGTATTTCCCAAACCCCGAAGACAGGTTTTCTCGCGTCAGACCCATATGGTGTGTGCTTATAGGAGCATGCATTTTAATTAGGTAAAATGTGGTATGTAGAATTGATTTTTGATTGCTACATATTGTTTGATAATGTGATCTTTGAACATAATACGTCAATGTTAAGAATAAATTCTCACCCCCTCCGATACTTGAGGTCAGGTTTAATTGACTGGGTTCAGTCTTTGGAGCAATATGTCCTTTGTGCGGGTTACGTGCAAACCTGGTTCAGTTTTGTATCAAATAGTATTAATTTCTTTTAAAAGAGATATGTATCATTTTGAGCCGTGTTGTGAGAAAACCCAACACTTAATTACCAAAATCTTGAGTGCTAGCTATATTTGCCTGTTATTTAGTTTAGATGTTAATAAAAAATAAGGTTGTTAGGAGTGGCTGATGTAGTCCTTAAATTTACGTTAAAAGGTAAGGGCGAGTGTCTGACATGGTCCTTAAATTTACACTAAAAGGTATTGGCGAGTGTGTGACGTGATCCTTAAATTTGCGTAAAAAGGCTATTAGGGTGAGTGGCTGAAAAATAAGGGGTTTTTTTCTTATGGTGCAACTTATTTATCATTTATTAATCACAGTCAAGATAAAGAATTTATTTGATGGAACCATCTGGAGTAAACTACCGCATCATTGACAATTTTAGTTCTTTTTAAATGAACAGTAATAAATTAATACTAGTTACTGTAGTGTCAGTGTGGTGTATATGTATTTGGAAAAAACTATTACAACCAACTCACTTTAATCTTTTCAATGCTCAATAATTTTGCTTGGTTTTTGTTGTCTTCAGATTTATTTTGATTTAATTAACTTTTTTGAAAAAAATCTTCCAGGAATACCAGTGTCTCACACTTGTACAGTTTGGATCCAGGTCAGTCCTGACATTTGGTCAGGAATATGTTGCTGCCTATGCACATTTAGTGCTTTCCTCAGTAGTAGCGTTACTTTTGTTGATTAGTTGTGCAAACATTAATTTGGGCCCTGATCAGGTCCCCCAAAATGTTAGGTTGTGTGTCAATCAGTTTGGATCCAGATCATGCCTTGCATGATCTGGATCCAAACTGATTGACACACTGATGGTTATAATAATTCCTGAAAGATTTTTTTTTTAAGAAAAAAAAGTTAAATTAATTCTTAAAAATGATCTGCAGACTTAAAAAAAAAAGCTTGCAAAATTATACCCAGCATACATATAGTATTCATTTATCTAAAACATTTTAAAAACAGCAAATACGTATACGTACCAGCTTTATGGAACAAGCTGACATGAAACAATGTGAATTTCATCCTGTACAAGAGCTTTATGAGAAAGAAATACACTACAAAAACATTGCAAAGAAGCTTGTTGAGAAAATAGGGACTTACAAATCTATTGTGAAAGAGTTTCAACACAAGATTCTTGTTTATAGAACAGTAACAGAGCAACTAGACGGAAAATATCAGTGTTACAGAACAATTATACAAGCAATTAAAGAAAAGATTCATTTGTACAAAAGTGTCATTCGGGAACTCGAGGAACAAGTACAGCTTTACAGAAGTGTTGTGAAAGAATTGGAAGAGAAAATTGTTCTCCATAGAGCAGTTGTTAAAGAGCTAGAAGAAAAGAATCAGTTTTACAGAGCGGTTGAGAAGAAGCTTGATGCCAAAGTTGAATGTTACAGAACAATCGCAAAGGAACTTGAAGGAAAGATTCACCTGTACAGAGAGGTTATCATAGAACTGGAGGAGAAAATCCATCTAAATAGAACTGTTAGTAAAGAAATTGACGAGAAAAGTCAGCAAATTTTGAAATTGCTATGAGGATAATCAGTACATCTATACTTAACACTTATATTTGCTGTAAATGGGAACATTAAAACCCCTACTTTATCTAATAGATTGACACTTCATGCAGTAATTAGACTTGATGGCATTGTCATGTAGATTTCTTTACGCCATGCATTTGCTGAAAAGTTAAACTAAATTACACTCAGTGTTTTATGTGTCTGAAAAGTTAAAAGTGTCAAAGCGGAGAAAAAAAGCGGATTTGAAGGATGGATATATCCTACCAACTGCAGAAATCCAGGTGAATATTCAGGGTTTCTATGGCTTATATAATTCTTGACTTTTGCACAGGCTTTGATAAACAAAATTTTTGATCTTAAAAGTTTAAATATTTTCTTACCCATCAGTTTTAACATATGTTTTGGGTGCTCAAAAGATCTGTCTCATTGCATGTTGATCAGTACTAACCGATTTTGTACCAATTTCTACAGTTTAATACAATAAACTTGGGATGTATATCACAGGTTATAATTTCAAAATAATATTGTGTTTCTTTCTCTGAATATCGTTTTTGTCTTATGAAACTATGCAGATGCTGATGAAATGCTACATTCTGCGGTATTTCATCTGGGTCTTCACTGTTTCCCAAAGTGCCTGATTACAGGTATCCAGTAAATTAAGAGAGTAAAAAGAGATTTTGGTATAGATGTACCACAAACTCTGAGTATAATGACCTTTGAATCAAAGCATACCACGTAAAATGAGCCAGTCTGGCTGGAACATCTATGTGTGTCAAAATATTATAGTATATAAGTAAACGCCTGAAACCCCTATTTCTACTGTCGTGCCAACCAAGAGTGACAGTTAGGTGACATTTGTTTACAATTGTTAAGTAAAACATTTGCTTGCACATCCCACTTGGCCTAACTCGAATCGAAAGATCACTTGTGTGTGTTTTAATCATATCCTGTGGATAGGATTAACACACAAGTGATCTATCGATCTATTGATTATAACTCCTTGATAATTTTTTTAACAAAACATGATGCCACTGTCATTCTTGGCTGGCAGGACAGTAGCTCTGTATTTTCAATATTGTAAATACAGTCACGCTTCAAAGCTTTTTTTATCTATATACTTATCATGTTGTCAAGGGCCTTCGCTGCTGGCACACCCAAATCTTGGATATAGATGAAGACTCAGACCAAAATTTAAACCTCTTAAACTTACAGCCTCAAGTGATGCATCGGCATTGCATTTAATGGAGGCAATGAGGATTTGCACATATATGTGAGGACCAAAAGTACCAAAATCTCATGTGATAGCTCCCCCCCCCCCCCCCCCCCCCCCCCCCCCCCCCCCCCCCCCCCCCCCCCCCCCCGAGTCCCAGCTAGCTTTTCACATTTATTATGTAAAATATGAGAACACACTTACGTGCAAAAGGATTAGTTGGGACTCGGGGGGGAAAGATGTTTTAAAAATATTTTTCTAATTCCTATATGTATAATACAAAAAGTGACCATTTTAGCCCCAAAATAAAGCCGTACATTTATGGAAATAGGAAATCAAATGCAAAATCATAAAATAGAGACCAACAGCGAGCTTATATATGAAGATGGAAGCATTTGATCGACTTAAATTTTTATCAAAATAATAGGCAGTGATACACTGTGAGTCCCATTACCACCGTCAGAGGTCCTTCAAAAGCTTTAGTTAAACAAAAATAATAAGGTAAATACGTGACGTCTGGGCGAGCCGGATCATTAGCATTTGGATTTTGGGGGGGGGGGGATGATATCCCACAGCCCAAAACGTGACGTCTGGGCGAGCCGGATCATTAGCATTTGGATTTTTGGTGTGCTCTCTTGAAATTCTTTTTTTTCCAGTATATTGAAGTAATAAGTACAAGTAAGCTTCCTTTTCATAACCCATTAGTCATGAAATATTACAACGTTTTAGCATATTTTTCTTTAGATTATGAAAATTGTCCTTTTACTAAATTCAGTTGGTTGATTATTTTGCACATATACTGTATCTATCCAATACACATAAACTACATGGCCATTGACTAGGTATACTTTATGCATGGATGAATGGTTATAGTACATTGCTGCATAATATTGCACCAGGTAAATACATTGTAATCAAGCTTGAATATGGACTACAGTTGCACTTCAAAATATTTCTTAACAAATCAGATAGAAAAAACAACAACAAAAATAATCATTAAAACGCTCATGATTGTGGACTTTAAAATACTTTCACTGTGATTTGTAATCGATGATTGTTGATATAATACCCTTACACGTGAAAATAATTGATTTCTAAATGTTTTGGTGAAGTCAAATTTTGCAACCCCTGCCCCCTTTGGTAACGTCTCCTGTTTAGTCGTAGGGATCTGCCTGTCTAATTATAACCTTATTTCGTTTCTAATACATCAAGCGTCCTATTCAAAAGAATACCAGCGATATCTTATGCATAGGGGAAATTTGGGAAGCATCTGAAAAATAGGCAGATACCCTATCAAAGTGTCAGAGGTCCTTTTCACAAAAATCATTTACAAAAGAGGGTCCAAAACATTTTACAGATGCAATTAACCACCTATCTGTTATTCTCGATTCATTTTTAGGGACCTTGATTAATAATTGATCTAGTGCCTTTAGGTAAGAGTGTGTAATTAAAAACTTAATATTCTTAATTAATCAAAACATATGTTGTTGGTACTAAAAAAAAGTCTCATTGGGCACCCAAAGCAATTGTTAAAACTGATTGATTATTAAAGAATATATTCTCAATTTTACGCTTGAAAATTTCGTTTAAATTTGACCTACGAGATAAGTTTTAAATTGGTTTTGATTTAGTCATGAAGGTCTTTGGAAAAAGAAGACTGGAACAGGCCTTAAAAGAAAAAAAAACATTTTTTTTCTCGACCAAAACATATGTTGTGGGTACTCAAAAGAACCGTATCAATGAGACAGTTCTTTTGAGCACTTGAAACATACATTAAAACTGATGGGTTAGAAAATATTTACAATTTTACACTCATAAATTTTGTTTATCTGATTCACACCTGTGCTGGAATCATTAAGGTCATTATTATAGTTTCAAAGATGCATAGTAATGAGGCTATTCTATTTTTTTTATAAACAGGTAAAGCATGACTTTTCATTGCTACGCGCATATGCAATAATCTGTGGTAGGTTCAATATAACTGTAAACTGAGACTACCTGCACGCCCCAAATCAAGGTAAACTTGCCAGTGTTTGTTTACAACAATTCTCATCTATCTTTAAATCTACAATATCATAAATGATATTTACCATATTAGATCTAATAGGCATGCATGCTCCTTCCTATCAGAGCACTCTCCCTTTAATTTGAAAAGGATTCGTCCAATTGATAAGGCTTATCAATTGGACGAATCAATCTCAAATTTAATTGGGATGTTGCAGGTATTAATTTACATTTTCATATAAATTTTAATAGTACATTCTGTATGCAATTAAATAGTGCAGAACATGATCAGATGCCGCATTCCAAAATAAGCAGCTTCTGCTCTGGTTCTGCACGATTTGCCAATGTCCCATAAAACAGATGCTATATACTTAGGCATATATAGGGTTAAATTATCATGACTTCATTGTGTGGGTGAAAAGCAGTACATGTAGTAGGTTAAGTGCTTGCCAAGGGGAGCATCAGAGGTTCAGAGTGGATTTTGGCATAAAATGTCCTCGACGGGACCACAAAATGAGTTCCAGTCAGCATGGTTAAATGAACTGTCAGGTACGTCTCAAGGTTTTCCGTCTGTAAGGTATATACTTGGTTTCTTCACACTCACTAGCGACATTCCACATACATAATGGGAAATCCATCATGCATGCCTTATGAAAAGATTGTAATTCGACAAGGTGGGGAGTTAAGTAATGTTTACAAGTTTGTAAGTGCAAAATCAATCAAACTTTATTGAGGTTTATTTGAATAAGTCTGTAAAAGGCATTCACATTTGGTAGCTTTTAAATTGGATTATTGATCATGGCTGCTTTAGTTAATGTTAGGGTCAGGGAAAACTGAAGAACTCTAGGCCATACTTAATTCCAAATAGATCTCCGTGCTGAGCCAAATCGCTAGAAAACCTTTCTTTGGAGATTATGATTATGACCTAGTAGATCTCAAACCAGCCTGCTCCGAGCTACAGTGATTGTATGTAGCAAGACTGGAAAATAAAATGTCAATGACAACACAATCTAGAAAGTGAGAAATCATGAATGGTGTTGTTCAAACAGCCTCTGTTAATGCAGACTAAATCTTTGCATTTGTTTCTCACAATATGGATTGATTAAACAGGTTTTTTTTCATGGTGTAAGGGTCCTGAGAAAGAATTGAAGTACTATAGACACTTATTTAATCCTTTTAACATATCTCTGCACTTTATCATATACCCATAAGGCCCAAAATATAGACCTGGATCAAGATGAGAAGCATGCCCCACTCTGTCCTCCTCAATAGGACTTTAAAAATTATAGTTTAGAATGCTGGATGCTGACCAACTGTACATTATGGTGACAGGTTGTAAAAATGGTATTTCATCTCTTTCTAAAATATTTGGATGTTTATACTGCCATCATTAACAGAGACTATGCATGATGGCCATAACTTTGGAACCAGTTGACCTAGAGCTTTTATATTCCACATTAGCTTGACCTAATTAATTTAAATACATATCTAAAATAGAAACAAACTTTAATATTAGTCACAACTTTGGAACTACTATAGGCCTCAAGCCTTGATATTTCACATGTATATCCTGCACGAAGAGCTTCTTGAATTTGCCTAATATATGACCTTGACCTTTGACCTAATTTTGAAAAATAAGTAAGAGTAGCGTTTATAACTTTTGGACATAGAGCCTTGAAATTTAATATACTCAGAAGAAAAAGTTTAGTCAGTATTTATGTTTCCTCATAAAATCAACAATACTGCATATATCATTGTCAATTTTTTTACATGAGTTGTATTATCGTAACTTTACATGTACCTGTTTATTGCGTGACAAATAATGCCTCTATTAGACTGTATCAACCAAATTTCAAAATGCACGATGTGCACGTGCTGCGGTAAACAGGCAGGGTTATTTTCTCATAAACTGTTAGATATTGAAAGAGAGCTGTTCCTATTGCAATAATCCGGAGAAAATTCAGTGCTAGCAAGCTTAATTCGCCGTCCAGGCTATCAACAAATTACAGAAATACCGCGTTTTGACGTCTTGAAACAGGTACACGTGTTGCTGACGTAACACGCAGTTTGGATGCAGTGAACAAACAATTTATCGTCTGCAAACACGTTTTCAACAGCCTGGCAGTAAAAATTACAAGCCTCCGTTGGGGAGACCACGGATAACGACGCCATTTGAAGTTAGGGTCATAGTGACGTCAACATGACGTAATCACTTCATGGCCGCTTGGAAACTTCTTAAATTCCTTAGTCATGCAACAGATACGAAATTTTCCGTCTGTACTGGCAGAAATCATCTAAGGGGCGCTAGACTGATTTTTGAGTTATGAAATTTTAATTTTAATATTGACCACTTTGTGCATTTTTGATGAAGAAAACGGGTATATTTTCAGAATTTTTTGTTGAAAATGTTCACATATGTAAGACATTACATGAATTTTATTTTTAGTTAGGTTTTTGTTAATATCAAGACTGTCTTACAAAATTAATGCACACAGTGTCTGTACTGACTAAACTTTTTCTTCTGAGTATACATGTGTATACATGTACCTTGGGGGAAGACCTTTTCAGACAGACCAATTTATATGATGTTGACCTTGACTGATGACCTACTTTTATAAAAATAAATAAATAATAGTTGAATATAGCTATCCTGTGATTTGCATATGCTCCAGGGGCATTAGTGTTTTACAAACACATATTGTCATCAACAGATGAAACAAAAAGTATGAAAATTTCTCAGCATGTGAAGAAATAAAAAGAGCAAGTGAAAACTGAGAGATCACGAAAGATGTATCAATACTGTCTTCTAGGTATACTAAACTGTTGGTTTTCTCCTAGTATTGATGGATCCTCAGATATGAGTTGGTCGTGAGAAAGCTAGATTAATAACCATCAGTTTATAAAAGACACATGAAGAAGTTGATTATCAGTTAAACATCAAACTCATTCGTGATTATTAGTATATATTGAAAGGGTGAGATTAAAGGGGAGAAAAAGTGAGATTTTTTTGTGATACAATTAATTGTGATGCTTATATACTGAGAATATTGAAGCTATAACTCTTTGCATGTTGGGTAATTTTTCATGACATTTTCGTCTACTGATTTGTTTTCAAAATTAACTTTTTCAAAAATTTCTTTCTGGATCCAGATCAGTAAGACAGACATTCGGTCCTGATTTGTGTCCAAACTTCTTTTAAAGGTTAACAGCTGACAACAAAAGTTGCCGATAGCAGGCAATATCTGATTGTCAGTTATATATTGTAGTATCATTTCTGAGAATGGAGGAATTGTTCTTCGGAAGCAGCATTTCATGAGATTGAAGGAGTCATGGAGATGGGGGGAGGGGGCATGTGCAGATCCAGAGGGGGGACAGGGGGTTCGGACCCCCCTGAAAAATCACAAAAACATAGGGTTTCTAAGCAATACTGGTCCGGATCACCTGAAAAATCATAAGCTACCAAGCCTGTGAGCAATTAATGTTGGGCCAACATCGGCATGCCAGGCGGGCCAATGATGGCCCGCTTATAGTGGTATTTGGATCCTTCCTCTCCTCATCAACTAAAATAAAAAAAACTCAAAGTTGGACCCCCTCTGACAAAACTTTCTGGATCCGCGCATGGGGGGGACTTTTGATCCATTTAGAAATATAAAGGGATACATGTAATATGATTTTCAAGTAGTCTAGCTTTGTGATAATACTTATAAGCACAATTTTGTTTATGAAGCATTTTTATCGTTTGAAGGATGCAATTAATTGCCATTGTTTTGGATTCCTTCATGATAAGTGTGACAGACAACTTGTAATTCGAAGAACTTAATTTGTTTTAGACAACAATAATTCATAAGTGTTTTAAACAACTCTTAGGCAAGTATAATTCAAAGTTGTAATAGTTAATTCTTTTCCCCATTTGTGGCAACTTTTGTCATATGCTGATCACCTATGCAAACAGTTTAGACCCAGATAAGGCACCACAAATGTCTGGTCCGATCTGGATCCAAAATTGTTTGACTCGCTGATGGTATTCTAAAATGAATCAACTGACTGCATCTTTGTTGTCCATGTGCAACAAATTTAGGCCTTCTTACTTGAAGGACATGTCTCAGATTTTCTTGCATGCATTTCACATAAACCTAGATATTTTCAGAGTAATATTGTGAATATTTTCTTAGTAATAGGTTTTAACTTAACTAATTTTTGTTTTGGGTGCTCAAAAGAACTGCCTTGTTTTAAAGACAGTTCTTTTAAGTACCCACAACATATATTTTTGCTGAGAAATAAGAAAGTAAATTTTCCAATTACACACTCTTATCAAGAGGCCTGTTTTCCCTCAACCAAAAACTTGGTAGTGCGTTAGACTGGGAGTCAAAGGGCTGCTCAGTTTGAGTCTCGCCGCCTGTGGAGTCACTATTTTGTATCCTTCAGCAAGACACTTACTACTGTTTCAACCCAGTAAGACCTATCCAGACATTACTGAAAAATTGTGGACTGCGGGAAGAAAGGAATCAAAACAAACCTAAACAAAAATGTAAAAATAATTATTTTGTATATTTCAGTTTGAGTTCAGCAGGATCGTCTCGGCACTACATACCATCCAATCTTTCCTCTAAGAAGAGAACATTTGGTAGTGGGCCTCCTCGATCTGCCAAACCCATGGCCAAAAGTGCATCAAGTGAAAGATCAAGGTTTCTGGTAGGTCAGAGCCCAGAGTTTAAGGCAAAAAATTTCTATTAGTTGATTTACGAACCGTGACCTGCTGTAATTTTCCGGAAAGTTGGAAAAAAATAAAATTCAATTTCTAAAAAAAAAAAATTATTTTATCTGCCGACTCTAAATATTTTTTGTTTTGTTGATTTTTTTTTTTTTTTTTTTTTTTTTTTTTTAGGTTCTGTCTGTGTATTTTTGAGAGTGCACAACTCTGTGAAAAGTGATTGACCTGTCCAGATTTTTAGGAAAATGATGAAATATATAAAGATTTAATACAGACTGTTGGTTTACCTCACTAGTTTTACTGTTTTTTCTAGAGATGTTAAAAAAAAAAAAAAAGCTCTGAAAATGAAAAAAAATCAACTAATAGAAAAAATCTGGCCTGGGTAATTTTTCATGATTTTTTTTGTTGACTGCTCAGACTTTTTTTTTAAAAAAAATAAGGAACACTGTCAGATCTAGAATGTCAAATGGTTTGGATCCAGATCAGGGCTGACATTGTGTCGATCTTGATCTGGTTCCAAACGTTTGCAAAGTTTATAATATTAGCAGATGACAAAAGCCGATGCAGTAAAGAAGTAATCCTCCCCTTTAAGGTAGGGAGACATACTGACTGTCGTATACTGACTTTCTCCCTGAGACATCTGCCTCAAAATCGTGTCTGTTCAGCCTCTGTTACCAGAAAACTGCTCAAGACTTCATATAAAAATACAGACTGAATACTAATAGGATAAGATTTGATTGGAATAAATTGCGCATCCATAGAAGGGCCATGACTTGTACCAATAAACACACTTTGATAAATATTTACAAATGCAGATAGCTTTAATACCTATCAATGAAACAACAATGCATCTCATTCTTAATCTTTACCTAGCTAAACCCAAATATAGCCCGCTTTGAAAACAGTGTAGATCTTGATCAGCTGGCTTCTCAGAGGCCAGCTGATCAGGATCCACACTGTTATTCACTTTGTGTTTTAAAGCATGTGCTGGCTTAAATGAGAATCATCCAAATTAATTTTAATTGGATAAAAATTTGGGAGGAGTGTTACAAATATCCAACATGTTGAGGGTTTAGATAAACTTCTATACAGGGTGATTAAGGAAGACATCAATTTGATTTTAATGTGTTTTTGATATAGGCCTCCTTGTGAGAAAACCTAATTTTGTTGTATGCGAATAACAAAGTCCAGACCAGTCTGCACATCCAGGCAGTCTGATCAGCACCTTATTGCTTTTAATAAGCTCTCTAGAAAATATGATAGCTAAACTTGCTACATGCAAAGTTTCAATATTCTAGCTAGTGTCTGTAGCTCTCTGACCAGGCTGGCTTCAGTTCAACCTATAGTCATTATAGTATTTTGAAGTCAGGTTTTCTCAAGTCAAGCTGTAACAGTAAGGCTAGTTCTTATGTTCCCCCTTCAAGAATTACGCTTAAATTGTTAACCCTGCCAATATTTTTTGTCTTTAAAATGTTGTCTGCATTTTATGTCAACTGCATATTATTCAGATGCACTCCAGAATCTTTTTTTACTTTTTATAAGCAAACACTATGAACCCCTGATCAGACTGCTCATAAGGCTCCTAATGAGATTTTGGCACTTATAGAGTATGTGTAAAATACTTTTTTAACATGCATGTGCAGCTATCTAGTGGGGTTAGAGGCCTAAGTTTTGGCCTATGCCTCATCTATGTTCCTACTTTGTGTATACAAGCAGCTGAGGCTCTGGCGAGGCTGTGCATAAGCGCAGGCTCGTCTGAGCCATTGCTGCCTGCATATACAATAAATACAAAAATCTTTGTAAAAAATTATAAGCGAGCGCAGTGGCTCAGTGTTAGAATGCTTGACTCAAGATCGAGGGGGTTGTGGGTTCGAGCCTCACCGACGTCACTGTGTTGTGTCTCAACTTGAGCAAGACACATTAATCCTTGCTTAGTATTGGTTCAACCCATTATTCAGATCCGTCCTGACTTAACTGAAAAATTGTTGAATCAAAGCAAACAAAACTGTCATATGTTCAGGGTTCCCACAAGCTCTGGAAATCATGGAAAAACCTGGAAAATCAAAAAAGACCGGGCCGCGTAGCGCAGTCGGTAACGTGTCTGGCTACAGATGTGTGTCTGACTGCAGATCCAGGGGTCGCGAGTTCGATCCCGGCCCGGTCCCATACTTTCGTGGAGATTGATCATGAAATTATTTCTACGGTCATTCTCCTCCCTTCTGCTGATTCATTCAAGAAGGGTTGTTGTCAGTTACAAGCGAAAGTATGTGCACAAATTACTGGTTAACCGCTTGTTCAAGCCTGCCCAGGAAAAAAGTGTGGTTAGGTGAACTGACCGTCCCGCAATGACCATAGCTGTTGACTTGGGACGTAAAGCAACAAAACCAACCAACCAACTAAAAAAAAGTTCCATGCATGGAAAAATCATGGAATTTGAAAAAACCTGAATAATCATGGAAAAATCATGGAATTTTGTGAAATAATATGACAAAAACACCAGTAGCCTGAATAATCATGGAAAAATGGAATTTTGTGAAATAATATGACAAAACCACCAGTAGCCTGAAAACTAGCTGTCGGACACTTGTGTGTCCGACAGCTAGTTTTCTGGCTACTGGTGGTTTCAAGTTTTAATCATTTTGAAATGCATGCATGGTCTACAAGCATGCTGTTGTTGCTGCATTCCTCATTTATGCTCAGAGTGGTGAAGTTGCTGCTAAAAGTGGAGGTTGGAGTCTGTGCATTAAATTGTCATGGAAATTACATTGTTGATCATGGAAAATCATGGAAAAATCATGGAATTGAATTTTTTAATATCTGTGGGAACCCTGTATGTTTATGTTTTCAGTCTGTGACTCCTGATGAAGACAGCATCCTTGACGAAGACAGTGACAGATGGAATGGTAGCCCACAAGGGAAGCGACTTGAGAAAGAATGGGCAGCATTATCACAGTGCCGGGCCCTGAAACGCTCCTCAGAGGTAACTTAAAGCTGCATAGTCTGTAACTCTTGATCTTCAAATTTTAGAAATAAAGTTTCTATTATTCAAGAATACAGTAAAAATACTCAAATTCAGGTAAAGTTTTTACCTTTTTCGTAAATCTTAGCAAATTATCACAATCAAACCAACAGCATTTATGTTAAAAATCCACTGTCTAGAATTATTCGAGGGACGTAAATAATTACTAACTGGATAAAAAAAACACCTGTTTTATAAGAGAATTCACTTTTCTATGCAGTTTTCAGCTGTACTGAACATATTTATTGTGAAAACACAACTTAATTCTATTTTTACAAATGATTTAAAAAGAAGAAAAAATTTTTCGAAAAATGTTCAAAGTTACAGAACTAGTCTCTTTAACTCATTACCTACTAGTGTTGTCTGCTGATAACCTTTGCAAACAGAATGGACCCAGATCTGGCCCGACAAAAGGTCGGGCCAGATCTGGATCCAATCTGTTTGACACTCGGATGGTATTCCTGGTAGAATTTTTCAAAAAAGTTGATTTTGAAAGAAATCAACAGATGACAAAAAAGCATGAGAAATTCCCCAGAGGGCGAAGAGTTAAGACTGGCTCCAGTCTTTAATAATACTGCACTCAAAATGGCCTAGGGTGGGGTTAGAGGTAAAATTCTTGCTCACCGGATAAGGATATCTAAGATTTACCCTGCGATAGAAAATCTTATCTTACCCATATGCTATCTTACACAGGACGTCAAGTAACGTCGCCCTGTAAAATTGCATTTTAGCGTATTCAGGGACTTCTGGAAGCTTATTTTGAAATAAATAGATAAATAAATGAATAAAAACAGTGGTAAACAAGAAAAAGAATTCATTATTAGTGTGAGGGTAAGATAGAAAAATTTGTCCCTCAGGATCACTGTTTGTCATCACTCGGCAAGCCTCGTGATGCCAAATGACGATCCTCTGACAGATTTTTCTATCCTACCCTCATACTCATGATAGATTCTTATAATCGTAAGTTTTATTGGAGAACAGTAAGAGCATCAGGTTGTATGTGTCGTTCACCAAGGGCTCATTTCCTAGTCCAGTATTGGCTGCTAAATTAGTTTTAGGGTGCCTTTAGATTAAGGAATAACAATAAAATTGGATTGTTCTTCAAAAGGAAAAATGTTAACTAGTGCATTTGAACTGCAATATTCAATTTGTTCATTTCAAGAGGTATATTGTCTGTTTTTCTATCGCATTAAGCCAACTTCAGTTATTTAATGGTGACAGACACAACATACAAATTATATTATGGAAGATCAATACATTGTCCCCATTATGGCAGCAGATAATAGACTACTGAGATAGGCCCCAAACAGGTACATGATGTCGAAACAACATCACATTATTGATTAATGTTGATGCAACGTCATGAAGTCGCATTTACGTTGATACAATGTTGTTTCAATGTCATGTTCCTGCTTGGCCCTATCTTGAACAAATTTATTGGTCACAAAGGTATTTGAGCCAATGAAGGTCAGCTCTTGCATAAATACCTAGACCAAATAAAAAAATATGTGTGGTTCAGGTTACACCCTGAAAAAATTTAGGGTAGGTAGGTAGGATATAATTTTTTTTTTTTGAAAACTTTTTTTCTTGAAATATTAAGACCTGCTTGGAAATGTATTAAATAAGACAAAACTGGCATAAAATGGTCTATTTTTAAACATATAATCTTGTTTTAATCATTTTACTTCCAATACCAAAGGCTGGATGCATAGAAATTTAGATATCTGTTTCAGATGTACTTTTTCTGCAAATTATGAAGTTGGAAGAGAATAGCAGAACAAAATTATTTTGTTCTGCTATTCTCTTCCAACTTCAGAATTTGGAGAAAAAAGTTTTGAGTAGGGGGTAAAAAATTAAGGTAGGTTGGGTAACCTGAACCACACATATTTTTTTTATTTGGCCTTATGGGCATAGCTATTTGAAGCCATTGTCAAATGGACAAAAATCCATGTTCAAATCATGAGGTTTATGTGCTGCTTGAACATGGCCTTTAACTTGAGAAAACCTAAAAAATCAATGAATTCTTTGCATAACATTACACGGGAAAGGGTTGCAGCCTTGACTGATCATTTGGCAGCTGCATATGTTCACGAAACATTGCATTTGTCTATGAAATTGTGGCCATGTTTATTGCATTCAAAAGTTTGACCCTGATGCCATTTGTTATTGGGAAATCCAGTGTAATAAAAGGGATATTTTAATGTTTTAGCAGTGCTCCCAGTGCAATTTTGGTGGGAATAAGGTAAAATCTGCAAGAATACATGTTTGTTTCATCGCATTATCACTTTTTGGGTCCCTCAGAAGATGTTTGAACACTCGGCCTTTTATGGCCTCAAGTTCAAACAGCTTCCTCAGGACCTGGTAAATGTTAATACATAAAAAATGTGTGTGACCCCTATAATTGAATATGTAACTGTTATGTTTGTTCATATCACATGTTTGTTTCATTGCATTAACACTTTTTGGGTCCCTCAGAAGATGTTTGAACACTGTCTCAGCCATATGGCCACATGTTCAAACAGATTCCTCAGAACCCAGCAAATGTGAATGCATAAAAAATATGTGTGACCCCTATAATTTAAGGCCAGAATTTTTTTATTAGTTGATTTAGGAACCCTCCTACTGTAATTTTCCGCAAAGTAGGAAAAAAATAAAATTCAATTTCTAAAAGAATGTTTTTATTTTATCTGCCGACTCTATATATTATTTGTTTCGTTGAATTTTTTTTTTTTTGAGGTTTTGTCTGTGTATTTTTGAGAGTGACACTGTTAAAAGTGATTGTCCTGTCCAGAGTTTCAGGAAAATGATGGAATATATAAAGATTTAATACAGACTGTTGGTTTACCTCACTAGTTTTACTGTTATTTCTAGAGATGTTAAGAAAAGCTCTGAAAATGAACAAAAAAAAAAGCTCTAAGAAATGACCAGTCAACCCCCCCCCCCCCCGACCCTACATCTGAAAAAATAATTCCTGTAAATCAACAAATAAAAAAATTCTGGCCTAATTAAGATGTCATTGTTATTTCAGATTGTGTCTCATCGTGTCGACAGAATGTATTTTATGACGGGTAACAAGCTCAAACTGCAACAGAAATATCACGTTGAAGATGATGAACTTCAGCACCTCAAGGCACTGTCTCTGTCCAGAGCCTCGGCTAAACCATCTCGGTAGGTCAGCTGACTATTTTAACCCTTTGGAGAGGAATGGAATTTCCCATTAAGCTTGATACAGTTATGTCACTGGATGGTCCATTATATATGTGAAGAAGTAACAAATTTTCAAATAATATTGAATTTCTTTCTCTGAAGATGTTTTTATGTCCCCCAAACCCAAAGGGTGGGGGGGACATATGGTTTTATGTCTCCCCAACCCAAAGGGTGGGGGACATATTGTTTTTGGTGCGGATCCCGGCAGCGGTGGCGGTCGCGTAGCTTCCTTTCCGTGCGTTATCTTCTGAACCAGTTGATGGATTTTGACCAAAATTGCGTATATACATGTACATTGTTGGGAGGGGGAATGAGTTGATTAGATTTTGGTGATCTTGACCTTATTTTCAAGGTCAAAGTGGCATTTTGGGGAAACAGTGAAAACCCAGGTAAAATTGAGCGCAATGCAAAACAGTCTTGAGTGACCAAAATGCATCTTAATTTGGAACTTCCAACCTGTGACCTCTTGATATGAACAATGAACCATCTCCAGCTCATTGTATCAAACCAGATGGAAGAATCCATTAGTATACACATTTTTAATTATAAAAAAATATTAAAGAAAATGTTGGTTATTAGGGCTGGAATATAAAAAATGCTTTTTCAGAATAGCAAAGAGGGAAGAACCTGATCAGACTGCTTCTACAGAATCATGGAAAAGATAGAAGGTTCAGCCCTTGATTTTCCGCAAAAGGGATTTTCTCATTGGACAAGTACAAACTAAAAATATGGGTTGACAACATTGTTTTCGCTATTCAAGATATAGGAAATAGAAAAAAAATTGAAGTGCTAAAGAAAGCAGACAAATGTTCCATGATCAGACTGCTCCTCTAGGAGCAGTCTGATCAAGGATTATTTTGTTTGCCTATGATCAATCTGTCTCCGTCAGAGTTTGATTCTATCCCTTATAAAATTCTCTTATCTACTCTACTCTACTATACTTTACTTACAGTCTATCCTCTCTTTCTCTCTCTCTCTTTCTCTCAAACAGTAAACAAAGACAGAAAGCAAACAAATGTTTGTTTTATGTTTGTTTGATTTGTTTCTTTACGTCCCATCAACAATCTTTCAGTTAAACAGGGATGGATCTTCCTGGGTTGAACCAGTACTAAGCTAGGATAAATGTGTCTTGCTCAAGGACTACAACGCTGTGACGCCGGTGAGACTCGAACCCGCAGCCCCTCGGTCTCGAGTCAAGCACTTTACCACTGAGCCACTGCACTCCCTCTAGGAGCAGTCTGATCAGGGATTATTTCATTTGCCCATGATCAATCAGTCTCCTTGAGAGTAATTTGGTTCTATCACTATTAAATTTCTCTTATCTACTCTACTGTACTCTGCTTACTGTCTATCCTCTCTTTCTCTCTCTCTTTCTCTCAAACAGTAAACAAAGACAGGAAGCAAACAAATTAAGCAATAACATGAAGACTATTGATGAGGATGATAGGATAGAAAAGATTCAGCGAAAACTCTCAAACATTGAGCGGCGACTGTCTTTCATCGAAGAGTCCAGGGAGGAGGAGGAAACACGGAGGCTGTACTATAATAAAAAGTCAGGATTTATCGGCCATGCTCCACCTCCGTCAACCAGCTCCGAGTCTGGAATCATGGGTGATACGCTGACCGATGAGGACGCTATGACAGACACGGTTTACAAGGGTGTAATTGAAGAGGACGAGATGAGCGTTAACAGTTCTGTGAGCAGCGACAGCGAGCAGAATAGAATGTTAGATAGACCAGTAAGTAAAGTCGAGGTTACTGCATTGAGCAATAAGAAAACAAAGCCGGACAATGCTGGGATACAATTCTGGGATATCATGTCACATGACAAGTCGATGTCAGGAACAGAGACCATGATGAAATTGCTGCAAATGTATCCCGATGTGCATGAAAGGACGCGACAGGCTTGGGAGAACAGTGAGTTTGAGACTGCTAATGCTCTGACATTAGGTGTTCCTCGTAAAATACGAGAGAAAAAGTTAAAATCGGCAAAGAGACCAAAGAAGGTTGCAGCTTTTCCACAGGGAAAGTTGACGGCATGCCATTTATGTAATCATACTGAGCCAAAAGCACCTCCAGTGAAACCAGCTGGCAGTGAGAAGAAACAACGGTTTCCAGTACGTAAAGTGAGGAAACAGTGTCCGTACAAGCCCCCGCCAGTGGATTGTGATTGCCGCCAAGACCCAAATAAGAAGAAGGGGCCAATATTAACAGTGCAAGGGACGCAGCTACCCTTGTTTGAAAGAGAATACATGTATTGTAACTGATTGTTTTGTAGTCGCTTGAATATTCTACCGACTGAACACCATTTCGGATGTCTAAGTTTAAAAGGAGGCTGCACAAGCTCGTCTGAGTCTACACTTGTCAAAACGCCACATTGTTGGAAATAGTAAGTAAGTAAGTAAGTAAGTAAGTAAGTAAGTAAGTAAAGACTTTATTTTTTGAGGGTAACTACATTAAGCACATACATAAATACATATGTATGTAATAGCTAATCTTCCATGAGGCCCTCAATAAATACATATGTACATACATATAATACAAATGGCAACAAACAGACATTTTGATAAAATTGTAATCACATGTCGCGGCTCTTATGGTCATTTTCATATAATTTGTAAAATTGTCCCTTTATAACATGATTCACTCATAATATGTGCCATTTCTATGGACCCCAAACATAATATTATAAAGGGATTGCACTGTATATGAGCTGCCGAATGAGATTCCAACAATGTGGTATGTGTGACCAGCAAAGGCTCAGACCAGCGAATGCATACACCCAGTCTGATCAGAGCCTTTGCTAGTCGCTTGAATATTCTATGAGTGTTAAAGCAGTCGCTTGAATATTCTATGAGTGTTAAAGCAATTGGCCGAACATGTTCGTTTGGAGTTTCTAAGGTTATAAGGAGGCAGCTGCACAGGCTCATCTGAGTCTATTCATTTCAAAATGCCACATTGTTGGAAATCTCATGTCGCGGCTCATATGGTATTATTCAGTTACACATAGTTGTTTACGTTTTTGTAATTAATATAATCAATCTCTTAACTTTTTCTTAAATATAAATACTCTATTACTTAGATACAGGCCTTCCCAGCAGGCACATAACATCAAAACGACGTCGTTTTGACATTGATTCAACGTCATTATGTCACATCGATGTTAATACAACGTTGTTTCAAGGTTGTGTGCCAGCTGTGTTGTTGCGAGAAAACCTGTCTTCAGGGGTTGCCACCAGATGAGGCTCAAAACACTCAGATACAGAGTCTACTGTATAACCTGTGTAAAACGGCCACTCTCAAAAAGATCAAAAATTGGTTTTCAAGACCAATTATTGCTTAATGCAGGTCAAAAGTATTTCAGAATGCTTCAAGCAGAACATTCTGCAATACTTTCGACCTTCATGTAGCTACCAATTGTTATTAAGACCTATGTTTTGTTTATTTTTGAGTGGCCGTTTTACACAGGTTTTACTGTAGTTAGAATATTGAAATTTTGCTGCAAGCCGGTTTTTCTGTTATATTTCACATCACATAGTGAACAACAAAGGTGCTGAGCAGGCTAGTCTCCGCCCTTTGTTGTTTGCATGTAGCAAAATCCGGTTTTCTCACGGTGATGCCTATAAATTATAGGTTTTTCCCCTTAAGCTCTTTGCATGCTGGGTAATTTTAAATGCTTTTGTTGTTGTCTGCTGATTTTTTGGTAGTGATCCTGAAACAATTTTTTCTGAAAAAAAAGTTATTTTTCAAAAAAGTCAGCAGAAGACAACCATGCAGAGCATGAAAATCTACTCAACTCGCAGAGTTAAAAGAGCAAATCGTCGGTCGGGAGTCAAATGCTCGTAACTCTGATTTTTACCAAAATGACTTTTTGTCAACGCAGGAATACCAAATGCATGGCTCACATTCTGTCAAATTCTCGTAGCTCTAGACCAATTAGACACCCCTTAAAAAGCATCAATCAAGCTTCAAATATTGTCTCTATGAAAAATCCCATTATTTTGGTGCTCATTTTACCGAGATACGAGGTTTTGCCAGGAAAAAGATGCTCAAAATGTCGTAACTGGATGTTTTTTCACGAAAAAATGGTCAAAATGACGTAACTCAAGTGAAACTCTTCATAATGACTGTAAAATCTTTATTGGAATTTCAAAACACCAATAACAGTGAATTTGGAAGTTACTAAATATAATCCTGTCTGACTTTCAGCAATATAGGACACACCTAGCAAAAGCTATTCAGATTTTTGTCTCTCCCGAAAAATGTAAATATCAAAGATGGGAGTTTTTGACTCCCAAATGACGCTATGCAATTATTGGGTCAAATAAGATAGGCTGCTTTAATTTCCTTTGTATTTTGTTTTTCAATTGGGTCTAAATTATTTTTATATTAAAATTTATAACTAACAAAATGTCCCTTTCTTTTTTTCTTTCCTTCTTCTCTTGCTCGCTTTATGTCTTGTGAATCTCTATCCATTCTTTGATTTCTGATCTCTTCAAATCATCATATGCATGCACTTCAAATATTTTGAACTTCACATTTTATTAATTATGGTTTTCCATTCCTGCAACCTATACATTTATTACCTTGCTGTGCCTTTCTGGTTTACAAACAATCTTTTCAACACTGCAACTCCGCTGATGGATGCATGGTTTTGATCTATTTCAAATGGAATATTTATTTTGTCTGATTCGTATTGAATGCCTTTATATCAACATTTGTATTAAAATAACTTGTTTTCAACCTTACACTTGGTCATGTGGATCCTCTTTTTACTCTTACATTACTAAATTCTATTTTCCTCTTCCTTGTATGATCTATTTTTATATTGAATATGTGTTTGGATTTTGCTGGTATTTTAAATATCACATATCTGACTGGCTGTTGTATATCATGATATGTTTTTTTTACTGGCTGTTGTATATCATGATATGTTTTTTGAATGCTGCTTCAATACATATTTCAATGCACATATACATATACATCCTGATATTCTGTCCACCCTATATTCATATATGCGTTTCTTTTCAATTTTCATAAATCAATTTTTCATACTTGCATTTGAACATTAACAATTCCTATTTACTTTCATACATTATTTTTCCCATATTATATATTGCCTTTCCAATATTCATAATTCCGCACTTTATACATGCTATTCATGTTACCCCCTTATAACCAACCACTCATCCCTTGTTACAATCAACTGCATCTACTTATGTGCAATCTTCGTCTGCTACCTTTCTGATCTCTTTAATGTAACTCTTGCCTATCCATCTGACTGTTCTATACTGTGTGCGCCTTGCCTATCCACTCCAACCTGTAGGTCACAGAGAACCAGAAAGGGTGACGTGTACAGACCAGATACCTCGGGAACCTCTTCAAAGGTATGTAAATTTAACCCCTTTTGTTATACAGTAAAACCTAAAATGGCCTCTCTCAAAAAGACCAAAAATTGGTTTTCAAGGCCAATTATTGCTTAATGCAGGTCAAGAGTATTGCAGAATGCTGCCTCAGCATTCTGCAATACTTTTGACCTTCATTAAGCTTCATTAAGCTACCATTTGTCATTAAGAACGACGTTTTGTCTGTTTTTGAGTGGCCGCTTAAGACAGGTTTTACTGTACCCACACAAACTGTGTTTGTGGAGGGTATTCTGTTTTCATGTTGTCCATCATGTGCGTGTCCATCCGTAACATTTTGTTTCCTTAATATCCTGAAGAGCCATGATGGATTGGAATTTCATCAACCCTTGCAAACATATTTGTTTTAACATGACAAATATTTATAATAAAAAAAGGCTAGGAGCCAATTCTATGAGATTAAGAGTTGTTTCCCTTTGTAATTCAACATAGATATATAATGCCTTCATAGGCGGATCAACACCTACCACAGCTTTTTATGAATTTATTCAATACTTTACCTACACTAGACATATAAACTTGTACAACAGCTACAGAAACTCAATAAAGAATATAGGGATCACACATGTTTTTTCATGCATTAACATTTGCCGGGTCCCGAGGAAGCTGTTTGACCACGAGGCCGTTAGGCCGAGTGTTCAACCATCGTCCGAGGGACCCGGCAACTGTTAATGCAATGAAACAATCATGTGTGATCGTTATTCTTGCATATTTTACCTGATTTCAGCATAAACCGCGCTGAAAACGTCGCTTAAACATTAAATATCCCTTTTCTTACGCTTGATTTCTCAAAACAAAATGGCATCCGCGTCAACTTTCGAACGCCATTACGTCGCCACAACGTCATATATACACGTGCAACGTATTGGCGTACGAAAGCATTGGCGAAATGATCAGTCACGGCCGCAACGCATACCAGTGTAACGTCATGCATGCAAATCAGGCCCCAGTCTAGGCTTTTTCAAGTAAAAGCCATGTTCAAACAGCACGTGAATCTCATGATTTGAACATGGATTTTGCGGCTTCAAACAGCTTCGCGTAACGAATTCCCATGCAAGAATATGAATATTGTAAGCTAAGCTATTGTACTTTTTAGAAAGAGAATAACAAGGGTGCTGATCAGACTACATGGATGTGATGGCTGGTCAGTGTCTTTGTAGTTCACATATGCATGCAGCATCATGATGACATGTCCGGTTTTTCTTGCATTGAGGTCCATTTACAAGTATTAAATTGTTATCGAGAAAACTATGCTGGAAAACTAAAAACTAGAAAGATAACCCACTGGATAGCTGGGCATGTACATTTGAAATTGTGATTGACTTTTGTCAATGCAATTTCCATTTTGATATGGGTCTTGTTTAAAAAAAAATGACTTTATGGTTTATGACCATGTAAAATTTTAATCAGCTTGCTCAGCTACAGGGACTAGCTAGAATATTTTAAAAATTTGGCATGTAACAAAGTAAGCTAATAGCTACATGTATTATAATGTCCACCAAGTGAATAACAAAAGAATTGATGTAGCTTAAGCAGCTTACCCCAGGAACTGGGAAACTATCTGCAGTCTAAATAACAAACCAGGATGAAGTAAGTATGTTAAGTAAGTGATCAGACTTCACAGGCTCAGGTCTGTGCCTTTGTTGTTCATGTGCAATAAAATCATGTTTTCTTGCATCAAGGCCCATATATTATAAGAACCTTTTTGATCACCCAAAACAAAGATAAGAAAATATTCACAATTGTATGCTGAAATTTTTTATTCATCAGAACGTATGATTTATTATTTTTACAGACTATAAAGAGTCATGACAGTCTGTCAGAAACAGGGAGTCAGTCAGATCATGTCGATGGAGTCCTGCATAGTAAGTAACATAAGTTGTATGTAAATGGGTGAAAGTTTTCAGGATTAATCCTGAATTCAGGATTTTGAGGCTGACTTTCCATAGAAAGTCAGCCTCAAAATGCTGAATTATGGAGATTATAATAGCTTATCTGTTTAATTTTGAGATCATCTAAACACATTTAAAGGTAGGAATTCTGTACCCCCCCCCCCCCCCCCCCCCCCCCCCCGGCAGAGAGATTATTACCAGTATGAGATGGTCAATGGGCAAAGCTTAGCTATTGACCAGGCCACTAGCAGATAACAATTATGTCTTAAACATGAAATTACTGATTTTTGTAGGCATCCGACAAGTTTAAAAATTTGAATTTCTCAAGTTCAGGACTTGGGAAATTTTGAACTTTCACCCGTGTATGTATCAAACATGGGTTTTCATGCATTAACATTGCAGGCTTTCAAGTACCCTTCAACATAAAAGTAGGGAAAAAGTAGGGATAAAAACTTAGAAAAAGTAGTGAAAAAGTAGGGATTATCGGTTTAAAAAAGTAGGGATTGTAGGACTTTTCAAGTACAAAATTTATCATAATGAGATGTTAGAAATAAAAAAAACACAGTAAATAAGCAGGATAATGGCTTCGACAGTAGTATGAGCTAAACAGAGAGACTTTTCATGTTAAAAGTAGAAATATTGTGAATTTAAGCAGGGTCAGAGTTGGAAGAAATATAATAATAATTTAAAAATCCGAGCTTGCGAAGCGAGCGAGGAAAAAATTCTGTATTTTTACGCGTAAATGACATTTTAGAGTGAAAAAGTAGGGATAGTAGGGCATTTTCAAGAAAAAGTAGGGAAAAGTAGGAGCAAATCAAAAAAGTAGGGAAAAGTAGGAAAAATAGGAAAAGTAGGGACGGCTTGAAAGCCAGACATTGCCCAGGCGCCAAGGGAGATGTTGAAATCTGAGGGTGAAGCCTAAGTTATTCAACATTTCCCAAGCAACCTGATGCAGGGTTCGCACAGGCTTGATAAGTACTTGAATTTGGAGGGATTGCTTGAAAAGTCCTTGGAAATTAAATCTGCCTTGAAAAGTACTGGAAAATCACTGAGGCCTTGAAAAGTCCTTGAATTCTACTATTTTCTGTATGACTCAACACTGTTGATAGGAATCTAAATCAGGACTTTATTTAAGAATGTGTAACAATCATTTAATTTTCTTATTTCTCAACCAAAACATATGTTGTGGGTACTCAAAAGAACCATCTCAATGAGACGGTTCTTTTGAGCACCCACAACATATGTTTAAATTGATGGGTAAGAAAATAATGACACTTACGCAAAAAAAAAATGCTTAACTGGCCCTATGATCTAAATCAGTATAACATTCTTATGCCTTTATTTGAAGCACAACAATTTTATACTAAGGATCATTGACACTTGCTATGGGTAAATTCCTATGGTTTTCAGTAAAAATAAAAGTTTGTCAATCGTCCCTTTCTTCACCTTAAAGCTACCCTGACCTGAGTACTTTATGGCTGTGAAATCCGTTTTCGATATTAAATGCTTCAAAGATGTAAAATTTTGGGTAGAACAATCAGTTTTACATTATAATATATAGAAATCCGAAAACATTTTTTAAAATATCATTCCCCCCGTGTGCCAGCTAAAGCTTTGGCATGTATATGTGTTACCGTATTTTACACATTGTATGGAAGTGGCTTGCTGGCACACGGGGGGGAAAGATGTTAAGCAGCCCAAAAACCCGGGGCCTAAGCCCATAAAATGCCTTTTCTACCAAATAAGAAATTACTGACAGTAATGTGGTTCTCTAGAACCAACCTCCTAAATTGCTTTGTATTCTGTGCTAGTTTAATATAAAGTACTTAAAAATAAAAAGTAAATTTAGCAAGGTTTTATGCATTTTTTCATTAGAAAAAATCTCACTGTTATTAAAAGACACATTCCTTTGCAAACGTCCTGTACTTATCTATTTGCATGCTAGGGAATTGTTCATGTTTTTATTTTCATCTGCTGACTTTCTTTAAAATTAAGTTTTTAAGAATAAACCACCCAGGACCACCATCGGAGCATCAAACTGTTTGGATCCAGATCAAGACCGACATTCTGTTGGTCTTCATTTGGGTTCAAACTGTTTGCAAGAAGGCTATTGGCAGACGACAAAATTATCGACTGGCATGCAAAGAGTTATAACAGGTATAATGCCTTCAATGTTTACTGTCGTGAGTTGGCTCCCGGTACCATTAGTTTAACAGGTGACAGGGCCCAGGGCGACGACAGTAAACATTGAGCTTAGTATAAATACTTTAGTGTTCAATATATTGTCTCCTATAGGGATATACATGTATATATATATACCATAATTATTCGGACACTTTAAATACATTTAACATGCTATGCCCTTTAAACAAAACAAAAGTAATATTCAAAGGATCTAGTTAGAATCAGTTTACTTTCCAATGCTAAATGGGACACTTTCTTTCCTTCAAAAATAATTCTTTCTTTTGTTGAGCTTTCATTTTTGTATTATTTACGGTACATGTAGTCAAAAATGTACAGGTAACTTCTAAATTATCTCCCCAAAATCATTTTATTACAAAACATATTTTGTTTTTAAAACAATTTCATCACTTATCGTGATCCGTTGATACTCTGCATATGGTATTTTCAATAGATATCACCATGCCTACCAAATAAATCAAGAAAACGTGCAGAAATCACTTTTTAAAGCACTTTTTATTTTCATGAAATTTCAGACCCCCTCCCCTTTCTACCCGCCATAACTCTCGAGTGCGAAGGAATTTTGAAAATATTTTGCTTGCTGGCTCTTGCCATTCGATTCACCTATTGTACTGATACTACATGCACCACACTGAAAGCTCAAAAGCAGCGTTCTGGGAATCAGAAAAATAGGCGTATAAGGCCCAAACCGTCAATGATCCTTTTCTAGTACTCATTTCTCCATCATCTCAGTCTAGCAGTAGAATTTTAACACTTAAATCAGGATTTTTCATAAACTTTTAGTTATTGAAAACTGTAAGATAGTCTTTAGAAGTCCTTGAAAAGTCCTTGAATTTTACTCAAACCTGCCTGTATTAACCCTGTGATGAATGTTAATGCATATACAAAAAAATGTTTGATTGCTATTATAATTGCATAAACAGGGTTCGCACAGGCTTGAAAAGTACTTGAATTTAGAGGGCTTTCTTGAAAAGGAATCGAAAATTAAATCTGCCTTTAAAAGTACTGGAAAATCACTCAAAAGCCTTGAAAAGTTCTTGAATTCTACTTTTTTCTTTAGAATTTAGTACTGTTGATAGAGACCTAAATCAGTATAAAATTATGGCGCTTTTATTTGGTGCAGTATATGCTGCACCAAATAAAGGCACCATAATTTTATAATAATTTTCTTAACTAATATCTTAAGCAATGCAGTCTAGCATTTTTGAAGTAGAATTTAACGTGTAAATCAGTATTTTTCATAAGTTTTCAGTCCTTGAAAACAGTAGGAAAGTCATTGAGAAGTCCTTGAATTTTACACAAACTTGCCTGGTTGAACCTTGATAAAGCAACAACATAATCCCCAAATTTTGCAGAAATATTGCACTATAGTTTTTCACCATTCCACAGGCAACATGACTTGTGATTGGATGTTTTCATTAAGGACCGTCTCCAGGACCAAGATATATTAAGTGAATAACAGATCAGCCATTGCACAGAATTTAGTGGCCTGTAAGGATTTTGTTGACCATCAAGAAGCTATCTACCATATTATAACAACATGTGAATTCCCTTGTTAACCCTTAAAGCGCAAAAAAAATGCATCTAAAAATGTTGTCTGCTGAAGTCGTCTGCTGCAAATAATTTCCTAGCATTACTGACGAATGAAGGATAGAAGCAAACAGCGTGGACCCAGAACAGACTGCTCCTTTAGGAACAGTCTGATCTGGGTCCACACTGTTTGCCATAGAGGCTTCTTAAACATTTAAGCAGACGAGAAAAGCAGACGACTTTTGTTGCGATTGGCGCATTAAGGGTTAAAATGGATTTTCACAGCTTAATGCACATGTGTTAATAGTGTGTGACACTGTGTTTTATTTGATAATATCCTAATAACAAATCACACGAAAATATACACCAGAGCAAAAGAAAGGCATAGTTTGCTTGTTGGGTATTTTGTATTAAATTAGGCATTAAATAATGATTTAAATATGAAAGGAATCACTGACATATGAAAAAGGTATTCAGGTAAATGCATTGCGCATGGTTAGCATATTGGAATATGATAATATTATTTCTGTGCATTATTAAATAATGCATAGTTAATGCAAATTTCTGGATGTTCTTTTTCTTAATCCACAGAATGTAATGGAATGAAAATCACTTTTGAAAGTTAAAAATTAAAGAATCCTCCAGTTTGTTTGTTTGATTTGATTCCTTACGTCCCATCAACAATTTTTCAGTTATATAGGGAGGGGTCTTCCTGGGTTGATCCAGTTCTAAGCTAAGATTAATGTGTCTTGCTCAAGGACAACGCAGTGACGCCGGTGAGGCTCAAACCCGCGGCCCCAAGGTCTCGAGTCAAGCATTCTACCACTGAGCCACTGTGCTCCCACAATTCTCCAAAGTGAGTAATGTTCACCAGATACATTTCAGACCATTTATATTGCTTGTTATTCTTCTTACAGTTACTGTTATACAACCATGCAACTACCAAGTTAGCAAAAGCATAGTTAACAAAATCGAATTTGATGATAATAGCTGTCACTTAAATATAAACAATCTACCATATAGTGCCAGGTATTTTATTACTGATTGGCAGTTTGCGATGTTTAAAAGAGGAAACCCAATGGACATGATACTTGTTAGTGTACATTTCAAAATCGGTTTCCTAAATTTCAGTAACATATGTTGTTGGTTCACATTGGAATTGCCTCACAGAGGCAATTCCAATGTGCACCTACAACATTATGTCCATTCAATAAATGAGTGTTTTAACCATAAAACAGGTTTTACACAAGCTACTCAACTACTTTTTTATGTTTCAGTGTAATGAGCATGTAGAAATGAACAAGTTTTTCTAGTTTGGCATGCACCTGGATGACAATAGATAGCCAATTTTATATTATTGACAGCTTATCTTTAGATGTTTCATTCGAATGAAATGCTAACTTGGTGGTTGCCTGGTTGTAATATGTTTGCATAATAGATAGCCAATTTTATATTATTAACAGCTTATCTTTAGATGTTTCATTGAATGAAATGCTAACTTGGTGGTTGCCTGGTTGTAATAGTAATGTTATAAAGGGCAGTAACTTGGTTTCATTTACAGATGGTGTGAGAAAGAACAGTAGAAGCAGTAGGGAGGAGAAGAGCAAGGAGAATACTGATGTAAGCATATGGGTGAAAGATTTTCAGGATTATTCCTGAATTCAGGATTTTGAGGCCGCCTCAAAATGCTTAATTAAGCAGATTGTATTAGCTTCTTTGATTAATTTTTGGTTTATCTGAAGATATTTGGCCATTTAAACTTGAAAATTTTAAAACTGTTTGTATTTTTCAGGATTATTCCTGAATTCAGGATTTTAGGAAAGTCAGCCTCAAAATGTTTAAAAAAGCAGATTGTAATTATAGTTTCTCTGATTAATTTTCGGTTTATCTGAATACATATATATGGCAATTTAAACTTGAAATTGTTAAAATTTTGTATTTTTAGGATTATTCCTGAATAAGGCAGATTATAATGGTTTCTTGGATTTATTTTCAGTGTATCTAAAGACATTATAACATGACAGTTTAAATATTAAACTTGAAATTGTTAAAAAAATATTTTTAGGATTATTCCTGAATTCAGGATTTTTAGGCTGACTTTCATTAGAAAGTCAGAAGGAAAGTCAGCTTCAAAATGTTGACTTAGGCAGTATGGATATAACATTGTAGCATGATAAAGACATAATTAGGTTTTGGTAATCTTGCATAATTTTTAATGTCACAGCAGAGCTAAATTGTTCAAATATGAAGGCATTGGTGTGACACATTCTTGTGTGCAATGTATCTCACGAACTAGTAGGCAGATTGGAACCAAATTTGCATGGATATAACATTGAGGCATGAAGAAGACTTGATAAAGATTTGGTGGCCTTGCCTAATTTTCAAGGTCACAGCAGAGCTAAATAGGTCATATTTGAGCGTGTGTGGGGGTTCAAGCCTCATCGGCAACACTGCGTTGTGTCCTTGAGCAAGACACAATAATCCAGGCTTTGTACTGGTGCAATCCAGGAAGACCTGTCCCTACATAACTGAAAGATTGTAGATGGGATGTAAAGAATCAAATCAAACAAAAAAACAAAGCAAATGGTTGAACATATTATTACAGTGAAACCTGTCTTAAGCAGCCACTCAAAAATAGACAAAACAAAGGTCTTGAAGCCATGTGGTACCTTAATGCAGGTCAAAGTGGGAGCATTCTGCACAATACTTATGGTTGAACATATTGTTACAGTGAAACCTGTCTTAAGCAGCTACTCAGAGATAGACAAAACAAAGGTCTTAAAGCCATGTGGTACCTTAATGCAGGTCAAAAGTACTGCAGAATGCTCCATGGCAGCATTCTGCAATACTTTTGACCTACATTAAGAGATTATCCGTCTCAAAAACCTATTTTTGGTCTTCTTTTGAGTGGCCGCTAATGACAGATTTTACTGTATGGTGTTCTGATACATTGTCAGATCCTGTTCCATTGGGTTGTTGGTATAAAAGATCTGTTTTCTTTTACAGCCTGCATCTAACATCATGGTGAGTCAAAAGCCTTTGACCCCTAAACCATCCAACTGTAAAAGTCCACTACAAGGATGGGCAGGAGAGGGTGAGACAAAGAGAACCCCTTCTGAAAACGGCCTAATCAATCATAAAAATGACAAGTCATTGCACGAAGACCAGGTTGACGGAATGGAAACTCAAAAAAGCAATGAAGATATCAATGGGACTGCTGAAAATGTCCAAGAATCTAAAGAAACTGAAGAGGTGTTCCAAAATAATGAAAATAAAGATTCTGACAATATTGCAATTGATGCATTAAAAAGTAATGTGTCTGACAATAATGATAGTAATGAAAATAATGCAATTGTTGACAATGGGGAGGTAAATCAAACAGTGGAAAATACTGAAACATCGAATAATGACAATGGGGAGGTAAATTCAAGTGGTGAAGTGGAGACTGAAGTGAGAACTGAGAATCCAGTGTTTGTAACTCAAGAGGAGGAGGAGGCGGAGGATCAAAGTGTTCAGAAGAATGGAGGATCAGATGGAAGTGGTGAAGGACAAATAGAAAATCAGGAACCAAAGGGCGAGGCAATAAAGACAACCAAGGACGAAACGGAAAAATATGACACAGATTAGATGCTTGCAGGATTGGTAGACATGGTTCCCACAAGCTCTGGAAATCATGGAAAACCTGGGAAACCACTAAAAAGTTCCATGCTTGGAAAAATCATGGAATATGAAAAAATCTGAATAATCATGGAAAAATCATGGAGTTTTGTGAAGTGATATGACGAAACCACCAGTAGCCAGAAAACTAGCTGTCGGACACTTAAGTGTCCGACAGCTAGTTTTCTGTAAGTGTCCTACAGCTAGTTTTCTGGCTACTGATGGTTTCAAGTTTTAATTATTTCAAAATGCATGCATGGTCTACAAACGTGCTGTTGTTGCTGCATTCCACATTTATGCTCAGTGTGGTGAAGATGCTGCGAAAAAGGGAGGGTGGAAGCCGTGCATTAAATAGTCATGAATATTACATTGTTGATCAAGGAAAATCATGGAAAATCATGGAATTGTAGTTTTGAATTTATGTGGGAACCCTGGGTAAAGAATTTCACAGATGTCTGATTGAAATAATTAAAGCAAAAGTTAATTGACAGCTCATGATATATTTTTACTTATAAATATTTTGGCTTGACAGGACATGAAAATTGGCTTTTTAGAGACAATACATTTGCATGTATTGTCTCTTTTAAAGACAGTTTGTATGTACTGTCTCTTTTAGAAACAGTTTATATGTAATATCTTTTTAGATACAGTTTGCATATATATTGTCTCTTTTAGAGACTGTTTGCATGTAATGTCTCTTTTAGAAACAGTTTATAAGTGATGTCTTTTTTTAGAGACAGTTGCATAAATTGTCTCTTTTAGAAACAGTTTGCATGTAATGTTTCTTAGAGACAGTTTACATGTAATGTCTCTTTTAGAAACAGTTTATATGTAATGTCTTTTTAGAGACAGTTTACATGTAATGTCTCTTTTAGAGGCAGTTTGTATGTAATGTCTCTTTTAGAGGCAGTTTGTATGTAATGTCTTTTAGAGACAGATTGCATGTAATGTCTCTTTAAGAGACAACTTGCATGCCCTGTAAGCCATTTAAAACTGATAGCTTGACAGGGCATGCAAATTGTTGCATGCATTGTTTCACAGTTTGCATGTGCTGACAAGTCGGGGTAACTCCCTGTTTCATATGAAAAATTGAAATCATATATTTAGTTTTACTAACTCTTTAGTAGACACTTATATTTTTTCTGTAGTAAATAATTTTATCCATTTTAATAAGTTATTTTACATCTATAGTTAAAGAATCTCTAAAATGCTTAAGATCAGGGTAGAAATATAGTCAAGAGAGATTTATACTAAATATACAAGAAAGACTATCAAATAGCAAACATTATATTAACCCTTTTGCACTTAGAACAACCAAACATCTATGGTATTTTAGCCTTTCTGAATGCTAATAAGGGCCATATGGCTTATGCTGATTGCCTATATACGATTCATTGAATGGCCAGTCAACATAAGCCATATTGCCATCATGGATGCTACTTAGCTGTAAAAGTTGTTTCTAATATCCTAAAGAAGGCCCATGGCCGAAAATTTGAGAGAGTGAATACCATTCATTGACTTTATAGTTATTATTCCCTTTGGAATTATTTTTTGGAATTATTTATAAAATTATATAATTAGGAAAATGTTAAGTCTATGAGTATATAGGATATGGAAAAAGAATGAGGAATAGACAAAGGAAAACGACTTAGTTAGAGATACAAAGTGTTCAGAAGGAGGGTAAAATAGTGTAAAAGCGCATGGCAAATGGAGAATTTGAAAGTAAATAAACTAGGGCCATGTATTGTCAAATAATTCGAAGATAATTTAATGAAAATGTTTGCAGTACAAAGTATTAAAAATCCAATTCGAGCCCCCAAAAAAAAGATTTAACTTTTTCCTTGCTGGCAGCCATTTTTTGTTGTCTGCTGATAATTTTTGCAAACAATTTGGATTTGTCAGTCTTGATCTGGGTCCAAACTGTTTGCAAAGGTTATCAGCAGACTACAAGTCGCCATTAGCAAGTAAGAGATTATTCATCATTTACGGTGAAAAGCATACATAAAAAATGTGTTTTGGATCTATGACCCTTCTTGAAAGGAGCTGCTAGTATTAGTAGGCCTGTGAACTGTTTAATGCTGTCACACTGAGGTTGGGGCATCTGTGTATTGTGGATGCATTTCTAGGTTTGTAAAGAAAAGCATTTTTCGCCTTGAAATTCATTAGTTTCTACATCATATCACTGCTCCAAATAAGAAGACACAGCTCAGACTAATGTCTCTTAACATTCAAACAAAACATACATGAGCCTCGACATGAGATTAAAAACAATGTGGTAAGTGTGACCAGCAAAGGCTCAGACCAGCCTGCGCATACGCGCAGTCTGATCAGAGCCTTTGCTAGTCGCTTGAATAGGAAGCAGCACATGAGATTTGGTACTTCCTGCAAGCAGCCTAGGCTCATGCACGCCAGTCCATCCACACAGTCAGGCTTGAACCTTCATTGCTCGCACACACAAACTATGGCCACAGATGAAGACTCATGCCAAAATTCCGGCCTCTAACAGCACTGTATGGTTGCACATGCATGTTTAAAGAATACTGTAAATCTGGAAATTTTCACGAGAATTTTAAATTTGCGAATAGCCGGTTAAAAGACATATTTGTGATGCTAAAAATTCGCGATTAGGGCATGATTTTCCTATATCAGAAACAACAGAGTGATTTGGCCATTTCACATGGATTTAATTTTCAGGAAACTTCGCATATGCGAAGTTTCCTGAAAATAAAACCTTGTGAAAATTATCTGAATTTACATTAACTTAACACACATTCAATGAGTATCAAAATCTCATGAACTTACTCACATGTTGTTGGTACTTCCAGGAACTGTCACCGAGATATTTGTTTGTGGACCAACATTACACAAGAAAATTTAAGATCAATTCTTACAATCATAATTTTGACTTAACACATCTAAGCTGAATGAACTTTCCTATCTCTATCTGTAGGACCAGTCTATTTCAAATTTTAGGGGTGTTGGGTGGTTTTTTTTTTCATTCCAAACAGAGGAGATCCTGATCAGATGCCGCATTTTGCGGCGTCTGATCTGGGTCTGCGCTGTTTGCCTATGTCCCACAAAAAGGACACTAGGCTTATACAGGTTAATTATGCCACAAAATCTGCTAAACGAGTGTTTTTATCTGACAATGAAATAATCATTTGACATCATTTATATGGATATCATATTGAAGTACTGATGGTACAAAAAAACTAGAAAACTATTGTTTGTGGCTGTTCCTTGGCTGTAACCAGTACTGGGCCAGGTGGTTTGATAGATTTTGTTGTTTTATGCCGGGGAGCACCATAAGGCTCAACCGGCAGTGGTTCTGGTTTTAAAGCATCTCAGAAGATGGGGCCACTGTTTAAAGTCTCATACGACAGATTGGGAGAGCCAGAAATCGAACTCCAGAATCGAACTTGGGACTCCTGGGTACAAGGCGAGTGACTTATCCACTACACCACTGCGGCTCACTAGAAAACTGTATGTTACAAAAAAGAGAAAATATTTAGTGGTTCAGTGCATTCTCTTGATAATGCTATGCTTGGGTCAATAGGAATGGACCGTATTATATAAAAGGACAATTTTAGAAAGGAATTATTGAGAAATGATCATTTCATAATCATTTTCCTATAATATTTTTGTAAAATTTCACAGTAAAATTTTTGGGAGCCAGGTGACAATGTTATATCGAAATCTGGGTAGAATGAAGTGTGTTATAAAGGGATTGAATTATATTTTCAAACAAAATATGACTAAACGTCTTTTCTTTTCGGCAAATTTTCATGTGATGTGGAGCAATTTGTTTATATTAAACCATTCTGTGATATTAGCATTGTGAAACCTCTTGACATTTATCTGTGATATTTTCATCACATAATTTCGACGAAGAGCATCTTTTGCATTTTATTTTGTAATTTATTCATGTTTTTAAAGTTTATTTCTAGGTGTTGTTTCATTATGATAATTGAGCCTCGACGCGAGATAACCTGTCTTCGGGGTTTGCAAACAACACAGGCACTGACCAGCCTGCGCATCCGCGCAGTCTGATCAGCGCCTTTGTTATTTGCTTATTGGAAAGTATAATACCTAAACTTACTACTACTACCAAAATTTCAATTTTCTAGCTAGTCTTTAAAGCTGAGCAGGTTAGTTTTGGCCTCATCATTAGAAAACCTGTCTTCAAGACCAGGAAACCCCAAAGAAAGGATTTCTAATGATGAGGCCCAACTCTAAGCAGATTTACTCTAGATGGGCCGGCACTCAAGATGAGTGCTTAGATCTGAGGGTGAAACTAGCATCTTTTTGTCATTATATGGGATGCATTTATGAAACTGTCTTGGTAAGGCCAGAATTTTTTTATTAGTTGATTTACCAACCCTCCTACTGTAATTTTCCGTGGAGTAGAAAAAAAAAATAATTTCTAAAATAATTTTTATATTTTATCCGCCGACTCTAAATATTATTTGTTTTGTTGAAAAAAATAAAATATTTTTGAGGTTCTGTATGTATTTTTGAGTGACACTGTTAAAAGTAATTGTCCTGTCCAGATTTTTAGGAAAACGATGAAATATTTAAAGATTTAATACAGCCTGTTGGTTTACCTTACTAGTTTACTGTTTTTTATGGAGATTTAAAAAAAAAAAAAAAAAAAGAGGTCTGAAAATAAATAATAGAAAAAAAGCTAATAATAGAAAAAAAGCTCTGAAAATGACCATTTAACAGGTCATTTTCAGAGCTTTTTTATTTATTTTTTTTCGTCCCCCCGACCCTATATCTGAAAAAAAATTCCCGTAAATCAACTAATAAAAAAAATCTGGCCTAAATATCATTTTAGCAGTTATATAAGGAACTTTAATGTCATATAACCCTCTTAATTATGTTCTTTATTGCAAATCTTTTAAAGGACAAGTGCGTGTTTTTGCAGATTGAGTGAAAATTGTAAGTCACTCGTCCTGCATGACAAGTGCAATATTGAAAAAAATTTGTCCCCTGCTGTCCATAAAATTTACCTTCCAAATTCATTATTTTAGGCCACACCAGAAAACCTATAACTACTGTAAAACATAATAGGAGATTGTCAAAGTATTACAATGGATTGTCAAAGTATTATAATGGTTTTAGCCAATGAAACTAAAGTATTGTTAGATATATTTTACTGAATATATTTTTATATATATATATTGTTCTGACCCTATGTTTAAGACTTTGGAAATATTTTCTTATATCCGAGATTCATATTTATTTAATCGGAGGTCAGAGGATAAAGCTATAAATTTGAGATGTTAAATATTTGTTAAATTATTTTTAAAAATATTGTATTCTATTTCACCCAGAGTATTGATAATTGTGTAACTTATAAAAAAGAAAATAGGTCATTGTATTTAACCCTTTGTATACGAGAAACCTCTAAATGGGTACTTTTACAAACAGTGAAGATGAACTGCCTCATAATGCGGCATTTCATCGGAGTCTAAACTGTTTGTTAAAGCAAAAAAGACCTTCAGAGAAAATTATAACCTGACACCCCCAGATATGTACAATGGCCTATTCCAGGTTTATTGTATCAGACCAGAAGGAAGAATCAATTAGTATGCAAAGGGTCAAAGGATCAAAAATTTTATGGGCCAAGTTTTCTTGCAATGGTATGTAAATGACAACAAGTCATAGATAATCACTTGTTTGCTTAGCCCTATATGCAGGATTAAGAAACTTGCCTGTGAGTGCCTCAGGCAAAACAGGGTGAGTGAAAAATTATGTTTTCCAATGTTATTTTTTCCCTGTACAGTAAAACCTGTCTTAAGCAGCCACTCAAAAATAGACAAAACAAAGATCTTAATGACAAATGGTAGCTTAATGAAGGTCGAAAGTATTGCAGAATGCTCCCCTTGGAGCATTCTGCAATACTTTTGACCTGCATCAAGAGATACTTGGTATTAAAATACAAGATTTTAGACAGGTTTTACTGTATTTGTTAAGAATTTTTGCGATACAGGGAAAGCGTCTGTTTTAACTCTTCATGCTGGGTATTTTTTCATGCTTTTGTTGGCAACTGCGGACTTTTTTCAAAAAAAAATTCAAAAAATTCTTTCACAAACACAATAGATTGGATCCAGATCAGGACAGACATTCTGTCTGTCCTGATATGTGTCCAAACTGTTTGCAAAGGTTATCAGCAGATGACAAATATAGCTGCTAGCATCGAAAAAGTTGAAGATATTTCAAGGTCTGATTCGTACAACTCTTTAGGGTACCGATAAATGTTGGTACATGTACAGTCGAATCTCGTTAATTCCAAGGACTAGAGATTTTATTTCGAAGTATTGAATTATAGAGAGGTAGACATGAGAATATATAACCACCAAAAATGATTATTATCAGGTTTTTTCCTATCAAACATGTTATGTGTGCGTAAAAGAAATGTCTCAGGGAGACATTTCTTTTACGCACACAAAACATGTTTTTATTAGATAGTATTTAAAATAGCTCATAAATAGGCCCTATTCTCTGAATCCATTGTGTACAAAAGTTATTTCGAATTAGGGAGTATTTCGAAAAATCGGATTTCTCATTTTCAAGGTTTTACTGTATTTCTATTTCTGATATCAGTAGAAATATAGTGCAATGTCTCTTCATAACATTCCAGTCATTCTCAATAAATTTATTATTATATCATGAATTTGTTGTCAATTAACTACTTATGCATTTCAGTTTTATTATAAGAATCCATCATGAGTGTGAGGGTAGGATGGAAAAATCCGTCCCTCAGATCATCGTTTGGCATCACGAGGCTTGCCGAGTGATGCCAAACGATGATCCCGAGGGATGGATTTTTCTATCCTACCCTCACACGAATAATGGATTAATTTTCTTGCTCACTACTGTTTTTTATTTTAAAGTAAGTTTCCAGAAGTCCCTGAATATGGTGTAGGGGCCAAATCTCGAATTTTGAGTTCTGTTGCACCCCCAAGGAAGAAAAATTTGGCGACTATTTTCAGTCAGGGGCATGTCTTGGGGCCTTGGAAACCCATGTTTTACTAAGTTTTCTGTGGTCAATTTTCTGTAAATGGCCTGTAACCAACGTTACCCTACTAAAATCAGTGGCGGATTTAGGGGGGTGCTTTGGGTGCTTCAGCACCCCCAGCTGAGTCCATGGTAAAAATATCTTAACCTACATTTTTTCTTCTCAATGTACAATAGGTACCTTTTTGCGTGTTCTGTAAGCACGGTTTTAAAGTCAGCACCCTAGAGAATTAAACGGCTGTTAATTGTCACACCTTATTATAAAATTAAGTTTTCCCAATCAGTGGAGAGCAAATCAGCTGACCGACTGCGTAACCAGGCAACCTGAGTTACCTCTAAATTTGGATAGCCTCTTCAAGTCAGTGCGAAAGAGAGAATTTTTAAACAGTGACCTATTTCAAACAACTGATACATTTTGTAGAAAGGGGGAGTTCCAAATCTGCCCACGCATGGATTTGGATGATATTTTGTATGTTGAATACCTACGGTATAACAACTACAAAAATGAAATTATTTTATTCCTCGAACGCTGTTAGGCCACAGGGGGACACCTTGAAGTACACCCTCTGTGTACTAATATATAACCTATTAAATATCAGTCTCAAATCATTAACATTGTTGACTGCTACATTCTTTGATTGAAATATAAAAGAAGACTTCCCAGGGTATACATAACAACCATTAATGTATATGAGTACATCTAGATAATTTTTTTCTGACCCATCAAAATAGGAGTTATCCACAATTTGAACACTAAAGTTAGTGTCTATGGGGGATTCTGTCCTAATATTTACCATGTTCCAGTTTTTGTCAACCCATACTATTTTCAGAAAAGTAGGTAAAATACATCCTCTTTATGCATGTAAATTTTCATACAATTTGGACACCGGTAAAAGTGTTATAATTTGCTTAAAATGAGTTAAGTCAGATTTGATTCATAAGTGATTTCAAATAAAATATTCCAGTTAGGTCTTACAAGCCGCAGTTTTTCCACCAGTATTATACTAAAAACGTATTGACTATCACTATTTAGTATCTTCATCCAAATTAGGTCCAATTATTTGTTGGTGTCAGGTGTTTTAGCTAATAAAATAGCATAAAACTGGCATTTCTGTAAGCATCACTTGATAAGTAGCACTCGGTCTAGAACTTAGGTGTACGGGTGTATGTCCAGCAGTAACCATTTGTGAATTGATCTTCCACTGGTTTCCAAATTATTTTTGGACTGAAGCCAACAGGTGTTTATGCTCTTAATGTCTTTTAGCCAATGAAAAAAAAATAAAAAAGTCAATCAAAGTTTACAGAATCTCTTTTGAATTGCATTGTATCTTAATTGGTATTGATTGTGGTTATTTTTCCTGCATTAAGTTCTATCCGCCAAAACATTTCAAAAGAGTATCCATAATACTAATCATAAGTCCCATTTAAAATCATTAATATTCCAACAAAAGTTTTAAAACTGCTCTAATAAATAGAAATGGAGTTGAAGAAAATAAAAATGATACTTTTTAAGATTATAAATGGATTTTCAAGCATTAAGAATTACGTAGCGAATTCGTGAATATATACATACTGAACATCTGGCATTAGACGAGGTGAAACATTCTTTGTGCTGTTATTTCCATCGTGGTTATAGAATCACGAATTTGATTCTCAAATGACCTCATAATCATAATGCTGACATACTAAGCGCTTTTGTAAAACCGGGCATAAATATTTATAATGATTTCAATTATATTTATTCATTTAACAAAAGTCTGACTCACAATTCAAACAAAATATATTTCCGGGCTTCAAATCTTGTGAATATTATCCTTATACATTATAGATGGGAAAGGTTGACAAGAACTGTAACACGCCATAATGAAATTGATATGATTTGTACATCTGAATTTGAGTAAATATTCTAAAGGAAACATTATTTTAACCATTTTATGTGATAGATATGGTAATGTGTGTACCACACACATTAGCTAGAACTCACAGATTATCCTAATAATTATCAATTTTAGAAATTCTGATTTCTGATAGATGTAAATTGTGCTGCTTCGTGGGGGGGGGGGGGGTACCCCTATAATCACATACTACACAATACCAAAATGTTGTAATCAACCAATAAAAAGTGATAAAAAGCAAAATACTTATACGCCTTACAGTCAATTTACATAATATCATGAAGATCTTTGCCTGCGCAGAACAGAACTCTATGTTAATTGAGCATACTGCTGGAAGTTTACTTTACATTCTGCAAAATTTTGACCATTAAGATTGAAATTCAGAAAACTTCATTTTACCGGTTTTATTTTTTCCTCAGATTTTATGATTATAACAAACACATGTGTGGACAAATTTGATATAAATTTCATAGGTTGACAAGAACAGAAACTAGGCAAAATCGACAATTTAATTTGTTGAAAATATTTTCAAAATTTTAAATTTAGGGGTACCTTCAAACAAAATTTGACGTGGACTTGTTCATTTTATACATTGAAATATATGTATGGTACATACACAATTACAAATTACTAGGCATCATGTTGAGAATGAATTAGGCTGAAAAATCAAAAATCTCGTTGCATAGGGCCACTTTTAAATAGGGTGTCCATTTATTTAATTTTAAAATTTGAAATTATTTAAATTTTAACAACTGAAATAGATGAATGGGTAAATATCTCACAAATGGAACACACATGTAATAGACAATCTTTCTACAAAATTCTATCAAATTCTGTGCGTGGGCAGAACCCTATGTAAATTCCATATAGGGTGGAACTCCCCCTTTGAAAACAAGTCTTGATAACTGGCGAAATGCTTTCCCAAAATTATGCATCCTTTATTCCTGCAAACCAATGAAAGGGCGGATACGTATTTGGAGTTGACAATTTTTCATATGTAATGTATATTTTCACGCGTCATGGCAACTGACACGACGCGTGCGACCTGACAGAATACTCGTGGTCTGTTTTGAAATTTCGGTCTCTCCGATCATGTGTCACCACTGGTTGTAACACCACTGAAAACATTAGCAAACAGTCTGGACTCAGATTAGGTCCGAAATTTTGATAAGGTTTCAAACTGCTTGAAATTATGACGTGTACATGAACTTGGACCCGGTCCAAGACATGTAAGATATTTTTAAAGAAGTTAAGATAACATCAGTTAGCATGCACAGTTGATACACAAGCATGCTGGGGTTGCGACTAGGTAAGGGACAATACAGTTTTCTCAGCTACAGAGACCAGTTGTGGTATAGAAATTTTGACTGGGGCAGGCTTATCTGTTACAATTTCAACAGACAAACACGCTGGTTTTGACATCGTCGCAGTCTTATCTGTGCCTTCGTTGTTTGCTAGCAGCAAAATCAAGTTTTCTCGCATCTATCTTCCATAATATGAATTTTTCAAATAATTTAGTTTTAAAATCGGACGGTAGAAATAGCATTTTCCCCAACCGCATTTTTCTTTTTAAAAATTGCTGCAGACATTTGCCTTACTGCTCTTTCCAAGACCTGTTAGCAGTCTTGCTGGGGTCTTCATGATGCGCTGACATACGCGGATGCGTGTTCTGGTTTTGGCCATCCACGCGAGAGCCATTGCTGTACAACATTACATGGGATAAGACGTTTATAAAAAATGACCTAGAACACCAGATTTTGATGCTGATCGTATCAGCAATGCAAGTCTGTGCATGTCGTGCGTGCGTGACACTGAAGCAAAATCAGGTATCCTTGCCACAATCTCTCATAAAGTGAAATTTTCAAAGAATACAATTTAAAATCAGAGGGTAATATAATCAGTCATAAGCACTTTTTGACTTTTTTTTCTTTTCACACATTTGCTATGATGCTCTTTCCATGTTAAACCTGTTAGCAATCTTGCTGGAGTCTTCATTTTTTACTTACAGCACGGATGCGCACTCTGATTCGGGTCATCAAAGTTTCAGCCTTCTCTGGGCCATATTGCGTGCGATAAGATGCTTTAAAAAATGAACTAGCACATAACATTTTGACACTATCGTATCAGCGATGCCAGTCTTGCATATCGTGCGTGCGTGCATGTGTCAGCTCTGTGGGATGTGGGTCTGACCAGTGATCAGGCTATCACAAGTTCGCTCTTCCCGTCCAGCACCATTCTAATGTTGAAATTGGTCATGAACTATTTTCTACTGTCATGCCCGTTCTTTTTATTGAAAGTAGGACAGTTGTCAGTCACTGGCAAAACCTCACTCCAGGCCCTTTTGTATATATTAGATGGGAGCAGTTAGGAATTATTTCACTACCTTCCCCTCCAATCAACTGGAAAGTAATCTAAATGCGGACCAAGTTGAGTCACAATATTGTTAGCTCGCATGACCACGAAAAGTCGTGTGAGGTTTTTGTGTACCAATAGTCCAACGTTCGTCCCGGCATCTTCTGTTCACGTTTTCAAAGAAGTATATCAGCGAACTAATTTTAGTCAAATTACATATAAAGCATCATCAGGTTTTGAAGGGGAAAGGTTGCATGTGGTTCTTGGGCTGACTGGCATATGTATAGACTTATAATGGGAAAAACTTAAAAATCGTTTTCTCTGAAACGGCGAGACCCACAGCTTATAGATGTAAGTCTTGTGGTCACCTACATAAATCCTGCCATCCATGCTCCTAGTGTCTATACTAGCCATGGAGTCATTAGCTAAAAAAAGCTTCCCTAAAACCATGGGACCCACAGCTTGTAGTCCCATAAATTCTGCCAACCATGCATCTTAGTTCAAATTTACCAAATACTGACGATCATTAGGCTTTAATAGCAACCATAATCACAATGGGGACAACTTTTTTTTTAAATCTTCTGTCCACAGCTTATAATTTTAATATGTAGCAAAGTTAAGTGTTTAGTGTTTTCTATACGTTCACCCAACCACGCACCTGGCGTTCAAATTGATCACGCGCCGGGGAAATAGCATATATATCTTGCTTCTATGGGACACATTTATATGCGCTATTTGTGTCTGTAATATATTGACTATCGATGTCCATCTATCAAGCACCCCCAGCATGAGTGGTCCTGGATCCGCCACTGAAAATAGAAAATGGTAGTATACAAAATACAAGACTAATAAAATATTTTACAAAAGTATCAATTAAATTATTTGAACTTTAAATGGTCGATCTAGTCATAAACTTCAATTGCAGACATTTTTGAGATATATTTTTGCTCAACAGCGTGGCGTATGTTACATTTAATACGAAATTGCAGATAATGGACTATAGATTGCATATCAGAATGAACCATGTTCCCTAACCGCAGGAAGAAACACTTGGCTACTATTTTCAGTCAGGGACATGTCTTGTGGCCTTAGAAACCTATGATTGACTAAGATTTCTTCGATCAGTTGTCTGTGAATGGCCTGTAATAAATGTTACCCTACTGACTTTAAAAATAGCAACACAAAATACAAGACTAATGGGATATTTCCCAATAGTATAAATGAAATTTTTTGAGCTTAACATGATTGAGCTAGACTTAAACACCAGTTTGAGACATCTGTGGGTTGTATTTGTGCTGGTCAGAGTTACTTATGTTACATTTTTTATGAAATTGCATATTATGACTTTATAGATTACATATTAGAATAAACCATGTTCCCCAACCTTAAATATGTGATAAAGATCTCTATTCAAATGATTAATGTCTTTTCTCAAATATTAAGGCTACTTATAACTTGTAACTGGCGATAGTGGTAGCAAAAATAACGTTTAAATATACTTATTAGCACGTTACTTCTACTGGAGTACATATTTTCTATCTGACCTGATTGACATTGCATTGGAATGTACAATGTCTTCTTTCATCTCTGTCTAAGTGAAATAAAATAACAATTTAATACACAGGGTCAACGACGATGGAAAGTTTGTTGCAGTTAGTATATAAAAGGTAACGTAGGTATCAGCATTGTCCTTTGCATAAATAGATAAATACACTAAAGTGTGGAAAGTAGACTCAAATTCTTCCTTAGCTTGACGACATTACCTGTAGACACGGTTTTATTTGAGTCTTCTCTCTATCTTTTTTTTGAATAACTGCAGCTAGAGTCAAATTATTCTAAATAAACAATAAAATAAGAGAGTTTTGCAATTTTGATTGATTCTGCTACTTTGATATGACAGTTTGCAGATTTTTTACCAATGGTTCATTACAATAAACATAATGTCTACTTCATGATTCAAATATTGGACAGAATGTTTTATTACGTTTCCTGTTGTCAAACTCGTAATAGGCCTGTAAATTATGTTACCATATGAAATCAGGATAAAAATATGCAAGCCAGTACAAGTAACATGCTAATAAGCGTATTTAAATATTTATTTCACTTCAGTTACAAGTTATAAACAGCTGAGCTGAATATATGTTTAAATGGCAATTTACCATTATAATTGAGACCAACATTCTAAAATTAAGGTTGGGGAACATATTTTATTCTAATATGCAATTAAAAAGTCATTATCTGCAATTTTGTATAAAGTTTTAACATACGTAACCCTGACGAGCAGAAACCGATCTCACAGATGTCTGCAATTAGTGTTTATGTCTACGTCAAACATTTAAAGCTAAAAAAAGTTCATTGATACTATTGGAAAATATCCTATTAAAGTAAGTGTGTCTTGGTTGGTCTTTCCCTGACAAAGGCTCTTAATAAGGTTATTCAACGATGTAAACATGCTACACACGCAGCTGTCATTCACCACATTGGATCAGCTGACAGCTTCAGTGCATACCCAGTCTTTCATCAGTTAATTAGAGGTCATGTCTCATGCTTTGATAAAATACATCACGAAAGATGTATCTACTACAAATTTACAAACGTAATTAATTGTTTTAATATTTCTGATTTGCATGATGTAGAAAACAATCCCTTAGTTTGGATGCTAGCCATCCTAACATGTAATGAATCTGTTTTTCAACCATATCAGTTTGCTGAAACCATAATTTGTTGGATTTAAGGTTTGTCTTTATATTATAGTATCATAATACTTGTATTACCCAGTGCAATATATGAGATTAGCTAGCACTTGTAACTGGCAACATACAGTATTAAATATTTGTAATCTGAATATTGCACTACACGTAGAATTAAATGGAAATGATTTCCTTTCACTGTAGACAAGACAGCCCTCAAACACTGTTAGTATTTACAAATGGGTACAAGAATGAGTCAGTTTATGACTAAAATGCTGTCTACAAGCTGTTATCCGCAGTATTATTCACATTTTCGGATGGCTCTGCATACAATAAGCCTTATTCAGTAAATCTTTGAAACCAACAAACTGACCATACGTCTCATACTTTTCATTTCATAGATCACGTGCAAGCATGTATAATTGTTAAAAATAACTCCGACAGTGCAAAAAACAACAACACAAAACCACATTATTAACAATGTAAGAAAGTCAATAGCTGCGTGTTAGTTGTGACACGTTTTTTTCCAACTGACAATCATTTGACAATTTAATCTGTGTGCTTCAGAGATTCAAACCATGTTGCTTAATTTTGTTGTGTCATGTTTATGATTCAAGTTGTAACTCCTGAATATGAACTTTCAAAAAGATTCAATAACTGACAAAAGATTTGCAATTAATGTTACCATGAAATATCTTTATAGCTTTGTAATTAGTGTTACCACATACTATGTTTTTCAGTCTATGAGTTTGGCTTTACCTTAACTTTTCTTAATTAACAAACAAAATAATTTCTTTCAAAATTGCTGTATAGTATAATAAAAAAAAATAACCATTACAATATGATATAAAAGAATCGTGCTTAACAAAAGTAGAGAAGATTGCAATTGTGACAGATGAAACATTGTTGTTATTTGTTTTCAAAATGTAATTGCCAACAGTAAAAATTAAATGTATTAAGCATACAAGAAAACCTGTTTAGGCTAGATCTACAAAACATCAGGTACATTTGGGTATAAACCATGCAACTTCTGTTCTGATAAATACTTTGATTGATATTATGTTTGCCGTCTTTAAAAAATGAGTTAGAAATTTTAGATTACATGTATAGCAAAATGCAGTCAAGACCTAAAATGTTCTGTGTCTCTTCTTCACAGTACCGTTGGTTAGTCATCAGTCTGTGATTGTGACATTTCTAGGTCATACTCACTTTTTAGCAAAAATAGTTTTTTTTCAAGCCTGATAGAATACTTCTAATGGCAGAAAGAGCCAGAACTTGCAGGATAAATATATTTAAGCTAAAATAATGGCAGTGTGCTGTTACATATGTTATGGGCTTACCTTACATTTAGTGTAAAGGGTATATAACTTGTAAAACAGTAATAATCAAATCTGACCAATCTGTCATCCATTCACGCTTGTTAAAAGAAGGCTTAACCAGAACTTTATTAGTTTTAAGATTTATCTTTCTCTGTATAAAATCAACAGAAAGCTCATGGTCTGGAAGACAAGTTGCACTATCATCTCTGCCCTGCCACCAGATGCAGAAGATATTGCTTTGATATTTTTACTTTTAATTATTTATTGAAATACAGTATCTTCAGTCCAATATTTGAATCATGAAGTAAATATCATTTATTTTGCCATGAACCATTGACCAAATAATGCAAATAGCCATATCAAAGTAACAGAACCAAACATACAACTCTTATATTAGTGTTTATTTAGAATAATTTGTCTGTAATTGAAGTTATTAAAAACATGTTGAGAGTAGACTTAAATTTTACCATACATGTAGTCGGGCAAAGACAAAAAATTTGGGTCAATTATCCACAAATTCTCTTTATCCATTTATGCAAAACATCATTTTGTTACCTGCGTTACCTTATTTATATATTGACAGAAATTAAATATCCATGGTCGTTAAACCTGTTTGTTTAGTCGCTATTTAATTTCATTGAGAAAGAGATGAAAGAAGACAGTGCCCATCCCAGTGCAATGTAAATGGACGAAAATAAAATATGTACGCCAGTAGAAGTGAGACGCTTATAAGCATCTTGAAATATTTATTTTACTACACTTTATTGCCAGTTGCAATTTATAAATTAATTCAAAAATGTGAAAATGAAAGTTCATCATTAGAATCGAAATCTTTATCACACGTTTATGGTTGTGGAACATGGATTATTCTGATATGCAATCTTTTAGGTTATTATCTGCAATTTCATAAAAAATGTAACATAAGTAACTCTATAGAGCAGAAGTACATATCACAGATGTTTGCAATTGATATGTATGTCTAGCTGAAACGTGTATAGCTCAAATAATTTCATTAATACTATTGGAAAATACCCTATTGGTCTTGTCTTTTTCGTTGGTATTTTGATGTTATTAGGGTAACATTGATTACAGGGCTTTTACAGACGACTGACCAAAGAAAACTTAGAAAAACATGGGTTTCTAAGTCCCCAGGACATGTCTTTGACTGAAAATAGTAACCAAGCTTTTCTTTCTGGGGTTGGGGAACATGGTTCATTCTAAAATACAATCTCTAATGTCATTATCTGCAGATATCCTTATTCGGTGTGCAAGAAAGTCCATTCTTGTAAAAGTAGATGTTCTAACATTTCTAACACAGGCTGCCAGACAAACAGGCCAAGACAAACAGTGCAGACCCAGATCAGACTGCTTCTGAAAAATGATTTTCCATCAAAGATATGTATATGCTCAAAGGAATTAAATCAGTAAGACATTTCTTTCACCATTTGGCACTGGGACCAATCTTGTGAACAGCTGTGGTTCTTTCTCATCATAGCAACAATAGTATTATAACTTTACCTTTCCCTCCATACAGCCTTGATCTTTCTTCATGTGAATTTTGGCCCAACATATACATTGTACATTAAGAACTACACAAATGGTTGCCCATTCAAATATTGTCACAGCATTGGCAGTGTGGTTTTCCAGTGCCTAAACACTATACCCAAAGAAGCCTTCTGCAATGCGTATGCCGAGTGGATACGGCATCTCAAAAAGTGCATCAGAGTAAACGGAGACTATTTTGAAGGGTTGGACTAACCCTTTAGGCCAGAATTTTTTTTATTAGTTGATTTACGAACCCTCCTACTGTAATTTTCCGTAAAGTAGAAAAAAAAAAATTAATTTCTAAAATTATTTTTATCCGCCGACTAAATATTATTTGTTTTGTTGAAAAAAATAAAATATTTTTGAGGTTCTGTCTGTATTTTTGAGAGTGACACTGTTAAAAGTAATTGTCCTGTCCAGATTTTTAGGAAAATGATGAAATATTTAAAGATTTAATACAGCCTGTTGGTTTACCTTACTAGTTCTACTGTTTTTTTCTGGAGAATAAAGAAGCTCTGAAAATGAAAAAAAAATGCTCTGAAAATGACCAGTCAACTGGTCATTTTCAGAGCTTTTTTTTTTGTCCCCCCGACCCTAAATCTGATTTTTTCCCCGTAAATCAACAAATAAAAAATTCTGGCCTTAATACTTTTCCAATGCCCTTCATACAATGCCACTTTGGTGATTTCACACTTTCAAAATCTATTAAAAACCCACTGTTGGTCTGGATTTCTGCATTGATTTGAGCCATTTTTGATATTTTACTAAACTGAACGCAAAAATGTCGGTTCCAAGAAAAAATGCCGTCAAAATCTTTGATTTTCACTAAGAAAAGAAGTGGGAGCCCAGTGGTAGAGTGCTTGACTCGAGACCGAGAGGCTGCGGGTTCGAGCCTCACCGGCGTCACTGCGTTGTGGTCCTTGAGCAAGACACATTTGCCTAGCTTAGTACTGGTTCAACCCAGGAAGACCCGTCCCTGTTTAACTGAAAGATTGTTGATCGGACGTAAAGAATCAAATCAAACAAAAACTAAGACACAAGTTTATTTTCAAACTACTGCTGCACAGCATTAGCCTGTTATGTCATGCATAATAAACACAGCCAACAGGAGAGAACTGTAAGTATTATGAATGTCATATTGTTTGCAGACTACCAGTACATAGGCACAGAAACATATCTTTTTTGCTGAAGAATACAAATTCAGTTTGACACAGTACATTATCTTAGTTCTGCTTGTTTGAGTTGATGCTTTTCATCCCTGTCAACAATTTTTCAGTCATGTCGAGACATTTCCTGAGTTGAGTCAGAACTAAGCAGAGGATAAAGTATTCTTTAGGACACAACACAGTCAGTGCCTCCTGTAAGGCTCATACATGTGATCTCTAGGGCCTCGATAACAAATTGGGCACTCTAGCACTGAGCCATCACATTAGCATGGGTAATAGTCCAAATTTCCAAAATGGTGAATTTTAGAAAGTCAAACCTAAAAACATGCAGTATGCCTATTAAATATCAACAATTTCAAGTTTAAATGGTCAATTATCCATAGATAATCAAAACATAAACCAGAGAAGTTATACTTTTTTATTATCAGCTGAAATCAGCATTTTGAGACTGAAAGTCAGCCTCAAAATCCTGAATTCAGGAATAATCCTGACAACTGTCAACCATGCATTATATTAGTGAAAGAAATAATAATATTAACAGAGCATTTGTAGAAAATTTTATTATAAATCTATTTCAGTTGTGAAAAGGGATAAGCACTTCTAATGCAACATGAAATATAATACATGTCATACAAATATCGGAAAAACAATGTTCACACTTGACAACATTCATACTAAACAATGTTCACGCAAAGGCATTTAAGCTGATACACTCTGGTAACAGTCCTGCTATGATTGTTCATAACATAGTTAAAATTATTGATTACTTGCCATATTCAACCTAATAAAAGCACATGTTTTTTGTAACCACACACAGAGTACATTTTGAATTGTATTTCCAGTTAAAATTTTGAAAAAAAATATGCACACAGGTAGCTTGATACGGTATGCACAAATTCTTATTTAACAATTAAGTAAAAATGAAACAATTTAACCAGATAAACAAGTTTCTCAGAAACAGAGTGCATACGCTCCCTTTATTTTCTTTTTTGCATTTCAATTTCACATTTTGTTTGCAGTCTAATAAGAGGATAGAAGATTATTTTCTGTTTATTAACATTTGCCAAGCCAGAGTGTGATAATGTGTTGCAGCCCGAACCAGGTTAAAACTGAAAAGAATGTTATATCATCATTGTTATATACCTTCCTTTCCAGTACACCGGACTTAAATGGCAATGAAGCCCTCTGCTGCCGTGTAGTAATGGGAATGAAGCCTGTAGCCAGTGATTGGTCAACGATCAGCCGCATTGCGACACATTAAATTTAGATGAAATGTACAACTATCAGCGATTGAAACACGTCAAGTTTCTATAGTAAACACTTATTAGGTATATAACAATGCAGGTTAATGTATCTTTAACTCTTTGTATACCAAAATCCCGTACATGGGCACATTCATATTCAGTGAAGATCAAGACAAAATGGTACAACATACAGAATTTCATTAGGATCTACACTTTTTTGCTAAGATACTAAGAATCTTCAGAGACAGAAATACATCACAATTTGTCACCCTTTGGTATACAATGAAACATCGCAAATTTATTGTATCAATTCATCAGTATACAAGAGATAATACATCACAAGTTGCCACCCTTAGGTATATACGATGAAACATTGCAAGTTTATTGTAATGTATCAATTCATCAGTATACAAGAGTTAATATGTTGCAATTTGTCACCCTTTGGTATATACAATGAAACATCCCAAGTTGATTGCAACAATTCTTCACTATACAAGAATTGAGCTTTTTCAGACAGTAAAGCAGTAAATCAGCCCCAGCCTAATCAGAGCACAATTATCATTTCTTTTTTCTGTATACTTTTTTTTCTAACATCCCGATAAAAACGTTTTGTTGAGGCACTCATTAGAAACCTCACACCAAGACATTTCCAATGACTACCCACAACATAACAATATATAATATATTGTGTTGAAAACTCCCCTGCAAAATTAAACATTACCCTTTTGCCCTGAAATGATGTCAGCTATTTACGTCTACCATAAAATATAATTATTGTAATGCTTTTTGGGCTACTTTAATCATTTATGGAAAGTCAGTGTCAAAATCCTGAATTTGGGATTAATCCTGAGAACGTTCACTCATGCATTTGTCCTGAATTATAGGAAAAGGCCATTCAACAGAATCATGATGGGCAAATCAAGGCCACATATTTGGGATACAAAGTTCAGCAGGTTTGGTAACAACGTTGATATTTGCAAAATGCGTGATCAGCCCTTTCATGCGCTCTTCCTCAGTTTACCATATGAGCTACCATGCAAAAAGGCACCTTGACATATTCACCAAAAGAGAATTCCTGAATCAACCTTACCCTGAGATTATAAAACTTTATTCATGCTCAACTCAATGGAGCACGAAATTTCAACTGCTAATAAAAACTTAAATACAGAAAAACAAAGTTGCTTTAAGTCTCTCAGATGTTGTATTCATAATGCTAATAAATGTTAATATGCCAACAATTTGTTGACATTTTAACATTTATGAGCATGATAAAGTTTGTCCTCAGCTGAGTTGAACATGAAAAAAATTGATAACCTCAGGACCTGTGATTAAGACAGTTTAGACACAGTCTGATCAGGGACTTCATTGTTCAAGTTAGCCCATATGAAAACAATACTTATAGACAGCCTCTGGGAGCAGACTGATCTGGGACTATTTTCTTTGTACACGTTTTTCCTATCTGGGTAATTTGGTTATGACACTCAATAGTAAAAGACAAAGATCAACCCTATCTAACCCTTTGTATACTAATGGATTCTTCCTTCTGGTTTCGATACAATATACTTGGGATAGTCCATTGAACATATCTAGGGGTGTCAGATTATAATTTTGAAGAAAAATATAGTTTTTTGTCTGAAGATCTTTTTTACCTTGACAAACAGTGCAGACCCTGATGAAATGCCGCATTATGCAGCATTTCATATAGGTCTTCACTGTTTGTAAAACTACTCGCTTAGGAATTTCTCAAATACAAAGGGTTAACCCTTTGTATACTGGAAACCCCTAAATAGGTACTTTGGCAAACAGGGACCAGATGATATGCCACTGAATGAAGTATTTCATCAGGGTCTGCACTACTTGCTATGCAGGGACTGAACTCTGAAGTAAATCTTTATTTGATAATTCTAGCCTTTGACCCCTTGGCATGTGCAATGACCCTTCCCAGGATACAATGACCCTTTCCAGGATCATTGTATCAAACCAGATGGAAGAATTTGTAAGAGTTAATTATCCATACCAGTAAAACCCGTCTTAAGCGACCACCTGAAAAGAAGACCAAACATTGGTTTTCAACTTTCAAGACTGATTATCGCTTAATGCAGGTCAAGAGTATTGCAGAATGGTCAAAGAGAGCATTCTGCAATACTTTCTACCTTCATTAAGCTACTATTTGTCTTTAAGACCTTTGTTTTGTCTTTTTTTGAATGACCGCTTAGGACAGGTTTTATTGTATTGTGTCCCTCTATTAATGAACCCCTTTCTTGCCATTCACGACAATTGTTGTCTGCTCTCTTATATATATAGCCTGTATTGCAAACAAGATGAACCAATATCAGATTGCTCCTTTAAAGCAGTCTGATCAGCGTTCAAAGTGTTTGCTTCCATGGTAACATTTTTCTTAAGTTCATTTGTATATATGCCCAGATAGTATTTTTATGAGAAAAAAGGCAGATTGACCCTTTGCATTCAGGAAACCCCTAAACAGGTACTTTTACAAACAGTGAGAACCCAGATGAAATACGGCATAATGCCGCATTTGATTGGGTCTACACTGTTAAGATAAAAAAGATCTTCATTGAATTATAACCTGCCACTCCTAGATATGTACAATGGACTATACCAAGTTTATTGAATCAAACCAGAATGAAGAATCCATTAGTATACAAAAGGTTTAGGTACTAGTATATGATTTGGTAAGTGCTATTTTTACATGGGCTAGTGCGCTTTAAGGAAATGTAGGCCCAACAAGACCATATGGGCCGCAAACATGAAAACCTGTCTTCGGGTTTGCCGACAAATTGATATTTAAACCAACCTGCTCAGTTACAGAGACTAGCTAGAAAATTAAAATTGCACTCGTAGCAAGTCAAGATGTGATACTTTCCAATAAGTGAATTACGATCAGAGGCTGGTCTGCACCTTTGTTGTTTGTAAACCCCCAAAGCTTTTCTCGCATCAAAGTCCATATATATGGGAAGTAGGAATTTCCTTTTCACTCTTCCCAGTTTCACATGATATCATTGGATCTTTGGTATTTTCGCAACTATGTCCAGGCACCTTTTAGCAGGAAACAGCTCATACATGTATATTTCAATAAATAGTCCTAACTGTGCATTAAAACTAATCATCTTCATCAGAATCTAACTGCACTCTTCTTCTGTCAAACTGAAAAATAAAATAAAATGACTTTGTTAGTTATGCTTCATGTTGATGTATGTTGTACAGGGTTCATACAGGCAAGATTGTGTATAATTCAAGGATTTTTCAAAGACTTCTCAAAGACTTTCCTACAGTTTTCAAGGACTGAAAACTTAAAAAAATACTGATTTACACGTTAAAATTCTAGTTCTAAAATGCTAGAGTCCATTAATAAAGATATAAGTTTAAGATAATTAGTATAAAATTGTGTTGCCTATTTGGTGCAAATAAAGGCACCACAATTTTATACTGATTTTCAAATAAACCATCTGTTCTGTTCTGTTCTGTGCTGCCTTTATTTGGTGCAGCATATGCTGCACCAAATAAAGGCACTACAATTTTATACTGATTTAGGTCTCCAAAAACACTGTTGAATCCTCCTGTAAATTGTAAAATTCAAGGACTTTTCAAGGCCTTTGAGTGTTTTTCACGTACTTTTCAAGGCAAATTTTATTTTCAAGGACTTGACAGTCCTGTATATTCAAGTACTTTTCAAGCCTGTGCGAACCCTGTTGTAATGTCCTGTCTGTTCTTTGTAGCCTTGTGGTCACCTGCTGGGAAAGGGCTGACCTCTTGGCTGCCGTGTGTATTGTGGTTTGTCACTTTCCCAAAAGGGTCCTGGTCCACATCAGAATCAAGGGTGAGGTTGGCGCCATGAAACTGGTTTAAGCCATCCAGTAAAATATTACTGACCGTTCCAAGGCGGTACTTCTTTTGTGGATCATTTGTGTTACATATGTCTTGTGTTTGTCATGCTTTCACTTCTGTTCATTGCTGCCTTGTGGTCACCTGATGGGAAAGAGCTGACCTCTTCGCTCTTGTTTGTGATGTTTTTTGTCACTTTCTTGTGTGGTATCCTGGGTCAGGTGTGGTACTTGATTGTATCAATTCCAGATCTTTGTCGCCTTTCTTACTTAACAATATACAAGTGCTGGCAATGAACAACTATGAAGCAGGTAGAATTTTACTGTTAAAGGGCTGCCGGTTCAAGCCTCACCAGCGTCACTGCGTTGTGTCCTTGAGCAAGAACATTAATCCTAGCTTAGTAATGGTTCAACCCAGGAAGACCCGTCCCTTTATAACTGAAAGATTGTTGATGAGACGTAAAGAATCAAATCAAATAAAAATCAAAATTTTTCTATATAATCTATACATTTGTCATTGTCAATAATTATACTTTTGGCAGTGAATACAATTTTCTATACATGTTAAACATGATCTTGCGTACAAAGAAATCAAATTTTAATCTATTAATTGTTGATTATTCGTGTATGATGTGATATCTATCCGAGGAAACAAATATAGACCTTGGCGAAAGTCAATGTCAATAGAGGATCTTACATGAGTGCTCGTGTTTAATTGAATTTATTAAACGAGTTGGGGAAAAGAGATAAAATGCGAGGCTTGCCGAGCATTTTATTTCTTTTTCGCAACAAGTTTAATAAATTCAATAATACAAGAGCACGAATGTTAGATTCTATTTATCATATGACAAATACTTTGAAATCTGATTTCTGGCGTAAAAAACATTATAATTATGTCATTATGTATGCAACGTTGTGATGGACGTCATAACGTTTCCCATAAATCTATAAACCACTAGTGGTTTATCGATTATATTGCATGGCCTATTTCACTCCCAGACGCGATGTCATATGATAAATATTGGTATACAATGGTGGACATTGATGTCATATTCAATAAACACAAAGTCAATAACTGTTTAATTATATTTTGTCATTTTCTAGTGACAGGTATGTGCGAAGATGTTTGCTTAACTACTGGCGATGCCAGCTAAAATTTACATTTATTGGCTTGCACCCGAATGAGGTCACCTTTCAATGGGAAAAACTCCAGGCCAGTAACTATCACAAAATATTTAAATAGGCTGGAAGGACTTCTGAGCCAATGTAAATCTGTGTATTCATAGGTTGTATAATAAAATTGATAATGTACTCATTTGCCTTTGATGAGTAATTATCGCATGCTCTTTCTATTTGTGTATAGAAAGACTGTGTTATCGATTAAATCAATAAATTCTGCAAATCACTTGGTATAGACAGAAAGAAAAAAGATTGAGTACCTTTACTGTTGTGGTTTTCTGTGTTCGCTCACTAACTTTCTCGAGAAGACCTTTCAGGGCTGTTTCATTGAGCTGTAACAGAACATTTCTTCACATTAAAGTACATGCAATTCAAATAATAAGGCCAGAATTTTTTTATTAGTTGATTTACAAACCCTCCTACTGTAATTTTCCAGAAATAAAAAAAATCACTTTCTAATTTTTTTTTTATTCACTGACTCTAAATATTATTTGATTTGTTGAAAAAAATTATATATTTTTGAGGTTCTGTTTGTGTGTTTTTTGAGAATGACACTGTTAAAAGTGATTGTCCTATGCAGGAAAGTTATGAAATATTTAAAGATTTAATACAGACTGTTGGTGTTTACCTTAATAGTTTTACTGTTTTTTTATTGAGATAATAATAAAAAAAAGCTCTGAATAAAGAAGATCTGAAAAAAAAGCTCTGAAAATGACCTTTCAGAGCTTTTTTCCCTTTTTTTTTTGTCCCCTCGTCCATAAAACTGCATTTTTTCCCCGTAAATTATCTAATAAAAAAATTTGGCCTAATTTGCAAAAGAAAATGCCAAATGCCATTTCCATCCTCAAAATCCTCTGCTTTTGAAAACAAAATAAGACTTGATAGTTCATGTTAAAGTTTAACAAGCAGACCAATCACAAAAAATATATTTTTTCAAGCCCTTAGATACAATTTATGTAATTAAAAGTTAACATTCTTATATCTCAACTATTAAAAACATATGTGGTGAGTACTACAAAGAACTATCTCAATGAGACAACAAGCCACCATATAATAGTGTGCAATTTAAAAATATTATTCTTCACTCTCAACCGTAATATATATAGGAGCCTTGACATATTATTTCCAACAATATGGCATTTTGACATGAACAAACTCAGATGAGACTGTGCAGCCTCCTTTTAAGCTTAGAAACTCCAAATGATGTTCAGTCAGTAGCTAAACAGTTATAGAGTATTCAAGCGACTAGCAAAGGCTCTGATCAGACTACATGTATGTGTATGCAATGGCTCAGACAAGTCTGGCAATTAGAGCAGCTTTGCTGTGCCTTTGTTGTTTATAAAGTCCCTAAGACAAGTTTTCTCGCATAGAGGTCCTGACTCCATATACCTTTTACCTGCTTGTGTTGTTTGCTGATCACTGTTGTAAACAGTTTAGACCCAGATCAGGCCCAATAAAAGGTCTGGGCCCGATCTGTGTCCAAACTGTTTGACACTCTGATGGTACATGTATTTCAAAGATTTTTTTTTAAAAAAGTTTACTAATATATCAGCAGATGACAGAAACGCATGCAAAATTACCCAGTCACCCTTAGCCTGTCAGTCACAACTTTTTTTTCTGCATACATGTAGCCTATATTGCTAACAATATGGACCCATATCAGACTAACAAGGAGCATCCTGATCAAGGTTCATATTGTTTGCTTCCATGAAAAAATCTATTCAGGACTGCATTTAAATATTTGCAGTAGACACAAAAAGCAGACAACATTTTCAGGGCAAAAAAGTGGTGTGATAAGGGTGAAGAGTACTAGCCAATATAACCAGTTCATTTAAAAGCTTTTCAATTTTACCTTTCCTTGAATCTGCCCTGACTGCGCCATCTGTATTAACATAGACTCCACCATCTTGGCCTTTTCTGGTTTAGCTACAGCTATTGTGTTTACTGAAAAATAGGAGTATATGTCTGTGCCGTTAGTACTCGTCGCGTTATTACGCGAGTACGCTTATAGCGCGGATCTGCCTTGGCTCCCAAAATTTCAAAAAAAAAAAGTTCATCTTTCCAAACGGCTGTTTAATAAACTACTACATGTAATTTGTTTGCCAAAATCTACTATTCACTCTTGGAATAAATAATGCATGCTTAATTAATCTCTGGCCTTTTCTGGTTTAGCTACAGCTATTGTGTTTACTGAAAAATATGAGTATAAACATTTCGAGTTCTGGCCCCCAGGTTATAAAACTATTCTCATACTCAACTCAACTGAGCATGAAATTAATCCTGCTCATAAATGTTAAAATGCCAACAATTGTTGGCATTTTAACATTTATTAGCATGGCAAATACAACATCTGAGAGATTGAAAGCAAGAAAAGCCTTTATTTTTTCAGTATTTTAGTTTTCAAGAGCATTTTAAATTCTGTGAGCATGAAAAAAGTTTTATAACCTCTGGGCTAGATTTACCTCAATATTAGGGCACTTTAACTCCTCGCCAGTCACGACTTTAGTTGTTCGCTCTCTCTTCTACTTATGCTATCAAGTAGACTACATTTTGTATATTGCAAACAATATGATTGAACCAAGATCAGACTGTTCTCTTCTGGTCAATGGTCAGGTTTCATAATGTTTGCTTCCATGATTTAATCTAGTCTGAAGTGCACTTGAATATATGCAGCAGATATAAAAAGCACTAGAAATGTGTCCATGGGACACGGATGCCCCCGCTATTGCCAAGGAATTGTCATTAACAAAGGGCAATAACTCTTGAAGGCATGATGCTATGTGATGGGCCATTCTGAAAATTGAACACATTATGGTACTTAACAGCGTTTTACACCAAGTTGAAAGTTTGGGGGTCCCTGGGACTCAACTTTGATTATGACGGGGGTCCCATCATTGAAAATGGGGGTCCCATCTTTTTATATGTATATAAACAGGTGTCGCAAAAAATCAGGTCATTTTCGTATCTCAACCATTTGTAGCGACCTAGCCAGCTAGATAGGAATTTTCGATCTTTTTGGGGGCTGGTTTTTTAGAAGATTCGGACTGATCTGACTCTGAACAGCCGCTAGAGGATGGTTCTTGGTCCGTTTCTGCATTTCTTTTGCCAAAAAAGTTTCTCAGATCGCTCTGTTTCGACATTTTAGCAGCCGTTTTTTTTCTAGTCATTTACACGCTTGACCGTAAGAAAACCCAATAGTTGACAAGCATCTATGTTGATCGATAAATCAGAGCTGACGCCAGACATGATGCGATTTCAAAGCGCCATAGCAACGCGAATTTGATTGAACTGTTTTGACACACCTCCCGATATTATTGGTTAAACGACAGCACCTGTCCTGTTTATTTATAGATAGGCTGTAAATATTGGAAAAACCAAATTGTTACGAAAAAACTTTGGATTTGGGATTTTAATGAAAGGCACAACAAACACGTCTGCGTCCCAGCGGACGCAGGTAAGGTAAATTGAGGGGTCCTACCTAATGATTTATGCGTATAAGACTCAGGATATTGCGTCCTGTAAAACCCTGACTTAATAATGTGACCAAGTTTCATTGAATTATAATAAAAACTATTCATCTTAGACAGCAGACGCTGTTTCAACCAATGTTTTTTCATAAATGAAGGGCAATAACTCCTTAAAGCATGGTGTGATATAGACCATTATCAAACTTGAAGAAGACATCATGGTACTAAACAATGTGACCAAGTTTCATAAAATTCTGATCAAAAATATTCGAGCTAGAGAGCGGACATTGTTTAAAACATCGTTTAAAACAGTGAATTTTCATAAAAAAGGGCCATAACTACTGAAAGCCTGGTGCGATATGGACCATTATCGCACTTGAAGAAGACATTATGGTACTTAACAATGTGACCAAGTTTCATAAAATTCTGATAAAAAATATTCGACTTAGAGAGTGGACGCCGTTTCAAATGGTGAATTTTCATAAACAAAGGGCCATAACTCTTGAAAGCCTGGTGCGATATGGACCATTATAGAACTTGAAGAAGACATCATGGTACTTAACAATGTGACCAAGTTTCATAAAATTCTATTAAAACATATTCGAGGTTAGAGAGCAGACAACGTCGGGACAGACGTACGTAATTACGTACATATGTACGTACGTACGTAAAGTATGTACGTACGGACAGGGGTAACACTTAATGCCCCGGCCATTATCATGGCGGGGGCATAAAAAAAAATCAGGACAAAAATATTGGCAGGATAATAAAGAGTTAACCTTAAACAGGCCTCCAGATAATTATAAGACAGTTAGACTGCATAATTGATTCTTTTTCTTATTTTTCAACCAAAAGCTCAATCAAGCTCCCAAAACATATGCATAAAGTGATGGGCAAGAAAATAATTGAAACTTTACACTCAAAGTTTAAATAAGAATGCGTCAAACTCAATTTCACAACCTGATGAGTTGTTAAAGTCCGTTATGGAATAGCAACTGCTGTATTGGACATAATAAGTACGCTATGTGCATACATTGTACAGGCCTTTATTTAAGAGTGTGTAACAGAAAATTAATTTTCTTATCTCTCAATCAAACATATGTTGTGGGTACTCAAAAGAACCGTCTCAATGGGACGGTTCTTTTGAGCACCCAATACACATGTTAAACTGATAGGTAAGATAATATTTACAATTTTACGCTCAAAAATTTTGTTTATCTAAACCTGTGATTGTAACCATTAAAAATTCTATACCTTCTTTTGAGAATCATGTAGACTAAGATCAGCTTGCATCCGAATCCGATGTAGCGTTATCCAGACAGTGGGCTTTTGATTTTACATGCTGTCTTTATATTTTCTATGTAAAGTTATCAAAAGTAGCAGGCTAAAACAAAGTAGGACAAATCCTACAACATATGATTTTTTCAGGATAACAGGGAAAAAACAGAACCAACAATCTGAATATGAATTTTTTGATTGGAGAAATAAAGCAAATAGTAATCTAAATAGTGGATACCCTCCTAAATATAGACTTCGAAAAAGGGTTAAAAAATGAAGTAAATCTCCAAAGCTAAAAATGATTCTGTTGTCCATATAGCTGAATCAGAGGTTTGGATAAACAGATATTTTGAATGCAAAAATGGAAATTATTTCTTATCTATCAATTAAGGCATATGTTTAAGGTGCTCAAATGAACCATCTTAATGAAATGGTTCTTTTGAATACCCACAAAATATACTTAGTTCTGAGAAATAAGAGAATTTATATATCATTTAACCCTCTTGCGTTTAGGTGCTCAACTGCTCAAAGAGATGAGATTGAGATGGGTCTTTAAAGTACCCACAACATAACAGTTTCAGGGTTCCCACAGAAATTCAAAAACAAGATTCCATGATTTTTCCATGATTTTCCATGATCAACAATGTAATTTCCATGACTATTTAATGCACAGCCTCCAACCTCCCTTAAGCCTTTTAGCAGCATCTTCACCACGCTGAGCATAAATGTGGAGTGCAGCAACAACAGCATGCTTGTAGACCATGCACGTATTTTGAAATAATCAAAAGTTGAAACCACCAGTAGCCAGAAAACTAGCTGTCAATGGAGTCAGACAGGTAGTTTTCTGGCTACTGGTGGTTTGGTCAAATTATTTCACAAAATTTCATGATTTTTCCATGATTATTCAGGGTGTTTTCAAATTCCATGATTTTTCCATGCATGGATTTTTTTAGCAATTTTCCATGTCTCAAGAGCTTGTGAGAACTGACACATGTTCTGGCTCAGAAATAAGTGAATGACTCTCTTATCTGCAAGCCTCGACTCACATCTAGTTCTGGCAGACTGATCAAGGACCTGGCTGAGTATTGAATTCTTCATCTCTGCCATACGCTGTGCTTTTTCCTCCTGCTCCTGTTGGTTTGGCTGTTGTTGATTCTGAAACATAAGTTCACCCTTTGTATACTAATGGTTTGGTACAATAAACTTGGGATGATCCATTGCAAATTGCAAATATAATCTAGGTGTGTCAGGCTATAATTTTCAAAAAAGATTGTACTTTTTGTTTGAAGATATTTCTTACCTTAGCAGACAGTGATTTGTTAACAATTTTGGGCTTATGGGTCCTGGGACCCGCTGTTTCCCATATCAATGAGTCCAACTGCAAACTTATGAGTCCAGTACACTAGAGTGACAGTAGATAGATTCGTACAGTAGACAGATTCGTACACTCGACAGTTCTAGCCCTCTGCTGCCTTTAGTATGCTAATAAAAAGCCCATTAATTACACCAGCAATCAATCACACATTTCTGTCAATCATTTTCAGTGCCGATTTGCGCGTGCATGGCAGTGCGAGAGCTTTGCAGACGACTTTTTCGGGCCACCGAAACAGACATTGTGCTGAATCGTAAACCGTTTTTGTACATATTCAGAATCCGCAACCAATTGAAGGCTTATTTAAGCACCAGATGGTAGGAAAATAATCCTATTTTGTATTTCAGGTACTTACATTTCTGCCCCTTTGCTTATTTCTGTACAATTTTTATCGATTTGCTGACCTCTGGTCGCAGCTGTCATTGAGTGATTATTTCCCTTTGCAACAACAACAAAAACTCAGAGGGAGACCTCATTATTTCAATTTGGTTGACTGCCTGAGACGTTACGGCCAAAACTATATTGTTCGGCAGTTTAGAGTAAAATTGGTTGAATTTTATATATCTTATATTATTTCATCTCTGATTTGCGTGTAAAGTCAGATAAAAAGGTGTACGAATCTGCATACTGTCATGTTCTATTTTTTCCAATTTTCCACCAGTTTAATAATGATAGCCTTCTAGCTAACTGGAAACCCTGAAAACGAAACTAGGTCAGCATAATAAACGAGACATGTGTATTTTCTTGGTTACGACAGATGAAAAGGCTAGTTAAAAAGGTAAGCAAGTTATAATTAGATTACTTGCAAAACTGTACGAATCTACCTACTGCCACTCTATTTTTAATGACAAGTCTGCAATACTATTGCATCCTCTGACTGGATGAAATAAAAACTTTGCATCCAGAGACAAACGTATGCGCAAGCTGGATGTGCAGGTAACAAAATCATTGATGAAATGCTGCATAATCATGACTAATGTGAGATTCATTTGGGTCTTCACTGTCTGCAAAAGAAGCTGTTTATTAAAAGAGCAATCCAGTATACAACGCATTAATCGGCCTTGAAAATCTGTATGATTACGCAAAAATCAGAATGGCTGGCAACCCACAACTGAGTCACTTTAGCGCAAGCATGACCATGAGACATTACACTGGTCAGTGGTCACATCTGTGGTGGCAAACACTTTAAGCCTAAACTGGCTAGGACCGACTTTGTTAGGGTCGAGTCTGTGGGAATCGAATGGGTAAGAGGCCGAGATGTGCAGTATCCATTGTTAAAATTCCTATTCACATCAATCGCGAAAACTGGTGACAATGGCTATCATGAGAAACCTCGTCATATTATTTTGAGAATGTTGAGCCATCCGAAAATGTGTTAATATATCAGTCTTGACGCAAACTTCAAACCACAAAATTACCCCATATTGGCCCTGTAATTCAGCTAATCTGCGAGCTCTGATCGCGTCTAAATCTTCGTCGGCCATTCTTTTGTTTAACTCCCCAGCCCTGACAAGTCTTAACGTCTCCAGTCAAAACGTCCCAAAGTCAAAACGTCCTTATCTCTTACTGACAGCGATAACTGTCTATCTGTCTGCCTGCCTGCCTGCCTGCCTGCCTGCCTGCCTGCCTGCCTGTCTGTCAGTCTCACAGTCTGTCTGTTATGAAATTGAACAGGCGCAGTGGGCGTTGTCAGTCAGGCGCAGTGGCACTGCAATACATGTACATAGGTCATGCATTTCCTTACTAGTAAGGTACATTTTCTAATCTAAGCGTAAGTGTGTTGGTTGACGGCTCAACTAATCGGAACCATGGAAAGCGATAAACCCAATGTATACACATAAATTGAGGTTTCAGCGAGCCACGACGTGCACTTAATTTTGCTGGAATTTAACTATATGAACCTTTGGAAATTTAAATCATTAGGGGATACCTATTTTACACTTGTACTTCAACTTCAATGATTTACTCTTCCACGCCCAAGGTTAGGCATTTACGGATAAGGATGAAAACCGTGCCACCAACGTATAGTGTGTAGTGGAACAAGCACGGTTGATAAAATGGCATAACACCAAACATGTTTTTACACTGTACAGTTCATAGCCTAAAATTTAGGCTTGGTAGGCAGGGAGATACTGGTCTGCCATTTTGAATGTGTCCAGGCTCGGGGCAGTCACAACACTGGTCGGCAGGGCATTCCACTCTGGGATAGTTCTTGGAAAGAACGAGTGTTGGTCTAGACGTTCACTCTGCAGTGGGGTTGGATGAACTTCCAGTCTTTACTCTGCCTGGTGGAACGAATGAGTGCTGGAGATGGCAAATATGATAATTATGGCACTGCAACTAAGCTGTGTACAACCCTGTATAGAAGAATGATGTCTGCTCGTTGTCGCCGGGACTGCAATGAATGCCATTGTAGAGAAGAGATGCTGGTTGAAACACTGTCAGGTTGATGAGGATTAAACGGACGTCCGGCTACGAATCTGGCCGCATTACGTTGCCTGCTCAATCTGTCTAATTTGGGTTTGCTGTTGAGGGTTCCAAATCGATGAGGAATACTCCAGTTTCGGCCGTACATTGGTATCCTGGTTCAGGTGTGGTACTTGATTGTATCGATTCCTGATCTTTGCATCCTTACTTACTTTGATATGCTCTATCCTTGACTGAACTTGGGCATGATTTCAAGTTGCGTTTGATGAACCCAAGTGTCTGCGAAGCTTTGCCTATTGTTATTGATATTGGTGTTATACTTAAGATTGTCACTTAATTCAACGCCTAAATATGGATGATGCTTTACGGTTTCTAAGATCTCACCGTTCATTGTGTAATCAGAACTTTTCTTATTAGGAGAGTTTGAGATATTCATGATAGCACACTTTTTATGTTAAATTCCATCTGCCAGATGTCGCTCCAATATGTATAAGTAGGTTAAGGTCTTTTTGAAGTATTTCTTGGTTACGTTTAGAATTGATCGGACGGTAAATGACGCAATCATCCGCAAACAGGCGAACAGTAGAAGAAATATTATCACCAATGTCGTCTATGTAAAGAAGAAATAAACAAGGTCCGAGGACAGTACCCTGGGGAACTTCTGAAGTTACCGGTGATTCAGCTGATGAAGCGTCTTGCACCACTACCTTTTGGCTACGCCCAGATAAGAAACAGGCAATCCACTGTTTTGTATGATGCAGTATTCCATAGTAGTCTAGTTTGGAAGATAATCGTCGGTGTGAAACTTTATCAAATGCTTTAGAAAAGTCTAAAATAGCCACATCAACTTGCTTGCCAGAGTTTATGTTTTTAGAGAGGTCATCTGTAGTCAGAAGCAGTTGTGTTTCACAATATCGGTTTTGTCTAAATCCATGTTGGCTCTCATTTAAAGCATTATGTGAGTCCAGATTTCTCATGATGTTAGATACTACAATGTGTTCAAGCATTTTGGAAACTACAGATGTCAAGGATACTGGTTGATAGTTGGCCGGCTTTGAACGGTCTCCTTTTTTAATATAGGTACAACATAAACAACTTTCCAATCAGCTGGGACGACTCCAGTATTTAAGGAAAGTTCGAAAATACATTGAAGAAGAGTTGCTACGGTTTTACAATTTCTTTTTAGAATGATGATGGGGATCTTATCAGGGCCGAATGCTTTCTTCTCATTTAGTCGGTTAATGCTGTTCATCACACCTCAATGAGATATAGTAATGTTGTCCATCAGAGCAAATGGGGAACTGCCCTTATCCGGTATATTGGAGAGATTTTCCGTAGTGAAGACTGAAGTAAGTTGGCTGTTTAATAGGTAAAGAGACGTTAAAACTGTTTTTAAATTCTGAGAATCAAGTACCACACCTGACTCAGGATACCAATGAGAAAGTAACAAACCCACAGTTAGACACCACACACGAGAGCCAAGAGGTCAGCCCTTTCCAAGCAGGTGACCACAAGGCACAAATAAACAGACGCGCACAAAGGCATAGCAAACACTAGACAGAAAAAACACATAAAAGATCCACAAAAGAAGTACCGCCTTGGAACGGTCAGTAAAATATTTTACTTGAAGGTTTAAACTGGTTTCATACTTGCACACTCTAGTTTCAGTTCTTTGGTGCATTCTTTGCTTCCAAGGGATAACCTTTTTAAGAACACATTTCACGGCACCAACCTCACCCTTGATTCAGATGTGGATCAATATACATAGATATTTGGTTTGCATGAAAGACCCCTAACTTATCAATGCATCATCTCCCAGAACATATAAATCAAGATATAACAAGGAGATAAAGCAAAGATAAGGACTCAACAGTAAATAAAACTGAATGCTCAGCATAAGAAATCCAACAGGTAAAACCCAGTGGGCCCGAAAAACGGCCAAAGCCACATATAAAAAGTATATTTAGTAATGCGGTCAGAACACATCTAGGCGATATACATTTTTTCAAAAGACATATAAATCATTTCGCAGGGCTGACATAAAAGTCAGGAAGAAATTATTAAAGCCTAGGAAAAGGAACTTACGAAGAGAGATGTACTTACGAAATACGTTATCCATATGGACATAGAATGTTGAGGCCCAAAGGCTTCAGTAGGTTTTTTTTGCGCTGGTATACCAGGCCTGGTATACAAATGAGACAGAGCACTATGTATGTATGTATGTATGTATGTATGTATGTATGTATGTATGTATGTATGTATGTATGTATGTATGTATGTATGTATGTATGTATGTATGTATGTATGTATGTATACTGGCCCACACTTCCAACGCAATTTTTTTCAGGAATGTAACTTTAATTAATATACGAGGTCTTGCCGAAATTATTGTACCGTTCAGGGGTTATTGCAGAAATTCATCCAATCAGGTTATGATTAAAAGAGAGTGATTGACTTATAAAAGTTCAACTTCCATTCCATAAATAAGTGTTTTAATTTTTGATAAAATTGCGTTACAATGGATGAAACAATACAGTATATGTAACATTAAAGGTTCAGGTTGATTTTGCGTTAGAAGTATGGTTCAGTGTATGTATGTATGTATGTATGTATGTATGTATGTATGTATGTATGTATGTATGTATGTATGTATGTATGTATGTATGTATGTATGTATGTATGTATGTATGTATGTATGTATGTATGTATGTATGTATGTATGTATGTATGTATGTATGTATGTATGTATGTATGTATGTATGTATGTATGTATGTATGTATGTATGTATGTATGTATGTATGTATGTATCTATCTATCTATCTATCTATCTATCTATCTATCTATCCCTTCAACTTCGGTTCATTTTAGGCTGATTACCAACAATAATTTAAGGGCAAATTCATGACCCATACCTCCATTTCTGTTTCCATAATTTTGCACTTTTGTCGCTTTTTTACGCTAAATGTACCTGTCTATTTGACAGTTTTTAAAAGAAGTCAATGAACTTTACAGAATAATTACCTTATGTTGTAGTTTAAAGAATAGATTTTTTGGGGAACTGATCTGCAAATGCCAGTAACCATGGCAACCATTTTAAGGCATTCTGCCAGGTAAGCTTTATATACGTGTTTGTGTTGCTAAGCAACAAGCGATATCTCATTCCTTTAACTTTCTGGATATGTTGCTGCATGCATAACAAGTAATGCCACCTTAATTGTGATGTTTGTCCAGCCCACCGGGGTTTACCAGTTGGATTTCTTTTGCTCTGGTATTCAGTTTTATTTACTGTTGAGTCCTCATCTTTGCTTTATCTCCTTGTTATATCTTGATTTATAGGTTTTAGGAGATGATGCATTGATAAGTTAGGGGTCTTTCATGCAAACCAAATATCTATGTGTCTTGATCCACATCTGAATTAAGGGTGAGGTTGATGCCGTTAAACCGGTTTAAGCCCTCCAGTAAAATATTTTACTGACCGTTCCAAGGCAGTACTTCTTTTGTGGATCTTTTATGTTTTTGTTCTGTCTTGTGTTTGCTATGTCTTTGTGCGCGTCTGTTTATATGTGCTTTGTGGTCACCTGCTGGGTAAGGGCTGACCTCTTGGCTCTCGTTTGTGGTGTCTAACTGTGAGTTTGTCACTTTCCCATTGGTATCCTGGGTCAGGTGTGATACTTGATTGTATCGATTCCTGATCTTGCACTCTCATTTATTTACATGGTACAAACTCTTACATTATAAGGAAATTTCCCCTATTTATTGGATGACCCTCGTACACAGTGTATATCCTGATGAGTATCGTAAAATTATTCTGTTATTCAGATATTCACAGTTGCGACTTTTTCTTTTCTTTTTTCATTGTGAACTTTTTTTCATATATATACTCTGCGGTTTCATGCGTCAATATTAAGGGTTGTGTTCATATGGGTGCCCAATAAGAATATACACAAAAAGTATGTGAGTAGGATCAGGAAATACCACAATCACGCACTGCAGACCAACCCACGGCACCGTGAGGATGAGCCACAGAACATTTATAGTAAAATACACCTGTAAGACAATACATCTACATGTAATAGCAAAGCAACCAGCTTTCTTTTTCTCTTCAAGATGATTGCAAAACTAGAATGCACACAAAGTAATGCATAACGAAACAAAGACAAACGCAGAACTCCCACAAACAATGAGAAGTATATCAAACAATAGATTAACAACAACAGAACCACCACCTTAGAACGGACAGCAGTCTAAGCCACCGGGGGGGGGGGGGGGGGGGGGCTCAAATGCATTTTTAGTGGCGCTAAATCTTCGTCCTAGATTCTGTTGTTGCTAAACACAAAACTGTTAAGCTCGCGTGGAGGCCCCCTAACTAATGCAATGTATCACCACAGAGGCACAATCAACTCATAATTAACGACAACCATCAGGCACCAACCAACGGATTAAAGCTTTACACCAGGGCCGTCATTTAGTCCGAAGCCTGATCCACCGTCGTGCAATTAAAGAGAAAACCATAACTATCAACCGTGATTGGGTTCACAACCAGACATGTAGACTGTCGCATGATATCCATATTATATCCCACTCTTTTATAACGTTTAATAATCTTTTTAAATTGATCACTAAAATTAGGCTTTCCAACAATTCTTTTAAATTTATTGTATCTAAGTCATCAACATGAGAACATACTCTTGCAAAACGAATAAGCCTGCGAAATGTATACACCATAGGAAAGGGAGCGAGGAACATCTTCATCAAGAAAGGGAAAATTAACTATTTCAGAATTAAAATAAGTAAAGTAAGTAAGGGTGCAAAGATCAGAAATCGATACAATTAAGTACCACACCTGACCCAGGATACCAGTGGGAAAGTGACAAACTCACAGTAGACACCACAAACGAGAGCCAAGAGGTCAGCCCTTTCCCAGCAGGTGACCCCAAAGCACATATAAACCGACGCGCACAAAACACAGCAAACACAAGACAGAACAAAAACATAAAAGATCCACAAAAGAAGTACTGCCTTGGAACGGTCAGTAAAATATTTTACTGGAGGGCTTAAACCGCTTTAACGGCACCAACCTCACCCTTAATTCAGATGTGGATCAAGACACATGGATATTTGGTTTGCATGAAAGACCCCTAAAGTCGTCCCGTTTATCATTAATTTTGGTTGAATCTATGCCATTTGTAATGGACACGTCTAAGCCCAATGTCGTATGTACATAAGCACTTTGGTTAGACTTAGACTAGACAAAATGTTTTATAATTTTGTAGTGTTTTCGACTAGTTTACATGCATTAAAGTTGCACTAAAATAAATGACATGTATGCGTACGTACATACTGCTTCATTGCATTCAACCATCAATACATGCCTAGAAGCATGTTAAATGTGTCCATCCATCCACCCATCCAACCATCGGTCGGTCTGCCTATTTTTACGTGAGGACAGATGGACGGACAGTTGCACGATCATGCGAACAAATGCACACAGCCAATTATGCACGAATGTGCAATACATGTGCACAGGACACACAATGAATATATGAATTTTTGCACACGATGTGTCGATTTTATACTGGTAAGTTACTAAAACAAGGCCATTGATATCAGAAACATCGTAAAGCATTTTCTAAATTCTACAGAAGACACTCAGAGTTGATCGTTAAATACAATGTTGGCTTGAAAATTCTTCTGCAACAAGGCATATCAAAGCCAGCACTTTATTGTGATTTAGTTTATAAATTCAAAACAATTGTTGGAAAGCATTGTTTTCCTGATCAGTTCAAAAAAGATTATCAAGTATTATAAAAAGTGGGAAACATCATGGATATTATGCGACAGTCTATTAAAATACATTATTTAATACATCACTCAGATGACAAAATGCAATTAACCGTATAAATCCGGAGTGCAATACAAAGGGGAAACATATACAGTCCAGACCCTAGTCACTCATCCACTAAGAGATGTACAGGTATGCTCAGATTTCACTGTGTGAGTATGTGAGGACTGGGGTTTCATAATTAATCTGTACATATAAAATCTAACAGTTTAACACTGAGTGTACAAATATGCAAATGATACTGTTATATTGTGGAATTAGTTACCAGAAACTACAATAAAAAAGTAAGTGAGTATGATCAGGAAATACCACAATCACAAACTGCAGACAACCCCTTGGCACCGCGAGGAAGAGCCGCTCAACCATCACGAGACACCAGGAAGACAAATTAAGCAAAGCAATCAGCTCTCTCTTCCCCATCAAGATGATTGCAATACTAGAACGGACATAAAGTAACATACAACAAAACATAGAACAATTACAGACTCACACAATGGGAGTAACAATAAACAAAAAGTCAGCAACAACAGAACCACCGCCTTAGAACGGACAGCAGCCTAAGCCACCGGGGGGTTTAAATGCATTTTACTGGTACCAAATCTTCGCCCTAGATTCTGCTGTTGTTGAAGTACAAGAAATGTTCAGCTCGCATGGAGGCTATCTAACTGATGCAATGTATCATCATGGAGAAACACTCTAATCAAAATAACACACCATGATGAAACAAAGAAAAGGGCTCATGACTCATAGATAGTCAGAGCTAAGAAACCCTCAAGTTGAGCCACGGTGGGTCCAGCTACAGATAAGCATCAGGCACCGACCCACCGATTAAAGCTTTACGTCAGAGCCGTCATAGAGTCTGAGGCCTGACCCACCGTCGTGCAATTAAAGAGGAAACCATAGCTATAAACCGTGATTGGGTTTAAAACTAGGCATGCAGACTGTCGCATGATATCCAAGTTATATCCAACCCTTATATAACGTTTTACTATCTTTTTGAATTGATCACTAAACCTGGAGAGTTTGGACAGCTTCAAGTTAGCTGTTCAACCACCAACACCTAGACATTGTAAAGTGTAAATACACGTTGGTTTTTAATCTTCACCGAGTTCATCTTATTTGGACTGTCTGACACCGCACATGCACAATTTTAAACCCCTGTCGATGATGTCTGCCTAGCGGATTTGGACAAGTATCCTCATCGAAGTTGAAGTTGATACTGTCACTTAATAGTAGTCTTGATATTTATATTGCAAAACAAATGCCATCAAAGAACCCCAGGGGGGTACTCTAATTTTTTCCGATTACGTAGGCTCGGACCCAGCATCTACCGTTCACCCCCAAAAAATATCAGGAATTTCAAGTACCCCAAAAAAATATTTGAAATTTTAGCAACCCCAAAAATATCCCAATTCTGTAACTTGACCTTAAAAAAGACCCTAAATTGCATAGAAATGACCCTCAAACTAGCCCAATTTTGTGATGACCCCCAAAAAATATCCACAAAATCTTCATACCCAAAAAATATTCATTTTTCGTAAAACCCCAAAAAATATTGAAATTCAGAATTTGAACCAAAAAAATGGTCCGAGCCTAGGTATGTGTGAAAATATCAGAGTACCCCCCTGGGCAAAGAACATTAGCGGGCAGGAAAAGTAGACGACAAAAGCTGTGACTGGATGGCTAAGATTGACTGCTTTAATTATAGGAACGAATGGGGAGGAAATGGAATATAAGGTTTTGCATGAGATATATGTATGTTAATTGTGGAATGACGAGGGGATAGTGTTTGTGTATAAAGTGGTGAATGTTTGTTTGTTTGTTTGTTTGTTGCTTTACGTCCCAAGTCAACGGCTATGGTCATTGCGGGACGGTCACTTCACCTAACCACACTTTTTCCTGGGCAGGCTTGAGCAAGCGGTTAACCAGTAATTCGTGCACATACTTTCGCTTGTAACTGACAACAGCCCTTCTTGAATTAATCAGCGGAAGGGATGAGAATGACCGTAGAAATAATTTCATGATCAATCTCCACGAAAGTATGGGACCGGACCGGGATCGAACTCATGACCCCTGGATCTGCAGTCAGACACGCATCTATAGCCAGACACATTACCGACTGCGCTACGCGGCCCGGCTTAAAGTGGTGAATGGGGATGGGTGGAATGACGAGGAGATTGCGTGGTGTATAGTGGTGAAGGGGAGGGGTGGGGTCAATGTTATTATTTATTTAATTATTTATTTATTTTTTTTTTTTTGCTTCTTGATGAAATTTTTGGTGTTGATGATGTAATCGCCCACCCATCATTTAATAAGAGGCCAATCCTGTGTTCATCGCAGTGCGCGAAGTATTCTATTCTATTCTACTGTCAGCGAGTCTACACCCAATAACACATCAGGGGCGGACTTGATTTACCAATTTTTAGAGTACTCTGCGTACGCCAGAACAGTCACATAAACAAGTAAAACTGGGCACTTTGGAGTACTCCGGAATAAATCAAGCGATGCAAAAATTTCCACACATGCTGGCAGTGCTCCGCCATCTTGTTTTGGAACAGGTCACGTGACTGTTCTGTCTACACCACCTCGGAATACGGAGTACTCCCGCGTACGCCAGCACAGATGTTCCAGCACACTTGATTTGTGTTCTGCCTGTTCGGAGTGGAAGGAGTAAAGAGGAATCCGGGACGTTTCGCCCCCAAACCATTTCCTCCCCTAGTCGTTTCGCCCCCAAGACGTTTCCCCCCTGGTCGTTTCCCCCCTAGTCGTTTCGCCCCCACAAGTCGTTTCGCCTCACTAGTCGTTTCGCCCCACTAGTCGTTTCGCCCCTTATATATTAGACTGGCTCCTGTCCATAAAACAATTTTTCACCAATGTGTGATATCATAAACTTGTAGCTAGTCTAACTCTGATGGCTCTGTTTTATGGTCCATAAAACAGAGCCATCAGAGTTAGACTAGCTACAAGTTTATGATATCACACATTGGTGAAAAATTGTTTTATGGACAGGAGCCAGTCTACTTATATATGTATATTATATATAAGAAGTTCTGGCGTGCCTAATCTGGGTCTTAACTGTTTGCAAACGGCAAAAATCGCCGCTAGCAATACAGTTAAAACGTGTTTTAAGGTGTACCACTTTATAATGTTTTGGTGCTTAAAACTTGCATGCACAGCAATTTAGTTGGACTAGAGGACTATCTATCGCCCTCATCTACGTTCCTGCTTTAGGAATATGAGCAGCCTGCTCTGGAGAGACTGCAATTAGGCACAATGTTCCAATTTGGGCGAGCCGGTACCAAACACAGAGGCTTGAAGTTATGATTTTTGTGTGATTTTAGGCCTAGGGGACGTGATACATGCTTTGAAATATCAAAAGTTCGACTAGTTTAAAGATCTGAAAAAAGGATCAAGTCGAGTATAAGAAAAATGCTTTTACTATGAATCACTTTGGTCAAAATTTTCATTTTTTTTTTCATTGGCTTTTATTTTCTCGAAATTTTTCGAAGGAATTAAAGAGAAGGTCCCTAAGTATCAGAAAGGTAGCAAATTTTCATAAATTCGAGCACATGTGGTACCAAAGAAAAGAAAATCGAGTTTGAATTTCAGTGCATGTTTCTGACTGCATGATTTTCAATCCTGTAGAATACTTGTGGAGGGAAACTGAATAAAATTAAGCAAAATTCAACGTGTTGACGAAAAAGGGAAACTTAGCATTTTCTGCTTGTATGTTGTTGTTTTTCTATAGAAATAGACTCGGTCTTAGCTAAGTTATTAACTTAAATGCCTAATATGAATCTTGCACAGGGAGCAGACTCACGGTGGTGTTTTATCAGGTCAAGCTCAAACAAGCATGCTCAGCTACTTGGGCTAGTTAAAATACTGAAATTTCGCGTCTCGCTAGTTTAGCTATCGAATTTTGCAGAGTGCGAATAACGAAGGCGCTGACCAGACTGCGCCGATGCGGGACAGTTCTGCCCCTTTGTTTTTCGCATCCAACAACATCGTGTTTTCTCGCATGTTGCCTCATTTTTACGGCGGCTTGCCGCCGTTCTAATATCGCTTTAGATCTAAATATTTCACCAATCAGAAGCATTTTTAAATTGTAATATTCATCACACCAACTGGAAAAAGATGCTCTCATTGGTTGATACTCTGAATGTCCATACAATCTTATTAAACATGAAACTAAACTTGAAAACATACATCTAAACAGCAGAGAACCAGTCTGTGCACTGGGTCTAAAAATGCAAATGCATTAACGACCTAATCTCGAATATAGGTCAACCCCCGATGTACAGCATTGTAAATTGCTGTCACTATCATTGTTTACATGCCTTGCACACAGTAAAGAAGTGCATTATAAAATAACCCACTAAATCCGAAAGGACTTTACACTAATGTCACGCTATTTAAATAAATATTTGTTACTTTTCTAATTCCCATATCTGGACATGATTATAGTCTGTTTCATATATTTCGACAATAGTCTTTTTTTTGGCTGTTATACGGTTATATTCCCAATGCCAAAACGTTTCTTTTCTCCTATGTTCGGATGAAAAAATCCCAATTTCAAGTCGGAAAATATCAAAGACAAAATCATCGTTTTGTGGAGTAAATTGTGTTTAAAATTGTTTATTTATTTGGGTTCCCGTTCGGACATTTTCAACGACTATCGGCATATCAGTCGTGCTATTACAATGTAAATCCTCTCGTTGCATTATAAGGGCCCAAGGGTGTTGTGCCCTCTAACGATCGGCATATCAGTCGTTGTTTACTTCTTTACTTCAACAGGTAATTTCCCCTGTAAGTACAACAATCAATTAAAACTTGTTCTCCGGATGCATAAAAAGATAAATACCAACTAGCTGATACCATTAGGTAGCTTAATTTCGTGTGTAAGAATGGAGATGTAAATGATAAAAGCTAGATGTTATTTTGACTATCTTAACTGTCTCTTGTCTATCACACCTTAAGGAGCTGGTACTTTGGTGTAAGCTTCTGTAGTACGAAGTGCCCCATCCCACTTCTTCAGTTTTTCTAATTTATTCGCATTTTATGTTGGCTTGGGAAAGAGCTGGGTGAACGAAAGTCATAATGTATACGGGAACCCCTGCCAAATGTTTGTTCAGTGTGTTGACTTAGTCATTTTCATGCAAATGATATAAAGGGAAGCCCCGCTCAGATTTGTTTAGGGTGGGTCTGCAGAATCACTTTAAGCAGTTAATATGAAATCAAAGCCTACTCTGCGCTTTCAAAATGCTTAGCTGTCGGAATTTTCGTGGGCCCATGTACCCTCTAAAAATTGTGCCCTCTACATTTTTCCCTATGTACCCTCAAAATATGAGTGGTAGCCCTCGTAATATTCAACATTGCGCAGTCTCATATAATACATCATGCAAGTTAACATTACAGCTAAATTCAGATTAAATATGATGTGTTTTATGATTTGACAATATAGCTAACAACACTAAAAATTCTCAATTGTAGGCGTTGAATGCGTAAAATTATAGTTTTCTTTGAAATAAACCATTGATAAGCCACTGTAAAACTGTAAAAGTTGAGGACAAAAAAGACAAAAACCGTTGTCAGAGCTGTTTTCTGGAAGTCGGGCCTGGACCACCCTGGCAAAAATTCCTGGATCCGCGCATGGGTCAGCCAGCATCCAAACTCGAGCCACTATTGGTCTGCCAGCAAAATGTCATTCGGATGGCGTTTCAGTGGCGGGCCGATAATGGCCCGATTGTACGTGCTTACTTGGTGTCGATCAGTTTTGAATCATATATGTATTTATTCCTCGATTCTGGCTATATTCTTTTCTGGTGTTCGTTTTTTTTCGTTCGTTTAATTTATCATTAATTTATTGTCAACACCCCCCATTTTCCTAAAAACTTAGGACTTAAAACATTGTTCCCAAACCCTTGCTGGTGAATGCTTAAAATTTAAAAAAAAAAGATTCAGATGCATATCGCTAAGCGAAAAGAGTTAGATGTACACAAAACCAAGCAAAAGAGAGACAGAAACAGGACCACAACTTCGCTGGTTTTAGATTCCAGTATGCAAAGGGGTAGATGGGAATTTCGTCTAAACCAGCGAATTTGATTGCGTTTATCGTCAGTATTTGAGAGCCGCCGAATATCTTTTTTAAAGATATTTCTTGTTTTATATGTTACGGTATTGCTACCCATGCAGATCTTAGTCTTTGAGGCCTTATTGGTTATACACACTTAAAACAATACATCATAGGTCCAAAGAAGGAAACATTTTAATGTAATGATATTTTAAACATGTGTTTTGGATGCTCAAAAGAACCGGCTCATTGCTGTTTCTAGATACAATGTAGCTTATAACTTTTTAGTACCCACAACAATGTTTGGGTTGGGCAAGACCAAAGCTTTTATGCATTAAAGCTAATGATTCATTCCATGTTTTTTGCATTGACGTTAATTATTTATGCAAGAAAATAAATACGGAATTACTGTTTAAATCAAAACCTAAGCCTATAGCCCCACTAGATAGCTGCGTATACACGCTTAATCATCGTACACCTTCATATATATCTGAACTGAAAATTCCTATGTCGCAAAGGTGGCATAATCCAACGGCTATTGTATGTATGCAAACAGCGAATCCTCTGACGAGACTGCGCAGGCTCGTCTGAGCGCTCACTATTCACACATGCGATGAGTACCAACATTTTATGAACTGGCTCATTTAAATTCAAATTATTAATCCTCTGTATGCAACTTCTTAACCTGCACTTTTGGAAACATGAAATGCCGCATAATTTGACATTTTATCAGGGTCTTCACTGTTTCTTAATAATTGGTCCGAGGTAAAGACAAAAATGATCTACAGAGAAAGAAAATAAACATTTATTTGTTGTATACATTGTTCGTGAAATTTCAGCATTTTTTGTCACGTTCAATTAAGGCTGACACGCGACAATAAACTAATCGATTAATTAAATATTGATAATCGTTCACAGGCTTTGATAATCCAATTATCGCTGTTGTTGAGTTGAATGGATTATCTTAATGACTTGTCCGCCCGAGAAGTGACACTTTTGATGGCTACTATTTTGTTAATATTGGTTTGACCCTACCGAACAGTAACGACTCTGAGAAGACACTGCAATCTGCAATGCCTCGCCTTGATATTCACTTAATCTAATATAAAATAATAAAGTATCAATGCAACCATATATGACGTGTAGAATGGCATGTCCATGAGAACATAAAGAAATTGGTTTTCGTTTTTTCGCAAAACGATAAATGCGCTGATCAGACTGCTCGACTTTTGTATGCAAAAAACAAGGGCATATATCAGTCTTCACAACTGAGCAGTCTGATCAGTGCCTTTCTTGTTAGCTGTCTAGAAATAGCAAATAGCTTTTGTCAGGACGTGGCTAGTTTAAGCCTTTGTAAGTAGGTATGAAGATATTGGCCAATATTTCGTCTGAGCCTTCATCTGCTATACGTAGTACAGCAAATACTGTGTCCAGATTTTGCAGATGCACTGGCTCGTCTGAGCCTTCGCTGCTCGCCGATGCAAAATTAAAATCTAAAATCTCATACAATGTGTATGACAGTCCAAATTGAAAGATATCAAACTTTTTCAATGAAATGTGACCATCGGACCAGGGTTTCCCCAAATATAATATCTTTTGCGTGTAGTGAGGAGACACGTACCGGTCCGATTCCACACGTTGTGGCGACGGACCTTGATTCTGACTGTCTGCAAACATTCTTTTGATTATTTTATCAATTTTACAAAATAGGGACATCTCTGAATGTTATACGCCACATGACGCAACACCTGATCTGGGTCTGCAATGTTCGCCAAGTCAGACAAACTGCAAACACCGAGAAAGACAACATCCTGTAACCGATGTGAAATGATTTTGATCCAGATAAGCCCCTGTTTCTCGTGTCTAACCTGAGTCAAACTTTTTGCACTTTGTAAGTCAGCACGTGGCAAAAGTCTCCACCATCGGCGGTCCGGGATAACGGTCAAGCTGAATGAGCATGGGTGTATATACACATGTGTCAAGAATAATTTTCACATTAAAATTCTTAGGTCGGTAGAAATCTCGGTGGTCCAATTGGTGAGTGAGTTTGTGTTAAACGTCCCACCAACAGCTGAGGTCGTGTGGAGATATGGCCACGACTTAGAGACTTGTCCGGCAGACTGGAAGAGCTGGGGATCGAACTCAGGACCCCTGGGTATAAAGCGAGCGGATTATATATCCACTACAACACAATGGCTATATATATGGTTATGGACATGAATGGTTCAACATCTACATCTAATTGTTGAGATTCATTCTGTCACCATTGATCATTATGGACCGAATTGTCAAGTGGCCCTATCAACAACACCCCCCCCCCCCCAAAAAAAAAAAAAAAAAAAAATGATTTTTTTTGTATTTTGTTTAAACAATAATTTACCATGCATCTTTATGTTAAATTTCTATTAAACATATCAAAAGTATTCTGCGGCATACTGGGGTATCCTGCAGTAATCAGACCGACCCCGCCCATTCACCCAGTCTGCATGTCCATCCGTCCGCCCATCCATCCACCCACACTTCCACCTAGCTATCTATGACAAATAAATCATTAAAATATTTGGGGGCGAAACGACTAGGGAGGAAATGGTATTGGGGGGCGAAACGACTAGGGTATTGGGGGCGAAACGACCAGGGTTGAAAATAGAGGCGAAACGACTAGGGGGGAAACGACTAGGGGGGAAACGTCTTGGGGGCGAAACGTCTTGTTACCTAAAGAGAACCTGTAAGCATCCGACATTTTGTGATTCCCATATCAACTGTCTCTGAAGTTCGTATGGGAATCACAAAATGTCGGATGCTTACAGGCACATACCTACTACAGTCCAATAAACACAAGTTCAGTAAATCAAACGAGAGTGCCACTTGTAAATGTTGTGGTCTGGGTGACGAGGACGTGATACATATGCTCTTAGAGTGCCCTGCTTTATATGTTCAGAGGAAACAGTACTTTTCGAATGTCAAATCGATGGTGTCAGACTGTATAGGACTAGGGCAATGGGAAGAAACTTTTAATAATAAAACAAATTTAGTCCAACTGATTCTTGACAGCTCCAAGTTGCCAATTTTCCATAATAAACCAGAGTATCTCAAAATCGTAAGAGCAACAACTGAATTATGTCACAATCTGCATGTGGCAAGGCTTCATAAACTTAACGCTTAATCTACAAATGTCGCGGAGCGAAGTACAGTGTCTTCAACCCTCGTGTATATACGACAGTGTTTTATGTGTTTACTCTACCAAGTGTATATAGTCTTCAAGCCCTCATGGACTTTTAATTTTTAATAAAGTATAACTTTTACGTTCACTCAAGAAGATTTACAGACTTTCGTCTGGTGTTCCTTACTGGAAGCTAATACAGATACAAGAAGAAGAAGAAGAACAGCTAAATCAAGTCTGCCCCAGAATGGCTAGCGAATCATCGAAAAATTGGTTGGATTTGTTGACAAATTTACAGATGGTTATCGATCAGGTTGAAGGTATATTAGTGAAAAGTATAAATCCTAACATCTGTATCAGTTATTTACATCTTTATTCGCTGGGCAGGCCAAAATCTACAATTGTCATGCATTTTCGTGATTGCACAATATTTTGTATGCAACAAGCATTAGCTTTCGTAAAATATTATGGCACAACTTTTTATGTGTGGTGCTTCTGAAATCTTACAGGTGGAATACTACAGTAAAGATAAGAAAGAAAAAAACCTCATTAATTGGGGTTTATGACCTGAGAACAATATCAACAATATTTGTAAAGTTTTTTGTAAAAAAGTTAGGAATGATGCATATGGAAAACACCATATGCACCATTCCTAACTGTGTTTTCAAGTTCGGCAGTTAGAAATTTACTGGATCTGCACATGAAATTTGAATATGAACATCATTTTTTCAGGAGATTTTCTGCCCTTCTCTAGTGGTTGAATTTCAGCCCCATTCCCAATCGAAAATATAGCCACATTTTTCCCAATACCATGTCTGTTTTTACAAATTAAGAAAAGTGAAAAAAAATTTTTTTTTTACTCATTTAGAGACTACTACTACTAATGAGAAACAATGACCTATCTATCTATCTATCTATCTTTACTGGTTCGCTCATATATGAGCATTACACCAGGGAGTGCGAATTTGGAAATTTTGATAAAATAAAAAAACAAAAAACACAAAAAAACAAGACAACACAAAAAAACACAAAAACTTTTGGCTGAATTTTAGTTTAAATAAGGAGTGCCCTAAACTCCTCTGTGGACTGGGCATTTGCCACAGAAGGAGGCAGACTATTCCAATGTGGAATAGTACGGGGGAAAAAAGAATTCTTCAGGGCATCACTGTATGTCTGGTGTCTGCGGTATTGTGCACTATGTGATGACCTGGTAGTTTTCAAACTATGAGCAGGGGTCATATACTTGTCTTTTTCAATAGACACTGCTCCACAATGAATCTTGTGAAAGAGAAGCAAGGAGGACTGGTCCCTACGGGCCTCAAGAGATGGCCAATCAAGCTCATCGAGCATTTCGCCGACGCTACTGGTGTTTCGCCATCTCCTGCAGGTCCAGCGGGCTGCTGTCCTCTGAACTTTCTCAATCTGATTAATCTGAAGTTTCAAGTGAGGGCTCCAAATGGGTGCTGCATACTCTAGTTTAGGCCGAACCAAAGTTTTGTATGCAACTTCCTTTGTACTCCTAGGTGCAAAAGCCAAATTCCTGCGAAGGAAACCAAGTGTCTTAGTTGCTTTGGAAGAGATTTCAGAGACATGCTGACCCCAATCCATGTTATCTGTAATAGTGATACCAAGGTATTTTGCCGACTGAACATTTTCCAAAGTTTGATTGTGTAGTGAGTAGTCGAAAAGAATTTGTTTGTGATGCTGATGCCGAGTCACTCTCATTGAGTGACATTTGGCTACGTTAAATTTCATTTGCCAATCGGCTTCCCACTGTCCTAAGCTGGTGAGGTCTTCTTGCAAGGTCAAACAATCCTGAAGTGAATGTATATTCCTATACAGGACACAATCGTCTGCGAACAGGCGAACAGAAGACCTGATGTTATCCGGCAGATCATTTATGAAGAGGAGGAACAGGACCGGACCTAAGACCGATCCCTGGGGCACGCCGGATAGCACTGGGACTGGATCTGAGGCTTGGCCATCTAAAACAACTTGTTGAGTGCGCCCGGAGAGCCATGAGTTGATCCACTTGTGGGTGGATCCTCTAATCCCATAATATTCCAATTTGTGTAATAGCCTCCTGTGTGGAACCTTGTCAAAGGCCTTAGCAAAATCCATTATGATTAGATCTGTCTGTTTGTGCCCACGATTCACAGCCCCATCCAGGTTGCTGATGATATCATGCAAAAACTGGACCAACTGGGTTTCGCAAGACCTCTGACTTCGGAAACCATGCTGACAGTCAGCAAGTATGCTATCTAAGGCTATGTGTTTGTTGATGTTGCTGACTAAAATATGCTCTAGGGTTTTGCAGCAGATGCATGTGAGCGACACCGGCCTGTAGTTAGCAGCATCATATTTTTCACCCTTTTTAAAGACCGGAGAAACATTTGCTTGTCGCCACTCATCTGGTACCTCGCCCCGAGCTAAAGACTCATTGTAGATGAGTGCCAGTATTGGAGAGATCTCATTGCATATTGACCCATATCAGAATCATGTTTAAACACTTGTGCTTAAGTGGTATGCTTGGCATAATACAATCTAAAATAACTTGATTTTGAGGATATATTTTGCTACCCTTGTTTTGTTCTATGTCGTTAATTTCTCCCAATTTTGATGTTAAGTCAATCATTTTTTCCCAATTTTGGCCAGGGGCCTTTTCCCAAAATTGCTGGAAAAAGCTCTGTTTTTCCAGAATGCAACTGTAATGATAATTAAGATTTCCTTTTCAACAAAGACTATTATACATGCATACATTTATGTTTTTGGAGTTAAAAAAAAAAATTTTGAACGTAAAATTGTAAATAAATCAGAGCCATCAGTTTAACCATATGATTTGTGTGCTCAAAAAAGCTGTCTAATTTGAGATAGTTTTTTTGAGTACCCACAACATATTATGCTTTGGTTGAGAAATGAGAAAATAAAGAGCTAAGTGCATTTTAAATATATAATAACGGGCTATTTTTCCCCCTATGAGGCAAAAAAATAAAAATGGCTTCTTATTAGTTTATTAGAACAATAGCCCAAGTGTAAAAGTCTGGTATTAATTTGACTTTTACTGTTGCTATGGTAACAAAAATGACCAGCATAATAGGCTGAAAATAGGAAAGTGACCATTTTGGAGCAAATTTGAGACATTTGACAGAGAAATTAACATAGAGCACAAACAAATACCAAAAAGATATTTCAACAGATGATAAGGATTATCACGGCACACAACATGTTAAATTGTTTATTTGGTATTTAGCTGTGCTGATATCTAATTCTTAATAAATCAGTCTCCAAAAGCCTTAAAGAGACTGAGTCTGCAACTTTTCGAAATTTTTTATTTTCTTTTTAAATCATTTGTAAAAGTAGAATTAAGATATGTTTTCACAATAAAGCTGTTCACTTTAGCTGAAAACTGCACGGAAAAGTGAATTATCTTATAAAACAGGTGTGTTTTTCTCTTGTTGGTAATTATTTGCGCCCCTCCAATAATTATAGACAGTTAATTTTAACATAAATGCTGTTGTTTTGATACTGATAATTTGTTAAGATTTACGAAATTGGTAAAATGTATACCTGAATTTTAGTTTTTTTACAGTGTTCTTGAAAAATTGGTAAAATGTATACCTGAATTTTAGTTTTTTTACAGTGTTCTTGAAAAATAGAAACATTAGTTTTAAAATTAAAAGATCAAAAGTTACAGACTATGCAGCTTTAAATCTGGTCCAAAACGGCAATTTCTCTATTTTAAGCCAATTTTGTCAGCCATTTTTTATTACCCTTGCAACGGTAAAAGTTTAAAAAAAAACTTGGGTTATTCTTCTAATAAACCAATAAGAAGAAATTGGTGAAAAGCAATGCTCGGTTTTTGGCTCCAGAGGGGGCCAAATTAACTCCTGAAATTAATGCACATAGCTCTTTTTCATTTAGTACGCACTCTTATCTTATCAGATCTGACAGCTCTTGTTTGATATATAATTTATTTGCAGATGGTGAAGCTGACAGGAAGTCAACACAAGAGTTTGATAAAACAGCCTATTGGAAGAAACTAGGTCAGTGTTATATCAAGCTACTCGATAGGAGTATGTGATTATACCCGCACCAACAAAGTTGAAACAGGTGTATATCATAGGTCTAGATAAACACAAATTTTGAGTATAAAAAACTGTGATTATTTTTTTTCCATCAGTTTAACATGTGTTTTGGGTGCTCAACATTTTTAAAGTATGAACTTCTTTAACCATTCACCTGGTACGAAAAAATTGCATCTGAAAATGTTGTCTGCTGAAGTCGTCTGCTGCATGTAAATGCTTACACCAAGCCACAGACTAATTTCGGCATACAAACAAACAGTGTGGACCCAGATCAGGCTGCTCCTACGGGAGGATGAAGTCATCTGCTGCATGTAAATGCTTGTTAACATCAAGGACTAATTTTGACATACTGACTAACAGTGTGGATCCTAGATGAGACTACTCTAGTCTGATCTGGGTCCACACTGTTTGCTACTGAGATGTTTTAAGTGAACTAGCTGATGAAACAGCAGATGATATTTAGTAGTGATTAGCAGCCGAAGAGTTAAAGCATGTGGTAGTTCTAGTTTGTAGTGAAGATCTTTACAACAAAGAATTTTTTGAAAAAGTTGATTTTGAAAAAAAAGTCAGCAGATGACAATAAAATCATGAAAAATACCCAGCATGCAAAGAGTTATAATTTCTTTTCAGGTGATGTGTTTAAGGCCCTCTCACATGAAGCCACCAAGCTGTCTATTGTCTATTCCAAGCCTCCACTACCTTCGAATCAGGTACCACCTATTTTTTGCTGTCTTAACCAATTATACACGATAGATTTTTCCTTCTGGTTTGATGCAACAGATTTTGGATGGTCTGGGGTCAAAGGCAGAGCCTCGTTTCTGACGAATTGTTCTGGTCCTCGGCCCTCGGGCGGGATTTCCTTGTCTGCATGTCCCACAACAATACACACGAAGGATACTCTCAATCTCATCTAATATTATAACCATACGTCCAGATTTTTATTAAGGAAATTTTATTTGTGTAACATTTTAATTATTTTCTAAATCATTAATTTAAACATGTGTTTTGGGTGCTCAAAAGAACCATCTCATTGAGACGGTTCTTTTGAGTACCCACAACATAATTATGTCATTGGTGGGAAATATATATTCTGTATATGAAGGCTGAAAAAACCGCCTTCATTTACCTCACGACAAAAAGAATTCAGACAAAAACCATACACAATTTGCAGCTCGCATCAGCTTAGATAAGAAGTTAAAAGACCAGAGTGGAGCACTACATTCTCCTTTTTTTCACTATTCTATACCATAAAAGCACTGAATGGAAAACTTAGGTTTTTAGGCTGTTTTTTCCAGCCTCCATATGCAGAAGGGGAAAGAGCCTCATCATAAGATTTCCTTATCAGAGCTGATGGTTTTGTTTATGTAGTTTCCTACCCGTGTATGTTTGGGATATAAGAAAATTTCTCATCTAGGGGCCTGCTCTGTATACCTATATATCTTTCAGGAATGTGAGAGTTTGTTGAAGTCTGTGGAGAAGGTTGTGTTGTCAATGGTGTCTGTCTTCTACTCTCTGCCAAAGTCACAAGGTAAGATTTTTATTGAGACTCCTCACAAGAAAATTTGATTCTGGTGTATTCAGACAACAAAGATGCAGACCAGCCTGTTTGAATAATAATTACACAGGCTGGTCTGCACCTTTGTTGTCTGAATGCACCAGAACAGAATACCAGCCTGTGCATTCACACAGTATGATCAGCGGCTTTGGAATTGGCTCTCCGGACATTTTATATGCTTTGGTCGTGTACATCTCCCTATCCATCCCGTAGCAATTACTTGTGCAGATAAATTTTTCAGCTGTTTTCAGGGACCAAGCAGGCCCAGAATTTTAGGAAGAAGTGACTTCCACCTGCAGGAAAATTAGGGAGAAGTGACAGTCAGATAGGGAGAAGTTATAGCGCAAAATTACGGCATTTTCTGTCAATTTAGAAGCAAATTACCCATTACACATACTAATGCCATTTAATGGAAGGAGAAACACGATGCAAAAACGACGGAAAAACGACGAATTTTTTTTTTTTTTCTTTTTTTTAAGGAGACTCCCACTTCTCCCTGGGCCCCATTTAGGGCGAAATTTCGGCCCGTAGGGCGACTATTTCGCCCTAGTCGCCCCCTAGCTTGATCCCTGTGTTTTCATCCAAATTAACTGAGACTTACCGCAATTGATGACTATTTCTGTGACAGATTTTTTTATGCTGGTCACTTTAAGAAGGGCAAAGTATAGTGGCTTAGTTGGTAGAGTGTTAGACTGTGGATCAAAGGTGTGCTGGTATGAGCCTCACCCCCAGCTGAGTCACTATGTTGTGTCCTTGAGCATGACACTTTATCCACTGTTTAGTTCTGGTTGAACACAAGAAGACCCATTTCTACCTGACTGAAAAATTGTTGACTGGGACGTAAAGAATCAATCCAAACAAACAAACAAAACTTTTAGAAGGCATTTCCAAGTTATAAAGCTTCGAATTTGTAATTTATTCAGCACAAGAACTCTTGTACTGATAACTTCATAGGAGGGAGCGCAGTGGCTCAGTGGTAGAGTGCTTGACTCGAGACCGAAGGGCCGCGGGTTCGAGCCTCACCGGCGTCACTGCGTTGTGGTCCTTGAGCAAGACACATTTATCCTAGCTTAGTACTGGTTCAACCCAGGAAGAACCGTCCCTATATAACTGAAAGATTGTTGATGAGACGTAAAGAATCAAATCAAACAAAACAAACAAACAAACAATAACTTCATAGGACTACAAGTTTCATCCGATTTTACTAAAACTTACCTAAATTGATCACCATGGTGTGTAGATATGTTTGACACATTGTTTACTCCACTAAATGATTTCAAAGTTTGTGTACATTATATGAGCCAGCACATGTGATTTTGGTACTTATCCCACATGCGCAAATGTGTCTAGTTACGCCCATGCTGACGCATACAGCAAGACTAGAGGTTTAAGTTTTGATCTGAGCCTTCATCAACATCCATACTTTTTGTTCCTGACTGGGCCCCATACTTTCGTGTAGATTGATCATGAAATGTTTTCTACGGTTATTCTCCTCCTTCCACTGATTCAAGAAGGGCTGTTGTCAGTTACAAACGAAAGTATGTGTACTGAGTACTGGTTGCTTAGTTTAGGTTTTATGCTTTTGTGCGAGTCTATTTATTGATGCCTTGTGGTCACCTGCTGGGAAAGGGCTGACCTCTTGACTCTCATTTGTGATGTCTAATTGTGGGATTGTTACTTTCCCATTGGTATCCTTGGTCAGGTGTGGTACTTGATTGTATCAATTCCTGATCTTTGCCCTCTTTCTTGCTTTAAAACTGACCCTCTCAACATGACCATAACTGTTGACTGGGACATTAAACCACAAACCAAACAAACAAATCCATACTTTATGTATGCAAGCAGCGAAGGCTCTAGCATGATATGCACTGACACGCCAGAGCCTTCACAGCTTGTAAATGGGATAAGTAACAAAATCTCATGCACAAAATTGCTCATATATTGTACTGAAGTGGTTCATGTTTCAGGGTTGACACTGAGAAAACGAATAAAACATCGTGTGAAGACGTCCATAGAGAAGGTGAAGTCTCTGGCAGAAACAATTAGTCAACAAACAGCATGGTAGGTATTTAAGTGAGTAATTAATATGTCAATGGTCCGGTTTGTCCATTGTCAACCATCCACATTTTCAAAGAAATATATCTCTTTAGCTCCTGAGCCAAAGACTCACAAATGTGTAAATTGTATAAATCATGATTTCAAGGTCAGATTTTACAATGAACTACACAGCAAAATATTCAAAGGGAAATAAGGAAAATATCACCTTTTCTCAAAAAAAAAAGTGTTTTAAATATGGATTAATAGAAAAACAACACTGAGGAACCGCTGGCCATCCCTAGATAAACCATTATATTATCTTGGGTTCGCACAGGCTTGAAAAGTACTTGAATTTAGAGGGCTTTCTTGAAAATTCTTTAAAAACTAAATCTGCCTTGGAAACGCTGGAAAATCACTTCTACAGCCATGAAAAGTCATTTTACTACATGTATTTGCTGTATTACTTTACATTGTTGATAGAGACATAAATCAGTATAAATCCAAAATGTGCATGCCCAGCTATCTAGTGGGGTTTTAAGTAATATGATTTATTTGTTTGCTCATTTGGATCTACATGGATGAAAATTTTCAGAATTTTTCCTAAATTCAGGATTTTGAGGCTGACTTTCCATGGGAAGTCAGCCTCAAAATACTGAATTAGGCACATTATTTAAAGTTCAGTTTCTCTGATTGAGTTCAGAATATCTAAAGACAGACCATTTAAACTTTAAATTATTAACATTTTGTGGCCAGACTGCAAGTTTTAAGGGTTTAATTTCAAAAGTTCAGGATTTTGGAAACGGTCTACTTTTGCCCATGAACTTATGTTTATTATGCATTACAGCTCACCAGAGCAACTCAGGACAACTGCCACAGTGTGGGAGGAAGCCGATTGTTTTTCTCTTTTACCAAAAGGTGAGAATTATTTAGGCTAAATTTTGGCTTATTCTACAGTGCTATTATTGAGTTAAATCATCTGTGGTTAGGTGTGTGGATCTTGATTAGACTCCTCCCTATCGAGTTGTCCGAATATGGTTCTGTTTGCAATTTGAAAAGAAGCTGTTGTATAGCTGATTTCACAGGCCTTCCGTACTTTTCCGAATTCTTTCGGGACTCAAGTCACATGGACTTGTATCACATGACTACATCAGCCAATCAACATAAATCCCGTTACCACGAGGCCGAGTAGCCATGTGCTTGAGGCGTGCATCAAAATACAAAAGTAAATTCTGTTTTGTGAGCAAATAGGCGTGCATAAATTGTATGCGAAGTGAAGATTAGTTGTAAGGGGCACTTAGCGCTGTTTTGTACTTTTTATTCTTCCCTGGAAAAACAATTTTACTGAATTTTCAAACGGCACCGTTGTGTTTACAATCCGAGGTCAATATTGATAACACCACAGGACCGGTGACACGTGACTGAGACGGTGCTCATGTAAACATTTCACCGTTTGAAGAATGACTCAGAATCTCCCCAAAAACATCATTGGCAGTGTGGCATCGATCTATCAAGCCAATCTAGTGATAGAAATTCCTACTATAGCCGTAAATTCGCACGTTTTCACTTGTCGACATTGGGTATCTGCAATGCTTATTTAAATATACGTCACGTTGTTCGGAAGTTTTTTTGATTGGTCAGATATTTTTCTATTTGGGTGGGCTTGGAGCTAATCGGAATGTGTCTGGAAAACTCAGTATGAAATAAGCTATAGTGAAAAGACAATATCAAGAATTTTGGTTGGTCCCAATCAGTCCCCTGAGATGAGAGTGTGTAACTGAAAATTATTTTTCTAATTTATCAGGCGAGTAATGTGGGTGCCTAGCACTAGGATCATGTTTAGGCTGACTACTACGCCAATAATCACAATTTTACTCTCTTAACTCTTTGTATTTTTTTTGTTAATAGCGAGTACTTTTGTCGTCTGCTGATAACCTTTGCATACATTGCATACAGTTATGCCCCTATCACGACCTACATCGTTCATGATCTTAATTCAAACCATTTGACACTGATAGTTTTCATGAAAATCTTTTTGAAAAAGTTTATTTTGAAAAAGTCAACAGCCAACAACTATCCAGCATGCAAAGGGATGTAGTGCTTATGGGGACCAATAGAAATGTTTGATATTTTTTCTACAGATAATAAAGAAGCTGTCCTGATGGTCATAGATAGGAACACACCAATGGTAGACGATGCTTTGAAAGAATTAGACGAGGTTGGTTATTTCATATTATGGGAACAGCAGTGTGAAATCTGATCAGCCAGCTTCTTTCTTTACACCATTTACAATAGAGTTATAACTGGTTTCATACTGTTTTTAAAAGATGTATAAATATTGTTAACGCATACTTAGGGCTACTCTAAGTTGTTTGTTTATTATCTGTTCTTTGGGACAAGTAAGACTTTTGTTGAACAACGTCAAGTATCTTATGACAATTTACTTGTCCCTGGGCAAATGTCAACTTTATCTATTTCCACACCCTTGGTTCACCAGCTTAATTTTTGTCTGAATTGGACAGGGGGTCCATGAATTATATGTGCTTAGACCTAGAAAATTTGTTTTGGGTGATGTGGCAGATGTGTTTGTCTTTCTTATCACATTTAAATGGGTGATGCCAGTCCCATCCTAGACTTCTGCGGAGAATGAACATTTCTAGTCATTCCCCTCCATCAACTGATTTAAGAATGATTGTTGTCAGGTATAAGTGAAAGAATGTGCACAAGGTACTGGTTAACTTCGGAGGAAAGAAGTAGTTGTTTGGTGAACTGACACTCTCAACAAGACCATAGCTGTTGACTGGGATGTAAGACCTTTAACCAAACAAACAAAACATTTGAATGGGCAATTTAGGTGTGCAAGGTTTGGCCTGTTTACTTTCTAACTTGAAAATTAAAAAGTATTTTCTACTATAACAAAGTGCTTTCATTTGACTCTGATATTTAGGCACTAGATGCAGAAGAGGATGATGATGGACTTGATGAGTTTCTTGGAATCTCGAGTTCACAGAACGATCACCACTGGTCGGAGACTGACAAAGTTCTTGTTGGTTACTGTATGGGAATTGTGAAATGCTCCAAGTCTGTCCTGAAGAAGTCTAGATCCGCTGTTAAAGCAAATGGTAACTGTGATAGTGAGGGGAGTATAGCTCAGCTGGATGATTTAGCGGATCATGTGGAGAGGTTGAGTCCTGTTGTTGACGAACTGGCTACCTGTCTCTATCCACCTATCAGAAAAGATGTGGCACACAAACATGTAAGTTGACACAGTATCAACAAAGAAAAAATAGAATTAAATTGTGAATATTTTCTTACCCATCAGTTTTAACATATGTTTTGGGTGCTCAAACATTGAGAAATAAGAAAATTCTGATAGTATTTGCCATCCATGTACATACTCCTCATTACTATGGCCATCATAACATAACATCACTTAATTAATATTTAAACCACTAGCCATTTATTAGGGAGCGCAGTGGCTCAGTGTTAGAGTGCTTGACTCGAGACCGAAGGGCCGGGGGTTCGAGCCTCACCAGCGTCACTGCGCTGTGGTCCTTGAGCAAGACACATTTATCCTAGCTTAGTACTGGTTCAACCCAAGAAGACCCGTCCCTGTTTAACTGAAAGATTGTTGATGGGACGTAAAGAATCAAATCAAACAAAACAAACTAGCCATTTATCGGTTTTAATGCATGGCATTATATCACTCCCAGATGTGATCATGCAATAAAATGATGTTCAAAGAAAATGACTATGTTTTGAAAGCTTTAAAGAGACCAAAAATATACTAATTTTCATGCTGAAATATCCAATTTCACAGTAGTTTTATTTTTGTGTCATATGAGAAATAGAAGCTAATATGTAGGACCTCGACCTCATTTTGAGAGAGAAAAGGCTTCGCTGGTTTGGGTATGTGGAGCATTCTGGTGGTGCAGTCGGGGCCCAGGCTAACATGGAAAAAACTGACTGAGAAAGACTGCCGTGAGTTGAAGCTCACAACAGTTGACCCTCAAGAAAGGAGCACCTGGAGATCAGGTGTGTGATCTGCTATGCGAGCAGCTAGCCAGTTACCTGGAAGGGGGCCCACTGATGTGGATGATGCACCTGCACCTGCAAGTTAATTAAAAATCTGATTATGATGTTATGATATATTCATCTTCCTGTATTAATGAATTTATTAAACTTGTTGCAAAAAACTATAAGATGCTCGACATAACCTCACATTTGATCTCTTCCCCAACTTCTTTGAGAAAGATCCTCTATGATGTCACTTCAATAATGTAACAGGCTGTGTAGCGCAGTCGATAATGTGTTTGACTACAGATACATGTCTGACTGCAGATCCAGGGGTCGCGAGTTCAATCCCGGCTTGGTCCCATGTTTTTGCGGAGATTGATCATGAAATAATTTCTACAGCCATTTTCCTCCCCTCCACTGATTCAAGAAGGGTTGTTGTCAATTTCAAACAAAAGTATGTGCATGTAAATACTGGTTAACTGTTTAGTCAAGCTTGTCAAAGAAATGTGTGGTTAGGTGAACTGACCATCCCGACACGACCAAAGCTGTTGACTGGGGCTAAAAGAATCAAACCAAATACCAAGAATGTAACATTTCAGTCTGACAACAAAAATGGTGACAGCAGTGGTGGGATAGTGGATCTGTTTCTCCCAGATCTAATGTTCTTATATGAGTAGTTACATGAAATTTCCAACAATGTAGTATTTGCGACCAGCAAAGGCTCAGACCAGCCTGGGCATATGTGCAGACTGATCAGAGCCTTTGCTAGTCTCTTAAATATTCTATGAGTGTCAAGCTACTGACCGAAAATAATTTGGAGTTTCTTAGTTTAAAAGGAGGTTGCACAGGCTCGTCTGAATCTCCACTTGCCCAAATGCCACATTGTTGTAAATCACGTGTCAAGGCTCATATTTTTCTCTCTCTACAGGTCCACCAGTTACATGAAGTGAACACAAATCTCCTTTCCTTCTTAAAGTAAGTAATCAATAGGTTTAGAAAAATACAATTTTTTTAGCGTAAAATTGTTAATATTTTCTAATCCACCAGTTTGAACATATGTTTTGTGTGCTCAAAAGAACCATCTCAATGAGACGGTTCTTTTGAGTACCCACCACATATGTTTTGGTTGAGAAATAAGAAAATTAATTTTTTGGTATGCACTCTTATCTTAAGGCCTGGTAATCATAGCCATTGTAGTAATGGATTTTCACAATGTAGATTGATACAAATTACAATTGGGCCTTGACACGAGAAAACCTGTCTTCGGTGGTTTGCGACTAACACAGGTGCAGACCAGCCTGCGCATCTGCACAGTCTGATCAGCTCCTTTGTCATTTGCTTTTTGGAAAGTATCATATGTTAACTTGCTACGGGTGAAATTTCAATTTTCTAGCTAGTCTTTGTAGCTGAGGAGACTGATTTGAAACTAGCTTTGTCGGAATTCCCAAAGACAAGTTTTCTCTCGATGAGGCCTTGAGTTATTGCCCCTGATTGATAAGTATACAAGATGGCCCTTATGGGGAAGCATACTGTTGGGGCACAGAGTTTCACAAACACTATTTGATAAACTGTAAACAATGTATTTCCCAAGACTGAAACAGGTGACACATTTTGCAATAGCATTTAAAGTTTTAAGGGGGGAAAAGCTTGACAGTCTATATGGATGTGGATAATCCACACAGAATTTTACAATCTGCTGAAGGCACTTTAAGCTTAAAAGAGGACAAGTTTCTAAAATAATGGTAATTCTGATTATCAAGAGCAAGTAATAAAAAATATAAGCTTTTGTCTTAGGAAATACATTGTTTACAGTTTATCAAATTGTGAAATAATTTGACGAAATTACCAGTAGTAAGAAAACTAGCTGTCAGACACACAAAACTTGTGTGTCTGACAGCTAGTTTTCTGGCTACTGGTGGTTTCAAGTTTTAATTATTTAAAAATGCATGCATAACCTACAAGCATGCTCGTTTAAATATATTACTGTTTCTGCATTCCGCATTTTAGCTCTGCATGGTGAAGATGACGGTAAAAGGGGAGGTTCGAGGCCGTACATTAAATAGTCATGGAAAAATCATTGCTGATCATAGAAAATCATGGAAAAATCATAGAATTGTGTTCTGTAGGAAGCCTGTAATGTCTGCTGATAACCTTTTCAAACAGTTTCGACTCAGATCAGGACTGATCTAACGTCAGTCCAGATCTGGATCCATACCATTTGACACTCTGGTAGTGTTCCAGAAAGAATTTTTTGAAAAGTTAATTTTGAAAAAAAATCAGCAGACGACAACAAAAGCATGAAAAATATTACACAGCATGCTGCAAAATGTTAAGGGTTAATTAATTGCTCTCTTTTATTCCAGACTGAGTCACATGACTACAGAGGATGATGCCAAGTGGGTGGAGTTTCTGCTGAGAGCCAGCTCTCATAATATGAACAAGATAGAAACATGCCTTGAGAAAACATGATAAAACGTGTATCCAGTTACCATTTAATGCTACCTTAAATTGCTAAGAAGATTGCTGAGAGCCAGCTCTCATAGTGTGAACAAGCTTGGAAGACAATATTTCTGAATGATTGCATACCAAATACAGTCAACAGTCTTTACAACGACAATGTTTGTTCCCAAATAATTTGAGATTTAATTGAATTCCTGTTGTAATGAACACAAATTCTAGCTAACAAGGCACATTTGTGCAAATACTACTGATGTTGTAAAGAATTTTGCTGTTATACAGAGTGTCAGTATAAAGAGTCTCAATGTGAGCTATTGTGACCGTCTTGAACAAAGAGGCTGCCAGAGTTCTAGATAAGATTTGTCTTTGAATAGCATTTCCTCTTGAGCCACTGTTCCAAATTCAATATTGTTTTGCAGAAATGTTCCCCATGACCTGATGACCCATACTACCATCATGGCACAAAAGGCTTGGAGTTACTGAACAAAAAGGATGCCAGAGCTATAGATAAGAAATATCTTTAAATGACCTCTCCTCCTGAACCGCTGGTCCAAATTAAAAAAAAATGTCAAAGAAATGTTCCTCATGATGCCTTCTACCAAAGTTGATCAGAATGTTAAGCTCAGCTGAACTACATGGCCACCAGAGCTAAAAATAGACACATCTTTAAATTATATCTCTTTTGGCCACAGGCCAATGCGTCATCTAATGTGCCAGGACTCAGCTGAGCGGTCCAAGGCCCTAGGGCCCTATTCAGGAGTTTTTCTGCCCATCCCAATCGAAATTAGCCACCTTTTTCCCAATACCATGTCCTTTATCCCCTGATAAAGAAAATGTATTTTTTTTTTTTTTAGAGACCACTACTACTTATGAGAAACAATGACCCATATCAGAATGATACTTAAACACTTGTGCTTAAGTGGTATGCTTGGCATAATACAATCTAAAATAACTTGATTTTGAGGATATATTTCTACCCTTGGTATGTTCTATGCCGCTGATTTTATCCAATTTTGATGGTAAGTCGATCATTTTATTCCTAATTTTGGCTAGGGGCCTTTCCCCAAAATTGCTGGAAAAAGCCCTGCTATTGTTTTTTTGCTAGACTTTTGTAATCTGTGGATATTCTGGTTTGACCCATTCACATTGGATACTAACTGATATGTGATTTCCAAAAATGTGGCATTTTGACCGGTGTATACTCAAAGAATCTGTGCAGCCTCCTTATTAGCTTAGAAATTCTTACTGATGATCAGTCATTAGCTTAACAGTCATATAATATTCAAGGGGCTAGCAAAGGCTCTGATCAGACTGCGCATATGCGCAGGCTGATCTGAGGCTTTGCTGGTCGCACTTACCACATTGTTGGAAATCTCATGTTGCGGCTAAAATATATCTGTTAAGTACAGTAGTTTTGAATTCACAGTACTATCTGTGCAAACACTACTAGAATTACGGTTTATTTAGGACAACATTTTACTTATGCTTGAAAAAAGCCTTTAAGATTACCATGTGATACACAATAAATGAAATAGATTCTGAATAGTTGTCAGTTTTATATTCACCAAATTTATATTCACCAAGTTTTTTTCAAAAAAACATGGCCCATGGTTATAAAACTTTCTACATGCTCAACTCAAATTTTATCATGCTCATAAATGTTAAAATGTCAACAAATGTTGGCCATTTAACAATTATGATAATGATTTTTTATTATATGACTGGAGAGAATCCCGTCCCCTGATTGGCTTCATTTGCCTTTATAAATCTGTATGTCTACCTGAAAACCAGTCTAAACTAGCATACAAGTTAATATTGCATGAAAACCAGCTTAAACTAGTTTCCAGAAGTTAATATTTTTGACACTTTTCTAATACCCCCCCCCCCCCCCCTAGAGAGCTAAAAATAACATGAGTATAAAACTAGCATTTGCTGCATGAAATTGACATGATTTGCAATTTATAATTAAATACTTGAATAAATTTTAACAACTGTTTTGTTTTGTTTTGCCTGTTCATTTATCTTTGTTCGAATAAAAAAGTGAAAAAAAGTTTTATAAATAAATTTTACATTCCACATTCAGAGATTTGATATTCATTTCAGAATGCAAAATACCTCATTAGAATATTTTAATAACAGGCGATAAAACTTGTGAGAAAGTCCTTAGGTTGAAGGCTGAACATGTCTTCAATAACAAAAGTGAAAGTAGAAAACTTTCATTCTTAGTTAAAAAGACATATTACAAAACAGTTATTGACTTCAATTTCGGTAGACATAAGGATTTATCTACCCTTAAAAGTGATATTCACATGTTTAGCAGTCTCGGTGAATCATCACTTATTCGGGTAGATAAATCCTCATGTCTACCTCACACAGTATGTAAACTGAAATAAACATCCTGTACCTGTTCCTCCTAGCTCAGGCCTTATACATTATGAATTACAACACTCGTGCGTAACCAGTTATCGGAAATCGTGATGTGAGAGTTGTTGGTACAGCTGTAATTGCGAGGGCCCACCTATTAAAATTCATTTTTCCATAGATCTTAGTAACTGTTACAGTTACAACCATGTAATCATGTACGGATGTAATTTCCAATTCAACTAAAACCATGCAAACTGGCATTTAAGCTCGTTTTCGGCAAAGAACGGCTCTGATTGTGAGCAAGTCGTTTTTAACAAACAAAGCGAAATGCAAAGGAGGAAACCGTTAAAATCATGGAATAAAACGGAATAAAATAGATAAAATGGCTCTTCTTACCTTGTTCGAATGTGTTTTGTCTGTATCGCTAACAATATAAATCGAAACGTGTACATGTACCTAAATACACGCATTTTTCTGACCACTGGTTACGCACGAGCGCTGTTATTCATGTTTATAAGGCGAGAGCTAGGAGGAACGGTACAGGAAGTTTATTTCAGTTTACATACTGTGCCTCATTGAAGTCAATAATTGTAAAATATCACCCCAGAGTTTGAAAACAAAAAAGGTCTTTATTTTTCGGCATTTTAGTTTTTATGAAAAGTTCCAATTTCATACTCTGACTCATTTGAGATAGGCATGAAAAAAATACAAGCTTTGACACAGGGTAAATCAAACATTATCCATAAAATTTCAGAACTTTGGTAATAATGTTTGTATTTGTACAACATATTCACCTCACATACCAATGTAACAGGGATCGAAATTGAGGAGACATTTAAGTCTAAATACTTGTTTTTACTTTTTAAACATATACACAGCGGCAAAAATTAAGTGCCACCCAAACAAGTCTTCAGTGACGGTTTTTATGTATAATTTTCTTCAAATGAACATCAAATTTGGTACCAATATTGTTACCAAAGTATTTCCTTGGCCTGCCAAACCTGTCAGAACTCGATTTGATACTTTTGATAAGATTCTATGGTGTCCTCTATGCACCAACCCCCATTTTGTGGGTATACCCTTCGCCATAGGGGACCCAAAGTGCTTCTTTTAAATATGTATTAACGCTGAAATGAACTTGACCCATCTTTTAGACTATTGCCAAAAGGATTCTGGTGAACTCCAGGTATCTTGCCAGTTACAGAAATAGTTAATCACATGTTTTTATTTTTTGTGTTTTCACTGTATAACAAGCCATTCTTTACACCTCTATACCTTTTGTTCTATTACAGATATTCATCTGAAATTTACAGACAAATCAAGTTTTTATCCCCATGCTTTTTTTAAAAGGGAAGGGGATATTGTAATCGCCTCTGTCAATCTGTCCGTTGTGCTATCTCCTCCTTAGCCATTGGACCATATCCAACCAAATTTAGTGTGTGAATTACTCCCATGAACAGAGTGCAACAGCAAAATAATTTTAACCCCCGGCCCTTTTAGTCGTCTGACTGGAGCAGAAATACATTGAAATTAACCTCACCGATTGATCAACCACAAGGTTTTCAATTGGCCGACCATTGCCCGATGATCAGCGGATTGAATTTATCTGTCGTGTAGCATACAATAAGTTGGTCGGACGACGATCGGCCAACTGTCCGCTGACTGATCAAACTATAACATGACATTTTGACTTCAGTACCCATGCGCATTTTATATAAAGTAGTGGAATCGACAGATTGTACTCAGTCGCTGAAAACATAGAGAAGGCAGAAAGTTCAAAATAAGTTAAACATGAACACTTTAAAATATGGGGCGCAGCTTTTAATGGCCAACAATCGGGCACCTGTCTGCCGATGATCGGTCAATATAAAACATCATCGGTCATCACTCAGCATACTGTCGCAATCAGCCGACTGTCGGCCAAGTTTGAGTGTCCAATTTTACAAATGAAGTCGGCGGACTGTAGGACGACTTTCGGCCGAATTGGCCCAACTCCAAACGCCTTTCAAAATAATTGGCTAGTTATATTTTTTGTATTCTACATTATGATTATTTTGAAATCTCATTTCTGGTCTAAAAACGTAAAAATTGTCATTATGACCGCAACGTTGTTATGGGTGTCATAACGTATCCCGAAAATATGTAAATCACTAGTGGTTTAACGATTTCATTGCTTGGCGTTATTTCACTCCCAGACGCGACGTCATGATAAAATCAGATAACAAAATTCAAATTTTGTCTTTTTCTGTTGTCCAGGTTGCATGTATATTGTTAAAAGATGAGCAAGCAATTTTTTTGTTATATATGATAGAGTTTACACCACCCTATCAGGCATCGAGGTTATAAAACTTGAGTTCATTCTCAGACTCAAAATAAAGAGTGATGATTGGCTGCTTGTGGACACGTGTCCGCAAGCAGCCAATCATTGCGCTTTATTTTGAGTCTGAGGCTGTACTCAATTTTATAACCTCGAGGCCAGTTGTTCTAGTTTTAGTCATTTGTAGAGTGAAAGTGAAGCAGTAGAGGTGGTGACGTAATTCACGACATGTTTTGTTTGTTTGATTTGATTCTTTACATCCCATCAACATCTTTCAGTTATGTAGGGACGGGTCTTCCTCGCTTGAACCAGTACTAAGCTAGGAATAATGTGTCTTGCTCAAGGACAAAACGCAGTGAGACCGGTGAGGCTCGAACCCGCGGCCCCTCTTTCTCGAGTCAAGCACTCTACCACTGAGGCACTGAGCTACCACGACATGTTTATACCCCCGGTACGCAGTATATAGGGGGCATATAGTTTTTGCTAGAGCTGTAACGATAAACCTTATATGCAGGTATATTGCAATATTAGTCTTAAAAGGTACAACATATTGGTACGAAAAACATATCGCAATATATTGTGGTTACTAAAAATAGAACAACAAGAAAGTGAAGTATTTGGTTTTAAGTGATTTTCCGTTCAAAAGTCAGAGAAATGTCTTAAAATCTCATGGAAATAAAGTTAATTGGAAAAGGAAATGTAGTTGTCACAAAAACTGTGCAAATGTAAGTTTAAAATTTGCTGTCTGCTAGATGTTTACTGCCTTTATTCTTCTGCCCATTAAATGTGTTCACTAATTTTCAAAGCATGAGTGATTGTTGATAAAGTGCTTGTATAAATTTCATATCTTAAAACATAGCATTTTGCATTCTATGTACTTTTAAGACAAGTAGTGCTCAGAATAGTAAAATAAATGTAATAAGCATTATATTGTGGTAAAATTGCAATATTTTCTTCATGTATTGCAATATATCGCAATACGCTTATGGCACATCGTTACAGCTCTAGTTTTTGCCATTTCTGTAATTGTGTTTGTTTGTTTGTCTGTCTGTAAACTTTTTTCTGTCAAAGATTTCTCAGCAACTACTTACTTGACTTAGGATTCTGAAATTTGGTACAAAGCTTGATAGTATTGAGTTGTATTGTGTACCAAATTAAACAGCCACATATTGCTTATCAGTCCCTTTATTTGTTCATTTTTCTTTCTCTCCAATGGAAATTTCAATCACAGATTTCTCAGCTCCTATTGGAGCCAGTGTTTTCAAATTTTTAGTTCACCTTCAGGTAGGCAAAGTGTATTGTGTAAATGAAAATAAAGATGCTAATCCTTATTTTGCCTTCTTTTTTTCAAATTTTCATTTTTTCCTTCTGTGGCTCTTATATAATACATATGGACGTTTTTTCTGTCAAATATTTCTCAGCAACTACTCGACTTAGATTCTGAAATTTGGTACAAAGCTTGAAAGTGATGAGTTGTATACAGCCACATATTGCTTATCAGTCCCTTTTGTTCATTTTTCTTTCTCTCCAATGGAAATTTATGTCACAGATTTCTTGGCTCCTATTGGAGCCAGTGTTTTCATTTTGTGTACACCTTCAGGTAGGCAAAGTGTATTTTGTAAATGAAAATTCAGATGCTAATCCTTATTTTGCCTTCTTTTTTCAATATTTCTTTTTTTTCTTCTGTCACTTTTATATAATACATATGGATATTTTTTCTGTCAAAGATTTCTCAGCAACTACTTGACTTAGGATTCTGAAATCTAGAACAAAGCTTGATAGTGATGAGTTGTATTGTGTAACAAAAGAGCAGCCACATAGCATATCAGTCCCTTTATTTGTTAATTTTTCTTTCTCTCCAATGAAAATTTCTGTCGCAGATTTCTCGGCTCCTATTGGAGCCAGTGTTTCAAATTTTGTGTACACCTTCAGATAGGCTAAGTGTATAGTGTAAATGTAAACAAAATGCTAATAAAGCTTATTTTGCCTTCTTTTTCAATGTTTCCTTCTGCCACTCCGTTACAACACATATGGGACATTTTCGTCAGTTTTCTCAGCAACTACTTGATTTAGGATTATGAAATTTTGTGTACACCTTCAGGTAGGCAAAGTATATTGTGAAAATGAAAATTAAGATGCTTATCCTCATTTTGCCTTCTCTTTTCAAAGGGATACTTACATCTGTGCCTACGCTTGGATTTTCTTTAAACTTTGCATATTAATAACTCCACATATACAAACTATGAAAATAAATTTATTGAGTTAAAAATAAGGCTTATGAGGCAGCTTTGACTTACTCCAACTTTGAGGTCATGCCTGTCTTTAAATTTCTATGTCCTAAATCTATACTTTTATTCATTTCCAAGATTTGTCATCTAGATTGACTCCAGAACACCACAGGCATTATACTAATACCACAAAACTATTTGGATAAACTATGGTTTACGTTTTCTAAAAAAGTAATTTTTAAATTTCAATAATTGTTCTCAAAATTTTTCAAAAACATCCATATTCAATTTCAAAGATAGATATTTTCTAGTCTTTGTCAAGATGTTATATTACAAAGAAAACATGACATATATAATCTGCTGATCTGAGCCAAATTTCATTAAAATAAAAAAACCGGTATCATTGTCATTTCTCACCTCTTATGGGTGTAGGTCAATTTTAGCAAAATTAATTATTTAGTTGAAATGAATCAATAACTTCACGGAAGGACGTTGCTTTTAAATCTACCTAGGCCTTCTTAAAGACCGAACATGTTCAGACTATTTCAAATGATTTGACGGTTAGAAAGGCCGAAGGTCATGGTCCCATATCATGGACATTGCACATCACTACCTCATGTCCTGCATGATATTGTTGAAGAAACATAATATCATAATAATAAACATCGGAAAACAAGAAGACCAAGCACTTCATTTATATCCCGAATGAACTAGAAGTGCCACATTTTGGTGCCGTGACCAGGACAAAGTGTAACAGATGGGTCAGTGGTATCATAGAACAGTGTTCCACATGAACGAGTGAGGTCAGGAAACGAAGCTGTATGCCTAGAATATGCAGCCAGTTAATATAAAGTATTTTTGCTCACTGATGAAAATTGGCATCTGTTTTACAGATCAGAATGAACAGAGATGATCTAAGCATTGAATAAGCAATACTTTTGTGGCCAAGTGAACAAAATAGCTCATTTTAACTAATGGGTTGACAGAGGATAGGTTTTGTGAACTGGGCCTTAAATGAGGCTTACAATTATGATATCATAGAAATAAGGTTCTTCTCCTGTATGAATTGATTAGCCATAAGGCTTCTCTTCTGTATGAATCTACATTCTTAATAATATTACATGTTAACCATTACATTGTTAAGATGTAGTTTTTACGTTAGGAACTAGACGTGTTAAGTAGAGTTGTCACCATATTGTATTGATTATTATTGTGTAAGCACTAAATTAAATAAGACTTGTGGAACTTGCTTTCAAAATTTAGTGTTGTTTTATTTGCCAATCAATAATAATGAAAACAATGAACATATCAACTTCTACCAATAAACATACTAGTATGGTAATTCAAACTAAGTCAGTATTCAAGTATGTTTTATTCTGAAATATAATTACTGTAATTTTTACCTTTCGATGAAGTAGGACCATGTGTTTACATCAAGTTTAAAAAATAAGTTACTGGTCTTTGATTTTCATGAAATGTGGTCAACATATTCTAAACATACATGGATAGTTTTTATGTTGAAATAGTATATTGACAAAGATTGCAACGTGTCAAAATTTAAATTCCAAATTTGGCTGAATACACAATATACAGTTGAATATTGTGGTACCGTGGCATAAAAATGAATGCCAGCCCACTATTCTTATACAAACAAAGCCATTTATAGTATCAACGAAAGTATCAATGATATCGTTATAATAACGGTTATTTCATAAAACACTTTGGCGTCTGTTACATGGCATGCTTATTACTGTAGAAATGTAATTAACTAGGTACCCTTAAATGTACCATAAATATAGAAGTCATACCCCAGGCAATTAATCAGCGTAATATCATCAAATTCCAAGCGTGGACAGACTCCTATGTTAATTTCCCATACCTTGTAAGAGCCCCTTTTCATTTTTTTTTGTACTAGGTGAGTGTCTTTTGATATCAAGCTTTAAGAACGCTTGCGAGCGATTCAATATGCATTCTCCAAGCGGATCCTAGTAAACATATTTTGATACCTGGTATTCTATTTATCAGCTTACCAAGTTGATTCACTTTTCAAACTAGCGATTATAACGTAATGATCGATTTTTTGTGTGGATTCAGCGTCATTGGCGACGCCATTCAAAAAGTGCAACGTCATCATGACCTGATAAAGGCACATGCGGTCACGAGATAGACAACGTTTATCAGGCAACGTGCAACGCTGCAATTAATATGAATGGTAACTGATAAAGATTGTACATATGTATGTGATGTATTAGGGCCTATAGAATATTAATTACATTCATCGATTTTGTTATCAAATAAGAACACAGTTAATGTCTTTTCATTTCTAAACAGATGTCTAATCTTTTCAATTAATATTTCGATTATACGTAATGATTAAAACAAATGCAAATATATTTCTATTTGGAGATTTGTGGTTAATGAAAAATGCCATTTTAGGAGATAGAATGTCTTTAAGGTTTATGAATTACTGTGCTTCCAAAATGTATTCGAACGTTTTACAGAAGACACTGCTAATGAAACAAGAATAATAAACGAACCGCAAGATGAGATTTCCAACAATATGCGTGCGCATACGTCTACACTTTTCAAAATGCCACATCGTTGACGATCTGGTGTCGCGGCAAAACACCGTTTATTAAATGCAGCCCCACACAATGGCTGCTATAGAGACACAAATTACCAAAGTAGCGACGAATCTGAGGTTCTGTGTTTGGTCCCTGTTTTGTTGTGCATTGCTTTCTGTCCTTCTAGTGTTCCGATTATATTGATTGGGAAGAGAGGGCTGGTTACTTTACTTTGTCTACCCTGTGTTTTGCTTTTGTTATTGTTCTTATGGTGCCCTGGGTTGTTCTGCAGTGTATGACGGCGGTATTTCCTGATCATACTCACTTGCTTTTTAGCTCACCTAAGCCAAGGCTCCCAGTGAGCTCATAGAATGGGACTTGAGCCGCTGTCCGTTCGTGCAGTCACAATTTCAAACCTTGACGTCAGAGTTAGCTGCCCATGCGAGTTTGAAAAATCAATGAATAATGATGCGACCACTCTAACGCATTTGTTTTTGATTGGATCTTCTTCATTCTTACAGATTACAAGGACAACCATAAAGTCTTGGATGGTTTCGAAATTTGGCCAGACCAGACCTTTAACTGTAGGGTAAGCTGCCAATGAGTGTCTGGAAAAATCCCCATAGACTTATGATGGGAAAAACGTTGTGACCACTCTTGTGCTTTCATTTTTATGGATCTTCTTTATTCTTGCAGATAAGAAGGACAACTATATTAAAAAGCTTGGGTCAAGATCCCATTACCTGTTATGGAGTTCACTGCCCTTGAGCATCTTAAAAATTGATGGATAATCTTGTGACGACTCTAGTTCCATCATTTTAGATTGGATCTTCTTCGTTAAGAGACGTTTTCACCATGCAGAGCATAAATGCGGAATGCAGAAACAGTAATGTATTTTAAAAAAAAGCATGCTTGTATACTATGCATGCATTTTAAAATAATTAAAATTTGAAACCACCAGTAGCCAGAAAACTAGCTGTCAGACACACAAGTTTTGTGTGTCTGACAGCTAGTTTTCTAGCTACTGGTAATTTCGTCAAATTATTTCACAAAATTCCATGATTTTTCCATGATTATTCAGGTTTTTTTTTCAAATTCCATGATTATTCCATGCAGGGAACTTTTTTCCGTGAATTTCCAGTTTTTCCATGATTTCCAGAGCTTGTAGGAACCCTATTGTATGATTTTGTGACCACTCCAGCGCCTTCATTTTTATTCTATTTCCTTCATCCTTGTAGGTTAACATCACATACATTAAAGTATGGATGTGTTTGAAATTCGTTCAGATCCCATCACTGACTACAGAGTTAGCTGCCATCGAACATCTGAAAATGTGTTTTCGCAAGCTTTCCTCTGCAATTTGTATTCAGATTTCTTTACACTTGCAGATAACCAGAACTGGCACAATATCTTACGTTTTTCAATTATTTCCTGACCACTGTTTTAGTTACCTGTCTTTGAGCGTCGTAAATTATTGTGTCTCCAAACAAAATCATGGTGTCTCCAAACATAATGCTGGCTCCCAGGTGAGCGATCGTTGCCCATTTGGCCCATTGGGCTACTTGTTTGTAATTATGAAAGGCAGTTCAAGTGTTTTAAAAGAGCTTGACTCATAAAGGGACATTTTTGTCCTATATAATTGGGCTGCAAGCAAGTCTTTCAGTATACCCCCGGAACTCTATGTTCATTCTGAAATTTGCCCAAAGTCTTAAAGAGACTAGGTCTGTAACTATGAACATTTTTCGAAAAAATTTCTTTTCTTTTTAAATCATTTGTAAAAATAGAATTAAGTTGTTTTCACAATAAACATGTTTAGTACAGCTGAAACTGCATAGAAAAGTGAATTATCTGATAAAAACAGATGTTTTTTCTCTTGTTAGTAATTATTTACGTCCCTCCAATAATTCTAGACAATTGATTTTAACATAAATGTTGTTGTTTTGATAGTGATAATTTGTTGAGATTTACGAAAATGTAAAATTTTTACCTGGATTTGAGTATTTTTACTGTATTCTTGAAAAATAGAAACTTTATTTCTTAAATTAGAAGATCAAAAGTTACAGACCATGCAGCTTTAATTGACCAAAACAGAATTATGTAAAGTTACTGATAAGCAATGACAAGGAACTGTTACTATCAAAACCGTAGTATACTCCTCAAAATAATTAAAGGACCAAGATTTTAGAATGCGAGTATAATTATCTCAAACATTTAAATCCTGTAAAACTTGGCCAAAAGCTCTCTATTCTTTAGGTTCATAAGTCAAGAATCATTATTACTTATTTCCATGCCTAATTCTGCCATAACTGTGTCTCAAATGAACATACCCTCAAAAGCACACTTTCAAAAGTCAGTGGATGGGGTAAAGAAATTCTTCTGTGGTCATTCGAGTAGAATGAAAGTGACATCAAATTAAACTTTGTTTTAAACAGTTCGGCTTGCATGCATAACATTTCTTCAAAAAGTTTCAATATACTGGGAAGCAAGCAATTTCATCTCTGACAATGGAGTTTTGACATTGTTTTGTTTTCTGGAAACAATGGGTGTACTTGGCCATCAAGAATCAGATTTTCATTCGTCATTCTATGCATTTGAGTGTTAGAAAGATGTCCTGACGAATTGTTTAAAGATTGTCACAGACAAACGCCAAAACCAGTTGTCTGAACCCATAGTCTGGCCATTACGCCGCAGCCAAAAGGGACAATTTTCTCTCACAGGAAGAGGTGGGTGGTATCCACGGGATTAAAACACCATACAATTTTGTGAAAACAGAGATTTCAGCATCTAAAAGCATTTCTCATTCATTTCATTCAGTTCTGTGGTCCATGGATCACACACAAAAAACGACATTCCAATGCATTTAGGTCAAGTTTTAAAATGGCAAAAAAATCCTTGTTAGTAACATTTTCTGCCATTTTCTTTTGCCATTTCACTTGGCAATTTGGGCGTCAAAGGTGTCCGAAAAATTTAGGCTAGATCGTAAAATTGGTTTTCAAAATACGTTCTACACAAAATGCATCAATGTTATAATTGATAGCATTGGTCCTTCAATTATTTTGAGGAGTATATGTCCTCGAAACTAGAATAAAAATGACTTAGTGAATTATGCTATAGACTTATCAAATATAAAACGAATCCGTGCACATCCTCAGTATTACTTGACTTTTCGCTTACCGTAAAGGCGGCAACTTTAATATTCATATCTGGGTGTGGTTCGGCTATTTCATCTGCTAAGGAAGGGAAATCAGGTTTTATGTATAATTTGGTAAAGAGTTAATAAGCTTTTTGAGCCGCGCAAACGTGCGTGCATTTCATGAAATTCTAACCGTATATGCCAGTGCATGAAATTTCCAACAATGTGGCATTTTGACATGTGTAGACTCGGACGAGCCTCTGCAGCCTACCTTTAGGCTTAGAAACTCCAAATGGTGTTAAGTCAATAGCTTAACAATCATAGAATACTCAAGCGACAAGCAAAGGCTCTGATCAGACTGCGCGTGTGCGCAGGCTGGTCTGAGGTTTTGCTGGTCGCACATACCAAATTGTTGGAAATCTCATGCACTGGCTCATTATTTTTATATATGCGATGGTCCAAAATGATTAAAGTAAGGAAGGAGGCAAAGATCAGGAATCGATGCAATCAAGTACCACACCTGACCCAGGACATCGGTTATAAAAGTGACAAAAAATAACACATCACATACAAGATAGCCAAGAGATCAGCATTTTCCCCAATAGCTTACCACAAGGCTACAAGACACAGACATCACAGTATGACAAAGACAAACACAAATAACAACTAGTTTTGTCAGAAGATCTGACTATAGCCCCGCTGCAGCGCTTTAAATGCTGTAAAAAGGCCAAGTTCTAATGCTAGTGAGCAGAACCAAATTTCTGACAGCACTTAAGGGCTATAACTCTGCTACAAATAAGCAAAATATGGGAGGTAGCAATCCTAACATAGAACTTATAAATCTATAAGCAATGACAAAATTTGGTAAAATTCAATCCGTTTGTTCTCAAGATATTGAGTTGAAACAGAATTCTAATGATTAAGGGCCATAACTCTGTTATAAAGGACCTCGGACAGTCTTAATGAAGGATTGCCCACAAAAAATGACCAGAGAAAAGTTTCAATGAAAATGATATTTTTCAATGAAAACGATAGTAGGTTTAACCCTCGAATTATCCGCAAAAGCCGTTTTCTCATTTGACAAGTACCAATTGAAAAATATGGGTAGAAAACTCTGTTTTTGCTATTCAACATATAGAAAATACAAAAAGTTTTACTGAAGTGGCCCCACACCCCCCCCCCCCCCCCCCCCCCCGTGACCAAACTAATGCTTTTGCATACAGTTGTTGTTTTACATTTTACACACCATATAAAAACGGCATGATTGGTCACTGGGGGAACGCTGTCAAAATGCTTAAAAACACTTTATTATAAAATTCATTAGAAACTTATTTTGTACAAACCTGTAGGTAAATATCAATTTACAATGGCATGTATCAGGGCTTTAGTTATGAGTGCGTACCAAGTAATTAATTGTCTCAGTTCTCAACCAAACATATGTTGTGGGTACTCAAAAGAACCCTCGCAATCAGACGGTTCTTTTAAGCACCAAATTATAGGTTAAATATGATGTGATAAAAAAATTTTCACAATATTACGCTCCAAAACCCTGTTTATCTATACTATGATTTATACAGTATGCAGATATGATACCCCTCAGTGCACAAGTCAAACTGGTTAAACTTGAAACATTACAGGTAATAGTCAAAAGTCATTGACAGCACACTTCTTTAGATGAAACAATGAAATCTTCTCAATCCGAATTTTATGCTAACACGTAACTTTTGTCTCAAGTTTTATGCTGCAAACATAATATTTACACGTATTTAGGTGAATACTCAACGAAATTATGACTTTCTGTGAAATAAAATTTAGTCACAAATAATACCCTCCTACCCCCTTAACCCTAAAGTATTGGCTTAATTTTAAATATTTCAAAAATAATTTTATTTTGCTAGGTGCACTAAATGTAAGGGTTTGATTTAAGCAAAAAAAATATATAGTTGTCAGTTATACAATATCCTAAGCACAGGCTGTCAGAATTTGGGCAGACTGAATAGGAAACTGTATGTTCGAGGTCCTTTGTAAAACATGACAGTTAAAATCCTACTTACCTAGATCTTGTCAATATAAATGAATTTATAAAGTTTGGTCAAATTATGTCGGTTTGTTCTCAAGATATTCAAAACGAAGTTCTTTTATAAATCAAGGGCCATAACTCTGGTACAAATGTGCGAAAATGACGTATAACAATCCCATAGATTTAATAATAATATATAACATAGATATTGTCAATGTGAATTCATATATAAAATTTTGTGAAAATCTGTCAATTTATTCTCAAGATATTGAGCGGAAACGAATTTTTGGCGTAAACCAAGGGCCAAAACTCTGGTACAAATGTGTGGAAAAGACATGTACCAATCCCAACCTAGATCTTGTCAATATGAATGCATATATAAGATTTGGTGAAAATCTGTCAATTTGTTCTCAAGATATTGAACGGAAACAAAATTTTGGCGTAAACCATGGGCCATTACTCTGGTACAAATATGCAAAAATGACGTGTTACAAATCCCAGTCTAGATCTTGTCATTATGAATGAATATCTAAATTTGGTGAAAATCTGTCAATTTTTTCTTAAGGTATTGAGCGGAAACAAATTTTTGGCGTAAAAAAGGGTCATAACTTTGGTCAAAATATGCGAAAAAGGACGTGTAACAATCCCGAGCTAGATCTTGTAAATATGAATTCATAAATAAAATTTGGTGACATTCTGTCAATTGTTCTCAAAATATTGAGCGGAAACGAAATTTTGTCATAAATCAAGGGCCATAACTATGGTACAAATATGCGAAAATAGTGTGTAACAGTCCCAATCTATATCTTGTCAATATGAATGCATATATAAGATTTGGAGGAAATCTGTCGGTTTGTTCTCAAGATATTGAGCGGAAGCGAAATTTTGGCGTAAATCAAGGGCCATAACTCTGGTACAAATTTGTGAAAAAGGACGTGTAACAATCCCAAGATAGATCTTGTCAATATGTATGCATATATAAAATTTGGTGATAATCTGTCGATTTGTTCTCAAGATGTTGAGCAGAAGCAAAATTATGATGCACTGACGGAAGGACAGACGCTCTTACATTTGGATTCTTGTTGGGTTCTAGAAAAAGTAGCCAAGAAAGCGGACAAAACCTCATTTTGAGTTTATTAGCTCCCTTTATATGCAAATGAGGTTTATTCCGTAAATGATTTTTAAAAACTATAATGTTGAAGAAACTATTAGGGGGAGGTAAGAAACTATTAGGGTAGAGAGGCTTACGGGAGGAATTTCGGAAATTTAAAGTACCCAGCAAGGGTCCATTCGTGAGTACGGACAGACGGACGGAATGACAGACAACCCAAATCCAATATAGCCCCCCCCCTTTTTTCCAATTTGGGCTTTAATAAAGATCCACAGAAGAAATGCCGCCTTGGAACGGTCAGTAAGAACATTACTGTAGGGCTTAAACTAGTTTCACGGTACCTGCCTCATCCTTCATTCTGATGTGGATCAAGACAAATAGATGTTTGAAGGTTTCCTAGATTTTCCGTGAATCTTTTTCTAATACATACAAATTAACCCTTTTCTGACAAAAAATGGCATTCTCTTACAGTATTTCTACATGACAATCCTTGTTTGATCCCCATGGATACCTATGCAATGAGTACATATCAAAATACATTTTTGTGGAGAAAAAATATACCAGCTGTGAGTTGGACACAGGTGTTATTTATGATGTAATGATTATAGTGCTTCCGCAATAATAAGAAACGCGAAAATCTGGAATATTATTTTATTTCTTGCATTTTTCCGAACGTTAAGCTCAAATCTGGATTTAGAATATCCTGCAGTGTCAGAAGAAAATTGTTTGAAGAATCTACTACCATTGCCTTGACCCCTAACCTCTTGGGAATTTCGACATTTTTAGGCTTTCTGAAAAGCGGGGGGAATTTAAACGGTGTAACAGCCATGTGACGCCTATATATCTGTACTTAATTTTCTACAGGTAAGTGACAAAAGCATCAAACATTTTAAAATCGCGATTGCTTTGTACATGCCAGTTTTATTTTTTAAGCACTTCCATTCGGTTGATACGAATATCGATTCAATCAGCGTAGACACATATCCAGCTGATCCAATACGATCAGTTTGATCCGGGTAAATACTGTTTGCTTTGTTTGTAAGGACATTTTCTACTAAAACAGCGTGATGTGGCTATTATGGACAGTTTTATAAAACATTTTTATTGTGGTAAACGGCCTTAACATTATCAACTACATATGTAGTATTTTAGTCAACGATTCATTTTCTATAATTAGTTAATTTGAGCTGTTTACATACGATGGACACTTAAATTGGGCCAATGGCCCATATCCTATTCAAATACATGCAGATTACATAATTTTGATGGGCCTTTTGAAATTTCTATGGGCCCTTTGCAAAATTTGATGGGCTCAAGAATCCTTAATATCTATATTAGAGCATAATTGGCATGAGCTTTGAATAGCTAATATATAAGGCCCAGCTAAAAATAACGTCTATTTTAGCAGAAATAATAGTTTTCTAACAAAACGGATTAGGCCTATCCCAGGATTACCCCTGTCAAGTGTCAAAAAGTGGAATAAACTGTCCAAATTCTACCATCAGCATTATTAGAGCAAATAATAGCCGTAATACCAGCTAATATATTTTGTCAAAATACTGCCTGAAATGAAACACGATTATTTAATGCTCAATGGGATGTAAATTGAAAACCTACATCTAAAGTCATTTATTCGCGATTCTAATTTATGCAGCAGTACTTTATATGTATGATACACTTTATGCTATACTGAGCAATAGTGAAAATGCTACACTACAATATTTCATATTTTGTAAGAAAGCATTGGACGAAAAGTATTTACTAAAGCTTAATAATGTTTTCAAGACATCCAGCAAGTGATTCGTCGAAGCTCCACCAATGTGTCGCGTTTGATGTCTGAGTTAATTCCTTTTTTGTGTTTAAAGCTTTATTCGTTGAATTTACCAATTGCGCAAGCGCAAAAAAAAAATTGTTAAGCTTATCAGAATTCGTCATACTTGTGTTGCATTAATACACAAGAAAAATGTATTATACCTTGAAACAAGCTCCGAAATCAATTTCGAATTTATCAAATTTGTAAAAAAAAGTAAAAAGTCTCCCTTTGACAAAAACAAATAGGGAATATCAAATATTTGGTAATCTTCGATTTATCACGATTTTCAATAACTTTCTTCCTTTTGCCAAATCAGGTAGACCTATCAGCACATTATTTCTACCATTTCTCGACCAGTATTGTGCTCAGAATAAGATTCAACAACACATTGATTTTCCTGTGAAAATTTCAGTGTTAAAAGGACCATTGACGGTTTAGGCCCTATACGCCTATTTTTTGATTCCCAGAACGCTGCTTTTGAGCTTCTGGTGTAATGCATGTAGTATCAGTGCAATAGGTGAATATAATGGCAAGAGCCAGTTAGCAAAATATTTTCAAAATTCCTACGCACTCGAAAGATATGGCGGGTAGAAAGGGGAGGGGGTCTGAAATTTCATGACAATGAAAAATGATTAAAAAAGTGATTTCTGCACGTTTTCTTGATTTATTTGGTAGGCATGGTGATACCTATTCAACATATCATATGCAGAGTATTAACGAATCACGATAATTGACGAAATTGTTTTAAAAACAAAATATGTTTTGTAATAAAATGATTTTGGGGACTGGGGAGATAATTTAGAAGTTACCTGTACATTTGATACTACATGTACCGTAAATAATATAAAACTGAAAGCTCAACAAAAGAAATTTAAAATACTTTTGAAGGAATGAACGTGTCCCATTTAGCATTGGAAAGTAAAACTGATTCTAACTAGATCCTTTGAATACTACTTTTGCTTTCTTTAAAGAACAAAGCATGTCATAATGTATTTAAAGCGCCCGAATATTTATGGTATACATATATACATGTATATCCAGTTGAAAGCTACCTTTATGAGACAATATATTGAACACTAAAGTAGAATTTACCTGTAATAACTCTGCATGCCAGCGGAGAATTTTGTCATCTGCCAATAGCCTTTTGCAAACAGTTTGAACCTAGAGGAAGACCAACGTAATGTCGGTTTGTTTGTTTGTTTTGATTCTTTACGTCCCATCAACAATCTTTCAGTTATAAAGGGACAGGTCTCCCTGGGCTGATCCAGTACTAAGCTAGGATTAATGTTCTTGCTCAAGGACACAACACAGTGACACTGGTGAGGCTCGAACCTGCGCCCCCTCGGTCTCGAGTCAAGCACTCTACCACTGAGCCACTGCGCTCCCTTAACATAATGTCGGTCTTGATCTGGAGCCAAACTGTTTGACACTCCGATGGTGGTCCTGGGTGGTTTATTTGTAAAAACTTAATTTTAAAAAAAGTCAGCAGACGAAAATAAAATCATGACCAATTCCCTAGCATGCAAATAGATAAGTACAGGACATTTGCAAAAGAATATGTCATCAAATAACAGTGAGATTTTTTCTTATGAAAAAATGCATAAACCTCGCTAATCTACTTTTAATCTTTATGTACTTTATATTAAACTAGCACAGAATACAAAGCAATTTAGGAGGCTGGTTCTAAAGGAACTTCATTACTGTCATTAATTTCTTATTCGGTAGAAAATGCATATAATGGGCTTAGGCTCTGGAGTTTTGGGCTGCTGGACATCTCCCCCCCCCCCCTTGTGCCAGCAAGCCACTTCCATACAATGTGTAAAATATGGTAACACATATACAGGCAAAAGCTTTTGCTGGCACACGGGGGGGGGGGGGGGGTGTTATTTTAAAAAAGGTTTTTTGGATTGTATATTTTAATGGAGAACTGATTGTTCTACCCAAAATTTACATCTTTTTAGCATTTAATATCGAAAATAGATTTCACTGCCATAAAGTACTTAGGTCAGGGTATCTTCACAGTGAAGAAAGGGACGATTGGCAAACTTTTATTTTTATTGAAAACAATAGGCATTTACCAGTAGCAACTATCAATGATGCTTTCAAGCTTGGCCAATTTGATTAAAACCCCATTTTCTTAGGGTGCTTTTCTAAACGATCAACGCATATTTTGGTTGTCACATGTCTTAGACTACAATTTCGTTCAGTAGGATCTGGTTGGCAGTGGATTTCTGAAGGCCTAAACTGTGTGAGTTTTCTGTTCAAATTTGTAACCTGAAAACTCGGACCCCTGTCACATTTAAATCACATTTTTCTGTCTTATTTTTGTTATGCTTTCGTGGGCGTCTGTTTATTGATGCCTTGTGGTCCCCAGCTTGGAAAGGGCTGACCTCTTTTGATTGTATCGATTCCTGATCTCTGCCCTCTTTCTTACTTTCATGTGTTTCCTCGGGACAACATCCGTAAACCTTTTACTTTATGCATAACCCAGTCTTTGAACAGTCAGATACACTTTCATTTGCTTTCCTGAATTGCATCATTTTGCATATTAATGGCAAACAATTCAGGTGTAGCGTTTTCACCTTTGTTCAGTATATAACTACACAGGGATCACTGACCTGAAACGACATCGAATTATTTAGTCAACCGTTGCATATTATTAACAAACTGGGTCAGTTTATGTCCATTCTACCAACAGTAATACTCCCCCGTTGAAAAGAACCAAAAATATGCCAAAATTCCATCTAATTACAGAAAAACTCAGCAAAAAAATCAGGTTGAAAATTTTGTCAAATAATGCAGCTTTTTCTACCCGCATATCGAAAAGTTCTAGATAATAACGTGAAAAAGATGTACTTAAAGTCGATTTTCGCGTTTCTTATTAAAGCTGCATAATCTGTAACTTTTGATATTTCATTTTAAAAATAATGTTTCTATTTTTCAAGAATACAGTAAAAATACTAAAATTCAGGTATACATTTTACCTTTTTCGTAATAATTAACAAATTATTAGTGCCAAAACAACAGCATTTATGTTAAAAATTAACTGTCTAGAATTATTGGAGGGACGCAAATAATTACAAACAAGAGATAATACACCTGTTTTTATAAGATAATTCACTTTTTCATGCAGTTTTCAACTGTAGAAATTAGATTTATTGTGACAACATAACTTTATTCTACTTTTGCAAATGATTTAAAAAGAATTATTTTTTTTTCGAAAAATGTTCATAGTTACAGAGTATGCAGCTTTAATGCGGCAGTACTTTAGAAATTACTGGCCTTATCTGATAAGAAAAATCACTGAATAGCAAACTTGTGATTCGAAACCAACATGGGGATTGGAAACAAGGCTTGAGAATATATGCCAAAAATGCTTGTTTATGTCATTCTTGCTTGTAAACCCCAAATCTAACATTGAATGCCTTACTCCAGACTCTATACTCCAAGCCAAATTCACACAGTTGAATGATAAGGCACTAAAAAAAAGAATAATTGTGTCTAACGAATAGTACATTGTCAAAAAACAATAATAAAACAATGAGTGAATAATAACTTTAACAAGAAATATCTTTAAAAAATATAATCAGGCTCAGATAAAATGGAAGTGATTTTACTCACCATTCCAGAGCAGTACTTCTCTGTGTTTTTTGCTTCACGTTTGCCGTTGCCTCCTTGATGTTCCTTAAAGCCTTGTGGTCACCGGCTGGGTTAGGGTTGACCTCTCTGCTCTCTTCTGAGTGATATTTTCCTTGTGTGTTTTGTCATTTTCCCATATGGTGTCCCTTATCAGAAGTAATACTTAATTGTATCGATTCCTGATCTATGCTGTCTGCTGTAAAATCGTTAATTACGTCGTTGGATAAGACCTTGTTGCTTATTTTACATGAAAAAAGCCAAAGAAATTGAGTATAACAATTAATATTTTCATATATATGTTATCTGTATCTGTATAATACGTTGAAGTCACCAATCCTGGCTTTTATTCAACGGGTAGGAGGGCGCAAAGTCTTAGTTGTTGTTGTGAAAATGGTTTGTCTTTGGAAATCTCATAACTAAGACAAGAAGGTCCTTGGCACTTACATGAGGGTGATTGTTAATAAGTGTATAAAGAAATGTACTTTTACTCTAAACCAAGCTATGAATTTTGATTGATATGCATTTGGTGAGGCCAAAGTGATAACAAAGGCACAAAGGTAATCAGCAGTGAAGAGAGGCCACCAGCCTAAAAACATTTACATAGTAGCCACATACAACATCATACCATTTCACAGAATTCTCAACTGACAAATCGAATATTGTTTTGGTCATTTGCTGTCTTAATTTCTGGCAATACGGCTTTCCTGTAGCAGTGTGATTCTAAAGATTCTGATAAAATAATGTTCCATAGTACCTTTAGTCACTTACCCCAGGCATTTTATAGAATACGCACTCTAAAGGGGGTCTGTGGGTACTCCCTTGTATGGCGTCAGGGAGTTTATATGGTGTCAGGGAGTGAAGCCCTTGGGTGGAAAAATGGTTTCAGAGCATTTCATAGGGCTAAAATAAGCTCTTGAGACACACAAGTAAACACTGTTGGCTTCATTTTCCTTCCAAAAACAAAATTAAATACCCTAAGGCCCTATACTTGTGCAGAGTTGCGCGCACATGCATATTTGGTACAGCGCTTATTGTGCCCATACGAAATATACGCCCAAAAGCGCATGTTGTTACTACATTGTATATTTTTCGTATCTATTTCCCGTGTTACAAATCTGTGAAGATTATTGATCAAGTACGTGATATCGTGTAGACTTTTTTGGCTACAGTATAGACTTTCACAGATTGCGGACGTGAGAAACAGATAATCGTGAGTACACTTTCATTTGCAAAAAGTGGCAAAAAAAGTAACCAGTCACAGACGCTAACACGCTAAGACAGAATTGGATTTTATGATTTTCCTATTCACTTTGCGCAGTTTGATCTGTTAAGCAGGAATTTGACAGAGAGAAGTGAGTGACTTGCAAAAGGTGGAGATGAAGCGGAAACGTGACCGATTTGCGTGTCATTTTATCATTTTAACAGCTAATATCGTGAGTACTTTTCTGTATTACCATTAGCCCAGTCCTTGAAATTTACCCTTTAGTTATGAAGCCCAAAGAAACAGTCTTGGTGATGATATTGAAGTTCCAAAATGCCGGCCTTGATATTGTGTAGACCATGGCTCTATTCCACTGTGTATCATGAAGACACAAGTAGTTTTTTGGAATTATGCGACAGTGTCGACATAGGTTTTGGATACCTTGTAGCTCCATGAAACTGGCCATCATCATGAAGCATTTTGTCTGTTTTAAGCTACCCATTGTATTTTTAGAAATCAATACAGCCATAATCGGTGAATGCTGACCTAAGCTTTCACTGCACGCATATTCCATTTGAGCTTACGTGCTTTCTCAAAATGTCCATAAACTTACAGCTGGTTTGGGGCAATCTTGAGTTAAAACACTCAATTGCACGAGCTTATAATGAATATAAATGGCAAATAATAAATAATTGTTGTCTGAGGTCACAATGTCTATATCCCTTATATTTTGGCATCTAGCATTATCTAGTATACTTCGACAATGTATTGTCAAATTATGGATTCAGGACGAAACAGTGGCTCGATGTAGGGGTCATGTGCTCTACATAGGCTTAGATTGGGAAATCATAAACAAATATTCTTATCTGATCCCTCAAGATCTAGAGCTTTGATATTTGGTATAAAGCATCTGCCAGTGGACCTCTACCAAGTGTATTGAAATTATAGCACTAGGACCAAAAAGGCTTGACCCCAATGGGTTACAATCTTTACATTAGCGTTTATCTGAACCACTACATGCAAAGAGCATTGGTATTTAATATGTACATCTATTATCATCTATTAGACCTCTACTTTGTTTATTTAATGTCGCTTGGTTAAAAAATGATCCAGCCCTTGGGTCATATGTTTGACACAGGCTTATATAGGCAAAACATAAAAAAACTCTAGACTCAAACTGCTAGTAGGCATATAATCTTTATACTAACTAGGTATGTAGCATCACAAGGGGGTACTTTATCAAGTTTATTCAATGTATGGCCCTGGGGCAAAAGTTACACCTCCAGGGTCGCACATTTTACATAGTTTTATTTTGAGAGATCTTAAAAAGAATTTTCCTGTCTGAAACCCAAATGCTATACAACCTTGGTATAAGGTATGCAGCATCACTAAGTTGATCGCTACCAGGTTTGGACACTTTACATAACGTATTATTATCATTTATGTCATGTGGCGTCCTCAGGGTGCAATGGGCTGGTCTGCAATGTGTAGTTGTAGCATAATGACTACCTGACAAAAACCGCATCCTGGGGTAAGACTTCTAAACACATGTTCAGATTAATTTAGAGAAACCACAAACACCATTTTATTTGAAACCATGAAGGCATAAAGCCATCGTAATTCTGTATGTAGGATCGCCTAATGGTATTTAACCAAATTGGTTGAATGATGCTTCTGTGGTCATAACCGGTCCTGTCCCTGGCCTCGAGGTTATAACACTTGAGTACAGGCTCAGACTCAAAATAAAGCGCAAGGATTGGCTGCTTGCGGACACGTGTCCACAAGCAACCAATCATTCCGCTTTATTTTGAGTCTGAGAATGAGCTCAAGTTTTATAACCTCGAGGCCTGGTCTTTATGTTTATACTGACATGAACAGTGAAACCTTAAACAATCTGTATGAAACAATTAGGTATACAGACTTGATATTTAGTATAGAACCATCTATGGTTTACTGTTTTATTTGTTATTTTCTAAATATTCTTTTTTCTCAAAAAAATAGAAAAAGCATAATGGGCGTGTACTCGCGATTAGCTGTCTCTCACGTCCGCCATCTTTGAAAGTCTATACCGTAACCACGTAGGTTCACATGGCCGCGTAGCGCAGTCAGTAACGTGACTGGCTACAGATACGTGTCTGACTGCAGATCCAGGGGTCGCGAGTTCAATTCCGGCCCGGTCCCGTACTTTCGTGGAGATTGATTATGAAATAATTTCTATGATCATTCTCGTCCCTTCCGCTGAATCATTCAAGATGAGTTGGTGTCAGTTACAAGCGAAAGTATGTGCACCAAGTACTGGTCAACGCATGTTAAAGCTTGCCCAGGAAAAGTGTGGTTAGGTGAACTGATCGTCCCGCCATGACTATAGCCGTTGACGTGGGACTTAAAGCATCAAAAACAACAACAGCATGAAATAGGTTCTAAGTTGCTAGAAATGGGGCTTCGCTCCAAAAAAGAATGAAATAATAACCGGACAAGAGTCGAAATTGTCTTAGATGGCCTCTCTCATAATTAAAATTGTTTCATTTTTAAAAAGAATTTTGGAATTCGTTATTAAGTATTTATTATAACAAAAGTGATTAATGTGCTTAATTTTAATGGCGAGATAATATCAGACCCCCTCCATCCAGACCCGTATCTATTGAACTGGATCCATATCAAGTTGATTGGCCATTCTGGCCAATGTTTCTACTGTTGGCAGCTTCATTTGTTCATCTCTGATCTCTTCCAAAATCATACAGGAATTACTTTCATCTAAGAAAATGGAAATTTGTTGCATGTGAACAACAAAGGTGCGGACCAGTCCTTGCATTCGCAGAGCCTGGTCAGCGCCAACTTATTTTTTCTTGAGAAAGGTTAATAGTTTACCATGTTATATGTCAAATTTCAATTATCTAGCTAGTCTCTGTAGCTAAGCAGATTGTTTTAAGCTTTAAATTAGTTTTTTGGTTTGCATGCGGATACCCAATCAAAAAACTTTTTATTGTTATTGTTGCAATCTAAACTGAATCATGTTTCTTTCTTCTTTCAAATTTTAGTTCGCTATCACTATCGTCGCTCAGCGTCACTCTGGTGTCATCACTGTGAATCAGTTTCTTCATGACCATGCCGTCTTTGTCAATATATAGTCCATATTGCCTATGAAAGCGGGCCACTACGCCCCCTATACAAAGCATAATCAACAAATCAGCGAAGGCATGCCAGGCAAAGATCATGGTGGCTATCATCATCTGTTCATGGTTTTCCCCATCCCAGCGAGCGGAAGATTCAAATGGAGGATAGAGTATCCAGCCAACTTGCCAGAACCACGTACCCTGCAGCAACAGTAAGTAGGCCCTTGTCAATGGGGACAAGACGTTATGACGAAATTTCATTTCAACAATAACTGACACTATAGCAGCTCCAATGACATATATGAGGAGTGTGTGTAGTAATACATCTAATTCTGTCCTACCATGTAGATGGAACTTAAAAAGTAGTCCCTCACATAATACGGCCATCAGCATTGAGACATAATCCATGTCGGGTGGGAGGGGGGCTTTAAAATAAAGAAGAATGTCAATGATTCCCGTGAATCCAAAGTAGAAAAACATGGTGGCATGCTGACCGTTGCCGATGTTCACAAATTTGCCGTTCCAAAAGCCAGTGTATATTTCAAGAGAAAATCCCACAAGCGTAAAGAAAATTTTAACAATTCCTTCAATTGGCCAGTCTTTGAGTCTCCCACACAGACAGGGACAGGTGAATGTGGCTGTTGACGTAAATCTAGAATTTCTGCGACGAGAACTGTAGTATCTATTAAAGTTCATTATGGTCCACCATATAGCGAATATGATGAAGAATGTTCCTGGTAATGCATGTCCACCAAATGTGCCCATCTTCGTTGATCAATTCTTCAGCGAACGCCTGAAACACATACAGAGGATCTGACATAAGTGTTCATGTATTATCTAATTTATAAAATATGTATTATCTAATTTATAAAATGAGCTAAAATGAAATGAGCGATAAATTGCGAGGCTTCTCGAGCATTTTAACGCTCTTTTGCAAAGAGTAGTTAGATTCAATAATACAAAATCTATTCTGATAAAATTCGTTAACAATTTGTGGCTCGCATCAGCTTGGATTTAAAGCAGAGCACTGCATTCTTTTTTTCGCTAATTAACACGATAAAAGAAAAAACTTGCGTTTTTATGTGATTCTCTCAGCATCCATATGCAGAACTGGCGGTTCTGTTTATGAGCTTTCCCAACCCGTGAAAATACAAAAAATAATTTAAAAAAAATAAAGAGGCAACAACAAAAATACGTTTGCCTTTTCATTAACTGTTTCTCCTACTACAGCGTCCACAAGGTAAAAATCTGTGACATGGTAAAAGATCAATGTTTTTTTAAAGAGAAGGGAAATTAATCAATGTATGACTTTAACACATTAAGCCAAATGGAATTTCCCACTTTTATCATTTGGATTAGTCTAGTTCCGTTTTTAATGATTGTTTGTGGTATTTTCATCTTTACTCAATGTTTTAATAAAAATATTCTGTATACAAGCAAGTAGTGGAGGCCTTGATCAGACGCCGCGTTCTGTTTGCCTATGCCCCACAAAAAGGACGCAAGACTTATGTGGGTAAATTATCAGACAATTGAGCCGCGACATGAGATTTCCAACAATGTGGTATGTGCGACCAGCAACAGCTCAGATCAGCCTGCGCATACGATCAGAGACTTTGCTAGTCGCTTGAATATTCTATAACTATTAAGATGCTGAAAGAGTAGCATTTGAAGTTTCTAAGCTTAAAATGAAGCTGCACAGGCTCGTCTGAGACTAAACTTGTCAAAATGCCACATTTTTAGAAATCGCATGTCGCGACTCGATTAATGATTTCATATGTTTATAAGCTTATTATGATTGTCTGCTAGTGTCGTCTGCTGATATTCTTTGGAAACAGTTTGGACCCATTTGGGCTTGCACTAGATCCAAGCTTTTTGACACTCTGAAGGTATTACTAGAACCGATACAACATCTGCACTTACATTAGGGTCTTTCTATACAAAGAGTTAAGAATCTTTACCATATGTTCAAAAACTGTTGTAGGCCGACCATACCTTCAACAATTTACATTACTGACCATTAATCTAGATATGCTACTTTACTCACGCAAAAGTCGAACGCAAAGTGTTAATTTGCAACTTATCATTAATGGCAAATTTTACTTAATAACACTTTTGAATTACTATCTCTTCTTTACCACCATATGCTGAATCACACAGTCTAAACATTTAGCATCATTGTAACTTGATATGTGTATCTATTATATTGTAATTTGTACCTAATGTGTACATTTTAGGAGCACTGGCGCTCATACCAACTATCGATGTGATTAACTGGAGAAATGCGCAATGTATCTTTTTGAAAATTGAATTGTTTTGAAGCTGAAAGGCTACTTTATGTACTGGGTGTTTTTAAACTTCATAAATAATTGATTATTATTTCTATTCCAAAAAATTCACATTTCAATAAGTTCATTATCTCCTTGTTACAATGTCTGCAAGTATGGTACTGTACCTACAAGACAATGGGAGACAGCAGTCAGTTTTCTCCCTTGACTATTCTCTTAGAACAACTAGGTCCAAATAGTTGGGTCTCCTCGGTTTTTATCCCTGCTTTGATTGCAAATATTGGAAAACATTTTTTCTTGAAATATGACTCAGAATATTCCAAATCAATTTAAAACATCTTATTTTATAATCTTTTCAACATTTTTACTCAGTTAATGCTTATCAGCATCTCTTAATAGACCCCTTTCCCATTATCAGATTTTACCTGTATCACGTGATCGGCTGACCAGTCCAGCAATTGGACTACTTCCGGTATATAAAGCTGTAATAACTTACTACTAATTTTTCATGCATTTCACTTATTCATAACGATTAAAACACCAAACAAAATGAAAATGACAATTATATGTACCACAATATTACATATGATGACAAATAGGGTTAATTTGATTTCAAATTTATCTAATTTACGCCGAGAACGCTTCTTGCAGACTTTTATTCAAGCGGTACATGTACCGGCATATGTATATTTCCGCATTATTTTAGCTGCTGATGACGGTCCTGATGAGATGACGTCTTTTCCTGCGGGTCTACAATATTGATTAACTTTCCCAACAAGACTATAAAAAATATCACGGAAACTATGATCAGTGTTTTTTTTTGCGAACTTTTCCGAGAAAGGATGGCCAAATTAGCTCCTCTTGATCTATCCGTGGATATATCGCCATATATGCGAACTTTTCCAAAAGGGAGAATTTATGGATAGTGTAGACCCGCTGGAAAACACGCCAGGCATCTCTCCAAGGCCTTCACCAGCAACGGAAATAGTATGGAACGTGTGCCTGTTTCGCTAACGTCTCACTAAATAGCCTTTAAAATCATCAATTTAATTTGTGTTCGCACTTGAAGCATCGCGAAGCAAGTTTGTATGTACGCTATTCTTACTTTTAAGACGTTGCTATAGAGTAAAACCTAGACAGCTCGAACCCTGATACATCGCAGCGTTCGCATATGTCGAATAGAATTCATGACACATTAGATCCCGAATATAGGGCATAGTTTTTAATATGCAATTTTTCGTGGGTACTCAAAAGAATCGTCTCAATGAAACCTTGTTTTTTGTGTACATGCATTCAAACGTATATCTTAAAGACTCGGACCGAATGTAAGATTAGAGAAGAATAACTTTTCGATTCAATATTTTGTCTGAAATCCACGCGTACTTCGGGTTAACAAGAGTTGAATCCTTAAATGGGTCCCTATTTGTAGAGAACCAGGTACTTAAAAGCATAGGTTTTAAAATTTGGGACCGCATATGCACCCAAAATGAATGTCGGTACCTTGGTAAAATCGCCATTGCATTTGTAAACGTATGAAATAAACTTTCTACAATATCTGTGCGTAAGCATAAACATATCATATTGAGTTACTTGAAGAATTTTCGGGTATAATTTCTATAGATGTTTTATTTCAAGAAACAGCAATATGTGTTCATTTTACTATTTTTGGTCCACTGAACGTACGCACCAAACAATAAATCTTATCGTTTCAATCCACTGACGGAATCGCTACTTTTCTTATTCCCTAAAAAAGATAAATTTATGTTTTCATATACATTTTATAAGTCGTCCGTTTTTTTGTATTTGTTTCTATTATTATAATATTTTGCCATTTCGAATTAAAATGGGCGGAAATTAAAGCACATGTATTTGAAATACATGCCAACTATTAAAGCAAACGAATCTGTTATTATACGTCACTGATTTTACTAACATTTATAACTCAGAGAAGCTTCGACAAATACACAGTCTCACCAGGCCATTCGCTGCTCGCGCATCATAGAAAGGCGGTAGACAGAGACGCAGACAAAAAATGGAGACTTTTAATCTCATCAGGTACTCATGCATGCATGCCACCATATATGCGTGCATGTATTCTGCAAGACAGTTGCGCATGCATGTTAAAATACTGACTGAACATATGCGATAAATGATGAAATCTCATCAAATATACCGCCAGTCTGATCCATAATCTGGCCATTTCCCATCGACGTCCACTAGTACGGGTGCGCAGACTCGCGAGAGCCTTCGCTGCTAGCACACACCAAGGTTTTTCTAATAAAAATACCCAGCACACACAAACGCACGCACACACACACGCACTATGGATGTAGATGAAGACTCAGCCTCATACCCTGCTGGATACGTTCGTGTTGCATGGCGTTATTAAAGGCGTTTACATATATGGGATAAGTAGACGTCTAGCTGGGCTTCTTATCAACTTTAAAGAAAGCGACTGGACTTGTCATAAATCACTCATACTTAAGAAACGCGTGCCGAAGTTCTGAAGAAACGTGGGCAAGATTGTATTGCTTTGAAAGAGCCCCGGGCACTCATTGAAGAACTTGATGCAATTTGGGCCAGCACAAAATAAAATGTATCTTATCACTCAGTAGACAAATTTAACCATAAATGACACAGTCTTGTCAGACTCTTCAATTAATAATTGCCGTGTTTAATTCTTTTTCTTTAATATTTTAACCGATATATATGAGATCAACAGTCAGAATAAATGCTGCTTTATATACCGGAAGTAGTCCAATTGCTGGACTGGTGAGCCGATGTCACGTGATACATGTAAAATCCGATAATGGGAAATAATTACACTTATTTATCACCTAATCACCATTATGACCCTATGATAAAGGCAGAGGATTTCAAATGGTTGGACCGGGTTTATCATTTGTTCCACCTCGGTAGTTACCTGTGTTTATCAGGGGCATTAACTGACTGCTTTTTGCCATTCTTATTATCAGCAAAATTAATTCAGTGTTTCCTGTCCCTTACATTAAACAACGCATAGACTGACATTTTTACCTTAACCTTTGTCTCCATGGCCACACCACCAATCCAAAACCATTGTTGACATCTACAGACCATAGACAAAATGTGTCCCAAATATGAACCACTTACATCTATTGTCGTGCCAATCAAGAGTGACAGTGACGTATGTTTTGTTTACAATTGTTAAGTAAAACAATAACTTGTACACATCACTTGAGCTAACGCGAAGCGATAGATCACTTGTGTATTAATCCTGTCTTGTGACAGTGAGGTCATGTAAACAAAACATGACCTCACTGTCACTCTTGGCTGGCAGGACAGTACCAAAATCTCGGACCCAGTATAAAGGGACTGGTCACTGAAGGAAATACAATGATATGTTGTCGTGGCTATTTTAGCGCCGTTTCTATTACAGCCAAAACGATTCTGAACAATACCTGAGATTATAGAAAGTTACTCCCCGTATTCGAAGTTGAACAATTACAAGTAACAGTAAATAAAATTGAAGTTTTGTCATCTTTTTAGGTTGATTTCTGACTAGTTTCGGCTAAAAGTGCCGAAAATAGCTAAAAGTGTACCATGGTTTCTTGTTGATGTTCATAAAGACGGATACACTTTCAATAAGTATAACAACACAGTCTTAAAGATAATTATATTGATCTATCGTTGTTGTTTTTTAAGAAAAAGCACAGGTATGCAAAGAAATAATGGAGATCTTGAATCAAAGGTCATATCATTGATGACATTTAAAAACCTTAGGCAATCAGAGTGAAAAATATTAATCACCCATATTAAAACATATACGAGATATTCACTTTACATGGTATACCACCAGAATTCAGTCAATTTGACGTTGACCATTGAAGCAAGAGCCTTTCCTTGAACTCAAATAAATCCTTATTTTGTTATTAAGTACTTTCTGCCATATTAGTTTTGTAATCATCTTGATGGGTAAGAGGGAGCTGGTTACTTTACTTTAACTGTCTTCCCGATGTCTTGTGACAGTCTGTATTTTGTGGCTCTTCTTCGTGGACTGGTGCCGTGGGTTGGTCTGCAGTGTGAGATTGTGGTATTTCCTGATCATACTCAATTGCTTTTTTGCGTCAACTGAATAAAGCATCCAAGGCCAAACAGCCTAATTTTATAAATATTTCACCTTGATCTTTGACCCAAATGTTATATTGGTTATCATTGTACAAAATGCCTTCTGTCAAAAATACAAGTAGAGTTCGTAATACGAGCCTTGAGACAGATTCAAAGTAGTTTACCTTGACTTTTTAAAATATTATTGATGGTAATTATATATACTTAACGTTGTGATGGGCGTCATAACGTTTCCCGAAAATCTATAAACCACTATTATTGCATAAAAAGTCGTGTCGCACGCTATTAACAGCCATGTTTTAATCGGCAAACCCCCATGTATTAATCAGACAATTCACGTGCTGTTGATGCGGCACTGCTTTTGTACTTTGCATATACACGTTCTAGGCCGTCACAAAAAAATGACGTCACCAACAGTAACGTGTACAGAAATGAACGTAAATTATTGACGTTAGGATGACGTAAGTCTTTGATCCTTCATGCGTACAAAAATGAATTTTTCGAAGCGTTTTTTTTTCCAAAGTTTTCAAGTGATAAATGACTTTATGCAATAATAACGACCAAACATGGTTTTCTGATACACAAACATCTGCTAGACCCCTCGGGGTTGTTAAAACCATCGCCTTTCAGGCTCGGGTTTCAACACCACCCTCTGGGTCCAGCACTGGGATGTTAATGCATAGAAAAACATGTTTGACCCCTATATAGTGGTTTGTCGATTTTATTGCAAGGCGATAGGGGAGACCGGGGCAAAATGATACACGGGGCAAAATGAAACAGCGCGATGATGCCATATATGACGTTTCTTACTCAAACTGAATGCGCATTTTGGAATCCGCTATATTATAAGAAAGGCTCAGCCAAAACAGAGCAAAGTTAAGCTTTTTATATAAACAATTGACTTTTGAGGCACCCTGAGTAAATTTCGGAGGTATCACTTATTTTATGAATGTGAAGAATGTGGACCACTGGTAGATATATATTTTAATTGTATCGTGTAAATTGAACTATATAGATACTGATATGTCTCCAAATAATCCGGCAGAACTATTGTGGGGTGTCGCATTTTTGAATTGTTACGAAAACAGTAAACAAGAAGTCACTGGGGCAAAATGATAAAGCGTGGTTGGGGCAAAATGATACAGTCTGAAATAATCTAATTTGACTCTGTTTTCAAGCATTTTCAAGATATTTTTTTATCGAAACTGTCTATTCCTATCACAAGAAAATTAAATGATACTGCTATGTCAGAAAAGTACCATTTTATTTTTCAGAATGTTAAAAATGGGTGGTCAACTGTATCATTTTGCCCCGTGGCAAAACATAAAACATGAATGGTAACAAATGTGACTCAGAAAATTCAGAAAACTGTTCGTGTTCAATCATATTTCTGTTGGGATAAATAGCATTATAAATTGTTTAATTGTGTTAATAGTTATTTCTGTGCTACGTCTTGAATATTTGAATCTGAGATGAGAAAAGTCTTACTGTATCATTTTGCCCCGTGTACTGTATCATTTTGCCCCGTGCACGGGGCAAAATGATACAGCTGACCACACATTTTGAATGCTTGATTTCAAGCACTAATGTCACTTTATGCCTGTTTTTCTTTCTCTCAAGTTGTAGCTAATACTTGACAGTGTATTATCCATTTAAAAGCAATAAGATATATCCAGCCATAAAAGCAGGAAAAAATATTTTAAAAAAGTGGATCATTTTGCCCCGGTCTCCCCTATTTCACTCCCGAACCCCCGCCCAAACCGCGACGTCATATGATAATTTGCTTTAATTGTGATTTTTTTTGTTATTTTATTAAAATACTTAATTATTATAACGAATATATCTCTTGTTGATGTTTATTTCTTTTCAAGAAAGAACTTACGTTGATAAAATAAGACTTCTTGATTACGGAGTTACATACAACACTCATTCTGATTGGTTGATTATTATAGCTGTAGCTGTCCTCCGGCTCGAAGTCAAAATGCATGGGTGTAGGCCTATATTGCTTCGAGATAAAAGAAATTATCTAAATAAGGCGCACAGTTTGAACAGATTTCGACGATGAAAGATTGTCCATGTTGTTGTAAAAATACCACCCACCCGCCGCTTTTTGTTAAATGTTTCTTACATTTATTTGAAATTCTAGTAAGTCTCTATTCCTAAAGAAAATCATACGGGCAATGAAACGGAAAGTCCTTTTTGTAAATATTGTACATATATAGTAGCTTTGATTGTATCATAGCTTTTAGATGTTTAGATAGTCACATCTACATGTGTTTTGGGAAACGTCTTTGTTGATAACTGATGTTTCAGTTTTTATGCATTATTTGATGCATCTTTTCTAGAATATTTAATATATGATTAATAATTGACATGTACATATGATATAATGTTGACCTAATGCCTTTGTGTCACAATACATGTCAGTGATATTATGCTTGTAAGTATAACAAGGGCAAATAAAATACACATTATATTCTATAGATAAAATAAAATAAATAAATCAGCTCCAGTTCTCCGTTGTCTTTTAGTCCCTTACTAATGGGGGACTTACTAGTTAAGTTCTTGTATTTATATGTGTTACTTCATTCATCTGTGTTCATTTTTATGTTTGGTAGCTACAGAATCTAGAGCGAGGGTTTGGTCAGTAAAATTAATGTAAACCCCGAAACTACCTATCAATTTAACTAATGCCATTAAAAAAGTGGATAGGGACATTTGGCCATTTTCTTGACCGTGAAAGCGTGGTAGGTCAGCGGTTAGGCACTTGCCTCTGGTGCTAGAGGTCCCAGGTTCGATCCCCGCTCGCGGCGGAGAAAATTTCAGTGTCCGAGCACGCTTTCTCTAGTGTTATTTGCAGGGATGTTACTAGATAAGTGCATCGTTTTTCGGATCAGGACGTTAACTGGATGTCTCCTGTGCAGGGAAATTCACCCCTCGTGCAGGTTAAAGGTAAAGATAAAGAAGCTTTATTTAACGTCGCTTATTTGAAACAAATAACATAAGCTCTGTAGAGCTTTTATTGCGACATCGATTTTTACGAAATCGATTTTCCATCCCGTACTCAAGGATTGACGCACACAGACATTCATTCTTCCCAAGAACCGCAAGACTATGGAACGACCTACCCCCTGACTTTATCAACTGTCCAGCCCTGGAAACATTCCGAGCTGGAATCGATCAATATCTCCACTAAAGCTTTCACAACACCAATCATCCATCATCATCATTATCATCATCACCATCATCATTCACGCATAATATCATCTACCACATAAAACTTTTAGCCGTGCCAGTCTCACAGTATGTCCCCTTTTAAACAATAACGAATTGTAGAACGAAACTAGTTGAAATTCCAAATTTTTATGTATTGTCAAGTTATCAATACATCTTTACATGTTATATTCTGATTATTTGGACTAAAAATTAATGCCATTTTCGCGCGCACTCCGCGTAATACTCTTCTAGAGGTGTTTGGAGTATCCGGCAGATACAGATACAGACATAGCAATATCTTTTTATCAGATACTTACCTGCCTTACTCTATCTTTCTAGCACAATCCCTTTTATGTGAGCGTCAGCAAGAGAGCTGTTAGTACGATTTTTTACACCTTTGGTATGGTGCGGCCGGGATTCGAACCCACGACCTCCCGCTCCGAAAGCGGACGCTCTACAAGCTGAGCTATCGGCTAGGTATAAAAGAGTTAAGGAATTATTAAAGAACCCTACGGTAATTTCGATATCGTTACATGTAGGCTTTCATCCTGCATCCCGGAGTGTGCATAGTACACCTGCCGATAATACTCGAAAGAGGGTCTGGCAGTATATAGAGAAAGAAAGTATATATGTGCTGTCCAATTCGTTTTGACTTGGGGCGAGGATCGTACATTACTGGGGAGTATGCTGTAGGTATTGGATTTTATCGAAGACATATTGGTTAACTCCCTTGGTATGCGTGCGGGTTTCTAGTCAACTCGTACCTAAGTCAACTCGTACCTAAGTCAACTCGTACCCATTTTTGGTCAACTCGTACCTGACCTTTGGTCAACTCGTACCTATCCCAAGTCAACTCGTACCCAAGTCAATAGATGGGGTAGGGTAGAGCATGATAGACTTGGGGTTGGTAAGTCTAGGTCCTAACAAGCCTTTTCAAACACTAACACATCACAATTTACTATCTGTGCGCTGAGGTTAGGTTCGTGCCAGCCTGTTCAAAGTTCCCAACTATTATGCCTATGGGGCGACCATCTGGGAGCTTGTTCCATCATACATCACCATTACAAATGAGTATTTGCGATCGGACAATGTTCAGGCCAGATCTGGCAAATTCCCTAACATTTTCCTTCTGGGGAGGTGTTCAGAATAGGACTCCTGCTTAAACGACCAAATCAATACAGTTTTGCTATCTGCGATAAGGCGAGATTCCGGCTAGTTTGTTCAAATATTAAAAAAACCACCTAAAAATTAGGACCTGTGAGGCTACGATTAGGGCAGTTTCAGATCTGCCTGTTCCAATATCCTGTACCTTTATGTATAGTGACGGCTCCGCAGGGTCTTCACTGTTCGTATACACAAAGCTTTAAATTTCGGACATACCGACTTATAGGTCTACTACAATAGCGCGCAGTATGTTTTTTAACTAGCACTAATATATTAGAAGGTATTTTGAACTACTCACCTCAAAATAAGGCAGCAGACGACAAAACAAAATGCAAATTTTGAGTCATTTCAGTAGCAAGTAGCGAAGGCTCAGATGAGACTGCATGATGAGAGACTCGCCTGGACTTTCTAAATTAAAGAACCAAACACTCTGAGGTGAGCTGGCACTGTTTTAAAATGTGTTAATCAATTATAAACCTGAAGTTAATTACATTGCAATTGCCTAATCAGATTGTACTTTTTAATTATTCAAGTTTTACACTGTCAGACAATGTTAATTTCTTACTAAGCTTAATCCAATCACATATTATTGTTTCAAAGATGCATAGTAATGAGGCAATTCTATTTTTCTTATAAATAGGTAAAGCATGACTATTCACTGCCACTTGATAGGCAGTAATCTGTGGTGGGTTCAATATAACTGTAAACTGAGACTACCTGCACGCCCAAAATCAAGGTAAACTCGCCACCGTTTGTTTACAACGATTCTCATCTATCTTTGAAAGTACAATATTCATCATTGATTAGGTACCAAAAACTGTTTTTCACACCCTACCAATCACCAGCACGTGGCTGTAAGGCGGCTTTATGTACGCAAAACCCGCGTCACGAGAAAACGTATCTTCAGGGGTTAGCACTATAAGGAAAAGTCCTGCATGTTCAGCTACAAAGACTGGGTTTCAATTTGAATTATGCGCATAGGAAGTTTAGCTATGGTAGATTTTAGAGAGCGAACAACAAATGCGCTGATCAGACTGCTTGGATGCTCAGATCGGTCTCTACCTTTATTGTTTGCATGCAACAAAACTAGACTGTATGTTTTTTTCAATGGGACCAGTGCTATTTGCGATAAGTTTGCAATGTGCTATTCCTGTAAGTAAACATCAAAAGAGGTGGGTGCGTAGTTACCACCTATTTCGGATGTTCATTTAGATACACTTTCATACTAAGACAAAGCTACGGTAAAGGAGGCTAACATGATCCATGTTATTCCAATACAGCTTATAGGTTTAATACACTAAGACCAGTGGCAGTCCAGCTGCCACCAAATGGGGTTTAAGTTACACTTATTGCTTTTATTTCTCGTACAATGTACTTCATCTACTGTAATTTGTAAGAGCGAACATTACCTGGGCAGTATACTGTATTTACCCATTTGTAATTGAACGCTCCTTCTATGGTTACATGTATTTAGGCGCAGAATTCGCCTAAGTCGTAACAAAACTTATCATTTTGCATTTGACATGATTAACGTACTTAGACAATTGCTTAAAACTATCACATATACTATTATAAATAAACTAAGGTACGAGTTGACTTAGGTACGAGTTGACTAAGGTACGAGTTGACCAAAAATGGGTACGAGTTGACTAAGGTACGAGTTGACTTAGGTACGAGTTGACCAGTACCCTGCGTGCGCATCAAAATATTTGTTGACAAAATGTGAAAGGTAGAAAGAAATCATATATTTAACGTCAAATGCGGTAGTTTATTCATCAACGAAGGTACAACAGAAAATATTATTAGCACGTGCTCCAACTGTAACCGTTCATAACCGATTCAGTTGTGTGCTATATTCTAAATTGCCGTTGGAAACCTTTTAGTTTACATTAGCAGCCGCCATGGTTGTCCACTTCCGGTTTTAGATTAAACCAAAACTAGCATTGTTTTTACTAATTTTGTCCAAGACTGTGCGTCTATCAATGCAAAAATAAACTACAAATAGCATTGTGATTCATAATTTGTTACTATTCCTTTTTTACACTGATTGATATTTCTTTATTTTGGTCTGAATTTAAATCCTTGAGAAAAGCAAGTTTAAACTTGCCAAAAAAGCCCTAAATAGTGTATGTTTTCATCTGTCTGGATATTTCACTGTCAGACAGAACATTATGGTAATGTTAAAATAAATGAACTAAGAAAAGACATCAAAACAAATCAAATATATTCAGTTGTAGGGCTTCTGTTTTTCTTCCTCAGAACAGTGAGGTTAGTCAAGCTGGGTAGCGGGTCAACTCGGCCTGAAGTCAAGTCGGCCCCTGAGTCAAATCGGCCCTGGGTCAAGTCGGCCTGAGTCAACTCTGCCCGATGTAATTTCAAATTGTTCAGTCACATACATGTACATGTATACGGTTTGGGTTTAGTTGCAGAACTGCGACTTTAGATTTTTTTTTCGATCTGGCTGAATCTAAAGTCGCAGTGTTTTTGTGCTCTATCTTGACCAGGTGATGGAAACCCCTTTTGTTTTGGGAAAAACTCCTTTCTTTGACAATCCAACCATTCAGACTTCTTAATGTGTTTTACATACACAACCAAAGTTATAAAAATGTTACCATTAACTTCGTTTTTGTGACACGATCAATGCAATCTGTAATATTATGTTCTTGTTGTTGTTTTTCGACTCATCGCAGCCATTTTGCATGCTTTTCATGAGCTAGGGGTGATGTCGTTTTTGCGATAAATTTCGGATGTTAAATTGATGAGACGAACTTATTAAAACGTTGAGAATATATTATAATAAAACCCGGTACTGGTTATACTCCCCATGACTAGGTAAGGGATGTCAGCGCTTTTTCAAAAACTCAGTACATTATAAGAATAACATTAACAGTGGATTAAGGACAATATAAGAAACAAGTAGGTGTTTGAATTTTGAAAATCAGCGCAAAATTGTTAAAGTTATCGATTCTGTTAACTTACTCAATGTTGATACGCTCGCAGCAGTCTCGTTTCTGTATTATTGTGCATTGTAGCGCCTCCTATTTTCTATTAATGTATAACGAGTAATGACCTATTTCAGAAAGTGAAAGTCGATTTCCAAGAATGGTTTGATTACAATTTAATATAGCATGCCAAAGAAATGAGATACTTACTTTACAGAAATCCTTAACAATCACATACCCCACCCATATTACACTATATAAATCCAATTTTCAGAAAGGAAGCTTTGTCATGTCCCAAAATGTCATAATCAGACTGAAAATGGACTTTTCCAACATGGCGGACAATTGTTATTCTGATCATGTGCTCACGTGACAAGTTTCCCGCCAAAAGTAGCAAGCTAACGCAAGAGTACATTGACCTCTGAACCGAGAGGGGGTCAGCTTGTTTACGACACAAGAAGCGATGGATTGGAAAGATCAGAATCAAGTTACTTTTGAACAGTGATCAGTAAGATATTAGTGAAGGAAAATATTTTTTATATCATGGCTAACCTTGCTGCAAGCTGAATAGCTTTACTAGCACACGCTTATGTTCAATTAGGCTATCAGTCAATACACACAATTGGTGTCCATCGTTTTTTAAGGCGCCACGTGAATCTTATATAGAGACATTGGGTGTTTTGACCTTCTTTTTGAGCATGTGCGCAATGGTTTAAGATTAAAATTGTAGAATGGTGTCATTATTTGAATATTCAAAATCATTTGGCATTTTTTCTATGTATTTCCTGTTAGTGGAAGTGGAGTAATTCCTTATCTGAAAATAGTCAATTTTCTATCCAGTGACATCCGTCGGAATACAGAACCAGGGTGAAAAATTTGCATACTAGGTTGAAGATTGACCTTTATTCGTTGACATTCATCAGATATTAAAAGAAAACCTATTACAAATGGTGAGAGAGGTCACCATAAAAATCAACCTGTATGCACAAAAAAGGATCCCATCCATTGCCATTAAGAACTCCTCGGACACAGTTTGTACATATCCAACTGGGTAGTTCTCGATGTTAACAAATTAGTAAAAGGCAGCCCCAGTTAGATTGGTAATTGGTCATCTTTTTTGCAAATATCTATATGTAACAAATGTATGGTGAGATGGTATTGGATTATTTTAATCTCAACAGACCAGGTATGATCAATTTTTGGCCAATTATGATAATAAGGAAGGTAAAAGAAAACATTATATAAGTCTGATTTTGGTAATTAATGTTGTTAAAACATCTGTGTATTCAGAAAACGGAAAGTGAACGGGTCATTGTCGGAACATAAAATACCAAAACAAATTCGTGCGTGACTTTAGTTTCCCACAGAAATAGCATGCTCTTCAGCTCAGAAGACAAAAATGACGCCATGTTTTGAAAACAAATAGTGTAAACATTCTGTGTGTACAGGAGTATTTTATCTTTTTAGAACTAATCAGGTATGCATCAGCGGCAAACCAAATAGCAACATATAGATAAACCTATAAACATACAAAATGGAGTAGTGTAAGAGGAAGACACGGTTTGGAAATGTGTTTTCAACTTGGTTTACGTCCACGCTAACAGTAAGGGAAAAGATAGAGGCTTAAAAAATCAGGGCTATATGATAACATAAAATAAAAATCCATCATATCGCCCTGAATTCAGTGCTAGTTTGGGTTTTGCATAAACTTTCGGACTAAATCAAAATTATTATTAAACAATTATGACAAACAATGCAATGAAGCTCTTAATTGATCGAATTGAGGGTGACCTTGCTACTTGATTAAAGGTATGGCTGTCTTGAATTAAATGAAAGTTTTAACATTTTGTCAAGCACTCACTAATGGCTTTCCCATAGCTTGCAAACAAGGCAATTGTTGTTTTCTTAACATTGAATTAGAAAAAACTTCTTTGAGACTATATTCTCTTTGTCTTACATCTTCCTTTCCTTACATGCCGCTAGGAAGTTGGACCCGTTGAGTAGGCTAATATAGTCAAGATTTACAGACCAAGGATATAGATACGACCAAACATTATTCCCTCAAACTTTTGTTGAAAATTTTAAAAAAATACATACAAAAGTACTGGCATAAAAGTTATCACCCCCCACCGCATTCTTATTATTGAAAAGTTGACTCAGGCCAACTTGACCCAAGGCCGACTTGACCCGCATTTGTCAAGCTGATGATGCAGTGTACGTGCCCCTCCAACCCCAAAAAGGCTTAGATAAGATAAGAAATTTTATTTAGAAACAGCATGACAGCTTGTATGAACTAGTGAAATTTAGCTGGTTCATGACAACAAACCATTGACTTGCTGCTATGTCTATTTCAGTTTGTCTATTCCGAGCAAGCTTGCTCTGGTTCTTTTCTCCAGGCACTCGAGCTTCTTTCCACTTGGTAAAAACAGACTTAGACCACTACGCTTCCTGTCTAGCATGCGGTACAGACACTCACATTAAGCCCTCAGATTTTAGGAGTTTTTGACCACTCTATTGCTTGTGGGAGTTAATCCTTTTTAGGTTGAAACCCAGATACAACAACAAAAGGCCATTGATCACGTGACTAATATGGCGGACATTACACATATTCTGTGCTCTGACAATATTATCAAAATGTAGACATTCTCGCAGGGATATGAGAATAAAAGTCGGACTATTTTGTTCAAAGTGATTCAGTTATCGGATACATTAAGCGTGGATTCTGAGAATCGTCCAGATACAATGTGGTAACATTTCTGTTTTCAAATTATTCTAAACACAAATATCTTCATACTCATGTTTACCACACGATCATTAACTGTTAAAGTTTAACTGTTCAGATTGAATAACGGGACTTCTATGACGACCCTCGCTGAAGTGTTTTCCAGGTATACTGTTCAAAATAAGTAAGATCAGACACTACTCGACAATAATAATATGAACGTCACCACCAGTACTCCTTGTTCTTCCAACCCTAAGAAACGTGTACTGCCCTCACCAGAAGACGCCGCTGACTCAAAGAAAAACCGATTCCACTCTCGCTCTATGTCAGAATCTGACTTAGAATCATCAGCGATAATGGCTCATGAATCGAAATCAGGAGATCTTCCACTGAACAACCCACCTGCTCAATTTACCTTGGATGACGTACAACTGGAAAAATTGCATCATTCATGAAGAACACTTTCCACCCCCAGATTGACGACATAGTTCAACAAACATTGCAAAAGCAAGTGACTGAGCTGGTAAATTCTATCGTTACTGGGGTATTAGAAGGCCTGAATGTCAAAGTTGTGGCCCTCGAAAAAGAGAACGTGGATTTAAAGAAGCGAGTCAAATATTTGGAAGACTCAGCTGATCAGGCAGAACAGTACAGCCGTCGCAACTGTCTCCGCATATCAGGGTTACCAGAGGACGATCCTGCTAGTGAAAACACCGACGACATGGTCCTAAAGTTAGCAGAAGCCATTCATGTCGACTTAAGCCTCAACGACATAGACAGATCCCACAGATTAGGCAAGCCAGATTCTCAGCACAATGTCAACCAAAAGCCAAGGGACATTGTCGTCAAGTTCGCGACGTACAGATCACGTGCCAAGTTCTACAAGGCCAGAGTTCTCACCAAAGATCGAGGATATAAGGGAGTGTATATAAATGAACATTTAACGCGAAGGCGTAATAACTTATTCTACCAAGCCCGCCGCCTAGTGAAATCTAAGCATCTCCAAAGTGCCTGGTCGTTTGATGGCGCGTTGTTTGTTAAACACTTTGATGACTCGATCCACAGAATCAACTCTGAATCCGACCTACCATAAATAGTTGACTTATTCCAGCGCGCTCAGACTAACGGTCCTTGTTTTTTTCAAACAGTATAAAAACTGCCTTGCGTCCAAAGTTAACACATGACTGAACTCAAATCTATCGGCTACTTAACCCCTAAGACGACAATCACAACTCTCGTCTGCTGAAATGTTTAAGAGGCCTCTATGTCAATCAGTGTCGATCCGGATCGGGCTGCTCCTACAGGAGCAGTCTGATCTGGGTCCACGCTGTTTGCTTCTATACTTAAATTCACCAACAAAGTTAGGCAACTATTTAAAAGCAGACGTTTTCAGCAGTCAACAATTTCAGGTGTATTTTTGCGCTTTGGGGGTTATCAAATAATAAATTAATCAAGCCGTTAGGTTCGATTTTCTTGCTCAATGCAAGTTGTGTTTACTTGACAAGCCTCAGTAGTATTTGTCCAAATGGTATCTCAGTGTTAGCGCATGTGTTTAGAACTGTTTTGACATTCATTCTTATTTTGATGGGTTTTTGCACATAATCTTAACCATTTTCCCACCAGTCGCAACAATTGTCATCTGCTCTATGATCTGTTTATGGTCTTCTAGTGTTCTTTGATAGCCGTTATAGCGAATAGTATGGACCCAGATCAGACTGCTCTTTAGGTGCGATGTCTGACCCGGGCTCATAATGTTCGCCTTAGTGCGGTTGAGTAGTACCAGCCTACATTGCCAGAAAAATGCAATGATAATTTCACACAGTGACGCTTAAAAAAGGACGCTAATCCAGACGCTGAATTGACGTTGATCCATCGTTATCACTATAAGCTATATTCTAGGTTGTTTGCGGACTGCTTGGCATTTTAGTATCTCCCAACTTCATGTACAATTTTCACATAGTAAGGATCCAGATCAGACTGCTCTTTAGGAGCGCTATCTGACCCGGGCTCATAATGCTCGCCTTAGTGCAGTTGAGAAGTGGCAGCCTACATTGTCAGAAAAATGCAATGATAATTTCACACAGTGACGCATAAACAATGGGAACGGTGAATCAACGCTAATCCAGAGTATTGACGCTGAATTGACGTTAATTCATCGTTATCCCGATCAGCTTCATTTTAGGTTGTTTGCGGACTGCTGGGTAATTTAGTATCATCCAATTTCATGTACAATTTTCACACAGACTTGTTGCTATAACGTAAGCTAGACTGAAGATTGAAAGATGCTCATCCAATCAGGATTGACCCTACTGGGGTATCATAGGAGTTGGGACCTCTTCATGGTCTTCATCTTTGCCGAGCTTTATACAAATATATGACCCATTCAAAATAGTTATAGTGTTTTCAATGTCCAGTAGGGCAGAATTATACTGACAAGTCTTGCCCGATGGCCCTGGTATAGGTATTGAATATCTGACCTGCTATATGTATGCATTCCGACATAGCTTATCAATATAATCTACGCTGAGGGTCAAGCTGTGAGATGGACCTGCTATATGTATGCATTCAGACATAGCTTATCAATATGATCTACGCTGAGGGCCAAGCTGTGAGACGGCCAACCTTTGCCTCGGATTCTTGTTTTCTGTATTGTTGTTACTTTTAATACAAAGCCTACGCATCCTAACTTGGATCACATAGTCAACATGAGCTGGAATGGCAATTTCGATTCAATAGCTTTGCTATCGGACTGAATCGGTTGTGGATTTATATACGTTTAATTATATAAATTACAACGTATCTTGTCTTGTTTCCATGCATAGGTAAGCATGCACTCATAGACATCAAAATAAAACTTACACGTAACTATAAGCATATACAAAGGATACAAAGGATGAATTCAAAATTAATGCATATGGAGCGATGCATGCCAGGTGTACATTTTACAATTAATCAAATCTGAATATAACGGATGGAATTCTCCGTGTATGTTTGCATGCATATCTATGGAAGGGACATATTTTTTGTATATACTGATTAGTTTGATAATTATAATATCTCTGATCTTTTTCTAGCGACACTAAATTTGAACTTAACTAGACACCATTAGTTGCGAAAAACGACTTATTTCTCTTCATTTATTCTCACCATTACTATGTTCATATTGCTTATCTTCTTTTCTTTCTTACTTTCTTCGTACCCTTGGGAGAGGGACAACTTACATCTATTGAGGCGTCATTATGTGGACAAAGTTGACTATCTATTAGTTCGTATGGCAGCACTTACTCTGTTCCTGATGTTTCTCTCAACAATAACATGACAATAGGACCTAGGCGATTGAGTAGTGCTGTCGTACCAACTTATCACCTATCATTCATGTTTTCAGGACTGCTACATATAATCGTCGTGATGACCCTACACACAGATATTACCTACAGCTTCTCTGTCACGAACTGCCTAAGTGTCAATTCGCAACTAGCAACGCAGATCAGCCTTATTAACTTTTGCAAACGTATTCCAATGGCCAAAAAATTTCAAGATAATATCGCTTTTACTTTTAACTTCACATTCTGTCTCTCTCTCCTTGTTCTGAGAACATGGTTGTTTGTATTATTGATGTCATCTGGAGATATTCACCCTAACCCAGGACCAATGTCCTCTGTTTCATCTATTAGTTCATCTACTTCATCTACAAGCCTATCAGCCTCGGTCTTTGATTCTTTAAGTCTTTCTCACCATCTCTCATTTGTACATTATAATGTCCAGAGTATACTATCCAAACTTGACATTCTTCATGCAGAGCTCATTGACTTCGATATACTAGCGTTCACAGAGACTTGGCTAAGTCAGTCAACATCCACAGAAGATCTTCATCTCGACACTTACTGTAAGCCAGAACGAAAAGATCGTCCCACAGACGCTCATGGTGGTATTCTGGTATATATCAAGGAGAATATACATTTCAGAAGAAGACAAGACCTTGAACCTCAGGGTATTGAATGTTTGTGGATTGAGGTTGAAAATAAGTCAAAACATATCTTGTTTGGTGTATTTTACAGACCACCAAATTCAGATAGTATCTATTATGGCCCAATTTATGGGACTATCGAAGATTCCATTCATTTAGCAGTCGACACAGGAATAAATGATATAATCATAACTGGGGACTTTAATCTGAATGTACTAAACAATCCATCCTTCCAAAAAGTTCAAACCCTTTGTAATCAGTTTGCTCTTCACCAGTCTATAAATGAGCCCACTCACTTTACTGAACACTCTTCCTCTAGCATCGATTTAATACTTGTTAGTAACAAAGATCATCTAGTTCTTAGTGGAGTAGGGGATCCATTTCTTAATCAAGAGGTTCGATATCACTGTCCCATTTACGGCGTATTTAAATTTTCTAAACCCAAACATAATACTTATACACGACATATTTGGAGCTACGATCGAGGCAACTATGAACTTTTAAGACAAAAAGCAACTAACACCGATTGGAACTCATTACACGACACTAACATACATCTTTACTCACAAAACATAACTAACTGTATAATTTCTCTTGCTAAAGAATGTATCCCCAATAAAACAATACGAATTAGGCCATCTGATCCGCCTTGGATAACTACACATCTAAAACAATACATCAGGAAACGTAAAAGAGCTTACAAAAAAGCCAAACGAACCAATTTACCGGCACACTGGTCTAAATTCAAAAAACTGAGAAATAAGACAATAGCTGTTCTTCGAAACTCTAAGAAGGCATTCTTTGACAAACTCTCTGAAAAACTTAAATCTGAAACACTTTCCTCTCGAGATTGGTGGGCTACACTCAAGCATATCATTAATCAGAACTCAAGATCTCAAATACCACCGTTGGAGAGTAATGGTCAAATCTTCACTGATGATAAAGACAAGGCAAATCTATTAAACACTTTCTTCCAAAATCAAACTATTTTGAACGACCAGCATGCAACACTTCCTCCACTTATTCACATTACTGATTCAAGACTTAGTAGTATCATACTCAGTCCCATTGAAGTTAAATCTGTCTTAAAATCACTGGCTACTGGCAAAGCATCAGGACCAAACGGACTCAACAATCGTATTCTCAAAGAACTAGCTACTGAAATCTCTGTACCTCTTTGCAACCTCTTTAACTTATCTCTCCAGGAAGGCATAGTACCTGACTCCTACAAAGAAGGCAATGTTTGTTCTATATTAAAGAAAGATGACCCTTCACAACCAAGTAATTATCGACCAGTAACATTGCTAAATTCGGAAGATAAAGTTTTTGAAAGACTTGTCTTCAAATACTTATACAATCACCTTATTGATAACAATATACTTACATCTCTTCAGTCTGGTTTTATGCCTGGAGATTCGACTGTCAACCAATTAACATATCTTTATAATACTATTTGTCAGGCACTTGATCAAGGCAAAGAAGTTCGTGCTGTATTCTGCGACATAAGCAAAGCCTTTGACCGTGTATGGCATGCTGGACTTATCCACAAATTGCAGGCAGCTGGAGTTTGTGGCTCAGTTCTTAACTGGTTCAAAAATTATCTCTCAAACAGAAAGCAAAGAGTTGTACTCCCAGGCATAACATCAGACTGGGTCTATATCCTTGCAGGTGTTCCTCAAGGATCAATTCTTGGTCCTTTACTCTTCCTTCTCTACATCAACGACATAGTCAATGACATAGGTGCTAATATCAGACTTTTTGCTGATGACACCAGTCTCTCTATTATTGTTGAGAACCCTGTAATGGCTGCAGCCTGTCTTAATACTGATTTACTTAAACTATCACACTGGGCAGCAACCTGGTTGGTACTGTTCAACCCTACGAAAACAGAATCATTAATATTCTCTCGTAAACTAAACAAACCTTTACATCCTCCTCTTTTTATGGAGAACCAACAGATTGTGGAGGTAGAATCTCACAAACACCTTGGTGTTATCTTATCAGCTGACTGTACATGGCATAAACACATAAAATACATAACTGACAAAGCATGGGTACGAATCAATATAATGCGAAGACTTAAATTCAAACTTGACAGGAAATCTCTAGAGATTATATACACTACTTTCATTAGACCTCTTCTGGAATACTCCGATGTCATCTGGGACAACTGTACTCGATATGAAAAACAAGAACTTGACAAAATACAAAACGAAGCAGCACGAATAGCTACAGGTGCTACAAAACTTATTTCCCTTGAAAATCTACAAGACGAAGTCAAGTGGCAGCCCTTACAAAAGCGCAGAGACAACCACAAACTTACCCTGTTCTACAAAATGAATAACAATATAACACCATCTTATCTATCCGACCTTGTACCAGGAACAGTCAGCACTGCCTCAAGGTATAACTTAAGGAACTCTAATAATATCATGACAATCAGAGGTAGAACAAATTCCTACCTAAGCTCATTTCTACCATCAACTGTTAGGGATTGGAATAACCTTCCTCCTGAGATTGCTCAGTCTGACTCAGTTGCTTCATTCAAGTATAATCTTAATAGAGATCGAACCCATGTCCCAAAATACTTTTACAGCGGTAATAGACATGTACAAGTCCTTCACACACGTTTAAGAACCCAATGCAGTGCACTGAATCATGATCTGTTTAAGAAGAATATTTCAGATACTCCACTCTGTCGCTGTGGCAGTATTGAGAATACACATCACTTCTTTTTCAAATGCCCCATCTACAATATTGTAAGAAATGATCTTTTACACGAAGTGTCAACTTTACATGATGTTTCTCTTAAACTTCTACTCTATGGTAATCCAAACCTTTCAAATGACTTAAACACAAGGGTATTTGAATCAGTACACAAATACATATTAAAGACAAAACGTTTTAATTCTAACTAATTTGAACAATATGTTAGCAGTTTCATTAATATGAAAGATGCTGTTCCACCTTAGAGTCTGCCTCAAGGCCATATAGGGTCTCCCTCTCCCATCCTCCTATTTACATATGTTTTCTTTGCTTTTTCTCATGATTTTGCACATTTTTCTTCTTTTTTCTCTTGATAATGTACATTTCACCAATTATACAGCTCTGCCAATTACTTGCAACTAAATTGAAATATTGCTTAGTATGTACAACACCTCATGAATAGTCTGCGATCAATTATCTCTATACTTTCACTTAATGGCTATAATGGGATTTAACTGGCTTCTCATGAATTTACCAACAAACCTATACTATAATTGGCAGAGCTGAACCTGCTTGCTTCCAGAGAGTTGAATTACCTTGTTAAATCTGCCTACGTTTCACAATATGTAGCATCTAGGAGAAGAACTATATAAGTAGTATTACTTTCGTTCTAATCCTATACTTTGTATTTACAGATGATGTATAATTGTACAATTATCTTTCTGAAATAAAATATGTTTAAACTAAAAGGCTATACCACTTTGGGAAGTTTTTGTATCGGGAAGGGGCAGATGTTGGAGCCAAAATCAGGCCTAGGAAAATCTCTGTAATAAATTTCTTTTTGTATTTCAGATCTGGTAGTAACCTTTCACAGACAGCCCTTAGAACTGATTAACAAACATGGCAGATATTGACCACATCCCGGTCAAAGATACCAATATTGGTGGTAAGCCACAGCTCTTTATAATTCTGATAGATTTTAACCATATATTGATACAACCAGCAACTAGCAGGTTAGCAAAGAGGTAGTTCATGAACTCGAATTTGGAGATATAGCTGTCATACAAATATACACAATTTGCAGTAGAGTGACAGGAATTCCAATACTGATTGGCAGTTTTGGGTGTTTAAAAGAGGTAAAGACAATGGACATGATACTTGGAAAGTGTATATATTTCCAAATAGTTTTCTTCCGTTTTTTCAGTAACATATGTTGTTGGTACACATTGGAATTGCCATGAGGCAATTCCAATGTGTACCTACAACAAATACTCATGTCCAATGAAAACCACCTAAAACTGATGGGTAAGAAAAAATTAACAAATATTTGCTGAAATTTTTTGCCTATCTGGACCTATGTCATGAATTTTTTCAATTTAGGTCTAGAACAGAGGGCTGCCCAGCAGAGGAGGATGGTTAGTAAATGGAGTCGAGATGAACTTGAAGACAAGTACCTTCGCATGTCTGAGGAAAATATCATCTTGAAGAAACATGCCAGAAAACAAGAGGATAAGATCAAAAGGTAGGGTCAAATAAAAAAAAAAAAAAAAAAAAATACCTGTGTTTACTTTAGGGTATCTAAATTTACTGCTGAAACTTAGAATTTTCTCGGGTTTTCTGGAAAAAATATAATTTTATGCATTTTGAAAGGTCAAATGCCTTTCAAAATGTAATAAATTATATTTTTTTTCCAGAAAAAAAATAATTAAAATAATATATGTGCCTACCCTACCTAAAATTTTCAGGCCCATAACGTGGAATACACTTATTTCTTTATTTGGCCTAGGGACAGGCCTCCAGATGGTGCAGATAGGTGTGTGTTTACTTGATTTTTTTTTTCTCAACAAAATCATGCATTGTGAGTACAATGAAACCAAAACACAAGTTAAAACAGGCGGATAGAAAATATTAATAATTGAAAAATGTTTGTGTGCCTACCATAACTAAAATTTTTCAGATTTTTTTTTATTTTTTTCAACAAAATCATGCATTGAGAGTACAATGAGACCAAAACACAAGCTAAAACTGACGGATGGAAAATAATCAGAATATTACTTTCAAAAGTTTGTTTCGTTTTGGACTTTTGTTAACCCTATAAAAAGTATCTGTGTTTCTAGGGTAACCCGACCCTTGGACTTTTTCAGGTTTTCTGGAGAAATATTTAATTTTATGCATTTTGAAAGGCAAGATGCCTTTCAAAATGCATAAAATTATATATTATATCCTGAATTTTTTTTTAAAAAAAATGTGTTTGCCTACCCTACCTAAAATTTTCAGACTTGATACCAGAACACACACACATTTTTATTTGGCCTCATAGAGATGCCTTTTAATGCTTTTGCAAGAACGCAGTCCCACATCAGGCAGCTCTTGTAACAGTAAGAGTTGCCTGATCAGGGTCCTCTCTGTTTGCTTATTGAAATATGATCAGATATTATCCTACACTAGTGGACCTGACAAGTAATTTCTTTGTTCTATGTACCAACATGAAAGTTAATTTATATAACTATTCATAGTCGGTGGAGCCTAGCATGAATATTCATCAGGGAAAGGATTAAGAGAAAGATTGGCCATGTATTTTAATTTGTAAACCTAATTCAGGGCTGCATTAAGATAGGGCTGGCTTATCGACGACAAAATTCTAATCAATAATCGGTCCTTGAATTTAGATATATAACCGATAAGTAATCGCTCAAACTTGAAAGAAGGTCTCGGAACGTTTTGACAACTTTTGCATGGTCAATGACATTGATTTCCCCATCATTTCGCTTCACAACACAAGTAGTGTGTGTTATAAACTCAAAAGACAATAGGTTTCAAGTGAAAGTTGGCACCTTTGCTCAAAACAAGTAGTCATACACTCTGTTGGAAGAAAATTGACTTGCTAATTGGCAAAGTCGGTAATTAAACTCACAGTCGGCCATTGTTGTTGCATACAAAAGGAAGTCAAGTATGCATGACACGAACTCCTTTGGGTAAAAATTGGGTAAAAATTAAAAGCTTCTAAACCCAAAGCTTCTAAACCCAAATTTAAGTGCGGAGAAAAAAGCAACTTGCATACAAGATTGTTTAACTGACAAATATTTTATAATTTTGTACTACTTTAAAACAGAGAAGCGCAAATACAACTTTTTCTAACATCAGTTGTTGGGTTAGCCTGCAGAGTACAACGTTTTTATAACTTTGTTACAGCAATTTATACACATCTACTGTTTATGACAATGCACTTCCGGTCTAAACAAAACATCACACGAGGCAATCAAACTTGAATTTTAATTGAATAAATGAACAGAAGATCCATTGAAAGTAATCAATTTTTGAAATTTCCATCTCGATAATCGTTTTTCTATAGTATATCAACAGATTAACCGATATTTCGATTAATTGTGCCAGCCCTACATTAAGACCCCTTTCCCTTAAGAAAACATAGGGACTATAGTTTTTTGTCCTGATTTCACAGTTTAGGGGACAAAAAATCCACTGGTCGGCTAGTAATTACAAGTGAAATCTAGAAAGGACGAGTAATTCTTCCCAAGCACTCGTCCTGTAGGACGAGTGCTTTGGGAAGAATAACTCGAGGAAGTCATATTACATATTACTCCCTTATGATCTTTATTGCATACACTTTTAAAGGACATGTGCATGTGTTTGCGGGACAAGTGAAAATTGTAAGTCACTCGTCCTGCAGGACAAGTACAAAATTAAAATATTTTTGCCCCCTGCAGTTGACATAATGGGAATTTCTATAATTTAGAGAAAATTGTTTGTTTCAATTTTCAGACAGTTCTTTAAGTCCTGATTAATCCACTGCTTTTATAAGGATTAACAATTTTTTGTAGTAGCTTTAAAGTCACTTCTATTTGTGTTTTAGAATGGCCACAAAACTTCTCCGCCTTGTTAATGACAAGAAGAAGACGGGTGGAGATATTGATTTACATCTTGGTGCTGGAGGTAGGTCTCACATTTTAACCCTTAACAGAGGGTGTCAATGGGGTTTACTGATTAGCGAATTATGGCCCTAAAATTGAACAATTAGCAAATTTTTAGGTTTAATTTTACTGAAAAGTGGAGTGAGAGGTGCTAGTGATTAGCCAATTTCGGTCTAAAAAAATAATGATTAGCGATTTTTGGGCAAAAAAAATTACCGGATAGTGGAATGACACGCTTTAGCAGTTAGCGAATTCGCTGGAAAAAAGTTATTCCACTTCGTTTTTACAGTAAACCATTACTCATTACTGATTTTGGGGCAAATTTTTACCCGATTACTGATTTTTATGCCTAAATTTTACTGATTCAGATTGCTGATTTTTGGGCCTAAATCTTACTGATTAGCAATTTTTTGTCCAAATTTTATTGATTAGCGATTTCAGAGGTACCCCATTGAGACCCTCTTAACATGCTAGACCTGGATACATGTATATCCAGTATTGAAAACAATGTGGTTCCAAACGAAGCCAGCTGATTTGGTTCCAAACTGTTTTCCACCCTGCTTATAAACACAGGCTAGTACTGTAAATTCAGAAATTTTTGCAATGGTTTTATTTTTCATGAAACTTCGCCTATGGGAAGTTTCATAAAAATAATAATTACAATTTTGCGCTCAAAGTTTCCTTAAATGCTAAGCTGTGTTCAGTGCCAAAATATCATGATCTGGCCTGTTAAATATTTCCATCAATACATGAACACTCGGAAAGGAAGATCCTCTAGTTAAGAGTATTTAATTAAAAATTAATTTTCTTATTTCTGAATCAAAACATATGGTGCAGGTAATCAAAAGAACCGTCTCAATTAGATGGCTCTTTTGAGCTAATTAAAAATCAACTTTCTTATTTCTGAATCAAAACATATGGTGCAGGTATTCAAAAGAACCGTCTCAATTAGATGGCTCTTTTTAGCTACTTAAAAATTAATTTTCTTATTTCTGAATCAAAACATATGGTGCAGGTATTCAAAAGAACCGTCTCAATTAGACGCCTCTTTTGAGCTAATTAAAAATTAATTTTCTTATTTCTGAATCAAAACATATGGTGCAGATATTCAAAAGAACCGTCTCAATTAGATGGCTCTTTTGAGCTAATTAAAAATTAATTTTCATATTTCTCAATCAAAACATATGTTGCAGGTACTCAAAAAAAAGTCTCAATAAGATGGCTCTTTTGAGCTAATTAAAAATTAATTTTCTTATTTCTCATTTAAAACATGTGTTGTGGGTACTCAAAAGAACCGTCTCAATGAGACGGTTCTTTTGAGCACCCAAAACAAATGTTAAAACTGATGGGTAAGAAAATATTAACAATTTTATGCTCAACATTTTGGTTAATCTTTACCTATGTCTGTATACAGGTAAGAAGATCCGTGATATAGAAATGGAAGAAAAGATGGAAGAACTACAAGACAAGATAAGAGAACTGGAGAAACATAACTTACAATACAAGGAAAAGGTAATGTTTAGCGATGGTTTTGGCTTAATAATGGATAAGCCATTAGTCTTGGGTCGGGCCACGTAGCGCAGTCGGTAACGTGTCTGGCTACAGAAGCGTGTCTGACTGCGGATCCAGGGGTCGCGAGTTCGATCCCGGTCCGGTCCCATACTTTCGTGGAGATTGATCATGAAATGATTTCTACGGTCATTCTCCTCCCTTCCGCTGATTCATTCAAGAAGGGTTGTTGTCAGTTACAAGCGAAAGTATGTGCACAAATTACTGGTTAACCGCTTGTTCAAGCCTGCCCAGCAAAAAGTGTAGTTAGGTGAACTGACCGTCCCGCAATGACCTTAGCTGTTGACTTGGGACGTAAAGCAACGAAACCAACCAACCAACCATTAGTCTTGATAATTATTGCACAGGTTCCAGGTCTGGCACATCAGTGAAAATAGTTTACTCTTACACTGCCCATTATATTACCCCCAGAGAAGGGTTGATTTTATCTGTGATGATACATTGCATTAGTTAGGAAGCCTTCATGCGTGCTAAACAATTTTGTGTTTTAACAACAACAGAATCTAGTGTGAAGATTTAGCGCTAGTAAAATGCATTTAAGCCCCCCCACCCCCCGGTGGCTTCGGCTGCTGTCCGTTCTAAGGCGGTGGTTCTGTTGTTGTTGATCTGTTGTTTAATGTACTTCCCATTGTTTGTGGGAGTTCTGTGTTTGTAATTGTTTTGTTATGCATTACTTTGTGTCCATTCTAGTTTTGTAGTCATCTTGAAGAGGAAGAGGAAGCTGGTTGCTTTGTTATTATTGTCTTACGGATGTTTGTTTGTTTGATTTGATTCTTTACGTCCCATCAACAATCTTTCAGTTATAAAGGGACGGGTCTTCCTGGGTTGAACCAGTACTAAGCTAGGATTAATGTTCTTGCTCAAGGACACAACGCAGTGACGCCGGTAAGGCTCGAACCCGCGGCCCTTCGGTCTCGAGTCAAGCACTCTACCACTGGGCCACTGCGCTCCCGTCTTACGTCCACACAGTGCCATGAGTTGGTCTGTAGTATGTGATTGTGGTATTTCCTGATCATACTCTCTTACTTTTTGCATAAGGCAAGCACCACAGAGCACTTTGTAGCATTGGCATGCAATAAAAAAGCGACACATTGCCCTTCATAACAAATTTTGACTTGTCTCACAGAAAGTGCTCTTGCATTGACAGAGCCCTCCGTAGCCTTTTTTGTTTATGGGCATAGTAAATGAAATGGGCATCGTTGCGCAACAGACAGCTACAGAAAAGTGCCTTTTTATAGCATAGGTGTTGGCAACTCAGCCCAGTGATACAATTGGGTTCCATCAATGGCGTTGATTGGCTGTTTGTTAAGTTGTGTAATGTGTTGCCAAAGTCTGTGAAAACTCTCTAATTTTGATAAATTTTCAAGCTGTTGAGCCAACCTTTAGTTAAGAGTGTGTAACAGAAAATTAATTTTCTTATTTCTCAACCAAAACATATGTTGTGGTTACTCAAAAGAATTGTCTCAATGAGACGGTTCTTTTGAGCACTCAAAACACATGTTAAAACTGATGGGTAAGAAAATATTTACAATTTTAGTCTCAAAGTTTTTGTTTATCTAAACCTGTGTGTTGAGTTAAGTATATTGAGTTGACTTCCACACTTCATAGACTGGTTGTGCTTTACCAGGAACAGTGTTGGCATTTTAACATTTACAAGCAGGATATATTTCATGCTCAGTTGAGCTGTGCATGAAAGAAAAATAAAACCTTTGGACCTGGATACCCCTCTTTTAGGCTATGTTTGACATTAACAAATAAGAAAGAGACCAAACTTTGTCTCTTAATATTTTGCTAACCTGCAACTATGATGTTATTTTCAGTTGTCATTGGCAAAGCAGCAGTTAGTAGCCACCAACAAAAGACCAACACACTATTCTCATACCCAGTCCAGAATCAACACAGTAAGTACTGTAATAAGCATTCGAAATGGCAACTCTGTCTTTATTTCATTAATTCCCTAATTTTATGACACAGTTTATATGCCCCCAACTTTGAAAAAAAGTTGAGGGGTAATTTTGCTTTGGCCTCTGTCACATATAAGCAGGATATCGCATATAATATGGCCCTCGACACAACAAAGCATGTCTTTGGGTTTTCCGACAAAGTGAGACTCAAACCAGGGATTTAGCCGAAATTAGGCCCTAAATTTGGTCGAACAAGAGCCTTGATTTCAATTAATGATAATATTAATTATATCAAAAGTTAATTTGATTAATTGCTGTAGTAGAAAGAGTCATTTGGGATGGACATAAAGCTTTCAACTAGGTAACATCAACATTCAACCTGTGATAGCCACCTTTGAAATTGCGCACATTCAGTTTCAGCCTTAATTTTAGAAAAATTCTCATAGACTTGATGGCAATTTTCAAAAGGCCAAGATACTTTGGCAGGGCTCATCCTGGCTCAGAAGCTGTTGTTGCCAACGCTTTAGCCAAATGGAAAAAGTTGGAGCCAAATGAAATTAACTTTAGCCAAGGTTTTAGCCAGAAAGTATCAACAAGTTGTTTCGTATTTAACTCTTTGCCGGCTATGTCTGCTGATGACCTTTGCAAACAGTTTGGACCCAGATCAGGCCCGACAAAATGTCGGGCCTGATCTGGATCCAAACTGTTTGACACCCTGATGGTGTTGAAAAAATCCAGCATATGGCACAATAATAATCTGTGAAGGAATAATAAAAGCAATGCAATATTGGAAAATCCGAAAGCGGATCAAAATACACTTTTTTGCAAATATGTCATTTTTGAACCACAAAGACTGTACTTTAAGCCAATGACTTATATTTGTAGCCACTCTACATTTTAGTAGCATTGGCTACAAAATGGCTAATGGCAGGGTGAGCCCTGCTTTGGCAAGTAATGTATAATGTAAAATGTGGTGTCTGATCTGGGCAAGAGCTTGTACCTTGATTAACCAGTGGGGTAGCTGCCATTACATCAAGAAGCCTGGGCTTGCACATCATTTTGCTTAAAACATGATGAATTTTCTGGTTATATTAGGCTCTTAAATATACAGTAAAACCTGTCTTAAGCGGCCACTTAAAAATAGACATAACAAAGATCTTAATGACAAATGGTTGCTTAATGAAGGTCAAAAGTATTGCAGAATGCTCCCATTGGAGCATTCTGCAATGCTTTTGACCTGCATTAAGCGATAACTGGTCTTGAAAACCAATTTGGGAGCGCAGTGGCTCAGTGGTAGAGTGCTTGGCTCGAGACCGAAGGGCCCCGGGTTCGAGCCTCACTGGTGTCACTGCGTTGTGTCCTTGAGCAAGAGCATTAATCCTAGCTTAGTACTGGTTCAACCCAGGAAGACCCGTCCCTTTTATAACTGAAAAATTGTTGATAGGACGTAAAGAATCAAATCAAACAAAAAACAACAATTTTTGGTCATTTTGAGAGTGGCTGTTTTAGACAGGTTTAACTGTAATCCAAAACCCACCAGATGTCACCACTTTTGTTCTTGAATTTCCTTTTTTTCTGGAGTGGAGAGGGCATGTCTTCAGACCTGACAAGCTTGTGGTTTTGGCTGCTAACTATTTACCTATGCAAAAAGCTAGCAGATCTTATAACCTTTTGTATACTGGAAACCCCTAAATGGTAACTTTGGCAAACAGTGAAGACCCAGATGAAATGCAGCATAATTCCATCAGTATCTACACTGTTTGCTAAGATTAAAATAACCTTGTGCTTCAGGGACAGAAATACATCATGATTTAGAAACGTCTACCTGTGACCCCTTAAAGTACAAAATGGACAATCCCATACTTATTGTATCAATATGTATGCGAAAATCCACCAGAATACAAAGGTTAAGGGAGCGAAGTGGCTCAGTGGTAGAGTGCTTGACTCGAGACAGAAGGGCCGCGGGTTCGAACCTCACCGGCATCACTGCGTTGTGGTCCTTGAGCAAGACACATTTATCCTAGCTTAGTACTGGTTCAACCCAGGAAGACCCGTCCCTATATAACTGAAATATTGTTGATTGGACGTAAAGAATCAAATCAGATAAACAAAGGGTTAAAAAATCTTGTATTGGTTTTTTACTGAATGAATATTTTTTACTTCAGGGTATTCCAAAAGCCCCTGTAGATCCACGAGTGACAAGAAATTTACGAGTAACTGGACCACCTACAGACCATAGAGCAAGGTAAACTCACCATGTGGAGGTTTTGAAAATTCTTACCACTTCCTCTTTGTCTTTCCAATATTCCTCTATGCTAACTTAAACTATTTAACGACCAGGGATCTTTTGTTCGGTATCGAAAACAAACAAACAAACCACAAAAACGAGGCACTTCTTATGCAGGTACAAGAATTCATAGTTTCAGGAATCAGGAAGGTTCGCTCGAAACTAAGTCAAACATGATAAAACACTATCTACCATGTTCAATGCGCAGCATAGAAAACTTGTAGTCATTCCCTTCCCCCTCTCCCCCACATTTTTTCTTCTTTTTTCTCTTTATCTGCCATGCATTAATGTTGATATTACTTAGCCTACATTGATTGCCAGTGCCATTCTCATATTATTTTTGGATGATCCTAATTGTAACAGGAAATGACTTTAATATAAACTTCACCTTACTGTCAAATTCTGTACTACTGTGCATTTGTATATACTGTTATCTATTATGCTTGTAAATTCAGAAATAAAATATTGTTATACCCCCGCAAACTTTGTATGTGGTGGGTATACTGTTTTCACGTTGTCCTTGTGTGCGTCCTTGTGGCGTCCGTCTAACAGTTACGCTTTGTTTCCTTAATACCTTGAAGATTCTTTGCTGGATTTTCATCAAACCTTGCAAACATGTTCATATATGCAAGACAAATACTTTAAACAAAAAAGTAAGGGATAGGGGCCAATTCTATTAGAGTTGTTTCCCTTTGCAGTTCTAAATGGCTTTTTATATAGGGATTATGCTTATGCTATTATGGTCCATACAGGGGCTGATCAACTCCTACCACAGCTTTTGATGGAACAATTTGATACTTTTCCTATACAATGTAGACACATTGAACATATGCATGAAGGAGTTTGGTTCAGAAAAAATAATTTTTGACAAAATGACAGCTGTGAGAACATTGACACTTTTTCCCTAATAAGGCTTTTGTATATGCATATATGGTGCCTTCATGGGCCTATCCACTCCTAACACAGCTTTTGATGGAGCAATTTGATACTTTGCCTATACAATATAGACACAATATAGACACATTGAACATATGCATGAAGGAATCTAGTTTGAAAAAATTTTTTTTGACAAAATGACAGCTATGAGAACTTAGACAATTTTTCACCTTTATGGCTTTCTTATATGCATGGATAGTGCCTTTTTTGGCCACTCAACTCCTACCACAGCTTTAGATGGAGCAATTTGATACTTAGCCCCTACAATGCAGACATATTGAACATATGCCTGAAGGAGTTTGGTTCGGAAAAAAATAATTTTTGACAAAATGACAGCTGTTAGAACTTAGACAATTTTCCCCTAACAAGGCTTTTGTATATGCATGGATAGTGCCTTCATGGGCTGATCAACTCCTACCACAGCTTTTGATGGAGCAATTTGATATGTTGCCTATACAATATAGACACATGGAGCATATGCATGAAGGAGTTTAGTTCGGAAAAAATAATTGTTGATAAAATGACACCATGAGAACTTCAACTATTTTTCCGATATAAGCTTTGATATATTGAGCTTTCAGGTTTGAATAATTTTGTGTATTTGATCTTAACAAATGATCCAGATTGCAAGCTTTAAGATCATTTGTACAGATTCTACTGAAATCTTGTTTTCACAGATTCTAATGAAATCTTTTTTTCAAAACTAGGGTCTGCTAGTTTGAACTATCACTTGCCAAAACTAAGTTTTTTCATTGATCCTTACTTTTTTGGGGTATCTAATAAGCATTGCTTATTGACTTTTTTCATTTAAACTATAAACTATATATTTTTATTTCTGCAGGACGGGCCCTCATAGTCCAAAGATGCCGAGATATGGTCACAGCATGATTGATGATTCAAGAGTTGAAATGCAGAGACTGTAAGTAGAAAAGTATAAGAGCATTTGAGCTGTGACATGTGTTTTTCAACAATGTGGCAGTTTGACAAGTGTAGACTCAGACGAGCCTGTGCAGCCCCCTTTTAAGCTTAGAAACTCCAAATGATGTTCGGTCAGTAGCTGAAGACTCATAGAATATTCAAGCGGCTAGCAAAGGATCTGATCAGACTGCGCGTATGCGCAGGCTGATCTGAGGCTTTGCTAGTTGCACATACCACATTGTTGGAAATCTCGTGCTGTGGCTCATTTTTGTGAATAATCCTTGGTGAATGGGTTATAACTGAAAGTAAACACCACCTTCTAGTGAGTCAGGGCCCTTATGTGGGATATTTTTTTCGCCTACAAATCTATAGTATAGGAAATGTTAATACCTATGTAGTGTTTACAGATCAAAACCCTTCAAGGGGCCTCTTTACCACCCTCCTCAGAGAGCTCAAAATTCATGTATTATGGTAGGTTTTCATCTGTCTGGCATCATAATTTTTGTATGACTGTACCCATTTTTTAGTAAGAAAAATAAGGTATATTAATTTTGTACCAAAGTCAGTCCGTCTGTCCATTTCTTGTAATTGTATCTTCCAAATCCTTGGACGTAGCAACTTCAAACTTTGCAGATGCATAGAGCACATGATGTAGATGGTACTGGGCAATGTTTTGTGTGACCTTGACCCCAAGGTCAAAGGTCAGATTATGTTTTTACTTGTAAATGCATCTCTTCTTAAACTGTTGGACAAAGCAACTTCATATTTTGTATATGATGTGGACGGTACTGGGCAACATTTTGTGTATAATGTTTTTCTTGCAAATGCAGCTCCTAAACCGTTGGATGTGGCAACTTCAAACTTTGCAGGTGAATAGTTTACATGATGTAGAGGGTACTGGGCAACATTTTGTGTGACGTTGACCCCAAGGTAAAGGTCAGAGGTTAAAAAAAGCGGGTATTTGCGATGGTGTACCATCAACTACTCTAGTTGGAATCTGGATTTATGATTGTGATAATAACAGTACAGATAAGAGACCAATTAGGATTTCTTTAACTCTTTGCTTACTAGTGTTGTCTGCTGATAACCTGTGCAAACAGTTTGAACCCAGATCAGGCCCAACAAAAGGTTGGGCCTTATCTGGATCCAAACTGTTTCAGTTTGACACTCTGATGGTATTCCTGAAATAATTTTTGAAAAAGTTGATTTTGAAAATAATCAGCAGATGGCAAAAAGCATGAAGATATACCCATGAGATAAAGAGTTCAGGAATGGAATGACAATAGGCCATTGTTACATGGGAATAAGTAATACATGGAAATAAGTTATTTCGTGGAAATAAGTAATTCCATCTTCATGTACCAGTAAAATTGGAATTTTGCGGTATAAAAGAGCTGTACAATATGCAAGGTAACAAAACTCCAAGTTAAAGTGATTAAGTTAAATTTGTCTTTTCAGAGAAAGTGTGATTGGTCAGCAGCAAGAACAGTTGAATATGTACGAGTTAGAAATGAGACAGATGAAAGAACAGGTACTCTGTTTGAATTAGGCCAAATAAAAAAAACCATTTGTTTAGAGTTACCTGACCCTACCTAAATTTACTGGTGAAACCTAAGATTTTTTCTTGTTTTCTGGGAAAAGTATAATTTTGCGTTTCAAAATGCATAAAATTATATTTATTTCCAGAAAAAAAAAATATGTGTGCCGACCTTCCATAAAATTTTCAGACCCATTATTCGAAACACACTTACAGGAAAGCTTGTTTTAAGCGGCCACTCAAAAATATAGGGCTTAATGTCATTTGGTAGCTTTATGCAGGTCGAAAGTATTGCAGTATTTTCGACTGCTCGAGCACAATACAATAGTTCATAACTTTAAAACATTTTATGATTTTGTTTTCATGTGTGCTGACCCTTTGCATTCTAATGGATTATCCCATGCATATTGATATGTAATAAGTATGGCATTGCCTATTTTGTAATTTAAGGGGTTGGCGGTCAACATTTCTAATGGATTATTCCATTAATATTGATACAATAAGTATAGAATTGCCCATTTTGTAATTAAAGGGGTTGCCGGTCATTTTTTTTTTTTTTTATAAAATGATGGTATTTATGTCCCTGAAGATTGTTTTTATCTTAGAAAACAGTGCAGACCCTGATGAAATGCCATCTTATATGGCATTTCATCTGGGTTTTCACTGAGTGCCAGTTACTTGTTTACAGGTGTTCAGAGTGCAAAGGGTTAATTCAGGAGTGTGGAAATACCATGTCTGGCTTTATTTTTTTCTTCATAATTAATAAAATTATTAAAGTGAACCTGGTGTAAAAATTGCTCCTTACTCAGAACAAAGGTTTATATAAACACACATACACAAATTCAAATTGTAATCATAAGGACGGGGGGATCCAGGATTTCTGGAAAGGGGGTTCATATGAATAAAGGTAGGGGGGGGGGGGTTGCTTTGCAGATTTTATCTCATTTTTCTTAAATATTCCATGTAAATGAAATAATTTGGTCTCAGAAAGACCAAATTATTTCATCATCATAGGAAATTTAAAAATTGGAATGGGGGGGGGGGGGTTCAAGCAAACACCCTGAACCCCCTCTGGATCTGCCACTGATGGGCATTGGGTATTAAACCTGATTCCAACTATGTTTTGAAAATGATGGGTATTAAAGAAAATGATTACAAGTTGATGCTAATTTTTTTTTCCTAATCTCGATCTATACACAGGCCTTTAGTTAAGAGTATGTACCATGAATTAACTTTCTTGTTTCTCAACCAAAACATATGTTGTAGGTACTCAAAAGAACCATCTCACTGAGAAGGTTCTTTTGAGCACCCAAAACACATGTTAAAAATGTTGGGTAAGAAAATAATTACAATTTTATGCTATTTTTTTTTCCTAATCTCGATCTGTACACAGGCCTTTAGTTAAGAGTAGGAACCAAATAATTATTTTTTTATTTCTCACCCAAAACATATGTTATGGGTACTCAAAAGAACCGTCTCACTGCGGCGGTTCTTTTGAATACCCAAAACACATGTTAAAAATGATGGGTATTTCTTTTTTCCCTAATCTCGATCTATACACAGGCCTTTAGTTAAGAGTGCGTACCAAGAAATTAACTTTCTTATTTCTCAACCAAAACATATGTTGTGGGTACTCAAAAGAACCGTCTCACTGAGACGGTTCTTTTGAGCACCCAAAACATATGTTAAAACTGATGGGTAAGAAAATAATTACAATTTAATGCTGATTTTTTTTTCATGATCTCGATCTATACAGCAACAGTGTTTATTTATTCCCACAGCTTCATCTGAGAGAAACAGAGTATGAAGAGGATCTAGTGAAAATTAAACATCAGATCAATGCTGAACAAAAGTAAGAAAACAGAGTTATGCCCCTTGCTTTCCATACAAACTGGGCCTGTAGGGCAGTTGGTAGTGAGTCCGGCTGCCAAATGCAGGGTCACAAGTTCGATCCCAGCCTGGTCCCATACTTTCGTTACGATAGATCATGAAATAATATTTACCGTGCCGTGTAGCGCAGTCATTAACGTTTCTGACTACAGATGCATATCTGACTGCAGATCCAGAGGTCCCTAGTTCTATCCCGACCCGGTCCCTTACTTCCATCGAGATTGATCATGAAAATTTTTATGGTCATTCTCCCCTTTGCTTATTCAAGTGGGGTTGCTGTCAGTTACAAGCCGAAATATATGTGCACAAATTACTGGTTTACTGCTTAGTCAAGCTTGCCCAGGAAAAAAAGTGTGGTTATGTGAACTGACCGTCTCAATTTGACCATAGCTGTTGACTGGGACTAAAACCTCAAACCAAACAAACAAACTTTCCTTGTAAATAGGAAATGAGAGTAATGTATACTGTTATTGTTCAAAAATTTTGAACAATTTCTCTCTATGTTCTCAAGTAAAATGTTGTGATCAGAGCAAGAAATGACAAAATGCTTGTGAGAATAGCAAGCACAGGCGACTCTGATCAGACAGCAGTCTGATCTGGCTGGGTCTGTGCTGATTGTCTATAACTTTTGACAGGCAACTGGTTTTCACAATTTTGGAACATTTACTGTAATAAGCTGATATCTAGTTCGCGGGTAGAAACTGTAGCTGCTCTTCCAACTGTCAGTCTTCCTCCCCATTAAAACAGTCCACCAATTGTAGCCATCGATGCAAAAAATACAGGTTTCCTGCAGTTCTGATTTTATTTTGGAGCTTGGGTACCAATAAACTATTGTCTGAATACTGGTTAAGTCTAGTTAGTCTAAACAATTGGAGCCACCATAGTATTGTGAATAAACCTTTCTCCTTATATCCAGGGGTCTTAAGTTGGATCCCTGGCTCCTCCAGATTGTTGGATGAGACTCTAAGCCCCAGCCCCAGCTCCATATGACCTTCGCTGTTTGTGGGTCGTTAAACTCACTAATTAAACCAGACATATGCAGTGGTTAATGCAAGAGAGAGTTTTATTAAACTATGGTCCTACTAAAGAGACTAAACTATAAACGAGTTAATGCACAAATTAGGCGTAAAGTGTAAAAGTATAGTATGTATTTGACTTTTATTTTGGCTATGGAAACAGAAAATGGCCACTAAATTTGACCATATTTGGTACTTGTGATTGAGGAATCATTCAAACTTAATTGTAAACATAGAGCAGGTGCAACTGTATATTTTGGCTACAAAAAGATTTGCAATTGCTACTTAGTTACAATCTTGAACGATTAGTCATATGTAAATTGCACATCAAGTGAGATTGTGAACGGACTGAGGGATTGAGAGATGACCAGTTTTTCTTCCCTTCTTTTTTCCACATTTTCTTTTTTTTTTTTGTTGGACAGAAAAATTAAAATCTGCACTTCCCTTGTTGATACTCAATTTTTTTATCATTTGGACATCATATACAAATGTGACAGAGTATACAAATTAAACATGTTTGCCGCCATATATGATATTGTAACAAATAATCATCGAGGAAATGAACTGGATAAGCAATATGCTTTTGTTCAGATCCTCTTATAATGTTGTATATATGCTTGTGTGTATGTAATTTGATTGTGTTTTGAATAAATATGTTTAAACCAACATAGAGCACAAGCAAATACCAAAATATTCTAACAATCAAATTGTTTTGCAATGCACACTCTGTTGCTGATCCAGGCAAGGCGGGTGTCTTTGGGCTGGTCAGCGTAATGATTTTTTTCTATTGTACTTACAGAGTGAGTGTGCAAGAAAATATAGATATGATTAAACTACAGAGAGAGGTGAAAGAGAGATCCACACAGCTGCTCATGCTACAAGAAAAATATAGCCTATTGGAAGAGGTAGGATATTGTTAATAATTATTAATTTTAAAACTACACTGTATAGATTTCTGTATTGATGGAAGGTCAACAGTATTGGTCTCAACTCAGATGCTATTAAGCTGAGGTCAAACCAGTATGACACAGACACATTTGCTTGTAATTAGGGGATAACTGTGTTCAAAATTTTCATTTGGAGAGGTTCACATTGGATATACAGTCGGAAATTGAGTTCCACGGCGACACATAAGCGAAGCCGTAAAAAGTGATTTCCGAATGTATATCCGGTGATATACCTTCCCAAATGAAAATTTTGAATATGGTTATCCCCATCCTAATGCACTATTAACATTTTTTCTTCAAACAGACAGTGAAAATGTACAATGTTGGGCATACGTCCAGCAGCTACCATCTGCATAAAACAGCTCGCCAGCTGCATACATTCACTTGTCAACCAATAAAAAGTGATGTTACTTACTGACATCGAGTTTGCAATAGTATATCACAGGATGTACTGTCGCAAATTAATGACATTATCTAATCAGATGTCGCATTGCATTTGCAAGTGCATTAGAAAGTGCTATATACAATTTATCTTATATATTGTAAAACACTTAAATTTGGCAGTCATTTTATATTTGCAGTCAGTGTAAAAAACTCCAAAATTAAAAGCGTCAATAATATCCCAGAATGCAGGAGTTACAGATTTGCAGAAATTTCATTTCTAAACCATATCATAAGTATGATAAAGTGAAATGCAACTTCAATCAGTCAAGTGCATTATCTGTCATTCTTTCATGCTTATGTTGTCGTCAGCAATGGAAAAGTTATATATAATTTTTGTACTTTTAGAACCTTTATAAAGTAAAACGGCTAGCTGCGACTTTTGTGATCTGCTGATAACCTTTGCAAACAGTTGTACTCAGATCTGAACCGACCCTGTTCTAGATCAAAACCATTTGACATTCTGATAGTATTTCTCAAAAACTTTTGGGAAAAAGTTAATTTTGAACAAAGTCAGCAGATGACAACAAAAGCATGCAAATTACCCAGCAGGCAAAGATAGATAAAATATAATTCTCTAACTTTCAGAACCTTCATACAGTAAAACGGAGCCACGACACCCTGTTGATAGAGATGGAAAATACAAACTTACAGCTGAAAGAAGAACAGAACCGCAGTCTAGCTCTACAGAATGAACTGAAGCTCGGATCAACCAATCAGCAGAGACTTGTTGAGGTTTGAAAATTATCTTTTATAATGGAACTAAATTGTTTCAAGGAAAAGCTGTTTCAAATGAAATACTATCAGATAAGGGAAGATTTGTTTGCATGTGTCCATGAGGAAACATCCCAAGACAAAACATTGAAGGAAGAAAGTCAATCTTTTGTTGTAGTAATTTTGATATTCTTTCATCAGATTTAAAATGTTCTTTCTTCTGATGTTTTGTTGCTTTGATGTTTTGGTTTTGAAGATGTTTTGTAGTCTTTGCTTGAAGGTCTTAATAAACTGTGTAAGCAAAATCAAATTCGTAATCTCATTAGTTCTAGATTCAAAGAGGAAACATCTCCAACACTTCAATGGCTTCATTATACTCTGATTATGTGTAGAATTTTATCTTGTTAAATCATTAACTGCTCATTCTTGCACATATACCTATGCGCATAGCTGTTTGAAGCCTTTGTCAAATGAATGAAAATCCATGTTCCAAGAAGTTATGAGATTTGTTTGCTGATTGAACCCGGGTGTTAACTTGACAATACTTAAATTGCCCTTAGTTATTTTCATGACATTTTGGCCAAGACTGTTTACCTTGCTGATGCTTTTGTTCGCAAAAAAACTGTGCATGGTTATGCCATTGTGATGATGTTATGGCGTTTAGTTTGCCGCTGACACCATTTTGTTCAAAGAAATTCTGGGTAAGAAAATGGATATTTAATGTTTTAGCAGCATTTCCAGTGCAATTTGGGTTTGGAATCAGGTAAAATATGTAAAAATAATGATCACATGTTTTTCAGTGCATTAACACTTGCTAGGTTCCTCGGGGGACGTATGAATACTCAACTTAGTGGCCTAGTGTTCAAGCAGCTTCCTTGTGACTCAGCAGGTGTTAATGCATGGTAAAACATGTGTGATCCTTATATTATTGCAAGGTATTTCTTGGCTTGGGATGAACTCTTATCAGTAGCTGCATTGTATATATTAAGCTCTGATTACTGCATACCTCAAATAAGTATATATTCCCAAGCCAAGTGGGCTTGAGTGTGAGTGTAAGCATTGATTAAAAACAATTCTTGCTTTGCAGATGCAGGAACAGGTCACAGATCTACACAAAGAAATAGATATACTCAAAGATGCCAATGAGAAGCTTGTGAAAAGGTAAATTTACCCTAAATACTCAAACAACATACACCATTACAGCAAATGTTTTAAAATTTTTGAACCCTTTTCTCTTTCTGTTCTCAAATAAAATGTTGATTATCAGGGCAGGAATTCACAAAATGCTTCTCAGAATAGCAAACAGTGTAGGCCCAGATCAGACTGCTTCCTCAGAAGCAGTCTGATCTGGGTCTGCACTCTTTGTTTACACTTTTTAGTGGGCAACTAGTCTTTGGAAATTTAAAACATTTACCGTAACCCCCTATGTATTAAGATATACAGTAAAACCTGTCTTAAGCGGCCACTCCAAAATAGACAAAACAAAGGTCTTAATGACAAATGGTAGCTAAATGAAGGTCGAAGTATTGCAGAATGCTCCAAGGGGCGCATTATGCAATACTTTTGACCTGCATTAAGCGATATTTTGGTCTTGAAAACCAATTTTTGGCATTTTTGAGAGTGGCCGTTTAAGACAGGTTTTACTGTATAGCAACTTGTATAACATACCAAATTTAACTAAATAGGTGCATATGCTCCAATAAGTTTACATTGAGTACTTTATGAGCTGAATACACTTATCTATATGACCCTGAGTCCAGCAAAAGGTAGAAGTTGGCATATGGGCCCATTGAAGACTCAGATCAGACTGCACATCTGTGCAGTCTGATCAGATTCTTCAATGGGGCCCTCTAATGGGTAGCCAAGAGTCCCACGTTTCTTCAGCCGCAAAACTAAGACTGATCAGGGAGCATCATGCGGTGTCTGAGTAGCTATATAGTATCTACCCTGTTGTCCAGGGTACCAGTTGAGCAGTAGCCTAATGGTTTTGACCCAGTAACAGTTCTGAGGTCAGCTGTATTGGCCCGAGGCCAGAGGTCAGCTGTATTGGCCCGAGGTCAGAGGTCAGCTGTATTGGCCCGAGGCCAGAGGTCAGCTGTATTGGCCCGAGGTCAGAGGTCTGCTATATTGGCCCAAGGCCAGAGGTCAGCTGTATTGGCCCAAGGCCAGAGGTCAGCTGTATTGGCCTGAGGGCTCAGGCCAATACAGCTGACCTTAGACCTGTAACTGGGCCAATAAGAAATCACTTGATTAGTGATATTTTTTATAAATTACAACCGCACAGCTTAGCAAAAGCATAGCTCATGAAATCAAATTTGGTGATATAGCTGTCATGTAAATATAAACAATTTGCTATATTGTGACAGGTATTTTAGTACTGATTGGCAGTTTGAGATGTTTAAAAGAGGCAAAGCCATGAACATGGTACTTGTTTAGTGTATATTTCAAAATATGTTTCCTTAATTTCAGTAACATATATTGTTGGTACACATCGTAATTGCCTCAGTGAGGCAATTCCAATGTGCACCTACAACATATGTCAATTCAATAAATGAGTGTTTTTCTCCATAAACTTTTTTTCACAAATTTTTCAACTACTTTTTAATGTTTCACTGTAATGAGCATGTAGAAATGAACAAGTTATTGTGTAGTTTGGCGTGCACCTGGATAACAATAATTGATAGCCAATTTTATTTTTATATTATTGACAGTTTATCTTTAGATGTTTTATTAGAATGAAATGCTAACTTGGTGGTTGCCTGTTTGTATGTATATAGCATTTTTACAGGCAAATGTGTTGTACTGAATTGATCTCAGCTTAATATAGCTTAACTGAGACCTATACTGTTGACCTCAAGTCAATATTGATCACCCTTTGATCAATACAGAAATCCATGCAGTGTAGATAATTAATATTTGAGCCATGAAATGTGATTTCCAACAATGTGGCATTTTGACATGTGTAGACTCAGACAAACCTCTGCAGCCTCCTGTTAAGCTTTGAAGCTCCAAATTATGTTCTGTCAGTAGCTTAACAGTCATAGAATATTCAAGCGACGAGCAAAGACTCTGATCAGACTGCGCATATGCGTAGGCTGATCTGATCTTTTGATTGTCGCGCATACCACATTGTTGGAAATCTCATGCACTGGCTCATTTATGAATATTTACAGTGCCTTTGATTTGGAGCGGGAACGTGAGTGGCGGCAGAAGGAAAATGCTCTGAAAGTACAGATTGCTCAGTTAGAAGCCACTTTGAAGGCTGATCTTGGGGAGAAAGGAGGGATACTAGACAAGTTGGCAATTGAGAAAGGTAAAAGTTTTGTGGTTGGTTCAGAAATAAAAAATCTATCAATTTATTGCCCCCTTTTACCTTGAGGCATAAAATGAGGAATACAGCCATTATTTTGCAAAGCAATCATGTTTTAAAGACGTTAAAGTAAAGCAAAACATAAACAAATATATAGGCATTCAAGGACAAAGAACCCACAAAGTCCTTGATAAGACTGAGAAGTGATTGTTGTTGTTTTGGGGGTTTAACATTACTTTTATGCCATACCACATAGGGCCTATGTGGTATGGCATAAAAGTAATGTTAAACCCCCAAAACAACAAGAATTATATTAGGGCATTTGGTAGTGAGTCAGATTGTCAATCTGACTTCTAGAGACTGGAATAGAGGGATCATGGATTAGAAACCTGGCCTAGCCACATACTTTCATAGAGATTATTATCTCTCTACCAATGATTCAATTAGGGTAGTTGAGTACCCACAACATATGTTTTGAATGAGAAATAAGGAACTAATTTTCAATTGTGCACTCTTATCTGGAGGTCTGGTTTGTTTTCAGATCAATACGACAAAATGGCGCAGGAGTTCCGAGAGATGCAGCTTAATCACTACCAGCTACGAGAGAAGTATGACGATCTTGTTGAAAAAATGAAATTCTTTACAAAGGTTTGTTACACTTTACTCCGTTTCCTTTCAAATTAAAGGGAATGATGCATGCAAAAATTTGTATTTACGCACATCCTGACCTCTGGGGGTTGTGTAAAAGGTCAAATATTGCTATAATGCAGTTAAGTACACTGCTCAAAATATTTAAAGGAACACTGCGTATTTTGCCATTGATCACAATACAAATGCACTCATAGTCTGACTCATAGTCTGACTCATAGCGAGTGTTGGATTAATAAGGCAAAAAAGGCAAAAACATGTTTGTCCTGTGATTCGTTTTGGTAACCTATCAAGGACGATGCATGTTGATAAAAATGAAGTAGTCCCTTTACAGAAATCTCCATGGAACGCTTCATGTAAAATTGGATTTTTGTTAAAATACCCCTTTTTTCAAAGCCCAATTTTAAGACGAATTTTCAATCAAACACCACAACAGCATCATTTCTGTACAGCCAATAGCCTTTTAATGTTGCAAAAACCATTAGTTACTGTATTAACAAATTCGGAAAGATTCTACAGAGTTTCAGAAAAAATCGTTATTTTCAAGAAAATTAAAAATTACAAAATTTGAGCGTGAACTTAAGTAGTGATTGTTTTATCAAAAACTTTTTTCGATCACAAATTTTGACTATCTTGACTATTACTATCTTGGCACAAATGGCAAAAGAAACTGGGTTTCTGTCGTATTGTCTAGTGAAATGCATTACTGATCTATTGGACAGGGGTTTACATTATCACCTATGGAAAATCATCAGGTGTTCCTTTAAATATTTTGAGCAGTGTATATTGTTGATTGAACTGAGTATATTGACACTAAAACAATAAGCAACAGACTTCAGGAAGAAGAAATGGGATTAATATTTTGGGATTTTACTTTTTTCTCTAAAATAACCCTTTATCAGAGAATAAAAATTCAATGAATTGGCCTTGTTTGTAAATATAGCAGGACTTAAGTTAAGAGTGTGTAACAGAAAAACATTTTTTTATTTCTCAACCAAAACATATGTTGTGGGTACTCTAAAGAACCCTCTCAATGAGACGGTTCTTTTGAGCACCCAAAACATATGCAATAAATTATGGGTAAGAAAATATTTACAATTTTATGCAGAAATTTTTTGTTTATCTAAACCTGTGATATAGGCTTCCAAAGGCTTAAGCAGATGAGAAAAGAGATAACATTTTTTGTGAATGATGGGAAAAGTTAGTTATTTGTCCATGATGTGTTTCAGGAGAGTGCTGTAGACTTCACGGAGATAGAGGAAGCCCTGGTGTTAGTGAAACAGAAAAAACAGAAACTATCAGCTCACCCAGACTTCCTACAGAAGGTGGATGAAGAATTTGAAAAAGGTAGGATCATTTAGGGCTGTTCCAGTAAAATCTATAGGGGTTGTGGGGGAAGGGGCTGTAGACTTCACGGAGATAGAGGAAGCCCTAGTGTTAGTGAAACAGAAAAACAGAAACTATCAGCTCACCCAGACTTCCTACAGAAGGTGGATGAAGAATTCGAAAAGGGCAGGATCATTTGGGGCTGTTCCAGTAAAATCTATAGAGGTTGTGGGGGAAGGGGCTGTAGACTTCACGGAGATGGAGGAAGCCCTGGTGTGAGTGAAACAGAAAAAACAGAAACTATCAGCTCACCCAGACCTCCTGCAGAAGGTGGATGAAGAATTGGAAAAAGGTAGGATCATTTAGGGCTGTTCCAGTTAAATCTATAGGGGTTGTGGGGGAAGGGGCTGTAGACTTCACGGAGATAGAGGAAGCCCTGGTATTAGTGAAACAGAAAAAACAGAAACTATCAGCTCACCCAGACTTCCTGCAGAAGGTGGATGAAGAATTTGAAAAAGGTAAGAACATTTAGGGCTGTTCCAGTAAAATCTATAGGGGTTGTGGGGGAAGGGGCAGTAGACTTCACGGAGATAGAGGAAGCCCTAGTGTTGGTGACAGAACACAGACTTCCTACAGAAGGTGGATGAAGAATTCGAAAAAGGTAGGATCATTTAGGGCTGTTCCAGTAAAATCTATAGGGGTTGTGGGGGAAGGGGCAGTAGACTTCACGGAGATGGAGGAAGCCCTGGTGTTGGGGAAACAGAAACTGTCAGCTCACCCAGACCTCCTGCAGAAGGTGGATGAAGAATTCGAAAAGGGTAGGATCATTTGGGGCTGTTCCAGTAAAATCTATAGGGGTTGTGGGGGAAGGGGCAGTAGACTTTATGGAGATAGAGGAAGCCCTGGTATTAGTGAAAAAGAAAAAAACAGAAACTATCAGCTCACCCAGACTTCCTGCAGAAGGTGGATGAAGAATTTGAAAAAGGTAAGAACATTTAGGGCTGTTCCAGTAAAATCTATAGGGGTTGTGGGGGAAGGGGCAGTAGACTTCATGGAGATAGAGGAAGCCTGGTATTATTGAAACAGAAAAAACAGAAACTATCAGCTCATCCAGACTTCCTACAGAAGGTGGATAAAGAATTCGAAAAAGGTAGGGTCATTTAGGGCTGTTCCAGTAAAATCTATAGGGGGAGGGAGGAAGGGGCTGTAAACTTCACGGAGAAAGAGGAAACCTTGGTCTTGGTGAAACAGATGAAGCAGAAATTATCAGCTCACCCAGACTTCCTACAGAAGGTGGATGAAGAATTCGAAAAAGGTAGGAACATTTAGGGCTGTTCCAGTAAAATCTATAGGGGTTGGGGGGGAAGGGGCTGTAGACTTCACGGAGATAGAGGAAGCCCTGGTCTTGGTGAAACAGATGAAGCAGAAAGTATCAGCTCACCCAGACTTCCTACAGAAGGTGGATGAAGAATTTGAAAAAGGTAGTATCATGTAGGAAATATCTGAATTTTTGGGTGTGTTGATGCTTTACAGTCTGACAGTAAATTTTCAGTAATGTCAGGACAATATCCTGTTCTTGGGTTGAACCAGTACTAAGCAGAGGATAAAGCGTTTTGCTCAAGGACACAATGCAACCCCTCCGGTGAGTAGAAGTCTACCAGCGAACCTTTGGTCTCAAGTTAAACAGTAAATTAACACTCTACTATCAGAATTTCTTATTTTGTTTTTGTTGCTTTACGTCCCAAGTCACCAGCTATGGTCATGGCGGGATGATCAGTTCACCTAAACACACTTTTTCTGCGGCAAGCCTGAACAAGCAGTTAACCAGTACTTCTTGCACATACTTTCACTTGTAACTGACAACAACCCTTCTTGAATGATTCAGTGGAAGGGAGGGGAATGATGGTAGAAATTATTTTATGATCAATCTCCACGAAAGTATGGGACCGCGCCGGGATCGAACTCGTGACCCCTGGATCTGCATTCAGACATCTGTTGCCAGACAAGTTACAGACTGCGCTACGATCAGAATTTCAATTGACGAAAGTATATCCTCAGATTCACGGTCTCAAATTTATTTTAATGTTAATATGTGAGCAAATTTTATCTGCTCGATGAATCACATGATATATCAAGCATTATTTGGTTTATTAACTCTTTGCCTCCTTGTTTCGTCTGCTGATAACCTTTGCAAACAGATTGTATCCAGATCAGGCCTGACATTTTGTCGGGCCTGATCTGGATCCAATCTGTTTGGCACTCAGATGGAATTCCTGAAAGAATTTTTTGAAAAAGCTGATTTTGAAAAAAATCAGCAGACGACAAACAAGCATGAAAAATTTCCCAGGGGACAAAGAGATAAAACAGTTACATAGTTTGAAAATATGATCTGCTTTAACCCTTAAAGCGCCAAGAAAAAAATGCATCTGAAAATGTTGTCTGCTGAAGTCGTCTGCTGCAAATAATTGCCTAACATTACTGACAAATTAAGTACAGAAGCAAACAGCGTGGACCCAGAACAGACTGCTCCTATAGGAGCAGTCTGATCTGGGTCCACACTTTTTGCCATAGAGGCTTCTTAAACATTTCAGCAGACGAGAAAAGCAGACGGCTTTTGTTGCAATTGGTGCATTAAGGGTTAAATTTTGGTTGTGTTTTGCTGTTTTCAGATGCCCAGAAGCGGTTGTTGGAACTTCAAGCTGAGTATGCTGAAACTGTTCATGAGCTGGAGAAGACTAGAAACATGTTAGTGGTGCAGCACAAGATTAATAAAGACTACCAACAAGAGGTTAGTATATATATATAGAGGTTAGTATATATAGAGGTTAGTATATATAGAAGCGTTTGCTGGAACTTCAAGCCGAGTATGCTGAAACTGTTCATGAGCTGGAGAAGACTAGAAACATGTTAGTGGTGCAGCACAAGATTAATAAAGACTACCAACAAGAGGTTAGTATATATATATAGAGGTTAGTATATATAGAGGTTAGTATATATAGAAGCGTTTGCTGGAACTTCAAGCCGAGTATGCTGAAACTGTTCATGAGCTGGAGAAGACTAGAAACATGTTAGTGGTGCAGCACAAGATTAATAAAGACTACCAACAAGAGGTTAGTATATATATATAGAGGTTAGTATATATAGAGGTTAGTATATATAGAAGCGTTTGCTGGAACTTCAAGCCGAGTATGCTGAAACTGTTCATGAGCTGGAGAAGACTAGAAACATGTTAGTGGTGCAGCACAAGATTAATAAAGACTACCAACAAGAGGTTAGTATATATATATAGAGGTTAGTATATATAGAGGTTAGTATATATAGAAGCGTTTGCTGGAACTTCAAGCCGAGTATGCTGAAACTTCATGAGCTGGAGAAGACTAGAAACATGTTAGTGGTGCAGCACAAGATTAATAAAGACTACCAACAAGAGGTTAGTATATATATATAGAGGTTAGTATATATAGAGGTTAGTATATATAGAAGCGTTTGTTGGAACTTCAAGCTGAGTATGCAGAAACTGTTCATGAGCTGGAGAAGACTAGAAACATGTTAGTGGTGCAGCACAAGATTAATAAAGACTACCAACAAGAGGTTAGTACTGTCCTGCAGAGGAACAGATAAGCCGCTTTTTGGGGTATTTAAGCAATTAAAATTGTGAAAAAAGCAATTGTTTTCAAATGAAGGAGTACCAAAAAGCAGTTAAATTTTGGAAAAAGCAATTGTTTCATAAATGAAGGGGTTACATAAAAAGCAATTAAAATTTTGGAAAAAGCAAAAGAAAAAATAAACTGATTTAAATATGAATATATCCCATGGTAGCACACTTAGTGTGGTAGCCAGTTCAAGCCTTTCTTTTGTAGTGATGTAACTCAATCTCCTTTGATGAATTAAGGAAGTCATTTGTCAGTTACTGGCTAAAGTATTTGCACAAAGTACTTAAAGTCACTTCAATCCGTGTGCTTCTTCCATATAAGTAAGATTATTATTTAAGTTATATATAAGATTATACAGTCTAGGAACAAGATGCCCCTGTACTTTAAAACAATCACTGCAGTAAATTCAACATATATCAACACCCTGTCAGTTTGGCTTTCAAAATAAACAGTTTGTTCTACACTGTAAGCTTGTCGTATCTCCATGCATGTAAAACGTGAGGCCAGTGATTAACTTTGGATACAAGTAAACTTCATTTAACAGTGAAGACCCAGATGTAATGCTACCTTTGGTAACATTTGATCAGCGTCTGCACTGTTTCCCATTGAAGGACCAGCAAAACACATATGAAAAAAGCGTCTGCTAAAGTTGTTTGCTGTATATTTAGTACTAACATCCCATGTAGATGGAAGATTCAATTGGAACATGAAGGGTCAATAGACTTACCTCTTTTGATGTATGTGACTGTTTGTCACATACTTTGCTGTTTTTATACAATAGGAACTTATTAAAATTAAGTTAGCTTCGGAACAGTCTAGTCTGGGTTTTCATAGATAAAATAGATTCAACAAAAACAAGGCAATGATAAATATATTATGTTTTACTGCATGCATAACTTATAACAGAGTGATTACAAAATTCACATGCTGAACCCAGTTAAATAAACAATTAATCTCAGAATGTTGATAACACAATTACTGGCGAAATTTATGAACTAAGATCTGAGTTCCTCAAAAGCGCTTGTCCCTAGAGTATATAAGGTACTTATAAATAAGCAATTTCAAAAATCTAAGTGGGGTAAAAAAATATTTTTAAGCAATTGCTCTTGGAAAAAAGCAATTCATAAAAATCTAGTGGGGTAAATACCCAATTGAACTGAAAGCTTATCTGGACCTCTGGTCCTGCCAGCCAAGAGTGACAGTGATGTCATGTTTTGTTTACACCATTATCAGGGACTTATAATCAATAGATCATGTGTGTATTAATCCTAGCCTGAGGATAGGATTAATACACATTTGATCTATCGATTTGCGTCAGATCAAGTAGAGTGTACATGTTATTTTTTACTTGGCAATTATAAGCACAATATTACGTCACTGTCACTCTTGGTTGGCATGCCAGTATATAGCACACTTTTGGCTTCCAAAGTAAAACAGACAATGCTGCAGGCTACTTTACCAGTTTTTTTTGGTGATGAAAGGAGCAAAGATTTCAATCTAAGAGAGAGAGAGGGAGGGAGAGAGAGTTTTATAAAATTTATTACATTATTTTGTTATATCTAACTATCAGCTGTGTAAGTTTTACTTCTCGCATGAAGGTTTCTTGTTTCTGCATTCTAATGGCAATTCTTACAAACTTGAAGGAGTTTTGTAAATTGGTGTGCTTACAACTTCTGATTATATTCAAATGCACTATAAATGACTTTCTCATGGAAACAAACATAATGGTTTTATTTGGTATCCAGGTTTTATTTCAGGTTGTCTTGACAACAAACAAGATGGAGGAGTTAAATAAAGGTTATACACTTAAAAATAAAATAATGATGGTTTTATTTGGTATCCATGACTTTTTCAGGTTGTCTTGACAACAAACAAGATGGAGGAGTTAAAGAAAGAGTATGAAATGAAGCTGGATGAGTATGCTAGACTACTCGATCTGAGACAAGCCAGAATCAAGGTACGTCTAGACTTAGGTTCTGAAATAGACTATAAAACTCACTATCATATATTTACTTAATTAAAGAAAGAGTATGAAATGAAGCTGGATGAGTATGCTAGACTACTTGACCTCAGACAAGCCAGAATCAAGGTATGTCTAGATTTAGGTTCTGAATAGACTATAAAACTCACTACCATAATATATTAAAGAAAGAGTATGAGATGAAGCTGGATGAGTACGCTAGACTACTTGACCTCAGGCAAGCCAGAATCAAGGTAAGTCCAGATTTAGGTTCTGAAATACACTATAAAACTCACTATCATAATTAATTAAATAAAGAATACGAGATGAAGCTGGATGAGAACGCTAGACTACTTGACCTCAGACAAGCCAGAATCAAGGTAAGTCTAGATTTAGGTTCTGAAATACACTATAAAACTCACTACCATAATAAATTAAAGAAAGAGTATGAGATGAAGCTGGATGAGTACGCTAGACTACTTGACCTCAGACAAGCCAGAATCAAGGTAAGTCCAGATTTAGGTTCTGAAATACACTATAAAACTCACTATCATAATAAATTAAAGAAAGAATATGAGATGAAGCTGGATGAGTATGCTAGACTACTCGACCTCAGACAAGCCAGAATCAAGGTATGTCTAGATTTAGGTTCTGAAATACACTATAAAACTCACTATCATAATAAATTAAAGAAAGAATATGAGATGAAGCTGGATGAGTATGCCAAGGGGGCCAATCACGTGATACACATGTGGTAATCTCACACGTTTTGTTTAGTTTTTTTGCTCGCTTCAAGGTATGTTTCAAAATTATTTTACTGTTTTTTGGTGGCTTTCAGAAATGTCACCTAGTGCAGAGTACCCGGACTAGGAAGCTCTTCCTTATGGCGCTTAAGTTTTAGACAAGAGTTATATAGTTCTCTTAAATATCGCCGCAAGGTTGTGCAATGTTAATTGGTAGGAATCACATGTTTGCCAAGCAATACTTTGTTTGAGCGCTTTTAGCTGCGCACAATATTCTGTAGCAACAGTATTATATTTGTTTAATTACAATTGGCCAATAAATGATGACAGACATGTATTCTACGCAGTTAAAGTGGGATTTGCAGCGAAATCTAGAAAGGAATGTCAATGGTAGGAATCACACCGTATGATAGGAATCACACTGATTATTTTTATCAAGATGGATAGGTCTCACATGCAATCAAAATGGATAGGAATCACACTTGTAAATTGCTATTTGAAAATTGCATGGATTGTATACTACACGACTGTTGTGTATTTAATGTACATGGTATACATGGCCCAGGTAATATGTTACATAAACGATTCATACACATAGCATCGCATGGTAACAAAAATCAACGCAAGGCTAAAAGGTAGGTTGTATCAATTAAGAATGAACACTGAATAAAATGCTCACAAGAGCTCAATTTAGGGGGGAAACTTGAGGCAGCTTCAGTCCTTATGAGCCACTGGTCTAAAATATATATGGTTTCTCACAAATGTTCCCAAGTGTTCCCTCTTCCAAAATCTTACAAATGTTTCCACTCTGCTGAAAAAAAAAACCCTAAAGCTATAACCCTAACACTACTTCCAGATATTTGGACGATATTTTAAATATTAATAATGTTTATTTTGACAATATGGTTAGTCAAATATACCCTTCAGAGCTCCAACTTAATAAAGCCAATGCCTCTGATACTGAAGCCGCATTTTTAGACTTGCATTTGTCAATTTCTAATAATATTGTTTCTACCAAAATTTATGATAAACGTGACGACTTTGATTTTGAAATTGTCAATTTCCCGTTTTTAGATGGTGATGTTCCTCGTTCTACATTCTATGGAGTCTATATCTCTCAACTCATTCGTTTTGCTAGAGCATCTAGCTATGTTGCTGACTTCAACACTCGCAATAAATTGTTAACTCAGAAACTTCTTAAACAAGGCTATCGGTATCATAAACTTCGCAAAACATTTTCAAAATTTTATAGACGATACTATGATTTGATTTCTAACTTCCAAGTTGGACTTAAATCTCTCTTGCGCCAAGGACTTTCTGAACCTGATTTCTATGGTGACTTGGTGTATAAGTTGAAGAAGATTGTTGGCTCTAATAATTTTTCAGCGCAGTTCATTAAAATAATTTCCCATTATAAAAAGATTGGCTATAACATTAATGTATTGCAACAGACTGCATGCTTGGTAGTCAACCCAATCACGGTTGGCAACTTTGCTTTCCTCTTTAATTGCACGCCGGTGGGTCGGACTTCAGACTCTATGATGGTTCCGACTTAAAGACTTATCTATTGATGAGATGGTAGGGGCCTGATGCTTTGGCTGTTTGTCGGGCCCACCGGGGTTTACCTGTTGGATTTCTTTTGCTCCGGTATTCAGTTTAATTTACTGTTGAGTCCTTATCCTTGCTTTATCTCCTTGTTATATCTTGATTTATATGTTTTAGGAGATGATGCATTGATAAGTTAGGGGTCTTTCATGCAAACCAAATATCTATGTGTCTTGATCCACATCTGAATTAAGGGTGAGGTTGGCGCCGTTAAACCGGTTTAAGCCCTCCAGTAAAATATTTTTCTGACCGTTCCAAGGCGGTACTTCTTTTGTGGATCTTTTATGTTTGGTTCTGTCTTGTGTTTGCTATGTCTTTGTGCTCGTCTGTTTATATGTTCTTTGTGGTCACCTGCTGGGAAAGGGCTGACCTCTTGGCTCTCGTTTGTGGTGTCTGCTGTGAGTTTGTCACTTTCTCATTGGTATCCTGGGTCAGGTGTGGTACTTGATTGTATCGATTCCTGATCTTTGCACCCTTACTTACTTTAAAAACTCTTCTGCAACAAGGCATATTCAAACCTATATTTTATGGTGATTTAGTTTATAAATTCAAACGAATTGTTGGAAAATCTTACTTTAGTGATCAATTAAAAAAATTATTAAACGTTATATAAGGGCTGGATATAACTTGGATATCATGCGACAGTCTGCATGCCTGGTTTTAAACCCAATCAAGGTTTATAGCTATGGATTTATCTTTAATTGTGCGACGGATGGTCAGGCCTCAGACTCTATGACGGCTCTGACGTAAAGCTTTAATCAGTATATAAGACTAATTCTTCTGATACTAAAGCTCCGTTTTGGACTTGAACTTGTCAATAAAAAATGGCATAGTTTCTTCTAAAATTTATGATAAACGGGATGATTTTAATTTTGAAACAGCATATTTCCTATTTTTTGATGGAGATGTTCCTCACTCTCCTTCCTATGGTATATATATTTCTCAGCATATTCGTTTTGCTAGAGTGTGTTCTAATGTTAATGACTTCAACAAGAGAAACTTATTTTTAACTGCTAAGTTATTAAAACAAGGTTAAAGATATCATAAAATTCGAAAAGCATTTTTGAAATTCTACCACAGACACTCAGAGTTATATGTTAAATACAACATTGGGTGAGGTTGGCGCCGTTAAACCGGTTTAAGCCCTCCAGTAAAATATTTTACTGACCGTTCCAAGGCGGTACTTCTTTTGTGGATCTTTTATGTTTTTGTTCTGTCTTGTGTTTGCTATGTTTTGTGCACGTCTGTTTATATGTGCTTTGTGGTCACCTGCTGGGAAAGGGCTGACCTCTTGGCTCTCGTTTGTGGTGTCTTCTGTGAGTCACTTTTCCATTGGTATCCTGGGTCAGGTGTGGTACTTGATTGTATCGATTCCTGATCTTTGCACCATTACTTACTTTTATAAACAAAACTGAGCAGGATACCATGAAAATCACAAAGCTACCAAGCCAACAACAGCGAAACGGTATTTCAACGAATAGCGGTTCGCTGGCTTGGATGTTGCCCGCTTTTATTGGTATTTAGGTCCTCTCTCCCCCCCCCACCCCCCCCCCCCCCCCCAAAGAAAAAAGTTGTCAGAGCTGTTGGACCCCCACTGACAAAACTTTCTGGATCTGATAGTTCTCAAAAAATTCCAAATCCATATTTTTCAGCGTTGAAGTTTTATTGTTTACTTTACGTCCCAACCAAAACATTTTCAGTAATGTCTCGGACCTGGTCACTTAGAGTCCTTGCTCGGTAAGCGTAGAGTGACGAAATAGATTAACAGTTAGAAGTATGAAAGAAAACCCTGTATTTGTCCAATCGGTTGAATAAAGCACCATCACCTGACCAACTACGTAACTCTACGCTTATCGAGTAATACCTATACAGGTAAATGTATATATTGGAAATACGTTGATGTGGCTAAATGGTGGCTGAGCTTTAAAAAATGACGTATGTTGAAGATTAAATAATCATATCTCCGTTATTTCTCTGCATATCTTTGAATTTTCTTCAAAAAGCAATGGTTTGATATACTATCTTTAAGATTGTTTTGTCATATTTATTGAAATATTATCCGTCTTTATGAACATCAGCAAGAAACCTAAGTACCCTTTTCAGCTATTTTCGGCACTTTTAGCCCAAATCGTCAAATACAACATAAAAAGATGAGAGAACTTCAAATCTTTTTGCCGTAACTCGTAATATTTCAGCTTCTCATACCGGGAGTAACCTTTTATAATCTCATGTATGTTCAGAATCAATTTGATTAGCTGTAGTACTTTGAAATAGCGCTAAAATAAAGCCTCAACAACATAACTTTGTATTTCTGTCAGTGACCAGTCCGTTTATACTGGGTCCGAGGGACTGTTAAGGTAAGTCTTCTTGTGTTGAACCTGTACTAAGCAATGTTTAATGTAAATAAGTTTAATGGAATTGAAATTTCATGCTCAGTTAGGTAGATCATGGACGAGTTCTATAACCTAGCCTCGTTCAGAAGAAAGCTCAACCTTCTTGTTTAGTAGAAAGCACAGTAATTTTAGACGAGAAAAAGTATTTGAGGGAAATGATAGATTTGTTTAAAAAAACATCAATATTAATAGGGCCTCGACGCGAGAAACCCTGTCTTCTGGGGGTTTGCGAACAACAAAGGCGCATACCAGACTGCGTATCAGCGCAGTCTGATCAGCGCCTTTGTTAATTCATGTAGCTCTTTGGAAAGAGCCATATCTTAACTTTCTACAGGTGCAATTTCAATTTTCTAGCTACCTTTTGTAGATGAGGAGACTACTTTGAATCTCATTTTGCCAGAAACCCTGAAAACAGGTTTTCTCGCGTCGTGGCCCAATAACAATTAAAAAACATCTAAAAAAACATATCTCATCAGGCTAGAATAACTAGTTTTTAACCCAGTTCGAGTTGGTATTTAAAGTCATCTTGCCCTGCCAGGGTGGGTTCATGTTAGTTACATGCTAGCTAACAACACAACTGATTTAACTTATCACAAATAAAGTAGACCCAGAACTGAGGGAGTGCAGTGGCTCTGTGGTAGAGTGCTTGACTCGAGACCGAGAGGCCGTGGGTTGGAACCTCACCGGCGTCACTGCGTTGTGTCCTTGAGCAAGAACATTAATCCTAGCTTAGTACGGGTTCAACTCAGAAAGACCCGTTCCTTTATAACTGAAAGATTGTTGATGGGACGTAAAGAATCAAATCAAACAAACAAAATACCCAGAAGTGTTGCTAGGAGCGAATAATCTGGACCTGCAACCGCACTTGCTGCTAACCGTTTTTGTTGGGGGTCTGTAATTTCTATGTTTTGTTGTAAGTTTCTGTGTCGATTCTAGTTTTGCAATCATCTTGATAGGAGCCGCCGTGGTCTTGTGGATAAACTGCTCGCCTTGTAAACCAGGGGTCGTAGGTTCGATTCCTGGCTTTACCAGTCTGTCAGATGAGACTTTAAGCCGTGGCCTCGTCTCCATATGACCTAAGCTGTTTGAGGGACGTTTATGACAAAAATAACAACAATAACATTCATCTTGATGGGGAAGATAGAGCTGGCTGCCTTGCTTAGTTTATCCATCTAGCGTCTCGTGATTGTTGTGTGGCTCTTCCTTGCGGCGCCATGAGTTTGTCTGCTGTTGTGATTGTGATATTTCCTGATCATACTTACTTACTATTTTGACCATTTTTACTATTGTTACTAACTTGGCCGATTTTTGCGTTTGTTTGTTATATTGCAGCAAATTTGCTGCTAAGTTGACCGTTTTGTGTCGTCGCAATACACACCCTTTTTGAAGCTATACAGAATTGACCAACTCCAAAGTTATCTTAACTGAATACACATATTTTCACTGTGTAGAGGACACACGTGCGCTGACACAATGGGTCAATGAGGTCATTATCCAATAATATCAATGTTTACGCAGATGAACTCAATGAACTCTTGAATCAGTGTGTTTATAAGTAAATAAGCAAGCGGATCCAGGAGGATGGGCAAAGAAACTATGATTTGCCAAGATTCCAGAGCTCCAAATTTTTCCATTGAACCTGAGATTTTCTATGGAGAGGGTCCGGACCTCCCATTCCCCCCCTCCCAGAAAATCTCAAGTTCAATGGAAATGTTTGGAGCTCTGGAATCTTGGCAAATCATAGTTCAATGATTAGTTTTCTTTGAAAAAAATCATTGATCCCCTCAGCAAAATAAGTTGAGGACTAAGAATACCACCCCCACCTCAAAAAAGTTTTCAGAATTTCTTCTACTGTCTGTTTGGCCTGGTGGTCTACCTCTCCCATCCACACACACACACGCGCGCGTGCACACGAAGAAAATTCTTTGATCCGCACATAAAATAAGTCCGAGGGGAGATAGAGGCAGATAGATGAACATATCAACAACGGACAACAAACCACAGCATAAGTAGACTGCTCAGCCAGCTCTAGTTTCGATTTACACACAGAAGTGTGATTCCTATCTATTTTGCTATCACAAATATCAAGTGTGATTCCTATCAAACCGTGTGATTCCTACCATCGCCTTCCGTTGGTATTTTTCAATGCAAGGAATCGCAATTCTACACTCAATCTATGGGAAACTTAATTCTATTCACTAAAGGTTATGGCCAAAATGCATTAACAAACCTTAAATTCAATAAATGAGTCAATTAGCTTTCATCGGGGCATATATTTGCAAAAATGTGATTCCTACCAATTCAGTTGGGCAAACTTTGCGCGAATGTTCACAAGAACTACACGTTTACGTTGAAATCGGTCAACGACATGATGATCCGCTGTAAAGCCGGGGTACTCTGCACCCAGTGTCTTTTCTGAAATCGATCGAAAACCCCACGAAAAAACGTTTGACATACCTTCAATAGAGGCGAAAACATGCACAAAAATGTGAGATTACCAATTGCGTATCACGTGATTGGCCGCCCTGTATGCTAGACTACTCGACCTCAGACAAGCCAGAATCAAGGTAAGTCCAGATTTAGGTTCTGAAATACACTATAAAACTCACTATCATAATAAATTAAAGAAAGAATATGAGATGAAGCTGGATGAGTATGCTAGACTACTCGACCTCAGACAAGCCAGAATCAAGGTATGTCTAGATTTAGGTTCTGAAATACACTATAAAACTCACTATCATAATAAATTAAAGAAAGAGTATGAGATGAAGCTGGATGAGTACGCTAGACTACTTGACCTCAGACAAGCCAGAATCAAGGTACGTCCAGATATAGGTTCTGAAATACACTATAAAACTCACTATCATAATTAATTAAAGAAAGAATACGAGATGAAGCTGGATGAGTACGCTAGACTACTCGACCTCAGACAAGCCAGAATCAAGGTATGTCTAGATTTAGGTCCTGAAATAGACTATAATGTAAGAATCTATTATGAGTCTGAGGCTGGGATAGAAAAATCTGTCCAGATGATCACCACAATTTAGATAAACAAAGTTTTTCAACGTAAAATTGTTAATATTTTTTTACCCATCAGTTTTAAGACATGTTTTGGGTTCTCAAAAGAACCGTTCCAATGAAACTGTTCTTTTGAGCTCCCACAACATATGTTTTGGTTGAGAAATAAGAAAATTAGTTTTTTGTTACATACTCTTAACTTAAGTCCTGGATTGACAGAGGGGTTGCGGGTTCGAGCCTAACCGGCATCACTGCATTGTGTCCATGTGCAAGACATATCAATCCTTGCTAAGGACTGGTTCAACCCATCCTGACATAACTTAAAATTGTTGACTGGAATGTAAAGAATCAAATCAAACAAACACTGTAAAGGCTGAACTGGTCCGCGTTAGCCAGCTTCTCTGATTTGTTTTCAGCTTGTCTGAAGGAATACGGGTCAACTCGGCCTTGGGTCAAGTCGGCCTGAGTCAAGTCGGCCCGGGTCAAGTCCGCCTGGTCAGATCTCAGCCTGGTCCCATATTAAGCCTACTTTTCGCATGCTGGTAGGAATGTGTTTCATAAAAAAGAGGTTGTTCAACAACATTTGGAGGATGGATGTCTGATACTTATAAACATATTTATGCGCCGCTTATTCCCCCTGTGGGGGTACTCTGATATTTTCATATATACATAGGCTCGGGTCACTTTTTGGGGTTCTAAATTTTGAATTTAAATATTTTTTGCAGTTTCAGAAAAATGAATATTTTTTGGGGTAGGAAGATTTTGTGGATATTTTGTGGGGGTCATCAGAAAATTGGACTATATTTAGGGGTCATTTCTATGCATTTTAGAGTCTTTTCTTAAGGGTCAAGGTACTGAATGGGGGATATTTTTGGGGGGTTGCTAAAATTGCAAATTTTTTTTTGGGGGGTGTTGAAATTCCTAATTTTATTTTTTGGGTGAATGGTGGATGCTGGACCCGAGCCTGCATAGGAAGAAAAAATGAGAGTCCCCCGCTGGGCTTATTCCATTTTCTAAACCGGATCAGGGACACTCTGTATCAGTTGATATAGAACAGAACAGAACAGAACAGAGTTTTAATAGACATTAACTATACAATTATATTTTAGTCTATCCTAATGATTCATTATTCATAACAAAACAGTATTGGTCACATGTAAACTTAATTTTCATGCTTATAAATGCAATTCTGAACACAAGTTGCATAGATTCTCGTAAACATTGTTATATCCTACAAAATTAATATTAATAGAGTGTCCAGGGGGCTGACAGCACTAATCATACTTTTTTTTAAACAATTGGCACCTTTTTATGTAAATTGCTTTGATCAGACTTTTAATTTATGCATCTAATGTTCAGAAGTCATTAATTGCCTTGTTTGCAAGATATGGAAACTCGTGCATGACAAAAAGTGCAAAAACTTTTATTAGATTAAAGGCAGGCATTACCTTTAATCAGGGAAAATCCACCACAAGCTTAAATGCAATGTCTGTCAATTAGAAAATATGTGTTCATTAATTAGTGATCAAACATTTATTTTTCAAAGGTTACAACGGAATCTTCACCAGGCTGAGTTGACCCACTCCGATTTGACTCAAGGCCGAGTTGACTCGCGGGCAGACTTTACTTCAGACCGAGTTGATCCGCTACCGTCTGAAGACAGTTGACCTTTTAAGCTTGAAATTGTTAACACATTGTATGCCTACTGCAAGTTTCTAAGATTAGAATTTCCGAAGATCAAGCTTTTGGAAATTTTGAACATTCACCCATGTACCTACTGTAAATTCGAAACTTTTCGTGCAAATTTTATTTTCGCGAATACCTTTAAGGCATATTGCCATGCCATAAGCTCTCGACTTGGGCTGATTTACCTGCATCAGTTAATGACAGAGTGATTTCGTGATGGGTTTATTTTCATGAAACTTCGCATATGCGAAGTTTCACAAAAATAAGACCCTTTGCGAAAATTTTCGAAATTTACAGTTTGTGTCATTTTCTCCAATTTTCTTGCAGAAACTTGAGTCTCAGCTTCGTGATGTGGCCTATGGAACTAGACAGTACAGGATTCAACCCCCAACTGAGGATATGGTAAGGGAGTACCATAGGTTTAGAAAAAAACAAAATATTTGAGCATAAAAATGCGAATAATTTCTTACCCAACAATTTTAACATATATTTTGGGTGCTCAAAAGAACCGTCTCATTGAGACGGTTCTTTTGAGTACCCACAAAATATGTTTTCATGAGAAATAAGAAAATTTATTTTTTGTTACACACTCTTTACTGAAGGTCTGGAGTATCAATATTTTCATTGCCCTTTATTTTCCCTTGATAACTTCAAAAATCTGGATAAAGTGGGAGTTCCATTATTTTCATCTCTTTGTTAGCTCACCTGAGCCATAGGCTCAAGGTGAGCTATTATGATCTTTAGATATCTCCTGTTTGTCATCCGTTGTCTGTCATGCACCATCAACCATTGCTTCAAAGGGCATCACCTAAACTACTGACTGGAGTTGATCAAACTTGGTACGAATGATCCTAATATAGCCTTCTTCAATAATTGCTCAAATGGTTCTAATCCATTGCATATGCAGGACACTTGGGCTAAAAATAGATTTTGAGAATGAAATCTTCTTGTTTGAAACCACAAGTCCTAATGACTGTCCATCTGGTTTGATACAATGGACCCGGGATGGTCCATTGTACATACCAAGGGGTCACAGGTAATTATTTCCAGATTAACCCATTTAAGCCTAGCATCCTTTTTGTGGGATATAGGTAAACGGAGCAGACCCAGATCAGACGCCGCAAAGTGCAGCGTCTGATCAGGTTCTCCACTGTTTGCTTGCAGAATTTTCTGTTAAAATTTGAATAAAATGAAAAATACAACCCATTATACCTTAAAAACAGAAATGGACTGGTCCAATTTATAAGAGTGGGAAATTCCATTGGGCTTATATGAATTAAGATGTGCTTCAGTCTCTGAAGATTGGTTTTGCATATTAGCAAACAACGCAGATCCTGATTAAATGCCCCATTCTGCAGCATTACTGTTTACCAATGTACCAGTTTAGAGGTATCCAGTATACAAAGAGTTAAGGCCAGTCATTTGTCATTCAATAAAATAAAGTTCAAAAACTTAAAAGTCCATATTGTCTGCCTTATTTTAATCCTATTAACCTTTTGTATTCTAGTGACTCATTTATGCATACTTAGGTAAACAGTGAAGACCCAGATGAAATGCCGCATTATGCGTCATTTCATCAGGGTCTACACTGTTTGCTAAGACAAAACCAATCTTCAGAGAAAGAACTGGAATATTATTTTGAAATTATAACATGTGATCTCTGGATATATACAATGGACCATCACAAGTAATTGTATTAAACCAGAAGGAAGAATCCATTATTGCATAAAGGGGCTGGGGACAACTGCACTTTACCGGTCTCTGTTTGAAATTAGTTCCAACATTTTACAAATAATGGGGGCTGCCGCCTCCACTCTCCAGCAACATTGTAAATAAGTATGTCAAAAGCATATAGAGCTACGATATAAGCATATTCATATGCAAACCCACCTATAAAACTTAGCCAAAGTCAGTAAAGACCGGGCAAGTGCAGTTTAGCCAGGGGTTGATTTGTTTGTTAAGCCCCGACGAAGTCGGAGGGATATAGTTTTGGCGTCGTCAGTCCGTCCATTCCGTGCTACTGATATGGATTTGGGGGCCTTTTTAGTCGTCTGGAGATAGACAAGGGTCCATTTCTTAACAAGGGGCCAAGGCCCTCTGTAAGTTGCATAAAAAGATTCAGGGGACCTCAGGGGAGGTAATAAAATAAACTTCTAATAAAGGGCCATTTTATGTCTATGGTGATGGACGTCCAGACTGGAAATGGCCCACAGTAATTTGTCAGTCTGATATTAACGGGCCAATTTGGAGCTAAACTGGCCCGTTATTTCGGACACTTTGCCCATTATTAATGACCCTTTATACACTGGCCCGATATTCAATATTGGGCGTACGTCCGTACGTCCGTCCGTCCGCACTTTTTGTCTGTCTGGAACCATATCTCAGTACCTATTGGCCAGATTTGACTCATTCTTGGTACAAATGATAAGTACCATGAACTCTCGATATCCTGTAAGTTTGGTCAAAATCAACCCCTTAACACTTGAGTTATTGCCCTTGTTTAAGTATAGGCAATTATAAGGCAAAACCTATATTAGCTTTTTTGTGTGATGATCTTCACATTTCATCAAAGCTATTATATTTAACAACTTCTCGCTATAGACCATGATTGCCAAAAGCCTGTAGATAAGAATGGCAGTGTCAAAGTTTTACCCCACCCCCTTTGACCCCACCTAAGGGGTCAAAGGTCAAATATTTAAATTTTGCAATAACTAAGACAATTATTAATATTTTTTGCAGAAATTTTGCATGCAGGCAGAGCAGCAATAGATATGAAACATATCAAACAGGATTTTAGTTTGAAGGCCTGATTTCGAGCCCCTTGGGTGGACTTAGGGGGTGGGGCCTAGGCCAAAATTAAACTTTTTTAGAATATGGTCATGTTGCATATCAAATTAAAGCTGTCGACGCTGGCAGCAACATGGTAGCAAATATTTTGCCCACAGACACACCCTTGACCCAGGGGGTGGGGTCAAAAAGTCAAACTATATCTTTTACTGAAAGTAGTCATGTTGCATATCAAATTAAAGGGAATTGAGCACAGAGCACCATGAAAGCAAGTATGCTGTCATTACTCACACCAACGACCCCTGGGGTGGAGTCAAAAGGTCATTTTTTGTTCTTTTCTAAAACTGGTCATGTTGCATATTAAAGTAAAATGGAAGAAGTGTAGACCTACATGCAAGGTAACACTTTGAATTTACACACAATTTTGACCTCTGAGGTTGGGTCTAAAGGTCAGATATTGAAATTGTGTAGATGTAAGTATATTTTAATGAACTAAGCACTAACACATACTTGACAGGCGTTTGTTATGATCTGAATGATACTGTAGGACTGTGAACTAAGGGTTAGATAAATGGGATTTATGTTTTGTGATTTACATGTTTCTCAAATAACCCTTCGTCGGGGGATATAAATTCGTCGAATTTGTCTTGTTTGATTTGATTCTTTATGTCCCATCAACAATCTTTCAGTTATAAAGGGACGGGTCTTCCTGGGTTGAACCAGTACTAAATTAGGATTAATGTTCTTGCTCAAGGACACAATGCAGTGATGCCGGTGAGGCTCGAACCTGCGGCCTCTCGGTCTCGAGTCAAGCACTCTACCACTGAGCCACTGCGCTCACTCCTGCAGCATTGTAATTAAGTATGTCAAAAGCATAAAGAACTATGATATAAGCATATTCATATGCAAACCCACCCATAAAACTTAGCCGAAGTAAGAAGAGACCGGTAAAGTGCAGTCTAGCGAAGGCAGGGCTTACCCTGGTTTAGAATTTGCTGTAGTAAACACTTTAGCCAAATGGAAAAGGTTGGAGCCAAATGAAATTGACTTTAGCCAAGGTTTAAGCCAGACAGTAGTATCAACAAGTTGTTTTGTATTTAACTCTTTGCCCGCTAGGCACAACTTCTGTTGTCTGCTGATAATCTTTGCAGACAGTTTGGACCCAGATCAGGCCCAACAAAATGTCGGGCCTGATCTGGATCCAAACTGTTTGGCACCCTGATAGTAACCATATTGAAAAAATCCAGCATCCAAAGAGTTTATTATGGCACATTAATAAAGTGTGAAGGAATAATAAAAGCAATATTTGAAAATCCAAAAGCTGATCAAAATACACTGTTTTGCAACTATTTAATTTTTGAACCACCTCAACTGTACTTTTAGCCAATGACTTAAATTTGTAGCTACTCTACATTTTAAGTAGCAAGTGGCTACAACGGCTAATGTCAGGGTGAGCCCTGGAATGGTTGAATTATACACTAATCTTTACAGGATGAAGACACAATCCAGTTTGATGAGACAATACACTTGGAGAGGGGACAGAACCTCTTTGAGATTCATATAACCAAGGTGTCCTTGTCAGGGGAGGCAATCAAGATTATTGGAGATGAGGACCCTTCACTCTTCTGTACCTGGGAGTTCTTTGAATATGAGATACAGTCAACACCTGTTCTCAGGGGAGCAAGGTAGGGTACAGTCTATTCTTTGAATATGAGATGCAGTCAACACCTGTTCTCAGGGGAGCAAGGTAGGGTACAGTCTATTCTTTGAATATGAGATATAGTCAACACCAGTTCTCAGTGGTGCAAGGAAGGGGACAGTCTATTCTTTGAATATGAGATACAGTCAACACCAGTTCTCAGTGGTGCAAGGTAGGGTACAGTTAATTCTTTGAATATGAGATTCAGTCAACACCAGTTCTCAGGGGAGCAAGGTAGGGCAGGGCACTGTCTATTCTTTGAATATGAGATACAGTCAACACCAGTTCTCAGGGGAGCAAGGTAGGGCACAGTCAATTCTTTGAATATGAGATACAGTCAAAACCTGTTCTCAGGGGTGCAAGGTAGGGCACTGTCTATTCTTTGAATATGAGATACAGTCAACACCAGCTCTCAGGGGAGCAAGGTAGGGCACTGTCTATTCTTTGAATATGAGATACAGTCAACACCAGTTCTCAGGGGAGCAAGGTAGGGTACAGTTAATTCTTTGAATATGAGATACAGTCAACACCAGTTCTCAGGGGAGCAAGGTAGGGTACAGTCTATTCTTTGAATATGAGATACAGTCAAAACCTGTTCTCAGGGGTGCAAGGTAGGGTACAGTCTATTCTTTGAATATGAGATACAGTCAACACCAGTTCTCAGGGGAGCAAGGTAGGGTACAGTCTATTCTTTGAATATGAGATACAGTCAACACCAGTTCTCAGGGGAGCAAGGTAGGGTACAGTCTATTCTTTGAATATGAGATACAGTCAACACCTGTTCTCATGGGGAGCAAGGTAGGGTACAGTGAATTCTTTGAATATGAGATACAGTCAACACCTGTTCTCAGGGGAGCAAGGTTGGGTACAATCTATTCTTTGAATATGAGATACAGTCAACACCTGTTCTCAGGGGAGCAAGGTAGGGTACAGTCTATTCTTTGAATATGAGATACAGTCAACACCAGTTCTCAGGGGAGCAAGGTAGGGTACAGTCGATTCTTTGAATATGAGATACAGTCAACACCAGTTCTCAGGGGAGCAAGGTAGGGAACAGCCAATTCTTTGAATATGAGATACAGTCAACACCTGTTCTCAGGGGAGCAAGGTAGGGTACAGTCTATTCTTTGAATATGAGATACAGTCAACAACTGTTCTCATGGGGAGCAAGGTAGGGTACAGTCAATTCTTTGAATATGAGATACAGTCAACACTTGTTCTCAGGAGAGCAAGGTAGGGTACAGTCTATTCTTTGAATATGAGATACAGTCAATACCTGTTCTCAGGGGAGCAAGGTAGGGTACAGTCTATTCTTTGAATATGAGATACAGTCAATACCTGTTCTCAGGGGAGCAAGGTAGGGTACAGTCTTTTCTTTGAATTTGAGATACAGTCAACACCAGTTCTCAGGGGAGCAAGGTAGGGTACAGCCAATTCATTCCGTTTTTTCAGTACAGTAAAACCTGTCTTAAGCTGCCACTCAAAACAAGGCCAAAATTGCTTTCCAAGACCGATTAAATAAATGCAGATTGAAAGTATTGCAGAATGCTACAAGAGAGCATTCTGCAATACTTTCGACCTGCATTAAGCTACCATCTGTCATTAAGATCTTTGTTTTCAGGGCTCAAAAATAGCACTCTCAGCTTATATTTACGGGTGCCTCAGGCAGCAGGGCAAGTGAAAATTTTGATATTTGTAGTGAAAATTATTTTTTTTCCCATATACTGCCGACAGTTTTGTGAAGCAGGGCAGGTGCCTATTTTAAGATATTTCGAGGCCTGGTTTTGTCTAATTTTGAGTGGCCGTTTTAGACAGTTCATACTGTACTTCTTTTTTGCGTAGGTGACTTAGGCTTGCAAGTTTTTGTCTTTCTAAGCTTAGTTCAATCAACATTTACCATTACCAGTGTGTTCATGCTTCCAGTGAGTATTGACAGTCATTGTCTTAAGTAGAATTATGGACAATAGGAACTAGCCCATTATGTCAGATGACTACAGAAAAAGAATCTTGAAGGTATCAGAGTGCTAAATGAGTTGTTGAATCAACTAAAAAAAAACAATAGAAACCTAATATTTAGGCACTATCAAGGTTTATGATTTGCCCAAGGGCCAATGACTAGCTGTGCGGCAGTTCATAAACTTTGATCGGCCTTCAGCTTAGGATAGTGCCTTTGCTAAAACTTAACATGTCTGCATTGTTGAACTTAAATGCTGTAAATGGGGACATTTTCGCAAGAGTTTTATTAAACCCTTGCCAAATGGCAAAATCACTTCATTGTTTACTGATGTAGGTAAATCATGCCCTACTGGCGAATTTTTAATTTTGAAAATATGTTTTTTTAATGCTATTCACTAAAATAAAATTCTAACAAAATTTTACGTATTTACAATACAAATGCATTCAGTGTAGCAGTTTATTTAAAGGCAAATTGAAAAGCTTGTTTTAATAGGGAGATGCCTGGGCATAAGTTTTGAATAAAATGTGAAAAATATCAGTTATTTTAAATATATTTCAGACCAGAGTTTGATTTCACATCACAGTATATTGTCAAAGTGGATGACTTCTTCCTTCACTACTTACAAAAGGTAGGTTCTTCTTAATTCCTTTTAATTCTCTTTAATGTACCAGTCAGTCTTGTATAGATGTTGGCCTAGAGTTTTTTTTTACTTTAACTGTTGGACTTTAACTGTTAGACTTTAACCATACTTGAGATAATCGTCATAAGTGTCAAGCAACATAAAGCCTAAAAGTCTTCAGACAGTCCATCTATTTCAACAGCTACTCCTGTACAAAATATAGTATTAGATATTGTGGTATCTGTAATACTAGTTACAATTTGCTGCATACCATAATTCATAGAAGACATGAAAATCGAATTCAGATTAAATGACCCAGTCAATATTATTTCAGTCATGTTGAGCTGTTATCACTTGATCTGGACCTTTACTTGACTCAAAGGTGGTTCAAACTGTTTATCTAGCTACATGCAGCTGTAATGAAATGCATCAGGCAGTCCATCTGTTTCATGAGCCTCATTTGACAGATGCCTCAAACTTTTCAAAATTCAGACAGATAGGCCTGGTCATGTTCAAACATCAATATTTACATTTCCACTGCAAGTCTTTCAATGAACCTCTACATTTGAGATGTGGTTCATACCTTCATGAACAAATCGATTTAAGCCACACCCACATACGCGCAATTTGAGCAGGCTAACGTCAAGTCCATCTAATAACGTTGCTTATTTACTGGCATTTGCGTGACGTTGAACACGCATCGCCATGACGTTAAGCGCGGAAATTTGGCGTTTTGGCTGTTCCAAACCCTACGTTATGTCTGATTTAATTCAAAATAACTGGAAAACCATCCAAGTTAGATGAAAATTGATACTTGACTGATAATATAAAATGTAAATATAAGCAATAAATTCAATTTGCCTTCGGGTTTCACTTACTTTGCAAGAGACCCGAAGTATTCATGATTCCATGAACCTTCCAAAAATCAAATTCATTTCTTAATTAACCAGATCAGGGTTTATGCTGTTTGCCACTTTGACTCTACATTTTCAGGGTTTGCACTGGCTTGAAAAGTACATGAATATACAGGACTGCCTTGAAAAGTCCTTGAAAATTAAATTTGCCTTGAAAAGTACTGGAAAAACGCTCAATATGCTGCACCAAATAAAGGCACCATAATTTTATACTAATTTTCTTAAAATTAGTAATACAGTTTAGCATTTTGGAAGTAGAATTTTAATGTGTAAATCAGTATTAAATTATTTTCAGTCCTTGAAAACAGTAGGAAAGTCTTTTAGAAGTCCTTGAAAAGTCCTTGAATTTTACACAAACTTGCCTGTATGAACATTGATTTTGCACTCCTCACCAGGCAGTACAATGTACTCACTCAAATTTTACATTAGCTCTTTTCCTGCTGGTGTCTTCTGCTGATTACCTTTGCAAACAGTTTAGACCCAGATGAGGCCCAACAAAATGTTGGGCCTGATCTGGGTCCAATCTGTTTATCACTCTGATGGTATCCCCGAAAGAATATTTTTGAAAATGTTCATTTTGAAAAAAAAACAACAACAGCAGATGAATAAAAAGCATGCAAAATTATCCAGCATGCCAAGAGGGAAACCTGATGAGAATTGAGGATGTCCAAATATAGGGTAAAGTCGGGTAAATTCAGACATCAGGTAAATTCGGACACACATTTGCAAATAGTGGAAATCCAGATGAGACGGCTCCTTATGAGCCGTCTCATCAGGATTTTCACTGTTTGCTTACTTGATTTATTTTTATTTCAATAATTGAACTATGAAACAAACAAGGTGGCTGTCCAAATTTAGCTGTCTGTCTGAATATGCCCGACTTTACCCTATAGGGTAAGTCTGGAAATCTTTTCATTGAGAGATTGCATAACATAGCCTAAGTGGATATTTTTTCAACCAATCAACCAATTGTTATCCTCTTCATGATAACAATTGCTGTTTTGCAATTAAATTGAAAGTGGGGTTGTCCAGAAGTATATGAAAATATTCACGTTCTTTGTTCTTATACCATGATTGCTGGAGATACCTTGAAAATGGGTACATTTACGATACTGACTCTTGTCATGCTGAATAGTTTTAGCAAAACAGAGTGTATCAATGGTCCGGATCCGGATCTACAGTGTTTTCAAAAAAGGATAAATCTGGGAAGGATATGGCTAATAATGTCCTATGATATGGTTCTTTGAGCATCATGCATATATTATTAATAAATTATGGGTCTGAAAGAAAGTATCAGCTTTTCAAAAATAAATAGATCTTATTAATTACAAGATTATTCTTTGACTATATTCAGCCCTCCAGATAAGAGGGCGTGTAACGTTATCATCTTATTTCTCAACAAAACATATGGGCCTCATTGCAAGAAAACCTGTCTTCGGGGTTTCTGACAAATCGAGACTCAAACCAGTCTCTTCAGTTACAGAGACTAGCTAGAAAATCGAAAGTTCGCTTGTATCAAGTTTATGTATGATTCTTTCCAATAAGTGAATAACAAAGGCGCTGATCAGACTGCGTGGATACACAGGCTTGTCTGGGGTTTGTTGTTCGCAAACCCGGAAGACAGATTTTGTCACGTCGAGGCCCATATTTTATGGGTAATAAAATGAACCGTCTCATTGAGTCAGTTCTTTTGAGCGCCCAAAGCAAATGTTTAAATTGGCAAATAAGAAAGTATTTACAATTTTAATGCAGAAAAATGTGCTTATCTGGATCTATGTGTATTTATTTGCAGGAATCATGTACTCTGGAACTTCATCAGTCATTTGGCCAAGATTTCAGCACTATAGCCGCGTGTCAGCTCACTTTCAAAGAAATCTTTGATAAGGCACATGGTCGTATCCACGGTACAGCTAGCCTGACAGGGGTACACAGCAGTGGCTCTGGAATAGGGTTTGGAAGCTTGGAGTATTGGGTCAGACTGAGGGTACCTATGGATCAAGCCCTCAGGCTCTATAAGGTATGTTCAGATTTTAACTCTTTCCTTGCTAGCGGAGGCTTTTGTCATCTGCTGATAGCCTTTGCAAACAGTTTGGACCCAGATCAGGACCAACAGAACGTTGGTCCTGATCTGGGTCCAAACTGTTTGACACTCTGATAGTGTTCCTGAAATGATTTTTTGAAACAGTTAATTTTGAAAAAAGACAGCAGACAACAACAAAAGCATGAACAATTACCCAGTATGCTAAGAGTTTATGTAAACTTTGTCAGTGGAATCAAACAGCAAGGTTACTCTAAAATATTTTGAAGTATCATTTATTAATCCAGAAATTTATCAGGTTAATAGTCATTCGAATGCACTTGCAAATGCAAGTTGACTTCTGATTGGTTAACGTCATAAATTTGCGACTGTATATTCTATGATATACTGCCGCAAACCCGACATCATTATCTAATGTCCCTTTTCATTGGTTGACAAGTGAATATATGCAGCTGGCAAGAGGTTTTATGCAGCTGGCAGCCGCTGTACGTAGGCACAGCAAAGTACATTTTCACTGTCTTTTTGAAGGGGAAAATGTTAATGCATTAGAATGGGGATAACCATATTCAAAATTTTCATTTGGGGAGGTATATATTGTCAGATATACATTGGGAAATCATGTTTTACCACTCCGCTTACGCGTCACAGCAAAACTAAATTTAGGACCATATATCCGACGATATACCTCCACAATGGAAATTTTGAATACAGTTATCCACTAATTTACAGCACTATGAGGCTATATTTTTGACTGCTGTCCCACAAAAATAGTAAGTGAGTATGATCAGGAAATACCACATTCACAAACTGCAGACAAACCCACGGCATCAGGAGGGAGAGCCACACAACGATCACGAGACACCAGCAAGACAAACTAAGCAAAGCAACCAGCTCTCTCTTCCCCATCAAGATGATTGCAAAGCTAGAATGGACATAAAGTAGTGTACAACAAAACCTAGCATGCATATTTCATAGTTGATAGTTTTTGTTTTATAACTGAGAACTTTTATTCACAAGACCCTGCAGCAAGGAAGATAGTTTGTGTGAGTACTACATGTACCTAATTCTGACTATTTTAGGAGAGGACCAAGGCTCTAGACTACATGACGACCAACATCCGAGCTACAGACCAAGCCTTGGAGGCTCTTGATGAAGTTGCTGCCAAACGACCACCAGATAATGTCAACGAATTACATATTAACTTGATTTACATGTACCTAATTTTGACTGTTTCAGGAGAGGACAAAGGCTCTAGGTTACATGACGACCAACATCCGAGCTACAGACCAAGCCTTGGAGGCTCTGGATGAAGTTGCGGCTAAACGACCACCAGATAATGTCAATGAATTACATATCAAATTGATCAGATGTTCCAGTCTTAAACCCAGGAGAGAAAGTAAGGATACTTTAAATTCTGAAAGTTTTGCGATTTAATTTCATGGACAGTGTACATTGCAGCAAATAGGGATCTCACACAAAATAGCAGCAGCATGGAATGGCAAACATAGTTTGTAAAAGTAACCAATAGTTTCCACACAGCTTACAGCTAAACGCTTAAGTATGCCCCCAGTTGAAAGTCGGCGTCAAGTTGATTAAGATTTGTCTACATATGTGCTTGCATCAAACTTTAACATTGGGCATAGGGTAAATGTTCTAAAATTTGGAACACTTTTCTCTTTCTATTCTCAAATGTTGGTTATCAAGGCTGGAATTCACAAAATGCTTGTCTGAATAGCAAACATGGAAGACTAATCAGACTGCTTCTTCAGGTCTAGGTCTGCACTGTTTGTTTAGGCCTTTTTGGCAAGCAACAAGAGTTGGAAATTTTAGAAAATTTACTGTAACTTATGAACTACTGGAGGTAGAGCTTTGATATATCACATATGTTTACCTTGTGGAAAAAGCTATTCAAATATATCCAAATATATGAACTTGACATTTGACCTACATTTGAAAATAGATTACCAGCAATATCTTTATACAGCTACTCTGGTGAATTGCATCTGCCCCAGGGTTATAATTGTGTTTCACAGGCACATTACTTTCAACATTTCTTAGCCCTGGCAGTATCACTTCTATGTTTATGAAGTATGCATTTCCAAAAAGCCATGAAAAAAGGGTTCTGGTATATGTATACATTTTGATATGTGGTCGATCATGTAAGAAGGGTTGTTTTTAGAATCTGTTGCCACACTGTTCATTAAAAAGATTTGCTTGTTTACATAGTGTGTTCATGCTTATAGATAAAAGGCGGATAAATACAGTCTAGTATCCTTGTTTCTATAGTAGAAGGGGGTGGGGTTTAAATAGCATTAGCATGCCTACAGATGCTTGGGATCTTTCCAAAAAAGCTGGATGGAAAATGCATGTGTATCAAGTTCATAGAATAAGTTACACTGATTGGCTCTTAATAGTTTACTGATTGATCCCTCGTACTCATTCCTCACAGGTTATTTAGAAATGAGTACAACTGACTAGAAATGTATTCATGCAGGCCTTTACCAAAGAAATAGTTTTCTTATTTCCCAACCAAAACTTATGTTGTGGGTACTCAAAATAACTGTCTCAAAAAGACGGTTCAATTGAGCACCCAAAACATATGCTAAAACTGATGGGTAAGAAAATATTTACAATTTTACGCTCAAAAAGTTTGTTTAATTAAACCTGTGTTCATGTATGAAAAAGAATTTGATTAATCTGTCCACACTATCGGTCAAAGACAACAAAACATGCTTAAGCTGTAATTTATTGAGAATATGCTGTAATTTTAAAGAGTACATATTGACCTTTCTTCGTAAACATATTTGTAGTTGACATGTTATTTGTTATTTAAAGATGTGCAGCCATCCCCATACTGTATATACCAGTTCTATGACTACAACGACCATGATACAGCCATCATTCACAGTTCTAATAACCCAGAGTTTAATGACCACAAGACATACCCTGTACCAATGACTGGCGACCTAGATAACTACTTGAAAACAATGGTAAGGCGACTATAAACATATTCTTTATCCAGGATAATCTGCAATTAACTACTGATGGAATGTGTATATATTTTGTGGTTACAGTTTTTCTAGAAGCCAATACTTGTGCTTGCCTTTCTCATGATTAACAAAGAATCAAATCAAATCAAATCAAATCAATTTTATTGGTATAAAGTCCAGTCACAGGACTGTCACCAGTCACATGTATACAGTTACACAAGATAATCACAGACATAATACAAGTACAAATCTTGTCATCGATGAGACTATGAAATATGAAAAATATGGAAATTAATGTGTGTGTTTAATAGAACAGACTATTAAAATTGGCAATTCTCAACATCGAGACCGTCCCAGGTTTCATGTAGAGCACTCAGACAAATTTAAATAAGTGTACCTGAGTGCTCCGCTGAACCTTTCTTTCACAAAATAAAACGGTGTCATCATCAAAAAGTGTCAATATCTATCACAACATGCATTAATAACCATCAAAACATGCGTTATAAGCATATGTTTTTAAGAGGCACTTATGGATTTAACCAATTTTTCTCTGGCTCTGAACATCATACAGATATTTGTTATGCAAAGATGCATTTTATTTGCCTGTGATTTTGTGTAGACTCAGCATATATTTTTTGTACTTGTATTGTTTTATTTAACATTTTTCCCCCGTCAATATTTTTTGTTCCTGAAAATGTAGTCTGCTTTTTACATCTGTTGCATATATTCAAATGCATTTCAGACTAGATTTTATCATGAAAGTAGACAGCAGTCTGATCTTGGTCCATATTGTTTACAATATAGGCACCTAAGAACATAAGCAGATGATAGGAGCAGGCAACAAAAGTTGTTACTGCCGGGGAAAGAGAAAAAGATAAAATTACAAGGAGAGAAAAAATGCAGACAGTAAAGCCTATCTTAAACGGCTACTTAAAATATATGAACAAAACAAAGGTCTTAATACAAAAATGGTAGCTTAATGAAGGTCAAAAGTATTACCTTTGACCTACATTAAGACCTACATTAAGACCTAATCGGTATTGAAAACCAATTTCTGGTGTTTAATTTTGAGTGGCCGCTTAAGACATACAGTATGTAAGTTCTACCAAAGGGAACAGTCTGAACTGAGTTCATATTGTTTGCAATATAGGCTACCAAAATAAGTTGGCAGAAGAGAAAGCAGAAGGCATTTGTTGTGAATGACGGAATAAAGATTTATATTTTGCTTCCATTTTCAGCCATTGAAGATATTTGTATTCGATGACACAGACCCGGAGCAGACTTCATACCTTGGTATAGCAGACATACCTCTTATTCCTCTAGCCCATGACAAGGGTGTGGCAGGAATATTTGAACTGAAGGGAGCGGAGGGTCGTATTAACGGAACTGTCGAGGTGGAACTGAGGTGGCAGTTTACATACATGTCTCCACAAATTGTCAAGACCATGAGAACTCAGCAGGTAAGAAAGCGCCAATCGCAACAAAAGTCGTCTGCTTCTCAAACAGAAGCCTCTATGGCAAACAGTGTGGACCCAGATCAGACTGCTCCTATAGGAGCAGTCTGTTCTGGGTCCATGCTCTTTTCTTCTACACTTAATTCGTCAGTAATGTTAGGCAATTATTTGCAGCAGACGACTTCAGCAGACGACATTTTCAGATGCATTTTTATACCCGCCCGCAAACTTTGTTTGTAGGGGGTATACTGTTTTCACGTTGTCCGTCCGTCCGTCCGTCCGTCCATCCGTCCGTCCGTAACGCTTTGTTTCCTTAATAACTCGAAGAGTCATTGCCGGATTTTCATCAAACCTTGAAAGCATGTTCATATATGCAAGACAAATACTTTAGACAAAAAAGTAAGGGCTAGGGGCCAATTCTATTAGAGTTATTTCCCTTTGTAGTTCTAAATGGCTTTTAATATAGTGCTTTTTCCTTAATAACTCGAAGAGTCATTGCTGGATTTTCATCAAACCTTGCAAACATGTTCATATATGCAAGGCAAATACTTGAGACAAAAAAGTAAGGGCTAGGGGCCAATTCTATTAGAGTTATTTCCCTTTGTAGTTCTAAATGGCTTTTAATATAGTGCTTTGTGCTTATGCTATTATAGGCCATATACGGGCCAATCAACTCCTACCACAGCTTTTGATGGAACAATTTGATACTTTCTCTATACAATGTAGACACATTGAACATATGCATGAAGGAGTTAAGTTCAGAAAAGATAATTTTTGACAAAATAACAGCTGTGAGAACTTAGACAATTTTTCCCTAATAATGTGTTTGTATATGCATAGACAGTGCCTTTATGGGCCGATCAACTCCTACCACAGCTTTTTATGGAGCAATTTGATACTTTGCCTATACAATGTAGACACATTTAACATATGCATGAAGAAGTTTGGTTTAGAAAAAATATTTTTTGACAAAATTACAGCTGTGAGAACTTAGACAATTCTCCCTAATGAGGCTTTTGTATATGCATAGATGGTGCCTTCATGGGCCGATCAACTCCTACTACAGCTTTTGATGGAACAATTTGAGACTTTGCCTATACAATTTAAACACATTGAACATATGCATGAAGGAGTTTTGTTCAGAAAAAATAATTTTTGACAAAATGACAGCTGTGAGAACTTAGACAATTTTCCCTTATTAGGCTTTTGTATATGCATAGATGGTGCCTTCATGGGCTGATCAACTCCTACTACAGCTTTTGATGGAACAATTTGATACTTTGCCGATACAATGCAAACACATTGAACATATGCATGAAGGAGTTTGGTTCACAAAAAATAATTTAGACAAAATGACAACTGTGAGAACTTAGACAATTATTTCCTTATATGGCTTTTGTATATGCATGGATAGTGCCTTTATGGGCCGATCAACTCCTACCACAGCTTTTGATGGAGCAATTTGATACTTTGCGGATACAATGTAGACACATTGAACATATGCATGAAGGAGTTTATAATTTTTGTTTGCACAGATTCTACTGAAATCTTCTTATCAAAACTAAGGTCTTCTTGTTCGAACTATAACTTGCCGAGTTTTTTTCACTGACTCTTACTGTGCGGGGGGGTATCTAATAAGCATTGCTTATTGACTTTTTTCATTTTTTCTTGGTGCTTTAATGGTTATAAAAGTAGAACTGTCCTTTGTCATCTGGGTAGAAAAAAATCAGTGATTTTATGTTTTCTATGGTTGCCACAGTCATTTAAAAAGATATGTGGAAAATGGAGAAAAAAATCCTGACAGGGAAAAGACATGGAACTTTTTGTTTTAGTCAGGGAAATTTAGAAAAAATAAAATAAGTAAGTGATTTTAACAATTTTGCTAATATTATGTGTTTGTTGTCTTTGGATAAGTATATTTTCTTTAAATTGTAAATTGGTTATGGTCTGAAACATTCTTTTCCTCATAATCCTGTTTGGGGTTGTAATTCACAACATTTTGCAATGCATTAATAATAGTTGAATTCTCGATAGATTATAAGGGCTGTTAGCGGAACTAAAAATATATCTATCATATGACGTCGCAATTGGGAGTGATATAATGTCATACATTAAAATTGATAAACCACTAGTGTTTTACAGATTTGGTAACATTATGAAATGATGTCCATATCGTCATATATATTTGGCAAAATTATGACATTTTCACACCAAGAACATGCTTACAACATAATTTTTTAAAGTCATATGATAAATAGAATCTAACATTCGTGCTCCTGTGTTATTGAATTTATTAAACTTGTTGCAAAAAAGTGATAAAATGCTCGGCAAGCCACGCATTTTATCACGTTTCCTCAACTCGTTTAATAAATTAAATAAAGCATGAGCACTCATGTAAGATCCTCAGAGATCATTGGTTCATTTTATTTGTATTCCATGGTAACAGCTTGAAGCAGCCCCTGATGAGCCTCCCCAGAAACTCATCCCCGAGCGTGATATAGAAGTCCCTGCTCAACCACAGGCCAGACAGAGAATGGCTGCCAAGTTCCCCAGTGCACATGGACCGTCAGCCACATCTACCCCCATGCCTAAGCCACGTGAAAGAGAGGACATTACGGTAGAGACAGTTCCTCGAGTTGCATCAACTCCACCTAGGGTATTTTCAAATTTTGTGAGATAAATGACCTTGATAGTATTAACTATTTTATTCATGCTTAGTGAGGGAATTGTCTTTTACATACACACAGCATATGAGCCAGCACATGTGAGAAATTACAATAGAGGCAGTTCCTAGAGTTGCTTCAACACCACCTCGGGTATGTTTGAATTTCATGAGATAAATGACCCTGATAATATTAACTATTTTATTCATGCTTAGTGAGGGAATTGTCTTTTACATACACACAGCATATGAGTCAGCACATGTGAGATTGTTTGAATTTCACGATATAAATGACCCCTGCTAATACAAATAATTTATTCATGCTTATTGAGGGAATTGTGAGCCAGTGCGTAAGATTTTGGTACTTATTGCTTTGTTGATTAGTGAAGGCTGTGGTGAATCTGCACATTTGTGTAGACTTGACCGAGCCTTTGCTGCTTGCATACACAAAGTTAGGATGTAGATGTAGACTCAAACCAGACCTCTAACTCAGCTATATACAACAGCATAAGCATTTGAAGAAGGCTTTTGGGCATATGCGATAAATACCAAAATCTTATGAAGCTGGCACATTTGTTTAGTTTACCTAATTAATTTGCCATGTTGTTAGCATATCTTGTAAGAATAATATTCTGTCTGCATACCACAGGAAGTTGGAAGTGAAGAGGATTAGTAATCCTACTTCTTTAGACTGCTAAAGTGGGTTCATGAGTCTTTACTTACGCCAGTGCATAAGATTTCAGTACTTATCACATCAGCAAGCAGCGAAGGTTCAGGTGAGCCTGGGCATATGTGAAAACTCTCCAGATATTTATGGATGTAAATGCAGGCTCAGTCCAGTATTTAGACCTCTAGTCTTACTGGCTACTTCAGCATGGGCATTTATTAGAGGGGTTTGCACATATGCCATAAGTACCGAAATATCATGTGCTAGCCCAATTGTAGAGATTATTATGCTTTAAGTATTAGATATTTGTGTTAGATGTCAATTTGCTAAGTGTCTATAGAGAATAGTGTGTGATAGAATAACCGACCACCATGATATGACTAAAATGCTGAAAACCAAATGAACAAACGGTTTTCCTTTCAGATACAGCTGTTGTGAAGGTGTTTGAAGTTGATCATTGGCACAGATTTGTCAATTATTTTTCGCACCTTCAGTTAAAACATAAGTTTTGGGTGCTCAAAAGAACTGTCTCAATGAGACGGTTCTTTTGAGTACCCACAACATATGTGTTAGTTGGGAAATAAGAAAGTTAGTTTTTTATTACGGGCTCCTATTAAGAGGCTTGTTGATATATAGAAGGTATTACTACTCAGTATTGAACTTTCCTTGACTATTACAGAGAAAATTGGTATCTCCCACTGAAATGATAGAGGAAGAGTCCATTCAGCCTGTTACCCTGGAGCGTGATTCCATGGTACACGAGGCAGTGTCCAGGGTTGTATCCAATATAATGCCTTTAGGATCTGATACAATGACTACGTTGAATGATACTACACCAGGTAAGCTATTTTTAACCCTTTTCATTCTGATAGATTATCCCATACATATTGATACAAATAGAATGGAATCATCCATTTTGTATTTTAAGGGTTTGCCTTTTAAAATTTCTATAGAATGATGCTTTTCTGTCACTGAAGATTGTTTTTTATCTCGGCAAACGGTGCAGACCCTGATGAAATGCTGCATTATGTGGCATTTCATCAGTCTCCACTGTTTGCTAAAGTACCTATTTACTGGGTCCCAGAATGAAAATGGTTAAAAGGCATGAAATACCTTAAAAATGATAATCTTTTCATCCAGCACAAATATTAAATCAAATATGGGCTAACACTTGAGATTTGAATGGAATGCACCTGCATGTTAATCAAAAACCTGAATATGATTATAGTGATGATATTGCATATGTGCAAATGCCTGTAAAAAATCCCCATTCTGACGTATCCAAATGGGATACAGGTCTAATTTTTGGTCTGAATCTTCATCTACATCCATACTTTCTGTATGCCAGCAGTGAAGACTTTAGTGAGTCTGTGCATATGTGCAAACCAGCAAAAGCCTTTGTTGCTCATCGATGCAGTAAGTTCCAAAATCTCAGGTGCTGGCTCATACCCATTTGATCTCATAAATATGAGCATTGAGAGGATAAAACATTCTTTTCTGTATATTAATGTTTACCAAGCCCGAATGTGATAATGTGTTGAAGCCTGAACCGCGGAGCAGTGAGGGCTGCAACACATTATCACACGAGGGCGTTGCAAATGTTAATATGGAAAAGAATGTTTGATCGTCATTGTTATATACCTTCCTTTCCACCAAACCAGGCTAAAATGGCAATGAAGCCCTCTACTGCCACATATTAATGGAAATGAAGCCCGCGGCCAGTGATTGGTCAATGATTAACCGCATTGCAACACATGAAATTAAGATGAAATGTACAATTTTCAGCGATTGAAACACGTCAAGTTTCTATAGTAAACACTTATTAGGTATATAACAATATATATTAAATATTAAGCACACAAAAAAATTAGGAAGCCATATATCTGTATTTTCATTTTGTCACCATATTTGTTTGGCATAATGACATTGATCCAGACAGTAATATAAGGTCAACAAGATTGAAGCTTATATTGTTACCCTTTCAGGCCAAATAGATGATGAACAAATTAGAACTCCTCCACCGTCATCGTCTAGAGAAGGTAACTTTATTATTACTACCATTAAACCATATGAGCAGCAACATTTGATTTCTAAAAAATGTGGCATATTGACAAGTGTAGACTCAGACAAGCCTGTGCAGACCCCTTTGAAGCTTAGAAACTCCAAATGATGTTTGGTCAGTAGCCTAAGAGTCATAGAATATTAAAGCGACTAGCAAAATTTCTGATCAGACTGCGTGTATGCGCAGGCTGATCTGAGCCTTTGCTGGTAACACATGCCACATTGTTGGAAATCTGGTGTCGTGGCTCAATTATAATCTTAACAATTTTAGTACGATTAATAAGAATCTGGCTTGAAAATCTGTGGAAAATATAGATGGTTATAATTTTTTTAAGGTTAAAATGCCGAGTCTGTGTTTTTAGATTCATCAGTTTAAAGCAGGTTCATGAGTTTGAACTAATGTCAGGCCAAAAGCTAAAAGCAGGGTGTGCCTATACATGTTGTTCATTAAAATAAATTGCTAGCGGTGAGGCATGCTTTTTTGTGAAATTAAGCTTATCTGAACTGGGAGGGGGATATGTTTTCTGAAATTTCCATCTTGTTTTCTGGATTTTCTCATGCAATGGCTTGATTAGAGAAATCTTTAGTCATATCTGGATCTCAGCTTTAGTCATCTGCTGATAAGATTTGCAAACAGTTTGCAACCAGATCAGACCCGGCGAAACATCAGGCTGATCTGGATCCAAACTGCTTGACACTCTGATTGTATTGCTGAAAAAAGTTTTTGAGCAATACAAGTTGTTTTTGAAAAGAAAAATCGATAGAATAGAAGGCCCCCCAAAAAACATGAAATATTACCCAGCATGCACAGAGTTAAGTGGGTGGGGTTGTTTACTTTTAGTCTGGCAAGGTGGATTGTTTGTGTTTCCTTTCTTATACTTCAAAGGCATTCTTGATTGATATGGAACATGAACATAGAACATGAACTACTGATTCTCAAAGGATCCAGACAGGGGGATCCTGATGTGTTTTTTTTTGTCATCAATGTATTTCACAGAGGGCTCGTCTGTGCTTTAGTTGCTTGACTATGCACTGTTCTGTCCCATATTTTTGTGAAAAATTTTTTGGCCCAGAGACTATAAAAATGTTCATGCTCAACAGAACTGCGCATAAAATTTCAACTGCTCATATAACAAAAATACTGAAAAATAAAGATTTTGTACCTGCTTAACACTGAGATGGTGTAATTTTTGCTGCCTATAAATGGATAAATTTCATGTGCCGACAATTGTTGGCATTTTAACATTTATAAGCAGGATAAATTTCATGCTCAGTTGAGTTGAATCTGAAAAGGAGTTTTTGACCTCGGGGTAAGGATGCCCCTTTGTGAATGGTTGCTTTTACAAATACATGTTCGTTAATCTGTATAACCATATGTTCATTCCTGATGAAAATGTTTTAGACAAGCACACATCTATAGCAACAAGATGCTTCTTTTTCCTAGCCTTTCATGATAAAACACTGCCACCAGCAGAATGTTGCCTATTTTGATGTATTTTTGTATATAGCTCTCCCAAGCCCCAGCCCGGCCCCTAGCATAGGCTCCAGTTACCATGGAGAATATGAGCAGGAAATTGAGGAGGAGGTCGCAGAGGAAATTGCGGAGGACGTCATCGAGAGCGATCGCAGCTCCGCGCGTAGCTCGGTCCGCAGTCGGGCTAGTAGTAGGGCCAGTGAAAAGAGGAGGCAGCGAGGTATTGGGTGCATTATTCCTCCCTGTAAACCACACCTTTATAAATGTAGAAGATTGACGCATGCTAAGGGGAAAACCAGCATAGGTTCATGAAATTATAGACAAACTTTTTGAGGGTAAAATTGAAAATATATACATATCTTTCAATTTCAACATTTGTTTTGGGTGCTCAAAAGAACCGTCTTATTGAGACGTTTTTGTTTTTGTAAAAGTTATACAGCACTTTAGTTAAGAGTGCGTAATGAAAATTTAATTTCTTATTTCTCAACCAAAACATATGTTGTGGGTACTCAAAAGAACCGTCTCAATGAGACAGTTCTTTTGAGTACCGAAAACATATGTTAAAACTGATGGGTAAGAAAATATTAAAAGTTTACGCTGGAAAGGTTTGTTTATCTAAGCCTGTGGCTATATGCACAGTGTGCCTGTTAGGTTCAGTATTTGGATTAACTATGAGGTTATTAGACCATCTGAAGTCTCTAAAATATTGTAATGAAATGATGAGTTATTTAGACCTTAATCAGACTGCTCCTTGAGTAGCAGTCTGATTTGTGTCTATTCAGTATGACATTTTATGGTAAACAGGTTATTTAATTTTGTAATTAGGTCTGGTTTTTCCCTGCAGGTTTTCATCAATACCTCTCACCATCACTAAATGTTGATTCTAATTTTAGTAACTGTATGACTTTGATTCTTGCTCTTCTCACATTGACCTACTATGTCTCTCAAAGACAGGGTTAACAATTATGTTATTTGAATTAGTTGCTCAAATTATGTTTAACTTATAATTAGCTATAATTAGCTACACATGTTAAGTTACCTCATTTCCTGCGATAAGGATTCATAACATTGAGCCTTTTATGCTGTGAAGTTAAAAAAAAGAGTGATAGACTTAAACTTGTGGTTATTTGATATGAAATTTATGAGATGTCAGCTAGTTTTATGAATTACATATGAAATGACCACAGATGTCAGACAATTAGCCATATTTTGTAATAAAGATTCCTGACAGGTTGTAACAAAATACATCTAAATGTCTTTTCTTTTCTGTTAAAAATTTCTAAATATCACGGGCACCAATATTTTATTCAATAATCAAATTAAGGATTATAAGGTTTATTTTACTATTAGTGTGATATTTAAAATTTCAGTTTTAACAGATATAATAGTGTTTTAGTACCCTTACAAATCTAACCTAAATTTCTTATGTTAAATGTTCTAAAATTTCCAACACTTGTAGCTTAACAAAAAGGCCAAGACAAACCATCAGGGGTTTCTCTGTTTGTTATTCAGAAAATCATTTTGTGAATGACCCAACATTTTATCTAAGAACAGAAAGAGAAAAAGTGTTTGAAATTTTAGAACATTAACAGTATCTGTTCTAGATCTAAGAATGTGTTTATCTTTTCACCACTTCTGTTATCAATGAGCCATTTCACAAAAAAAGAAAAACCTGTTCATAGCCAAGAAAGTATTATGAACCTTAGCTGTTCATAGCCAAGAAAGTATTATGAACCTTAGCTGTTCATAGCCAAGAAAGTATTATGGATGCTTATAGGGAGCGCAGTGGCTCAGTGGTAGAGTGCTTGATTCGAGACCAAGAGGCCGCGGGTTTGAGCCTCACCGGCATCACTGCATTGTGGTCCTTGAGCAAGACACATTTATTGTAGCTTAGTACTGGTTCAACCCAGGAAGACCCGCCCCTGTTTAACTGAATGATTGTTGATGGGACGTAAAGAATCAAATCAAACAAACAAGCAAATTATGGATGCTTCATTCAAATTTTCGAAATTCTAGCAAGTCAATGTTGCTGAGTAGGCTGGTGTGTGTCTTAACTAATCACACATCCTTAAGACAGGTTTTCTAAACTTTTTTTTAAGGTAGATGTTCTAAAATTTTGAACACTGATTGCCTGCCAAAAAGGCCTAGACAAACAGCGCAGACCCAAATCAGAGTGCTTCTGAAGAAGCAGTCTGATCAGGGTCTTCCCTGTTTGTTATTCTGGCAAGCAATTAGTTAATTCCAGCCCTGATATTCACCATTTTATTCAAGAAGAAAAAGATTAAAGTGTTGTAAATTTTAGAACATTTACCTACCATACTGCATTAACTGTCACATTAATGTCTTATAATATTTCTCAGTTTTAGAACTATTAATGTGTTTAACACATATAAGCCAAATGGACTTTCCCATCATTACCAATCAGATGAGTCTATTTTCATTTGTAGGGTTGTTGGGTGATCAGATTTATTCAAAATTTAATGGAATATTCTGTAAGGAAACAAATTTGAATGAAGACCCTGAATAGATTATCCATTCAGCAGCATCTGATCTGGGTCTTAATTGTTTCGCCTATATCACATTAAAAGGAAGCTAGGCTTATATGGGTTAAAATATCTAAAATACCTTATCTTTATTAGTACTACCACAAAAATCCTGAAAAATTAGAATGCACCGAAATTCTAAAATTGGGAAAAAAGTGCTATCCAAGGATGCTTCCTAATGTACAGATGGTCTTATGACACGAAAGTCCCAATAGTATAAAGCATGGCTGAAAAAATTTTGCATGCCTTGGCTGGGGATCGAAGTTGGGCTGCTACCATACAAGACCAATGCCCTAACCACTGAGCCAAAGAGTCAACTCTTTGGCTCAGTGGTTAGGGCATTGGTCTTGTACCGGGGTGGCTCAGGTTTGATTCCCAATCATGGCGTGGAATACTTTTAGCTATGCTTTATACTTGCTGTGACTTCATTTTGCAAGAAGTGGATGACCCAAGGTCTCCCAAGACCATGAACAGTCTGATCTATGGCTTTTAAGTTTCTTCAGACTTGCCTATCCATATCTTAGGATAAACATCATTTTAACAACTTGATTTTATGGTATGTGTGAGCCTGAATGCATTTTCAGGATTTTTGTATTTATTTATGAATGTGTTTGCCTTTACAGCATGTATACTGTTTAAATGAATTAAATAAATTCTGTTAACCCTTTACCTCATAGAGAAACCTTTTTACCCTTTTGCAAACAGAGTAAACCCAGATCAGGCAGTCTACTCTGTTTGCTTATGGAAATATGATATGTCTGATTCTACACTAGTGGACCTGACATATAATTTCTTTGTTCTATGTACCAATATGTTTATTTATATAATTATTCAAAGTTGGTGGCGCTTAGCATGATTACTCAAAAAGGAAAGGGTTAAAGAGACAGCAGCTTAACATTTTTCCTGAACAGTTTCAGAAAATGGAACCCCTAGTTTTTAGTAAAAAAGTTCATTTGAAAACTCCTAATCTATATTATTTTTTTGATATTTTAGGGAGTCTATATTCTCCAAAATATTCCCCTAAACCAGTTCCAAGGTTAAGAAAAACTCACACATTGTCAGGTATATTTGGTATTGATAAAAGTAGCACACATACCATGTATGCTTTGCATGAAATTACCTGTACATGTAACCATGCATTTATGTGATGTGCATGAAATATGAGATATATTCCTATATAAGACCAAGAGTAACGCTGTAATTTGCATGATATATTAAAGATGTATTTCATTATAACCAAAAACTTTTTGTAATTTGCATGGCATATTTATGTATCTCAATTTGACCTAGTTGATGTATGAGATATAATTTGACCAGGTAAATTGGCATCATTTGCATGATAGATTAGAAATATATGTATCTCAATTTGACCAAGAATAGCTAATAATTAGCTATGTCACTTGCATGAATGTAAAATATGTCCAATTTGACCAGGGACATTTATGTAATTTGCTTGAATTATCAGACATATCTCAATTTGACCAGAGTCATTAAATTGATTTAACTTGCATAAAACCTAAGCTTTATCTCTATTTGACCAAGAGTATTTATGTAAATTGCATAAAACAAAAGATGTGCCAAATTGACCAAATATATTTAATAATTTTATATACTTTGCACAATACATGTTATATCTCTATGTGACTAAGGTCATTATATGTAATTTGCATAAAACATAAGTGGTATTGCCAATATTAACAAGAATATTAATGTAATTTGCATAAACATAAGATGTATCCAAATTGAATAAAATAATATGTAATTTGCATGAGACATTAGATGTAGTACGATTTGACCAGTAACAATTATGCAATTTGCATGAGGCTTAAAATGTATCTCAGTTTCACCAAGGTCATTGATGTAATTTGCATAAAAAAATAGGTGTCTAAATTTGACCACGAACATTTATGTTGTTTTGCATGAAACAAATAAAGTATTGAATTGACCAAGAATATTTGAGTAAATTGCATGCAACATAAGATGTATTGAATTGACCAAGAATATTTGAGTAAATTGCATGCAATATAAGATGGTGCTCGGACATTTCGGCCACGGACGTTTCGGCCACGGAAAATGCCAAAGGTGGACGTTTCGGCCAAAACTATAAATTTTGGGTTTGGGATGTGTGCATGCATAAATGTGTGATGCATTTCATAATTTTTTGAAATCAAATATGCATGTGAATACTTACAGTTGATTCAAAGATGCATGATAATATGAGTATGCTATTTTTTTTATAGAAACAGGTAAATTATGGTGTATATTATACAGAAGTATATGTACATGTATAAAGTACCCATTACCTGAATTAGTTTATTTTTTTTGTTTACAACAATTCTTGTGTATCTTTGAATCTACTCACATAACAATTGATGAATGTAAACTACTTTTATGCTGAACATGGGTTTATCTTTTTTCTTCAAAACACTGTAGATCAAGATCAGCCAGCTCTCTACTTGATCAGGATCCACACTGTTTTCATCTCTGCTTGTAAATACATGCAGTTTAATAACTGATAAAAATTTGGGAGAAATACAATGTATAGTATATAAGATTATTCAGTCAATTATTTCCTAAGAAATGCATCACACATTTTTTATGCATGCACACACCACAACCCACAATTTATGGTTTTGGCCGAAAAGTCCACCTTTGTCATTTTCTGTGGCCGAAACTTCCATGGCCGAAATGTCCGGGCGGAAACGTCCTAGGCCGAAATGTCTGTGGCCGAAATGTCCTACATTCCATAAGATATATTGAATTGACCAAGACTATATTTGTAATTTGTGTAAAACATAAGGTGTATCAATACTATCAAATCAACCAAGGTCATTTAAATTATGTATTTTGCATGAAACACAAGATATCTCAGTTTGAACAAGAACATTCATGTGAATGGTATGAAGCAAAAGGTGTATTTCATCTTTGCCAAGGTAATTTTTGCGTTTGTATGGAACAATAGACATATCCCAGTTTGACCAAGCAATTTATGTAGTTGCCTGAAACATAAGATGCATCTTTATTTGACCTAGGCAGGCCTTTAGTTAAGAGTGCGTAATTAAAAAAAAAAAATTCTCATTTCTCAACCAAAACATATGTTGTGGGTACTCAAAAGAACCATCTCAATGAGACGGTTCTTTTGAGCACCCAAAACATATGTTAAAATTTCTGGGTAAGAAAATATTCATGATTTTACGCTCAAAATTTTTGTTTATCTAAACCTATGGACCAAGGTCATAAATGAAAATTGCTTGAAACATTAGATGTATCTCAATTTGACCAAGTACATTTAATTGGGTGAAAGTTTTCAGGATTAATCCTGAATTCACGATTTTGAGGCTGACTTTCTATAGAAAGTCAGCCTCAAAATGCTGAATTAGGGAGATTATAGTAGCTTCTCTGATTAATTTTTAGCTCACCTGAGCCGAAGGCTCCGAGGTGAGCTATTAGTATACCAGTGACTCCGGCGTCCGTCGTCCGTCCGTCCGTCCGTCAACATTTTCAAACATCTTCTCCTCTGAAACCACTGGGCCAATTGAACTCAAATTTCATATGGAGACTCCTTAGGATGGGGGAACGAAAGTTTGTTCAAATGTTCCTGGTCACATGACCAAGATGGCCGCCATGCCCATATATGGTAAAAACCCTTTAAAAATCTTTTTCTCCAGAACCGGAAGGCTGATGACCTTGGGACTTGGTATGTAGCAACAGGCATGTGGGGCCTACCAAGTTTGTTCAAATAATGATCCTAGGTTGACCTTGACCTACTTAACGTCAAGGTCAAATTTGCTTCCTAATAGATTTAAATGGGAATTTTTTTGAAAAGTTGATTTTTTGAATACTGTTAAAGCCAAAGTGATTATTCTTACTTGATATGTTGAAACTAATGAGACAATGGCTATAAATAAGTTTCAAAGGTCAAGGTTGACCTTTGCCCTTTCAGCCAAGGTCGCTCATATTGTGGTCCCATCAATATATTAAAACATAGTTTCCTCACAAAGTTTCTTGGCCCAATTGAGCTTAAATTTCATATGAAGACTCCTTATGATAAGTCAGCCAAAACTTGTACAAAATATTTTGGTCACATGACAAAGATGGCCGCCACGCCCATATATGGTAAAAACCTTTTAAAAATCTTCTTCTCCAGAACCAGAAGGCCAGTGACCTTGAGACTTGGTATGTAGTATTGGGGATGTGGGGCCTACCAAGTTTGTTCAAATGATGATCCTAGGATGACCTTGACCTACTTAACGTCAAGGTCAAGTTTGCTTCCAAATGCATTTGAATGGAAAATTGGATTGAAAAGTTGATTTTTTGAATACTGTGGAAGCCAAAGTCATTATTCTCACTTGATATGTTCAATCTAGTTGCTATAAATAAGTTTCAAAGGTCAAGGTTGATCTTTGACCTTTCAGCAAAGGTGGCTTATATTGGAGTCCTATCAACATATTAAAACATAGTTTTCTCAGACAATTCTTGGCCAATTGAAACCAAATTTCATATGACAACTCCTTATGATTGGTTAGCCAAAACTTATACAAATTGTTATGGTCACATGACTAACATGGCCACCATGCCCATATATGGTAAAAACTCTTTAAATCTCTTCTTCTCTGGAACCAAAAGGCCATTGGCTTTTGGACTTGGTATGTAGGATTGGGGATGTGGGCCCTACCAGATTAGCACAAATGATGAATCTAGGTTGACCTTGACTTACTTGATGGCAAGGTCAAATTTGATTCCTTATGCATTTATAAGGAGAAAATCTTAAAATGCTCATTTTCTATAACTGAGCCGAATTCATTAAAGTTAAACCTATTGAGACAATGGTTAAGCAAGTACCTAATGTCAAGCTGACCTGTGACCTTTTATCAAAGGCCACTCATTTGGACTGCCACACACCTATCTCTAAACATCTTTTTCTCAGAAATCACTGGGCTGTTTGATGGATTATTCATTAGATTGTTTAGGTCACTTGACCAAAATGTATATGGTAAAAACAAAATTTGTTCCATTATAAGCTGTAGTTAACCATGACCTATTTTAACATTATTAAGAAGATCAGGTGAGCGCCTCAGGACCTTCAGGTCCTCTAGTTAGATTATCTAAACACAATTAACCATTTAAACATGAAATTATTCATTTTTGTAGGTATCCTGCAGGTTTAAAATTTTGAATTTCTAAAGTTCAGGATTTGGGAAATTTTGAACTTTCACCCATGCATTTATATAATATTCATGCAACAGAAGATGAACCTCTATTTGACCAAGATCATTAATGTAATATGCATGAAATAATAGATGTATCCCAATTTAATAACCAAATATATTAATGTAATTTGCATGAATCTTAAGATGTACCCCAATTTACAGAACTCATTTATGTAATTTGCATAAAATAATAGATATATCCCAGTTATGTAATTAGCATGAAACAATACAGTTTGACCAAGACTGTTTATGTAATTGCTCGAAACATACAGTTTGAAAGAATCATGTTAAATATGGTAATATTATTTGGCTATCTTTCCTCATGTTAACTCTTTGCCTGCTTGTGGTAACTTTTGTTGTCTGTCAATAAATCTTTCCATATAGCTTGGACCTAGATAAGGCCAGACAGAATGTCAGGCCTAATCTGGATTCAATCTGCTTGGCGCTCTGTTGGTACCTGTAGTCCTGAAAGACTTTTCTTAAAAGTGATTCATAAAAAAAAATGCAAACTAAAAAAGATAAAACAACATGTAAAAATTATTCTTACCATAATATTTAAACTTGTCCAATAGACCACATTATGAGGTGTTTAAAGTATAGTTTTGAATCAACAAACAATATAAACTTTGGGGTAAAGGTTTATGCTGTTGGTTCAGGCCTGTCTGTCAAATTACTCAGGGTATATATGTTCACCACAGTATATCTGTCTGAAGATGAGTCGGAACATACATTTTGGAGGGAAATAGTAAGAATAAGATGTTTTGTCTGTTCATTATACTAAGGTTAACTTTATATCATTATATGAGCCACGTCATGAGATTCCCAACAATGTGGTATGTGTGACCAGCAAAGGCTCAGACCAGCCTGCGCATACACGCAGTCTGATCAGAGCCTTTGCTAGTCGCTTGAGTATTCTATGATTGTTAAGCTACTGACAGGACATCACTCTGAGTTTCTAAGCTTAAAAGGAAGCTGCACAGGCTTGTCTGAGTCAACACTTGTCAAAATGCCACATTGTTGGAAATCACATGTCACGGTTCAATTATGAATGTTTGCATATCAGGAATAAACATTTTCTTAGAGTGGTGAGAACCAACATTTTCTATAGCTTTGCTGGGTTGAGAAACATTATGCACTAACTTAGAAACAGGTAATTTTGGCCAGTTCATGAGATTTGTGCGCTTAACATACGAGCAGCGAACACTCAGCTTGACTTTGACTTTAAACAGGTTCCTAAGCAATTAAAGCTACAACTTAACAACTATGGTAGCAACCTAAATGACGTAATTTGACCTTGAACCCTACCATTTAGCTACTCTCCACACGCCTTGAGTTGCTCAGGTCATTAAGTTTAGTGAAGGGAGAGGGAGGAGAGAATCAAGACTTGTGAGTGAAAATTAGGATTGAAAATAATTGCTCAACAAGCTTAGATGTGAGTGATACAATGTCAGGCAAGGGTTGCCACTCAATATCCTTTTCAAAATTCCCTGACTTTCGACCGTTTTCCAGACCCCTTTTGGAAGGCTGATTTCAGCCATTTTCATCCATCGACAATTAGAAAACTATGTTCAAATATTTATGCTTTCTGATTTAATCTTTAAAGAAAAATCTCAAACCATAAATATAAGAAAAAAAATGTTTCTGAACATAAATTGCAGAAACCTTTCTTTTCTAATAATGCTTGCAATTTATGTAAAATAAAGTTTACTGAAGCTAGCAAGCAACTTTTTTGGGGAAAAATTTTGAAATTCACTGACTTTTCCATGACTTTTTTCAGTTTTTCTAAAAATGAAATTCCTTCACTTTTCCATGACCCGGAAAAAATTTCATTTGATCTGGAAAAAATCATTTTCCAGAATTTTTTCGCTGACCGTGGCAACCCTGCAATGTTTGTTGTTGATAGATAGAATCTCCACAAATGCTACACTTGAAAAAAAAGTTCCCTAAAAGGCTGAATTAGTGAACAATCAGCTAATAAAAGTCACAGTAGTTCATACCATTTCTGTTCAGCTGGAAAAATGCATGGGCATTGGAACGCAGTCATTAAGGAGATACCATAGTCCCTGTCGAAGTCGGTCTCAGACCAAATGTTAGTTTGGTCAGAGCCTCCACTCCCTGCACACACAAAGTAGGGACATATAGAAGGCTCTGGCCAATAGTCACACCTCTGTGCATGCATAGATAAAGGATGACTTTATGCGTATCTGATTAATACCAAAATTTCATGATCTGGCTAAAAATTTTTGGGAATAAGTGGGAATACCCATTCTAGGCTTATAGCCAAGTAATCTGTGATCCAGAACCTGATAGAGCAACAAAATAATATGTGTGTGCAGCTTCATCAGAAGCCAGCTGATCTGTGTCTACACTGTTTTCCAAAACTTGGTCAAAATTTAGAAAAAGTTGTGTACACAGTGCACATATTAGGTTGAATATGGTTCTACGGTTATTAAATCTTTGATACTCAAATTTTGTGCTATATAGCAGACACTGTCTCAGGTTTAATCCTGGTTTCAGGATGTTGAGGTTATCTTCATGTATACAGTATATGAAACATTTAGTTTTTAGGATTCTTTCATTTAGAACTTCCAACCATAAAAAGATGGCTTTGATCAGGATGATCCTTCAGTCTGTACTGTTATCGTGGGCTTGTATGTCCGGTTACTAGTATTTGAAACTAGAATATATAATGTAAGTAAAACCTGTGTAAAACAGCCACTCTCAAAATGACCAAAAATTGGTTTTCAAGACCAATTATTGCTTAATGCAGGTCAAAAGTATTCCAAGGGGAGCATTCTGCAATACTTTTTTGACCTTCATTAAGCTACCATTTGTCATTAAGATCTTTGTTTTGTCTATCTTTGATTGACCGTTTTACACATGTTTTACTGTATACTTTTTACCTTTTTTCCAGATACAAGAGAAACTAGAAATCCTCTGGTAGGTTTTTGTTTATTTTCTTTGATTCAAAACTAGCCGGTGTTGTTAAAGTGACTAAGTCTACAATTATGAACATTTTCCGAAAAAAATCTTTTCTTTTTAAATCATTTGTAAAATAGAATCGAGTTATGCTTTCACAATAAATTTGGTCACTACAGCTGAAAACTGCATGGAAAAGTAAATTATCTTATAAAACAGGTGTTTTTCTCTTGTTAGTAATTATTTACATCCCATCAGAAATTCTAGACAGTTAAATGCGTTTGTTTTGATAGTGATAATTTGTTAAGGTCTACAAAGCTGGTCAAATGTATATTCGAATTTTAGCTATATATATTACTGTTCCTAAAAATTAGAAACATTATTTCTAAAAATAGAAAATAAAAAATACACACTTTGCAGCTTTAAGTGTTAGGGGTTACTGATGTGAGTTTACCTGAGCACATAGATTGTAGTGCTCAAATTGAGCATATAGTTTGCTCTTTTTTAAAAAGTTGGTGTATGTGCCTAAAATTTGCTCGCCACTTTGTTGATTTTTACCCAATGTACTGATAATATTTCTTATTCTGATATCCAATGCTTGTAAAATTATCAGCACTCCCAATTGCCTTCAGCAGAGGATTTTAACCCCTAAAAATGTATGTGTCATGTACTCCAAAATTGATGGATTTTTTTTATATTTGCTGCTATACATTTGGGGAACATAAAAAAGGAATCTGAGCTAATGTACCCCCAGTTTCAAAATGCAGTGGAAACCCTGATCATAGATCAAGATAAACAAACACTTTGAGTGTAAAAATGTAAATATTTTCTTACCTATCAGATGTAACATTTGTTGTGGGTGCCCAAAAGAATCTTCTCATTGAAATGGTTCATTTGAGTATACACAACATATGTTTTGGTTGAGAAATAAGAAAACTAATTTTCAACGTCACAATTATCTGGAGGCCTGGGATTCTTGAAATGTTGCTATACATTTGGGGTAAAAAATAAGGAAACTAAACTATTTATGTACTCACACTGGATAGGCGGCAATTGAAAACACATTTAACAATCAACAAACGTGGATAAAAATTGCTAAAAAACAGTGTTTTCAATTGCCATTTGTCGCCAGTCGGCAATTGAAAACTCTGTTTCTAACGATTTTTTATCTACATTTGTCGATAGTATTAATGGTTTTGATTGCCACCTATCCGGTGTGGTACCCCTAATTTCAAAATGCAGTGGACACCCTGATTATTTGTGACAGGAGAAAAAATGATAATTTTGGAGGAATTTAATGTATTTCAAGGCCTATATTCCTGTCCAATTGAGATCATTAAAGGATTAACTGATAGGAACAGTTTCAGCATCTCACAGGATTAAAAGGGCCTCAAGAGGGGACTTACCTGTATACAACACAATTTCTTTCACTAAGAATTCAGGAGTAACATTTACAGCTATATGTTTTCAGGGTGAAACAGCCAGATCAACTCTGAAGTCAGACACAATGTTTGGAGATACTCCCAGAGCCTCAGAAACAGGTAAAATAGAGGATCTTACATGAGTGCTCATGTTTTATTGAATTTATTAAACGAGTTGAGGAAAAGAGATAAAATGCGAGGCTTGGCGAGCATTTTATATCTTTTTCGCAACGAGTTTAATAAATTCAACAATACAAGAGCATGAATGTTAGATTCTATTTATCATATGACATTAAGATTACTTTGAAATCTCATTTTTGCCGTAAAAACGTTATAATTTTGTCATTATGTACGCAACGCTGTTATGGACGTCATAACGTTTCTCGAAAATCGATAAACCACTAGTGGTTTACAGATTTTATTGCATAGCGTTATATCACTCCAAGACACGACGTCATGTGATAAATGAATATAAAACACAAACAAGTATTGTAGTCAACCTTATAAGCCTGCCTGCTTCTATAAGCACACATAGAGAATATATTGTATATGGGTTGTTTACACTATATGAACTTATGATTTTCAGTCAATTTATTATCGGTATGATGAAATACAATGTGAATCCTGATCAGCTGGCTTCATTAGAAGCCAGCTGATCTGGATTTGCTCTTTTTTCAAAAGAAAGTATAGATAGAATTTTGAAGGTTCTGTGCACAGTGGATGTGGGCTCATTAAGCCAAAACAGTATATTACAAACTTTAAGGGGGGGTGGGGGGAGGGGGTGTAATTTTGGTACGGTTGTGCGAACCAGTTTTTTGAACCTACCCTAATCATATACTTGGACTTCGAAAAAAATGACCTATTCATATACTTGATTGGACAAAATGTTTACATATTCATATACTGTTCTTTGATTTTTTATACCCTCTTTGCTATCTGTAAACAAATTTCACAAATAAATATTACAGTTTTGGTTTCTGAGCTGAATATCAGAGCAAAAATATGAGTATTTTCAAATAGGGATGTCAGTAAATGGGACCATTCATATATCAATGATGAAAAACTCAGTCATTCATTCTTTTCTTTTGTTCAGAATCTGTGACTGAAGAGATCTCGGAAGATATTATCTCCCCTGAACCAAGTAGAGGCAGCACCTTGAGAGAAGAGCCAATCCCTGAAACAGAGGGTGAAGAATCTGAGTCCCCACCTATTGAGTCAGACAGTGAAGGTCTTGTTATGGCACGGAAACCATCCAAACGCAAACAGAAAGCCATGTCGAAACCGGTAGGTTGAAACACTCTGTAAGTCAACTGTTAGGGCCTTGAAGTTAATGCACTTAATTAAGTATCGTATAAAATGACAGGTTGCATATGAAAAATGGTAAAACCACTTGAGATTTTCGTACTTGTTGCATTGGCAAGCAGCAAAGGCTTAGTCTCACACATAAAGTAGTAACATAGATAAAGAGTCTGGTAAAAATTCAGGCCTCTAACCCCATCAGAAAGCATACATGTTTAAAGAATGAATTCAGGCATTTGAAATGAGTATCAAAATCTAAAGATCTATCGACTAATAGTCGACTTATTGAGAGTTTTCTTTTCGATTTTCACCAATAAATCTCACGCCATTTTACCCCATGCAATCAAATGAGTACAGTATTTTTATGCTTTCCAAGTATTGAAGATTTGGGGCAAATTGGTTTTGATCCCCATATATGCCTGCATGCAATAACTTTCAATTTTCTCAATATAGAGCTTTGTGGGAAAAGCTTTTAAAATGTAACAAAGTATGTGACAATGACATACTTTTAAAAAAAAAACAACAACAGTTTGATAATGTGAATTGCATTTGTTTGGAGGGGTAGGCATCACAAACACATCTTGTTTAACCCATAGAATGCATGTAAAGGCAGAACATTCTGTGATATCATTTTTTATTTTCTGGAGTTTTCATGTGAATGCATGTAATAACAATTTCCTCTGTTGCAATTTATATGTGATACTATAAACCTTTTCCCGCCATTCAAGAGTTTTGTCATCTGCTCTCTCGTCTGCTTATGTAGTTAGCCTTTATTGCAAACAATATGAACCCAGATCAGACTGCTGTCTGATCTGGGTTCATAGCGTTTGCATCCATGATAAAATTAGTCTGGGTGCATTTGAATATATGCAGCAGATGTAATAAGCAGATAACATTTTCTACACAAAAAATATTAGCAGCTACTCATAGCCACTTGTCATCTGCTGATAACCTTTGCGAACATTTTGGATCCAGATCAGGACCAACAGAATTTCGGTCCTGATCTGGATCCAAATCCTTTGACACACATAGTGTTACTGAAATAATTTTTTGAAAGCATTAATTTTGAAAAAGTCAGCAGAAGACAGCAAAAGCATAGAAAATTACCCACTATGCAAAGATATGAGGGTTTATAAATAACAAACATGTATATTGTTTATTTCAGTGTGATACTGTAACCATTGCCATATCTCATAAGCTGTCGTCTGCCATCCCGTCTGCTTATGTGGTTTGTTAGTCTATTGTGTAAACAATAAGAAACCAGCTCAGACTGCTCCTAAGGGAGCAGTCTGATCAGGGTTCATAGTGTTTGCATTCATGATAAAATAGTCTGGAGTGCATTTGAATATATGCAGCACACATAATAAGCAGATCACGTTTTCTAAACATTTTAATTATTGCAGGGTAATACTGTAACTATTGCCATATCTCACTAGTTGTTGTCTACCATCCCATCTGCTCATGTAGTTTGTTAGTCTATTTTGTAAACAATATGAACCCAGCTCAGACTGCTCCAAAGGGAGCAGTCTGATCAGGGTTCATAGTGTTTGCATTCATATAAAAATAGTCCGGAGTGCATTTGAATATGTACCGCACACATAATAAGTGGATCACATTTTCTAAACATTTTAACTATTTCAGGGTGATACTGTAACCATTGCTATATCTCATAAGTTGTTGTCTACCATCCCGTCTACTTATGTAGTTTGTTTACCTATTTTGCAAACAATATGAACCCAGCTCAGACTGCTCCCTTAGGAACAGTCCGTGAAGGGTTCATAGTGTTTGCAACCATGATAAAATTAGTCAGGAAAGCATTTGAATATGAGCAGCAGACATAATTAGCAGACAACTTTTACCCATATAAATAACAAACATGTATCTTGCTTATTTCAGAAAGGTACTGCAACCATTGTCATATCTCATAAGCTGCCGTCTGCCATCTCATCTACTTATGTAGTTTGTTAACCTATTTTGCAAACAAAATGAACCCAGCTCAGACTGCTCTGGAGCAGTCTGATCAGGGTTCATAGTGTTTGCATTCATGATAAAATAGTCTGGAGTGCATTTGAATATATGCAGCACACATAATAAGCAGATCACGTTTTCTAAACATTTTAATTATTTCAGGGCGATACTGTAACCATTGCCATATCTTATAAGCTGTCGTCTGCCATCTCGTCTGCTTATGCAGTGTGTTACCCTATTTTGTAAACAATATGAACCCAGCTCTGCTCCTTAGGTGCAGTCTGATCAGGGCTCATAGTGTTTGCATCCATGCTAAAATTAGTCTGTAAACCATTTGAATATTTGCAGCGGATGTAAGGAGCAGATGACATTTTCGAAACATTTTGATTATTTATGGGCGATACTGTAACCATTGCCATATCTCATAAGTTGTCGTCTACCAGCCCGTCTGCTTATGCAGTTTGTTACCCTATTTTGTAAACAATATGAACCCAGCTCAGATTGGAGCAGTCTGATCAGGGCTCATAGTGTTTGCATCCATGCTAAAATTAGTCTGTAAACCATTTGAATATGTGCAGCGGATGTAAGGAGCAGATGACATTTTCTAAATGTTTTGATTATTTCAGGGTGATACTGTAACCATTGCCGTATCTCATAAGTTGTCATCTACCATCTCGTCTGCTTATGTATTTTGTTAACCTATTTTGCAAACAATATGAACCCAGATCAGACTGCTCTAATGAGCAGTCTGATCAGGGCTCATAGTGTTTGCATCCATGATAAAAATTAGCTTGCGCCCTTACTTACTTTGAATATATGTAGCAGGCGTAATAAGCAGACATTTTTTAGACAAAAAATATAGGCTGGTTAACTCTTTCTTTGCTAGTGGCCACTTTTGCCGTCTGCTGATAACCTTTGCAAACAGTGCATCAACAGAATCTACATGTAGGTTCTTATCTGAATCCAAACCCTTTGACAATCTGATAGTGTTCCTGAATTATTTTTTTTTGTTGAAAACATTAATTTTGAAAAAAGCATGGAACATTACCTAGCATGCAAAGAGTTTTTAAATAACGCACATGTATCTGGACTTATTTCAGGGTGATACTGTAACCATTGCCATATCTCACGTATCGCTGGAGGAGGAGAGTCACGCGATGACCAATGACCAGATTAAACAGCTCTTCGTAGAATACAAGTTCCTCGGTATCGAGCCGCAGGAGACGGAGATTCCATTTTCACTGCCAAAACCGAAGCCTTACCATCAGATCCAATTCAATTTCAGCAAAAGTGAGTAAACCTTTTGAACTTGGTGATTTAAAATTCTGACTTTGTTTTATGCAAGCATTTTCACTTCCAAAACCAAAACCTTATCATTGGATCCAATTCTATTTCAGTAAAAGTGAGTAAACCCGTAAGATGGGCCTCCATGCTTTAACCCTTTGTATACTAATGGATTCTTCTTTCTGGTTTGATGCAACGAATTTTGGAAAGTCCATTGTACATATCTAGGGGTGTCAGGTTATAATTAAAAAAAATATTGTATTCTTTTGTCTCAATTTTAGCTTTACAAACAGTGTAGATCCCAATGAAATGCAGCATTATGCTGCATTTCATCTGGGACTTCACTGTTTGCAAAAGTATTTGCTAAGGGGTTTCCGCTAATACAAAGGGATAAAATTCTGACTTTGTTGTATGCAAACAACAAAGGCGCAGACCAGCCTGCGCATCTGCGCAGTCTGATCAGCACCTTAGTTATTTGCTTTCTGGTAAGTATTACGACTTCACTTGCTACTCACAAATTTTCAATATTCTAGAAAGTCTCTGTAGCAGGATGGTTTGAACCTAAACTTGTCACAAACGCTAAAGACAAGTTTTCTTGCGACCAAGGCCCAGTTATTGTAGGCTCTAATAACCTGTGAGATAAATATTTATACTGACATTTTCAAAACCAGCTTTCAATGGATCTTAAAGTTTTCTCGAACAGTCATATGGACCGCAAAGTATAGCTAATAGCTAACTATGGTACCTTGCATGTGCAATATGCTTCAACCAGCAAATTTATTAACCGGTAGTGACAAGGTATCTGTGATTGATGGCAAGTCAATACTTGGGTCACATATGCGAAACAAGCCACTTGCTTGTTTGTTTCAATGTATGTCCGAGCACTCTTAAGCTGTTCTGATTTACATGTACAATATACCAAAGATGTTAAAATCTTTAAAGCTGCATACTCTGTAACTATGAACATTTTTCGAAAAAATTTATTTTCTTTTTAAATCATTTGTAAAAGCTGAATTAAGTTATGTTTTCACAATAAATATGTTCACTAGAGCGGAAAACTGCACGAAAAAGTGAATTATCCTATAAAACAGGTGTGTTTTACTCGTGTCGATAATTATTTGCGTCCCTCCAATAATTATAGACAGCGTATTTTAATATAAATGCTGTTGTTTGGATACTGATAATTTGTTAAGTTTTACGAAATTGTTAAAATGTATACCTGAATTTTAGTTTTTTTACTGTGTTCTTGAAAAATAGAAACATTAGTTCTAAAATTAAAAGATCAAAAGTTACAGACTATGCAGCTTTAAACATTTAATACTTTTGAGCACCTAAAAACAACTGTTTAAACTGATGGGTAAGAAAATATTTACAATTTTACTCCCAATTTCTTTTTATCTTAATTACTGTTATAGTTTTAATGTACAACTTCTCTCTTCTTCCCTTGTTATAACACGGATTTGGCCAGAACATAGTCATGTTGTGGCTCCCAAATCTTTTACCATGGAATTTCACAAGAGAACAAGAGTAACATGCTCAATTTTTTTTGTAAAATTGTCCCTTTATAAAATGATGTGCTTAAAACAGAGTCCATTGATCCCTGACATAGCATTATAAAGGGACTGGGGAGTTTGATAAAAAAATCAATATTTTGTTGCCATTTTCAGCATTCCATGTTGATTTGAAACAGAACTACACAAGACGACAACATCTTGCCAGTATGTTACTGCCATCTGACCCAGATGATGGGAGGTATGTATCTCAATAATACAAATATTTTAAACCCTATGTATACAAATGGATTTTCCCATGCAAATTGATACAATAAGGATGAGATTGTCCATTATATATTTTAAGATGTCACAGTTCCGAATGTTTGCTTAACTTATATCCCTGAAGATTGTTTTTAGATCCTGATGAAAAGCCGCATTTCACTGTTTACCAAAATACAAGTTTTGGAGTCTTTAGTATACAAAACTCCCAACATGACTGAAAAATTGTTGACTTGGGCATAAAGAATCAAAACAAGTTACTGGGCACTGTGGCACTATCGGTACCAGAATCAGTATCAGTACCGATTCAATTCCGGCCTGGTCCAATACTTTCCTTGAGATTGATCATGAAATATTTTCTACGGTCATTCACCTCCTGCTGATTCAAGAAGGGTTAGTGTCAGTTACTAGCGAAAGAATGTGCATGAATTACTGGTTAACCTCTTAGCCAAGCTTGCCCAGGAAAAAAATGTGGTTAGGTTAACTGATTATCTCGACATGACCATAGCTGTTGACTGGGACAAAACCACAAACCAAACAAACACAGTTTACAAAAAGGTTAAACATGGCCAGGAGATAATGGTACTTATTGCACTGTGCACACATTTTTTTCAAAATTCTAGACCACTAATAGTAAACAGTGTAGATCGAGATCAGCTGGCTTCATCAGAAGCCAGCACTGTTTTTCACCCACACAATGAATCCATTTTGAAATTGTACCACCTGATTGACTGAAAACTGGAAATTCATATACTATAAACACAGAAAGTACCCAATGTGCCCTTAAAGGAGCATGCATGATTTTAAGGTTGAATACAGTATTTATTTTTCTCCAGGGTGAGATTCACATTGGTCAGTGAGCCCCCGGAAGATGACCAGGATGGGGAATGTGAGGATGTTGGTTATGCCTTTGTTAGTGTCCGAGATATCCTCAGGAATAGGAAAGATATTGTAGAGGAAGATATTGATAGTAAGTATTTCATTTAACCTTTAACCCTTTGTATTCTGATGGATTTTCCCATACATATTGATACAATAAGTATGGGATTGCCCATTGTGTACTTTTAGGGGTCACACATAGACTTTTCTAAATTACGATGTATTTCTGTCCAGGAAGGTTGTTTTAATCTTAGCAAACAGTGCAGACACTGATAAAATGCAGCATTATGCTGCATTTCATCTGGGTCTTCAATGTTTGCCAAAGTACCCGTTTAGGGGTTTCCAGTATACAAAGGGTTAAAATGCCACCAAAATATTTGCAGCAGGGGCCATGTTATTGTATAAGATTCATATACTAGTTTGGATGTAATCCTCGGATTAATATTTGTCACTTTTGTCAATTTCTGTCACTGTTACATGTGGGTAGATGGGGCTCATTAACCTGGGAGGGTCACCCATCTAGGAGTTTTCTCTAGGCCTTCACACAAAACTAGAAAGTGGCAGCTATGCCAGAAACTAGACTGTCACAACCTGGGTGACAGTAGCTTTACAGCATGAGTCAACATGCCGACTTCCCGGTGCTGTAGCAGTGGTCTAGCCGAAGAGCACTACTTACTCATGGTGCCAACGGTGGAGTACACAGCCCAAGTCAGTAGGGTACAGGCGGAGGTCTTGGGCTGCCGAAAGTGTCTGAGTTGATGAAAGGAAGGGCATCCTGCGATAAAACTTTGCTCCAAATATACAATTGGAAGTCTTACCCAAAGTAAGATCTGCTCTGTGTGCAGCTAGACAGTTACCTGGAGAGGGGCCCACTGATGTGGAAGATGCTCCTACACGTTAATCGAAACCCGATGATGATGATTACAGGATGTGAACTTTCAGCCATCAATGTTATTGATGTCTATAATTAGGCTGTACCCTGTGTGTGCAACTACTCCCTACAGTTTTATATAGTTATTTTGGAAGCTTTGCATGTGCTTGTCATGGCCTGAAGATATGAATGTGCTAAATATAATTCACAGATTAAATTTCACTTCTTTTTTCTCTTTTCTGAATGTAGTATTTTTTTAACTTACAAATGAACCGTAAATGTTCTAAAATTTCAAACGCTAGTTCCCTGCCAAAAAGGCCTCTAAGCAGAAAAAAACTGGGCAGACCCAGAATAGACTGCTTTTAGAAGCAGTCTGATCCAGTCTAATTAGGGTCTTACCTGTTTGCTATTCTGACAAGCATTTTGTGAATTCCAGCCCTGAAAACCCAACATTTTGTATGAGAACAGAAAGAGTAAAGTGTTCAAAATTTTAGAACATTTATCACTGGTTCCATGATAGCTCTAATATTAAAGACAAACATTAAGTTACCAGTCCATAGCAAGTTCAATCCCGGCCTGGTCTTATACTTTCTTTGAGATTGATCAAGCAATAATTTCTATGATCATTCTCCTCAGCTGATTCAAGAAGGGTTGTCAGTTACAAGCGAAAGTATGTGCACAAAGTACTAGTTAACCGCTCAGTCAAGCTTACCCAGGAAAAAAGAGATGTTAGGTGAACTGACCATCTCAACTTAACCACATCTGTTGTAGGGCTGCTGCGAGTATCCGAGTACTCGGATACTCGTGGATCTGAATATAAAATCGAGTATGAATATTCGTCACTGCCGAAATCGTTGGATCGCGATCTTTTTTTTTTTTTTTTTTTTTTTTTACCCTTTTTTAACTGAAACAAGAAGTTTTCACAAAATGGTCCATTGAAATTTTTCACTATGACTACAGTTCTAATTGATAATATCTCTTATTCAAATACCTTTGTTTCTTGCAGGTTTATCAGTAATTAAAATCCTCAAAGTATTCAAAAATCTGCTGATAATATATATTCCAATCTATTTTGTTTAAACACAATTCATCGGGGCACCTTCATCGGTACATAATAAACAGAGCTAAGCCAAAAATATCATTAAATGTCAATTATCAAATAAATTTCAAAGGGTTCTTTTTTCTTCTTTGAAGTTTACTTCTTGCCGACAAGGTGACAGCTGATTTGGCCTACGTGACCCAGGTCATGTTGTCTATGTGTGAACTTCAGGACAAAGGAAAAGGGCCTTATACTGAAATCAGCACACTTCTGTCTGAATATCTGGTTATCCAAGTTCAGGAAAATATAAAATCAAATTTACAAATTGTGTTGCATGCCTTGACAGTCGTGAGTAGAAATGTAGTCTTATCTTCTTTGATAACTAACTGTATACATGTGGTACTTCTGGTTCTATTGGGTCTATTTACTTAGTAAATCGGCCCTTTCTGTTAGAAAGGGCTGATTTACTAAGTAAATAGACCCAACAATAGATGTTTCATAACAGGAGTCTTACTGTTTTTATCAACTGGTGACTCGCAGTTCGATCTGTGAATCGTCACTCATGAATCGTGGATCAGATCGGATCGCCACTTACCTAACGATCCACAGCCCTAATCTGTTGACTGGGACGTAAAACCTAAAACCAAACATTAAGTGGTCACTAAATAGGATTGTTTATCATTTCAGTTGTTGATGTATCAGATGAGAAGACTGTGATAGGAACTATGAATCTCACCGTCCAGGTTTTAGAGGCCTTAGATTCAGTAGAGAAGGAAATGCAAGTGGAAGGAACCTACTGAGTGTTTTACAGCTGTGCATGACAAACCCAATATAATGACATGTACCAGGTCCGGAGGTCATAAAACTTTTTTCATACTCAACTCAGCTGAGCACAAAATTTATCCTGCTCATAATTGTTAAAATGCCAACAATCATTGGCATTTTAACATTTATTAGCATAATAAATAACATATCTGAGAGACGTAGAGCAAGAAATTTCTTTATTTGTTGGTATTTTCGTTTTTATGAGCAGTTGAAATTTCATGCTCAGTTGAGTTGAGCACGAAAAAAGTTTTATAACCTCGGGGCCAGGTCTTTAGATATGAGTGTATGAACCCTGGTCAGATTTTGACTATGCTGCTATCCTATTTTTTCGAACAATGATCTTATGATAGGTCCAGTTATCAAGCAAAAGTTTTTGGTGTAAAATCGTAATATCTTCTTACCCATCAATTTTAACATATGTTTTGGGTGCTCAAGAGACCCCTCTCATTGAGAGGGTTCTTTTGAGTACCCACAACATATGTTTTGGTTGAGAAATAAGGAAAATAATTTTCAAATATGCACTCTTATCTGGAGGTGTGTAGGCCTGGGACAGTCTGTCTCAAAAAGCTGTTTATTTTATGAAGATATTGTTTCCGTCCACACAGTGTAGTTTATTTGTGAAGTATTTATTTTTTATTTGATCTGTGATAAGTTATTTTAGTTCATTATACAATTGTAAAAGTTGTGAAATAGAAAAGGCCCAGAACCCTGCTCTTTCAGCAAAATATGATTTAACTCATTAAAGCTGAATGGGAGCGCAGTGGCTCAGAGGTAGGGTACTTGACTTGAGACCAAGGGGTTGCAGGTTGGAGCCTCACCGGCGCCATTGCGTTGTGGCGTTGAGCCAGACACATTTATCCTTGCTTAGTACTGGTTCAACCCAAGAAGACCCATCCCAACATTACTGAATTGTTGACTGGATGGGACGTTAAGAATCAAATCAAACAAAAATTTAAGCCAAAAGTATTTCCCACTTGGTCAGTTGGACCAGTCCATTTCCAATTTAAGGGTTGTTGGGTGGTATTTCCATTCAAATTGTAATAGACTATTCTGTATGCAAACAGTGAAGACCCTGATCAGACGCTGCATTCTGCAGCATATGGTCTAAGTCTGCACTGTTTGCTATTTCCCACAAAAAGTGACCTTAGGCTTATAACAGTTAAGGTGACCAATATGTATGACAGTATAAAAGCATGTTGTAGTTGGTTGTGTTATTGTCTTTGGTCAAAGTCAACACATTACCTCTTTGAATGCTGGGTAATTTTTAATGTTTCGGCTGATTTTTTTTTTTTTAAATTTCCTTTTCCAAAAAGAATCATTTAGGAATACACACAAAGTGTGATACAGTTTGGATCCAGATCAGTCCAAGCATTTTGTGATGTCTGATCTGGGTTCAGTCTGTTTAAAAAGTTTGTCAGCTGAGCATACAAGTTGCCACTGTAGGGAAAACAGTTAAGGTCATGATAGCCATCACCACTTAACATCTTAGTTTTTCTCAATGGCTCACCAGGTATATTAATAGATAGATCACTGTAGGGCTGGCTAATCGATGTCAAAATGCTAATCGATAATCGGTTCCTTCATTTCGATTACTAACCGATTTTTAAATCGTTAAAAACTGACAGAATGCAAAGCATATGAAAGGGTTTTTTACAAATAAAAACTCCTAATTTGCCGTCTTATCCGCTATAAAACGCTGAGTAATGCATGTATAATAACTAAAACACAAGGTTTATTGACTGAAATAGCTTACCTATGCTAAAATTATGTCCGCCTCATCCAAATCTGTAGATAATTGGCTTGCTAATTGTTCCTAATTGCCAAATGGTGAAAGCCGACATTTTGTTGTTTTTTCTGACGTCACAATGGACCGCTTACATTCCTAACACGAATAGCCTGGTATTGGGCAAGAACGGTTTTTAAACCGTTACTAACAGGGTATAGGAAATCACGCGTTTTTTGTAGTGGTACAGTGCACAGACCAATGGAGCAAGAATGATTAGTTAGGATGAAAATTAAATTTACTAAATTAGTACAGTGATAACAAAAAACACGTGTTTTTCCACCCTGAATAAACAGAAGACCATAAATATTAAGTGGCGTAATGAGATTTAATAAACAACGTTAAAACTTCTGAAATTGAATTTTCAAACAACACAACCTCTTTCATTTCATAATATAATTGCAGTAACAAGTTGCAGCTGAGTTCTTTGAAGTTAATAGTATTGACTACTATTGAGACTACTACAGTTTATATAATTAGTATCATATTATAAATTGACGTAGCCTAAAGAATCACTTCATTGAAGTTATTCAGCAGGCTACAGCAATTTATAATTTTTATTTAAGAAGATTAATCTGTCGACGTTTTCTGGTGCCAGTGAACTCCTTTGCTTGTTCACAACAAAGCCAGCTGCCGAGAATACCCTCTCACTGGGCACTGACGTTGCTGGGGTGGACAAAATCTTTCCTGCCAGGCAGGATAGAGAGGGAAAGACCATGCTGTTGCCTTTCCACCGCGCAATTGGATCAATTTTGCTGGAGACTCTGTCCACCGTCATGTATCTCACGATTTCATCGCGTATAATGGCCTGGTCGCACGTTTTTTTCTCCTCCTTTACGATGATGACGTCTGAAAACCAGTCATCAAGAAAACATGATGACTCGTTTTCAGTTTTTATTTTTTGGCTGGAATTTCGTCCAGGATTTCAGGCTGCATGCTGTTTTCAAGCTTTGGCTCGCGAGGCAGCTCTGTCAGTGTGGGGAGAGAGGGTAGAGTAGGTAATGGCAGTAAAACGTCAGCTGCTTCTGTTTCAGTTTCCTTCTTAACCAGAACAGAAGCAGTTGAAGTTTGACCTGGCATTGCCTCAATTGATTCAATAATGAACTTATGAACTGCATTTTTGGACTCTTCTGACATCGGCATGTCCTTGTACCTGGGATCAAGCAAAGAAGCTGCATTAAGATAAGTGACCAAATTATCCTCAATATATCTTGTTTCTAGGTTTTGAAGGGCTGCCGTTTTCACAGCTTTTACTAAGGCAGAGTCATGCTCCTGAACTACGAGTGATCGTTTAAGTTTTAACAAAACAGGCTGCACCACGCTTATTGATGGGGTGCGTTGTTCACAAACAATGGTTGTAGCCGTTTTCAGTTCCTTTAGAACAAGAAGAAGCTCCTCTGCACTTGCTTGTTCATCCGCAGTGAATAGCATCAATAGATCCTTCTTTATTGCTGGGTCAGTGAAAGTCGCGTGAATAGCTGCAGTTTGACCCAGTAAGCGTTCCAGCATGTCATAGGTCGAATTCCAACGAGTGTCCACGTCATTTATTAGAGATAGCACAGGAATTTGGAGCAGTTCCTGCTTCTTGTGCAACACAGTTGTACCATAGGCATAGCGCTTGAAGTAACTTACAAGGTCTCTCGATTTTGCTAGAATGCGTGACACCTGGTGGACACGAAGTCCTGATTTTGCAGCCAAGTTTATAGTATGGGCTAGACAGGGAATGCTCCTCCAGCCCAGCAGTCTAACTGCTTTGAGGATATTTGCAGCATTGTCGCTAACGACTGGTGGCCTCTCTAACCCCCACTCATTTGCACACTTTTGCAACTCACTTGCAAGATTTTCGGCTGTGTGTCTTTCTGAAACCTCACGTGTTTGAAGCACATACGATTTTAGTTTGTGTGTCTTTGTGACAAAATGGGCTGTCACTGTCATGTATGATTGTGTGGCACTGGAGGTCCAACAGTCAGTTGTGATTGAAACACCCCCAATTGCATCACGAAGCTCTGATATTATAACTGACTTTGTTGTCTCATACAGTTTGGGTATAAAAGTATCTTTATAGTACGTACGACTGGGGACGTCATACCTAGGCTCTGCCTTCGCCAAAATGTTGCGAAATGATGGAGATTCCACAACAGATAGGGGTCTCATATCGAGCACAAGGTGTTCACCGATGGCCTTGGTAACTTCCATTGCTTTATGGGAGTGAAAAGATAACTTTGTTTGGGCATCGCGCATTTCGGTTAAAGTTTCAGCATGTTCAGGCCTGATTTTGGAGCAGCAAAAGTCCCATGTTTTTTGTCAATGTGATTTTGTTGATTTGTAGTACCACCAGTCAATTTTATTGCTTTTTCACATATCTTGCATATTGTGTATTCTTTGTCTAGTTTGAGGGGCCCATCCCCTTCAACAGCATAGAAACCAAAGTGCTTCCACACTTGACTTTTGGCTTTGCCAGGGAAGTCGTGAATTTTTCTGCCTCGTTTTTCAGCCATTGTTGTCAAAAGGAAGTTGTGTAGCAGAGAAACAGGGATAAAAATGGTAAAACAGGGGGGGAGATCATAGGATATGACGATATTGTGATGTCGTACAACCCGGATGGACTTTCTGCCTACTTCGTTACACAATTTATACACAAGCGGAAATGCGGAAACCACTTCCTGTCAAAACAACGCTTGACGAAAATGTAATTTAGACTGTTTTAAATGGACGGAACACTTGTATAAGGTAATCGGTTGTCGAATTTGCAAATCGGTAATCATTTTTCTATTGTATATCGTCCGATTAACCGATATTTCGATTAATCGTGCCAGCCCTAGATCACTGGTAATAGGTTGTTGTAAAGTCTACATTACAACCAACATCCAATGATTTATTGCTTTACACATCGCAACTAGAGACAATCTATTTCTTAAAACACAAAGCATCTAAACCGTACTGTAGTGCCAACCAAGAGTGACAGTGACATATTATTTAATTACAACTGTTAAGTAAAACATTAACTTGTACACTCCGCTTGGGCTAACACAAATCGATAGATCACTTGTGTATTAATCCTATCCTGCGGATAGGGTCCTTTTGAGTGCACTAGAGCTAATACAGGGATAAAAATCTGGGCAAGATCTTTTTACAGCCTGCAGCTTATTTACAATTAGACAGCTTACTGATTTAATAGATACAATATGTACTTTAGTTGAACTATAAAATACATGTACTTTGATATAATGTCTTGGCCTTGCTTATTTCTTCCAGTAGGTAATGTTGTTAATCCTTTTCAAACAACATACACAATGGACCATCCTCATACTGACTTCTTTGTGCCTGGCCTTATCGAAAAATTCCCTCATTCTTAACCCTTTACTCCATAATAACACCTTTTGACGCCTTTAATTTATCATATATTAGAAAACATTATGGGAAATGGAGCATTTGCGCCATTGGAACAAATGCTCCTATTTTTTCAAAAGTATTAAAAACTTAACTTAAATTTTTCAATGTTGTCTAAAAATATAAAATGATGTCATGATCTAAAAATAGCCTATGGAGTAAAGGGTTACCAGGGTTGCGGGTTGAATGGAGGAAAAAGGGCTGAAAGGAGGAAAAAGAAAAAAAGATTAAAAACCCATTTTAATACAATTTATACCACATGGTCACATTTCTGAGTTTCACTCATAACAATAGTCTAGAAATATAAAATCTTTGGACCAAATAAAATATATAAAATCGATTGGGCAGTCATTTAAAATAGCCATATTTCCTGTCTTTTTCTAAAACTTTAAGTCCCCACAAACGGTTATTTTTAGCCACAAATAAACAATTGGGTAAACAATTATGTAAATACAGTGCAATCCTATACAACACAACTCATTATAACACAGATTTGAATATAACATGGTCATGTTGTGGCTCCCAAATTTTTTACAAAGAAATTTTACAAAAAATATAGGAATTATAGGTAATTTCCCTGAAATTCCTTTGTAAAATTATCCCTTTATTACACAATTCACTTATAACAAGGTCCATTCCTATAGACCCCAAGCATGGTGTTATAAAGGGACTTCACTGTATATTTGAAATTTGATCTTGATAGGACAGCTGGTCTCAGAGATATTCATGTTTGAAAGTGTGAACTGACTGACGGACGGCTGCTCGAGTCCCATCCTATAAGCTCACCGAGAGCCTTTGGCTCAGGTGAGCTAAAAATGATTTTTTTTTTACAAAATATACTGTCAGAGAGAAATTGCACAAAAATATCTTTCAATAGTCCCTGTAAAGTCCCTCAACAGATTTCCCCTTCTGTACATCTCTTTCTTTACACAATTTATGTTTTTTCACTCTAGTAGAGAAAATTTGGTACCAATTGCATAGGCGAGCAGCAAAGGCTCTGACAAGACTGTCTTGTCCGAGCCTTTGCTGCTCCCACACATGAAGTAAGCACATATATTAAGACTCAAAGTTTAGGCCTTTAGCCCCGATAGACAGTTGTGCACACACTTTCAATGAGTGACTATGTATATGGGTAAGTACCAAAATCTCATGTGATGGCTTGTTTGTAAACATTTGATATCCAGTTGGAACTCCTCAGTCCAATTCAGAATTGAGACTGATGTATGCATGGCATAGTATTAATAAGAAAAAGCTGAGTTTTGTTCGCCAGGACTGGCCTACAGAAAAATAGTTTGATGGCACTTGTAGCTAGCCCAATTAAAATTGATCATTCTGGTTACCAAAAGAGTTTTATCAACATCTTAAATTACAAGTTTATCCTTTTTTACAATATATTGCTATGGCCCCTCCTTTCTATGACATCTTGCTGTTTATTTCCCTGCAGTTGAACTTAATTGTGCTTGCATGGTTTCTTTAATGTTTATCATGTGATCAAAGAAGCCCCACAACATACATCCAAGGTCCGATTCTACAGAATTGGCAGAGGAGTTCTAAATAATTTGATATCCTTAAAACAACCATTTTTCAGAAATAAGAAAATTATTAATTACAAACTCTTGGACGCATGGCTGAACATGCATATATATCTATACATATTGTAACATGAATTTATCGTATAACGTCGCGTCTGGGAGTGAAATAACGCCATGCAATAAAATCGATATACCACTAGTGGTTTACAGGTTTTCGGAAAACGTTATGACGTCCATAACAACGTTGCGTACATAATGACAAAATTATAACATTATTACGTCAGAAATGAGACTTCAAGGTAATCTTAATGTCATGTGATAAATAGAATCTAACATTCGTGCTCTTGTATTATTGAATTTATTAAACTTGTTGCGAAAAAGAGATAGAATGCTTGGCAAGCCTCACATTTTATGTCTTTTCCCCAACTAATTTAATGAATTCAATAAAACATAAGCTCTCATGTAAGATCCTCTATATTAAAATTCTAGCTAGTCTTGTAGCTGAGCAGGCTTGTATATATTTCTGGTCCCGTACCCCAAACCAGGCTTTCTGGTACTCCTACTTGAACTTCTATCATGGAACGTTGATCACACTAATTTAACACTTTTGCCCTCAGAATGGTCCAGACTTTAAAATTTTGACCGTCTGAGTGTAATAAATATAACACTGAAAGTGGCCCCCTCTAAAATAGCAGCAGACATTATGATTTTACATCCTATTAACTGTGAAAAATAGACTTGATTTTACTGTGAATCATCTGCCAGCAAAGGATTCACTTGAAAAATGATCTCTTTCACAGCTAGTGATGTCTTGTCGTCTGCTGATAATCTTTGCAAACAGTTTGGATCCAGATCAGGCCCGACAAAATGTTGAACCTGATCTGGTTGCAAACTGTTTGACAATCTTACGGTACTCCTGAAAGATTTTTTTAAAAAGTTGATTTTGAAAAAAAACAGCAGACGACAAAACAAGCATGCAAAATTACCCAGCATTCAAAGAGCGAAGCCTTTTTTGCCCAGAAAATGTGGATGTATTTTTTTTGTATTGTTTTAATCTCTCTGTCCATTTGGTATGTAGGGGATCGGGGAGGACCATCCCCCTTTCACACCTTACAAACTGTGGATGTATTTTGCAAATTGGTCTGCTTCAGTCATGATTGCATGTTTAGGGGTTAACCCCAATCCGAAAATGATGTCTGCTTTTTACGTCTTCTACATAAATTCAAGTACACTTCAGACTAGATTTGGTTTCATGGAAGCAAACAATATGAACCCTGATCAGACTGCTCCATTGGGAGCGGTCTGATCAGGGTCCATATTGTTTGCAGTATTTGCTGAGTAAGACATAACGAGACGAAAGAAGCAGACGACAAAAGTCATGATTAGCGGGCTAAATGTTAAGACATCCAGAACACTATGCTACTGCTATCTATCAACTCTAGCGTTAAATATTTCCTCTTCTTCTGAGTCACTATCGTTGGCCCTGCCATCCTGAGTTAACATTTCAACTTCTTCGATATGTCGCACCTCACCACTTAATGCACTCTCACGACCTGAAATATTACAGGACAAAATAGCTTGAATGAATCACAATTTGCCTCAACATTAACATTAAATAGACCCATTCAAGGGAAATTTTAATTTTCATGACCTTGGGCTCAAGGTCACTGACATGGGTTGTCGGACTAGTATCTGATATATAGCGAAGGATGAATATGTTCTAGATACAGAGATTCAATTCAGAAGATATATGAGCAAAACTTGATTTGTTGCATGGGTACAGTACATGCGCAGACCAGGCTGCACATACACACACTAGCCTGTCTGACAAGAGTCTTTCTTATTCTTGTTCTGGAAAGTATGCTAACCAACATGATGCATGCAAAATTTCAATGTTCTAGCTAGTCTTTGTCCATGTTCTTTGTACAGGCAAGCTTAGATGATTAAGAGCAAAGGTTTTCCATTCACATAGTTAAACAGTATTAACTATATCATGTAAGGCTAATTCCTACCAGAGCTAATGCAAGACCATTCACCTTGCTTACTTACTATGTAACATGCGATCCTATTTTGCCAAAGCAACCAGCAAACAAAGACAGTTGACCTATTTTACTATAAAAAAACTTTGAGATTAGCATGTAAGCATATAACTGCCACAGCATCCAACAACCTTAGAACATTGGGAGTTTCTTACATTGTTTATGTTACTTACTAGGAGTATTGAGACATTTTTACCCACAAGCGAACTGTTGTTGGCGGTTAGCTGAGGGCGAAGTATATTTATGGGAAGCATCTCATTCATTGCAAACAGTATGGTATTTGTTTGTGTTGATGCTTTACATACCAGTCAACATTTTTTCAATCATGTCGGGATGTTTTCTGGGTTGGCCAGTACAAAGCAGACGATAATTTCATAAAGTGTTTTGTTCAATGACTAGTACAGCACACTGCCTCAAACTATTAGCCTCTCTATTTAAAGTCAATGAGCAACTGCGCTCTACAACAGTATGATTTAGTGAATTCAAATTCAATTATTGTCAGTTTACTCATTAGATTCAAAAACCTATGGAAAAGCATTTTCTGATAGTACCAGATTTATAGAATAAGGTAACATACTATGAACAGCTTTGAGTATAACATGTAAGGCTATTCCTGCTAGAGCAACCACCAATCCTAGACCATTCACCAGGTTCATTTGGTCTCCATTTACTTTCGCTGCCAAATACAGTGTACATATTTCCTGAAAGAAACAAATTTTATCTTGATATAAAACGCCAATTACAACTTCTGCAAGGACTGCCATGGTGCAGTGGATTCACCGCTCCCCTTGTAAACCAGGTGTTGTAGGTCTGATCCACGGATTCTTCAGTCAGCTGGATTAGACTTTAAGCTGTGGCCCTGTCTCCATACGACCTTAGCTGTTGGTGGGACATTGAACACGCTCAACTTCAGCAGATGACAAACTCTGTGACACTTTATATATGAATCCCATGATCATCATGGGAGTCTGAGTGTCATATACTGCAACATATTTATATCGATAAAACACTATTTACATATTTTGGTAGTTGTGTGAAATTATCTCCATAGCAATGCAGCATACTACATGGTTTTGTTTGTTTGTTTGATTTGATTATGTCCCATCAACAATCTTTCAGTTAAACAGGGACAGTTCTTCCTTGGTTAAACCAGTACTAAGCTAGGATAAATGTGTCTTGCTCAAGGACCACAAAGCAGTGACGCCGGTGAGGCTTGAACCCGCACCCCCTTGGTCTCGAGTCAAGCACTCTACCACTGAGACACTGCGCTCCCTATACTACATGGTGGGAGACATGAAGTATACTCATATGGCAATTATTAAGGAAAATAAATAGAACTTCATTGAAGCTTATGTCGCACCTGTAGGGTATTATTGTGCGTACTATTAAAAAGACATGGTATAAATCTATAGGAGTATATGCACTCGCAAGGTACCCACTATCTAAACAGTTTCATTGTATTTGAGCAAGAAAGAAGTGTCAAAAATAAAACTGGAGATTTTGAAAAAATGCACATCTCATGATAAATACAAATGTAAAAGGTTAAAACGATCAGTGTAAAACTGCAGGATGAGTTCTGCTCTCAACATAACCACTATAATCAATAGTTTCATAGTATTCTAGCCAGAACTAGAGGACCTGAAGGTCTTGAGGCGCTCAACTGAGCTCTTAAATTATGTTAAAATAGGTCATAGTCAACTAGAACTTATAATAAAACATATTTTGTTTTTACCATATATGGGGGTTGCAGCCATTTTGGCCAAGTGACCTATAACAATCAAATGAATACTCAAATAGCCCAGTGATTTCTGAGAAACCAATGTTTAGATAGGTATGTGGCATTCCAAATAAGTGGCATTAGATAAAAGGTCACAGATCAGCTTGACATTTGGTACTTATATAAAACCATTGTCTCATAAGGTTAAACATTTCTCGAAAGTATTATGATTTTGGTTAAAACAGTTATAGAAAAACATTTCATGATTTTTCCCATATAAATGCATTAAGAATCAAATTTGACCTTGCCATAAAGTAGGTCAAGGTCCAGCTAGATTTATCATTTGTGCAAACCTGGTAGAGACCACATCCCCAATGCTACATACCAAGTCCCAAGGCCATTGGCCTTTTGTTCCAGAATTTAAATGCATTAGAAGACAAATTTGACCTTGACGTGAAGTAGGTCAAGGTCAACTTAGGGTCATCAGTTGAACAAACTTGGTAGGCCCCACATCCCAAATGCTACATACCAAGTCCCAATATCACAGGCCTTCTGGTTCTGGAGGAGATGATTTTTAAATGGTTTTTACCGTATATGGGTGTGGCGGCCATCTTGGTAATGTGACCAAAATATTTTGCATAAATGTTGGCTTACTTATCATAAGGAGTCTTCAAGAGAAATTTAAGTTCAATTGGGCAAATGGTTTGTGAGAGAACTATGTTTTAATATATTGATGGGACTCCAATATGAGTGACGTAAGCTGAAAAGTTAAAGGTCAACCTTGACCTTTGGAACTTATTTATAGCCATTGTCTCATTAGGTTAAACATATCAAGTGAGAATAATGACTAAGGCTTCCACAGTTTTCAAAAAATTAACTTTTCAGAAATTTTCCCATTTAAATGCATTAGGAAGCAAATTTGACCTTGACATTAAGTAGGTCAAGGTCAACCTAGGATCATCATTTGAACAAATTTAATAGGCCCCACAACCCTTATGCTACATACCAAGTCCCAAGGTCATCCGCCTTCTGGTTCTTGAGAAGAAGATTTTTAAACGGTTTTTACCATATATGGGCGTGGCGGCCATCTTGGTCATGTGATCAGGACCATTTGAACAAACTTTCGTTCCTTCGTCCTAAGGAGTCTCCATATGAAATTTGAATTAAATTGGCCCAGTGGTTTCAGACGAGAAGATGTTTGAAATTGTGGACGGACGGACGACAGACAACGGACGGACGCCAGAGTGACTGGTATACTATTAGCTCACCCATGAGCCTTCGGCTCAGGTGAGCTAAAAATGACTAAGTTTAAAATGCTGAAAAAGTGTCAAAAATTAATCTGTGTTTATGAAAAATCACATGCACATCTTTATACCACCCTTACCAACTTTAGCTCTGCCTCGGTCAATATTGGTACTCTCAGGTGGATATGACATCATGTCCAATGCCTCAATAGTCAATAATTGTATAACATTACTAGAAAACAATTTAATCAGGAACAGTGTATGTTTCAGTTAAGAATGGGAGAAACACAGGGTCAAACATTTCTGTTACAAAAACCCTTGAAACACTAAAAAATCCAACTGTCCCAAAACCATGCCTACTTTAATTCTTTGATTACTTGTGTCATCTGCTTATAACCTTTGCAATCAGTTTGAACCCAGATCAGGCCCAACAAAATGTTGATCCTGATCTGGATCCAAACTGTTTGACACTGGTTGTATTCCTGAAAGAATTTTTGGAAAAATATAATTTTGAAAAAAAAAAACAGAAGACGACAAAACACGTGAGAAATTACCCAGCATGCAAAGAGTTAAATCCATCAATTGTAGGGTAAACCTAAGATTATTTGTGGGAGGTTTAACACATGCGATTTTGTTTGTGGGACTATGTCACATGCTAAGTCATCGTTGTATTGGTCAGTTATACACTATCAGGTGACTTTTGAGTGACATTCTGGGTGTGGTTTGGAAATGCCTATTCTATAAATTAACCCTTTTACTCCATAATAACGCCTTTTGACACCTTATTAGAAATATCATGTATTTGAAAATATTATGGAAAATGGAGCATTTGCTCTTTTGGAGCAAATGCTCCATTTTCCTTAATATTTTCAAAAGTATTCAAAACTTAACTCCAATTTTTCTTGAATTTTTTCAATGTTGTCTAAAAATAGAAAATGATGTCATGATCTAAAAATAGCCTATGGAATAAAGGGTTACTTTCTATTCATAGCCTACCTTGAATATCCCTGCTATTGACAATGTAAGACTAGAGGTCTGACACACGAGTAAAAATTCACTAAATTCCAAGAAGAAAGCTAGAACAGCGCCGAGTAGCACCAGTCCTAGATTACGGAACAATATAGAATAGTCTGAGAAACAGAAGAGATTCTCTGTGGTCGCTATGGCAACACCTTCGAAGTACGCTGACAGAGGTAAGAGACCTACAATCATCCAGGGTTGTATATGATACATCATGTCTATTGGGTTCTGTAAACCTGGAAAAGAAAACATCACTTTTATACATAGGTCTAGATTAAAATTTGAGTGTAAAATAGTGAATATGAAAGCAGCATGCGTGGATCCAGAAATTTTTGCCAGAGGGGGTCCAACTCTGAAAATGTTTTTTTCTTTTTTATTCTTTTTAGATGGTGAGGGAGATCAGAGGATCCAAATACCACTAAAAAGGCCATTATCGGCCCACCAGTGAAACAGCATTTTAATGGTTTACCGCTGGCTGGGCCATTGGCCCAAAACTGAATGCTGGTTTGGTAGCTTTGTGATTTTATAGGCGATCCGGACCAGTATTGCCAAGAAACCCTATATTTTGGTGATTTTTCAGGGGGGTCCGTACCCCCTCTGGATCCGCCCATGAGCAGTCTGATAAGGATTTTTTGTTTTGCTTTCTTCACCGTTTGATTTATTGGTTTAAACAATATTTTATTAAAATATTCTACATTTATAAAATATATACAATGTCACTGGTTACAGGATCAGACTATAAGTTATTAACTTTTATGGAAGTCATTTCTTGAACCATTTGAATTATTGTTTACCAGGGAGGATTAGTCCAGACCATCATGCAGAATATTCCATTTTAAAATTTCAGCACTACGAGTTAATTAACTTTGTATGATTTTAAGCACACAGAATAATTTTAGCATTTCCAACTATTGTAAAGATTGCCAGACCAGAATATGTATGACTTGCTGTGAAAGCACTTAACAAGAACTGAGGCTTATAATAGTAAGAATTGACTATACTCACCAATTTCATTTTTCTGTGTAACTATCTGTGCTAGTGTCCACCTCAATCCAGACAAGACGGACGCAGACAGAACCATTATAAATCCTTCTAAATTAAACTGTGTGGAATGGACTCAGGCTTACGATAGAAAGAATTGACTACACTCACCTATTTCATTTTTCTGTGTAACTATCTGCACTAGCGTCCACCTCAGTCCTGACAAGACGGACGCCAACAGAACCATAATAAATCCTTCTAAATTAAACTGAGTGGAATGGACTGAGGCTTACGATAGAAAGAATTGACTACACTTACCTATTTCATTTTTCTGTGTAACTATCTGTGCTAGGATCCTGACAAGATGAGCGGCGGCAGAACCATTATAAATCCTTCTATTTAAGTTAAACTGTATGCAGTGGACTGAGACCTATGATAGCAAGAATTGACTACACTCACCTATTTCATTTTTCTGTGTAACTATTTGCGCTAGCGTCCACCTCAGTCCTGACAAGACGGACGCAGACAGAACCATACTAAATCCTTCTAAATTAAACTGTGTAGAATGGAATGTAAATAGGAAGAGACCTCCAGATATAAATAGCACTACAAATATTAACGACCATCTCTGAAATTCAGGAAAAAAAGTCATTTAAAGCAAATAAGTCCCAGGCCTCTTAGCCTATCTAGATAAGAGTGTACGATTAAAAATTGATTTTCTTATTTCTCAACCAAAATATGTTGAGGGTACTCAAAAAAACCATCTCATTGAGACATATGTTGAGAAATAAGAAAATTAATATCCAAATATGCACTCTTATCACTGGTCATACTTATCATATGTCGAGATAAGTAAACGTTTGAGCATATAATTGTGAATATTTTTTACCAATCATTTTTAACATTTGTTTTGGGTACAAATGTGGTGATGAAGTTTTTTTTGCATCACTCACATTACCCATTATCACACAAGGTGAAAAACAATTTATCGAAATAAGAGTTCAGTTTTGGCTAATTTTAGCTTTATATAGCTTATGCGCTCTGCAAAAGTGATAAGTGCATGAAAGCCTTACCAGTATCACATATGAAAAACTAACATATTTCCTAGTAAATGTATGAAAATTAGAGATTATCACACAGAGTTTTGGTTATCGCCAGGAGTATCTAACCCGAGACTCCATTATCCTCAGTATCAACCCTAAGCTCTTGGGCTGATAATGGTCAAGGGTTGATACTGAGGGCTATAACTAAAACCCTGTGTTATGATATGATAATCCCATTTTCCAATTCACTGTTTATTTGAGTAAGACATACAAATATACAAGTAAAACAGAAGACTTTGACGTAAATCTTCTGTGACATTATGTCGCTTGATTACATCTGAAGCATCTAATGAACAATGTCTTGCGCAGGCATGATTACCTCTATCTATTCAAAATACTTGACTTCAGCTTATCAGGGATAAAAAACGAACAGCCACATGTCGAAAGACAAGTGACGTCATTGTTATGTTAAAGTGACATCATCCTGATATGTCACATCTCAGCGTGTTCAGAAAATTCTAGGAGCCTTTTTTAAATATGAAATGTTTGACAATGTTTGGTTTGATTCTTTACATCCCAGCCAACAATTTTTCAGCTACGTCTGGACGGGTCTTCCTGGGTTGAACCAGTACTAAGCAAGGATTAATGTGCCCTGCACAAGAACACAATACAACAATGGTGAGACTCGAACTCACAACCCCTCGCTCTCGAGTCAAGCACTCTACCATGAGCCACTGTGCTCCCAAATTGGGATAGAAAAATCCGTTTTTAGCGATCACCGTTTGTCATCACTCGGCCAGACTCACACTCATGCTAGATTCTTATATTAGCTTATAGTTTTGCCCAATTACTTACCCACTTCTCCAATCTCAATATAAGAGCAAATAACAAAATAAATATCACAGCTGTTGACTTTGTCATCGTATATCTGGAAAAAAAACACAACAACATAAAAATAAAGTACTCGTTAGGCTATTCCAGGTTAGCAAATAACAAAATAAATATCACAGCTGTTGACTTTGTCATCGTATATCTGAAAAAAATAAACATCAAAGTACTCATCATGACTTTAGATATTAATAGTGCTTACTGCATAGGTTTAGATAAATAAAAATTTTCAGCGTAAAATTGTAAATACTTTCTTACTCATAATTTTTAGCATATGTTTTGTTGCTCAAAAGAACCGTCTCATTGAGATGGTTCTTTTGAGTACCCACAACATATGTTTTGTTGAGAAATAAGAAAACAATTTTTCTGTTACGCACTCATAACTAAAGGCCTGCACACTGGTACATGTAATTAAAGTGAATTTTCTTATTTCTCAATCAAAATATATGTTGTAAGAACTCAAAAGAACCGTCTCAATGAGACCCTTCTTTTGAGCATCCAAAACACATGTTTAAAAATATGGATAAGAAAATAATCACAATTTCACATTCATTTTTTATTTTAACTATCTGAACCTTAAAGTTCTTGCTGTCTTTTCCCGTGTCCTATATATGTTACCATCTATCTCATATTTAAAGATGATATTGGAATCGTTTATGTGTGTGGGTTTGTGCTTTATATCACACCAACAGCTGTTATATGGTGACTGGGCCACGGTTTAGCCTCATCTGACAGACTGAAGATTCAAGATGCCGAAATCAAACCTGCTACCCCTGGTTTACAAGTGGAGTCGTACATCCACTACACCACGGCTGCTCTAAAATCCTAAGATGAGCAATTCAATTAATGAAGCTTCTGATGCTATTATTTTAAGAAAATTTATGAGCAGATAATGGACTCATTCTAAAGCTATAAACATGAGAGAGTTGACTTCACTTAAGAAAATGATTCCTATCATAGTCTTGTTCAAATTCTAAATTAATGATCAGCGTCTACCGTGAAAAATTTAAACAAATATAAGAAACAAAAGCTACTTACAAAGAGACAGTGATAAATTCAAAACTCCAGTTTGATAGTCCTATATCTAATGCACTGGTCACACCTGAAAGTTCAAACAAACATTATGTATACAGTAGTTAACCCATTAATGACTAATGGAATTTCCCCCTTTTATCAATTGGACGAATCCAATTCAAATTTAAGGGTTGCTGCAGATTTTGCTGAGTTTTTCAGTTCATATTCAGTCTCTGACAATGACATCAGACAACTAACTCATTGGCACAGTGGTTATTTTTGTTTGTTTGATTTGATTCTTTACGTCCCATCAACAATCTTTCAGTTATAAAGGGACGGGTCTTCCTGGTTTCAACCAGTACTAAGCTAGGGTGAATGTTCTTGCTCAAGGACACAATGCAGTGACGCTGGTGAGGCTCGAACCCGTGGCCCTTCGGTCTCGAGTCAAACATTCTACCACTGAGCCATTGCGCTCCCTTAATGCACAGTGGTTAGAGCAGGATTTCAGTTAAGAGTGTGTAACAGAAAAATAACTTTCTTATTTCTCAACCAAAGCATATGTTGTGGGTACTCAAAAGAACCGTCTCAATTAGACGGTTCTTTTGAGCACCCAAAACATATGCTAATTATTATTGGTAAGAAAATATTTACAATTTTACTCTGAAAATTTTTGTTTATCTAAGCCTGTGTTAGAGCATTGGGCTTGTACAGATGACATCCAGATTTGCTGCCCAGCCAGGGTGCAAGATAATTTTTAGCTATGAGAGGACAGTATTTCTCCAAAATTAGAGTACCATCATCATAAATTATTTTGTTTGTTTGATTTGATTCTTTACATCCCATCAACAATATTTCAGTTATAAAGAGACGGGTCTTCCTGGGTAGAACCAGTACTAAGCTAGGATAAATGTGTCTTGCTCAAGGACCACAATGCAGTGACGCCGGTGAGGCTCGAACCCGCGGCCCTTGGGTCTAGAGTCAAGCACTCTACCTCTGAGCCACTGCGCTCCCTCATCATCATAAATTATGATTTCCTTGCAAAGGGGGAATGTTATGGCTGATCTCTACCACCTTGAATATCTACACATATTAGATTTTGTATAGCTTTTTGTATATACTCAATCTTTGACAATTTGCTCAGAGACTCAACTCTTTAAGTCCAGTGGTTAGAACATTGGTCTTGTACCAATATGATCTAGGCTCGATTTCCAGCCAGGGTGCAGAGTTATTTCAGCTAAGTTTTAAACTTGTTGGGACATTCATGTTCTAAAACTTTTTAAAGCTGATAAATAACATTTAAATAGAATTAAATGGTGGACCGTATTTCTAGCCAAAATTGCAATTTTTCTATAATAAAAATACAATGTTCAAAATTATATAATTATTGATATCTGTTGTTCAGATAAGTTTGCCCTTCTATACAATTGTGCAGTGGAAACCCACATGCTCTTTACAAATACATTCAAAAACGAGCAGATAACATGATTAAACAATAAAGTTCTTATTAATCATGTAATAGTCTGATTTTGATGTTACTATTGCAGGAAATGTACAAAATATGAAACCTGTGCAAAACTGCACAGGTTTCATATTTTGTTAATTTCCTGCAGTTGTTTGTTTATGTTGCTGATTTACGTCCCAGTCAACAATTTTTCAGTTATGTCGGGACACCTTCAATAGTATACCCACCAGCAGGAGCTATTCTCTTGAAGTAGACTGTCCATGGTAGCGTGACTCTTGGTTCTTTTGTCTTACACTCTAACAGACAGCGCACCAACCCTGCCAACATAAACTTGATGACTAGATGAGCCATGGTGAGCGACAGAGGTAGTTGAAAATGCTGAAATACGGTGCAGTCCCTTTATAGTACATCTTTTTATAACACAGATTTGGATATAACACTGTCATATCTAATGGCTCCTTATTTTATTTACCATAGAATTTTACTAAGGACTCCAGGGCTTTTCCTACTCTTCTGACGATGGGGCCAGGGGCCTGTTGAATTTGGGAAAATAGCATTTATATTGGGAAATGGTCAATATTCGGCTCCAAATTAGGCCTAGGCAAATCCATGGAGTTATAGGAAATGACCATGAAATGGTAATTTTCCTATTATTCATAAAAATGCAAAATTGTCCCTTTATAACATGATTTGCTTTTAATACAGTCATTACAGTCCATTCAGATGGACCACAAACAAAACATTATAAAGGGAGTGCACTAAATATGTTTTGTTTGGTTTGATGCTTAACATACCAGTCAACAGCTATGGTCATGTCAGGACAGTCAGTTCACCTAACCACACTTTTTTCCTGGGCAAGCTTGACTTAGCGGTTAACCAGTACTTTGTGCACATTGGCTTGTAACTGACAACAATCCTTCTTGAACCAGGGGAAGAGAGGAGAATGGCCGTATAGGCTAGTAGAAATGATGTCATGATCAATCTCCCCGAAAGTATGGGACTGGGCCGGGGGATTGAACTCCCAACCCCTGGATCTGCAGTCAGACAGGTATCTGCAGTCAGACACTTTACTGACTGCACGACACGGCAATGAATGTGGTAAATGTTTTAAAATATACAACGTGAATATATCCCTAAGCGATTGAAAAATCTATTCATCCCCTCTTATTATTGAGTGCCTAACCTAGTATTGCCGCAGGATAAGTGGAAATTTTGATGCTTTTCAATGTAAATTAACAATTTTTCCATGACTGCTTATGATTTTTGTAAGGCAAACTATGTGTCTATTTCAAGATATTTCGAAGTTCATCTCTTCTCACAGACTAGCAAAATTAGTTTGCTGATAATAAGGTGGTAAACAAAATAAGAGCTGATGCCAATATGGAGCTATGTACTTCTCAATAAAGCTGAAATATAAAGTTGACAAGATAACAAAACACAGTCTGCATTTCCCATCAGAAGTGTGGTGATTTTTCATTTACAAGTAATAAATTCTACAAAAAACTGTCATCTACTGTTATTATCCCCACGCTTTTTTTAAAAAAGAGTCGGGGATATTGCAATCACCTCCGTCCGTCACGCTATCTCCTCCTAAACCATTGGACGAAATCCAACCAAATTTGGTGTGCACATTTGTTTTTGGCCCCGCCCCCCTGGGGCCCTGGGAAGGGGCCAAAAGGTCAAATATCAATAAATAACATTAAAATTCAATTACGAAGTCAATTTCAAAGATTTTTAAACCAAACTTTGTGTGTCTTCTCAGAAATGAAAGATATAAAACATATCAGACGGGATTTTCATTTGGCCGCCTGGGTCATGTGCCAGGGGTGGGACTTGAGGGTACCGTACGGTTAATTTTTAGGGAGTCTAGGACTAGTTATCCTAGGCTACCTCAGTGAAAACCATGCATATCATGCTGTAACTTAATTTGGATTTATTTTTTGAGAGATAGAAAAAATCTGTACACCCCTAATAATGAAAGGCGGAATTGCTTTGGGCTACAATGTACTCTTACCTTCACAAATCTTTTGTTATAGAATGTAAGCCCTATTGAGAATATGTAATAAAACACAACCAAGGCAACAGTCTTCACAGCCAGGGCTAGAAAACTGACTGAGCACAGGGACAACTTGACCACCTTAGCTTGTGGCTCAACTGCATGTTTAACAGCTGCTAACTTTTCCTTTGCCGCTAGTTTAGCATGGGCTGCTAACTTTCCATCTGTACGCCCCATTACTGCTTTTCCTCAGCTATACCTGAAATAAAGGTACATGTACATGATGTATTCAGGGTTCAAGCTGGGCCCTGACAGTAGCGTTTAGTAACTTCTCTCTCAGGAAAATTAGGGAGAAGTGACAGTCAGATAGGGAGAAGTTATAGCGCAAAATTACGGCATTTTCTGTCAGTTTAGAAGCAAATTAGGCTTAGCCATTACGAAGGAAAAACACAATGCAGTGGTTGCAGATTGTCACCACAGCTTGTGTTTGTGTGGTGACAGAATGAAAATGAGTCTCCCCTAAAAAAATTTATTTTTAGGGAGACTCCCACTTCTCACTGGGTCCCATTTTGGGCGAAATTTCGGCCCAAAGGGTGACTATTTAGCCCTGGTGGCCCCCTAGCTTGTACCCTGTGTATATATGAAGTCTCAAATTTAGGATCAACATCAAAATACATCTCCAGACAAAAGTGCACAATTAAAAAAATGATTTTCTTATTTTACGCATTTTCAAAAGTTTTCTGACAAAAAAAGGTGTGCCTACACATTCTAAATTATCAGACCTGTTACCCTAAACACACTTTTTTGGGTCGAAAGGTATTTTATAAAAAAAAGTTATGGACATAGTGTGCTTATTAGGATGAATACAGCATTTTTTAATATGTTAGAAACTTAGAAAACTTAACCGGTGTCTTGCTGAGACTGGGTTACGAGATGATCCTCTTTAGAAAACAGTCTGTCAAGCCATCTGATCAGGATCAATACTGTTTCCCATGCAGCCTCAGAATCACCTGTATTAACCCTTTACTTCATGAATATTAATGCAAGACTCCAACAACTATTAATTATTATATAAATAGACTTTCATGCTGGTACATGAAACAGAGAAATTACTTGTCAGGTACACTAGCTATATAGTGTAGGATCATATATATAATATATTTTTCTTAGCAAACAGAGTAGACCCTGATCAGGCAGCTCTTACAAGAGCTGCCTGATCTGGGTCTGCTCTGTTTGCAAAAGCAATAAAAGGTGCCCCTATTAGGTAACCGGTTAATTAATTGAAGCCGTGCAACTGAACTGGCTGGAAAATAGAAGTGATAGTGCCATATTCATTTATTCAGCAGGTCAATGATTAAGTCTTAGAAGAGTCAATTATTATTTTTTTCACATATAAACTTCAATAATAAATTACGAAAAATTAGGGTTGGTATAAAAATTAGCTCAGCATCTGAGAAATAAAGATTGATCTGACAGACTTAAATATATAGCTGACCACAAAAATATTCAATTTTAAATCTGTATAGTGGCAACTATTGACAACTTGATCCTATGTGTTGGACTGATATTTAAGCAGCAGTGGTTTTCAATTTAAAATTAAATGCCAGACCTTGTCAAGATCAAGATAGTTTACTGATCAAATGCCAAAACTGACAATCATTCACTATTCAATTGTGTGATGGATTTTATCATTGTGTTGATAGCCCTGAACAGTGCAAAAGAATGACCTGACAACCTGTAGCTGTCACATGATTCAAGAAAACCAATGGCAGCTTAAATCAAAAGCTATTACAATCCTTGGCCTTACCAACATAGAAGCTAAGACTGTAGCAGGTTTTAGTGTCGTAGATCCGGTATCTAGATTTACCAGAAAGACTCAAATTACCGGAAAGACCGCCGAAATACCGGAAAGACCAACAAGTAATAGGGAAATATTGATGGAGGCATCGGCGAATTGCAAAAACTTTTATTGATTAATGAATATAATAAATAGTATATGTTGTTGATAATTTTCTATATATATTTATGTGTAGTGTCAACTATTGTTGTTAATTGATCATGAATTGATCAGTGGCTTGGATCTCGAACCCAATATGTGGCAAGTGCAGAATCGCCTGAGCCTTTATTGCAGCGGTAAAAGCTCTGGTAAAACGTAAGTTCCTCTGATCCCTTGTACATAAAAAGGTCCAAACGGGGGTCCATCTATATATTCATTGGTCTTTCCGGTATTTCGGCAGTCTTTCTGGTAATTCAAGTTTTTCCTTAAATCTAGGCATCCTCGTAGATCTATCCTGCAGCACTTTGTGAATTCACATTGATACCATCTAATTCCGTTTTATATCCAGGAAGATAAGGTCATACTATTCATCTATCTATCTATCTTCCAATACGTCTTAACCCCCGAGGGGGACGTCAGACGGGTATTCTGGAATACCAAGTGCTGAGGGGGTTAGTTGAAACAAGGTGATAGAAAAGGTGTTGAGATGAGTTTGTACAGTGCGAGAAGGAGTGTTAGTATAGGTAAAAGATAAAACAGAAGCTGGTTTTCAGGGGGACACATGAATTACCCGGCAGACAGCACCGCTAAACTGTGCCAGGGTGGGAAGGGTCGGTATGTTGGCAGGGAGGGTGTTCCAGTGGATAATTGTTCTAGGGAAAAATGTGAAATTCAGAAAAAGATAACAATTTAGTGTTGCAGAAATTAAACTGCTAGTTAAACTTAAGCAAAATGAATGAAACGCAAAATTAATGTCTTTAATTTTAAGTTTTACAGTTTATTTAAATGACAATAGGTGGAAAGGTGGAGTGCGCATGCGCCAGTGAATGGCGGTCCTGTTTTTCCAGGGACATTTTTAGGACATTTTTGGATTTTAAAACAACTTTTTGGCTGAGTTTTTACTATTTTCTACATTGTATTATATTGCACTCCTTATTTAAACAAAATTCAGCCAAAAGTTTTTGTGTTTTTTGTGTTGTTTTGTTTTTTTTGTGTTTTTTATTTTATCAAAATTTCCAAATTCGCACTCCCTGGTGTAATGCTCATGTATGAGCGAACCAGTAAAGATAGAAAGAAAGACAATATGAAGAGGTAGATGAAAACTGTTATCAAGCTTTTGTGTAAGCTAAAACTTGTAAACCTATAATATTTTCAACGCCCACTTACTCGCCCCTAGAACGTCTTTGTGAATAATTCGTCAAAGTGTGACTTTATTTAAGTTATGTGCCTTGTCATTTGAAGCTTCATGTTTCTATAATGCAGTGTTTTAATTAGATTTTACTGTTTTTGTGCTATTTTCCATTTTTTTTTTTGTAGACGTTGTCGACATCAATGGAGCTATTTGCACAACGGTCGTTTCTTTGCCTGCTACCCTTACCGACCTACCTACCTACCGACTCGGGTCCGAGCTATCGACTGCATGGCCCACCAACCCATTCACCCACCCTTACTATGGTGGTTAAGATGTATTATAATGCGGTGTCTGACCACAACCTTCAGTGTCCATTAGAATGTGTAATTAAAAATTGAAACAAAAAGAAAAACATATCACCAAACAACAATTAAACCAGAAATGGTCTAAACCAACGTGTACACACACTCGTTTCCAAGAACTATCCCAGTGTGGAATGTGCTGCCGACCAGTGTTGTGACTGTCCCGTGCCTGGCCGCATTCAAGATGGCAGTCCAGTCTCTACCTGCCTTCCAGGCATAGTTTTTAGGCTATGAACTGTACAGTGTATAAACATGTTTGGAGTTATGCCATTTTACCAACCGTGTCTTATTAGTTTTTGAGCTACCTGCATTTTTTTACGAAATATACTTAGCCGTGAAAACAATGCAGAACTAGAGTAATCAAAATGACATAAAATGAAAGCTGAAGAAATAGTTTTCCTTGTTTGTAAATTGAGGCAATCAGCATGCCTATAAAACATAATCTAGCATTGACTTTTCCTAAGATATTATTCACGATATATTCCACTGAAAGATTATTTTTAATGGTCAAGCCAAGATATTTAACATGATCAGTAGTATCAATATGTTTTCTCTGCCTTGTCTCACCCATGGCTCTGTAAACACAGGTTTTTGACGTCGACATAATAGACTTTCCGTTACAGGAAACTTGGAAACGTTTAACCTTTCTGAGTTTTCGTTTTAAGCCAACCAATACAGATTAAGTTTTTCCAAGAAGTAATGACAATTTATCCACCAACCATATTCTTAAACCTTTCCAAGCTTGTTTGCAATAACACACGGATCATTGTGGGGGAATAAAATGGTACTATCATTTGCATAAATATAAAGTTTACGCTCAAAGTCTACACTTATAACCCTGTCATTGACATAATAGGACCCAAAATACTTCCTTGAGGGACTCACAAGTAACTGTATTCCAATAGTTACAAGCTGTTCTTAGTCTTGTAGATAAGACATAAACCAATCAGTGCTATCAATACCCTTAGGTTTTAACTTATTGCATATTATATGATGGTCAACAGTGTCAAAAGCTTTTTGCAAATCTGGTAAAACAAATCAGAGGCACTATTAATTTTTATATGATCTAGTAAATGAATTATACAAGTATCAGTTGAGTGAGCTTTTCTGAAACCCGATTCATATTCATACAAACTGTGTATAAACTGAGCCAGTGCATGAGACTTCCAACAATGTGGTATGTGCGACCAGCAAAGTCTCATTTCAGCCTGCGCATGCGCGCAGTCTGATCAGAGCCTTTGCTAGTCGCTTGAATATTCCATGGTTGCTTAGCTACTGACCAAACATCATTTGGAGTTTCTAAGCTTAAAAGGCGGTTGCACAGGCTCGTCTGAGTCTACATTTGTCAAAATGTCAAATTGTTGGAAATCACATGCCACGGCTCAACTGCTCTTTCCAGAATGTTTGAGGCTATGCTAAAATACTGACATGCATGTAGTTCCCTAACTCTAATCTAATATTTTTTTCTTATCACTCTAGCATGTTTTATTTCAGTTGTAACTTTATGTTCTGAGATTGATAAATCAATAATCCATGTAATAGCTTCCACATCTCTAAAAAAATGCCCGGAATTCCATCCAAACCCGTGCTTATGTTCTAATTCTTTTAAAACAAAGTCTCCTGTCACGTATTTAAATTTGAACTAATTATGCTTTGGATTTAATCTTATATAAAAATAATCTTATAAACAGTGGAATTGTAACCAACCAATTTCCTAGCAGGAGTTAACTTTTCAACTAATGAAGATGAAAATGTTGTAAATATGATTAAAATGATCAGCTTTAATCTTTTGTTCATGACAAAAAGTAAGTGAATATGATCAGGAAATACCACAATCACAAACTGCAGACCAGCCCACGGCATCGTAAGGAAGAGCTACAGAACATTTACAGTAACAAGACATCCAAAAGACGACAGAAGCAAAGCACCCAGCCCTCTCTTCCTCGTCAAGATGATTGCAAAACTAGAAAGGACATAAAGTAATGCATACCAAAGCAAGTTTCTCTATTTATGTTTAAAATTATACAATATTAGAATCATCTTTCTTTGGGGTTTTATAGCCAAGGGGCTTAACTACTTCATACGTTTCTATAATTAAACTCAAGGTTCTGTTCTCTGCTTCAGTTTGATTTCTTTAATTGGGGCTTCTGTGTTGAGAATTGACATAAAATAGCATTAAAACTTCTCCAAGCCATATTAACATTTTCAGCATTAAAAAGAAAGGAAGAAACTAATTTGATGACGCACCATTATAAGTAAAAACCATGACGCCAGAGTGTAATGCATAACACTATTCGTGCCTTTAAATTAATTGTTCTTCTTATGTCCCAAAATTATGGGTTGATAACTTTACCTTCTGACTAGCTTATCTATATCATTTAAAATGGGCTTCGAGGAGCTATGAATTGGATGAATTAATTAACGTGATTACCTCCTACGGATTCACAGGTTCAGTTGAGCCAACACTGTTTGCATTTGCCATATGTACCAAATGAGCTAGCCAAAATATTTTTCTGAACAAAATTTTTGACGGCGGTACAACTAAAATGTCCCTCTCATTTATTAAAACTCAAGCTTATACATGTACATGGTACGAACATGCAGTACAATACATTAGCATTATCGATGTTGTTAATTACAGACACTAAATATACATGCTTCATGAAACGGTTGCATAACTGATTATGAAAATTAATTGTCTTCTTTTTGTTTGTTTATATGTTGTTGGTATTAAAACCGTATTCAAACAGTCTCAAGGAGAACCTAAAGCATATGTTTAAAATAATAGATAAGAAAATAATTGCAAAGCAGTTGAACATATGCCACAGACATGAACCGTTTGTAGGTACGTACACTACTTTGATTTGTTTAGGTTCTCATGGCAGATTAAACCCATTTATTCGTAATGGAATTTCCCACCTTTATCAATAATTATTGGACGAATCCATTTCGAATTTAAGGATTGTTGGGTAGGAATTTATATTTTCATTCAAATTTTAAAAGTACATTCTTTAAGCAAACACTGGATACCAAGATAAGATGCCACAAAACGTGGCATCTGATCTCGGTCTGTAATGTTTGCCTATGCCCCACAAAAAGGACGCTAGGCTTATATGGGCTTTTAAGGAAAGGCCAAATCAGCTCTCACCATATACATAGCACCAAACCTAGCCCAAAGGCAAAGCGCAAGTGAGAATGACTAGGAAATGCCACAATCACAGACCACAGACACACGCCAACGTGAGGAAGAGACAAATGGCGCAGACAGCCACAGCACAATTAAAGTAGAACAATCAGCTCTCCCTTCCTCAGCAAGATGATTGCTGAACTAGAAAGGATACCAAGTACAACACCACAAAACAAGAATCCGACACAAAAACAAATGGGAGCAAAAACAATGAATAAACAACAACAGAATCACCCCCTTAAAACGTATAGCAGCCGAGGCCATTTGGGCATAGATAATTGCGCCGCAAAAGGAGGTTTCCAACAACGTGGTATGTGCGACCAGCAAAGCCTCAGATCAGCCTGCGCATATGCGCAGTCTGATCTGAGCAGTTGCTAGTCGCTTGAATATTCTATGAGTGTTAAGCTACTGACTGAACACCATTTGGAATTTCTAAGCTTAACAGAAGGCTGCACAGGCTCATCTGAGTCTACGCTTGTCAAAATGCCATATTGTTGGAAATCACATGTCGCGGCTCAAATATTACTGGCTAAATCTTCGCCCTATATTCTGTTCTTGTTACAACACAAATGCTGCTTAGCTCGCATTGAGGTTCTTTAACTTATGCGATGCATCACCTCAGAGAAACAAACAATGACAAAACAAAGAAAAGGGCTAACGAAAAGAGCTAACGAAAACCCCACGGAGCCACGGTAGGCCCAGCCAAAGACAAGCACCAGGCACCAAACAATCGATGAAAAGTTTAAACCAGGATCTTTATTGAATATGATACCTGATCCACCCTCATGCAAACAGAGGAAACATGGCTAAAGCCCTTAGCTGGGTTTATAACATACTTTGTAACCTTTGCGAATATAATAAAACAAGTTTCGGTTCATTAGAAACGTCTGTGTCGACCAAGTCGCAATGATTGGTCCCCTGCGTTTGCGTATGTCCAATCAATCACGCGAAGTAAAGATCACGTCAGTTGTCAAATTTTCTTGTCGACGTTGCGTTGATAGTCGCGGACGACATAAACCACAGGTCACTGAAGTCTTTGCAAAGTCTATATGTTGAATTATCAATAGTAGAAAATGCGTCAATATAACATTACACAGCATTAACGAACCTGGTAGTGTTTTAATTAGGCCAAGCCAATTTAATTCTCCGGCTAACCTATGATCCTTGTAAACCATTAACTCTATATTATGCGAATAGAATATAACAGACCACGTGCAAGACAACAGTGCCACAGATATGCGTTTGTAATGTTTCAGTGTTTAAAGCATCCTACATCTATGCTTCACCTGAAGCGGAGGGAAATGATACCGCAGACTTTAAGAATGTCAACCTAGATAGCTCATAGCTTATATACGTATACACAAAATGCTCTTGCTAAAATAAAATTCCACACGTAAATACGTTTTTTAAATTTCTACACCTCATATACCACCCATAATGGCGTTAGCATGGAATATCTTGTATGTCTAGGTGGTATAAAATAGCTATACCATGGTCTGACGCCTGTACAAGAGATCATCCACTCGCTGGGGCTTGTGGATTATCGCTGCTCAAGGCGTGTGGATTATCTACACGTACATGTCGACAACTATTGGTGGTATACCTATTACGCTTTTTGGTCTTTTAGTGGACAAACAAATTACCATTTTGCCTTACAGTGTCTTTTTTTTCTATCCTAGTTACGTATTGAGGTTGGTTGTTGATTAATTGTCAGCGTTGTCAGTTTTATTTGCTTGCTCGGTTATTATTAGCAGACAGTTGTTCTTTCGCTTCATTCAAAAACACCTGAGACTGCACGCACGGACAATGCAAATTTTTTTTATTTTCAGACAAAGCTCTTATTTTATACTGCCACCTTTGTATGCTAGCAGAATTTTGTGGGGTACATCGAAGGGTGACGAAGATCTAAATAAACTACTTATTTTTATGCAGATTGACTCGAATATACATTATCTACAAACAATATAGGACATAAGACAGGCAATGCGTTCTTTACTTGTTGAGGCTCAAGCGACGACGGCCTTTTACCTCATAGCACGTCATGCCAATAACGGAATTCTGATTGGCAGATTTTATTATTTCCCCTAATTATGTGAAATGAAATAAAAATCTAACGGGCAGCGGGCACTTTATTAATTGATAAGAAGTCAATGCTATAGACAAATCATTTTCACATTTTGGAGTAAACATACACCTAAAATAACCTTTCAAAAAGAAAGAAAAGAAAAAAAAAATAAAAATCAGAAAAGTCAGAAATCAAAAACATATTTTATACAACACATTTGTGATAATCTGTGTTGTTCAACAATGTTGACGAAAACAGCTTTAATGGAGTAAACAAAATGGTATTACATGTAACTGAGTGAAAACAAGTTTGTTAAAAGGACATTATTTTTGGAACATTCATCAATTGTAAAAGCAAGGTAAGTTTATTTGTACTGTAACATCCAAAAAGTTTAAAAAGAAATGAGCGGTGACAGTTGGCAAGAGTGAAATGTATTAATGCCTTCTCTAAACGACTTTTCACTGCCGAGTTGTATATACGTAAATCTTTTGCATATATGCTGGAATTTAAGAGCATATTCAGTAATTCTAGCGATTGTTCTGGTTCGATAAGAGAGATATATAGCAGATACCTAAGTTCTTTATTTGAGTATCATCTTTGTACAACATAACATTCAATGCATAATACAGTTAAATGTAGTCTAAAGGCTTCCACAAGTGAATTATAGCATTTCTGCCTCTAACACTTATTTTCAGGTTATTAATTAAACAAGATGATTGTATCAAGCATAATTGCATAGCTTTGATTCTAAAGCTACACATTAATCTCTCCGAAAATTGTTTAAATATTAAAACAAGGGAGTGTTCTCTCTCTTAGCTAAAATTGTATTATTAGGAAAGATAATTCCTTCAAATATGGATTATCGAAAAAGGTTACTGAGGCTAGTCCTTCAGAATCATTTGATTCTCGAAGGAAAACTCTTTTAACTTGTCACAGAATCTGTCCTTTATCATGGTTTGATGGATATTTAAATTAATATCTAACATTGGCAGCAAAAAAGGTTCAATTCAGGCCTCATGATAAGAGTGCGTATTTGGCAATTCTTATTTCCCAACCAAAACACATGTTATATTTCATCCGGGCCTTCTTATCTGTTTGCAGGATATACATGTACAGAATGAAAAGGGTTAATGCCTTTAATACCACCCTTACCAACTTTAGCACAATATATCTCGTGATGTGCAAGGTCTACACTAATGTAGGTGGTATAAAATAGTGATACCGCGTTTGTCCACCTGTACGTAAGATAATCCACTCGCTAAAGCTCGTGGATTATCTCCACGTACAGGCGGACAACCCATGGTATAACTATCACTAGTGTCCTTTTGGTTTATGTCCAAGTTAGGTAGTTGGATATCAAGTAGAACTTTGATGAAAGCAAACAAATATTAATTTATTTATCTTTTTTTTCAGATGCAAAAAATATTATTACGCACTATCCTGTTTGCCTACTGTGCGCTCTATGGTGTGCTAGGAGACATGAAACTAGGAGAACAACCCCCAGATGTCTACCAACAGTGTAATGGCCGAATGAAGAAGAGAACTAACACAAAGAGAACTCCTGCCGCGACCATCCAGGCTGCCGTCGATAATTATTATATGTGGCACAATGCGAAGAACACCATATGGAACAGAAAAATGACACAAGAGCAAGAGTAAGAGATTCTATTCTTTGACACGCTTCCTCATGACGTCATTAATTAAGTGTTAATGTAAAATCTATAATCACTTAAAAACCGAGTTTTTGGTGATTTAAGCCCTCCAGTAAAACATTTTACTGACCGTTCTAAGGCGGTACTTCTTTTGTGGATCTTTTATGTTTTTTTCTGTTTTGTGTTTGTTATGCCTTTGTGCGCGTCTGTTTATTTGTGCTTTGTGGTCACCTACTGGGAAAGGGCTGACCTCTTGGCTCTCGTTTGTGGTGTATAACTGTGAGTTTGTCACTTTCCCATTGGTATCCTGGGTCAGGTGTGGCACTTGATTGTATCGATTCCTGATCTTTGCAACACTTACTTAATTCTCGAAACAGGGTTAATAATCATTACCATTTGTCCAAAACTATTGTAGGTAAGGGTCGTATTCTAATACTCACACACAAAATGTACTTGCAAAGTTTATCACAAAGTTCAATCATTACTTAATCATATAATTGAATCACTATTTCCTCTTTATAACAACATACCACATCACCCAGTCTAAACTTATAATATCATTGCAGCCAGGAACATGTATCAATTGTATTGCAATGTGTACCACGTTGACCATTTTATCAGGTCTGGTTCTTATGCAAACTTTTGGTACAATTATCTGATGAACTGTACAATGTTTTTCATCTAAAATTGAGCCAGTGCATGAGATTTCCGACAATGTGGTATGTGCGACCAGCAAAGCCTCAGATCAGCCTGCGCATACGCGCAGTCTGATCAGAGCCTTTGCTAGTCGCTTGAATATTCTATGATTGTTAAGCTACTGAATGAACACCATTTGGAGTTTCTAAGCTTAAAAGAAGGCTGCAGAGGCTCGTCCGAGTCTACACATGTCAAAATGCCACATTGTTGGAAATCTCATGCCATGGCTCAATTAAAAGACTGCGAGGCTGCAATACTCAATAATGTAATGGAACATATTTTTTTTTTCAAATGATTAATCATCATTTCTACTTTTAAAGTTGGTTATGAAACTGCTTCCAGCAATGTATGGTATTGGGCATGCAGGTATCTAAATCAGTAAAATCAATATCGTGTTTCCTAAACCTATGTAAAGACCCTGTTTGATAACCAGTGATAAAGTGCACGAGTCTCTGAGGAGGTTCGAACATGAGAATACTTGATATCAAAGTAAAGAAGGAGGCAAAGACGAGCATTGTAAGGTATTTACATTAAAACTGTGTATAGATATTCCATTACCAGAGTACTAGCAAATGGGCCTCGTCGCGAGAAAACCTGTTTTCAGGGTTTCAGACAAAGCGAGTTTCAAAACAGTCTCCTCAGCTACAAAGACCCGCTAGAAAATTGAAAATCCATCTGTAGCAAGTCTACATATGCTACTTTCCTAAAATGAATAACAAAGGCGCTGATCAGACCTCTTGGATGCGCAGGCTGGTCTGCGCCTGTGTTATTCGCACCCCCCCCCCCCAAAGACAGGTTTTCTCGCGACGAGGCTCAAATAGCACAAGCGACTATTGCAAGGAAACAAACCCAACATAAAACTCAGCCACAATTCAATCTAGTTGAGTGAGTACTGTACTGTAAAACTTCATTGTTTTATTTAAAAACATCCACATTTTACTTTGTTGTAATATGTTTGAGCGCTCAGAGAGAGATACTTACAATAAAACATAAAACTCAGCCACAATTCAATCTAGTTGAGTGAGTACTGTACTGTAAAACTTCATTGTTTTATTTAAAAACATCCACATTTTACTTTGTTGTAATATGTTTGAGCGCTCAGAGAGAGATACTTACAATAAAAATAGATTATAGCCAAGATAATATCTTATTTCTCTATATTTGTAACAGGGACTACATGCACCATCTTCAAAATGGAGTGATGGATGACCTACATAGACACAGGCGGAAGCGACAGGCTGGAGTTATGGGAGGACCAAAGAAGAAACTTCCGGTCAGAAAGGAAATTCGAATGATGTCAGAGAAAGAATTGGATTTATTTTTCAGAGCCGTAAATAGTGCCAAAACTAATAGAGTAAGTCCAATAGATATGATAGAATTAGAATATGCCCAGAAAGACCAGTTTCTGGTTGCTGTAAATATGATATTAAACAAGCAGTGACTCTGACTGCATTTTAGTATCTCGTCAGGTTAAAGGGGGGGGGGGCTACAAGAGGAGACTTACCTGTATACAACATTTCTTAAATTTCACCAAGATATAAATATTAAAATTTTATCAGAAAATACCTCTTCAAGGGACCTCATTATTACATCATGCAAGGAGTTAATTGTCACCTTGGTATCACTCACTAAATTGTGTCAAAGGCCAATCATAATATGCCTTTGAAACAAATTAGTGAGGAATACCAAATTTAGGCTGTAAAAATTAGGTCTTTAAGAAATTATTCTATGTGTTTTTCTACATAAATTAGCTAGATACGTTGTAACAAACAACAAAAACAAAAACAAACACGCATGCCATTTACTACTGATTGAGTTCACAGTGAAAACTCTGATTAAACATGGTTATGGCCCAGGTTGGTCTTCGTGTTCACTGGGCGAATAGGCACCGAGGTTATAAAACTTTTGCATGCTAAACTCAACTGAGCATAAAAGTTCAAGGGCTCGCATAACTAAAATACTGAAAATATAGATGTTTATTGCTTTTAAACTCTCAGATGCTGCATATATCCTGGTAAAAATGATGGCATTTTAACAAAATGAGCTGAATAAATTTCAAGCTCAGTTGAAGTATTTGTTTTGCTTTTTTAAAGTTTTGCCAAATATGTAACTTTTATAACGAGAACATAGCAGAAAAAAAAGTTAAAAATGATTTAAGCTCCAAATGAATTCTACAAAGTTTTAAACAAAAATTAACACCCAATTATCTTACAGAGTTATTGACACCCTTATCAGAAATCCATTTATTATCATCCGAAAAGGGCTGCTACACATACCATTGTCACATACGCCACTCTTTGATAACTATTTTACTTGCACAGCGTCAAAACTATGGAATGCTTTACCTCAAACGGTTAGGGCTTCTGGCTCTCTGTTGACTTTCAAGAAAAATCTTAAACATTGTTTTAACTCTTAATCAAAGAGATAATATCTGGTTTACTTTAATATGCGATACCATATTATTCAGTGATATCCAGAGACCCTGACTATTACTAGACTCCAGATTCTTATTTATGTTTAAAACGCAGCTATCTTATATGTTTCAAACATTGCAAAGTTTTATGCACTCATTCCATAATGTTTACTTGGTTAAAACATTATGATACTTTGTAAGTCACTTTTAAGTATGGTTTAGCATCATTCACTGTGATGCTAATTGTTTTAATCCAGCGGTATCTGCTGGCCTGTGTTGTACTTGTGTATCTATGTTTTATTGTTTAGTTATATGTTGCAGAGGGCCGTAATAGGGTAGAATAATTATCTTAGACAATTGTGTCACCCCCTAAAAACTGAGCCAGTACATGAGATTTCCAACAACGTGGTATGTGCGACCAGCAAAGCCTCAGACCAGCCTGCGCATACGCGCAGTCTGATCAGAGCCTTTGCTAGTCGCTTGAATATTTTATGAGTGTTAAGCTACTGACTGAACATCGTTTCGAGTATCTACACTTCAAGGGAGGCTGCACAGGCTCGTCTGAGTCTAGACTTGTCAAAATGCCACATTGTTGGAAATCACATGTCATGGCTCAAATTGTATGAATAAATAAACTAATATATAAATAAAATGTATAAACTCATTAGATATTTTACACCTACATCTTGTATTTCAGACAATCCGTCCAAACAAATATGATGCCATAGCCAATATACATACGGGTATAACAGCAGTTTCTGCTCACGGAGGATGTAACTTTCATGGTTGGCATAGAATGTACAGCCACATGTAAGTTCTTGTCATTTTGTGGTACTGATAAACAGATTTAGATCATATATGCGTTAACAAAGATAACCCACAGCTCATGTTTTGGGGTTCAGAATTTTGAATTTCAATATTTTTCTGGGTTTAAAGAAAAAATGAATATTTTTTGGGTATGATGAAAGTGTGGATTTTATGGGGGTAATCACAACAGTGGACTATTTTTGGGGTCATTTATATACATTTCAGAGCTATTTTTAAGGTCAAGGTACAGAATTGGATTTTTTGGGGGATGGGAGCTTTCTAAATATTTATTTTGGTATGCCTGATGTACCCGATATTTTTGCGGGTAACAGTAGATGCTGGGCCCAAGCCTAAGAATGAAGAAAAAATTAGAGTACCCCCTCCCTACCCCTGGGAAAGATTCTAAGATATATGAAGATTAATACTCCATATTTTACACGTATTTAGGAATAATGATTACACTGTAATCATTGTTTTATTATTCAAAAATACCTGTAAAATATGGAGTGTTACACAGTAGTCGTTAATCAAAAATACCTGTAAAATATGTCTTTATTTGCCATGAATCTTAGGTTGATAGACTCTTTGTAAATACATATATGAACTACATTTTGTCTTTTGAAAATGTAATCATAAATCTTTGAGTCAATATTTAAGTACCCCTTAACATACCAAATAAATAAAGGGGAGCTGTCCTTTTAATAATTCCCAAAACAAGTGTATTGATTTTATTTTAAGACACACTTAAAAAAATCTAGACTACCTTATGCTTGTTTTTCTTGAATATTTTTTAAAAAAAGTTTTTATTTCATTACTGTTTATCGAAATACATCAACACAAGGCTGATGCGCAAACAAATTTGTGCCTTTTGGAGTAAGCATATCTAGGACTTCTTAAAAACCTGTCTCGGGAGTTTCTGACCAGGTTAGACTTAAACTAGTTTGCTTGACTACAGAGACTAGCCAGAATACTGTAAATTGTAATATTGCATGTTTCTAGAGAGCGAATAAAAAGCGCTTATCAGACTGCGTGGATGCTCAGGGTGATCTTTGGCATTGTTGCTGGATGCAACAAAATATTTTATCTCGCAACGAGGCTCACTTCATTTTAATAATGAGTTAAACTTGTGAAAAAACGGCCACTCTCAAAAAGATCAAAAATTGGCTTTCAAGACCAATTATCGCTTAATGCAGGTCAAAAGTATTGCAGAATGCTCCAAGTGGAACATTCTGCAATACTTTCGACCTTCATTAAGCTTCAAATTGTTAATTAGATCTTTGTTTGGTCTATTTTTGAGTGGCAATTGTACACAGGTTTAACTATAGCTGTTTATGGGTATTGAACAAATTATTTCATTTCATCTAAATATTTTTCTTCTCCCTTTTTCAGATTTGAAAGAGCTTTGCGGGAGGAGGGTCCAGAATTCAAGGATCTAACAGTGCCATACTGGGATACCAGGCTTGAAGAACGCATGGCTAAATCTGACTCCAGCTCATACATGGAGGCAACTAGATCCGCATTGTTCTCTGACCGACTGATGGGCAGCTGTAATGGACAAGCCCAAGGCGGTATTATGCGAGATGGCTGGAATTCAACAGTAGGTGTTATCATGAGAAACTGCGGTACAGACGGTCCTCTGATAACAGATGGCGTTGTGTATAATGTGACACGCCAGAAAAGAATGAGGGATATATGTGGGGAGAATTCCCTTATAGAAAACGATTTGGAAAATGCTCACAATGGAGGGCATAGATTTATTGATGGACACATGCAGATGTTGTCTACTTCCGTTTATGACCCTATTTTCTGGATTCTACACACGTTTGTTGATCTTATTTGGGAGTACTTCCGCATAAATTCTAAAGCAAATGGATATGATATTTCAACGGATTATGCTGAATCCCCAACAATTATGGGTGCTCATGAGATGCATATTCCTGATGCATCAATGGGATTTCCAGGTTCAAACATGACTGTTATCGATGGCTTAAGCGAGATGTTTACTGAGGAACATTTTACATATGCACCGCCTCCTACGTGTACTGTTCAGAAACCTGACTGTGGAAGCAAATATATAAAATGTGTAGTGGATCAGCCTGCTGGTGCAAACCAGAAACGAGCCTTATGTGTTGCCAGAACTCTCGAAGAAGTGATAGAATGGGAAATAGAACAAAATAAACCCAAACCTGAGCCATGTCCTGACCCAAAGCCTCATCCAACACCAAAGCCACACCCAAGTCCCAAACCACACCCAGAACCAGAACCCACACCACAGCCAGAACCAGTACCAACACCACATCCAAAGCCTACACATCTTCCCATAAAACCATATCAAAACACCTTCTGTATGAATGGAGAAAGTGATTCATCACAATGGGCTTATTTTCCATTGAAAATCATTGTAAGACGTCCTCCGGAGTACAAGAACTATGGTTCATATCCTGTTGAAAGAGGCCACATCAATAAATTAAGAGGAGACATCTACTCACCCAGTGCATATAGCAACGTCTATAGATATCTCAGAAATCCAGACAAACCCGCCACCTATGAGGACTGCACAGACTCAGAAGAGCCAACAAATGAAATTTATATAAAGTCAGTAGGTCTGAACTATGAAGGCATCTATAAAGAATATGCCATAATAGATAAACGTTTGGCTGTTACAGTGGCCACTGCTTATATTGCAATGCGTAAACCAATATCAGATGTTGACGAATCAATAGCTATGTTACACGCTCAAGACAAGTGTGGTCGGGTATGTAAACCTATCTGTAAGGTTCCGGGTACAGAAATATTCCGTCCATGTACAGGAGCGGTTAGACTGACAGGGAAGTATCCACTGATGTTTGGAAACTCATTTGGTGACTCTGTGTTGGATGTCTGGGACTTCAGTACAGAGAAGGCGTGTCCTCAGCTGACAACAAACAATATTATGATCAGTTTCTACTGCGACTATAAAGCTGACTGGATCTGGCCAACCATGGAGCCACCTAAACCAGTCATAAAGCATGAGAGAACCACACCAGTTCCAGTAAAGAAACAACGGGGTATGTGTATTATAACCTGCTAATTGCTTATTCAAATTCTGTTGTTGTTTGTGTCAATGTTTGTATCCTCTAACTAGAATTTAGTTTGGGATACTTTGGGTTCAGACAACAATGTATTTATTGTTTTCCTTTCAAATCAAAATGTTGGGATAGGAAACCCTGAAAATAATCTTTTTTGTTATGCATTATTTAATGTGCTACACAGTAGAACAGATGATCTGGCCTTTTAGACAATTTCATTGTGACCATGCCTCTGAAACCAGAAGACCACTTAATCTTAGTATACTGTAGACATGTAAATGGAAACACCCATTGAAGATCCAGATGAAATGCCGCTTGACGCACAATTTTATCAATGTATACACTGCTTGCTAAACAAATCAACCACCAGGGACTGAAATGCATCATAATTTGGAAAATCTAACATTTGTAAAATTAAACAGACCAAGTTTATTGTATCAACCCAAATAAGAGACATCCTTATCATTAAGAGGGTTTAATGCCAGTGGTAGGGGACAAGAGGGATTTCAAAAATATTCTCGAATATATTGACAGGGTTTTATAGTCAGTGTTTTAATTTTTGTATACTTGACATTAAGCTCTTTGTTTTGTCTATTTTGAGTGGTCGCTTTACACATGTCTTTCTGTATTGACAGTGTTTAAACTTTTGCATACTTTTTGTTTAATCCTTTGTATACAAGTGGCTCCTAAATGCGTAATTTGGCAAACAGTGAAGACCCAGATGAAATGCCACATAGCCAATGATGTGGCATTTTATCAGGGTCTACACTTTATGATAAGACAAAAAAGATCTTCAGAGAAATACAATTTTATTGCTGTTTTATCAGAAGCCAAAGCATCTGGACCTTCAAGTGGTGATCTTTCAGGCGAACCCAACATCTATTCATCTTGATCCACATCTGAAATAAGGGTGAGGTTAGTACCATAAAACTAGTTTAAGCCCTCCAGTAAAATATGTTTTACTGACCTTTCCATGGCGGTGCTTCTTTTGTGGATCATTTTTATTATTTATTTTTCTTGTTTGACATGCTTTCTTGTCTGTTCATTGCAGCCTTGTATTCACCTGTTGTGAAAGGGATAACCTTTGGCTCTCTTGTATGTGATACTTCCTTGTGTTTTTGTCAAGCGGCCACTCAAATTAAACACCAAAAATGGTTTTCAATACCGATTATCGCTTAACGTAGGTCAAAAGTATCGCAAAATGGAGCATTCTGCAATACTTTCGACCTTCATTAAGCTACCATTTTCCACTAAGACCTTTGTTTTGTCTATTTTTAAGTGGCAGTTTAAGACAGATTTTACTGTTTACCTACCAAACTTTTCTTCAATTTGTATTCTTATTTTTTCAGGTTGTCCAGTGGGATACAAGTGTACAATAAACCAGCCATGTCACGCCCTGAGACCTTGCAAACATGGCGAATACTACGAATGTGCTTCAGCGTGCCATGCGTACGCAGTTTGTGTCAGCGGAAGGCTATATCTTACTTACTGTACAAGGGGTCAAACATACGACCCCAAATCAAAAACATGTGTGCCTGGTTATTGTAATATGAGAGCAACGGGGACAAGGAATCTACTCTCACAGCGATTATCAAGGCGGAGAAAACCTAAGTGGAACGTTCGAGGATGAGCTGGACAGTCAACGCAGTAGTAGTGGTAAAGTTTTTAAAAGATCAAAACACAAGCGGATATGACAATGGAGTGGTGTAATCATATAGAATACCACACATAGACACAAACCGGAAGAGACATACGACAACTGTTCTAAAATTTCAAATATTTTTCCCTTTCTGTTCTCAAATAAGTTATTGGCTATCTAGGCTAGAATTCACAAAATGCTTGTCAGAATAACAAACATGGAAGAACCAGATCAGACTGCAGTCAGTCTGATATGAGTCTACAGCGTTTGTTCAGGCTGTTTTGGCGGACAACTAGTGTTCGAAATTTTAGAACATTTACTGTAAGAAATGGTTAGAGTAACGAGCCATATGAATGAAGACTTAGGGCCAGCTCCCTCTTCCAGGGTGAGTGAGGTAGCTGCACAAATAACATAAGTTCAGACAAACCGATATTTTGAGAGCACATGCTCCCCTAAGTATTTGTTAATCGCCTGTGTGATTAGTTCCAAAATCTCATGAGCTTACTCAAAACATGAGCTTACTCAAAACATAATTATTCCTTATTTTCATAGTCTTGTACACTGTCGTCTAGTCCGAGTTTTCTCTGACGTTTTAGTGGCTTTTCTTTATTTTGATATTTGCCACTACCGATGTTAGTGGCAAATATCAAATTTGGAAAAGCCACATAAACATCAGAGAAGGCTCGGATTAACTGTCGTCTTGCTCAGTTGCTAGTTAACCTTGTGTATTTTGTGTAAGATATAAAATTTATTTATTTCATGTTTTATTTCAAAATGTTTGTATGTGTATGTGCAAACAGTCAAGTATGTGTTATATGCATCATAAAGTGCCATTTTTGTTCAGTTATAACATGGTTGTCCATATGCATGGGAGATAATCCACTCGTTAAAGCTCGCGGAATATCTCCATGCACTGGCGGACAAACCATAGTATGACTATTTCTCATAAATAAAAGTCATATTTAATTGAGCCGTGACATGTTATTTCCAACAATGTGGTATTTTGACAAGTGTAGACTCAGACAAGCCTGTGGAGCCCCCTTTTAAGCTTAGAAACTCCAAATGATGTTCTATCGGTAGCTTTAATATTCAAGCGACAAGCAAAGGCTCTGATCAGACTGCGCGTATGCACAGGCTGGTCTGAGCCTTTGCTGGTCGCATTACCACATTGTCATGGCTCAATTTGATTAAACATGACTTTTATTTCATCATGCGAATTGGAAAAAGTGTATATTTCACCAGTATATACATGATTTCACTCACTAGGTGAAGTAAAGGCAAATTCATAGTAAAACTTATGAAGTTTCTTTTAGTATATACTAAGGTTGAATATTGAAAGTCTTTAATGCTTTGCCCAAATGGAAACAAACAAGTAAGTGAACATCTCTTTGAATATAATACTATCATTTGATAAAATTATTATACGCAATGTTTCACTCTGGAATCTACTTGGGCAAATTAATTCATGAAATATACTTTACTGACACCAATATTATGAAAATTTCATGTTAGCTCTATTATTATCATATTTGCAATATAGTCAGGGCCCTTAGGGACAAAAATAGGTCCCGTGCGAATTGTGTGCCGATTTAGGGTGACCTATATCAAAACCTTCAGTGGAGTCTTACCTTTGATTTAAAGGTGGTCACACATCTCAAATCCGCTGATAAAATGTGGTTGCAGCATGTCTGTATGCGAAACATCTCGGTGTAAGTACAAAGTAAACCAGTTATATTGTACTGATTTGTGTTGCCGTGGAGCAGAAGAGGACTAATGTAAACTATTGCCAGTGGCCAATATGCTTATGACTTTTGAACAACTATTTTCATGTGGATTCAGATAATTCTTTAGCGGTATCAACAAGAATGCCTTTTGTCCGATTTTGACCTTTGAAGACGATTCTACCTATAAGCATTCGAAAGATAAATCAGATTGTAAGTTTTCTATTGGCCGTGCTATCGAAGTACAATGGGTAACTTGTAGAGGGTTTATCCTTATTTCCATATCATGAATTTACTACTAAGTAGACTCTTCTAACGTTTGATCTTTCAGGGGTCAAAATCGGACTAGATAGTGTATGCAAATGATTATTACTATTATCTTTTTTTGAGTGTAGGATAAGCAGCTACAGATAAGCCAAAAGCTTTTGAGCGTGACTCTATTTACAATATTGATATGTTGTACTAGAAAAAAGGTGTTCGGGCATTAATTTACATTTACTATAAAAGCTTTGATATACACATATGTTCTACCCGGACTGGCTCATTTTACGTATTCTGCATCAATCGTTTGAAATAGAAAGACCCAAAGGTCATTGATCATAGGTCATGGTACATCTATATATATATACAAGCATAAGGGATTATATTTACACCGTTCATTATCGTGTTTTTCATTCACTCCACTGTCGTTTTTTTCGTAAATCGTGACGGCATTTACGTCCCACTCTCGAACTGACTTCACACTATCTGAATATATTGTGCATGTTACGAATTAAAAGAGTTTGTATTCAGTCATGATAAGGCTGCCAGCCAGTTTATTAAAGGAATATTTCCATGCGTTGGAAATGGACAAAACGCATATATATGTGGTATTTACATATTAGAGTCATTTCAATGACGTCATCTTTTTGTTCTGATGCGAAAACAATATGGGAGACATGTTAATTTTAATTATTAACCTCCTAAGTTTAAATTTGGTGCATTTCGACTGAAATTGGCAAACAAAATGCAAGAAAGTCCTGATCGCCATAGACTACAATGGACATACCGTTTAAATTGCACTGATACAATATACGTTATTTTGATGACGTCATAATGACGTCCAGACGTGAAACCCAGATGGGTGACCAGGTGATTTTCATTAGTTATCCCCTAAAGTTTGATTTGGTATAGGTCACCATAAATCGGCATCAAATTCGCACGGGAGTCCCGATCGCCCCTGACTAATATTTCTTTTTTCTGCCCAGCCCATTTGATATTGGTACTTATCGCACATTTTAAAAGTGTGTGTAAAGGTATGTAAGTTGGCTAAATGTCTGAATTTTGTCTCCAACAATGCCCATTTCTAGATCTACATGTACATTTGTCATGTCTGTACGCTCTGGCGAAAATGTGTACTTTTGAGCATTCATTGCTCGTCCGTGCGATAGGTAAGTTTCGTGTGTTGGCTTTCTGCATGTTATTGAAAGCTATTGAAACAGCTTGTATTATATGTACATGTATGTGTAAGGGAGTTGCTTGACTGCTTCCATTAACAATCGTTTGGTCGATGGTGGCAGTTGCAATCACCTTCGTATGTGATGCATAAAATTGCCACTACTTTATGCCATGCGGAACTGATCGCCCTAATTCTGAATTAGAATTTTCTGAGAAATTCAAAATGTAGTTGATGCATTAGTTTTATTGGTCCGATTCGCTATTTTTAAATGGATATTTGCGGGATGTGGTGGTTAATAAACGACTACAACACCAGATGCGACTTTTAACATTTTCTGGTATTTTCAGAAATTTTAAAATATAGGACCATTTTAGCCCATCAAGTGGCGTTGGGTGATCAGGGTATGGCATTTTCTTTTATCTTTTAACTGAGTGTTCCTGTTGTTGAAATACTCTTAATTTAGAATGACTACAAAATAACTCATATTGCTTATTATTGTCCCTGGAATTTAAGAGAGGCATTGTGATTTGAGACATCATTAGACTTGGTACTTATCACATTGTCAAGCAGCGAAGGCCCAGACGATCTGCGCAAATGCGCAGATCGCCTGGGCCTTAATTGCTCGCATACACAAAGTACCGATATTGATGAAGGCTTTGGAAAAAATTAGACCTCTAGCATTGCTGGACACGCCAGCATGGGCATTTAAAGGGGGCATTTGCGCAAATGCGATAGTACCAAAATCTCACATGCAAGTGCATTTCACATTTCGAAAAAAGTAAACAAAAACTATTTCCCGTTTCTATATGTGAATACATGTCATTAAAATACGTCAATTGGTGTTACCCAAACCATATCCACAACCGGCTAACGTCATCCGTCGCCGCCAATAAAGAACGCCTATTATTATATCCGTCCACCGTTATCAATCAATGTCGCAATTATTATGAATTTATATATTCTAATGTGTACGTAGTATACTTTTGTGATCATAAGCGTATTTTTTGTGGTTTTTACTTTTGGTTAGTGTGTGTTTTCAGTTTCCGTCAGTACTACGTTCATAACCGACGTTTATACTGTTTTTTTAATCAACGGACGTAATATTACGCTACACAGATCCATCACCTTAATAACACACCTATATTTCATACGCTTGTTTTGGAGGTTTTATGTCTCTTTCAACAACATCTCAGTAAACTCTTTGCATATTTCAGGTTTTTGTTGTCGTCTGCTGAATTTTTACCAAAAAAAAAAAAATTAAAATAAAAATCTTTCTGGAATACTATCAGAGTGTCCACGGTTTGGATCTAGATCAGGACCGACGTTCTGTCGGTCCTGATCTGGGTCCAAACTGTTTGCAAAGATTATAAGCAGATGACTAAAGGAAGGAGTTAAGTAGTTACCTGAGACGGACCTTTTCTTGAGTAGGATAAAATCACAGTTGTCCATAGTAAATATAGATGTCAACATTATTGCAAGTCATCAATTTCTAATAGGTCACTATAAACCAATGACCGATGTATGGACTTAGTTCATAGTCTAAGGTTCTTGGGACTATGAAACCCTTTCAGAGTTTAGACCTGGAATTCTCTGATAATCTATACTGACGGGCTTAGAAAACGCTACACTAGGATAGCAGCTTAAATGTATGTCTCAAAAAAGAATTCAAAACAATCAAATTTGATAGTTTATTAAAGAGAGGGCATTTATGAGTAACACATGAAAAATTTGTCCTCTTCAATTTCATATAAAGCATTTAAAATGTAAATTCTTTGAGATAGTAGTCAACTCTTTCAATTGACAAAATTATAAAAGTAAAAAATCCCCTAGCTATTTCTTTAAATCAAGTACACCAGAAGCATCAAATGTGTGCCATGAACTTTGCAAGTCATCGAGAATTGGCTTTCATTTTGATTGGCAGGTCTGTGATACAACAGATCTGCTTTTTTGATGTTCAGCTGTGTGTACCCGTTCATTCGATGACTTAAAACTCTGCTACTTAAGAAATGTTTCAGTGACGAAAATTTTACTAAACAATAGCGTCGTCGAGTTTAGTTGTACAATTAAAACTTAAGTGTTGACTGAAGAAGCCACTTTATGATGATATCATCGAAGCAAAGAAAATTTGCATTCAACTGTCTTTTGCAAGATATAGCAGGAAGTTAGTGTAGCGTTTTTAAAGCCCGTCAGTATATTCCGTCAGTATATTTTCTGGTGTCATAACTTCCTTCCACATTGTTGCCATAGTTAGCATAAATTTAGAGCATAAAATTGCAAATATTATCTTTTCAATCAGTCTGAATATATACTTTGTATAATCTACAGATTGGTTGAGAAATAAGATAATTATCAAGTTTATTAATTACTCCTTCTGTATTGCATTTGCCAGTCATTGAATAAGCTGAAGGCTTGCTAGCGTGACAAAAGAAAATAATCTTGATGTTTGACGCCAAAGAAAAAAAAACGCGAAATTAAAGTATGTTTGTGTCATATGATAAATTGAAGCTAACATTCGAGTTCCTTTATCATTGAATTTATTAAACTCGTTGCAAAAAAGCGATAAAATACTCAGCAAGCCTCGCATTTTATCTCTTCTGCAACACGATTTATTAATTCATTAAAACTAGAACTCTAATTTAAAATCCTCTGTGTTTGTCATTTTGGTATACACTGTTTTTTTGTGTTTTCAGTTTAAAGCGATTTTAAAGCTGTTAATATACTGGGTAATTTAATCAGTATGTACTTTTCTAGTTAAAACACAATTAAACATGTAAATGTAGTTCATTTTTGTTTTCATACAGTTTACAAAATATTTTGTTGTATTAGATTATGTATTTATTTCTTATATTTAGTGCAATAATGTGTCTGAAAAGAAATAAACTGTGTATGAAAAAATAGTTGTCTAGTTAATCTCTTAATATCCTTAATGACAGGACTCTAAATATAGAGAATACTAGGTGAGTGTCTTTTGATATCAAGTTTACCAGGCAAGGCTTTGAGAACACTTGTTGACATCGCGAGGCTTGCCGAGCGATTCAACATGCGTTCTCAAAGCCGAGCCGCAAGCCTCGCGATGTCAACAAGCGTTCTCAAAGCCTTGCCTAGTAAACTTGATATCAAAAGATGCGAACCTGGTATTCTATTTATCAGTTTACCCTTTGTTAAACACTCTTCAAACTAGCGATTATGACGTAATTTATTATTTCTGTGTTGATTCGGCGTCATTGGCGACGTCATTCAAAAAGTGCAACGTCATCATGACCTGATAAAGGTAACATGCTGTGAGATAGGAAACGTTTATTAGGTTATGTTGAACCAATTCAGTTAATATTAGGGGAGACTGATAAATAGAGAATACTAGGTGAGTGTCTTTTGATATCAAGTTTACCAGGCAAGGCATTGAGAACGCTTGTTGACATCGTGAAGCTTGCCGAGCGATTCAGCAAGCGTTCTCAAAGCCGAGTCTGGTAAACTTGATGTCAAAAGACGCGAACCTGGTATTCTATTTATCAGTTTACCCATTGGTTCACTCTTAAAACTAGCGATTATGACGTAATTTTCGATTTTTGTGTTGAATCAGCGTCATTAGTGCGACGTCATTTAAAAAGTGCAACGTCATCATGACCTCACATGCCGTGAGATAGACAACGTTTATCAGACAACGTGCAACAATGCAGTTAGTATGAGCGGTAGCTGATAAAAACAATTACAGAACCCTTGCCTTAGAAAGAACAACAGCGGTGTAGTTGTAGTACGGGGTTGTAGTGGCCATAAATATGGGATAGCCCATCAATTATGACACGATAGTCTTTGAATGCATGCACGGCTTTCTCGTGGGGAAAGAGGCCTAATATTTGGTCTGAGCGTTAATCTACTCCCGTACTAACCTTATTGTAATGATCAAAGGCTCTGAGGAGCTTGATGAACAGCATCGTTTAGCGGTCAAAACGAGAACAGGTGCTAGAAATATGAAGCTAAAGTGTATATTTATGTGCTTATTTTTCTGTGTTGCATAGCTCCTTTCAAATTCAAGGTGTATATTTGTATTCATGCTGTTTTCAATGTTTTCAAGCTCCTTTGAAGTTCAAGGCATACACGTGTATGTTTACTTCTTCTGCCTTGTATGGCTTCTTTGAAATTCAAGGTATATATTTGTGTGCTTACTTCGCTGTGCTACCTAGTTTCTTTGAAATCCAAGGTGTATATTTGTGTGCTTACTTCGCTGTGCCGCATAGCTTCTTTGAAATCCAAGGTGTATATTTGTGTGCTTACTTCGCTGTGCTGCATAGCTTCTTTGAAATCCAAGGTGTATATTTGTGTGCTTACTTCGCTGTGCTGCATAGCTTCTTTGAAATCCAAGGTGTATATTTGTGTGCTTACTTCGCTGTGCTGCATAGCTTCTTTGAAATCCAAGGTGTATATTTGTGTGCTTACTTCGCTGTGCTGCATAGCTTCTTTGAAATCCAAGGTGTATATTTGTGTGCTTACTTCGCTGTGCTGCATAGCTTCTTTGATGTCCAAGGTGTACATTTGTGTTCTTATTTCTCTGAGTTGTATTGCTTTTTTGAAATTCAATGTAAGTAAGGGTGCAAAGATCAGGAATCGATACAATCAAGTACCACACCTGACCCAGGATACCAATGGGAAAGTGACAAACTCATAGTTGTACAGCACAAACGAGAGCCAAAAGGTCGGCCCTTTCCCAGCAGGTTATCACAAAGCACAAATAAACAGACGCGCACAAAGGCATAACAAACACAAGACAGAAACAAACATAAAAGATCCACATATATCAAGACATATGTTTGTATACATATTTTATTATGTGCTGTATAACCCTTTGAAATTCTAGCTATCATTTGACGCCTCATCAAGTCATGAAAAATATTCTGGTGTAAATTGAACTTTCGTGACTGGACTTTTTGCTAACTGATTTAGTGTCATTTTCATTCTAGAATATCATAAAAATGGATAAACTATCAGGAATTAACCTGTCTGAGATGGATGACGCTGCTATCCTTCTGAAAACCCCTGTCTTGAAAGGTTAGAAATGCACCAGCATATACGAGTGAGATAATGTTAAATGGGCCACGTCACAACTGATAAAAGGGAGCGCAGCGGCTCAGTGGTGGAGGGCTTGACTCGAGACCGAGGGGCCGCGGGTTAAAGCCTCACCGGCGTCACTGCGTTGTGGTCCTTGAGCAAGACACATTTCTCCTAGCTCAGTACTAATTTAACCCAGGAAGACACGTCCCTGATTAACTGAAAGAATCTAATCAAACAAAAAAAAACCGACTGATAAAAACGTCTTCGGGGTTTGCGACCAGGCCTCGAGGTTATAAAGCGCAATGATTGGTTGCTTGCGGACACGTGTCCGCAAGTAGCCAATCGTTACACTTTATTTTGAATTTGAGACTGTACTCAAGTTTTATAACCTCGAGGCCTGGTCATGCACAAAATGAATCCTGCTCAGCTGCAGGGGCTACCTTAATAGTAAAATTTTGTATGTGGTTTATCTACTGCTCTAGCCATAGAACGAATAACAAAGGCGCTGGTCAGACTACGCGGATCCGCTGGTCAATGCCTTTGTTGTTCGCATGCAAAAACATCGTGTTTTCTCTCGAATCGGCCCAAATTGCAAATGCTTAAATGCTGGGTATATTTGCATTCATCTGCTGATTCTTTTACAAAATAAACTGTAACAAAAAAGTCATTCAGAAACACCATCAGGGTGTAAAATAGATTTGATCCAGAAAAGGCTCGACAAAACACTGGGCTTGGCCTGGACCAACTAATTGCAAAGGATATCGAAAGTGAGTTATTCGTACATGCTTAAATATCTAATGAAACGCGGTGCCATGCGTTTGGTCTGAACCGTACTACTTTGTAAAAATTGCGAGCAGGGAAGGGCCTGGCGGCTGACCCGAGCCTCCGTTGATTGCACTAACTACCATAATCTCTTTTGCAGGCACAATTATTATAACACCTTAGTGTCAAGTGGTCGCTTCTGTCAGTGGCAGCTTGGCAGCTGCATCGGATACACTGCTTTGTGCCATTGAGCAAGGCACTTTAATCTCTGCTTAGTATTAGTTCAACCCTGGAAAAGTCAGGGCATCATTGGAAAATTGTTAGCTAGGACTGACGTAAAGTATCAACACCTCCACCCACCCCAAAGAAAAAACAACGAAAAAAAAAAAACATCATTTTTTCTCCGGGATTTTGTTAAATAAAAAAAGATAAGTGGTGATCAAACACCGTGTAGACGTGTGTTTAAAATCACCATATTGTTGTGTGAATATGTGTGTGCTCGGAGGGGGGTCAACCAATTATGAATTGTCTGAGAGAGATTGCTGAGTTATACTTATAAATGTATACTTATAAAAACACAACTGCTTGTCCAAAGCACTAAAAACAGGCCCCGCGGTTGTTAAACTTTTTCACGCTCAACTAACCCGAGCATGAAAAAAACACCACATAAAAACTAAAATGCTGAAAAATACCGATTGTTCTAGCTTTTGAGCTCTCAGATGCTGTATTTATTCTGCTTATAATTGTTGAAATGCCAACAATTGTTGGTATTTTAACATTTTGAGCAGGGTTACATTCCATGCTTAGTAAAGTTAAGTTTGAAAAAAGTTCTATAACCTCGGGGTCAAATTTACGACTTTAAACATCACATATCTAGTATCAAGCGACGTTCTCGTTTTACAAGTAGATACTGGGTATTATTTCACTTGTTTATGAGGGAAGAAATATCATACATGTTAACCCTCTGCAGATTGAATACTTTGGCAAACAGTGAAAACACTGATGAAATGCCACATAAAGCGGCATTTCATCAGGGTCTACACTGTTGCTTGGACAAAATCGATCTTCAAAGAAAAAACAAACAATATATTCTTGAAATTATAACCCGAGGCACCTCAATATATACAATTCACTATCATGACTTTATTGTTCTATGTAGTTTGGGAAATTTCATTGGTCTGAAAAGCGATTATAATCAGATTTAAGAAGCAATATTCATTACCGAATAGTACATCGTTTGTCAAGTCATGAAAGGGAGGGGTGGGGATGGGGTGGCTTGTATAAGCATATATCACTGGTAATAAAGAAATGAAATCGATTTTTGGAAAGTTCAGACAAGAAGATTTTTTATGATTTCGCTAAATAAGCCTTTGTAAATCATATGACCCACTGGGGCAGGGCCATTTTGGCCCAGGAGCATAATTGGAACAAACTTGGTAGAGGTCTACTAAATGATGCTACATACTAAATATAAAGCCTTGTGGTTTCAGACAAGAAGATTTTTTTCATGTTTTCCTATATAAGCTCATGTAAATCATGTGACCCTGGGGCGGGGCCATTTTTTGCACCAGGGGCATAATTTGAACAAACTTGGTAAAAGTCTAATAGCTGATAATACATACCAAATGTCAAGGCTCTATGCCTTGTGGTTTCAGACAAGAAGATTTTTCACGTTATCCCTATATAAGCCTATGTAAAGCTTTTGACCCCCAGGGTGGTGTCTTTTTTTGCCCCATGGATATAATTTGAACAAACTTGGTAAAAGTCCAATAGCTGATAATACATACCAAATATCAAGACTCCAGGCCTTCTGGTTTCAGACAAAAAGTTTTCATCTCAAAAATCTATTTATATCCTTGTGATCTAGATATGCAACGGACTGGAACCATTTGAACAATTATCAAAGAGATTAGTATAAGGATCATTCTTGTCAAGTTTGGTTAAAATCCAGCCAGTAGTTTAGGAGGAGATATCATTTGAAGCAATTGTTGACGAACGACGACGCACGACGCACGCCTCACGACGGACATCCAATGCACACAATAGCTTACCATGAGCCATTGGCTCATGGTGAGCTACAACTCAAAAACATCTTTCAGGAACAGGTTCAGTGTGCCAAACGGTTTGGATCCAGATCAGGACCGACGTTCTGTCGGTCCTGATCTGGGTCCAAATCTGTTTGCAAAGGTTTTCAGCAGACAGTAAAATAAAGTAAGGTAGAAACTACTTAGTATAAGTTTGCATCACTTTCACATTTTAAAAAAAAACGACACATGTTAAGGTTTATCAAATTTTGTGTAGTATACCAGTAAAGTGCAATGTACTTATTGAGGCAATAAAATATGATTGGTCAACTGATGTGTGACCATGAATTATAATGATGTACTCTTAATAATTTGATAAACATCCCGAGAGGGGTCTAACCTTTGATATTTTAACGAGTATTGACCATTATAGTAAATCCGAGTGTGGCGTTGCAATTGGGAGGAAGAAGTGTTGCACTTTTCATAAACTGGCACGTACCGATCCCAGGGTGGGGGGGGATACTCTTAATTTTTCTTCAAACGTAGGCTCGGGCCCAGCATCGACCATTCACCCCCAAAAAATCAGAAATTTCAAGCACTCCCAAAAATATTTGAAATTTTAGAAACGTTAAAAAATACCCCCCATTCTGTACATTGACCTCAAGAAAAGACTCTATATTGCATAGAATGACCCCTAAATTTAATTAATTTTTTTGATGACTCCAAAAAAAATATCCACAAAATCTTCATACCCCAAAAAATATTCATTTTTCTGAAAGCCCCAAAAAGTTGAAATTTAAAATTTTGAACCAAAATAATAAGCCGAGCCTACGTATGTATGAAAATATCAGAGTACCCCCGCTGGGGTACCGACTCAGTGAATCTGGAGTCTGCTGTTTTAAAATATTAGTTTCACTGATCCATCGTTTTCATTTTTTATTGTTGTTTTGTTCTATTTTGTCATACCCATTCCGTTGCTCATTCTGCAGCTGCACAGTAGTAAAATCTAGTCTGTCCTTTCAATGTAGTCTTTGTTACGTAATAGTTATACCATGGGTTGTCCGCCTGCACGTGGAGATAATCCACGAGCTTTAGCGAGTGGATTATCTTAAGTACAGGTGGACAGACATGGTATAGCTAATTCATTCCACCTACATCAGTATAGACCTTGCACATCAGGAAATATTACGTGCTAAAGTTGGTAAGGGTGGTATAAAGTTTAGAAGCTTAGAATGCTATTAATTCGTCGACCATGCCTTCTCCCAAGGCCGGGCTTGGCGCTTAACCCACGTTATGTTCTTTTAACTTAAACATTGCACTGGCGGACACAATATTTGTTTGCAGTTTAGGGAAATGCCTGCTTCCGCAATAATAATCAATGGTGAGTCAAATCGCTTTTGCATTTCTCCCAATGCAGCACACAGTGCTATAGCCATGTTGAGTAGCATTTTATATTCATCATGCAAGAGGTGGACATTCGTTTGTTTATAAACACCTGGGCCCGGAATTACAATGCCTCCTTAGAGTTAAGGAAGACTTAAGTTTTCAGGATGCGAAAAACTAATGTTTAAAACTGATTAAAATAAAAATAGTTTTAATTTTTCTGAAGATCACAATGATATCTTTGACCACAAATACCAAATCAATCCAGGCAATTTTATGTAGCATTTAATATAGCTTGTTGAAATATCAATTTTTAACGTAAGTCTTGCTTAACTTTAAGGAGGCATTGTAATTCCGGGCCCTGGGCTCAAAAAGTCAAAACAAAAACAACTGATAAAAATTTCTAACCTTAAAAAAAACACATTTCTCTACGGCTCTGCTCTACTAAACAAAATGGCTATCATGGCTAAAGTGTGGGAAGTTTGTCTGTCTGTCTTACTGACTGACTGACTAAAATTAGCCACCATTAGCCACGGATGCGCGGGCTGATCTGCGTCTTTGTAGTTCGCAAACCCCGAAAACAGGTTTTCTCGCGTCGAGACCCCATCATATGAGGCCCAATTATATATAAACACTTATTTAGAGGACATTCCCTCTCCCTTCTATCTCTCGCTTTCTCTCTCTCTATCTCTCTCAACTTTACCGCATGTATCGTCTCTTTACCTGCAATGAGGGCATTTTGCCATCAGGGTTTCCGCAAAGCGAGACTCAAACCAGCCTCCTCAGCTACAGAGACTAGCTAGAAAATCTAATAAGATAATTTCCAAAAGACGAATTACAAACGCGCTGATCAGACTGCGCGATTGCGCAGGCTGATCAGCGCCTTTGTAGTTCAAAAGCCCCGAAGACAGGTTTTCTCGCGTCGAGGCCTATATTATCAATATATATAACACTTATTTAGAGGATATTCTCTCTCTCTCTCTCTCTCTCTCTCTCTCTCTCTCTCTCTCTCTCTGTCCGTCTCACTCTGTCTTTCTATGTCTGTCTGTCTGTCTGTCTCTCTCTCTCTTTCTCTCTCTCTCTCTGTTTCTCTCTCTCTCTGTCTGTTTTTTTCTCTCTCTCTCTCTCTGTTTATCTCTCTCTCTCCGAGGCTCATATACCACACTGTCAGTTTCACTGTAGCATCTCTTTACCTACTTGCCCTGAGGGCCTTCTTGTCATTAGGGTTTCCGACAAAGCGAGACTCAAACCAGTATCCTCAGCTACAGAGACTGGCTAGAAAAATGAAATTTCGCTCGTACAATGTAGCAAGTTCGGATATGATACTTTCCAAAAAGCGAATAACAAAGGTGCTAATCAGACTGCGTGGATGCGCAGGCTGACCTGCGCCTGTGTAGCTCGCAAACCCAAAGACAGGTTTTCTCGAGTCGAGGCCCAATTATATGAGGCCTAAATATATATAAACACTTATTAAGAGGATATTCCCTCTCCCTTCTTCCGCTCTCTCTCTCTCTCTCTCTCTCTCTCTCTCTCTCTCAAATTTACCACACTGTCAGTTTCAACGTACCGTCTCTTTACATACTTGCCCAGAGGGCCTAATTGTCATCGTTCAAAGTTGTCACTGTAAATAAGACGAATGAATTTTATCATGATTACTGCTTTAAAGTAATAATAATTGTCATTAGGAGTAGTTATTAAAATTCATTTGCCAAAGAATATTAAATTGGAAAGTTTAGTTCACAGTAACGAAGGTAAGGGTTTTATCATGCATGTACGTAATGAAACAAAAGTGACATAATACCTAAATTGCATGTCATCTAAAGTATACAAATCTGACCATACTAACAGATGGACTGTATAAAGATGCCCAGATAATGTTTGTGTTAAATACGTAACTAAGCATGCATGTACAGCCATACAGTGGGAATAGATGTCTCAATTTGGCATGCGCCCTCATCTGCATTCATTGTATGTGTTCGCGAGCAGCGATGGCTCAGAAGAGGCTGCGCGATAGCGCAGAGTCTTCTGAGCCTTCGCTGCTCGTCCTTGCCATACATACCTAAGTCTTATTGGCTCGCTTATATGAACAGAAAAGGCGTATTTTCGAATGGTTAGGAGTTTTTGGACATTCCCTTTAGCCAAACGGGTCAAGATTCAGGTGTTTTAGAAAACATCTCTTTGGCAGCCAACTAAAGCCAGACCCAACTAAATGATGGAACACTTTTGCTCCTAACTGGTTTCGCGTGCGCTTTTATTTCGCTCACTCTCTTTCCATCCCCCTCTCTCACTCTCTCTCTCTCTCTCTCTCTCTCTCTCTCTGTCTGTCTGTCTGTCTGTCTGCCTGTCTGTCTCTGTTGACGGAACTGTTTGAAGTTTGTAGAGCATTTCGTTAGTTTCAAAAGTTTACGCACACACATACACACACGCGCGCACACGCACGCACGAACGAACGAACGCACACAGAGAGGGCTCGATCTCCGTAAAATCTACTAGTGTATCCTCTCCGGCCCAGAGTCGTGAATACAGAGCCGCTCTGTTGTACCGAATACGGCTACCTTCAAATTGAGCTACTCGGTAAACCATAGTCGTACGAATACAGCTACTTGGTTTGAGTACAAGCTATAATTGATTGCTATGGGAAATACTGTAACTAAGGCAACATCGTCCCATAGAATAGCTGCTTTGAGGTTACGTTAGAGCTAGGGTCGGTAATCCAGGAATACCCAGCAAGGATTGCTATATTCGGTGGAAACATGACATGCTTCAAATATAGCTACTGGTCGATAGGGTAGCTATATTCGTACAAATACAGTACGGAGTAGCTCTATTCGAAGGTAACCGTGTTTGGTACCACAGCGCTCTCTTGCTGTTGCTATTAAGCTTTAAATCTGAAGGTAGACTAGAATGGCCAGTATTATTATATAATTCGAGCCACTTTTGGCCCACCTTGAACGTGTAAATTCCACTAAATTTCTGCTAAACCATCCACGTTTTGTCTCATACGTGGTTCATTCGTGTGTAATTTATTCGTATGGATTCTTCACATGCATAGGTAAATGCTTACAGTGAAAGATCAGGTTCGAAAACTCACGTGTGTTGTAGCTTCGCATCTTCATCCTTGTCATGCGAAATATTTTATGTACTACACCTATCACCAACTTTTATCCTGTTAACCTGCAGAGGATGTTTTTCAATCAGAGATGTAAACAGAGTAGATCCTGATCAGATGGATTCTTCTTTATTGGTTTATACATGTATTGCACTAAGCTATGTCACGGATATGAATGGGTTGTCAAATGATGCATTTGCATCATTAATCACATTCAAGTTCACGTACTATGACAATTACAAATTTAAACTTTTCGATGCCATCTTACATGTGTATAGTGGTTTTGCTTTTTCAAGTTGGGCTGTCATCACACTAAAGTAAATAGTGCCGACCACGAGGTTAAAAAGGTTTGATCGTCCTCAACTCAACTGAGCAGTGAGCACGAAGTTTCAACAGCCTATAAAACATAAAAAAATGAAAAAATAAGATATTCTTCTGCTTTGAACAGTCGGATGTTGTATTTATATTATCATCCTTATAAATGTTAAAATGCGCACAATTCTTGGCATTTTAACATTAAAAGCATGACAATTTTCTTTCCCAGTTGAATTGAAAAGCATGACAATTTTCTTTCCAAATTAAATTTAGCATGAAAAGTTTAATAATCGTGAGCCTTGATCTCGTTCAAAAATAAATTTACTGATGACTGTCTTCCCTGTGAAGTAGCCGTTAAAATTCAGATTCACCTCGAGTGAGCTTAACTAATATTTACCAAAGCTTATTATACCGAACGCATATTTCAAGGGGAGAAATTTGTCTTATTTGCATTCAAATATTTCATCTATGACATATTTATAATGAATGGTCTTAATTACTCGTAAAAGTAGTTATTAACCCTTAAAGCGCCAAGAAAAAAATGCATCTGAAAATGTCGTCTGCTGAAGTCGTCTGATGCAAATAATTGCCTAGCATTACTGACAAATTGAGTATACGAGCAAACAGCGTGGACCCAGAACAGACTGCTCCTATAGCATAGGAACAGTCTGTTCTGGGTCCACACTGTTTGCCATAGAGGCTTCTTAAACAATTCAGCAGAAGAGAAAAGCAGACAACCTTTGTTGCGATTGGCGCTTAAGAGTTAATTTGGATATTGCTTTATAGACATCATATTCGATGACACGTGCGTTTCCGTAACTGATCTGCACCCTCGAAGACAACAAAACGACATACATCGAATCTCGTAAATAAGGAGTCCTCTGAATTATTTATTTATTTTTTTATTTCGAATTATCAGTAATTCGAAATACTGGGAGGTAGATATAGAATATATACCCCCCACACACACACATAACACAAACAAACAATGATTATTATTATTAATTTCTTTTCTTACATAAAGTTGTAAGACTTATTGTGGTCATATCCAAGGCAATGTGTTGAGAGCCCTTTTCTTTGATTCATCACAGTTTGTTAATTAATTTGGTTGTTTCCCTGCGATGATACATTGCATAAGTTAAGAAGTCTCCATGCGAGCTAAGCTAAATTGTATGCATCATTTATAACAGCAGTATCTAGGGTTTTAGATTTTGCAAGCGAAGTAAATTTAATTCCCAAGGGGCTTCGGCTGAGCACTCTCAGTTCTAAGGCGGTGGTTCTGCTGTTTATTCATTGGTTGTTGTTGCTCCCATTGTCTGTGGTCCTTCTTTGCAGTTAGTTGTGTCCTTTCTAGTTTTGCAATCATTTCGCTTTGGAAGAGAGAGCTGGTTGCTTAAATGGGTACGTGCATTAAGAGGCTATTTTGGCCCCCCTATGAGGTCAAAAAATAAAAGTTGCTCTTCACAAGTTTCTTCTTATTAGTTTATAAGAACAATAGCCAAAGTGTATGGTTGCTATGGTAACAAAATGGCCGCCTAAATAGGCTGAAAATAGGAGATTTGAGACATGTAACAGAGGAATTAATATAGAGCACAAGCAAATACCAAAAAATATTTTAACAGATGATGAGAATTATCACCGCACACAATATTTTAAAAGGTTTTTTTGGTATTTGCTTGTGCTGATATCTAATTCTTAAAAAATCGGTCTCCAAAAGCCTCAAATTTGGCCTAAAATGGCAATTTCTCTATGTTAAGCCTATTTTGTTGGCCATTTTCGTTACCATAGCAACCGGTAAAAGTAAAATAAATGCCAGAATTTTACACTTGGGCTATTCTTCTAATAAACCAATAAGATGAAATTGGTGAAAAGCAACTTTCAGTTTTTGTCTCTAGAGGGCGCCAAAATAGCCCCTTAATGCACGTACCCCTTTTGTTGTGTTCTGAATAGCTCGTCGCTGCTTTCATTCTGTTACTCGTCCTCACGGTGCCATTGGTTGGTCTGTAGTATGTGATTGCGGTATTTCCTGGCCATACTCACTAACTATTATGTTTACCATATTTGTTTTCAGAAGAAGCTGACACAATGGAGACCAATGATTTAAAGAACAACGGCCCAAAACCATCCGTAGGAAATGATAGAGGTGTCGAATCAACTACAAACTCAAAAGCTAGATTAGATATTGAACCGACCACTACAGAGTTTCGCATGACAAAAGGCCAGATTATAAAGAATATTCTTGTACTTTCCGCGGCATTCTTGTTTCTGTTTACCGCTTTCCAGTCCTTGTCTAACCTACAAAGTAGTCTGAACCGAGAAGAAGGTTTAGGAACTGTTGGGCTTGCAGTAGTATACGGAGCTCTAGTAATCTCTTGTATGTTCTTGCCATCTTTTGTGATAAACCATTTAGGTTGTAAGTGGACGGTGGCCTTTTCTATGCTTTGTTATATTTTATACATGGCGGCAAATTTTTACGCCACGTGGGGGACTATTATACCCGGTGCAATAATACTTGGACTTGGAGCAGCGCCATTATGGTCGGCGAAGTGTACATATCTCACAGAGACCGGAAGTTGGTACGCTAGGATGACCGGAACTACTTCTGATGACATCATAAACAGATTCTTTGGCATCTTCTTCATGATATTCCAGACAAGTATGTGTATTATTGCATTATTGCATCAAAAGCGTTGTGGCATGCTATTAACACCATGATTTAACAGGCACAAGAAGGCAATCCACGTGCTGTCACACTGTAGCTATTTACAGACTGATCTCAGTTGCTTGTCCTGCCAATTTTTTGTCGGCTGAACAAATCTAGCTTAACCATTAATTGATTTAGAATGACTTTGAAAGAAAACAGGAGAGAGAGAGAGAGAGAGAGAGAGAGAGAGAGAGAGAGAGAGAGAGAGAGAGAGAGAGACTTGGAACAACTGTAAGTCTACTACAAATGTAAGCTTTCACAAAAAGCTGGTTCTACGCTTTGCATACGTAAAACTGTTATTCTGAATAATTCGTGTTGTAAGCCAAGGGGAACGTGATCAACCTAAAGTTTGTTCTTAATTCAAAACTATACAAAATTGAGTTTATTAATATGACACTCTGTGTCATATCTTTTCTTGTTGTAGGTCAAATATGGGGCAACCTGATTTCCTCACTTGTTTTCAGTGAGCGAGGAGACAATGCAACAACGGACGTGTCGCTAGAAGCGCTTCAACAATGTGGGGCCAATGACTGTCCATCACACAAAATTGAAAATAACACAAACCTGAAGAAGCCAGAAATAACACAGGTATGATGTATGAGATGTTGGTACGTATGGTACAGTCAGGTGCACAACCACCAAAAATTATGAGCTATTTGTCACACACGTAATTTCAGCTAAAAGACCTATTACATAACGTAACGATTAAGCAATGCAATTCTGTACGCATCGTTTAGAAATTCGTACGCAAGGTCATTTAAGATCAGGAATTATGATACTTTTAATGTGAATAAGTTATATTTTTTAAATTCCAAATTTAAAATTGGCCTGAATTATTTCAGACATAACCTAAATAAGTTATTTTTTGTAACCTTCCTTTGAAATCTTTGATGACAAGGTACAATTCTAACTTCTTCAAGCGATTCTTCAATTCTAACTTAGTGAATGGGAGAAGAGAAGGCTCCGGCGAGACTGCACTTATGCGCCTTCATTGCTCGCTGATGCGATTCCGAAATCTCGTGTACTTACCCATTAATGTCTGATCAGTTATAAAATTGACCACTAAGAACAAACCATCATCTGCAACAATATATATGGACAGGCCAAAATTCATGTATATGATTCAAATAAGACTCCAAAAAGCAAGCGGATATGACCAGAAATGCCACAATCACAGACTGCAGACCATACAACAGTGCCGCGGGGAAGAGAAACAGAACACTAACAGCCTTAAGGCAAAAACAATTAAAGTCAAACAACTAGCTCTCTCTCTCTTCCCCAGCGAGTTATTTGCAAAACTAGAAAAGATACTACATTCTGCATTACAAAACAGGGACTAAAGACCCCTTACCCCCATGCAATTGGAGCAAAAATAAACAAAAATCAACAAAATAGAACTACCACCTTAGAACGGACATCAAACAAACTACACCCTAGATAGCTTATTAAACCCTGCAATTTGCACTCGAATGCTTGTGTGCCATCAGGACACGACCAAATCATGCAAGGAGATGTCCTGTTAAGGCGTGTCTATTCTAAGCATTGTATCTTAATTGACACTTTATCAAGTAAGCTTTTTTCTAAATAATTCCACATCTGTGTTTTACCATCAAAGAATGTAAAATAATTTTTTCTTACAACATCTGATTGGACATGCCTGATCAGTATACCTGCGCACTATTTAAGCGTGCAAATTGCAGTTAATACTTCTGATTGTAAATAGACAAAAGCAAAGGCTTCAATGTTTTTCATATAAAAGTATGTTCCCCGCCTTCATACTAACATAAATTGTGCAAACTCATTATAGACGTATTCCGATTAAAGGCTTTGTTGGGTCATGATGGAAAACACACTGTAAGAAGAAAAAACACTCACAAGTTCCCATTTGTATATTTAGAATCAGAAGTATGAGCTGCATTTTGCACGCTTATATTTGATCAGACAGACCAACTCAAATAATGTAGGGTAAATCTATTTGACATTCTAAAAAAAACAAACTTTTTGTGGCTTTTCCATGGGTAGAAACCAGTACTGGGCTGAGAGGGTTTATGATTTGTGTGTTTATTATATGACGGGAACTCCTGAAGGCTCAACCGAAAGTGGTTTTATGGAGAAGCCGGGAATCGAACCTGCGACCCCTGGTTTACAAGGCATAGCACTTATCCACTACACCACGGGGGCTTGACATTTTTTTTTTGTGGCTTTTCCATGGGTAGGAACCAGTACTGTGCCGGGAGGGTTTATGATTTGTGTGTTTATTATATGACGGGAACTCCCGAAGGCTCAACCGAAAGTGGTTTTATGGAGAAGCTGGGAATCGAACCTGCGACCCCTGGTTTACAAGGCATAGCACTTATCCACTACACCACGGGGGCTTGACATTCTTTGGTGGTAACACACATTTGTGGAATTAATTAAAAATACTTTGTAATCCTTCAACTGATATAGTATCAGAATATAATTTTAAAGTAGTTATGTTAAGTCGAATTTATCTTCCCTTTCCCCCGGTTTGAACATCATTAATTATGTTTTGATAAATCTATATGTTTGTCCACTAATAGTCACGAAAAAGTATTGCAAAATCAGTTTGAAAATGCGTCTTTTTCACCCATTAAGGGAAATTTCACGCCTCAACAAGACAGCTCATTAACCTTCTTTAACAGGATACCTAAGTACTTATATTTTCGACTCAAATTAATTTCGGCGCATGTATCGACCTGTCTGCTATGACGCATCACTACCCTGTACAGGATAATATCCTTACGTTGCGCGCATTACAATGCAATAAAAACTCTGCTACTAAAAAGTACCAAGCAGAAAAAAAAGATTGACCAAAGCAAATATTATAGCCACACCATAGCAATATTATGTATGATATGTGCAAACCAATTAAATCAGCAGATAAATTGTAAGGGCGGATCCATAACATTTCAGAGGGGGGTGGGGGTCCTTACAACGTTTTTCCATCAATGTATTTCGCAGAGGGCCACACGAACCTGCTTGAGAAGCAATTGGACCTAAAGGTCAATTGCTTCTCGAGGGGATAGGTTCCTGTATTTCTAAATAAACCTATAGCCACGTGATTTCTCTGGGGTGTGGCGAGTGGTCCAGACCACATTCCCCCTCTGAATCTGCCCATGAATTGACATGTTAAGTCTATTTTATAGGTCTATACTGTCTGTGGTATTTATATCGGGTGTGCTTTGGTAGCATTTCTGATCATTGCTGTGTTCCTTGACAAACTAGTCCTTGACAAAGATGACAGGGAAAAGAAGAATAAAGGGCTCTCATTTTATCTTCTCTTGGAATCTCTCAAACATATATGGCGGTCTCGATACCAGAAGCTTCTTGTTCCACTCACGATATACAGCGGTATAGAACAAGCTTTCATTGCTGGCGATTTCACCAGGGTGAGTTTGATCGTTAGTTGTTTTTTGATTGATGGGTTTTTCAACCTTATGCGTGCTGGGTTATCTTGCATGCTTCCTTGTAGTCTGATGGTGTTTTACCATCTACTTTATAAATAAATGTCTTTCAGGAATACCATTAGTGTTAAACATACAAAAAACTCGGCGTTTTTAGCTCTTATCTGAGTCCAAATTGTTTGTAAAAAGTATCAGCAGCCACGCCTAGGAGCCAAAGTCTTAGACAGAATCAGACTTGTATAAGATGAAGAAGATTGTTGGCTCTAATAATTTTTCAGCGCAGTTCATTAAAATAATTTCCCATTATAAAAAGATTGGCTATAACATTAATGTATTGCAACAGACTGCATGCTTGGTAGTCAACCCAATCACGGTTGGCAACTTTGCTTTCCTCTTTAATTGCACGCCGGTGGGTCGGACTTCAGACTCTATGATGGTTCCGACTTTAAAACTTATCTATTGATGAGATGGTAGGGGCCTGATGCTTTGGCTGTTTGTCGGGCCCACCGGGGCTTACCTGTTGGATTTCTTTTGCTCCGGTATTCAGTTTAATTTACTGTTGAGTCCTTATCCTTGCTTTATCTCCTTGTTATATCTTAATTTATATTTTTTAGGAGATGATGCATTGATAAGTTAGGGGTCTTTCATGCAAACCAAATATCTATGTGTCTTGATCCACATCTGAATTAAGGGTGAGGTTGGCGCCGTTAAACCGGTTTAAGCCCTCCAGTAAAATATTTTACTGACCGTTCCAAGGCGGTACTTCTTTTGTGGATCTTTTATGTTTTTGTTCTGTCTTGTGTTTGCTGTGTTTTGTGCGCGTCTGTTTATATGTGCTTTGTGGTCACCTGCTGGGAAAGGGCTGACCTCTTGGCTCTCGTTTGTGGTGTCTTCTGTGAGTTTGTCACTTTCCCATTGGTATCCTGGGTCAGGTGTGGTACTTGATTGTATCGATTCCTGATCTTTGCACCATTACTTACTTTGGATGATCCATTGTAACATTCGGGAAAGTCCGGCACAGTTCAAGAGTCTTATAAAGCCCTAGGGTGTACATAAGGCGCATTACACGAAAAAGCTCCATTTTGTTTGCCAGAACTGGCGTTAGGAAAAAATAGCACTTTACCATCTGGGTCCAGTCATACTAAAATCAACTCTTCTGACTACCCCAAACATTATATCAACAGAATAAAATGAAGTTTATGATTTTTCAATAAAATATCGATATGCTATAGCTATGGCGATATTTTATTGAAAAAACATAAACTTCATTTATGGCCGCTTGTTTTGTTGCAATCATACTTGTTATTGTATTGGCATGGTTTCTGTGATATGACGTTAGCGTCACGTTATGTAACGTCAGCGGCAACGCGTGTTTTCAAAGTAGAACCTCGATGTATATCCGTGGTCTGATTCCACAGAATTTCGCGGAACTAGCCGAGGCAGTTCTGATTGCCATTGTAGGTGAGTATGATATGGAAATACCACAATCACACGTTGCAGACCAACCTACTGCTTCGCAAGAGACAGGGCCACAGAAGAAAAATTGTCACAGTATATATGGAAAAGACAATAAAAGTAAGGCAACAAGCTCTCTCTACCCATCAAGATAATTGCTAAAATAGAAATGACACACAGTATTGCACAACAAAACTTGGAACAAACACAAAACCCTCACAATGGGAGCAACAATGAACAATGAATCAACAACCTAATCAATGCCTCAGAACAGAGAGCAGCCTAAACCACTGGGGTAGGGTGTGTGCTAAAATGCATTTTACTGGTACCAATTCTTCGCCCCAGGCTCTGTTGTTGTTAAAACACAAAACTATTTAGCTCGCATGTAGGCTTTCTAACTAATGCAATGTATCATCACAGAGAAACAATAAAATCAAATTAACACACTATCATTAAACAAAAAAATGCCATTGACTCACATTGAGTCTGATGCCTGACTCACCATTATTCAACTTAAGAGGAAACCATAGCTATTTTATAAACTGTGACTGTGTTTACAACCAGATATGCATACTGATTGCATGTTATCTGTTAATTCCAACTTTTTTATAACGTTTGATTATTTTTTTGAAATGATCACTAAGGTTAGACTTTCCAGGAAAATCTTTGTAAATGTATAAACTAAATGTCTGTTATGCTATGATGTGTTGTAGAATTGCCAATCCTTATGTGTATCTCAGTCAAGCAAAAACAATTATGTCGAACTATGGGATGTTGTTTTTTGTTGTGTGCTCTGTTATACAGTTGTAAACCATGGATAAGATGTTGTCTGTTTCAGTCGTTTACCACTTGCGTTATCTGAAGGCTGATGTTGGTTTATGATCTGTTGCATGATTGTCAACTTGTATGTTTCAGTCATTCACCAACTGTTCTATCTGGAATATTGATATTGGTTTTGTTATTATCTGTTACATACCTATAAATTGGTGTTATTCTTTGTTTAGTCATTCGCTAGCTGTTCTCCCTGGACGATTGATATTAGTTTGGTTATGATATGTTACATATTGTAAATCATTGATGTGTCATTCTCTCTTTCAGACATTCACTAGCTGTTCTTTCTGAAATTTTGATTTTAGTTTGCAATCTATTGCATAATATTCAACCATGGGTGTGATGTTCCCTGTTAAGTCGTTCACCAGCTGTTTTATTTGTAATTTTGTTGTTGTTTTTGCTTGTTCTGATATACAAATGCCATATTTTATGTATTATACTGTTACCTCAATTCATCAATTAATTTATCAGTACCAGGAATCATCAGGTTTTGTTCAGTTGTCAGCCTTTAATTTGCTATACCCTGTTTTGCCATTAATTAGCTGAACTATTCGTTCATGGAATAATGCGCTCAATATGATAATTTTATAAAACTGTCACATTTTAAGGGGTTACTTTCCATTTTGGGGATTCATTTACATGAGTATCAGTATATGTCCTATTGGTTTGTTTAGATTTTCTATATAGGTGTTTACATTAAGGACAGAATTCTGGGTTTCAGTCAGCCATCAGCTGTCCTATCTGAAATGTTGATCTTCATTCCATCTGTACATAGTTAAGTACTAACCTAAAGTAAATAGTAATCGAGTATGATCAGGAAATACCACAATCACAATTGTTTTGATCTTTTTTTGAGTATGCTCTATTTCTGTAATTCTTCAGATGTTCTTTCGTATCTGCAATGTGTTGGTGTTGTTATTATCATAAAGCTGTCCACTATTTCTTATTTTATACTCCTGTGTCAGTCATCCATTGGCTGTTCTATTGGTATTTGGTATATTGGTTGGATGGTATAGAAAAATTTGTCCCTCTCTATTACCATTTGTTATCACTCGGCAAGCCTCGTGATGCCAAACAGTGATCCTCGAGACGGATTGTTCTTTCCCACCCTCATACCCCGGCATCCAATTTAGGTTACCTTGCACCTCCCCAGGACAATTTTTCACGGGTGCCAAATTGTTCACTGGGACCCCCTGAATGCGAAACGAAGGTGTCCTCAAAAACTTTTGGTATGGGCTATGTGAAAATGCATGGTTTCTATGACAACCCATAGCGGATTTGAGAATGGGGTATGGCTACAAAAGTACTCATATCTCAGCTGATACTTATTCTAGACTACTAAACTTTATACCAAATTTAAGCTTAGGCATAGGCCTATAATCGCTTTGTTGCATATGCAAATTATATCTAATTTGCATATTCATAAAGATTTATGAAAACATTAAAATGTGATTCACGAATGGGGCTATATGTACAAAATCAATAATATCTCAGCTGCCTTTAGCCATAAACTACTAAAACTTGTACTAAATTAAAGCTAAGACATAGACATATGAGCAAGTGCATGAGATTTCCCACAATGTGGTATGTGCGACTAGCAAAGGCTCAGATCAGCCTGCGCATACGCGCAGTCTGATCAGAGCCTTTGCTAGTCGCTTGAATATTCTAGGAGTCTTAAGCTACTGACTGAACATCATTTGGAATCTCTTAGCTTAAAAGGAGGCTGCACAGGCTGGTCTGAGTCTACACTTGTCAAAATGCCACATTGTTGGAAATCACATGCCACGGCTCATATATATTTACCGATACTCTGTTTCAGTCATTCATCAGCTGTTCTATTGGTATCTGGAATGTTGGTTTTGTCATGATCTGTTATGGAGTTGTTGATGCCTTTTGTTCTTTCACATTTGGGCGTCTAGTACAATACGTTGGCCATAATCCATCTTTTTTATTCTAGGTGAATCTTGAATATTGGTAGGAAGGGATAGAAAAATCTGTCCCTCGTCATCACCATTTGTCATCACTTGGCAAGCCTCGTGATGCCAAACAGTGATCCGCGGGATTGATTTTTCCATCCAACCCTCATACTCATGATATATTCTTATATTCTTATTATATACTCTGTTTCAGTCATTTATCAGCTGTTCTATCGGTATCTGGAATGTTGGTTTTGTCATGATCTGTTATGGAGTTGTTGATGCCTTTTGTTCTTTCACATTTGGACGTCTAGTACAATACGTTGGCCATATTCCATTTTTCATTCTAGGTAAGTAATCGTTCTTAAAATGCACGACCAAGTAAGAATCAAAACAGCCTGTATAGTTACAGGCATGGTCAAAACTCTTTATAGTACTTTAGTCAAAACAGTTGTTATTACCCAAATTCTAGCATTTGAAATTTAGCTAGTTGATTAAATAATGTAATACGTAATACAAAAAATACTCTCGTTCACATTGATAACCTTTTTGTGGAATTGATATACCTCAAACGATCATTGTAAAATGCCAGGGATGTTTTCTAGAAATATTTGTTAGAGAATGCAAATAAATCACTAGAATTTGGATAAACATTTATGACAATTATAACACTTAACAAAGCATTTAATTCGACTAACAACGTGCAAGTAGCAGCTTAGCAAAAGCATAGTTCATGAAATCAAATTTGGTGATAAAGCTGTCATGTAAATATAAACAATTTGCTATATAGTGACAGGTATTTTAGTACTGATTGGCAGTTTGATATGTTTAAAAGAGACAAAGCCAATGGACATGATACTTGTTAAGTGTATATTTCAAAATATGTTTCCTTAATTTCAGTAACATATGTTGTTAGTACACATTAAAATTGCCTCATTGAGGCAATTCCAATATGCACCTACAACATATGTCAATACCATCTATTCAATAAAACAGTGTTTTTCTCCATAAACTTTTTCTCACAAATTTCTCAACTACTTTTTAATGTTTCAGTGTAATGAGCATGTAGAAAGAACAAGTAATTGTGTAGTTTGGCATGCACCTGGATAACAATAATAGATAGCCAATTTTATATTATTGACAGTTTATCTTTTGATGTTTCATTGGCATGAAAAGCTAACTTGGTGGTTGCCTGGTTGTAAATGATCAAATGGTATATATACACAGAAAAGCCATTTTTACATTGTAAAACGATGCCTGATTGATTGACGCTCAATAGTTATCAAAAAGAAATCAAATACATAGGACTAGAGTGAGGATAGATTACACATACGAATATGGCATGAATAAACTCAGGCCGCCAGCCACAACTCACCCATTGTACCTCAAAAAGGTCCACCAGAAATGTTATGACTTGCATGTTACAATGCATGATGGTAGCTTATATCATAATGGATAATTCCATAGATGTAGATTATCAAAATTTTTCAGCGTACAATTATAAACATTTCCTTACCAATCATTTTTAACATATTATATGTTTTGGGTGCTCAAAAGAATCTTTTCATCGAGACGGTTCTTTTGAGTGTTCACAGCATATGTTTTGGTCGCAAAATAAGTAAATACTTTGTGTTACACACTTTCAACTAAAAGCCTGGATCAATTCATTGTAAAACTCTTATTTCCGAGAAACCAGATGATCAAGATCCACCCTGTTTTGCTCTGCTTATAAATACATGCTTATAACTGGAATCCTGCAAGTTAACGCTTTCCTTCATGAATATTCATGCTAAGCTCCATACACTATGAACATTTATATAAATAAACTTTAACGTTTGTACATAGAACAAAGAAATTACATGTCAGGTCCACTAGTGTAGGGTAAAATCTACTCATACTGTTTTTCTACAAGCAAACATAGTAGACCCTGATCAGACAGCTCTTATTTGAGCTGCCTGATCTGGGTCTGCTCTGCTTGCAAAGGCGTTTATATGAGGGAATGGGTTAATTGAATAAAAATAGAGAGGAGTGTCACACATTAAATATCCAACATGGTATGAGTTTTACGAAATATATGTACACATGTTGCTTTACAAACATGAAATACGAGTTAAAACAAAGAGTTAACAAACATATTTTGTCTTATTGCAGCATTTCTGGTCCACATTGGCTGCCAGATAACGTTCTTGTTGTGGATTCCGGACCCTGACCGAGTCTTCATATTTTACATCCTAGCTGCCTTATGGGGAATGGGAGATGCTGTCATTCAAACACAAATAAATGGTAAACCATAATCAGTCTGTGGAATCACGTTGTTTTTGTGACGTTATTCTTCATGGACAACTATTTTCTTTCCTTTAGGATATGCCTTTCTCGCCCTCTTGTAGCAGTCGTATTTATTCACCTAAGCACCACTTTTCTAGCTCTGTATTTTCCGAATTAGTTGATGCCATATTTGATCAAAAAAGGTTTGTCCGTTCTAAGGCGGTGGTTCTGTTGTTGTTGACTTTTTGTTTATTGTAACTCCCATTGTTGGAGTCTGTAATTGTTTTATGTTTTGTTGTACGTTACTTTATGTCCATTCTAGTATTGCAATCATCTTGATGGGGAAGAGAGAGCTGATTGCTTTGCTTAATTTGTCTTCCTGGTGTCTCGTGATGGTTGAGCGGCTCTTCCTCTCGGTACCACGGGATTGTCTGCAGTTTGTGATTGTGGTAATTCCTGATCATACTCACTTACTATTTTTGTACTTTTACAAACACTCAATCACAAAATTTCCAGCGTGACTGCACGTGCAGTGTACCACAGGCATTAATCACATTTTGTGACGAAGGATCTATCCTTAGTAGGATTTTTATGAAAATAATATGAAATCATTCGATCTGGCAAAAGGCGGAATGGAATCTGGTGCACGGACTATGGATACGATTAAGAAAACAAGGAGAAAAGCTCTTTATCGTCACTAAAAATAGAGTCATCCAAATTGTCCGTGCAGTGTACTAAAATAAAAACCATGTGATCTCCTAAGTTAGTCTTATCTGTCAGCATCATATAAAAGAAATATATGGTTGGCCGAAATTCTTATCAAAACATATTTTCTGGTAGTCCGAGTTTTCTCTGACGTTTTAGTGGCTTTTCTTTATTTTGATATTTGCCAATTATGGATAAGGCACTTAAACATTAGAGAAGGCTCGGATTAATTTTGCGGATGCTAAAATAAACGTCTCATTGATTTCTTTAAGGCACCAAGAATTTATCTTACGTCATGATTAAATATCACATTAATATGCCGTATCATTTGAACCCAATGAATCCCATTAAACTCAACTTAGTGGACATTTTGAACTCGTATCAAAGTTCGTATTATCCTTGTTTTACTGTACTTTGAGTCTTTCGGATTTCAGTTATTGAGAGCCCACAGCATAGTCGTTATCTTATACCCACTGTAACTCAGGACTTTAGGTAAAATTGCGTAATAAGAATCAATTTTCTTATTTTTCAACCAAAACATATGTTTGGGTACTCAAAAGAACCATCTCGATCAGACGGTTCTTTTAAGCCCCCAAAACAAATGTGCATCCTGATGGGTAAGGAAATATTCTCAATTTAACTCTCACAATTTTTATTTATTTTTTCAGCACTCTATGGTTGGCTATTTACTGACAACCCTGAAGCTGCCTTTGCGAACTATAGACTTTGGGAATCTGTTGGTTTTATAATGGCGTTTGGGTATAGCAGCTTCCAGTGCACCGACGTCAAAATCTATATCTGTATGGGATTCTTAACTGTCGGCATGATACTATACGGGGTGGTCGAAGTAATACATCGAAGAGGATCCAGCAATTCTTTTGATATACCTAAACATTAACCTATCCAAGCCTAACTTCCTAGGACGTAGGTTAACAGTGGAGACTCAGATCAGACGACGCAGAACGCGGTCTCTGATCAGGATCTCCACAGTTGGCTTACAGAATGTGATAATATTTGGATATTATAAGCTGTAACCCCTCAAAACATACAATGGACCATCCTGACTTTATTGTATGTAGATTTACGGGAAATTCCACTTGTATTAACAGGGTTAAAGAGATATAAAAAACAGGTGGAATGGACTTTGAACTTAGTTTAAGGACTATTATGGGAGCATATTCAAATAAATTTTCCATAAGTGAAATCACATCGGATATGCGGCAGTCGAAAACGCTCTTAAACAATCGACGAAAGCGGATCAGAAATCGCTAGAAACAGTGTTTTCGATTGCCATTTGTCGCCAGTCGGGCGACAAATGGCAATCAAAAACTCTGTTTTTAACGATTTTTGATCTTCATTCGTCGTTAGTATTAGCGTTTTCGATTGCCGCCTACCTGGTGTGGAAATTATTATTTGTAAATGTGCTTCTGAGTGATTTGCTTTAATACAATCCATGCTGATCTGTATCATGGCTGACTGCACATGTAAATCGTATTGTCGCAGGTCATATTTCAAAACTGCTTTAAGTTACTTGTAGGCCCACTGCGGTCGGTGTTGTTTAACATACTATTTGATGTTTGTATTGTATTATATATTTTATAACACACGCCACTATAATAAAATGTCCTTACTTACTTACTTACTTACTTACTCACTTACAATAAGAAAAAGTGTCTTACATTATTTTGCATTTCAATGTGATTAAAAAAAAGATAAGACATTCTCTATACCTTAGTCAAACTATGTATTGTGTGTTTTTGTTTTTCTTTATTTTTTTTAAAGCTGCATACTCTGTAACTTTTGATATTTTTCGATTTTTTTTTATTTTCTTTTTAAAACATTTGTAAAAGTAGAATTAAGTTATGCTTTCACAATAAATCTGTTCACTGTAGCTGAAAACTGCACGGAAAAGTGAATTATCTTGTAAAACAGGTGTGCTTTTCTCTTGTTGGTAATTATTTGCGTCCCTCCAATAATTATAGACAGGTAATTTTAACATAAATGCTGTTGTTTTGATACAGATAACTTGTTAAGAATTACGAAATTGGTAAAATGTTTACCTGAATTTTAGTTATTTTACTGTGTTCTTGAAAAATAGAAACATTAGTTCTAAAATTAAAAGATGAAAAGTTACAGAATATGCAGCTTTAACTAATTGTATGGTTTGTGTGTCTGTACTGGAAGTTAATCCACAAGCTTTAACGAGTGGATTATCGTCCGTACAGACACAACACCATACAATACACAAGGTTAGATAAACAAAAATGTTCAGCGTAAAATTGTAAATATTTTCTTACCCATCAGTTTTAACATGTGTTTTGGGTGCTCAAAAGAACCGTCTCATTGAGACGGTTCTTTTGAGTACCAACAACATATGTTTTGGTTGAGAAATAAGAAAATAAAATTTTGGTTACGCACTCTAAACTCAAGTCCTGCAATAGCTTGCTTATTGCACCAGCACGCTTTTGCACTTTTTGCATTGCGTAATATTTGTAGTTAAACATTTGAATATCAATGCAAGGTGCAATAATGATAAATTATATACAAATAAAATATTCATGCTTGATGACTGAGCAAATGTTAATCATATTACACTTAGTAATATTCTAATACATAAATAATAATCCAGGTCTGGTTCGTAAATTATCTTTTCAACAATCATGATAAATTCCATTCAACATGAATTATACCACCCTTACCAACTTAAGCACAAAAAATCTCGTGATGTGCAAGGTCTACATTGATGTAAGTGGTATAAAATAGTTATACCATGTTTGTCCGCCTGTACGTAAGATAATCCACTCGCTAAAGCTCGTGGATTATTTCCACGTACAGACGTACAACCCATGGTATAACTATTACGTAAATGGTGTAATAACACGTCAGGTTAACATGACACCTATCAAAATAAGTCACAGCTTTCGTCAATAAGACAGGATTATGGGGCCAGTATTTGGTTCAATTTTGACAATAAAGATCATTTCCTCCTCGATTAGCAAAAATTATGGCAAGGAACATTTATCTCATGAAAAGTCGGTGTAACCGGCCGGAATTTCCCCCCAGTCAGTTTTTTCCATTGGCCCATTCTTTCTCCGGGAAAATTTTGGGCCGGACCATTCTTTCCCCACCCAGTCAGTTTTCCCCCTAATCATTTTCAAAATTCATAATACTTATTTATTCTTTTTCAAGAAGCTTGAAAGCCGCTATTCTATTATCGACGAGACTCATGCATTTTGGTGTTTTGTTGTGATTTGGAAAGTGGGGAAAGAATGGGCCGGCCTAGTCTTTCCCCCCTCCAAATTTTCTTAACTTTTATTTATCTTTTCGATCTATGCTATTCTTTCACGTTTTCTATGCTTCTCTCAACACTTATGAATGAACTAAAACAAGAAGACAACAACATTTTCAAACCATTAAGCTATTTTTTTTTTCTTCTAAAAAATTGGGTGGGGAAAGACAAGGCCAGCCCATTCTCCCTCCCCCTCCAAAATGTTTGTTCCTTTCTATTTATATTTTCAGTCTTTGCAGTTCTTTAGCTGTATCTCAACACTTATAAGTGAGTATATGAAGGAGAGAATAAAGCTTTCAAACCATTAAGCTAGATGTAATTGGTTCTTCTACATAATGGGGTGGGGAAAGATTGGGCCAGCCTGTTCTTTCCCCCCTCCAAAATGTTCTGACTTTTCTATTTATCTTTCAGTCTTCCAGTTTATGATTCTGAACACTTTTGAATGACCTATACCAAGCAGAGAATCATGCAAGTTTTCAAACCAAACAGTTTATTGGTACTTCTACATTGTGGGATGGGAAAGGACTGGGCCGCCCCATTCTTTCCCCTCCCCAAAATGTTCTGATCTTTCTATGTATCTTTCAATCTTTAAGATTATGCCACTCTTTCAATGTACCTTAACACTTATGAATGACCTATTCCAAAGAGAGAATCAAGTTTTCAAATCAACAAGTTTATTGGTACTTCTACATTGTGTGGTTGGGAAAGACTGGGCCGCCCCATTCTTTCCCCACCCCAAAATGTTCCGACTTTTCTATTTATAATTCATTCTTTGTGATTATACTACGCTTTTACTTTTTCTTAACACTTATGAATGACCTATTCCAAAGAGAGAATCAAGTTTTCAAACCAACAAGTTTATTGGTAATCGTGGGGTGGGGAAAGACTGGGCCGGCCCATTCTCCTCCCTCCAAAATCTTTCAGTCTTTCTATTATCGTTCAGTCTTTCGGTTTATGTTACTCTTTCACTTTCTATTTTACACTTATGAATAGAGAATCAAGTTTTCAAACCAACAAGTTTATTGGTACTTCTACATTGTGGGGTGTGGAAAGACTGGGCCAGCCCAATCTGTCCCCTCTCCAAAATGTTTCGTCTTTCGCTTTATGTTACTCTTTCACTTTCTATTTTACACTTATGAATAGAGAATCAAGTTTTCAAACCAACAAGTTTATTGGTATTTCTACATTGTGGGGTGTGGAAAGACTGGGCCAGCCCAATCTGTCCCCTCTCCAAAATGTTTCGATCTTTGTATTTATATTTTAGTCTTTTGGATTATGCTACTCTTTCATTGTATCTTAACACTTATGAATGACCTATTCCAAAGAGAGAATCAAGTTTTCAAACCAACAAGTTCATTGGTACTTCTACATTGTGGGGTGGGGAAAGACTGGGCTGGCACATGCCCCTCCAAACTGTTTCGATCTTCTTTTTTTTCTTTCAGTCTTTTGGATTATGCTACTCTTTCACTGTATCTTAACATTCCAAAGAGAGAATCAAGTTTTCAAACCAACATGTTTATACTACATTGTGGGGTGGGGGAAAGACTGGGCCGGCCCATTCTTTCCCCCCTCCAAAATGTTTTGATCTTCATTATTATCTTTCAATCTTTTGGATTATGCTATTCTTTCACTGTATCTTAATTAACACTTATAAATGACCTGTTCAAAAGAGAGAATCAAGTTTTCAGACAACAAGTTTATCAGTACTTCTACATTGGGGGGGGGGGGGAGACTGGGCCGGTCCCCACTTCGAAATGTTCTGATCTTTTTATTATAATCTTGTAGTCTTTTGGATTTTGTTACTTATTCACTGTATCTGAACTCCTTTGACTTATACCAAGCAAAGAATCAAGTTTTCAATCCAATTAGTTTATTGATACTTCAACATTGTGGGGTGGGGGAAAGACTGGGCTGGCCCATTCTTTCCCCCTCCAAAATGTTTCGATCTTTCTATTTATCTTTTAGTCTTTTGGATTATGCTGCTCTTTCATCGTATCTGAACACTTGTGAGGGATCTGTTTCAAAAAGAGAATCAAGTTTTCAAACTAAACAGTTGATTGGTACTGCTACATTGTGGGGTGGGGAAAGACTGGGCTGGCCCATTCTTTCCCCCCTCCAAAATGTTCTGATCTTTCTATTTATCTTTCAGTCACGCTGTTTATGTTATTCTTTTACTCTTTATCTGAAGACTGATGAATGACTTGTTCCAAAGAGACAATCAAATTTACAAACCAAAAAGTTTATTGGTAATCCCCTTCCAAAGTGTTCAAACCTTTGTATTTATCTAAGTGAATTGATTCTTCCAAAAAGTGGGGTGGGGAAAGACTGGGCCGATTCTCCTTTAACCCATTCAAATAAACATTTTGAACTGAGAACATACTCATTTTGTAATTTGAATAGGCTAACCATTTATAATCAAATCCTTCTGCAGCCTCTGCACTTTTGTGCTGTGTTTGGGGTGTTAGGGTTATAATACAGCTATTTCAGAATGATATTTAATTTGATTTAACTCCATAATGACACATTTATCACTTTTCAAGCCTTTACCGAAAAAGTAACATGGGGGGAAGAAACTGACTGGCTGGGGAAAAATCCTGACCAGTCAAATCTTTCTCGGTGGGAAAAACTGACTTGGGAAAAACTGACCGTTACACCGGGATGTGCTGTAGTGTCCCGCATACATTATATGGCTAAAAACGATACAGCGCAGCTACCCCACATTGGTTTCTAGTTTCATTTGCATGTTTCATCTTTTCATGAAGTTCAGGCATTTGCGAGATTATTCAAGGCAACATTGCTTTTTTCGAGGCTGTGGGACACACAGACACCCTTTAGTGAGTAAAAAGATGATAATATTATATAAAAGAGGCCTTCACAAACAGTGAAAGTGGTCTGAATTCTCACATAAGAGGCAGCCAGGCTTGTTTTGCACACGAAATGTTATAATAATACCTTTTAAAGCGGTAACGAGCTACGACAGGAAAACTCATACGGGACACACCACAATTCGTGAGCAAAACAAGCCTGGCTGCCTCTTAGGTGAGAATTAAGACCACTTTCACTGTTTGCGAAGGCCTCTTTTATATGATTTCATCATCTTTTTACTCGCTTTATGGCGTGTTTGTGTCGCATATTCTCGAAAAAAGCAAGGTTGACTTGAATGATCTCGCAAATGCCTGAACTTTATGAAAAGATGAAACATGCAAATAAAACTAGAAACCAACGCGGGGTAGCTGCGCTGTACCGTTTTAGCTTTATAATGTATGCGCAACACACGAATTAGTTTTTTTTTTACCTGAGTCGAGCGTTGTTGACTCAAAATGTGTGTGTGTTCCGTATGGTTAAAACCACGTACGTTGGCCACCCTGCTCAATTGATTGTCAAATTTTCGGTATTGAAATGCTCTGAGAAACCGCCCTCAAACTGTGATTACTTTCTGATTGGCTGTCACGTAGTGACGATGTGGTCCATAGTACTGCTCACTTTTCTTAAAGCTGCTTAGTCTGTAACTTTTGATCTTCTAATTTTAAAAATAATGTTTTTATTTTTCAAGAACACAGTAAAAAATACTCAAATTCAGGTAAACATTTTACCATTTTCGTAAATCTTAACAAGGTATCACTATCAAAAGAACTGCATTTATGTTAAAATTCAACGGTCTAGAATTATTGGAGGGACGCAAATAATTACCAACAACAGAAAAACACACCTATTAGATGAGATAATTCACTTTTCCATGTAGTTTTCAGCTGTACTGTACATTTTTATTGTGAAAACATAGCTTAATTCTACTTTTACAAATGATTTAAAAAGAAAATAAAAATTTTCGAAAAATGTTCATAGTTACAGAGTATGCAGCTTTAATGGCTTTAATGTCTATATCCGGCGAGTACTAAAAAAACAGACGCTGTGAACATATCTCAATACAGTTTGACATGTGTATATTCTGATCAGAAAAGATGTACCTCTAAACATCTTCAGAGATGGAAAATGTTAATGAGGAAAACTACTTGCACAGGCTTTCCATGCGCGGATCCAGAAAGTTTTGTCAGAGGGGTTCAACTTTTGCAACCTTTTTTTTTTTTTTTTTTTTTTTTTTTTTTTTTTTATATATATAGTTTGATGAGGGGAGGAAGGATCCGAATACCACTTTTAGCGGGCCATCAACGGCCCACCAGCGAAACGCCATTTAAATGGCGTTTCGCAGGAGGGCTGATGATGGCCCAACATGGAATGGGCTTGGTAGCTTTGTGAATTTTCAGGGGATCCCGACCAGTATTGCTAAGGAACCCTATATTTTTGTAATTTTTCAGGGGGGGGGGGGGGTCAGGACCCCCTGTCCCCCCCCCCCTCTGGATCCGCACATGCTTTCACATGGCATGGCTCAAAAGTGAATATACGGCAGATTAATAAATGTATATCAAAACATTTTCGAATACTCAAAACGAATAATCGCCAAAATGTGTATTTGATTGAAATATCAATGGAATTTTCCATGAACGATGATTATTTTATAGATTAATTTCTGCTGATAACTTTTTCAAACCGTTTGGGTCCAGATCCTGACCAGACAAAGTTTTTGACCAGGATTCAGACTGTTTGACATCCTGATGGTTCCTGTAAGAATTTACATAATTTTTGATTTTAACAAAAAATTTCAGCAGACGGCAAGAACCATGCAAATTTTCCCAGGAACAGGCATGTTTGTTTTGGTTTAACAAGAAGAAAAGAAATAAACACTCAACAAAAAAGTTAAGGAATTGTGTTTAAGGATCTATGTCAAAAGATCTAAAAAATAAAGACTTTTAAATTTCACAGTATTATAACGGACACCGTCTCAATTTGAATTTCAAACTATTCCAATAAAAATATTGAATTGCTAATTGCATGTAGGCGCGGATCTGAGAAATGTGGGCATTCCAGCAATAATTACATAAAAGACATTTGAAAAACTCATAAAATAACGTAATTTCATATGCTTTATTTATACCATAAAAATGTTTCTATAGCTTGATGTAACGAAAGTATCAAATGTCTAAAGTTTTGTATTAGTGATGTTTGCATGGCAACAATAATTTCATAGCCCCTTCAAGGGCAGCAATTGAAGGGTGTTTACTTTAATTGCCTATAATATGACTTTAAAATAATAAATTCATACAATTTCATTTGTATTTACATTAAAATATAAATAATGCGTGTGAATACATTTGAGCCAAATGACAACTAACAAGCAGTGACGTCGTATTTTTGGTTAATATCCTTATTGACGTCACTACATATGTTATTTCTAACCGCCATTTACTGGTCAATACTGGAGATTATTGCTAATAATTTTCAGGAAATGCTCTTAAAATATAGTACTTTACAGAAGTAATATAAGCTGTATTTTGATATTCATAACGATAAGGTACGTTTTTTCATACCCTGCTCCAAATGCTTACTTTACTGAAGACCGCATGGCACTTTGCAGATGGTTTACAGGAAATTATTACTAATGCATAATGTGAACTAGTCTTTTGGAACCATGGCCAGAACGCACCAGGGAAAAATAAAGAAGCGGATGCTCGTGAAAGGATGGGCACCATGTGATCTGTTTAAAGTAAGGAAGAAGGCAAAGATCAGGAATCGATACAAGAAACACGACTGATCCAGAATACCGTATGGGAAAGTGACAAAGCAACAAAACGTCACATACAGGAGAGACAAGAGCTCAGCCCTTTCCTAGCAGGTGACCACAAGCCTGCAAGACAGACAAGACAATATGGCAAAGTCAAATACAAATTTTAAAAAAGATCCACATGAGAATGGTCAGTAAGTAAACTACCGGATGGTTTAAACTAGTTTCATAGTAACAACCTCACTACCAATTCTGCAGTCCGCCTCTTTTAGTAGCGTAGCCCTTCAAATGGAACAGAGTTTTTCGTTTTAAAAAATTACATAAAAGTATCCTTTGTACACTCATGATGTCATATACTGTGGGACTAGATATCTACTTAAAATGGAACAAGTCAATTTATGAGAATGTATATTTACAGGCAGAGCAAAAACCAGTGTGGATCAGGATCGATTGGCTGCTCTGGTTTATAAAACCGGACACGTCTGCTTCAGCGTGTTGAGGGTTAATAGCAATATATACAATGGACCATGAAAATGCTATTTGTCTTTGCACCTTTATTTACTTTCATTGTTTGCATGCGCATAGAAATAGCAAAACCCTCACTAGAATTAAATTTTGGTAGGGAATGATATCAATTTTAATGCTCTGATGAATCGTAAAAATAAATAATTTAGTTTCTATCTGTATGATATACCATTTCAGAATCTATTGTTGTATTGTCAGTACAGTGCAATACACGTGGGATAGGGATCGGTGTATTTGCTCATCTGTATAAAGTGTATTAAATATTTACTAGCAGACACGTATCTTGTTAACTTGAAGTCATCAGAATGGCACTGAACATCGAAGCTGCTTATGTAGGTGTACGAATAATGGGCAATTTTGCTTTCAACGCCTACCATACACTATAATTTTGTCTGCTTCCGCCTGCCTACCTATTTGTATATTCCGTGTCTCTGTATGTGCGAGTGTACGAAACAAGCAGACTGAAACAGACTTGCAAATACGGATAAAAAGCACGGATGGACGGGCATCTAATCGACACACAAACATAAGCATTTAATTTCATATCTTAAATATTACCGTTACTGTATATGCATGTTGTGCTTATATCAGACATAGGGGAAAGATGCGATCAATAAGCAGACTCATCAATGGAATATGCCAAGGGCTTCCGAATGATTGGGTTTTTTTCGCAGTAGGCATAGATGTAAACTTTCTACTCCTACCTTTCTTCTCGGTCACCATCTTTATGACACGTTTATAAATAACTGAAATATTATCGACTAGGCTGATAAACAGCAACACACACCAATATGCAGCTACATATATATATATATATATATATATATATATATATATATATATATATATATATATATATATATATATATATATATATATATATATATATATATATATATATATATATATATATATATATATATATATATATATATATAATTGCTTGATCAGTGATCTGTTTCGCTGAAGATATACTAGAAGGCAATATTATCAGCATAAAACATTAAGATTGTTAAAATCTCCATCTTATCACAGCATTTGTGAAAACGTACGCAAACTTTAAAAAATGTTTTGTTAAATGTTTTTTTGTTTAAATATATTTTTCCAATTAAATTCACAATCCGCATTTTAGATAAATGTTATTGAAAAAAAAACCAGTGTTCCACTACAGTAGTAGGGTGGTCTAAAACATGTTTCATTAATGTATATCAAATGATACAAAAAATGATTGCTTGTTTATCTTTATCACTTTTAACACCTTATGCAACCTTGTCAACAAAGAATTCATTCATAACAAAATGTGAACGTTATAGTGCGAATCATGTTGACTGTCGTCGCCCTGGGCCCGGTCACCTGTTAAACTAACGGTACCGGGAGCCAACTCACGACAGTAAACAAGAAACGAATTATACCTGTATGAGTTCTATCTTAAAATGAATTATAAAGACATCCTTACTGTAAGCATTTATTGAGTTAAACTTGGCCTTTGAGTCAAAAGTGCCATGAACATTCATGTCTCCAGCGTTAAGCAAATCAATTTTTTTTCTTAAAAATGTGAATTACTTTACTGTGATTTACGTTACTATGTATGTACTGACCACAGAAGAACTGTCTAAGAGCATATCCCGTCTGACAATATAGGTGTTTTCTAATCAACGCAAGTATATAAATGTGAAAGCAGACGCTCCGTCGGTAGTGGTTACGTTACAGCAGTTTCTATGTGACAAATTTAGATTTTACTAGTCTTATATATATATATATATATCTAGTTTCAGTAAATTGGACAAATATATACCTTTTAAGGTAGGTTTTGCATGGAAGGTTATCTCGATACGATTTTGAGTACAGCATACAGAGTTTGTTACTCAAAGTAAGTAAAGGTGCAAAGATCAGGAATCGATACAATCAAGTACCACACCTGACCCAGGATACCAATGGGAAAGTGACAAACTCACAGTCAGACACCACAAACGAGAGCCAAGAGGTCAGCCCTTTCCCAGCAGGTGACCACAAAGCACATATAAACAGACGCGCACAAAGACATAGCAAACACAAGACAGAACAAAAAAATAAAAAATCCACAAAAGAAGTACCGCCTTGGATAGGTCAGTAAAATATTTTACTTAAACCGGTTTAACGGCGCCAACCTCACCCTTAATTCAGTTGTGGATCAAGACCATAGATATTTGGTTTGCATGAAAGACCCCTAACTTATCAATGCATTATCTCCTAAAACATATAAATCAAGATATAACAAGGAGATAAAGCAAAGATAAGGACTCAACAGTAAATAAAACTGAATACCGGAGTAAAAAAAATCCAACAGGTAAACCCTGGTGGGCCGGACAAACAGCCAAAGCATCAGGCCCCTACCATCTAATCAATAGATTAGTCTTTAAGTTGGAACCATCATAGAGTCTGAAGTCTGACCCACCGGCATGCAATTAAAGAGGAACGCAAAATTGCCAACCGTGATTGGGTTGACCACCAAGCATGACGTCTGTTGCAATACATTAATGTTATAGCCAATCTTTTTATAATGGGAAATTATTTTAATTAACTGCGCTGAAAAATTATTAGAGCCAACACTCTTCTTCAATTTATACACCAAGTCACCATAGAAATCAGGTTCCGAAAGTCCTTGACGCAAGAGAGATTTAAGTCCAACTTGGAATTTAGAAATCAAATCAAAGTATCATCTATAAAATTTTGAAAAAGTTTTGCGAAGTTTATGATACCGATAGCCTTGTTTAAGAAGTTTCTGGGTTAACAATTTATTGCAAGTGTTGAAGTCAGCAACATAGCTAGATGCTCTAGCAAAACGAATGATGTGAGAGATATAGACTCCATAGGGTGTAGAACGAGGAACATCACCATCTAAAAATGAGAAATTGACAATTTCAAAATCAAAGTCGTCACGTTTATCATAAATTTTGGTAGAAACTGTATCATTAGAAATTGACAAATGCAAGTCTAAAAATGCGGCTTCGGTATCAGAGGTATTGGCTTTATTCAATTGGAGCTCTGAAGGGTATTTTTGACTAACCATATTGTCAAAATAAACATTATTAATATTTAAAATATCGTTCAAATATCTGGATGAAGTGTTAAACGCATCAATAACATAAGCCTGCTTATCATCAGAAAGAGACATAATAAAGTCCCTCTCATAACAAAACCGGAATAAATCTGCAACCAGGGAGCACAATTAGTGCCCATAGGAATCCCAACTACTTGTCTATACAGCTTTGTGATTGAAGTATTCACAGGTTCGCTATTGAGTCCTAGATTCAGCGAAATTCCTAGGGATGATATATTGTGCTTAGTCAAAGTCAGTAATAGAAGACGTAAAGCATATACTATTACATTGTCCTCGCTATGAATTTCAATAGAAAACAAATATATAATTGCATTAACGAGTTATGTCCAAACTTTAAAGATTCAAAAGATGGTGAAGACTTTAAGTACGCTTTTCATTCTGAAGGCCGTTGCAAGATTTTGCTAACTTACATATTTGACACATTCCAGTGTCAATACCAGTTAGTGCATATATTATTTCTCTCTCTCTCTCTCTCTCTCTCTCTCTCTCTCTCTCTCTCTCTCTCTCTCTCTCTCATGCTTATTAGAAATGTTAGAATTTGTTAATGCCTCATATGCGTGTTGGGATGATACTGTACTCAATCGGTTCCAGTAAATAAGAACCTAAGTACGCCATATGGCAGTTCCAATATCGAAATTACAAGTATTTCAAAGATAGTTATATTCTTGTCGTCAAACTAATAGTATTTCTACTACCAATCAGTTTTATCCATGTTTTCTACCAATATGATTTATAATTATGTTCTATGTACACATTGAAATAGGACTTATCTTTGATAGTAATTTTCCCTTCCTGTTGATCATAGTGAATTGGAATATTTTCTTAACTCACTGTGCTTGTAACTCTTACAATGCCTATGGTTACTTCTTCAATGTGAATTAAGTTTCTGAGAGTACTGAGTATATTTGACCCGTTTCTTTATGAGATGCGTTTTGCTTTTTGTCAAGATGTTACGTAATTATATATAATTATATTAGATGAAATAAGAATAAATATTCTTCATTGTATCTGTTTTAAGTGAACTACAGCATGTTTTCATAAATGAGCCGTGACATGTGATTTCCAACAATGCGGCATTTTAACATGTGTATACTCAGACAAGCCTGGGCAACCTCCTCTTTTGCTCAGAAACTCAAAATTTTGTTCAGCCAGTAGCTTAACACTTGTAGAATATTCATGTGACTAGCAAAGGCTCTGATCAGACTGCGCGTATGCGCAGGCTGGTCTGAGCATTTGCTGCTCGCACATACCACATTGTTGGAAATCTCATATCATGGCTCAAATATAGAATATTTAAACTCATTTTCCTATTATTGTATCTTGAAGCGTTCTGTATACAAGAAAATAAAAAAACAAATATTTTTGCTTACCACTATTGTGCCTATAGGGATGTTTATAGGGTTAAATAACACGTCTGGGTCTGATCTTCGGCAGAGAAATATATGTTTCTACATAGGAAAGAAGACAAGTGAACCTGAAATGTGAATAACGTTAGTGACAATTTTTTTTTATTATAAATTTCTGCGCAAAACAAGTAATGTCGCAGTAACGTGACGATTTCCCCCAAAGGAATTGGTCTAGCATAAGACACATTTGAGGAAAATTATTTGTATTAAAAGAGATATGCTCCTGATACGAAAACCCTAGAAATGAAGTCAGAAATCAAGGTCAAAGTGACTAAAATGGTATGCACCACTGCGCCATCCCAAGAGGAATCCACACACCAAATTTGGGATTCCTACTTCAAATAACATAGGCAACATGCTCCAGAAACAATTATACTAGAAACTAGGTCATAGGTCAAGGTCACCTAAAAATGGTCAGCGACATATCACCATCCAAAGATGCATCCATACACCAAATTTGGGATTCCTACCTCAAATAGTATAGGGGATATGCATCTGACACAGTGACCCAAAAAGAGGTACTCTCTGCCATCCCAAGATGCAACCACACACCAAAATTGGGATTTCTAGCTCAAATAATATAAAAGATATGCTCTGGACAAGATTATTCTTAAAACTAGGTCGATGCCAAGGTCACAGTGACCCCAAAATGGTACACGACATATCACCATCCAAAGATGCATCCATACACCAAAGTTTTGATTCATATCTCAAATAATATAGAAGATATGCACGAGACACGATGCCAATTCTAGAAACTAGGTCAGAGGTCAAGGTCACAGTGACCCACAGATGAGACAAGACACTCCTCCATCCCAAGATGCATTTACGCACCAAATTTGGAATTCCTACCTCAATCAATATTAGAGATATGCTCCGACCATGATTATTCTAAAAATAGGTCAGAGGTCAAGTTTAAGGTCACAGTGACTTGTTAATAGTTTACTACACGCCACCATTTCAAGATGCATCCACACACCATATTTGGGATTCCTATCTCAAATAATACTAGAGATATGCTCCACAAAAGTATTCAAAAACTAGGTCAGGTCAAGGTAAAGGTCACAGTGACTCTAAAATGGTAAGTGACACTCTGCCATCCCAAGATACATTCACAAACCAAATTTGGAATTCCTACCTAAAAAGAATATAGGAGATATGCACCAGACTCAATGCCGATTCTAGAAACTAGGCTTGAGGTCAAGGTCAAGGCCATAGTGACCAAAGGATGGTACGCTACACTTTGTCATCCCAAGATGCATACACGCATCAAATTTGGGATTCCTACCTTAAATAATATAAGAGATATGCTCCGGACACGAACATACTAAAACTAGGTCAAGGTCAGTGATCAGAAAATGGTACGCGGCACTCCGCCATCCCAAGATGTACCAAATTTGGGATTCCTATCTCAAATAATACAATCGATATGTTCTGGACACGATTACTCTAAAACTAGGTCAGAGGTCAAGGTCACAGTGACCCTAAAATGGTACTTGACACTCCGCCATCCTAAGATGCATTTACACATCAAATATGGATGTCTTACCTCAAAGAATATAAGAGATATGCGCCAGACGCAATGTCGATTCTGGAAACTAGGTCAGAGGTCAAGTGCAAGGTCACAGAGACGCAAAGATGTTATGCGACACGTTGTCATCCAAAAAACGTTTGGTTATAGAAATGTCCGTAGGTACATGTTCTCATGGTGGGGCTTGGTTATGTTTTAAGCACATCATCCAGTTGGTTAGCTTGTTATGCACTATATCAACGATCCACATGTGTTTATGAGGATGGAAAAATTGTCAAATACTGGAATGACTCTGGTACTGTTAATTTCAATTGTGACAGTCACATATACATTAGAGACAGGCAAAACAATCAGCGATATATCTGATATTTTTGAAGAGGGAAGGATAAGATTTAATGAAATATGTCCTAAGGAAAGCGTATTTTTGAAGCTTTATGGAATATCTGTTATAGAATGTAACAATGAGTGCAATGCTAGAAAAAAATGCCGAGCATTTAACTACAATAGACACTTTCATTTATGTGAATTAATCAGTAGTATTGTGTTACCGCCGACAGACGTTGGCAGTGGTGGTGTACCAACGTCTACAGACAGTGCTATTGTTGGAACTGATGTGATTGACTGTGTTGGTATAGTCCATGTTGAGAAGCACTCCGAATGGGTATGTTAGAAAACTTTTAGCATATTATGCCACCATAACAATTTATAATTACCGTAGAATTTAGTCTATGACATACTAAAATGCATTAACAGCTAGGTCAAGCCTTCATATTCTTTTTAAGAATACATGCATGCGCGGATCCAGAAATTTTTGCCAGAGGGGGTCCGACTTTGTGATGTTTTTTTTAGTTGATGAGGGGAGGGATGATCCAAATAACACTATAAGCGGGCCATCATCGGCCCGCCAGCGAAATGCCATTTAAATGGCGTTTCGACGGTGTGCCGATGATAGCCCAACATTGAATGCTGACTTGGGATGGGGGACTTTAACCCATTTAAGCCGAATGGAATTACACTATTATTAATTGGACCAGTCTAATTCCGTTTTAAGGGTTACTTTCCCATGTGTTGTCCTAGGTCAGGTGTGGTGATTGATTGTATCGATTCCTGATCTTCGCCTTCTTTCTTACTTTTGTTGTATTGTATTTTTCATTTTTGTTTGAAATTAAATAGAACATTCTGTAAGGAAGCAGTGGAGAAACTGATCTGACGCCACGTACTGTGGCGTCTGATCTGGGTCTGCACTGTTTGCCTATGTCCCTCGATTATATAGGTTAAATATATTATATACTATGCGCACTAAATTTAGCAATTGTTTTGTATGGGTGAGCCCATTCAAATCAGATCTCGAGTTTCATTTGATGTCATGAAGATACAAGCGCTGATCATCTGACAAGATTTTCCATTTGAAAAAAATACAGAACTACCAAACGCAGTCGCCGTGCTTAAGTGACGTTTAATTTTAAGACTAGCGGGTAACGTGGGTATTTCTGATCATTGAACGAAGCCGAAACCATTTTCAAACGATTGTTCGGTCACTGTAAACCAAAAAAGCATAGCAAATGCTGCAATTTACTGAACTTTCTCAGAGAAATAAAGGACCAAGTTTTCACAATTTGACGTTTTTACTAATGCTTTTACGTTATCGCCTTTAAACGGTGTTTCTAGTCGGGGTTTCTTGAACCACATTAACAAGTAAAACTGCGTGATGCCTTCCAACACATTTAGACAAATACCGTTGAATGAAACATCTTCACTACTACAGTGCACGAGCCGAAAGATAAAATGTAACGTCACCGTTTTCTCGCCAATGCATCACATCATTTTTCAGTAACTTTGGGTTTTAATCAACCATAAGATGGGTTACATTTTAAGCCTATGCTATCTTTGTAAACTGATACTCTGTTGAAGTGAAATGCCAATAAACATTAGAAGTTTAATCAAACGATGACTACGTTTTGACGTCATTGATGGCAGCTGTTATTTTTCAGCATGAAATCTCTATCACGTCTACCACATAACCAATAGTTTTTATCGGCGTATGACGCATGAGGAAGAAGAACGATCACCAAACGAAAATCACATGCTTATCAATTTTAGCATTACTTACAAGGGATGTGATTTTTGCTTACTGATCCCTTCTGCAATTCTTGCTCTCCCCAAATGCCTATTTAAAGGATGGCGTCTGGAATTTCGTGGTTTCATTTGCCTAAGATCCAGTACTCGTCATTGCAAATAAAATTGATCGGCACTGCACAAAGATGAGCGCAAAAAAGATGCGAAACACAAGAAATAGCTAAACTTATTGTGCATAGTATATTATACTGGTCATATCTTCGCCGTGGATTCTGGTGCTGTTAAAACACAAAGCTTGCTTTGGCCCGCATGGAGGTTTCTTAACTTATGCAATTGTACATGTCAACTTGTTGTGGTTACGACAGAAATGGGATCTTAACTCAAGACTGTCAGAGCTAAAGAAAACCCCTATTTGAGCCAAGGTGGGCCGAAACAACTATTAGCATGAGTCACCAATCCGCCGAGGACTCTTGCTAAAATGTATAAATATCGTAATGCTTTACCTTTTCGACGTTGGGTGTTTTTGTTTGATTTGATTCTTTACGTCCCATCAACAATCTTTCAGTTAAAAAGGGACGGGTCTTCCTGGGTTGAACTAGTACTTAGCTAGGATAAATGTGTCCTGCTCAAGGACCACAACGCTGTGACGCCGGTGAGGCTCGAACCCGCGACCCCTCGGTCTCGAGTCAAGCACTCTACCACTAAGTCATTACGCTCCCTCGACGTTGAATGTATCAGGTAAAATACATTAACAGATATTCAAGTTATGAGTTATGGATGCTAGTGTCAATAATCAGTATAAATCAAATAAAAAAAACAGTGTTCATATTACTTTGAAACATTTTGTGTCTAAGAGCATTTGTGCTCTTCAAAATCCTTTGTATGTTTACAATGTACGTATGCTGTATATCATTAATTGTATTTATTGAATTAAATATGTTTAAACTAAACTATCATTTTGTGTTTCAGAGTGGCACTGAAGCGTGTGAAAAGTGTAATATGAAAGAAGTATGCAATCTTGTAAATGACTCGTGTAACATTAAAGGTTTGTTCATCTGTTATTTTACGTTTCAATCGTTTAAGGACATTCTCAAAATGGCCGCCATCTCTGATATGAAAAGCGTGTCCAATGAACAGTCAGGTGCATAACTTCCAAAAGTTAAAAAATATATCACTTAAAGCAGTTAACTTTTTTAGCAACAAAAACAAAAGTAACCTGTTTGAGTGAAACTGTCTTTTTTCATCTTCATATTCCGGAGTTACTGCAATTTTCACGGCCATGTGGGTAATTTTATCTGAAAGACCTTTTACATAACTTTACGATTATGCAATAAATTTGTGTACGCATCGTCTAGAAATTTGTACGCGAGGTCAATGAAAATAAGAAAATAAGCTACTTTTTAACTTGAGCAAGTTATATTTTTGACGGACTAAAATTTGACCTTGGCGTATAAATTTTAGACATAACCTAAATAAGTTACTTTCGATAGCCTCACTTTGAAATCATCGTTGAAAAGACACAATTTTAACTTCTTCGAGTGATATATTTTGTAACTTATACAGGTTATGCCCCTGACTGATGAAAAGAGGAAAATGTATAGGATTTTTTCTCAATTAATTCGCGATATAACTGTATAACGCAACTGACATCCCTTTTTAATGAACAAATAAAACCTTTTAAAAATATTAATGTTGCACAATGAAAATTGTGAAAATTTGCCTCCAGTTTACAAACAAAATATCCATTTTATTTCACTAAATATACTGAACAAAAGTGAAAACGCTACACTACAATTATCGATATTTTATGAGAAAGTATAGGACAAAAAGTATGTACTAAAGCTTGATAATGTTGCCCAGACATCCAGCAAACGATTCGTCGAAACTCCACCAATTTGTCTCGTTTGATGTATGAGTTATGCTCCTTTAAGTGTTTAAAGCATTATTCACTGAAATTTGCTATTGCGCATGCGCAAATTAAAATTGTTATGCTTATCAAAATTGGTCTTATAGGCGCGTTGCTGAAATTCAAATTTTCGAAAAAACTTACCTCATCGTCATAAAGGATGAAACAGGTCTTAAATTCAAGATAAATGGCTCTACTTTATTTCTGATTGGGTCGTACGCTCAAAAAGTGGTAGCATCATTTTAAAAAATTGGGGAGATAACTCAATGTTTGCAAAAAACGGAATCGTAAAGTACGGTTTTTAAACTGATTTTTGTATTGACAAAAAGACGTTCTTTTTCACAAATTATCTTATTTTCTAAAAGTAAGTTTACTGTCATTTATATTTCTTTGAGTTTTATTGATTTTTATAAATTCAAACTTAGTTTTTTGGGGAGATAACTCTTACAATCCTATAAAATTTAATATTTTCCGCTATATCATTCCTTATAATACCGTCATATTTAATCAGAACCCACAAAACTTCATAATTTCTAAAACAATTGTCTTTTCGCTTTTCAAAAATATGATTTGCAGCATCCTGATGTGCCTGACGGCTCAGAAATTAGCTTCTAAATTTGCAATCCCTGTGTGGAAAAAACAGCGTTTTAATGCATTTTTCCAATACACTTGATACGAGCATAGGAGATTCGATGATTTACTTTTGGAGAAAACTTACATTAGCGTCCTAAATGATGATACATGCCTCATTTAAAGATAAATATATCTGTACTATCAATTTGTGAGCATTGTATGTTAAAATCGAGTATCGTCATTCATAAAATGGGGAAGTAACTCTGGTACTAGAAATAATGTAAAACCAGCATAGATGAGCGTCGTTAAGTACCTCCTTGAAATATTGCTTCTCTGCTTTTTTTACTTTTACTTACACAAAAGTATATCCGTTTGAAATATCTAGTCTTTCTTTTTTTTTGAATAGATAAAATAGAATTTCAGAAACAGCAATATGACGCTCTTATTAGATATTAATATTAGCTAATTTGCATATTCAAGAATATTAATAAAAAAAATAAGAAATGAGAAAAATCATAGAATAAATTAAGGGGTGTCACCTACAAAATTACCTATATGTCGCTGTTTTAATCATTCCAGACTAAGAAACGTGGTGCCAAATTCAAGTTGAGACATTCGCAAAATGACCAACTGAATAGATATACAAATTATCTAATTTGCATACTCATTATTAATGAAAACATACGAAATGAGAGAAAATTGGTCGAAAAATTAAGGGGCATACCTACAAAATTACCACTACACCAGCTGATAACTATCTTATCCTACAAGATTTGATACCTAATAAAAGTTGACACAAAGCCATTTGACTAAAATGATTAAATATAATAAGTATCAAATTTAAATATTCATGAATATTAATGTAAACGTAAGAAATAAGACAAAATTGGTAGAAAAAATTAAGGGGGTATACCAACAAAATGTCCTATACGTCTGCTGCGTTCTAGCCTAGACAACTAAACTTGGTACCAAATAAAAGTTGAGACATTGCCATTTGACTAAAATGGTTAAATATGCGAATTATCTAATTTTAATATTCAAGAAAAATAATATAAACATAAGACATAAGACAAAATTTGTAGAAAAATAAATGTGGTATACTTTAAAATTACCAGGACGCTAGCTGCAAACTATCCTATCTTACAAAACCTGGTACTAAATAAAAGATGAGACATAGCCATTAGATCAAAATGATGAAATATACGAATTATCTAATTGAAATATTCATGAATATTAATGATAGCATAACAGATAAGAGAAAATTGGTAGAAAAATTAAGGTGGTATACCTTCAAAATTACCTTTATATCTACTGCTTACTATCGTAGACCACAAAACTTGGTACCAAATTAAAGCTGAGGCATTGCATTTTGACAAAAATGATTAAATATACGAATTATCTAATTTGAATATTCATGAATATTAATGTAAAAATAAGAAATAAGAGAAAATTGGTAGAAAAATGAAGGTGGTATACCTACAAAATGTCCTATATGTCTGCTGTTTATTAGACAAGTCTATAAAATTTGGTACCAAATAAAAGTTGAGACATTGCCATTTAACCAAAATGATTAAATATGCGAATTATCTAATTTAAATATTCATGAATATTAATGTAAACATAAGAAATAAGACTAAATTGGCAGAAATATTAATGGGGGTCTACCTACAAAATTACATGTACCCCAGCTGCTAACTATCCTAGACTTTAAAAATTTGTACCCAATAAAAGTTGAGACATAACCATTTGACTAAAATTACTAAATATACGAATTATCTAATTTAGATATTCATGAATATTAATGAAAGCATAAAAGATAAGAGAAAATTGGTAGAACAATTAATGCGGTGTACCTTCAAAATACCTATATATCTACTGCTTACTATCTCAGACTACAAAACTTGGTACAAAATTAAAGCTGAGGCATTGTATTTTGACAAAAATGAATAAATATAAGAATTATCTAATTTGAATATTCATGAATATTAATGTTAAAATTAAAAATAAGGGAAAATTGGTAGAAAAATGAAGATGGTATACTTACAAAATGTCCTATGTGTCTGCTGTTTATTAGACTAGACTCAAAAATGTGGTGCCAAAAAATGTTGAGACATTGCCATTTAACCAAAATTATTAAATATACGAATTATCTAATTTAAATATTCATGAATATTAATGTAAACATAAGAAATAAGACTAAATTGGTAGAAATATTAAGGGGGTATACCTACAAAATTACATGTACTCCAGCTGCTAACTATTCTAGACTATCAAAATTTGTACCCAATAAAAGTTGAGACATAACCATTTGACAAAAATGATTAAATATACGAATTATCTAATTTGAATATTCATGAATATTAATAAAAGCATAAAAGATAAGAGAAAATTGGTAGACACCACCTCCAAAATTACCTATATATCTACTGCTTACTATCTCAGACTACAAAACTTGGTACAAAATTAAAGCTGAGGCATTGTATTTTGACAAAAATGATTAAATATACGAATTATCTCATTTGAATATTCATGAATATTAATGTAAAAATTAGAAATAAGGGAAAATTGGTAGAAAACTGTTGGTGGTATACTTACAAAATGTCCTATATGTTTGCCGTTTATTAGACTAGACTCTAAAATTTGGTACCAAATAAAAGTTGAGACATTGCCATTTAACCAAAATGATTAAATATGCGAATTATCTAATTTAAATATTCATGAATATTAATGTAAACATAAGAAATAAGACTAAATTGGTAGGAATATTAAGGGGGTCTACCTACAAAATTACATATATTCCAGCTGCTTACTCTCCTAGACTATAAAACTGGTACCCAATAAAAGTTGAGACATGACCATTTGGTCACAATGATTAAATATACGAATTATTTGATTTAAATAATTATGAATATTAATGTAAACATAAGAAACAAGACAAAGTTGGTAGAAAAATTAAGGTGGTATACCTACAAAATTAACACAACGCTAGCTGATAATTATCCTTTCTTACGAAACTTGATATCAAATAAAAGTTGATACATAGCCATTTGATCAAAATGATAAAATATACGAATTTTATAGTTTAAATAATCATGAATATGAATGAAAGCATAAGAAATAAGAGAAAATAGATAGAAAAATAAAGGGGGTATAGCTACAAAACTACCTATATGTCTACTGTCAACTATCGTAGACTGCACAACTTGGCACCAAATTCAAGTTAAGACATTGCATTTTGACCAAAATGATTAAATTTACGAATTATCTAGTTTGAATATATTCATGAATATTAATCAATACTTAAGAAATTAGAGGAAAATTGAAGGAAAATAAGGTGATTTACGTTCAAAATAACCACAAGTCAGCCGCTAGCTATGATTAACTTCAAAACTAGGTACCAAATCAAAGTTGAGACATTTTCATTTGACGAAAATGATTAAATATACAATTGATCTAATTTGAATACCCATAAATATTAATGTAAACATAAGAAATAAGACAAAATTGGTAGATTCATTAAGGTGGTATCCCTAACAAATTACCAATACACCAGCTGCTTACTATCCTAGACTACAAAACTTGGTACCAAATAATAGATGAGATACAGGTATGCGACCCTATGATTATATGTATTCGAAATATCTAATTTTCATATTCACGAATATTAAAGAACACATAAAAAGAATAAGTCCAAAATAGTAGAACACTAAAGTGGTTTGACCTACTTTATAACCTATATTTCAGCTGCCATATATCTTGGACTACCAAACATGGTACCAAATAAAAGTTGAGATATAGCTCGTTGACCCAATGATGAATATACAAATGATCTCATTTGCACACTCATGAATGTATACGAAAACATTAAAAGGAAAGAAGAACACAGAAAGATAAATAATAGTTCTAGGCTTTAATTTGAGAAAAGGATAACTAGCAACTGACATATGCGTAATTTTGTGAGTACACCCCTTTAATTTTTTCCAAAATTTTCTCTTATTTCTTATATTTTGATTAATATTTATGAGTGAGAATGTCAGAAAATTTGTTAAATGGATAATTTGGTAAAAGTGCAGTGATTTGGCATTATTTGGTACCAAGAGTGGTTGCCTAAAATAATTCGCAGTTGAGTTGTAAGTATCTTTGTGGGTACACCCTTTTATTTTTTTTTACTATTTCCTAATGTATTCATTAATTTTCATGAATATGCAAATTTGATCACTAGCATATTTTACCGCTGAATGAACACACTGGTCAATGTAAAAGCACCGGTGGTTGCTACAACGAACTGGTGGTGGCTTATTTCAGCACTGGTGGTGGCGTAAAATGGCGGAAAAGGTAAACAAAATCTATACCTGTTGACTTTATGATTTATTTATAAGCTTGCATTTTTTTTATTTGTGATGACACCAGGCGCACAGACCGTCGGTAAGATTACAGTTTATGGCGCTGCCAAGCAATTAGTGATTTAATTTATGGTTTGAACGGCAAATCTAACACAGTTCTGGACTTTGGCCGTGACAGGTGCTTTTTACTAGTGTAACTGCCTAAATTTAGGTAAATCTGCATGTCCAAGCGCAGCTGTTATCATATTTTCATGAAATAACATCCAAAAAACGATTACCACTTTGTAATTTTTTTTCTTGATAAACTAGCAAATGTTTTATTGAGGAATTTTAATACAACGCACTGGGAGCAATTTTTGACGCATTGATACAACGCACTGATGGTTGCACAGATGTGCCGTGGTTGCTGGAGCAGACTCACCACAGCATTCGCTGTTCACATAAACGGTGCACAAATCGCCATCTGAGCCAGCACATGATATTTTGGTACTGTTTCGAAGGATCAGGCGAGCCTGTGCAAAGGAGCAGACTCCCCAGAGCCTACGCTGCAAGCACAATAGATCTTGATACTAATCGCATTGTCCAGTGACTATGCCTGCGCAAATGTACAGACTCACCAGAGTACTCGCTGCTGGCGTGAATAGCACACAAATCGCCATTTAAGGCAGCACATGAGATTTTGTACAGTGGCGAAGGCTAAGGTAGGCCTGTGCAAATGTGCGGACTCGCCAGAGCCTTTTCTGCTCGCACAAAATGGCATTCAATCGCCATTTGTGACGAAGGCCCAGACAAGACAAAGCAAATGTGCAGACTCGCCATAGCCTTCCTCCTTTGCTCACATAAATAGTATAAAACGGGCATTTGAGCCAGCACTCGAGGTTTTGGTTCAGTGACGAAGGCTCAAGCGAGACTCAAATGTGCAGACTCGCCAGGGCCATCGCATTTCGCACGAATGACACCCAAAATTTGCCTTTTGGGCCCCACACTACCTTGGGGGGTACCTGTTCTCTTGTTCCCCTGAAATAATTTGGTTTGTTCCCCTGTTCCCCAAGTTTTAATTTTCTTATGTTCGATGTTCCCCAATATTATCTTTTTTTCTCCATTTTCCCTCAAAATTTGGCCTTTGTTCCTCTGCACCGCTGAAATAAATGCCCTTTTCCACTGGTACCCCAACCCCCTGGGATGGCCTCATATTACAGTGTCTATCATACTTTTAGGCGAGTCTGCCCATTTGCAGAACGGTATGTGAGCAGCGAAGGCTATGGCGAGTCTGCACATTTGCTTTGTCTTGTCTGGGCCTTCGTCACAAATGGCGATTGAATGCCATTTTGTGCGAGCAGCAAAGGCTCTGGCGAGTCCGCACATTTGCACAGGCCTACCTTAGCCTTCGCCACTGTACAAAATCTCATGTGCTGCCTTTAATGGCGATTTGTGTGCTATTCACGCCAGCAGCGAGTACTCTGGTGAGTCTGTACATTTGCGCAGGCATAGTCACTGGACAATGCGTTTAGTATCAAGATCTATTGTGCTTGCAGCGTAGGCTCTGGGGAGTCTGCTCCTTTGCACAGGCTCGCCTGAGCCTTCGTAACAGTACCAAAATATCATGTGCTGGCTCAGATGGCGATTTGTGCACCGTTTATGTGAACAGCGAACGCTGTGGTGAGTCTGCACCAGCAACCACGGCACATCTGTGCAACCATCAGTGCGTTGTATCAATGCGTCAAAAATTGCTCCCAGTGCGTTGTATTAAAATTCCTCAATAAAACATTTGCTAGTTTATCAAGAAAAAAAATTACAAAGTGGTAATCGTTTTTTGGATGTTATTTCATGAAAATATGATAACAGCTGCGCTTGGACATGCAGATTTACCTAAATTTAGGCAGTTATACTAGTAAAAAGCACCTGTCACGGCAAAACTCCAGAACTGTGTTAGATTTGCCGTTCAAACCATGAATTAAATCACCAATTGCTTGGCAGCGCCATAAACTGTAATCTTACCGACGGTCTGTGCGCCTGGTGTCATCACAAATAAAATAAATGCAAGCTAATAAATACATCATAAAGTCAACAGGTATAGATTTTGTTTACCTTTTCCGCCATTTTACGCCACCACCAGTGCTGAAATAAGCCACCACCAGTTCGTTGTAGCAACCACCGGTGCTTTTACATTGACCAGTGTGATGAAGCTGCTATGTCTTACTTTTGTTTTTTTTATTGAGTTAGTACTTTAGGATAAGTTTCTGCTGAGATATAAGTAATTTGTAGGGACATACCCAACTGTTTTGAAGCGCATTGTTTGATGCCATGGGAACCACGCAATTTCACATAGCTCAAATCGGGTTATTTTCAGGGCAATTACTTTTACCTATTGAAGGCGGTCCCACAAAACAATTTGGCGCCCATGAGAAGTTGTCCTGAGGACGCAAGGCTGGTCTAATTCGACCATTGGGAACTAAGGAATTTAAATGCTTTTACTTTTAATATATGGATAGTTTAACACGTTTTGTGGGTATTGCTAGGAAGAATGGACATTATGAAGACAGTTAAATTAAAGCTACTTGTCGATTCTCAAAACTCATTTCTCGTTTATCACTTTAAAAGCTTGAACCTAGTTCAAAATAGGGCTATGAATGAAGCAATCATTACAATAGCTGGACACTAGAGACGCAAAAGTAAGTGAGTATAAACAGGAAAAGACACAATCACTACTGCAGATCAACCCACGGCATCGTGGGGAAGAGGAACAGAACACTTACAGTCACAAGACACCAGGAAGACAATTGAGCAAAGCAACTATCATTCTCTTCCTCGTCAAGGTGTTAGCAAAAATAGAAAGAAAACAGAGAGATGCATAATAAAACTAAGACCAACACAGAACCCCCACAAATATTCCGAGGTACCAACAACAGTGTAGGATTCTGTATGATTTTGGCGGCCATCTTAAAAACATGCAAATAAGCTCAATAAGACGCCATTTCTCAGCTTGCAAACATTTGTTTTCGGATTTAGCGTACCAAATTACCCTAAAGAAATGTGTCAGACCCTTTGTCTTCATAAAAAAGTCCATACTTGATACTTTAAAAGTTTGTATTTCGTGATTCTGTTTTCTGCGAGTATAAAGTTATCTCCCCTTTTTTCAATATGACGCTACCCATTTCTGAGTGTGCAACCACCAAAAAATTAAGTATAGACACTTATCTTCAATTGAAGACTAGTTTCATCCTTTAGGACGATGAGATAAATTTTCTCAAAAGCATTCAGATACTGCGCCTAATAGTATATCAAGTGTAATGGTGAAATGCACGAAAACAGAGTATTTTTCCACACGGGGGTAGCAATTTTGCAAGCGATTTTCCGAGCCGTCAAGCATGTCAGAATGCTGTTAATCATGTTTTTGAATAGCAAATTTATATGTTTCTTCGAATTGATCAAGTTTTACGCATTTTTACTAAAAATAACGGTATTATTAGAAACGATATCGAGGGAAATGTTCTATTTTATAGGGTAGTAAGAGTTATCCCTCATTAGCTATATCTACAAATCAAGAAAATGAGCCAAATTTGATTTAAAAATAAATAAAAGTTAAATTTATTTTAGAAAATAAAATAATTTACGAAAAAATAATGTTTTAACACTGTAAAAAATCAGTTCGAAATTCGTACTTCACATTTCTCTTTTTTAAAATGATAGAGTTATCTCCACTTTTTTAGATATGACGCTACCAATTTTCGAACGTACGACCCAATCAAAATTAAAGTAGAGGCATTAAGTTTTGATTTGAGACCAGTTTCATCCTTTATGACGATGAGGTAAGTTTTCTCAAAAAGTAAGCCTTATATGAAATTCAGCAACGCGCCTATTAATTGTGTTGCAAAAAGACACAAGAAAACTGCTTAATCACTTGAATTAAGCGCAGAAATCAATTTCGAATTTAGCGAATTTGTAAAATATTGAAAATTATCTCCCTTTGACAAACCAAATAGGGAATATCAAATGTTTGGTAACCTTCAATTTATCACGATTTTCGATAATTTTCTTTTGCCGAATCAGCTAGACCTCTCAGCACATTATTTCTACCATTTCTCGACTAGAAATGTCCTCATACTAAGATGCAACAACACAATGATTTTCCTATGGAGATTTCAGTGTTAAATTTTTAAGCTTGGCAATTTGAGTGAAAATCCGCTTTTTAAGATTGCTTTTCTAAACGATCAAAACACAATTGTGATAAGTCCTTCACATTTCTGGTTGTCACATGTCTAGACTTCCATTTCGTGCAGTCCGATCTCGTAGGTAGTGGATTTCTGAAGGCCTAAATTGTGTTAGATTTCCGTTCAAATTGGCAACCTGAAAAAATGGACCCCTGTCACATTTAAATGGCTTTCATGTGTTTCCTCGTGACAACATCCGTAAAAAATTTACTGTTATGCATTACCCAGTATTTGAACATTAAAATACACTTTCCATTGCATTCTTGGTTTGCATAATTTTGTATATAGATGGCAAACAATTCAGGTGTAGCGTTTTCACTTTTGTTCAGTATAATACAAATTAGGCTTTTTGATATCTGTTACAGCATAACCTGATTAGACATGCAAAAAATAAGTAAACCCTTTTCCTGCTGAATTCACTTACTCTATTCTGCATTCAAACTTATAGATTATAAGACTATATGCTCAATATAAAGGCTCTGTTTCCAACATACAGGGTATTTTGGGCCCTGTTTATACAGTAGAAGATTTAACCTGTTATTTGGGAATTAAAGCAAAGATAGCTTGAAATCAGGCCACGTATAGTTAGTAAACTTTTCAGCAGGGCAAGGGTAAACCAGGAGACCTTACTTTAGCGCATGACTTGTTTTACTCTTTCCTTGCTAGTGGTGAAGTGGTGACTTTTAACATCTACTGATTACATTTGCAAACAGTTAGTAGCCAGATCAGGACCGACAGAATGTTGGTACTGATCTGGATACAAACAGTTTGACATTTGAATGTGTTCCATAAATATTTTTTTTAAATATTAGTTTTGAAAAATAGTTTGCAGACAACAACAAAACCATGAAAAAATCTCTAGCATGCAAAGAGTTTAAGATAAAAAAAAAGGCAGTATAACCATTTCTCCTCTTAAATGTTTCACATATTTTGGTGTGTCCCAGCAATTTTCAGGATAATATTACTTGGCTTTTCGCTTACTGTAAAGGCGGCGCCTCATGAATGCGTAATTAGGACTAATCAACCTTAGGCATAAGTAAAATCTGAAAAGGAGGCGTGATTTTATTCAAAAGTAACTGTAGCATCTTGCGCCACAACCTCAGTCATTATCTAGTCCTTAAAACGCCAGCAAAATAACTGCATCTGAAAATGTCAATTTAACATAAGCAGGGAGGCAAACATTGTGGACCCAGATCAGACTGCTCCTACAGGAGCAGTCTGGTCTGGGTTCACACTGTTTATCTATGAGGCTTCAAATAGTTTAGTGGACGACAAAAACATACTTTTTTATTATGCGTTTTAAGGGTTAATAAATGTGAGTTCAGTGTGTATACGGTTAGGATTTTAATGAAATGCACGCACGTTTGCGCGGCTCAAAAAGCTTATTAAACTCTTTGCCAAATTATAAATAAAACCTGATTTCCCTTCTTAAGCAGATGAAATAGCCGAACCACACCCAGATATGAATATTAAAGTTGCCGCCTGTACAGTTAGCGAAAAGTCAAGTAATACTATACATACCTTAATTATTTAAAGAACTGAACTTTAGCAAACTATGTAAACCCCGATAAGACAACCCATAAAAGTAGGATCAGACTTAATACTTAATTAGACTGCAATAAATGTTGGTCTGCAGCGAGAGATTGTGGTATTTGCCGATCATACTTACATACTTTTTGTTCAAATGTTGGATATGTATTTTACATAAAATGTGTCTGAATATTTAGGCTCATGTACATTCATCTGTGATCCATACACTGACATTTTTTAAATGCTGTTTTGTTGGCGCTTTAAGGGTTAAATCAGTGGAGAACCAGATTAAATACCACAAAATGCCAAATTCCACCAGGGTCTGCATTCGAAAACACTTTTGTATTCGAATACAAGACCATTGAGGCCATTGATTGACATCACTGTCTTGTGTTATTTTTTCGACATTTTTCGGTTCCAAGGGCTACAATCGGGGTATTGTAGATGTAAATATGTGTACATAAAGTCAAATAGTGACCCATATTGTATTTTTTTATGTGCTTAAATACAGATGCTAGATTTCTAATATATATTTTTATCATCGTTTTTTCCTTCTTCTTCTTCTTACACATATGACTAGTTTAAATGAAATGCTTGTGATATAATTAACTGTGACTTCATTTTACAGCTGTTTTACATTTGTTATTTTTTATACTCTTGTTTGTCGGAAAATAGCTCTTGTAGCTAATGTTATTTGTTTATGGAAACCGACGTTAAATAAAGTTTCTTGTATCTTGTATCTTGTATCTTGCACTGTTTGTTAAAGTAAACTTACAACACATCATAATTTGCTAATTCTGCCCTGTGGCCCATTGAGAATATCACGAACACCCCCATCCTTATTTTATTAATGAAATTATACAAGCTGCATAAATTATGCTGTTTCACTCATGTGTACATGTTTTATGGTATATTTGAAGCACATCATAATTTGCAAATTCTGTCCTGTGGCCCTTTGAGAATATCATGAAAAAGTCCCATCCTTATTTTATTAATGCAATTATTAAAAATGCATAAATTACGCTGTTTCACTCATGTGTACATGTTTTTCAATAATTTCAAATAGGATACGGACTGAAGTATATTTATAATTCAACACCTCTATTGATACACATTTCACAGTTTTTATACTATGCACAATAGATTTAGCAATTGTTTTGTATGGGAGAGCCCATCCACATAAGATCTCGAGTTTCATTTGCTGTCATGAAGATACAAGCGCTGATCATCTGACAAGAATTTCCTTTAAAAATTCAGAATTACCAAATGCAGCGGTCGGGCTAAAGTGACGTTAAATTTTAAGACTAGTGGGTAACGTGGGTGTTTCTGATCATTGGGGGAAGCCAAAACCATTTTCAAGCGGTTGTTTGGTCACTGAAAACCAAAATAGCATAGCAAATGCTGCACTTTTCTGACCTTTCTCAGAGAAATAAAAAACCAAGTTTTCACAATTTGACGTTTTTATTAATGCTTTTACGTTATCGCCTTTAAACGATGTTTCTAGTTGTTTTTTCTTGGACCACATTAACAAATAACTGCTTGATGCCTTCCAACACATTCAGACAAAAATATTGAGTATGATCAGGAAATACCACAATCACAAACCGCAGACAACCCCATGGCACCGCGAGGAAGAGCCGCTCAACCACCACGAGGCACCAGGAAGACAAATTAAGCAAAGCAACCAGCCCTCTCTTCCCCGTCAAGATGATTGCAACACTAGAATGGACATAAAGTAACGTACAGCAAAACATATAACATTCCAGACTCCCACAATGGGAGTAACAATAAACAAAAAGTCAACAACAACAGAACCACCGCCTTAGAACGGACAACAGCCTAAGCAACAGGGGGGCTTAAATGCATTTTACTGGTACCAAATCTTCGCCCTAGATTCTGCTGTTGTTTAAGTACAAGAAATGTTTAGCTCACATGGAGGCCATCTAACTAATGCAATGTATCATCATGGAGAAACACTCTAAACAAATTAACACACCATGATGAAGCAAAGAAAAGGGCTCACGACTCACAGATAGTCAGAGCTAAAGAAAACCTCAAGTTGAGCCACGGTGGGCCCAGCTACAGATAAGCATCAGGCCCCAACCCACCGATTAAAGCTTTACGTCAGAGCCGTCATAGAGTCTGAGGCCTGACCCACCGTCGTGCAATTAAAGAGGAAACCATAGCTATAAACCGTGAATGGGTTTAAAACTAGGCATGCAGACTGTCGTATGATATCCAAGTTATATCTAACCCTTATATAACGTTTTACTATCTTTTTGAATTGATCACTAAAATTAGGTTTTCCAACAATTCGTTTGAATTTATAAACTAAATCACCATAAAATATAGGTTCTGATATGCCTTGTTACAGAAGAGTTTTAACCCAATGTTGTATTTAACAATTAACTCTGAGTGTCTGTTGAACGAAACATCTTTACGGCTACAGAGCACGAGCCGAAAGATAAAATCTAACGCCACCGTTATCTCGCAAATGCGTCGCATCATTTTTCAGTCACTTAAGGTTTTAATCAACCATAAGACGAGCTACATTGTAAGCCTATGATATCTTTGTAGACTGATTCTCTGTTAAATTGATACGCCAATTAACATTAGAAGTTTAATCAAATGTGAATACGTTTTGACGTCATTGATGGCAGCTGATGTTTTTTCAGCATGAAATCTCTATGACATCTGTCACATAACCAATAGTTTTTATAGGCGTATGATGCATTGAGAAGATGAAATACCACCAAACGATAAATCATATGCTTATCATTTTAGCATTACTTACAACGGGTTCGATATTACACAAAGATGAGCACAATACGATGCGAAACATAAGAAATTGCTAAACTTAGTGTGCATAGTATAGATTAAATCCACGACCGTATTTACCTTAACTGTTATACACCTTGCAAGCAATTGGGACATGTCTGGCCTGGTCCCAAATTAATAAAGTTTTTTCATTCTCAACTCAACTGAGTTTGAAATTTATAAATTATATAAATGTTAAAATGCTAACAATAGTTGGCTTTTTTAATGTTTATCAGCATGATAATTACAACATCTGAGAGATAAAAAACAACAAACATATTTTTCAGCATTTTACTTCTCATGCTCAGCTGCATTGATCATGGAAACTGTTTTTTCAACTTTGAGGCCTGATCTGGATCCTAACAACCAAACTACTGAGAGTAAGCATACTAAACAAAATACCCTCTGATCAGCGTGCTTCAAGAAAGAACAGTCTGATCAGAGACTTTTTTTTAGATTTTCTGAACAAATAATTTACTGAATTAAAGAGCATTAATCACAAGGGTTAACCAGGGGACTTTTCTCAAGATCATGTCTGGTTTACCTCTATCCTTGCTAGCAGTTTCTCATCTGTATCTACGCCGTTTGTCAAAGCTAGTACTTGTGGATTAAACCTGCTAAATCAAATTCAGTTTTTTTTTATTTTACTCGTACAGTGTAATGCCTCGGTTACATTTGCTACGGTCGTCGTACGATTTATTTGTCTACGATTTTCCCTACGATTTATTCGGCATCGTAGGGGGCTATAAGCTACGACGTATGTGTTTACATTGCTTACGATCACCTTACGATTTTTTCGGCGACAAACTAGGACAAAACCTTACAGGACCTTGCGGATATCGTACGACAACCGCAAGGTTATCGTTCAATCATCGTGTTATCTTCACGACCTCCCTATATAAATCCCACGATGCCCATACGATGACCTTGCGGAAGTCGCAAGGAGCCGGTACACTGACTGTGCAATTGTTGTGTAATTATATGCATGGATGTAAACGGCCATCCATGTTAATTTTTGGATTCCATTTGAACTGCGTTTCAAAGTCATGTGATCACAAATCCTGCTATGAAGAGGCTAGTGTTTTTAGTTGAACATGGTCCTAAGTTACAGTAGTACCACGACCTCTAAGTTATGACCCTCGATTCACTCAATGCATTTACTGTTACAGTCGCGCTTCAAAGCGTTTTGTGGAAGTATATGGAACAGCGTGATACGTTTGTGTATATTTTAATGTCAATTTTTAAGTTTTGCAGTTTTCATAAAGTTTAAGTCACAGAATATTACAACGACCTCTTTTTTTATATTATTAATGCATATGCATTTCACGTTAGGTGCATATTTTCAATTGCATTTCAGACAATTTTACCATGAAAGCATACTCTATGGGCCGTGATAAGACTGTTTCCATCAGCAAACTGAACTGGGTCCATATTTAGTCACTCTGAGTGGTCGTATTAGAGACATGGCCTGAAGACAAATATTGAAATGAAACAAACAGCTATATAATGATAACCAATATATACCCGTCTGGAAATTGTTGACACGTCGCAAGGCGCCCGCGCGATCATTGTGCCATCGCCTTTGGGTTACCACAGGATGATCGTCCGATGTCCGTACGATTTTATGGGCCCTGCAAGGGCAACGTGCGGCGACCTTGCGGGCTCCCTATGACTATCGCAAGAGTCTACGATCATTTTTGAACCAAAATGACAATCTTAAACCCTGCGTTGTCCTCACGATCACCGTGCGGTGCCCATACGGGGATCGTACGAGTCACTGCAATGTCACAGCGATGTGTCTATGGGCTACGGGCTTACGATTTTTTCAAATTTGTCATTGTGCGGAGTTATACAAAATCGTAGAGGCCACGATGCCCGTAAATTCGTACGATGATCGCAAGGTCTCCCTGCGGAGGCCGCACGGAACGGTGATTTTGACATCGTACGGGCATCGTATACTCGTCGTAAGGCAAATGTAACCGAGGCATAAGGGATTAAGTCACTTGGTGATTACGTCTCACCATGTAGTAAACACGTGGTCAATTAAGGGCAATAATAGTTATGTTTGTTTATCTGCTACTTGTCAGGGTAACAAAACCATACTTCAATTAGGTGGGAACAATTGATGTCCAGAACAGCCTGCTCAAACAAAAATGTCTGGACCAGCCTGCCATGCTCAAATTACATTTCATTGTCGATGGCTTTAATTCCAGTGGGATCGTTTATTATTTTAATGCAAAGATGATAAAAATCAAATGATATGAAGTCATTCGTATGTCTATTTTATGTTATTATTTTTAATAAAATACTAATGCAAGTTTTATTCTAAACTAAATTTTCCGAAATAGTTGTCTCATAACTTCTTGGAACACGGACATATAGACAGAGGTAAGTGTGTCTTAGTTGGTCTTTTGGTGACAAAATGCTCTGAACAAGGTTATTCAATGATATGTACATGCTATTTACATTTTGTAAGAAGCTATCATTCAACATATAATAAAAGCTAATGATTTGATGATATCCTGTCTTCCATCAATTTGATGTCATTTTTAAGTATTTGGAGTCATTGCATAACGAAATGTTTATCTTATATGTACATTTACCAGCATACCCATTTGATTTTACATGTCTACTTTGCTTCATGTAGAAAATATCCCTAAGGTGGTAAGCTCGCCTGTCCTAACATAGAATTTATATGTTATCCATACCAGTTTGCTATATGAGATTTGCTAGCACTACTATCTGCTAACATACTCAAACTTTGAAATTTTAAGGATAGAATTACTCTTATAAATAAATTGTAAACAAGATAGCCCTCAAACAAATCTAGTCTTTACAAATACCTACAAGGATATAGGTACAAGAATGAGTCAATTGTTTTACAAATGCTGTCTGCAAGCAGTTGTCAGCAAGCTGTATTGTTCACTCTTTTTGGATGGCTCTGCATATGAAATCTCACACAACAAGCATTATTTAGTAACGAACAGACCATAATTCACCTTTCATAGGTCATGTGTAAACATTTATCAGTGTTCAAAATTTGCTCAACGCAATCCAGACTGCATGAAAACGCAAATGAGCCAGTGCGCGAGATTTCCAACAATGTGGTATCTGTGACCAGCAAAGGCTCAGAACAGCCTGCGCATACGCGCAGTCTGATCAGAGCCTTTGCCAGTCGCTTGTATATTCTATGAGTGTTAAGCTACTGCATGAACACCATTTTGAGTTTCTAAGCTTGAAAGGAGGCTGCACAGGCCCGTCTGAGTCTACACTTGTCAAAATACCACATTGTTGGAAATCACATGCCAGGGCTCAAATATCTACCTTGTGACTCATGTAAAAAGCAACAGCATCCATGTGACATTTCTTTTTCAATAGACATTTATATAGAGAATACTAGGTGAGTGTCTTTTGATATCAAGTTGACATCGCGAGGCTTGCACAAGCGTTCTCAAAGCCTTGCCTGGTAAACTTGATATCAAAAGACGCGAACCTGGTATTCTATTTATCAGTTTACCCATTGCTGAACGCTCTTCAAACTAGCGATTACTGGCGTAATTTTTGATGTTTGTGTTGATTTAGCGTCATTAGCTACGTCATTCAAAAAGTGCAACGTCATCATGACCTGATAAAGGTAACATGCCGTGAGATAGGTAACCTTTATTAGGTCATGTTGAAACAATGCAGTTAATATTAGGCGTGACTGATAAACATTTATTTTTAAATATGAGTTTAAGAGATTCAAACCATATTGTTGAATTTTATGTTTATGGTTAAAGCTTTAGAATAACACCTTTAAATTAAATGTAAAGATTTACTATCTGACAAAAGATTTTTTGTTTATGTTACAATGAAATATGTTTATAAGTTTACGAGTTTGCTATATGGCGCTGGTACATTTATTCGTCCTTCTAAGTTAATTAACAAGCAGCATTGTTTCTTTCAGAATTGCTGTATGATATAATACAATAAGCTTTACAATATGCTAAATTGAAATCGTGTCCAGCAAAACAAAGAAGATGACAATTGTGACAGGTGATATTTTGAAGAATTTGTCATATTATATTTGTCAAAAGCATACTGCTCCATATGAACTACATCAGTTAAAAATAATAAAAGGAGACTTTACGTCATGAGCTCTAAGACAGATATTAGTATATGTGACATTGACCTCTGACTCGAAGGTCATAGTAGTGATCTGAATTATTGGCTTTAAAGAAGGCAAATATTGCAGATTTACACCAAGGTAGGTGGCTACCAAAAGCATACTAATTTTTCGCAGCACTTTATTCTTAATAGAGCGATTTTATACTTGTTTATATCTCAGTTCAGATTGCTAAGAGTTTGATTCTACTATGACAGTGTTAGTTCTTATTTAAAACTTCAGAATGTCCCACTATATCGGCTCCAGATAATGCTATGGCTATGGGAAATCAACTATTTGTCGGAAGCAAGCGGCAGTACGCCTGTGTGAGAGGATTTACCACTATGTATCACCAAGAAAGATATCAAATGCTACGGTGTCAGGATTCTGGAACATTCAGACCAGAGCCCGAGCCATGTGTCGCAGGTAAGTATTAAATCAGCTTCTGTCAGACCAGATCTTGCACTTGAGTTATGTTTATGATTACAAATGAGTGCAAGCTCATGTTTTGGAGTGTAAGAATCACCATAAAAAGATTTATTTTAATCTGATATGATAAATTTGAAAAAAAAATAGAACAAATAAACTTTTTTTTTCAGGGCTTATTTTTCTTATCTTTTATTACATTATATTTAGTAACGTTTACTGAGGGAAAAAAGTTTAGCAATAAGTTAAATTGGGTTTTCCAATAGGCGATCTTTTTAGCATTAGATATTTTTATTAGCAGGTGCGCAGCGAGTCAGTTGTTTGATAATGATCTAATGGCTATCCGCAAGCGAGGATTTGATCTGCTGAGCATTTTAGTTTCAAACGCTGTTCAATTGAAAGGGAGGTAATTTGAACAAATACGATTTTCAACTAAAAACAGTACGACATTGTGAACAGAACATTCAGTTTTAAACAGTTTTCACTTTTTGGTTTTAGGTCCAAACTTTTGTCAAGGGCAAGGGGGGTAATGAAGCTCCATCCGCGTCTCGCCAAGCTGCAATCCCCCTCCCTATAGATTTACAAAAGACTATTATCCCCAAAACTTGCTTGTATGTTACGCCCCCACTCCATTTAAGTTTATATACACGATTAGATCTGTATATTTTAGATAGCCTCAGAATAAAACGCAATTTAAGTTCATGGACGATACTAAAGACACACAAAATATCATAAATCTTATCATACTCGAGCGGCGCCCTTCCCTCTTAGGTTTGAGCCCCTAACTAAGCTTAATTTTCTTAGATAACTTGTCATCAAAGGATTAGCTTACCAGTCTTTAAAATTGGAGGTCAAAATTATAACAAAACTACAGGATTAGTTTCCTATGAGAAATATTCATAGAACACAGTACTAACCTGCTCCACTAAATTTTAATTTAAATTATACTTTTTCTTAAACCAGGCAAAACTTACTTTACCAAAGTTTCCCACGGGATACAATTTTCGTAGACTATGACCCTGTTCTTTTTGTCAAGAACCCTGGCCAGTACAAGAACAAGAATAAGACCGCTGTTAAAACTAAGTTTGTAGTGAATTTTCTCATCAAGTTATGGGATGTGATCTTAAATGAATAGAGCGAGTTATGCAAAATATACCACGCTGAATATGTTCATTTTCTTGCATCTGATTGGCTGAAAACAAAAGGAAGTTGGTGGGTCATGGGCTAACCTCTCTTGTGATATATTTATTAATCTAAGCCCAGTGGGCGGCGACTTATGGTGACTATTAATTCACAGGTAAATATCAAATACACAACTTCATATTCGAGCCAATCAAATTAGTCTTATTGATGCCTTGTGGTCACTTGCTGGGAAAGGGCTGACCTCTTGGCTCTCGTTTTTGATGTCTAATTGTGAAGTTGTCTCTTTCCCATTGGTATCCTGTGTCAGGTGTGGTGCTTGATTGTATCGATTCCTGACCTTTGCCCTCTTTCTTACTCTTATTCTGACAGCTGGTCAGCCAATGCAAAAAATGTTCGAAGGCTTGGATCGAGAACAGCATAAAAATTAACTGTATTTGATTGCTCACTCTGTAAATAGAAACTGATTGCATTTATTCCAAGCTTCTGGTTGTGGTGTGTTGTAAATAAACTATTGGTGAAGTGATTAGATTAAGCTGGGTGTGGTGACCTCACTGTATTATGTAATGTGTTTCCAGGACTTTAGTGACCCCCGTTATTTGCTAATTATTCTTTAATGGTAAATCTAATTGAAAAATAAATTAAAGAAATGAATTTAGATATAAACCGCGTAATTGAATTTATTTTTTCCATATAAATATGAGTTTTTGTATAGGCTGGGATTAGATGGAATTTTGGTGTGTTTTTACTGTTCCTCTTTGAATTAGTCCCCAAATGAACCTATAGCGATATTAATAAAACATGGCTTATACAGGTCAGTGGAGGTATTCGCCAGTCCCACAGATAAGAGTGCGTAACAGAAAATTATTTTTCCTATTTATCAACCAAAAAATATGTTGTGCGCACTCAAAACAACTGTCTCGATGATACGGTTCTTTTGAGCACCCAAAAACACGTGTTTGAACTGATGAAGACAATCGCTACTACACGCTAAAATTGCTTAAATGGCCCAATCTTCGTGCCTCATAGCAATGCAAATATACCACGTGTATCCATTGGGGTACACATGGGTATATTTACAGGGAAAAACAACTAAGTTATTCTTTTGCACAGGGGATTTGGGCTTCATTTACAAATAAGGGCGCCTCCCAAAAATAAGTTTTAGTTACGCGGTGTGCATTTAAATCCACATGCTAAGTGCCGTTCTTCTAAGTTCAATTTAAAGCTGTTTAAAAAAAGAAAAACGGGGGTCACTTATAACCTGGAAACACTTTAGTGTAAACAAACTATTGGCGTAGTGCTTCAATCAGACTAGTGTTGGTGTGGTAAACTCACTGTATCCTAGTTTCACAGTTATAGATTTTACCCAGCAACCCTCCTCCCATTACCTGTTGATTCGGGTGGTCTGATAAATCAACGGACGAACTCTAAGAAACAACAACATGGTATTAACATATACAGTAGTGATCCGAAATGTAGTAAAATATTCGTTTAAATGAATTGATGAGGGCTAAGTTATAATATAAAAATAAATGCCAGAAAATCTTATATTTCCTATTTATCATACGACATCGCGTCTGGGAGTGAAATAACGCCATGCAATAAAATTTGTAAACCACTAGTGGTTTATCGATTTACGGGAAACGTTATGACGTCCATAACAACGTTGCGTACATAATGACAATATTATAACGTTTTACCGTCAGCAATGAAACTTCAAAGATATCTTAATGTCATATGATAAATAGAATCTAACATTCGTGCTCTTGTATCATTGAATTTATTAAACTCGTTGCGAAAAAGAGATAAAATGCTCGGCAAGCCTCGCATTTTATCTCTTTTCCCCAACTCGATAAATAAATTCAATAAAACATGAGCACTCATGAAAGATCCTCTATGTACAATATGCATTTAAACAAATATATCTCCTGGTTATTGATTTGAGGTAATGATAATCTGAATCAAAGGTCTAGTAAATAGAGAATACTAGGTGAGTGTCATTTGATATCAAGTTTACCAGGCAAGGCTTTGAGAACGCATGTTGACATCGCGAGGCTTACCGAGCGATTCAACATGCGTTCTCAAAGCCGAGCCTGGTAAACTTGGTATCAAAAGTCGCGAACCTTGTATTCTATTTATCAGTTTACCCATTGTTGAACACTCTTCAAACTAGCGATTATGGCGTATTTTTTTTTTTATTTTTGTGTTGATTCAGCGTCATTAGCGACGTCATTTAAAAAGTGCAACGTCATCATGACCTGATAAAGGTAACATGCCGTGAGATAGGAAACGTTTATTAGGTTATGTTGAAACAATTCGGTTAATATGAGTGGTGACTGATAAAGTTGCCTTTTACGCGTACATCTTAAATTCATTTATATTTATTAAACATAAATCAACATGAACCCGGTGTGTGTGTGTGTGTGTGTGTGTGTGTGTGTGTGTGTGTGTGTGTGTGTGTGTGTGTGAGTGTGTGTGTGTGTGTGTGGGGGGGGGTTATACCAATATCCCAATCTGTGCTGTCGATCGAGTAGATACTGAGTAAAATGGCTGTCGACAGAGAATTACTAACCTAAATGGTAACGATACATTGACTTTTGACCCAGTATTGACTTTTGACCCAGACTTTAAGGCTGTTGATATGCTCGGTCGACAGCTAGTATTTACATGTATGATAATTGATCGTCGGCTCAGGAGTTGGTTGGTAGCTAGGCATTAAATCAGTATATTTCTTTAAACACACAAAAGCCGTAATATTTTCTAAAATAGTTTACGTAAAACTAATAATGAAAACCTGATACAGTATGTGACATCTCTATGAATTATATAACATGAAGCTACATAGATCTAGATCTATTCAATGTATTTTAGAGCATCGGTTTAGGTCTGGTTTCCTGGACTCGACAGCTAGGCAGTGTAAAAATGACAAAAGCATATTAAACAACACCGAGAAAAAACCACACCAAAATATCCAGGGTAGGCCCCCAAATATATTGAGCTTCACAAACCGTCGAAATCTGTGGTACTCTTTTGGCTGGATTATTTCCCTGTTGTTGGGTTAATTCCCTTGTCTAGATTTTTCTAGCAAAATTATTTTAATACTAAGCTAAGTATAGTTACATGTTTGGTACAGTATCTTTATCTTAATATTTATGATTTGTGTGTAAACCAGGGGTCACAGGTTCGATTTCCGGCTTCTCCCAGTCTGTCGGATGAGACTTTTAGCCATGGCCCCGTCTTCTGAGTCGCTTTAAAATCAGAACCACTGCTGATTGAGCCTTCGGGTGCTCCTGGACATTAAAAACCACAAAACCATAAACCCACTTGGCGAGTTCTGGTTACAGCCAAAGAACACGGCCACAAACAATATAATTACGTCTCTGGTAATAAGTCGTTTTATTCTAACTTTCGTTTTAACTATTATTCAATATGAAGGATTTCTTGGAAAACGCTGATTTATTGTAAATAGTTTGTAAGAGAGTCTAAAGGATATATCAGTTCAGATAAAAACAGCTTCAGCCTAGAATCTGATGTAAGCGCCATGAATTAAAACGTAAAATAATCACGTGAAGTTGTCATCACTTTTGACGTTAATAAGTTGTAACCTCATTTATAACGTTAAGAACCCAAGTTATGCGTTGCTTTTGATTTTTTGATTTAATTCTTTACGTCCACTCAACAATCTTTCAGTTATGCGGGACGGTTCTTCCTGGGTTGAACCAGTACTAAGCTAGGATAAATGTGTCTTGCTCAAGGACCACAACGCAATGACGCCGGTGAGGCTCGAACCCGCGGCCCTTCGGTCTCGAGTCAAGCACTCTACCACTGAGCCACTGCGCTCCCAAGTTATGCGTTGCGCATCATATGATAAATAGAATATAACTTGAATGATAAATTGATGAATTTATTAAACAAGTTAGCGAAAGTGATAAATTACGAGGCTTACCAAGCATTTTATCGCTTTTCGCAACAGGTTTAAATAAATTAATGAGCAGTGGAGCCTAAATTTAAGTTTGCACAAAGTGCACTTGTTGTACACTTAAAGTGCACCATATTTGCATTAAAATGATAGTCAATTCGTGCATTTGTATTGCACACCATGTCCACAAGGGTGTATCCTTTAGTTCAGTCTCCACTGCAGATCCTCCATGTACATATCGCATGTGTGTAAATTAATCTTAACATACATGTCAAGCTATCAAGTTGGCTTGGGCGAGAGATCTGGAACTGACACGAGCCTTCGTATCTACCCCCCTCCTGTGTGTGTGCGCGAGCAGTGGAGTGGAGACTGTTGTGATCGAGCAGTTGGACAGGCTCGTCTGAGCTTTCACTGCTTACATAATGTGATAAGTACCAAAATCCCATAAACTGAGATCATTAGTCATTTACGAATGATATCGTTTTATCAGGAAAAAACATAATTTTTCTGTCTATGTCTCTCTCTATCTGTCTGTCTGTCTCTCTTAGATTCTCTGGAAAAACAATTATTCTCTCTCTCTCTCTCTCTCTCTCTCTCTCTCTCTCTCTCTCTCTCTCTCTCTCTCTCTCTCTCTCTCTCTCTCTTGTATGCTTATCTCTGAATATCGACTCAATTTTTACAGTGTCTTCAGTGCAGTGCCCAAGCCTAGTTGATCCACCCTCGGGAACTGTGAACACATCAGATGGCTTATCAGTTGGAAATAAAGCCCATTATGGATGCAACACGTGCTACTCGCTGAATGGAGACAGTAAAAGAGAGTGTCTTGCGAGTGGAGAATGGAGCGGTAGTGCACCTACATGTCAAGGCAAGTAACAGTAGTCTGTGTCTGTACATATATGTAACAGGCTTTTTGCTTACTCTAATCCTGTTAACTTCACAATATGTAAAGTGAAATAAACATCCTGTACCATGTCCTCCTAACTATATTGGTATGAACATGAATGGGTTTGCACCAGCTATTTGGATGTAGCCACTTTAGCACCTGTCGGGTAAGTTTATTGTTTATTCCCTGTTTTGCCCCTTTTTCACCTTATCAAACGATAAACTAACTGCTGTGCCATAATTTGCATTCAACAGAACCTATTAAAGTAAGTAAGGGTGCAAAGATCAGGAATCGATACAATCAAGTACCACACCCGACCAAGGATACCAATGGGAAAGTTACAAACTCACAGTCAGACACCACAAACGAGAGCCAAGAGGTCAGCCCTTTCCCAGAAGATGACCACAAAGCACATATAAACATGCGTTATTGCCAAATAAAACACATTTTGAAATCAATCATTAAAATTAAGCGCCAGCGATAAATCGTATTGTCCTCTGCCGAAAGGAGTTTCACGAGATCTCTATAAATGGGCCAAAACCTTTTTAAAGTGATGCCCATACTATAAATGCAACTCAAATACTATACCCACAACTACTATCCTAGTTTACCCATAACTAAGTGTACATAAAGTTACTGTATCCCTAAACTAGATGATGATCAATCTAACTTTTCCTTATTTTAAATGTTCAATCTTAATAACCTTTTCACGCATTTCAGTGTTTCAGCTGATTTATAAAACAATGATTGGGTTGTGTACTTAATTTAGCTCTAAAATCAAATTAATAGCCTTCATCTAATTATAAATTCTCGAGAGTTTATTACTAATCACGTACGCAAGCAGCAATGGTTCAGACGCGCCTGTCCATTGCCGTAATCACACCAGAGCCTTCATCTTTTACACTCACAAAGAAAGGGCATATAAAAGACTAAGGCCGCGACATAGCTCCCTATCCTCACTAGATAGCTATAGATTTATGTTATCCATCCATCTATATGTCTGTAACACTTTCCTGTCCTCTCTATACTCCATATCACCAGAATCACCTGAACCTTTTAAAAAAAATTTCATTAAACTTAAGTGAAAAGGTATGCAGAACTCATGACGGAATGATGTAGACTAAAGGTCAAGGTCACAATAAAAAGTCATGGGATTTAGCCTGTAATTTTGTGTCTGTTCCATATCTCCTTTACCCTTAAAATGATTTTCATTTAGCTTTGGTAAGAAGTCCACATAAGTGAGATAGTGTGCAGAGCCCATGACTTAACAATGCTGGCTCAACGCCAAGATAACAGTTAAAGGTCATAAGTTTGAGCCTTGAATTCTGTGTTTCAGATCGCCGATATGACCTTCGAGTCAAAGGTCTTTTTGGATTGTAACACATCTTTTATTCTTTGATAGTTTTTTTTTCATACTTGGCACAATGATTATGATGTGTAGATTAAAACCAGGTTCTACAGCTTAGTTTGCTGACATGACCTTAATTCAATGGTCAATGTCACATATAATTTAAATCTGTGTTACCTCTCGTAATGCAAACCCTCTTTTCATTTTGTTTTGATGGAGTTTTTTTTTAATTCAGAACACTGATTGCTTAATGCCCCCTTTACACTCAGGCGAAGCCCACGAAGTCCGCAATATGTCCTGTAAAATTCTTTCAAATTCAATGAGCATAGTGGGGACGTGGTCAAAGTTGGTGAAATACGTCATTTTCACGTTCATACTACGTTGTTATAACGTCACTACCAGGTTCTCACTGCGTCTAACACGTTCATACTCCCGGGGTTCATACTAGGTTCCTACTACCCGTGCTCTCACCCACGCACCAGGTCAAATTAGTTCTTACCACGTTCTCGCTGTTGATCTTACATTCTCAGTTCTGCCAGCAGCTGGTCATAATGACAAAACTGAGGGCTACTTTCTTTTGAAACCCAGGAAAATCTGAGGTTGGTACCGTGAAACTGGTTGAGGCCCTCCAGTAAAATATTTTACTGACCGTTCAAAGGCGGTACTTCTTTTGTGGATCTTGTATGTTTTTTTTTTTCTGTGTTGTGTTTGTTATGCCTTTGTGCATGTCTGTTTATTTGTGCCTTGAGGTCACCTGCTGGGAAAAAGGCTGACCTCTTAGCTCTCGTTTGTGGTGTATAACTGTGAGTTTGTCACTTTCCCGTTAGTATCCTGGGTCAGTTAGTTGTGGTATATATTCGTATCGATTCCTGATCTTTGCACCCCTACTAAAAGTAAGTAAGGGTGCAAAGATCAGGAATCGATACAATCAGGTACCAAGTAACTTTCATCTATTCTGTGTTCGTCATCTTCATCTCACCATCAAAAGAGCGACCTGTTTAGTTCATAAAGGCAGAGCCTGCTGCCCTTGAAGGAGACAAAGTGGTAGTAGTCATTCAGAATTTTGTACAGAGTTCATCTCATCTTGACTGAGTGAATGTCTGAGAAATTGAATCTAGTATTTGTGGTCAAATCTCTGGACGTGATAAAGATGCAGTGATAAGCTACTACGAACGAGCATGGACGTGGCAAGCGCCATAGAAACTATTAAGAGCATAGTGCGATATTCTTCAACGCGGTATGGACGTACCAAGGTCGTAACATAAGCGTGGTAAGGTCGTAGACAGAACTCCAGGGACATAGCAAGGTCGCAGTGGCAACGCAGTGAGAGCGTAGAGCAACCTTTCTCGTCCCTGCCACGCTGGCACCACGTCTATGACGTTCCTACTACAACTTGCTTACGTTTCCACTACGCGTCGCTTCAGTGCTATAGTGTTCTAAGTGACATTTTGGTCAAAAATGAGTTATGCATATCATTGGAAAGGGGATCAAATGTTCTATCTACTGGTAAAGATTTCATTTGCCTATCTCCTCCCAGTAAGCTTTAAACCGCTGTGCTTTTCTGTTCTATCTACAAAAGGTCAATTTCGTTCAGTGCTATAGTGTTCTAAGTGATTTTCATCCAATGGCCAATGGTGATTATGTCATGTGACCGGTTGAGTTCAGTGCCATACTGTTCTATCTACAGAAAGTCACTTCCCTTGGAGGAATTGGTAAAATTTGCAGTTACCTCCCTTACAAAAATTTAAATTTCCTAACTTGAAGAGGTTTGTGGGTGTGATAATGTACTAATGGCTAAATCTGCTACTTTTAGTTCTAAATTATCCTCTCAGTCAAAAAGAAATATGGAAATTGATCCATGGAGACAATAATAAGTTGTAGAAACAGATTACCTCCCTTACACATATTTAAACTGCTTTAATTGAAGTAATTTGTCAGTGTATTTATAAATTAATGGTCAAATCTGCTATTTTAGGTCCAAATAATCAGTTCAGTCTACAATATTATACAAATTGACCCCATTGACAGAAAAATAACTGTAGAAACAGATTACCTCCCTTACATGAATTTTAATGGCATAATCGGAGTGGTTTGTTACTGTTATGCCAAACAAATGACTAAATCTGCTACTTTTAGGTACAAATAATCGTCTTTGTTCAGAAAAGTATACAAATTGACTCCATAAACGGAATAATAAGCTGTATGAACATATAGAACACTATAGCACTGAACGCAGGAGGCGATTTTTAGGGCATAATGTTCTATCTGCAAACTGTAAAATGCCCATAAATTCGATATTACTGTGAAAATTTCTTCAAACCAAGGTCATTTACACTGTTTGTATATATTTTAACCCTCTGGTATGATTCAGAGGTCTGTGATAAATGAGGCATCAAAAATCAGGATACTAAAATTTTCAAACTCATTTTTCTTAAAACTTGTGCAATGGTAGATAGAACACTATAGCACTGAAGCGACGTACGTCCATACCGTTCTTACTACGCTCTTAATAGGTTCTTACTGCGTCCCGATTCGGCCACGTCCTCACTACGCTTTTTAACATGTTCAAATTTCGACCACGTCCTTCAAAGTCAATACCAACACGAAAACTATAACTCTTGTATGACTAAACAGATTGTGTCTTATAAATAGAATAGTTGTTACCATATTCACCCGAAACTTACTGAGGTAAATGGACTATATATGACAGAAACAAGTGTAATGCATTAAACTACATTTTTTTATCATTAGATACAGTCCCTGTTTATTATTTTACCATGGCGATTTACAGGAAAACACATTTTATAAAATGGGCAAAAGCTGTTCGGATCCATTACTTTGTCAAACTGTAGATCAAAAGATGCTTCTTCTACATTTTTTATTTTTCAAACATGTTTATTCCCCCTTAATGCCAATATTTACATAGAAAAAAGAAAATGGTACTTCAATGGCTTGCTTACTATTGGTTCAGATTGCAGTAAAAGCATTTACTATCGAGCCAACCGAGAGTGACAGAGACGTTATACTTTGTTTACAATTGCTAATTAAAACACTAATGTGTACACTCCATTTGAGCTAACTCTAATCGATAGATCACTTGTGTATTAATCGTATCCTATGGATACGATTAATACACAAGTTATCTATTGATTATACGACCCTGCTAACTTTGTAAACAAAACATGACGTCACTGTCACTCTTGGCTGGCAGGACAGTACAAGACATCTTTACAACAACTTAATTGATATAAAAGTGTGCATCAAACATGCGTTAACATCCTTGTTTTTGCATTTTGAGCTGAAAAAAACCCCAATAATAAAAAGGCCTTATAAATGCATCAATGGTACCAATATATTGAACAAATATTGTTTTCCTCTGTAATTTTGATACATTTTGATAACTTCTACAATTTAATTTATATATCAGAAATCAGTATTTGCACTTTATTGTGGCATTTAACTCTTCATTGCGCCATCGTATACAATCATTGAAAAAGTGGATGGGTTAAAAATACTTTTGTCAAGGAAAACTTTCTTTAAATAGTTCATTTTTTTAAAACTAGTTTCATGCATTTTATATGTGAGAATCAGTCTGTCGCATCGTTAACTTTTATTTAAATTATTATAGGTACCCCATCCTGCCCACAAATAATGATGGTATCTGATCGCACCAGTAACAGAAAACAACTGAGACTTGTGGAATGTATTGTTTTATCAATGAATAACTGCACGACCAGTTCATCTATCTCCCAACCCAACATCTTCAATTTGTACAGATACATGTATAACATATGCCTGACTTGCCCTAAGTAAATAAGTTTCTTGCACACCAGATCAGAGTTTCTGCTGTTTTTACCAATTTGAGATAATTCTATCTCACATACCTCATACTAACCCATCAGAAAAATAAAAATGGAAAGGCAGCACGTCAAAAGACAAGTGACATCTCTGTTATGTTAAGTTATGTTGCATCACAGCATATATTAAACTTCTGGGAGCCTTTATTTTAAATATATGAAAATAAGTTATTTTAATGGATGAGCAAGAAAAAGAATCCACTATTTGTGTGAGAATGGGATAGGAAAATCTGTCCAGCACGAATACGTTTGTCATTACTCAGCAAGGCTCATGATGTCAACTGGTGATCCTTGGGGATGGATTTTTCTATACCGCCCTCACACTCATGATAGATTCTTATAATATTTCAACACCTCATTATTTTATTTGTTTTGAATAATTTGATTGGCTGGAGAGGAGGTTTTGCACAAAATCACTTAAGCTTATCACATAAGCGGAAACTTAAAAAAAAATAAAAAATGCTAGATTTTCAAATGGACAAAGCTGTGTATAGAAGTAAGTATTTAATAATAAAGCTGAAATAAGGAATAAACTGTTTATCATATGACGTCGCATTTGGGAGTGAAATAACGCCATGCAATAAAATCTGTAAACCACTAGTGGTTTATCGATTTTCGGGAAACGTTATGACGTCCATAACAACGTTTCGTACTGTACATAATGACAAAAATATAACGTTTTTACGCTAGAAATGAGATTTAAAAGTATTTGTCATATGATAAATAGAATCTAACATTCGTGCTCTTGTATTATTGAATTTATTAAACTCGTTGCAAAAAAGAGATAAAATGCTCGGCAAGCCTCGCATTTTATATCTTTTTCCCAACTTGTTTAATAAATTCAATAAAACATGAGCACTCATGTAAGATCCTCTATTTAATTTGCATCTTTTCTCTGGCGATTCTCTCTCAAAACTCAAGTGAGTATGACAAGGAAATGCCACACTCACCACAACAGGACAAATCACAGCACTGTGAGGAAGAGACCCGGAGCACAGAACACACACACACAGAGAGAGAGAGATAGAGAGAGAGAGAGAGAGAGAGAGAGAGAGAGAGAGAGAGAGAGAGAGAGAGAGCGAGTGTCTGTGTGTGTATGTGTGTGTGTAAGAGAGAGAGAGAGAGAGAGAGAGAGAGAGAGAGAGAGACAACAACAGGAACACAAATTAAGTAAAGCAACTATCTATGTCTGTCTTAGCAAGGTGATTGCAAAACTGGAAAGGACACAAGGAATTATACTACTACAAAAGAAGGACCCAACACAAACACTCACACAACAGATTAACAACAACAAAATCGACCTCTTAGAACTGACAACAGTCGAGGCCGCCAGTGGCTTAAATATATATTTTATAAGCCACATCTTCGCCCTAGATTATGCTGTTGTTCAAACATAAAAAGAAGTTTGGCTAGCTTTGGAGCCTCAAACCACATGCAATGTATCTTTATAGTAAAACAATTAGGCAAATTTCACTTACTGTGACTAAACATAGAAAAGAGATCTTAACTCACAGAATTAAGCTACAGAAAACATTTAGTTTAGACACATGTTGGATCCATATAAGACAAGCATCAGACACAAACAACCCAATAAAATCAAACTCATTGCCAAGCCAGTCTGTCTTTGCTTAGTTTTTTTCAGAGTTGACAGATTTAATTTAGACATAAGAGATTAGCCAGTGTCTACACATCAATAAATTTCTTGAATATTTGTATTTCCACCTTCATTTATTCCAAGACTACTTTCTCTATCAATATAGGATCTTCTGAATATAACTGCTACTAACGTTGATAAATAATTTTTATATTTCATTAGAATAGAGCCCATGTACTGACGCCGTAAATTCGTGTTTGAGGCGCTTGAAATCAATCACAAAGAATCTAAGATCTGTTTGACCAACTATTGCTTTATTGGCCAAGAAACCTTAAAACTATAAATTGTAACAATTGTTGTATCTGTATTGAGCCTTGCTTATAACTAAACAAGCATGTTTTATTAAACCCCCGAAACTATGTTTGTGGTGGATATACTGTTTTCACGTTGTCTGTGCGTCCGTGTGTCCATCCATCTGTAACATTTTGTTTCCTTAATATCTTGAAGTGTCATCGTTGGAATTTTATCAAACTTTGCAAACATATTTATATTTACAAGAAAAATACTTTTAATAAAAAAAAGTAAGGGCCAGGGGCCAATTCTATTAGAGTATTTCCCTTTTTAATTCTAATTGGCCTTTTATATAGGGTTTATGCTTATGCTATGATAGTGCATACACAGATCGATCAACTCCTACCACAGCTTGTGATGGAGCAATTTGATACTTTGCCTTCACAATATAGACACACTGAACATATGCATGAAGGAGTTTGGTTACGATTTTTTTTTAATAAATTGACAGCTATGAGAACTTAGACAATTTTCCCATGTTTTTATATAGTGGGTATTATGTTTATGCTATGATTGTGCCTTCATGGGCCGATCAACTCCTACCACAGCTTTCGATGGAGCAATTTGATATTTAGCCTTCACAATGTAGACACAATGGACATATGCATGTAGGAGTTTGGTTCAAAAATGTTTTTGTAACAAAATGACAGCAATGGGAACTTAGAACTCTAATATATCTCTTGTATATGCATAGATAGTACCTACATTTGCTGATCAACTACTACCACTGTTTTTGTTGAATTAATCCAATTCTTTATCTACACAATGTAGATATATTGAAAATATGCATGAAGGAGTTTGGTTAAAATATGTTTTTTACAAAATGACAGCAATGAGAACTTAGAAAAATTGTCTCTAATTTGGCTTTTATATGCATTGACAGTCTCTTCATAGGTTGATCAACTCCTACCACAGCTTTTGATGAATTAATCCAATACTTTATCTACAAAATGCAGACATAGGAGTATATGCATAAATTTAGTTGGAGCAAAAAGCAATATTATTTTACAAAATGACAGCAATGAGAAGTCAGATATTGTTTCCAATATAAGCTTTAATGTATGTTCAAAGCACTTTCAGGTGTAATATTTTCTGAGCTATTAATCTTTCAAAATGTTGCAAATGTTTATTTTAAAGATCATTTGCACATATTCTACTGAAACATAGTTTTCAAAACTAAGGTCAGCTGGTTGGAACAAATAAGTTTTTTAACTAATAAGCATTGCTTATTGACTTTTTTCATTTTTATAAGTATTGATAAGCCAAATAAACAAGACGTTTTGTCATGTTCGTGCACTGGTATAGCTATAATTCATCCATCGGATCGCAAACTATCTAATATAGACCATACCCTATAGAAGTTTCTTTCCCCTGAAAATTTCTTGATTGGGACACGCCAAAGTTTTCACTGCTAGAATAAAAACAATCACTAGAAGAAAGATCAATACTAATTTTAGACTTCTTATCCTACTAGATACATGTATCTGCACACACATGCTTAGAGAGTGACTTTAACTCTTTGCAGTGGTTTGGTGATAATCATTGTAACACATAAGACCTTATCTGGATCCAAACATTTTGACATTCTGATAGAGCTCCTGATTTTTTGGGGAAAAGTAAATTTGAAATAAAGTAAGCAGACGACAAAATCAGGAAAAATTACATAGCATGCAAAAAGTTAAGCATATGCACTCAGTACCAAAATTTCAAGAGTTGGATGATTTTTATTCTACATTTCAGCCACAGAACCTGGGTACATACTGGTTTATAATAACTCGTGTTACAAATGGGATGATGGTTCTTACAAATGGTTGGAGGCGAAGGTAATACTTTAAGGTAGAACAGGACTTATGTGGAAAGATAACTGGATGATTTTATAAGAGTAAGAGTTATCTTTATTTATTGTCTTAAAACAAGTATTGGCATGCACAAAAGCATACTTCTTGTTTATTAACTCATCTTTATCATATGACGTCGCGCCTGGGAGTGAAATAACGCCATGCAATAAATTCAATAAACCACTTGTGGTTTATAGATTTACGGGAAACGTTATGACGTCCATAACAACGTTGCGTTTATAAATAACAAAGTTATAACGTTTTACGGCTGAAATGAGATTTCAAAGTAATCTTATTATCATATGATAAATAGAATCTAACATTCATGCTCTTGTATTATTGAATTTATTAAAACTCGTTGCAAAAAAGGATAAAATGCTCGGCAAGCCTCGCATTTTATCTTTTTCCCTAACTCGTTTAATAAATTCAATAAAACTTGAGCACTTATGTAAGATCCTCTATGTATGACCAGGTATATTTTGACTGCAAGGTCGAGTTTGACCCATCAATGTATTTGAACGATACCTGGTCAGACAATTTTTGGCAGAAAAGTTAATATTCATGCATAGTCAATGTCTACCACGTCGTCCGTGTTTTATCTACGTTAGATATCTGTCACTCATGTCCATACTTGACTCATTGCACGCGGAGAGTTTGGTAATAATCTCTTTGCATAATGTATTTGCGGGAAGTAAATCCCTTGATGCGCCTGCACACGCACGGTGTTAGTTGAGTTGCATACATTCAATTACCCTTTGGAAATGGTAATTGTGAATAACATCATTTACTTTTATAACTGCTCTGTATATTTTTCAAAATGTTTTAGATCTTGTGTTGCTAACAATCTCATTTGACTTATAGAAAAAAAAAGAGTTTTCTATTCTATCTTATTCATAGTTTACTAATTTTGGTATGACCATTTAAGTAAAAATATGTGAAAATATTTGCTGCTAATGGATATCTTACATTTTTGCTCATATGATAAAAAATCTTTGATCTGAAAGAATTAATCAAATTTCTAGGATCAGAGCGCTTATTAAAGGATTAACATTTATATCATGGCATAACAAATAAGACAAGATATTATCTTGACATAAGAGATGATATTTCAGAACAAATTGAATATTTTCGCATGTTTCTCTATAAACCTCTAGCTTTAGTGCCTAGATCTTAGAAATAATATTATTTGCTTATTGCCAAAACCATGGTGTTATGAAAAAACTTTTTTTCAGATATTTCCTAAAACATATGTATAATGCTATTATATGAGACCTGTTTCATGTTTATTTGAACAGATAAGAATTTCACTGTTTATGGTTGCATATAAATAAAGCAAACACATTTTGCATTATCACAGATAACGGACGTTTACTAGGAGTGGTCAAATAGACAAAATACAATTTAACGCAGTACCATAAAACAGCGGCCCAAAATACACACATCCCTCTTTTAATGATTTTAAAAGCTAAAACGGTTGTATCTTTCATGAAAATGCGTATTTAATTGTGCAATTTTCTTTTATGTTTAGAAGTACATTTATTCTATTATTAAAATGAAAAACAGCTTCTATGTGCCTATATATGTTTGACAACTGGGTTTAATAAGTTCTACAATACAAGTGCCCAAATGGGTATTCCATGTATAAAATGTGTCCTAGAAGAATAGCGAAAAGCAAATTTTCAAAACTCACAGCCGACTTAAGTTCTTAGATATTTTAGGTATATATCTAAGATAAATGATCACCTAAAATTACATTTATGTATTTTGCATACAATTTAGTGTTGCCTTGGAAACTGTAAACCCTAACATTTGATATTTCAGTTGCTTCCAAAAAGCAAATATCCAAATGAAATGCTTTATTTTCTAAATGAACACACTTTAATTATTTAAATACAATTTATCTTAGATTTCCAGTGATAATCATTCGAGAACAATTAAGATCATTTTGATTCAGACTAATTTTGACTACTCGTCTACAGAGACGTTTCAAACCAGCGAATTTAGTTAAGAGATTTTTCTTTGTGCCCGTGTATTTTTGGAGATCAGACTAACCTATGTAAATCTTTGATTACAAATATAATGAGAAAATAAATGAGTTACAGCAATTTCAAATTTGTTCATATAAACATGAAACACCTCTTTTATATAGAGACATGTTCTGAGGCATTATAAGATGATCTGGAAGAATGACGCGTGTACAGAAAGCCAAGCTATACCAGTGAAAACAAGCTCAGATATTATTCTCTTTTTTTACACAAATATCAAGGTATACCAGACAAGGTACCAAGTCTTTTGATGGCATCAGTCTAAGTATTTATCCTCCCTGCAGAACTTTATTCTGCATTAAACATGAATATTCAATAAATTGTATTGTTTAATTGTGAGACTATCTTTTCTAATTGTGGCTCTATATATTGTAGCATTACCCATATTAGGAAACATGTGAAAAAGAATTTATTTATAACATCTGTAACAAAAGACTATGGGCTTGATAATCAGCAATGAATTTATTTCTAATGTTTTAGCACCACAAGCTAGAGATTTACAGGTATACATGTAAAATATATTCATTCTTTCTAAATTATCATCTCTTACGTCAGACAATGGCCTTGCTCATGTGTTCTGTCATGTCATGTTTAAAAGGTTACGTCCTTTAATAAGAACTCTGATATTAGAAATGTGGTAACACACTAACTGATATATGAGCAAGAAAGTCTCAAATAGGTAGGGTATACACCAACAGCAACTGTTTTTCACATATTCTTAGTTAATTTAAATGTAAGATAAACAATTGCTCCTTGTTCACTACCTCATTTAAGGAAATATACTCAAGACATATTTGTTTTCTATTAGTTGATTGAGCATGCTGGTAAAACAAAATCTGAAACAGTTTGGAGAATAACAAAGCAAATTTAAAAGTAAATGATGTTAGTCAAACGTACCATTTTCAAAGTGTAATTTGCCATACATAGCACACATTACACCATCAGAAGCTGTATTTTTGTTCATAAAGCTTCTATATATAGCAAAAGGAGAAGACTATATGAGTTTGTAAAAAATAGATAGTTTAGTATGTCTTTTTGTAGGTCAAATTTTCATTTTTTTTTTTTAATTTGATTTAGTAACATATGTAACGAGCTGTTACAGCCTAAATTCCATACTTACACAGTGACATCATCTCTCATTCTCTCAGATTGTTCTTTAAAATAGGACATGACTGCTGAACTTCCAAGGGCCTAGTATGGCCTTTCTCAGCTTATGGACAAAATACTGTGCAAAGATTCTACTGGTTGCGATGAATCGGGTGATTATTTTGTAACAGAAGCAGAAACAATGATAGACAATGCATATGAGGATGACTTGGATGAGTTTTGAATGTTTGCGTTTAATGGGAACTTTTATTAAATTATCTTGTTTAAATGTGTATGTATATTTTTTTATATCTATGTCTCTATATATTTTAGTATTATACATATTTGAAAATATGTGGAAAAATATTTATAACATCTGTAACAAAGGTAATCAGCAATGAATATAGTTTATAAGGTGATTTAGGCACCGCCAAAGACTAGAGATTCCTAGGAAAACATGTGAGAAATAAACATTTTTATCTCTGAAAATCTCTTATGTCAATTTAAAGTCCTTGTTCATTTATTATGTCACGTTGCACCCTTTAATAAGCCATCTGGTCTAGGTGACAAACTTGCAGATTTTTATTTTTATAATAGGAGAAAGACAGTCCAAAATCTAGGAGATCCACCAGCATTAACTGTTTTCACATATCTTTACTTAAATGGCACATGTATACCAAAATTGGCTCTTTAAAACTGGATGGTATGGTTGTTCAATATATTTAAGATAGAGTTTTTTTTCTACAAGCCAAAATGAGTATGTTAGTAAAACAAGATCTAAAACGTTTTGAAAAATACACAAAACAGTTGTAAAAGCAAATGATGTTAGCCACAATTACCGTTTTCAAAGGGTAATTGATTTTAAATAACACAGATAACACCGCAAGAAGCCTTAATAGTGTCCCAAAAGCTTTTATCTGCAGCTAAAGCATCTAGCGTGCAGACTATATGAGTTATTTAAATGATTAGATAGCTTAATGCCTTCTTTCTAATAGTTTCTGTAACTGTTCTGATAGTTGCTTGATCTTAAAATAATGGTCTTTAAAACCTCAAAACGAAAATGTCGGTGTATGGGACCATATTGTTTCTTTGTCAGTGCACAGGATCAAATTATTTCTTTTACAGTGTACGATATCATATGTTTCCTTGTCAATGCACGAGTTCATTATCATAAACAGATCAGCTTGTTCTAAATAACTATGTTTATACATAATATTTATAAGTCCCGTGAAAATAATGTTAATATAGTTGCAGTTTATAGACAGAATATGATCCGTGTCTGTTAAATATAGTTACTATTTCCTTTGATGTTCTGAGCAGTTATTGAACATTTCTCAATTCTTCTCACTTCAATTCGATTCTGTTGAAAAATAAAAAAAAGAAATCCTTAACAGCTAAGGAATTGCGAGAATATATATGTTTCTAGCTGCTCTTTGCACTATAGTTATGTGAATACATGCAGTAATAAAAGAAAGACAAGCCAAAACATTACCTTAACTGGGGGCGTTTAAGCGTAGCCCAGCAGGCATTTTATGTTGAATTTATATTGATTTAAGATTCAGGATCAATATTGATTTTACCTTGAATTTATACTGGAAATGGAAATAACCTCTATCAAAGAATGGGTATGTTGAATTTAACTTTATTCTCCAGCTTGAATTATGATTTGTTTCTCAACTTTCATTCAACTTTGCAAGTCATTATGAATCAACCTTGGTTTGAGGAATGAAATCAAGACTTGATTCTTTCTAGGTTTGTTTATATTGAATCAAGCCTTCTTCTTAAATTGGGCTTCATACTTTGGTATTCAACCTACTAGTAGACTCAACTTTGACAATCAATATGGAATCAACATTGAGTTGAGGCTCAAATTCAAGGCTTTACTCTATATAGGTATGTCAATGTAAATTCAATCTTTAATCTCAAGCTTGGAGTTTTGTTTTGTTAGTCAACTTCGGCTCAATCGCAACAACAAACCAGAGGACAAATGGTCCAACAAACACTCACCTGACTCATTAAGCCTGACTATAGCCCAGGTATAACCACAACAATGAAATGAACCACTGTTGTGAATGTTTTGTCAAAACATCTGCAGTAGCATGACAATATGAATAGCACAACTTAACTACTAGCTAATGCAAAAACATGTATGCAAAAATTAACTTTTTGCCTGCTTATGGCTTTTGGGATGCAGACTTTTTCGAAAAATATCCATTTATGTGATTTGGAAAAAAAGTCTTATGAAATGTGGAGAACTATTTTATGAATATTTCTGTAAAAATAAAATCAATTAGCTCCATTAAGACAGCAGAAATAACTAATTTCTACTTTTTGCATTATAAATCTATAAATATTTAAGTTGCCATAGCAACTAAAATAGCTGGTCAAAGATATGGGTTTTGAAAAAGATTATTGACTATTTTGTAAAACAAATACCCTGTGTGTCACATAAGCAACCAATCGAATCAAGTGATTCATATATTAGTCATATGAAACATGGAAACTTACTTTATTAGCATTATTGTAAAAAGATTATTTAGACAGAAATGCTCATTTCCACTTTTCCCGTTATAAGTCGATGTAAACTTTTAAGTTGGCATAGCGACTAAAAAAGCTGGACAATGACAATAATAACATAACTTTTGTACAGGATAATGTCCTAAGCATGCATGCCTAATTTCAGTTCTTCCTCCTTATGATTTCTGAGAAGACTTTCATTTTTTTTTTAATTTTATGTTGCCCCAGCAACCAATCAAAATTAGCAATTTGGATGAAATATAAGTGAATCGTGAATACTCAATAACATTTCTGTATAAACATGTTTCATATATCCTAATGACTTGGCAGAAATAGCCAAATTTCTGATTTTCCCATCCTTAGTCTATGGAAACTATAAGTTGACATAGCAACCAGAATTCTTATCAGACCGAAACAAAAAATAAGTTTTTGTTTCCCCTACCTGTAGATGCTATTTGTGCAATATGGAAAGAATTGACTGAATGGCTTCAGAGATGTTTGAAAATGTTAATGGACGATGGACAGACAGACAGACGCCGGATGTGTCTTTATACTAAAAGCTAACATTGTTTGAAGAGACATTGTTTGAAGAGACATTCTGAAATGCAGCATATTGGTCATTAACTGTATGCAAGGTTTGTATTAAAATTAAGCAGTTAATTTGCTCTATATGTCCTGCATAGAACGAACAAAATCCTATAATTGTGACCCATGTCTAGTGCATGTAATTGTAGTGTACATGTAACCATAAGTGTTCAGAAAATTATTGCGAACCTATACAAAAGTAAGTACATTTATCAAATAGACTAGTTGAAACAATAGTATATATATCATCTAAACTTTTAAACGATCTGCAAGACATATTTCTGTTTCTGTATAGACAGATTTAAAGGTAAATATTTTTCATTCAAAATTACAATTCCATCATCATTTTTGGGGAGTAAATAGGAGATTTTTCAGGCGCAAAATATATAAATATTAGAACAATATTATGAAAATTCTACATGTATCTATCAAGAGAACGACACATTCGGACATATCTGTGAAAATGCGACGAACGATATTATTATTTACCAAAACATTTTTCACAAAAACAGTTACTCCCCCTTATCCACGCTGTGTTGTGCCTCTGGGAGCACGCAGACAGTGCAAATTTGTGTAGCCATCTTAAAAGGAGTCAACTGCTTCTTTTTGTTGTTGCCACATTCATACAATCTGATAATGTCATATTTTCTGCAAAAAAAAAATAAGAAACTGTGGTCACCTTGGATTTTTTAACCTTGCACATTCAGCGAACGTACAGTCTATTCAGTGTGCTGGGAGTTTCCGTGTTTGAAATTCAGAGTATGGATGTTAGTTTGTGACGTCAAAACTCTGTTCATTTTCAATAGTTTCTGAACCTTGACCTATGTCATATTTCCTGGCAAGCGCGGGTCGTGCATTATCATAGTCATCTGTATAGTATTGACCATCATCGTACTTCAAATGCGAATGTCTCCCATCTTCAATATTTGACTTTAAGAGACCTCACATTAATAACGCGCTCAGGAAAGTACTCACTGACACGAATTATCTTCCATATATCTTCATTTGTAGGGTTATTTGGAGGCTGGTCTACAATGTTTTTGCGTTTTTTACGATAAGTTTTGAGAATATTTTCTCTATCTTTATAGTGCGAGAACCTTACAACACATGTAAAATGGGTGGTGGAGAGTTTTTACCCCAGATACCATATGCTCTTTCGATTTGGATAGAGGCTTATTCAATGCAAAGGTGTTCATTGATGTAATTTCGCACTCTCGTCTTCGATTCTTCTCAAGATTCATCACTTTTGTCATCAAACCCATAAAAACGTAAATTGTTAAGTCGGGACTGCGCTTCTAAACAATCTGTTTTCATCTCTTGTTTTTTTTTATTTTGCGATTGTAATTTTGATACAGATGCTTTTAATTTGTTGACCTCGTAAGCTGCGTATTTTGAACTTTTAAAATGGTGCTGTCACGTTTTAGTTGGCAAACAGATAATCCCAAGTGGTAGGATTTTTTGTTCATCTTCTTGACATCTTAACGTATCTCTCTTACAGTTCTCACGTGGTATTAATTTCGCTGAAATTATCATCAGATTATGTCCGTTGTTCTGACTTCTCGCTGGCTAAATCTGTATCGCTCAGCGCATTTGTATTTGTGAGCTCTGTTCTACTCGATTCACCCAGTTGAATCTGAGTTTGGGAGCCTGTAAGTCAAGAGCTCACTGACGGTTGAGAACTGACTGACGGTTTATTTTTTGATCTGGATGTTTGATGTAAGGTATAGGGCGGGTCTTCTCGGTTGCTCAGACCAAGGGGATTGCGTACAGATATATTCGCATAAGCATCATCGATAGGATCTTGTCTACTTCCACGACCACTTTCACAGCCATTGCAACCACGACCACCACCTCTTCGAGTAACTCTCGGAGAACTACTGCCACAGGTAGATCCAGTTTGAGGCTCAGGATTAGATTAATATTCCCTCTGCAAGGAGCAGGTAAAATAATACTAAACGAATGACGAGGTTCATTGGTACTTGTTTCAGAGTTCTAAGTTCTTGCACTTCCTAGGCATAGTGAAACAACCAGTACGTAAGCGCCAAAGCTCAGTAGATACGCCCATTATAAGTATAGCGAGTCTAGCTATGACAAAATTGGGCTTCCGTACTTTTTCTTTCAAGTGTAGGTTGAGTAAGTGTTGCTTAGTGATCCCACCGCACTACAACATGTAATATATATTGTGGTTCAAGGTTTAGCGAGACAGAGAATGAATAAGCTCTTATGTCATTTACAGCAGTCCTGTGTGTCCATATATCTTATTTTTCCAATAGCAATGTCACTGTACCGCGCACAATACACAATTTTTCATTTTACAAGAAATATATTTTCAAAAGTCTTACGAAAATATTAACAGCCATGCTCCTAAAGGACATCACTTGTAAATTACATAAGGAAGTCCATATTGATTTGCAGATTCTGAGTCAGTATTGAATCAAGGTTGGTGGATCAACATTGAATCAATCACATTTAATAATTATTGAATCTGTATTGTTTTAAATTTCCAAACATTATCTGCTCTCAAATTGGATTTGTAATATTGTTTCAGTATTAAATACACATTTAGCTTTTCACTTTGAATCGCTAATTGTTTAATCAATATTGAATCAGCCTTGGTATTTAAACCCTGAAATGACAATGTTGAATAAATATTGAGTTAGCCTTGAAAATGGATTGATCAATATTCAACCATTATTCAATAAGAAATCAATATCAGATCAATATCGTGTGCCTGCCGGGAAAGCGGTCATTTTTGCGATGAATAAGACTATAACAATCCACCATGAGTGTCCATGAAGGATAGAGATATCTCACCCGAGGGGTTGGAAATTTAACCAGAGACCAGGCTTGCCGAGTCCCTGGTTAAATTCCGACCCCGAGGGTGAGATTTCTCTATCCTACATGGACAAACTCATGATGGATTGTTTTTCTCCCACTTTTCGGAAGATAAAAAATCTAAAAAACGTGAAAAATTGAACTTTTTACTCGTTTGATATACATTATTTCTGAGTTCACGAGTGTATTTATTGGGTTTTTAAATGGGTTTGCACCTCGCTATTGACTTTAAAACACAATTGGAGCATTAGTTAAGTTGCAAAATGCAAAATAAAAAATCCTGCTTGGCTCCCTATGCCATTAGCGTCACATTGCCATTATCATCACGTGGTGTACGTATGGTGACATCATCAACGTTATATGACGTCAGTAAGTAACGCTTACCCTTGCGTGGTGCCTTTGAGTTACTTAGGCGCAATATATTTGTCCTTTGAATATCTTTTTTGGAAAAAAGAATATTTTACTCTGCCCATGTAAGAAAGCAGTCACGTGGTCATGAAAGATAGAAATTTCTTGCATGTGCAAAGGTGTGAGAAAACGTGATCCCTGAGTAATTGTATAAATTCTTTTTTCAGGCTTTATGTGACGAAGAAGATGCACATCTTGCTGAAATCAATTCTGCTGGCGAAAACATGGCAATTAAAAGTTGGCTTACAGGTAATCAAATTTAACCAGTCGCGATTTTTGTCGTCTGCTCTCTTGTCTGCATATGTACTTATGTCGTCTATACTGCAAACGATATGGGCTCAGATCAGACTGCTTTCAAGCGGAGCACTCTGGTCAGGGCTCATAATGTTTGATTCCATGATAAAATCTAGTCGTAAGTGAACTTGAACAAATTCAACAGACATAATAAGCTAGCGACATTTTCGTAACTAAAAAACAGGTTAAGACTTAGTGAGAAATTTATAGTAGTTACTTTACGGTTGATATGTGCTTCTAAGCCCTATAGGCATTTAATACATATAGTGATTATAGCAAGAATAGTAAGTGAGTATGATCAGGAAATACCACAATCACAAACCGCAGACAACCCCGTGGCACCGCGAGGAAGATCCGCCCAACCATCACAAGACACCAGGAAGACAAAATAAGCAACGCAATCAGCTCTCTCTTCCCCATCAAGATGATTGCAATACTAGAATGGACATAAAGTAACGTACAACAAAACATAGAACAATTACAGATTCCCACAATGGGAGTAACAATAAACAAAAAAAGTCAACAACAACAGAACCACCGCCTTAGAACAGACAGCAGCCTAAGCCACCGGGGGCTTAAATGCATTTTACTGGTACCAAATCTTCGCCCTAGATTCTGCTGTTGTTGAAGTACAAGAAATGTTCAGCTCGCATGAAGGCCATCTAACTAATGCAATGTATCATCATGGAAAACACTCTAATCAACTTAACACTCCATGATGAAACAAAGAAAAGGGCTCACGACTCACAGACAGTCAGAGCTAAAGAAAACCTCAAGCTGAGCCAGGTCATATTTGGACTGAAAGCGTATATTGTCATTATTAATTTCTAAAAGTAAAGAAGAAGGCAATAAGTCATATTGGTAATGCGTGTCCTTATTTGCCAGATGGAATTAGGTGTGCCTTTTAGTCATATTGGAACCGACCCGCCATATTGACTCAGTGGATTAGGGTGTGCTTCTAAATCATATAGGCACTGAATAGCCATGTTGGTCCGGTTGGTTTAGGTTTGCTTTAAAGTCATATTGGCCCTTTATATCCGTATGATCTGATAGATTTATGTCTGCCTCTAAATCATTTTGATATTGAATATACATATTGACCAATAGAACGGATGTGATTCTTGGAATCTTTACTGAATGGTCATGTAGATCAAGTGATTTAGGTGTGTCAAAAAGTTTTTAAATGTCTGCAAAAATGCACTGAGGCAGCCTCCTATGTTATGAATATTTGCAAAATGCTTTTAAGCTATAATTTCTTTGCAGGTTTTATTTCTATTAAGAATATAATGTGCGTGTGTAGGGTTTTTCTTTCATTCCTAAATTAAACGAAAAATTTAACTATCAATTCTTAAACAACAAAGAGTAAAAAAACACCTTTGATGGCAGATTACTAACATCGATGACAGATTCAACGTTTGAGGTCGAATAAAGTGTAGGTTATAAATTTCGTTTTGAACATTTCGAAAAGAATCCTTCTGGTATTCAGAGGCGAATGGGTAAACTTGATGGTGTTGATAGATCCTACAGAATGAAGTTAACATACTATCTCTCGTAAATAAAGCCACACTTAATAATCTTTTCAGAGCTTTTCCCAAAAGCTTTATAAGGTATCATAAACTTCGCAAAACTTTTTCTAGATTTTACCGCCAATACTATGATTTAATATCTTAAATCAATATTGTACTTAAATCTCGCTTGCACCAGGGGCTTTCGGAACCAGAATTTTATGGCGACTTAGTGTATAAATTAAAGGAAATTGTTAGCTCTAATAATTATTCAGCACAGTTTATTAAAATGATTTCTCATTATAAGAAAATTGGTTATACATTAATGTAATCATGTGCTTATGCAAAGAGATAATTAGCGCAAGTCCTTTTTAGTGGAAGCAAATCACTTAAACGTGTGTCTAAACAAACATGGAAGATTATTTTTGGTCTCGATCCAGACCAAAAGCTGTTGAAATATGATAATTTTTAAAAAGCTTTCTAAAGTTTAGATCTGTCATCGATGTTAGTCACTAAAATTCCTGATTTGTCATCAAAGACAGCCACTTCAAAATCGATCTGTAGATAAAGGCAGTAACTTCTTATCTACATGTTGTCTTTGAGGGAATCTAATAGTTTTATAAAATCGAACTGCGGATTCAAATTTGACATAGATGTACCTGAATGATTGTATTTTTAGCAGATGTGCGCAATCAAGCTCAAGTCTTGCTAAAACGTTCTTGTGCGTTAGGGAAGCTTGTAAATGCACGGATAAAGGGAACTACTTAGCTATGTACAGGAAAAAAAATTATATTTGTGTCATTTGCGATTTTAATGGCTTTAAGTATATAATAAAACATGCTTGCTCACTTTCTGTTTGCCTCGAAGACACTGTCGACTGCAAATGTTTCTTCAACGCTGACTTTGCTGTAAAATCCTTAAGTCACCAGTAGCCATACACATAGCAGTCGAATCTGGTACCAATTATAACATTTTTTTCATATTTTTCAATATCTACAATGCGCGAACTAGCTTGCAGACGAAATACCCTTGTACCCTTGTATATATTAAATTCATGTTTGAGCTTCTTTGATTTTCTATCTTTCAGATTTTCTTTTTGCATTCAGCTTGTGGTATAATAGTTCTCGATATTTATCTCGAAAAACCCTTTCCATAGAAACTTTTCAAACTTCTTCATTGATTCAGATCCAAGTTCTATAGCAAGTTGATCATTTATGAACTCGAGTGCTAGCTGTGTAATTATGGCTTTTCCTGGTCACATTTATTTACTTTTTTATAATCGTCGCAGGATGCATCACTAACGAGTGTCTAAGCATAAAATGAGTTTCTTTCTAACAGAGTTTTTCTTGATCGTTAGTATCTGATATTAATCGCCATTTTCCTTCCCCTTCTGCCAATTTTGATTGTCAGTCTTCTCTGGTTATATTATATTAGTAATGTCATCGTTAAGTCAACCTCAAATATGAAGACTCAGTTACAGTAACAGATATTCAGTGCGTCTGGGCTGAGGATTACACTTATACCCCTCTTACCATTACGGTATCTCATGAGAGTACCTTCTATAAACATATATCACTCCATATAGCATTCCTTACATCAGGAATATGTCTCATAACAAATACACTGTGCCTGGTATGGTGGCCATTTTGAACACCTTTTTGCAAACACACCACATAGTGCAATCAGTAGCGAGACCGATTGCAGATCCACAGATCCTGAATTAGATAACGGCCTGGTCCCATACTTTCGTTGAGATTGACCATAAAATATTTTCTACGGTCATTCCCCTCCTTCTGCTGATTCAAGAAGAGTTGGTGTCATTTACAAGCAAAAGTATGTGCAAGAAGTACTGGTTAACCGCATAGTCAAGCTTGCCCAGGAAATAGTGTAATTAGGCTAAATGACCATCTCGACAAGACAATAGCTGTTGACTGGGACGTAAAACCACTTACCAAACAAACACAACTTACTGAAAGATGTAATATCAGCCAATCTTTTTAAAGGAATAAGGCCAGTCTTCACCGTATGAACTCAAGAACAAATAATACATTTCATACTTTGGGCAGATATGCAGCAAGTAGTGAATTTTTCATCATTTTGCAGTCATTTTGGATGCCATCTTTAATAGGCGCATATTACAATCAAACTATCAGTAAGACTTGTCGTAGGTAACACATTCTCTTTCAAACTAATGCCAAAAACCCTTCAAAATAAATATATAGCAAAACAAGACCATATTATAGTCATAATTGTAATCTGGCAGACAACCTGGCGGCCATCTTGAATATCTTGAAATGCTCAATAGTGCCAGGATGGCATCAGTTGGATTCTGTATTGGCAATGTCTTACCTACAGGAATCAGTATAGAAAAAAACTATATACACTATTTTTAGGTCAATCGAGATTTCCTCCGGACTATTTTTATTAATTCCTAAAAATGTTTTAAAGTGTTAGAATACTTGGTTCCAGTCACTGGAACCTGGCCAACTACATGTTTACATGTAAAATATCATTTAAAAAGAATATGAGCATGCACGGTTATATATAATATAGGGATATATTATAGAATGTGCATGGTCTTACTATATACAAATGCTAAATAAGTAGTTGGCCAGGTTCCAGTGGTTCCAGTTACGTGTTGCACAAAAACCATAGGTTACTGTAAGTCCTAAGTAGCTGTATCATTAGCGGAAAGATTAGCGCAAAGTGCAAGTGATATATTTTACGAGTACTTACAACTAACCATCAGCCTGTGATCTATTGCACAATAATTGCCTTTGGTGTGTAGATAACAAAAGGCTATCCCGATCACCAATGTGACCTTAAAGCCAAAGGTCAAGGTCACATATACTTACAATATGTCAAATTTGGTATTGTGACCTATAACGCAAACTCGTCCTTCATTTATTGTCCTAGGATGTTCAGATATTTGGCACAATAATTGTAAATAACAGGGTAAATAAAAGTGTAGAAAAAAAAGCTAAGATCACCAATATGCACTTGGTGACAAAGGTCAAGGTCACATATACTTAAAGCCTGTCTATGGCTCATAACAAACTCCTCTTTCTTTTTTGACAGAGGGTGTTCATATTCGACACAATGATTGCCTATTTTGTGTATATTGCAACAAAGGTATTGGAATATGATATGACCTTGAGGTCAAAGGTCAAGGTCAAATATTCTTAAAATCGTTCTTATTTCTTGAAACGCAAATTCCTCGCGTGTTTTACGTAGGGTGTTCGTATTTATCAAAAGTATTGTTTATGTTGTGTAGATTACAACGAAGGTCACATATCAATGTTATGACTTTGGGATCAAGGGTCAGTAAAGTATGCGTAGAATCTGATTCACGGTTTGTAACACAAATTCTTCTTGTAATTTTGATAGAAGAGCTTTCTTTTTTGTACAATGATTGTCAATATGACATTTGAGTCAGTCAATGTCAAATATATATAAAACCAAGCTGTTTAGCTTCAAAATTCTAACTCCTTTTACTTTTTTCATATTTGACACAATGTTTGCCTTACGACAAAGGTTTTGGATTGCAGGTATGACCTTTGAGACAAAGTTTAAGATCTAAAATTGTCATACTATGAGGTATTTGCGCTATAAGTGTGGATATTTGCAATAGGCTCCAATCGATTGACCACCTTATTGTATGGATTTTGCCAAAATGGTGTTTTCCTTGCGATACATTTTGCATACTACTAAAAATAGAGTACCATCATACGACACAGATTTTCCTATTGTAGATTCAATCAAATAGTTGATATTGGAGTTTTAGCCCATCTTTTTAGCCTTGTCCAGCTGAACTCGGATTTTCCTTTTTTTTTAAAGCACTGTAGATCCAATCAGTGGACTTTTGATGAAGCCGTCTTATTATGATCCAGGAGCTAAAGTTCAGATGAGCATGTGCATGCAGTTTGCCAGAGCTTTCGCTGCACACATACATAAACAATTGGGTACATGTAGATGAAGTTTCAGAAGCGCCACTTATGCATGTGTAAAGGATGACATTAAACAATTGTGACATGCACCAAAGGCAGTTGTGCTAGTTCATGTAATGATTAACCCATGTATGCCCAATAGATTTTCTCGTCCTTATCATTTTGACGAATACATTTCCAATTTAAGGGTTGTTGGGTAGTAATTTACAATTTCATCCAGGTTTGAAAGTACATTCTGGTAGCGAACGGTACAGAACCTGATCAGACGCCGCATTTACGCGGGTCATGGCGACAGACCATGTGAACCGCCTGAGGCGCAACGATGGCGTCATTGTTTTCTGGGTCTGCAACACCAAAGCGAAGGACTAAGTTAACTCATGTCCTGGTAAACTCATGCGCGGATCCAGAGGGGGTAATGGGGGACTGGACCCCCCTGAAAAATCACACTAATATAAGGTTTCTTAGCAATAGTGGTCTCGATCCCCTACAAAATCTCAAAGCTACCAGGCCAGCAATGTTGGGCCATCATTGACACACCAGCAAATCACGATTTAAATGGTGTTTTGCTGATGGGCCGGTTAAGTGTGCCCCCATAAAAAACAACGTTGTCAGAGGTTGGGTGCTCTCTGACAAAATTTTCTGGAACCGTGCATGGGGATGTATTAGGATTACTGACTATGCACTTAAGGACTAAAACATATGCCAAAGGCTGTTAAATTTTGTAAACCCAAACACAAAACAACAAAACAAATCTCATTGAAACTAGTTAGTATTCCCATCCCCAACCAATACTTCCCACCTGGTGTAAAGAGTTACTGTAGTATTGCACCTCAAATTGAACACAGTTTTTCGATTTTAGAATCTTAAATAAAGTTACTTCACACTGAAAGTTTGCATGCGCATAGAAATAGCAAAGTCCTTACTAGATTGAAATTTTGGTGGAGACTGATATCAATTTTACTGCTCTGATATTTTGTAAAAATAAATACCTTAGTTTTTGTTAGTATGAAAATATCCTTTTAGTACCCATTTTTGTACCATCGGTGCAATACACCTGGAATAGATATACCAGTATTTACTCATCTATAAATGTCCATTAGAGATTACAGCAGACAATTATCTTGTTGAAGGCATCAAATTGTGCGGTTTACAATGCAATCCGAACTGCTTTTATAGGTCTACGAAAAATGGCCTTTCTTTTGGGTTACCATTTTTGTGACACGGTTGGAAATAACTGAAGCATTTTGACTAGGCTGATAAACTGCAACTCAAGCAAATATTTAGCTACATTTAAAACCACTGAATCATTGTTGTAAAGTGTCTTATATAAGTGAATACATGGCTTTATGTTCAACTGATATTCATTGATCCGTTTCGCTCAAGGTACTAGAGGGGAATATTATTTGGCATTTAACATTAAGAATGTCACAGCATTTATGAAAACGCATGCAGGCTTAAAAAAATTTGATAAGAGTTTTGTGGTTTGAATATCTATTTCCAATTAAATTTAAAATTCGCATTTTAGATTTAATGTAATTGCCGAAAAACAGTGTTCCTTTTGAAGGGCTATACTACAGTAATCAGATGTGTGCTCAGGGAATGTCCAGATCAATTTGATTAAATGTTACTCTTCAGTAAAATAAGAACTTAAAGATGGCAAGCTGTATGGAACAAAGCTTCACTTTCATACTATTTCAAAAGCTACCCAAGTTGGGGTCAATGTAGGGGTCACTTTCCAGCAGGCACATGACGTCAAAACAACATCGCATCAACGTTGTTTTAAGGTTGTGTGCCTACTGCACACTGGTAAATGTATACGTCGATTTGGTGGTATTTACGCGTGTTGCCGGTACTTCATAGACTGGAAGTGGTAGATATTGGTGTTAATACTATATAGAATAACATGCCATATGCCTAAAGGACTATAGAACTAGATCATTTTTAAGCATTCGGCATGCACATGGCGATTTATGTAAGCATTTAGGAATAGATTCGAGTACCGATCTGGATGATCGGTACTCGAATCTATTCCTAAATGCTTACATTAATCGCCATGCACATACTGAATACTTAAAAACGATTGAAGTCTATAGTCCTTTAGGCATATGGCATTTTTTTCTATATAGTAATAACACCAATATCCACCACTTCCGGTATATGAAGTACCGGCAATACGCGTAAATACCACCAAATCGACGTATACATTTACCAGTGTGTACTGGGTTAAGTACAGACAGCTTTATCATGCTGTTGGTAAAATAGGTAAAGTCTGCTATTGTATGTGATTCATCTGCTAAATAGATAATTAACATGAAACATCATGCATTTTATCCGGGTAAAAATGTTTGTTTTAAACTTTTGCCTGTTATATTTTGGCATCTGCAGGGTCGAACGACGTATGGATTGGCCTCAACGATCGGGATCAGGAGGGTAACATGATATGGTCTTATTCACAAGCCACGCCCAGTTTCAAGGACTGGCACAAAGGTTTGTTGTTTCTGTAAATATATACCATTTTGTGATATTTGATAAATAGGACTTTTTTTCAAAAAAAAGTAAGTGAGTATGATCAGGAAATACCACAATCACAAACCGCAGCCAACCCCATGGCACCGCGAGGAAGAGCCGCGCAACCATCACAAGACACAAGGAAGACAAATTAAGCAAAGCAACCAGTCCTCTCTTCCCCATCAAGATGATTGCAATACTATAATGGACACAAAGCAACGTGCAGCAAAACATAGAACAATTACAGACTTCCACCATGGGAGTAACAATAAACAAAAAGTCAATAACAACAGAACCACCGCCCTAGAACGGACAGTAGCCTAAGCCACCGGGGGCTTAAATGCACTTTACTGGCACCAAATCTTTTCCCTAGATTCGGCTGTTGTTGAAGTACAAGGAATGGCCAGCTCGCATGGAGGCCATCTAATTTATGCAATGTATCATCATGGAGAAACACTCTAACCAAATTAACACACCATGATGAAAAAAAGAAAAGGGCTCATGACTCACAGATAGTCAGGGCTAAAGAAAACCTCAAGTTGAGCCATGGTGGGTCCAGCTACAGATATGTATCAGGCACCAACCCACCGATTAAAGCTTTACGTCAGAGCCTTAATAGAGTCTGAAGCCTGATTCACCGTCTTGCAATTAAAGGGGAAACCATAATTTTAAACCCTGATTGGGTTTAAAACTAAGCATGCAGACTGCCACATGATATCCAAGTTATATCCAATCCTTATATAACGTTTTACTATATTTTTGAATTGATCACTAAAATTAGGTTTTCAAACAATTCGTTTGAATTTATAAGCTAAATCACCATAAAATATAGGTTCTGATATGCCTTGTTGCAGAAGAGTTTTTAATCCTATTTTGTATTAAACAATTAACTCTGAGTGTCTGTGGTAGAATTGAGAAAATGCTTTTCGAATTTTATGATACTTTTAACCTTGTTTAATAACTTAGGAGTTAAAAATAAGTTTCTGTTGTTGAAGTCATCAACATTAGAACATACTCTAGCAAAACGAATAAGCTGAGAAATATATACACCATTGGAAGGAGAGCGAGGAGCATCTCCATTAAGAAATGGGAAATTTACTATTTCAGAATTAAAATCATCCCTTTTATCATAAATTTTAGAAGAAACTATGCCATTTGTTATTGACAAGTTCAAGTCCAAAAATGGAGCTTCAGTATCAGAAGAATTTGCCTTATTTAACTGAAATTCAGTGGGATATATCTGACTTACCATTTGTTCAAAGTAAGGATTATCAATATTAAGTAAGTCATCTAAATATCTGAAGGTTGAGTTAAAAGCTTCAATAATATCAGTTTGATTATTGTCTGACAGAGAAAACATAAAGTCTCTCTCATAACAAATAAAAAACAAATCTGCAACAAGAGGAGCACAATTAGTACCCATAGGAATACCTACAATTTGTCTATATAATTTTGAGCCAAATCTTATACATATATTGTCCAAAAGATAATGGAGCGCATCACACATTTTCTGACATGACCACAATTTATAACCTTTAGGTTGTTCAGAAGTAAAAAAGGCATTTTTATCATTACAAGACAAATAAAGTGACCCCACTCTGTTAAAAGTTGGTTCAATTAATTCAGTTAGTTTTTATGCCCCCAAAGGAACTATGGGAGGCATATAGTAATCGCACTGTCCGTCCATCCGGCTTCACGGCTGGTACATATCTCCTATATTCTTTGAAGTAGGAATTCCAAATTTTGTGTGTGGATGCATCTTGGGATGGCTGAGTGTCGCGTACCATTTTTGGGTCACTGTGACCTTGACCTTGTCCTCTGACTTAGTTTTTATAGTAATAAAATGTCTGTCCGTCCATCCGTCCCTCTTCGTGTCCGGTGCATATCTCCCATATTCTTTGAGGTAGGAACTCCAAATTTGGTGTGTGGATGCATCTTGGGATGGCAGAGTGTCGCGTACCATTTTTGGGTCACTGGTCACTGTGACCTTGAACTTGACCTTTGACCTAGTTTCTAGAATAATCGTGTCTGGAGCATATCTCTTATATTATTTGAGGTAGGAATTTCAAATTTGGTGTGTGGATGCATCTTGAGATAAGGAAGTGTCGCGTACCATAATTGGGTCACTGTTACCTTGACCTTGACCTCTGACCTAGTTTCTAGAAACGGCATTGATTCTGGTGCATATTCATATATTCTTTGAGATAGGAATTCCAAATTTGGTGTGTAAATGCATATTGGGATGACAGAGTGTCATATATCATTTTTGGGTTACTGTGACCTTGACCTTGACCTCTGACCTAGTTTTAAGAATTATTGTGTGCGGAACATATCTCTTATATTCTTTGAGGTAGGAATTCCAAATTTGGTTTGTGAATGCATCATTGGATGGCGGAGTGTCACATACCATTTTCAGGTCCCTGTGACCTTGACCTTGACCTCTGACCTAGTTTTTAGAATAATCGTATTGGGAGCATATCTCATATTATATGAGGTAGAAATCTCAAATATGGTGTGTGGATGCCTCTTGGGATGATGAAGTCTCCCATACCATAATTGGGTAACTTTGACCTTGAACTTGACCTCTGACCTAGTTTCTAGAAACTGCATTGAGTCTGGCGCATATCTCCTATATTCTTTGAGATAGGAATTCCAAATTTTGTGTGTAAATGCGTCTTAGAATGATGGAGTGTCACAAAACATTTTTGGTCACTGTGACCTTGACCTCTGACCAATTTTTTTAGAATAATCATGTCTGGAGCATATCTCTAATATTATTTGAGCCAGAATTCTCAAATTTGGTTTTATGATGCATCTTGGGATGAGGAAGTGTAGCGAACCATAATTGGGTCACTGTGACCTTGAACTTTACCTATGACCTAGTTTTAGAATAATCGTATTCGAAGCATATCTCTTATGTTATTTGAGGTAGGAATTCCAAATTTGGTGTGTGGATGCAGCTTGGGATGACAAAGTGTCTCGTACCATAATTAAGGCACTGTGACCTTGAACTTGACTTCTGACCTAGTTTCTAGAAACTGCATTGTGTCTGGTGCATATCTCCTATATTCTTTGAGATAGGAATTCCAAATTTTATGCGTAAATGCATCTTGGAATGGTGGAGTGTCACAAACCATTTTGGGTCACTGTGACCTTGACCTCTGACCTAGTTTTTAGAATAATCATGTAGGGAGCATATCTCTTATATTATTTGAGCTAGAAGTCTCAAATTTGGTGTGATGATGCATCTTGGGATGAGGAAGTGTAGCAAACCATAATTAGGTCACTGTGACCTTGAACTTTACCTATGACCTAGTTTTTAGAATAATCATGTCCAGAGCACATCCCTTATATTATTTGAGGTAGGAATCTCAAATTTGGTGTGTGAATGCATCTTGGGATGACGGAGTGTCGCATACCACAATTGGGTCACTATAACCTTGAACTTGACCTCTGACCTAGTTTCTAGAAACTGCATTGAGTCTGGTGCATATCCCCTAATTTCTTTGAGATAGGAATTCCAAATTTGGTGTTAAAATGTATCTTGAGATGATGGAGTGTCACATACCATATTGAGTCACTGTGACCTTGACCTCTGACCTAGTTTTAAGAATTATTGTGTTTGGAGCATATCTCTTATATTCTTTGAGGTAGGAATTCCAAATTTGGTGTGTATATGCATCTTGGGATGGGGAAGTGTCACTTATCATTTTTGAGTGACTGCGACCTTGACCTCTGACCTAGTTTTAATGATAATTGTGTCAGGAGCATATCTCTTATATTATTTGAGATAAGAATCCCAATTTTGGTTTATGAATGCATCTTGGGATGATGAAGTGTCCTGTACCATTTTATGGGTCACTGTGACCTTGACCTCTGACCTAGTTTTTAGAAAAATTGTGTCCGTAGCATATCTTATATTATTAAAGGTAAGAATCCCAAATTTGGTGTGTGGATGCAACTGTTAATGTCGGAGTGTCACGTACTATTTTGGGTCTCTTTGACCTCTGACCTCTTTTGAAGAATAATGGTGTCCAGAACATATCTTTTATATTATTTTAGATGGGAATCCCAAATTTTCTGTATGGATCATCTTTGGATGCTGATGTGTCGCATACCATTTTTAGGTCACTGTGATCTTGACCTATGACCTAGTTTCTAGAATAATCGTGTCTGGAGCATATCTCATACATTATTTGATGTAGGAAGACCAAATTTGGTGTACTGATTCCTCTTGGGATGGCGGAGTGGTGCATACCATTTTGGGTCACTTTTACCTTAACATTGACTTCTGGCCTCATTTCTAGGTTTTTGTGTCTGGAGCATATCTCCTATATTACAGCTAACTTTCCTCGAATGTGTCTTATGCTAGACCAATTCCTTTGGGGGCATTTGTCACGTGACTGTGACATTTCTTGTTCTTTTATTAGATTATAAGGCAATGTAGTAAAGATGGTAGAGAAATCTTATGTAGACAAATCAGACGCTAGAAAACCTCTAGACTTCAATTTGTTAAGAATTTCACCTGAATTTTTAATAGACCAAAATAAATTTTTACCATTTCTTTCATTAACTGTTGTGCAATATTTAATGACATGGTTTAAATCGCAGTGAGGCAAGAAGTCAAAAGAATAGACAAATTGGTAGTTGTACATGCACTAGAATTAGCAATAGAACGCGACTTATAGGGCCGTTTATGAAGTTTAGGTAACCAGTATAACGTAGGAAGCTTGCTATGGTCCTCATCAACAAACATCCCAAACTTAGCTGCCATATGGTATCGATGCGTATCAACGACAGACGTTTCATCAAGCCTGTTATGCTCATACGTTTTTGCAGTGCTAAGTTCTTTCTCTACGGTGTTAATATACAGGTAGTACCTTTTTCAAACGACCACAACGTTGCAAGCACCCTTATCTGCGGGGGTCAAAACAAACCTCCTATGGAATTCCTGGATCCTTTTATTCAAATGTCTAAAAGTAAATTTAGGTTTAGGTGGTAGAAGATCTAAATTGTCGCAATAAAATGAAATTCTACCATCAATGATTTTAAAAATAATTAGTTTCCAACTATTTAAGACATTAGACTCAACATGCTCTCGTTTACACCAGCGATTACAAAATTCTTGTAAGGCTCCTGCAATTTCCTCATGACATGATTTGAAGTCTATCGGCACAGGGAACCTACATTTAGGTCCCTTACATATAATAGACGGAATTCTTGAATCAGTTATGATTTTTAAATCCCCTGTGACTATATGACCAGTGGGTTGATAGCAATACTTTGAGTCTTTACAATCTCAAGAGTCAAGAATAGAATTTTTGATAACAAGTTCTGTTACTAATTTGTTAAAGTTAAAAACAGTACTACGAATAGGTTTCTTATACTAGTCACAAATGGTAGGGGATTCCTTATTTTCAAAATAAGTAGGAATAATAGAGATCACAGATTTATCTTTAAATATACTGGATAAGTTAATGAATTCAATCCCCTTGTTGACAAATTGAATTTTGATAAAATGCCTAATATGATTGATTTTGGAGTCTATATATGATGAAGAGCATGTTGAGTGTAACACCGGGTAAGAAGTGCTGCATCATAAAGTCCATGAAATTTATTAGCCTCAATATCCAAATTACGAAGTGAAAATATAGAAAGAGTTACTAAACGTGTTGATAATGCATAATGGTGTCAATCAATTTGCCTCCTCGTTTGCATAGGAGAGAAGTACGAGGGTCATCCAATAAAGAATGAAACTTTTTCTCTAGCGCAGTTAATTTATATGCTAGACTGATGAAATTTATTTCAAAGCTAGCTCGTCTGTTTGGCTGTTCACATGTACCATATTCGACGTTTTGCATTGTTCCAACTTTTGTTGCTAAGCAACATTAGAAGACTAGGCTAACAAGCGTGGACGGCTCACTATAGGTGGTCACCATGGCAACATATCAAAATGTATAGTTATTTTCTACCAGTACTTATATATTCTCATGCAATCTGTCTATAGCAAATAGGAGAAAGTAATGCTTTAGATTCTCGAGCTGTTACCATGGAAACAAAGCTAAAAATCAAGTTCTCAAGAAATATCTGGTATTTTCCCTGACCTCTTGACTTTGAAAGTTAATATCAAATAGTCGAAGACTGTTAAAGTGAACCTAAATCTGTGTTCATGTATACATAATAACAATAAGCTGCAGATAACGATACATTTTGTGGGATATCCTTCACCAACATAGTTACCATAGCAACACAAAGTAGTGTGTTTATAAAAAAAATCAAGTAATCGGTTGCTAGACAATTAAAAAAAGGAAATGCATATTTGGTTCATCTTTTATAGCATTTTATGTAACACTAAGATTGTTTAGTAGAAGAAATGATATCAAGCCGTTAAATTACATCTATAAGCAAAAATAAAAGACTTTAAATAACCGTGTGTATTCAAAAACTAATGTAAACGAGGCCATGCATCTTCTAGTCCTTCCACAAAACATCCCGTTACTATGGCAACAGATCAATTACAAACATATTGTTCATATTCCTGAATTGCTAAGATGTCATGCTATTATTGTGGTTAATTTTAAGTAAATGCACACACAGGTTTTCAGACTATGAAGAATGTCTCATTCTTTATTGGATGACACTCGTATATAGAACGCTCATTAACCAAATGTCCATATAAAGAAAAAAAAGCGTAACTATTGCAGTTTATTTTTTTGCAATATGAAAAAGATGCCAAACTGAGATATATATTGGCTACTTTGCGAGTTTGTTGCACTACCCAGGAAGAAAACCTTGGTTTCTATTTTTCAGACAGCGTCATATCTTGGGGCCTTAGAAACCCATGTTTTACTAAGTTTTCTGCGGTCAATTTTTTGTAAGTGACCTGTTATCAACGTTACCCTACATAAATTGGAAATAGCAATACACAAAATAAAAGAATGATGAAATATTATATAATAGGATTAATGAAATAAATTTAAGCTTTAACTGTTTAATCTAGTCATGAAAATCTATTACAGCCACCAGTGAGATATATTTTTGCTCGTTGGCGTTACGTACGTTACTTTTATTCGAAATTGCAGAAAATGACCCTACAGATAGCAAAAAATAATTAACTATGTTCCTCAACCCAAGGAAGAAAAAAATTTGTTACTGTGTTCAGTCAGGGACATGTCTTGGGGCCTCAAAAAACATATGTTTTATAATGTGTTCTATCGTCAGTTTTCTTCAAATGACCTGTAATCAATGTTACCCTACTGAACTTAAAATTTAGCAGTATATGAAATACAATATTGATAGGATATTTCAAATATTTTAAATGAAATTATTTAAGACTTAAGTGTTTGAGCTTGAAAAAATCACTCAGACACATCTATGAGACGTATTTCGGATCCTCAGAGTTACTTATGTTACATCTTTACGCAGAACACAGAAATTTCAGGATTTGACTGCATTCTGTTCTAATCTAAAATTCCTATATCATTTGTTAAAGACAAGAAATATTATATGAACCAAATTACTTAACAGAACAGAAGTAGCATTGTTAATACCCAACTGTACCTGATGCTTTGTAGATCTAGCATTCAGAGTTTTTCTTTTCTCCTACGTGTAAGTACATTTAATTCACCGTTGCAAATTACATTTTGAAAGTAAACATTAATGTATCACCTTTCGCAATTACAATCACATATTATTATGTTGAACCTGATCTCAAAATATTATATTGTAATGCTTATTACCTAATTATATAGCAATTTTGAAAGAAATCATTTGTTTGTTTACTGAGGATTTTTGAGGTGAAGCTACGTGAGCCAAGCTCATAAACTAAAAAGCATATTTAATGATAACATTAATTACAAAGCTATGAGAATCATTTGTGGTAGCATAAATTGATAAGCTTTTGTCGCTTAGAGAATCTTCATTTTACTGGAATTATTTTTGGGGGAGATCGTGAGAGATTTGCCCATTTTTTTGCCAAAACTCTCATTGAAATTGGCTTGATGAGAGAAAAATCTCATGTAACAAATTGAAATAAGGCCAAGGATTTTGTTAAAATTTCTCGCTAAAATTCATAATTTCTCGGCAGTTTTGGCAAATGGGATATTTTCTTTCATGGTATTCTGAGTAAGAATTATCCCAGTGATTTTAAAGTTGATTTTAAGAAGCCATTCTTAAACTTTAATTATAAATATGACCTACCAAAATTCGTCAACATGGTTTGAATATTTGAAACTCGCTGATTAAATTGTCGAATGAGTGTCTGTCAAAAATCAGCGTCACGACTAACATGCATTTGTTGGCATTCTGACATTGTTCCCAAAAATGCAGTTTTTGTGTTGTTTTGTTTTTGCATTGTGGGATTGTGTTGAACTATTTTCAACAGTGACACATGCTTATAGTCTGGTAGAACACCAGAATGACCTGGAACTTGATTTTAAAGTTTTCTTCTTTGTTGATTCTTGTTGTGTAGGCATTTTACTTGATGAATCCAACTGATGCCACTCTGGCATCATTAAGCGTTTTGAAATGTTAAAGATGGTGCCCAAGATGGCCGTCAGTTAGGCTCCTAAGACCTATATGACCAACATACTCGATGAAAAACAATTTACTTTTGACTTTTTATTGATGTTTTGAGGCTAAATGATGCAAATAATTAAAATGGAACATAATGTTTGATTCGGAAGGTTAAAATATTGAAAATGGCGTCCAAAATGGCCGTCAATTAGACTCCCAAGACCTATTTGACCAACATACTCGATAAAACCCCACTTTATTTTTTATTGTTATGGATGTTTAGACGCTAAATGATACAGACGATTAAAATTGAACATTTATTTGATTCAGAGGGTTGAAATATTAAAGATGGTGTCCAAGATGGCCGCCAGTTATGCTCCTAAGACCTATCTGACCAACAAACTCGATAAAAAACAATTTAATTTTGACTTTTTGAGTATGTTTAGAGGCCTAATGATGCAAACGATTAAATTGAAACATTGGGTTAGTTCAGAAGGTTGAAATAGTAAAGATGGTGTCCAAGATGGCTACCATTTTAAAGCATTATTAAACCTGAAATCATAATCGCAGTTAATAACGATTTTCTGATAGTTTTCAACAGCGGTTGTATTTGGGGAATTTGACTGTAATGTTGGTATTGTTTTCAGCGTTGTAAAATATTCAAGATGACGTCAACGATGGCAGCAATAACAGGGTTGGCAATCACATGGGTTTTGCTATGATAGACTGCACAGAAAAAATAACGGACTCTTATGTTTTGTAATGGTAATGGTTTTGTCTTTGTTCTGATATTCATATCCATTAATCCATGCACCACCTTCCAGGCCTCTTTTGGCTGGTTCTGATAATATTATTCTCATAAAAGTTCCTACTTTGGGCAAACATTCTGTCAAAACAAAGAGATAAATGCCAGGGTATACTGAATGGTTGATATCACTGAAAACTTTGTGACAGAATGTTTGCTCAAAGTACAAACCTTTTTTGAATCAATATAGAGAAAATGTTCAGCTGGAAAGTGCTATATGGATGGATGAATGCAATTACCAAAAAAAGGAGAGAAAATACTATTTCCTTATGAAGTGCAGTGTATCAACACAAAAAACCTTAGTAAGAGATGTTCATGCTGCAGATGTTTGTTACCATCTTGACTGCTGGTTGGGTGTAACTAAAATACAGGCCTGCTGGTCTGGTGCAATTGTAACAACCATTTCTTCTATTATATACTAGTCTAGTACAAGTGCAACAGACAGCACAAGTGGTTGGATATAGTTATGATAAATATGAATGCTGGTCCAGTGCAAGTATATCAGACATGCATGCTTGTAGAAGCAAGTTTAACAGACATGACTTCTAGTTAGGTGCAACTGTGAAAGGCATGGTAAATAGTCGGATGCAATTTTTACAGACTTGGTTGATGGTCTGGTGTAAATGTAATTACATGGATGCTGATAAGATGAAACTTTAACAGACATTCATGCTGAGAGTAAGCAAATTATGAAGACATGGCTGTTGGTCAGGTGCAACTGTAACATACATGTCTGATGGACTGGTGCAATTGTGCTTACGTTGGTTGGATACGAACATAGGGGCATTACTGAGGGTCTGAGGCAAGTGTAACAGAGTTACCTGCTGGTTCAGCCCCCACAGCTACAGATGTGCTTGCTAGTCAGTTGTAACTGATTCAAACATATCTGCTGGTGAGATGCAACTCTAACAGACATACATGCTGTCAGAGTGCAAATGAAATCGACATGCCAGGTGGCCGGTTGCAACTGTAACACATATGCCTGCTGTTTAAGAGCAAATTTTGAAGACATGGGTGCTGCAACAGGCCTGCTAGTCTCGTGAAGCTGTAACAGAACAAAGCTGCAAAGTTTCAGACATTTTAAGTGGTTCTGTGCCCTATAATCAAACATGCTTAATGGTAAATATGTCTGCTGACCCTGTGGGAATGATGGCTGGGCTGCTGGTCTGGACATGCACACTGGCTGGTGCTGCTGCAAGATGGATGCTTGCTGGACTGTTGCCACTCATTCATCATGCCAATCTTTTGTGACTCAATCCTGCATGTATGCAGGTGTTTTGCTTCTCTATCTACCATTCTTTTTGTATGGTGTCTCACTATCAGCCGTGCCTGCTGGTGCGATGCCTTGATAAAGGCCATACACTCTGGTGTGGTGCCTCACTATCAGCCATGCTTGTTGGTGTGGTACCTCACTATAGGCCATGTCTTCTCGTGTGTTGCCTCATTATCAGCCATGCATTCTGGTGTGGTGCCTCACTATAGACTATGCCTTCTTGTGTGGTGCCCCATTATTAGCCATGCATTCTGGTGTGGTACCTCACTATAGGCCATGCCTTCTCGTGTTGTGCCTTATTATCAGCACTACTTGTTGGTGTTGTTCCTCACTATAGACCATGTCTGTTGGCGTGGTACTCACTATAGGCTATGCCTGCTGGTTTATTGCCACTGCCACCGACATTTTACTAGTCAAGTGCACATGGAAGAAGGGTGGAGTTTGGTGCTACTTGTACAGCGGTGCCATTATATCAGACATGTCTGCTGATACGGTGCTACTCTCGGATATGCCAGCTTGTACTGTGCAACTCTATCAGACATGCATGCTGGGTTCATTTATTCAGATACGCGAGTTTGTAAAGTGCTGCTCTATCAGGTAAGGCATCTGGTCTGTTATAAATCTATCAGACATGCCTATAGGTAGGGTACTGCTCCAACTGGTTTGTAAAACTTGTCGGCTACCATCCTGGACGCCATCTTGAATATATATAAAATTCTGAATAATGCATGAATAGCATCACTTGGTTGTTACAACGATAATGTTTGTAATTCAAGAATCAATAAAATAAGCATTTTGTATGCAAATCCCTGGAGTTTGCCAGTCTCAGGGAAGATGTTCGCATATTTTTTGTAATAAACTGCCATCTTGGTGGCCGTTTTGTCCGCATTCTTATTTTATATTTTATTTGGTTACAAGCTAAGTGTCTTCAATCAGATTCCAACTTCATAGCTAACTATTTAAGAAAGAAAATGAGTTTGAGATATTTTTCCATATCATACAATATTTTCACTTATAATTGGCCTCCATCTTGGACGCCATCTTGGATATATCGAAATGCTCAATGATGCCAGAGTGGCATCACTCGGATTTTTCAAGGACAATGTGTGCACAACCAGATTCAACAAAGAAAAAAAGTTTAAAATCAAGTTCCAGGTCCTCCTAAAATTCGCCCTAATTCTGCCTGACTATTACACATAATCTATGAAACTTATAATGTTTTTGGTTTCAAAGTTTACTGAATTAGGCTTATTGTATGCAAAGTAATCCTTAATTTGTGAAAAATACTGCGGACAACAGCTTGTAGATAGCATTTTAGTCATAATATTGCTGTACCAGAAGTCTTATTTGTTTGATTTGATCTTTTACGTCCCATCTATAATCTTTCAGTTAAACAGGGACGGGTCTTCCTGGGTTGAACCAGTACTAAGCTAGGATAAATTTGTCTTGCTCAAGGACCACAACCCAGTGACACTGGTGAGACTTGAACCCACGGCCTCACGGTCTCGAGTCAAGCACTCTACCACTGAGCCACTGCGCTCCCATAGCCTTGTAGATATTTGTAAATACCAACAGTGTTTAAGCTGTATTGTTACCAGTTACAAGTGCTAGCTAGTCTCTTATATTGCACTGGTAAATACATGGAGTTGATAACTGTATTGTAAAGACAAACCTTATTTGAATTGAATCATTGTTTAAACAAACTGAATTATTCATTATTTGTTAGGACAGACAAGTTTACCACCTTAGGGATTTTTCTACATCAAGCAAAACAGTCACGTTAAATAAGTTGAGTATGTTTATATATTCATTATAGATAAACATTTTCTGATGCAATTTCTCCATATATTAGACATAACCCCCAATAAGCCGTAGAGAGCCTGTGTGTACACTCGAACTATCAGGTGCTCCAATGTGGTGAATAACAGCATAATACGCAGTATTTATATATCATTGAATAACCTTGTGTAGGGCCTAGTCACCAAAAGACCAACCAAGAAACATTTACCTAACAGGAGATTTTCCAATATTATCAATGGCCTTATTTACGCTTTAAATATTTATCCTGGACATTGACATCAATTGTAGACAACAATAAGATGTGTTTACCCTCGTCAGGGTTATTTAGGTTACGTTTTATACGAATTAGCCGATATTGACTTTATAATATATTGCATACTAGAATAAATAATATTCCCCAACCTTAGATATGTAATGTAAAACTCCATTCTTATGTTGAATATCCATTTGTACATATTTGAAGTGATTAATATTTTGAACATAGTGTATTTTAAACATACAAATTTTATAATACTTTAACTTAAAACAGCACAATTGCTGGCTTACAGATCTCTAACCTGATTTTATATGGTAACGTTGTTCACAGGCCTATTATGAAAATTTGACAACCGGAAACGAAGAAAGGTGCCGCCCAATATTTGAATTATGATGCTGATATTATGTGTATTGTTATGAAACAGTGGTAAAAGAAAATATGCAAACTGTCATATCAAAGAAATAGAATCATTCAAAATCACAAAATTCTAAATTTAGTGCTTATTTAGTCATTTAAAAAGAGTAGAGAGTAGATTAAAATATAACCGCGCACCCTTTTAGGACCCATGTAACTTTCCATAAAGCTTTAAACAATTAAATCAGGATTGTACATTGTGTATTTTGAGGGATCACGGATTATGATTTCCAAAATAATATATTGTATTTCTATGAAGATTGATTTTGTCTTAGCATGGTCTTTCTACACAGACTCTGGTCTTAGCAGACAGTGCATAATGCGACATTTCATCTGGTCAAATTACCCGTTTATGGGTTTCTGGTACAGAAAGGGTTAATGGTATGAGGAATTGAGATCCTTAAATATTGAAAAAAACAAGACGTTAACTATTATAAGTCGTTTTGGTGAAATTCTACCGTTTCATTTACTTTCAGATGAGCCCGACAACGGGCCTGGTGGTAAAGGAGACTGCGTTCGTCTAGATGCTTCTAAAAGTTACCAATGGCGTGATTATGATTGCAATTATCGAATGGGTTTTATTTGTGAACATGAACAATCTTAAAAAGATAGTTGCTATATTTCCGTTTACCAACGAGCTTCTGAGTGACCTTTCCTTCAAATCAGAGATTATCTGTTGCCTCTCTAATACGAACAAGCCTATTGCTGACATGCATCCATCGCTTAATCTGTATCCCTATCCCGTACCTGAAAAATGCGGAAAGACTACGAAGATTTACTATGATCAGATACAAAGAAAACAGTGAATGGAGAATTGGGGTGTTTTATGTGAAGCATATATTTACCTAAGATTTTTAAAAAAGCCAAACTGAAGACAGACTGCATAGATCCCGCAGCTTTTTGACATTGTCCAGTCTCATGCGTAGTTATCTACAATGCAGGGGAGTATTGGGACAAAATTCACGAATTTACAAAAAATGACTTTTATATTATATCAAATATACGTCACTGCGCACACCTATTCTTCGTAATATACGCAAGCAGCGTAAAAAGACTTTCAGTTGAATAAGGCGAATTCTTCTGATTTTGAAGCTTCGTTTTTGGACTTGAACTTGTCAACAACAAATGGCATAGTTTCTTCTAAAATTTATGATAAACGGGATGATTTTAATTTTGAAATAGTAAATTTCCCATTTCTTGATGGAGATGTTCCTCGCTCTCCTTCCTATGGTGTATATATTTCTCAGCTTATTCGTTTTGCTAGAGTGTGCTCTAATGTTGATGACTTCAACAACAGAAACTTATTTTTAACTGCTAAATTATTAAAACAAGGTTATAGATATCATAAAATTCGAAAAGCATTTTCTAAATTCTACTGCAGACACTCAGAGTTAATTGTTAAATACAACATTTGGTTAAAAACTCTTCTGCAACAAGGCATATCAGAACCTATATTTTATGGTGATTTAGTCTATAAATTCAAACGATTTGTTGGAAAACCTAATTTTAGTGATCAATTCAAAAAGATAGTAAAACGTTATATAAGGGTCGGATAAAATTTGGATATCATGAGACAGTCTGCATGCCTAGTTTTAAACCCAATCACGGTTTATAGCTATGGTTTCCTCTTTAATTGCACGACGGTGGGTCAGGCCTCAGACTCTATGACGGCTCTGACGTAAAGCTTTAATCGGTGGGTTGGTGCCTGAGGCTTATCTGTAGCTGGACCCACCGTGGCTCAACGTGAGGTTTTCTTTATAGCTCTGACTATCTGTGAGTCACGAGCCCTTTTCTTTGTTTCATCATGGAGTGTTAATTTGATTAGAGTGTTTTCCATGATGATACATTACATTAGTTAGATGGCCTCCATGCGAGCTGAACATTTCTTGTACTTCAACAACAGCAGAATCTAGGGCGAAGATTTGGTACCTGTAAAATGAATTTAAGCCCCCCCCCCCCCCCCCCCCCGGTGGCTTAGGCTGCTGTCCGTTCTAAGGCAGTGGTTCTGTTGTTGACTTTTTGTTTATTGTTACTCCCATTGTGGGAGTCTGTAATTGTTCTATGTTTTGTTGTACGTTACTTTATGTCCATTCTAGTATTGCAATCATCTTGATGGGGAAGAGAGAGCTGATTGCTTTGCTTAATTTGTCTTCCTGGTGTCTCGTGATGGTTGAGCGGCTCTTCCTTGCGGTGCCACGGGGTTGTCTGCAGTTTGTGATTGTGGTATTTCCTGATCTCACTTACTTTTTTTCCTGATAATCCGTTTTAGCATAGTTATCTACAAATCAGCAGAGTATTTGGTTATACGCTTGTTCGTATTCAAATTTTACTACATTTGCTCAGACTTACCTACGCTTGCTCGTATGATGTCTTCCCTGTGGGTAGATCACTGACAAATGAACCGTGACATGAGATTTCCAACAATGTGGTATGTGCGACCAGCAAGGCCTCAGATCAGCCTGCGCATACGCGCAGTCTGATCAGAGCCTTTGCTTGTCGCTTGAATATTCTATGACTGTTAAGCTACTGACTGGACATCACTAGGAGTTTCTAAGCTTAAAAGGAGGCTGCACAGGCTCGTCTGAGTCTACACTTGTCAAAAATGCCACATTGTTGGAAATCACATGTCATGGCTCAAATGTTTTGTAAAAAGTGGAGCAGAACCAGCTAGGCAATTTTAGTAGATGACCTTATGAGGAACATGTGTGTGATATTCTTTTGAATTTGTGCCAGCAGTTCCGGAGTTGATGTGTTTTAACGAATTTTCAATTTTTAACCTGCCTGGCTTTTTGTTTGTTTGGCGGAGCAAAACGGTTTCGACAGTTTTGGTAGGGGGCATTATGAGGAACATTTTTTTATGAAAATGTTTTAGATTTGAACTAGCAGTTTAGGAATTGTTGTTTAGAGATTTTGTCTATTTTAGCTCTGGTGGCACACATGCAAATTTAATTATAAAGCTGCATAGTCTGTAACTTTTGATCTTTTCATTTTAGAAATAATGTTTCTATTTTTCAAGAACACAGTAAAAATACTAAAATTCAGGTATACATTTTACCTTTTTCGTAATAATTAACAAATTATTAGTGCCTAAACAACAGCATTTATGTTAAAAATTAACTGTCTAGAATTATTGGAGGGACGCAAATAATTACAAACAAGAGAAAACGCACCTGTTTTTATAAGATAATTCACTTTTCCATGCAGTTTTCAGCTGAAGAAATTAAATTTATTGTCACAACATTACTTTATTCTACTTTTACAAATGATTTAAAGAGAAATTTTTTTTTTCGAAAAATGTTCATAGTTACAGAGTATGCAGCTTAACATGTGTGTTGGTCATATACAACAAAAAGTATTTCTCACGAGGTGGCTCAAGATCTAAAAGTGCCACTGTCGTCCATGTCTGCCCTGTATATTATGGCTCATGTAGGTAAAACATATACCAGTGCATACTAATTAGCTACACCAGGAAGTACCTGGCCTCGAGGTTATAAAACTTGAGTTCATTCTCAGACTCAAAATAAAGCATAATGATTGGCTGCTTGCGGACACGTGTCCGCAATCAGCCAATCATTGCGCTTCATTTTGAGTCTGAGAATGTACTCAAGCTTTATAACCTTGAGGCCTGGGCTCAGTGACGTATATTACAGTGACAGGAAATTCCCATGAAATATCAATACTTTTCTCAAATAGCTTTGTCCGGGCAGAGCAAAGGAGGGAAAAACAATATTATTTATCTACACAATTTGTGACCTTTGTGATTATGCAATACATGGCTTAAATTCTCTATTGCTTACCATTTTTTACCCCTTTTACAAACAATTCCGGTGACTATGAATGACAGGGCATCTTAGTTTTAGAAAATTAATAAATAGAGGCACAGACATAGCCGTATTTGATGTTTTATTCGCAGAAGTCACGTGAAAGTGGTATTGTTGAAGCCATATATGACAAAAGATGCTACTTTCCTAAAACTAGCCGACATTTACACCTCTTTCTGTTACAGAGATAGTTTGCAGATAAGTTTTTTTTGTCAAAATTGAGATATTTATTGTGTTGTTGTGTGACCTGGAAAAATAAGCCATGGTGATCAAAACATATTCTTGCACACCAGATTGGGATTTATGTTGTTTTTGCCCATATGAGAATATAAGAACCCATCATAAGTTTGAGGGAGCGATAGATAAATCCATCCCGAGGATCACCGATTGGCATCACGAGGCTTGCCGAATGATGCCAAATGGTGATCGCTAGGGACAAATTTTACTATCTCCTCCTTACACCAATAATGGATTCTTATTCTTGCTCACAACTTAATACCTCATTTTATATTACTGAAAAAAAAACATGAAAAAAGACTTCCAGAAAATCGTGACGACATGGTGACGTAATTTTAACATTACAATGATAATCCAATACAGTATTTGCTACCTTTTAGACAATTTGCCATCAAAACAGTTGTTTTAAAATAGGTGAGAAAGTCTCTCAAATACAAAAAATAAGTCAGTGTACGGTGTCAGCGTAAGATGTCTGACTGTGGGTAAAAACGACTAATACTCTGTAAAAACGGATCTTTTGGAATTAAAGAGAACCTATCATGGGGAAAGGTAGAATAATATATTTAGATGATAATATTGTGTATTAATTACAACACCCCCCCCCACACACACACACGTAGCTTAAACTGCTGTCCGTTCTAAGGTGGTGGTTCTGTTGTTGTTGATTTATTGTTTTATGTACCTCCCGTTGTTTGTGGGGGTTGTGTGGTGGTCTTTATTTTAGTTGGTATGCATTGCTTTATGTCCTTTTTAGTTTTGCAATTATCTTGACGAGGAAGAGAGAGTTGGTTGCTTTGCTTTTATTGTCTTTTGGATGTCTTGTTACTGTAAATGTCATGTAACTCCTCCTCATAGTGCCGTGGGTTATTCTGTAGTTTGTAATTTTGGTATTTCCTGATCATACTCACTTACTTTTTAATGAGAGTGATGAAAAGTGCAGCCCTCACAGATGCTTGTTCAGAAATTTATCTGCCTGTTGGGGTATGTGACAACTGGCACATCGGATTGTGAATTTAATCATCATGAAGCTAAAATTTAGTGCAAGTTTATCGTTAAATATCAGTTTCAATTCAGAATCAGAAAAACTACTTTACTCAATTTTATACTATTTATACATCATTATCTTTTTTTAAAAGAAATGCAGAGATGACAGCAGCAAAACAGAATTCAGCACTGACAATAATAATAATAATAATAATAATAATAATAATAATAATAATAATAATAATAATAATAAAGAAGCATTTTCGTAAATTGAGATCAGGAAATATTTCTATAATTTTGGGGAAAATTCAACATTTCCAATAGCCAAAATTTGGACACTGTATCACCATAAAAATCCCTACTGTTACCAATATTCCAAAAGGACTAAAACCTGAGACGTTTTCATCGTTGTACAGAGAGACATTTAAACAATTATGCAGGGAAGGCTGACAGCTCTCATAATCTCTATCTAGGCTGAAAAAATCTTCGTTGTTTTTGGGAATTACAGAGGGCCTACAAAATTGGAAAACAGTTGTGAGCAGGACTTTTTCGTTTTAGTTGAAAAATGAGCCAGTGCATGAGATTTCCAACAATTTGGTATGTGCGACCAGCAAAGCCTCAGATCAGCCTGCGCATATGCGCAGTCTGACCAGAGTCTTTGCTTGTTGCTTGAATATTCTATGACTGTTAAGCTACTGAGCAAACATCATTTGGAGATTATTAGCTTAAAGGGAGGCTGCACAGGCTCGTCTGAGTCTACACTTTTCAAAATACCAAATTGTTGGAAATCACATGTCGCGGCTCAAATGAAAGTTTACGGAAAGTTGCATTATCTCTTTGTATGCTGGATAATTGTTCATGCTTTCATCGCGTCTGCCTCCTTTTTTTCAAAACTAACTTCTTTCGGAAGCACTAGAAGAGTGTCAAATGATTTGTATCCAGATCAGGACCGACGTTCTGTCTATCCTGATCTGGTTCCAAGCTGTTTGCAAAGCTTATCAACAGACTATGAAATTCACCGCTAGCAAGGAAAAAGTTAAGATAAACGATCTTATTTTTCATAAAAGGCCACCACCAACACTTTCCCATATAAAGCGATTCAATTGCACATGGCACAACACAACTGTTGCAATCTTTAAATAATCGAAAACCCTCTCTCACCTCATCTTTCCGTGACCATATCCTTAAAAAAGCATAGAGAAAATGCAAAATTAGAGAACCTTTGGCAGCAAAGTATACTCTAAAAGTATACAATCAGTGTAACATCGCGCAGAGAAATTCTTATTATATGTGTGTAAATTCTTGCTTTGTGTTGATTTCTTTTCTTATTTCTGCTTAAAGATATATACTTTGTTGTTGTTTTTTTCATGAAATTCTGACATGTTAAAATATTTGCAAGATATTAAAATAGATGTTTCTAAATCTGTTCATTAGTATTCATTGTGTGTTTGTTTTACTTATTTCTGCCCAAAGACATATACTTTGTTTTTTCATAAGATTCTGACATGTTAAAATATTTGCAAGATATTAAAGTAGATGTTTCTAAATCTGTTCATTAGTATTCATTGTGTGTTTGTTTTACTTATTTCTGCTTAAAGACATATACTTTGTTTTTTCATAAGATTCTGACATGTTAAAATATTTGCAAGATATTAAAGTAGATGTTTCTAAATCTGTTCATTAGTATTCATTGTGTGTTTGTTTTATTTATTTCTGCCCAAAGACATGTATTGTGCGTATCCAAGAAATCCTTGCCTCTTAAAACAGTTCATAATTGTAAAATAAAAGTTTCAAAGAAGTGTGAACATTCGTGTTAATATAACTCCTTTCCTTATTTCTGCTCAAAGACATGCATTGTGTGTATCTATGAAATCCCTGCCTCTTAACACTGTTCATAATTGTAATATAAGTGTTTCAAAGAGGTGTGCACATTTGTGTTAATATATTTTCGTTCCTTATTTCTGCTCAAAGACACGCATTGTGTGTATCTATGAAATCCTGGCCTCTTAAAACTGTTCATAATTGTGAAATAAGTGTTTCAAGGAGGTGTGCACATTCGTGTTAATATAACTTCGTTCCTTATTTCTGCTCAAAGACATGCATTGTGTTTATCTATGAAATCCCTGCCTCTTTAAACAGTATATAATTGTAAAATAAGTGTTTCGAGGAGGTGTGTACATTCTTGTTAGTATAACTTCTTTACTTATTTCTGCTCAAAGACATGCATTGTGTGTATCTATGAAATCCCTGCCTCTTTAAACAGTTCATAATTGTAAATTAAGTGTTTCGAGGAGGTGTGTACGTTCTTGTTAGTATAACTTCTTTACTTATTTCTGCTCAAAGACATGCATTGTGTGTATCTATGAAATCCCTGCCTCTTTAAACAGTTCATAATTGTAAATTAAGTGTTTCGAGGAGGTGTGTACATTCTTGTTAGTATAACTTCGTTCTTTATTTCTGCTCAAAGACATGCATTGTGTGTATCTATGAAATCCCTGCCTCTTTAAACAGTATATAATGGTAAAATAAGGGTTTCGAGGAGGTGTGTACATTCTTGTTAGTATAACTTCTTTACTTATTTCTGCTCAAAGACATGCATTGTGTGTATCTATGAAATCCCTGCCTCTTTAAACAGTTCATAATTGTAAAATAAGTGTTTCGAGGAGGTGTGTACATTCTTGTTAGTATAACTTCTTTACTTATTTCTGCTCAAAGACATGCATTGTGCGTATCTATGAAATCCCTGCCTCTTTAAACAGTTCATAATTGTAAAATAAGTGTTTCGAGGAGGTGTGTGCATTCTTGTTAGTATAACTTCTTTACTTATTTCTGCTCAAAGACATGCATTGTGTGTATCTATGAAATCCCTGCCTCTTTAAACAGTTCATAATTGTAAAATAAGTGTTTCGAGGAGGTGTGTACATTCTTGTTAGTATAACTTCTTAACTTATTTCTGCTCAAAGACATGCATTGTGTGTATTCATGAAATTTTGACGTGTAAAATATTTCATAGAAAGTAAAATAGATGTATACATTCTTTTTGGGGTTGTTTTCTTTACTTTTTCCTGCTTAAAGACATATACTGTGTGTATTCATGAACTATATCCATATTAAAATATGTTTTTCTAGTTGTGTTCACTCTTGTACATTGACTGTTTGTTTTACTTATTTCTGCTTAAAGACATATACTGTGTTGTTGTTGTGTTTGTGTTTAACGTCCCACCAACAGCTAAGGTTATATAAAAATGGGGCCACAGTTTAAAGTCTCATCCGACATACTGGTGGAGCCAGGAATCGAGACTACCACCCCTGGTTTACAAGCAAAGCGTTTTATCCACTACAGCATAGCGGCTCCTACATATACTGTGTGTATTCATGAAATGTATACATATTAAAAAAAGATTTTCTAGTTGTGTTCACTCTTGTTCATTGAGTGTTTGTTTTACTTATTTTTGCTTTAAGACATATACTGTGTGTATTCATCAAACGTATACATATTGAAATAGTTTTTTTTCTAGTTGTATTCACTCTTGTTCATTGAGTGTTTGTTTCTGTTCAAAGATATGTATTGTGTGTATTCATGAAATATTGACCAGTAAAACAGTTCACTGAAAGTAAAATAGATTTATATATTCTTTTTGGGGTTGCTTTTTATATTTTGTATTCTGATGGATTTTCCCTTACATATTGACACAATAAGTATGTGACTGCCCATTGTGTATGTTAAGGGGTCACAGGTAGAATATTCTAAAATTGAAATGTAGCTCTGTCTCTGAAGGTTGTTTCAATCTTAGCAAATAGTTCATTTTATCTGGGTCTTCACTGTTTGCCAAAGTACCCGGTTAGGGGTTTCCAGTATACAAAGGGTTAAAGACATTTACTGTGTGTGGCCTATTAAAATATTTGATAGAGAGCACAAATGTATTCTATTAGCGTTTTGTGTTTAACTTCCCACCAGCAGCTAATGTCATATGACTGTTTTTGGTTATGATGTCGGTGTGCCGCGGTCCCTTCGCACTAGGCATATACAGCACTAACCGTATGTCATATGAGAATGGGGCCACAGCTTAAAGTCTCATCTGACAGACTGTAGACGCCGGCTTATCTTGCCTGTGACCTCTATGTACAAAGCAAGTGGTTTATCCACCGCACCATGGCAGGTCCAAGGTGTTTTCATTATTGTTTTGCATGTTTTCCCTTGTTTCTACTCAAACAATGCATATTGTCTATTCATATAATGTTGACCTGTTAAAGTCTGTTATAGATAGAAAAATAAATATTTCTGCATTGTAGGTGTGCTCACCTTTGTTCGTTTTGTGCGTTGTTTTTGGTTTACTTATTTCTGATCAAAGTCATGTTCATATTTATGAAAACAAATGTCTAGATGAGACTTAATACAGGCCAGCATATGAGATTTTGGTAACTATTGCAAGAACGTAAAGTCACTATATAAGCGTGCATGCGCAGATACAATCAGAAAACTTTGGCTCAATTCAAGAATCAAGCCTTGGATGTATGTTGGGCGTAGTACTATGTATGAAAAGCAGCATTTTATTAGCCGTAACTGGTGTAAGGAAAAATAGTAATGTAGCATGTGAGTTCAGTCATATTATAATTCATTATTTTGATTAACGGAAACGTTTTATCAACAGAATATATGAAGTTTATGTGTTTTCAATAAATATCACTATATCGATATTTTATTGAAAACCCATTAACTTCATTTATATCCATTTGTTTTGCTGCAATCGCACTTGTTATTGTGCTGACATAGTTTCTGTGACGTCAGCGTAACGTCATAAAACGTCAGCACCACGTTATCAAAGTGGATCCTCGATGAACATTCGCGGTCTGATTCCACAGAATAGGTCGAGGCAGTTCCGATTAGCACAGATATACAGTTGGAATAGAACCCTACTTTTTGACTCTAGTCTCAAATACTTAGCTATATTAAACCCTTAAATTAGTAGCACTACTGATTTGTGTATGACTCTCCATAGGCGCTATTTCAGGCATATCAAAGACCAACCATAATGAGGTGATTATGAAATCCTTGCATGGGATAACAAAGATGATCATAGAAAGTTTAAGGTATTTTCTGATAAAATATTGATAGTTATCTGGGGAAAGAAATGCTGTTGTATATAGTTAACCCCTCTCTTGGAGCCCCTTAGTCATGTGAGATACTGAAATACACTTGGGCCTTGACGCGAGAAAACCTGTCTTCAGAGGTCTGCGAACAACACAGGCGCAAACCAGCCTGCGCATCCGCGCAGTCTGATCAGCGCCTTCGTTATTCGCTATTTGGAAAGTATCATATGTATACTTGCTACAAGTGAAATTTGAATCTTCTAGCTAGTATGTGTAGCTGAAGAGATTGATTTGAAACTCGCTTTGTCGGAAACCCCGAAGACAGGTTTTCTCACGACGAGGCCTACTTAATCCTGATGCAATCTGTCCCTTATCAGCCAACCCACTAATTAACCCTCATAAACAGAAACTGGTTTTATACTTAAAGTATGCGAGCAATGCAGGCTCGGATGAGACTGTGAAGATGCACAGCCTTGCCTCGAGGTTATAAAGCTTGACTTCATTCTCAGACTCAAAATAAAGCAAAATGATTGGCTGCGTGCGGACACGTGTCCGCAAGCAGCCAATCATTGCACTTTATTTTGAGTTTAAGACTGTAGTCAAGTTTTATAACCTCGAAGCATTGTCTGAGACTTGACTGTTTGCTGATGAATAGCTCCAAAATTGTATGTGCTGGTCAATTTTATGTATCTTATATTCGTGTGTTAACCATTTTGTTCTCAGTATGGCTAAAACTCTATAGAGGTTCGGCCATTTTAGGTGGTATGTATTAAGGAAATTGTGGCCCAAACAGCCCCACTTTTGAACCATCTTAAGGTGGTTGATAGTAGTTGCACTTTTAAATTGTTCCTGTAATCTGTCGCGTACATAGCCATCAACTTTTAAAACATATACCACTTGAATCAGTACAATAGGAAATGAAAGCCGTTTGAGTGAACGTGTCTTTTGTCATCATATCGTAATTTACATGGTCATATAGTTGAAATACATATTTCATAGTTAAACGATTATGCAATAAATAAAGGATCTCACATGAGTGTTCAATTTTTTGTTGAACAAATTAAGCGAGTTGGGAAAAAGTGATAAAATACCAAGCGTTCTGAGCATTTTATCACTTTTTTGCAATGAGTGTAATAAATAAAATAATACAGGAGCACGAATGTTAGGTTCAATTTATTTTGTTACTTTTGTTATTTTTGTTTATAACGTTACAATTATTTTGTAGTCGTGTTTTGGTGTGAAAACGTCAACACGTGACGTTGTTATGAGCGTCATTTCATAACGTTACCAAATTCTGTAAACCCCTAGTGGTTTATCGATTTTAATACACGGCTTTATATCACTCCAGATATAAAGCCATGTATTAAAACGTGGCGTCAAATGATAAAATTATGTATGCATCGTATATATTTTTATACAATGTCATTGACTATCAGGAAATAAGCTACTTTTTAACGTGAATCAGTTTTTTAAGATTGCAAAGCAATCGAATCCTTATTGAGCAAGTTATTGGAGAAAATTGGATTTTAGACCCATTTTCTATGTAAAATATTAATATTAAGGGGCAATAATCATGTGAAAAAAATGTAACAGAAGCAATTATTAAGCTTCAGTTTGACATAGTAATGGTTCAGAACAGCACAGTTTTTATCCAATTTAGAAACTAAGTTTTCAAGTCATTGAGCTTTTACTCACTTTACTGCTGTTTCCCATACAAAAAATTGGTAAAATAATAAACAGGGTAACTCTTGCTGAAATATATAGATAGTTCAATCCATTATACTTGCGTTTGGTATACCAATTCCATTTATCTCAGTAGGTTTCAGGAAAATATAGTAACAAATATTGAAAATATAAGTCAAAATGTGTTCAGTCATGCAAGAGTTATGGTTATTGGGAACATACTTTTATGCGAGAAAAAATGAAGCGTCTCCAATTGTCTATGTACAGTCGGAAGTATTAACTGCATTTTGTACGCTTAAATAGTGTGCAAGCTTGCTGATAGGACAGAGAGAATCAGAAATTGTTGGATGAATCTATTTTACATTCTTTCATGGTAAAACACAGTTGTGGAATTAATAAAAAAAGACTTACTTTTTAGCCATTCAACTCATATAATATCAAAATACATTTTTGGAGTAGTTATGTTAAACCATATTTATCTTCCCTTTGTCCTGGGTTAGAAAATCATTAAATACGTTTTTGAATTCTTGAAAATTATTGCACAAAAACACAGTTCGAAAAGTTTACGCCTTAGCAAGACATCTCCCTTTGACATTGACCTTAATAATTTAAGACTTTACTTGAAATAAGTTACTTTCTGTTGTAAAGGTACACTTTTAACTTCTTTAATGATTTAACTTAGAGTAAATATTCTAAAATTTCAAACACTTTTCTCTATCGTTTCTCAAATAAAATGTCGGCTATCAGAGCTTAAATTTACAAACTACTTGACAGAATAGCTAACTGAGGCCACCCTGATCAGACCGCTTCTGTGATGTTTGTCTAGACCCTTTTGGCAGGCAACTGGTTTTCGAACATTTAGAGCATTTACTATAGATTATGTCAACGGCTGATGATTATCAATCTGTTCTCAGTATGTGACATACATGTATGTACTTCAAGTGCATTATGGGGAGTAAGGTGGTGGCGATTCATCTGGCGGAGGCCACCACACCATGGGTACTGTAATAGGAGGCCTCCTGTGACCTCGCATACGCCGAATATCCTGAACATAAAAACGCTCATCAATGTCAAGCAATTCCTGGTGACTAATACGTAAATTAGTTATATGTTTGAAATTTCATCTTGGCATTTTAAATTTCAGAAATAACTTGTATTTGTTATTTTCTGTAACCTAACTTTGAAAACAATTTTGAATTTGCGCACGTTCATCTTTTTCGAGCAACGGCGTGGCCAGAACGCTGAACAAGTTACGCACATTAAAGGGAGACTACTGGATCGAGCAATGATTCTTCTCAATTGCGCCCCTTTTCAAAATGGAAACTTCTCTTAAAGGAGGGAGCAAATTCTTTCCTTTAAGAGCAGTTCCTTATGGTATGTAAAATCAATTTTGCCACATTGGGTGACCTCCCTTGAATGTTACTATTTTTATTACGCACGTGTGTAACCTGCATTATGGGGAGTAAGGTGGTGGCGATTCATCTGGCGGAGGCCACCACACCATGGGTACTGTAATAGGAGGCCTCCTGTGACCTCGCATACGTCGAATATCCTGAACATAAAAACGGTCATCAATGTCAAGCAATTCCTGGTGACTAAAATGTGGCCCACGAATGGGGGGTAAATCTGAATCTGAATCTGAAAACCTGCTGACACGAGTTAAATTTCGTTCACGTTGTCTTTCCCGTTGTCGCTGTCTTTCAAGTTGTCGTTGTCTTTCAAGTTGCGTTTGAAGTGATATCCCTAATGAAGTGGAACTTGAATGAACGTTGTCACTATCCTGTCCCGTCGGAATAATGAATGGTCCTATTGCTCGCATACTCACTGGGCTGCTACTAGTTACATTGGCAATTCTGTTTTGACCACGCTGGAAGATTGACACACCGAAATGTGAGCCATGCTTGCACATAATCGCCAGGCCGAATACACATGCCAAAAATACAAAACCAGTTAGGACAATAATACATATAGACATTCCAAAATTCTCTCTGTAGTTATGCTCATATGAACAATCATCGGGTTGACAAATTCCCGAGAGTCCAGTGATTACCAGTCCAGTGACACAACATACGAAGTTTAATGCAGTGAAGATCGAAAACGTCTGAAACTGAAAAAAAAGACAGGTGTAATGGTAATAATGTTAAAACTTTAAAAAAACAATGCATTAAGATTACAGGGAATATAAGAATCTATCATGAGTGCGAGGGTAGGATAGAAAAATCCGTCCTGAGGATCGCCGTTTGGGATCACGAGGCTTGCCGAGTGATAACAAACGGTGATCCCAAGGGACTGCTTTTTCTATCCTACCCTCTTACGAATAATGGAATCTTTTTCTTACTCACCACTGTTTTTATTTATTTATTTATTTAAAATAAGCTTCCAGAAGTCCCTGAATACGCTAAGATGCAATTTCACATGATGATGTTACTTGACGTCCTGGATAAGATAGCATGGGTAAATTAAGATTTTCTATCACAGGGTAAAATCTCAGATATCCTTATCCTGTGTGCAAGGAAATATGTGTTGTCTAAACAATAAAAAAGGCACAACGATCAAAAGGATGTAATGGTAATATCTCTAAACACTAAAAGGCAATAAAGTCACAAGAAAGATATGGTAAAGGTGCTGAACTAATGTAGTTGAGTATTTAACAACTCTAATCCCTAAAGTTCAAGGCTTTTAAATACATACAAAATTTAAGATTGGACAACATTCTGCACTGTTATATATCTTTTTCTCTCGCATTTCCGTATTTTGTTTTGCATGAATATTTAATTAATTTGATGGAAAGAAATGTACAGGGTAGTGTGGATAAGAAAGAAATAATATCTTGAGAAAAGGCCATTTTCTATACCTTTTTCTGACTTTTGTCATTTTAGCTAGCATATAATCATAATAACTGTAACTCAGACACACAAAATGAGAATAAACTGACATTTCCAGTGATGTTTATGTACTCTAATTAAAATTCAAACATTATTTTACTGTTTCATCATACCCCCGCTATGCATGGTGATCTTAGCGCACTTCTTATTTAGACATCAACAACCACACGACGCTAAGGAAACAACCAAAGTAAGGCTAAACAGCGAGATGATTGCAAAACGTACTGCACTACAAAACAAGGACTAAACACTTAACCCCACACAAACACCGGGAGCAACAATACACAATGAATCAACAACTAAGACAACAATAAAACCACCTACTTAGAACGGACATTAGTCGAGTTTACCGGGGATGGAGCTAAAATTAATTTTACTGGCCAAATCTCCGCCATAGATGCTGCAGATGCCAAAACACAAACATTGTTAGCTCGCGTGTAGACTTCCTGACTATCCAATGTACTACCACAGGGAAACAATCAAATCAAGTAACAAACTATTATGAAGTGTAAAAGAAGAGGACTCTCAACATACACACAGTCAGAGCCAATGAAAACCCCAGTTGAGCCATTATGGTCCCAGCCAAAGACAAACATCAGGCACTGCCCCGTTGATAGTTTTAAGCCAAGAACGTCATTGAGTCTGAGGCCTGATCCACCGTCGTGCAATTAAAGAGGGAACCATAGCTAAAATTGGTTTATAGTAGGTATCATTGTGTAACATTGAATTGAATCCTAGTATTGCGTCTTTGTCCTAAGTTTGTAATATGTATTTTAGCAGCTCCTCATCTGCGCATTCAGTGTTTTGCTTGTTTGTTAAACAATAATTTGAGTTACAAAGCTAATAAACATAATTGCGATGTTATTTTCGCGTATCAGCTAGCAATTGAAGAATCCATACCAGACATGTGACTTTTTGCATGGCCTGCTCAGTATCACTGCAGTCTTTGCCTCTGTAGGATATGACAACATCAAGGATAGATAAAACGATAACCTGAAAATAAGCAGTGCATACATTAGTTTTACACTATAATATTGCAGTCTACATAACAAATCGAGGATAGATAGAATAATGACCTGAAAATATATACATTGGTTTGTATTGCTTCGTGACAACATCGAGGATAGATAGAACGATAACCTGAAAATAGACAATGTATTCATTAGTTTGCACTGTAATGTTGCAGTCTACATGCCATATCGAGGATAGATGGAACAATGACATGAAAATAGACAATGTATACATTAGTTTGCACTATAATGTTGCAGTCTACATGACATATCGAGGATAGATAGAACAATGACATGAAAATAGACAATGTATACATTAGTTTGTACTGTTATGTTGCAATCTTCATGACAACATCGAGGATAGATAGAACGATAACCTGAAAATAGGCAGTATATGCATTTGTTTACACTATAATATTGCAGTCTCCATGACATATCGAGGATAGATATATTGATAACATGAAAAAAGGTCATGTATACATTAGTTTGCACTCTTATATTGCAGTCTTCTTGACAACAACGAGGATAGTCTGAAATTGCACCTCTTATTAGTCCGGTACATAACCTCCAAACATATATTACTTGAAGCAGTATCTTTTTGCAAAGATAGCATGTGGGTAGTGTTATCTGTAAGACATATTACAAAACTTTACGATTATGCAAATAAACTACTGTACGCAACGCCTAGAATTATGTACGCAAGGTCATTGAAGATTAGAAAAAAGCTACCTTTTACACATGAATCAGTCATTTTTTGAGATATTGCAATTTGTCCTTCACATAAATAATTTCAGTCATAGCCTAATTAAGTTACCGTTTCTGTAACCTCAGTTTGAACGCATTGCTGAAAGTCATAATTTTAACATCATCGAGTGATAAACATTTGAACTTATAAAAGTTATGTCTCTGACTTTTCTATTGATACTCCAATGTTTTGCATCAAATACCTCGCAATGCATAATATGAAAACACATTCTGGTACAAAAGGAAAGTTAGTGTATGGTTGTCCGAGCGATAATCCATGATAAACCATAAACCATAAAAACTTGCAGATAAAAAATGCATAAACATTACTTTAAAATTGCATTTAAGGTGAGGAAAATTTAAGATTTTGTCGTTGATATGGACGTAATTTCATAACGTTACTTTTGCAAACCAATGGAAGTTTATCGATTTAAATGCATATCGCTTCGAGCTAGATCACTCACATACGCCCGCGACAACAATAACTTAAAACAAGTTGGCTGCTTTTAAAAAGCCGCCAATAGTTTAGGTTTGGCAAATAGGTTGTTTTTATGACAGCATTCCTTTACTTTTATTATTATTATAATAGGTCTTGTTTAACAAATCTTAGAGTCAGCAGAAATTCGGACCCAATTATACTGGGTCCGAGGCAGAAAAGGTGTTTGAAAAGATTATTTGTACAAATTGTATTATAGAGCATGAGCTCTTGCGAATGAACCTTCGCTACTACATGTAGAAAATGTCTGACCAAAATCTAGACCTTTAAGCCGCTGGGTAGGTTTTATAGGGTTTTACCAAACAATAAAATACCAAAATTTTGTGTGCTCCCTAAAAATATTGATGTTTTTGTTTTCAATAAACCACACATCAATTTTCGCTACCCGTTCATTTATAAAACCATTGCTTTTTCCAAAATTTAATTCCTTTTTGTTACCCCTTCATTTGAAAACAATTGCTTTTTTTACAAATTTAACTGCTTAAATATCCTCCAAAAGCGGCTTATCTGTTCCTCTGCGGTACTTTTTGAGGTACAACATTAACATGCATTTAAAAGTAAAAAGTAATCCAAATTTACATGTATTACCTAATGTATAAACATTGCAGTGACATGGCTTTGAATTTTACATATAGCGTTTCTTTTGTCATATATAGATATATTGATGACACTGATGATGAACAGACGCATAAAGGAAGTCCTAACCTAGGTTAGCTAAAAGAGGATTATCTTTTGTTTTAAAATAACTTCAGAGAAATATATAAGGATCCTCAAAATGCCTGTTACCAAAATTATACAAACTGTTCCAATCCACTGAACAAATTAGTCATTATAATTGTATCTGTTAGCACACTCAAAAGGTTGCAATCATTTAGTAAGAGTGCTTGAATGGAAAATTGGGATTTTTCTGTCTAGGACTGATGCCAGTCTAAATTTAAAGTACCATCCAATACCATAAGTATGTCGAACAGTTTGGATTTGGATGACAACCAGCATTTTGCTAGTCTGATTAGGGTCTGAAAGGTTAATAGTAGGACTAGCATGCAAAGGGTCCATACATTTCATCTGGTACATGACCTTAGAGATGTCAGACTATATGCATTTATGCATTCGCAAATCATCTCTGGGTAAGGCATCACATAAAGAATCTACTTGACTATTTGCCTCTTCAAAATCCATGCATCGTGTAACTTGTATAATGTCATGTTATCTGTGCTTTAATCCCTTTTTACTTTGGATTTCTGACTGATCAACTGTCTTATTATTCTCTTCGGCAGAATAGTGGCTAAATGTCATACCAGGTCGGTCAATCTTTGAAGAACATGATGCAATCAGAATTTCAAGATAGACTGGGAAACCAGAAAATGACTATTCTATATTTACAAATGACATCAGTTTAATCTTAGACAGAGGTCCCATGATTGGTTACATTTGGTCACATGCTCCTCCATGGTACAGCTCTAATTCTCACCTTATATATTGTGTTTAGGTGCTGCTCATGCACCTAAACAATTATGTTTCACAGTGGTATTTTAGCTGTGAACTGCTTTAAAACTTTTACATGCTTTGTTGCCATGTGCTGTTTTTTTTAAATAATTTTTTCCAAAAAAGAAAAAAAAAGAAATTTATCAGATATTAGGAATACCAGCAGGCTGTCAAACTGAATGGAACCGGGTCAGGGCTGGTCTGAGTGACCAGGACTTTAGATAAGAGTGCGTAACGAAAATTCAATTTTCTTATTTCTCAACCAAAACATATGTTGTGGGTACTCAAAAGAACTGTCTCAATGAGACGGTTCTTTTGAGCACCCAAAACATATGTAAAAATTGATGGGTAAGAAAATATTTACAATTTTACGTTGATTTTTTTTTGTTTATCTAAAATTGGGTGAGGCCATATATTTTGCAAAATTTATCAGCAAACGACAATAGTAGGCAAAGATATGATATAAAATGCTTACGTACGAAACTTCCAACGAGAAAAGCGCTGGAGTAATAGTGCGCCCCAGTTCTTGATGTGTCGCCATGGTAGGAACGACCAACCCCACCTAACACCACCAGTATCAGCCCCAGGGTAAACTGTATCAGACCAAGGATCCGGAATATCGACGCAGCTCTGTTCCGCTTCTTCTCTGAAAAAATACAATATTCGACCTTTAAAACGATTATACTCTTATAAGCGCACATTAAGTACTTTTGTCTTTTTTTCTGCTTTCCAGTCAAAACATGTCATCATTGATTTAAATGTATCGTGCAGTGAACAAAAAACAGAGTGGATTATGATCAGCCATGTTATCTATATCAGCACTATACAGCTGCTTTCCAAATTTTCCCTTGATAGCGATTTTTGTCATATTATTTACGTACCCTATGTACTTAAGATTTAATTTTGTAATGTATTTCAAGGTGCAAATCGTTATTTGTTCTTTGTTTTATTAAAGTAAGCAAGGGTGCAAGATCAAGAATCGATACAATCAAGTACCACACCTGACCCTGGATACCAATGGGAAAGGGACAAACTTACAGTTGGACACCACAAACGAGAGCCAAGAGGTCAGCCCTTTCCCAGCAGGTGACCACAAAGCACATATAAACAGACGCTCACAAAGGCATAGCAAACACAAGACAGAAAAAAAAACATAAAAGATCCACAAAATAAGTACCGCCTTGGAACAGTCAGTAAAATATTTTACTGGAGGGCTTAAACCGGTTTAACGGCGCTAACCTCACCCTAAATTCAGATTTGGATCAAGACACATAGATATTTGGTTTGCATGAAAGACCCCTAACTTATCAATGAATCATCTCCCAGAACATATAATTCGAGATATAACAAGGAGATAAAGCAAAGATAAGGATTCAACAGTAAATAATACTGAATACCTGAGCAAAAAAAATGCAACGGGTAAACCATGGAGGGCCCGACAAACGGGCAAAGTATCAGGCCCCTACCACTTCATCATTAGATAAGTCTTTTAGTCGTAACCGTCATAGAGTCTGAAGTCCGACCCACCGGCGTGCAATTAAAGAGGAAAGCAAAGTTGCCAACCGTGATTGGGTTGACCACCAAGCATGCAGTCTGTTGCAATACATTAATGTTATAGCCAATCTTTTTTATAATGGGAAAGCACATGTATAGTACCATAACAACAAAACATGTTATCATTTCCGGCAATAATCTGGCATGTCATCTTACATTTAGTAACACCACCATAAATTGTAATGCCAGCTTGTATTATTTTTGGCATAGCCGAATGCATGACTTCTAGGTCATCCGGATTCACGGTGCACCAAATTTGATAGTGATTTCTAGAAATGTCTGTCTTTTATATTTTACATCTGAGTAACGTGATGCTTAACAATGCTTTAGTCAGTATCTACGGGGGTCAGATCTACACTGTAAGGTGGCAACTAAAAAATATCACCACCCTGGTCCTTGATGAATGCGAGAATATTTTAAAGAGATATTGCAAGGTTATCCTGATATGCCATACTAGTGATTGGTTCATTAACAAGCTTAAGCTATGTATAACTCGACAACAGGAGTAAATGAGATTTTGGAAAAGTTTAGAGACACACTGCAGCACAGTATAAACAGTCATATCCCCCACTGTCAATCAAGATCAAAAGATGGCTACCCATAGATTGGTCCTGAACTAAAGAAGATGATGAAACGACAGCACCAATACTACAAGATAAAGAAGAAAACTGGTGACCCTCAACATGTCAAACGCTACTTGGACCTCAAGCATCAGGTACAGAAGCGACAAAGACAGGCATACTGGGAATACGTTGGAGGTATTGTCACCCCACAAGACAAGGAGAATGAGTACGCTCGTATGAAGAGATTCTGGACGTACATCAAACACAGAAGGAGCGACAATGTTGGTGTCTCCTCCCTAAAGAGTGAAGGCAAGCTGTATAGCCATCCCACTGACAAGGCTGATATCCTCAACAAACAATTCCAGTCTGTGTTCTCCAGTAGTGAAAGCGTAAGTGAGGAAGAATTCTCTAAGTCCTATCCCATGCCTACAACTGAGGATCAGTTCCCAGTAATTGTCAAACTACTCAAAGACTTGAACCCAACCAAATCACCTGGACCGGACAACCTTAGCCCAAAGGTACTGAAAGAAACTGCAAATGAAGTTGGACCACTCCTCCTACTGATATACAGGCAGTCTCTACAGACCATTGAAGTTCCAGAGGACTGGCGCAAGGCAAATGTAGCTCTTGTCTTCAAAAAGGGCCAGCGTTACCAAGCAGAGAACTACAGGCCAATATCTCTCACCAGTGTCTGCTGCAAAATAATGGAGCATATAGTTGCCAGCAACATCATGAACCACGGTGAAGACAACAATATCCTGTATCCCCTACAACACGGCTTCAGAAGAGCTAGATCATGTGAAACCCAGCTCATTGAATTCATAGATGACTTAACATCAAGCCTCGATGAAGGACAGCTAGTTGACATCCTTGTAATGGATTTTGCCAAGGCGTTTGATAAAGTCTGCCACAGTCTTCTGATACACAAACTTCATCACTATGGTATCCGAGGAAAGATCAACAGCTGGATAAAGAGCTGGCTAGCCAACAGGACTCAGTCTGTCGTCATTGATGGTGAGCATTCGGAATCAGTTAGCGTTGAATCAGGCGTGCCACAAGGCTCAGTCCTCGGGCCTGGACTATTTCTTTACTACATCAACGACCTGCCAGAGGGCCTGAACTCAATTGTCAGACTATTCGCTGATGACACCATAGCTTACCTGGTCATAGTAAACCCCCAAGATGCAGAGAAAGTACAGGACGATCTCACCACCATGGGATTCTGGGAAGTACTATGGAAGATGAAATTCCACGCCACCAAGTGCAATGTTATAACCGTCACTGGCAAAAGGAAACCTCTGCAGACAGAGTACAAGCTACATGATCATACACTCGCCAAAGTTACGTCTGCCAAGTACCTAGGAGTGACCATTACTGAAGACCTGAAATGGGACACCCACATCAACGACACATGTGCGAAAGCCAACAGAACCCTCGGCTTCCTGCGAAGAAAACTTAATATTGGCTCAGTCTCCATCAAGCAGCATGCATACTTCACCCTCGTTAGACCTCTCGTGGAATATGCAAGTACAGTATGGGACCCGCATACCCAAAGAAACATCCAGAAGCTTGAGATGGTACAGCGACGGGCTGCACGCTATATCACCAACAGACATCGAAATAGATCAAGTGTAAGTGACATGCTCCATGGCCTGACCTGGCGATCCCTGCAAGACAGAAGGAAGGATGCTCCCCTCTGCATGCTGTACAAAGTTGACAGAAGACTGGTTGCCATCAAAAAGATAGAAGGCTAATTTCTCCAAAAAGGAAGACAAGGAACAGATTCCAGACCATCGGCTGCAAGACAGATAGAAGAAAGATGTCCTTCTTCCCAAGAACAGTCCGGGACTGGAATGCCTTACCCCCAGACATACAGGAACTTGACTCACTCTGCGCCTTTAAGGCCAGGGTGTCAACCATGTAGGGCCAGTGTGTGAAGTTGCTTTTAACCTGTAAATATGATGTTTTTAACCCTCTACACACCAAAACAGACTAAACTGAATTTGGATTGAGCCACTTTGATGTTCCTTGCGATTGCGCAACCTCTTCCTAGCATAATCTTCAATAAGTTGAAGGAGGCTAGTAAATGGCAGAAGCAGAAGAAGTAAGTTGGGAGAACCCTTTAAATGTTTTGAGATAGTCCCCTAAATACGACTCCAGTGGATTTTACCAATCCATCAATGTGATGTGGATAAATTTTTCGTGTTTCAGACCCCAGATGGTTTGCAAAAGAAATAGGTTTAGAGTGTGAATTCATCTGAAAAGATAACATTTTCCCAATTTTAATACAATTTCAAACCCTCTTGGCCCATTTAACTGTTTGGCAGTACTGTGCTTTTGGTTTGGTCTTTCTCCTAATAATTGGGCTCTTACTATAAAGCGCCAAATTTGACACCAAAAAGTGCGCTTAAATATCTTTTTAAAGTGATTATGTAAACTTATAAAATTTGTGCAACCTGCTAGTGCGCATACAACATCAATCAAGTGATTCATTGTTTATATACTCGATAGCTTCAATGCTAAAAGAATTTTTACAATGCTACGTTTACATGACTTTATAGATTACCACCACAGTTTTCTTTGCTGCTCTCATTATTATCCCAATGATTCGAAATAGAGTTTTGATAAGCAAGTTTGATTTGCTAAAAATATAATCAACTTTTTTAGAAGTAAAAACCTGATACAACATATCTGCAAAAACAAGCCATAATTTCACTCACTATAACTAGATATGCCGTGCATACAGGAGCAGAAATCAATCATATCTCAAACAAAGCACAAGTTTATTACAAACACTCAAACACGTTTAGGGTATGTAAATAATTATGACAAAAATCCCTATCTATAAAAATTTTGGAAAGCAGCTGTATAGCATTTTGAAGAAAAATGCTGTGTGCATAGCTTATTAGGTTGAAAATTGTTTTAATAACTTTATTTTAGACACACTAAAATTCAATGTTTCAACATTATTACCATGCCAATGGCTAAAAATGTCTCATATTTATAATTTCTAAAAAGATTGTTATTCTCGTTAGATATGAATAACAACAAAGTTACCTCAAATCTGAATTTAAAATGCATAAAGTTACTCGTTCAATACATCTCCATAATGTAACCACAACGTGAGAAACAAATAGTTTAGCTTTGCGTCGAAAGAAGATAAAGAACAGCCCAGGCATCAGCTCAGTCTGATCAGAGTCATCGCTGTCCGGATGAAGAAAGTGTGGTGTTTTAGTTACCCACTTAGCATACAGTGAAGACTTTGATCAAACTGGCCAGATTCACAGGCTGATCTGACTCTTCGCTTGGAGCACATACATTTTGTTGGTTTTGTCACTTCATGGGTCATACAGTAAAACCTGTATAAAACCTGTGTAAAACCTGTGTAAAACGACCATTCAAAAATAGACAGAACTAAAGTTTTAATGACAAATGGTAGCTTAATGAAGGTCGAGAGTATTGCAGAATACCTCCCTTGGAGCATCCGCAATACTTTTGACCTGCATTAAGCGATAATTGGTCTTGAAACTAAACTTTTTTTTTTTTTGAGAGTGGCCGTTTTACAAAGGTTTTACTTTACTGTATATGTGTTTTGTTTCGAAAGATCAATTCAGTTTCTCGTGAAGGGTGTTCGTTTTTCGGAGAATCATGAAAATATGAACGCCATTGGCTTAGTTCAAATTTAATTTCCTTCGGTTGCCACTTTTACCTTTGAACTTAAATAATGTCGTTCATACATTCATAAACATTCGATAAAATGAAAATTAGTTCTAAAAATACAAGTAGTTTATTAATTTTCATTGACATTTTTTCTAAATTATGATTTTTTGTTAAATATTAAAACAAAAGGCGACAATTTTATCAACCATATAGGAGCCTACAACTGGGAAAGCTGATTTGGTACACATTGACCTACATGTACACGCTAGGCCACAGCTAACGCAACGCTTACTATATGTCAGATAATTTGAGAATTTGTGGACGGATTGCATTCAAATTGGGCATAAGAATAATTCAACACATTATACATACCTGGCAGAATAATCTTTTCAATCTATTGACCAATAAGCAAATACAGATGTCACATCATAGTTAAAAGTAACAATATCACGTAATGGCGCCAATTTTCAAAGAAAATCACAGCAGAGCAACACAGGCACTGCTATAGCAGCAGAATATCCGCCAGCTATATGTACCATAGGCCTCAAAGTCCCCGGACCTTAATGTTATTGTACATTTATGGGATGAGCTTAAATGACGCGTGAGAATGCTGCCAGCAGCTTAGCATAATCTTCAAGATCTGGAGCAGTCCCTGGTTCAGGAATGGAGAAACATTCCACAGGCATTCATACCGAACGAGACAGAGGTGTCTGAGCAAGTCATTGGAGCTGGAGGTGGTCACACCTGAGGTATTAGTTGGAAAAAGTTGTGTCCTGTAGATGGACCAATGTATGCTAGGGTTACATATGATAAAATGTCGTCATCATGTGAGTTTCTTTTTCTTTTACTGTAATATTCACTATTACGTGATATAGTGACTTTTGCTTATTGTTAAATTTATTAGTTTATAGATTGAAAATAATTTTCTACCAGGTATGTATCATGTGTTGAATTATTCTTATGCCCAAATTTAATGCAAGCTTTCCACACATTCTCAAATTATCTAACAGATGGTTAAGTGTTGCGTTGGTTGTGGTCTTGAGTGTAGTTAAGGGCATTTAAACTTTGTAGTTTCTTTTTAACCTGAGTTTTGTGTGCTCAAAAGAGACGGTTCTTTTGAGTGCCCACAACAAAATATATTTGGTTTGAGAAATAAAAAAATAAATTTTAACTCTTTGCTTGTTCGATAACTTTTCACGCTTTTGTTGTCGTCTGCTTACTTTTTTTCAAAATTAGCTTTTTAAAACAGTTATTTCAGGAACATTATAAGAGGATCAAAGTGTTTGGATACAGATCAGGACTGACGCTCTGTTCTGTCAGTCTTGATCGGGATCCAAACTGTTTTCAAAGGTTATCAGCAGATGGAAAGAGTCACCGGTAGCAGGAAAAGGAGTCATTGACTCATGGAATGACCACCCACCTGCGTCCATTCGTTGATACGACTTCAATAGCTAAACGCCATACTCCTTCAAATGTATTGGTTGGATTTCTATGAAGTTCAGTTTGTGTCAAATTTTCTTGGTCATGTAGTGGTATTGATAAGCGGCAAAATGCAGCAGAAAGCTAATGCACTCATCACATTCAAACCTCTATTTGATTGAAATGTGTCTTGTGTATATGCGGGCAATATTTTAGAGAATTTTAGAGAAAGCTCCATCAAGAACGATTGTCGGCACAATTATACAGTTTGAATTCTATGTTTGTTATCTGTCAGTGGACACTTCAGACCACGTGGTTAAGATTATACAGAACACATGGATTCGCAATCCGAGCTACATCCAAGTGAATCTTTATGTGGACAGTGCAGACAACGTGGTTGAGAAATATACAGAACACGCGGATTCACATTCTGAGATTAATCCTTTGGTCGAGGAAGACGTAATCCTATATATAGACTCTGCACATTTGACTTTCCAACATTCAAGTCAAGCTAGAACCAACTGACCATTCGCAGGATGTACATCTAGAATTCAGTGGTGTGCATGAGAAAACCTGTCCTGGGTGTTCGACAAGGTGACGCTTAATGGTACCTATTCAGCTACAGAGGCTAGTCGCGGATGATCTTGAACTTTTTAATGTAGCTGCTAAGTGCCTCCAGATAAGAGTGCGTAACTGAAAAACATATTGTTCTAATATCTCAATCACAACATGTTGTAGGTACTCAAAAGAACGTCTCAATGAGACGGCTCTGTTGAGCACCGACAGCACGTGTTTGAATAGGTGGTTACGAAAATGATTACAGTTTTACGATAAAAAGTTTCGGTATTTGCACCCATGTAGCACACGTGTAATTATAGTTTAGCAAAGACGCATAATAGACTGTGGCGATACGCAGACTGACACGCTTCTTTGTTGTTCACATATACAACAAAACGGGTTTTCTCACGACGTGGCTTAGCTGATATTCAGAAATAAATCCAATTTTTGTGTTAATTTCCAAATAAACTACAATTTGGTCAGTATTTATCCACTTCCAGCTTGTGCAAACAGCGAAATAAATTCCGTACCAAGATTGGTAGCTTGTGGCTCTACGCTCGAAAGCTCCTATTTTCGCGGTTATCATTTAGTTCTGTTCCAGTGCACACATATACATGTCACAGTATTTTGTAAATTTCTCTCAAAGTGTATTTCAAACCTTGTTTTCCACAAGTGTAAAATGTCAACATTGTTCCTTTGTGTATCAAATAGGGTAAACCGAGATCAGACTGCTCACAGCAGTCTGATCTAGGTTTACACTATTTGAGGTTTTATTCGTCACAAGCAGCACAAAGGTCTAATTGAGCCAACTCGTAACAAAATGCGTTCACGTCATTTGTGGACAACAATGGCGCTGATACACCGGGAGTCCGGCCAGTATCATTGTTGTTCCTATCGCAGATAGTTAAATACCTACCCTAACTAAATACAAATTTTCACGATTCTAAGTAGTCTCGGTAGCTGTACAGGTTGACTTGTGTCTCGCTGTGTCGCAAGCCCAGTAGAGGGGGGTTTCTCATGGGCAGGCTCATTTTATACTACCCTATCATCACAAACACAAAAAGCTATCAATGCCTTCCGATACACAGGTAGATTTGACAATGATATTGCAATGTTTAGAGTTACTGACCTGCAGCAAATATCGTTGTATACAATATTTGAAAAAGATTGATTATAAACAATATTCAATCGATCAAACTAAATTTGAGGTGTTGATTATAATGCACTCTTTTGAACAAAACCATCCGCAGAAGAAAACGTACAGTATATGCTAGTCGTTAGTGAGTTCAAATAATAGTACAAACACAATAATATTACAGGGACACTTATATTATCAAGTCAAGTATGCTTTATTTAGGCATAAACAAATACATGTTTCTTGCCCTCACATGGGCGACATGGCATCTGAGAAATACATAACTTCTAAGACATGACCTTCAAGTCAAATTTTCAAATTAAGTTTCCACCTGACGTGTACACTTATACTTTGTGGTGTACCGATAGGGCGCAGATCGGAGTAATCATAATAATAATAATAATAACAGGGACAGGACACAAGGTTTCGGTACTTATCCCATCGGCACGCATCCTAGGCATATGCTCAAAGATACCAGAGCCGTAACTGCTCTCCTTCTCATAATAAGGATGTAGAGGACGCCTCAGACTAATGTTTATGCCCCTAGCTTTGCCTATGCGTCATAATGGCTTTTGTACATATGAACCACTACATAAAATTTACAACAATGTGGTATGTGCGATCAACGAAGCCTCAAATCAGCCTCCGCACACGCACAGTCTGATCAGAGCCTTCGCTGGTCGCTTAAGTATTCTATGACTGTAAAGCTACTGACCTGCAGTTTGGAGTTTCTAAGCCTATAAGGGGACTACACAGGCTCGTTGGAGTCTACACTTGTCAAAAGCTCAAATCGTTGGAAACCACATGTCGTGGCTCAATTATACGATAAGAACTAAAATCTCAGGACTATCGTGCTGGTCCATACGTTAAGACGCCATCTTTAAAACAATTTCTTTTGGCATACTAATAGTCATAGAGCGTTATGAAATATGTCTTTTTAGAGTTTTCTGGAAAAGGTTTTACAATGAATTAACTAGAATAGAACATGTGCAGCACCCTGCAAAAAGGTACAAGTATGTGTTTGGTCCACTGATTGACACCAGTCCTTACAACATTTACATACATGCAGAGATCAATAGTTGATATAGGGATGAAAAAGGTTCATATATATGTGGACATGCAGTTGTACATTGTACATGCAAGCGGTGACAAAACAAGTGTGCTGGAACCAGCATATACAGTTACAGAACATAATAGTCCATACATGCGTTACGCATATAATAGTCATTTCTCGGCTGCATCAGAACCTTAATGAAAGGCTCAGTCATAAAATCGTTGTCACTACAGCTTTTGGAGGAAGTAGGGGTACATGTATCTTTAATGTTAAATCTTGGGTTAAAGGTATGAGAGTATTTCGGAGGGTATACATAGCAGCTGCGCCTTTACAACATTTTCTGTAAACTGGACAAAGTACGCTTTATGAAATCGAGCGGTACCTCATCAAACCAGCCAAGAAATATTTAAATGGGTTGACCGTTTCTTCCTGCTAACACTCCTTATTCGCCAGTTTGAGGGCACAGAGCGGGAAGGTATAGTCCAAATGAAACAGCTGACGATGAAGCGAATGATGAAGTATTTTTTCCTTGCTGGACATGTCGAGTATGCACGTTATATTTCTCAGTGACAATGTTGATCTTATCTGCCGTCACCAGTATGAATACTGGAATACAATTTCATCAGATAAGTTCGTTGATCAAACTACCATTAGAATCGGCAGGGGCGCTAAAAGGCAAGATCCTCATCCTCTAGAAGATACTCGGCCTTACCTTACTATCCTACCACCGATCAGATTGCTTCAGTTGGCGTAGACATAGCTGATTCGAGTTTCATTGTGGAAAAGATGGAGGGGAAATTCATAGCAAGTCTCCTTGATGGTTTCTCCAGAGCTATCAGAAGCCCGATCAAGAAAATATATTATTGCCATAAAGTTAAGCATACTTTTATACGATCCCGATTTTCGAAGTAATGAAAAATAATTTGAGTTTTGGGTTTTATTCGACATGTGCACTTGTGTTTTGGCTGCCAAATTTAGATAAGTTCGATTAGCTTTATTCACTACAGTCCATGAAAGGGAAGCTTACGACACAGTACCGTCCTGAAGTTGATATACAAGAATGAATTTCTTTTGCTGTTGAGTCATGAAATATTCTTACGTATGTTGGATAAATCTACAAAGAAGAAAAAGGACAGAATGTGTAAAATTTGCCATTAGGAACGCTGGTATGAAACAAAATGACATTGCAAGGGTACTTAACGTGTCTCAGAGTGTTGTAAGCAGACCTTTGAAAGAGCATAGAGAGAGTGGTGGTATTAGAAAAAGGAAAGGGTCTACATTGGTTCTTGAGTGCAAGGAATTGCTACTGAAGCATTATGATACGTGGTGCATTATCTGACGACCACCTGATACAGTTAAAGGTGGTTACAGGGACTTTGAACTCTCAAAAGTACCAGGACCAAATCCTGGAATCTGGTGTTAGGCTACCTTTGGACTCACTACATGGCCAGAATATGGTGCTCCGAGATGACATTGTAAGACCTCACTGTACCTGCATCATCGAGGAAAACAAATATCAAAAGAGCATTGCTAGTCTTCCACGGTTGAGCTTGTTGCCGAACTTGAACCCTATCGAACACGTGTGGGACAAGCTTGGCTGATGTGTTTGAAACCGGTAACCAGCCGTATCAAACCCATTGTGAATTTTGCTTGACTCTACTGCATGAGTGGGACAGGAGTTTAATGTCTTGAACGCATGTACCCAGTGAGTTTAATGATGAAAATATGCCAGGTATTTATTCGACAGTGTGAAGGTTATATATAACATAAACCGGAAGTAGAGGATTATTGTGGGCCATTTTGTGACTTTTTGCACCAGATCCTAAAAGTGTATGCTCCAAACAGAAAGTTTTGAAGAAATTGCAACTAACTGTAAAAGTTTTGCTGACTCTGTGCCTCCATACTGTTTTCATTAAATATTGTAAAATTTATGGGTAATTTTTGTAAGGTGTTTGCAGTCTATAAACAAGTCAGTGATTCCATGGCTGTTCTTTGTCAAATCGCTGGTACTCTGCTTTTGTTGTCTACCGCAATAATTTTTGGTATCTCTTAAAAGTTTCCGTTCTTACCGTTTCTAAAATCTAAGTGGTGTTATCAAATGGAATATGCTTAACTTTATGGCAAAAGTATATGTATGCTTTAGAGACATGCCAAAGGTACAAAATGCAAACCAGTAATTGCTCTTAAAACCATATTTCTCCGACTGTTGCTGATAAGATAACAGTGGAAGATAGAACTTTCTTGCACACTGGATAAGGATATCAGAGATTTTATAGGTCATTTTCAAATGAATAAATAAAAACAGTGGTGAGCAAGAAAAAGAATCCATTATTCGTGTGAGGGTAGGATAGAAAAAGTCTGTCCCTTGGGATCACCGTTTGTCATCACTCGGCAAAGTAAGTAAGGATGCAAAGATCAGGAATCGATACAATCAAGTACCACACCTGACCCAGGATACCAATGGAAAAGTGACAAATTCACAGTTAAACACCACAAACGAGAGCCAAGAGGTCAGCCCTTTTCCCAGCAGGTGACCACAAAGCACATATAAACAGACGTGCACAAAGACATAGCAAACACAAGACAGAATAAAAACATTAAAGATCCACAAAAGAAGTACTGCCTTGAAACGGTCAGTAAAATATTTTACTGGAGGGCTAACGGTTGCACGGCGGGCCAACCTCACCCTTAATTTAGATGTGGATCAAAACACATAGATATTTGGTTTGCATGAAAGACCCCTAACTTATCAATGCATCATCTCCTAAAACATATAAATCAAGATATAACAAGGAGATAAAGCAAAGATAAGGACTCAACAGTAAATAAAACTGAATACCGGAGCAAAAGAAATCCAACAGGTAAACCCTGGAGGGCCCGACAATAGCCAAAGCATCAGGCCCCTACCATCTCATCAATAGATAAGTTTTTAAGTTGGAACCATCATAGAGTCTGAAGTCCGACCCACCGGCGTGCAATTAAAGAGGAAAGCAAAGTTGCCAATCATGATTGGGTTGACCACCAAGCATGCAGTCTGTTGCAATACATTAATATTATAGCCAATCTTTTTATAATGGGAAATTATTTTAATGAACTGCGCTGAAAAATTATTAGAGCCAACACTCTTCTTCAATTTATACACCAAGTCACCATAGAAATCAGGTTCCAAAAGTCCTTGGCGCAAGAGGGATTTAAGTCCAACTTGGAATTTAGAAATCAAATCATAGTATCGTCTATAAAATTTTGAAAAAGTTTTGCAAAGTTTATGATACAGATAGCCTTGTTTAAGAAGTTTCTGAGTTAACAATTTATTGCGAGTGTTGAAGTCAGCAACATAGCTAGATGCTCTGGCAAAACAAATGAGTTGAGAGATATAGACTCCCTAGGATGTAGAACGAACATCACCATCTAAAAATGGGAAATTGACAATTTCAAAATCAAAGTCGTCACGTTTATCATAAATTTTTGTAGAAACAATATCATTAGAAATTGACAAATGCAAGTCTAAAAATGCCGCTTTGGTATCAGAGGTATTGGCTTTATTCAGTTGGAGCTCTGAAGGGTATATTTGACTAACCATATTGTCAAAATAAACAATATTAATATTTAAAATATCATCCAAATATTTAGACGTAGTGTTAAACGCATCAATAACATCAACCTGCTTATCATCAGAAAGAGACATCATAAAGTCCCTCTCATAACAAAATAGGAATAAATTTGCAACCAGGGGAGCACAATTAGTGCCCATAGGAATCCCAACTACTTGTCTATAGAGCTTGGTGCCAAATCAATTAAAATGTTGTCCAACAAAAATGTCAGCACATCACATACATTTTGACACGACCATGCATGATATTTTTTAGGTTGTTCTGAAGTAAAAAAAATGCATTTCTGTCATTACATGCAAGGTAATGAGAGCCTTCTCTCTGGAAGGTCTTTTCAATAAGATCAATAAGTTTACCTTTAATTAAATTATGAGGTAAAGTAGTGTAAAAAGTAGAAAAATCATAAGTAGGCAAACTGATCGCATTGAAATCTCTAGCTTTAAGTTTATCTAAAATTTCACCTGAATTTTTAATAGACCAAAATAAGTTTTTGCCGGATCTCTCATATACCTTTTCACAATACTTGATAACATGTTTTTAACAGCTGTAAGACATGAGGTTGACAATTTAGAAAGCTCCGTTGTCGTACAAGAACTAGAATTAGCAATAAATCTTGCTTTATAGGGGTTTTTATGGAGTTTAGGTAACCAGTACAACGGAGGAACTTTGTCTTGATTTTCTTTAGCTTTTACACCAAAATGCAGGGCTGTATGACAACCATGCCCATCAACAATCACCCTCTCACTTAAAGAAGGATGCAGCCTGCAGGCTGCAAGCCTCGTGATGACAAACGGCGATCCTCAAGACGGATTTTTCTTTCCTACCCTCACACTCATGATAGATTTTTATATTTTCCTCCGTTTGGGTACGAGTTGTGCGCAGCTTCATCAGCACTTATTGGTGAACAGAGATGTCTTTATGGAAGCAAAAAATTTGGCATGGAGGAGTCACTGTATTGTGTCCTTGAGCAAGACACTTTATTTGCTGCTTAGTACTGGTTCGACCGGGGAAAATCTGTACTTACTTGACTGAAAATATGTTGACTGGGACGTAAAGAATCAAAACAAACAAAAAAATCTGACCAGGTCAAACCTCTAGGTAGTGTTGACATCTCAATGCCTCATGGAGGCAGTCCATCTGATGTAGTTGCATCAATCGAAGAACGTTTAAAAACTATCCTGATGCTACTAAGAAGATCCTTGTCTTTGACGAGTACCAAGATAGTTCTGCCATAGACCATGAGAAGATGCGGCGAGCTAGTGAAGTCGCAATCGACTATGCCCTCTCCAACGCAAGTCATATGCCTACGACATATGCAATTATAAAAAAGCAATTACAATTATCAAAAACTTGCCAATGTGTTAGGTACCTTCAATTTTGGCAAGCGTACTACAGTGAAGTCAGGAGATGATGATACATTTTGTCTTTATGAAAAATGACGTGACAATTATGCTAGAGGTAGCTCAGTCTAGTCAGAGTGAGATTCACATACTTAGTGACATATGTGTTATCCTAGTTGTGTATTGGGTGAATTTGGCAGACATGCGCTGGGATGGATCAATACTTGAAACCATTACCTCCTGTACTGATCTTGGTTAGAAATGCTTGCAGCTACGAGGTATGCATACACTTAAATGTTGTAATTCAACTTCCTACCCTGACGACAGAGGAAAGGTCACCGCACTAAGTACTATGACATCTGGAAACATCCAATGTTTAACTACATTAAGTGACTTTGGTACCACTCACCCAGAGTTGATGGATACAGCAATGTCGTTCTTTGTTGCATTATAATCAGCCACAAGGAACTTACATGGAATCTCCTCGCTTCAATGTGATCACAAAGAAGAAGAGAATTCCTTAAATGTTGTCTTTATTGGAAGCATCTGCAAAATTTCTGTGACACATACACATCATTTTCAAGTTATGTTGTAGAAAGCATCCAATTGCAAAGTTCCTCCAGATGAGATAAGAAGTTAAGAGATAGCACAAACTTCGAGTGTGAGATTTGAGATGAAATTCCTATACGGGTCATTGCTGCAGATGAGACTGTTTCACCTGATTTACTTGATGTGATTCAGTGTCAGTGCAAAGCACAAGACAAGAAATTTTCTACGTAGGCATATGGATGGCAAAATCAGCACCTATCACGCACAGCAATATGTAACTGTCATGGTGGTCAGAATTGCTTGAATCCATGCACTGCAATCAGGAAAAGTGTTCAAGGGTTGATTAAAACAGACGACATCGATGGCAACCTTCCAGATGATTCTGATGATGGTCTTAAACAAGACAATGTAGATTGAGGAGGCGCTACTGATAACCCAAAAACATAGAAAACCGTATTTCATATCATGTTATTTATTACAATCAGTTAGAGTGTCATTTTAAAGATGGCGTCTGGCGGCTATCATGATATGGTAATCATGAGACATTCAAGCGCAAACAATAACACAGAAATTGAATTCTTCATTCCAAATACTCTTTTAAAAACATACAGCTGCTTTCCAACATTTTTATAGATAGGGATTTTTGTCATAATTATTTACATACCCTATACTTGTTTGAGTGTTGTAAGTAACTTGTGCTTAGTTTGAGATATGATTTATTTCTGTTCATGTATGCACGACATATCTAGTTATAGTGAGTAAAAATATGGCTTGTTTTTGCTGATGTTTTATATCAAGTTTTAACTTCTAAAAAAGTTGATCATATTTTTAGCAAATCAAAGTTGCTTATCAAAACTCTATTTCGAATTATGAGATAATAAGGAGAGCACCAAAGAAAACTGTGGTGAAAATCTATAAAGTGATGTATACGGTGCTTTGTGAAAATACTTAGAATTGAAGCTATCGAGTGTATCAACAATGAATCACTTGATTGACTTTGGTGTATGTGCACTAGTAGGTTTCACAAATTATATAATTTTACATAGTTACTTTTAAAAGATATTTCAAGTGCATTTTGGGTGTTCAAAATTAATGCTACATAGTGAGAGCCCAATTATGAGGAGAAGGCCAAAGGGAAAGTACAGTACTACTAAGCAGTTAAATGGGCCAAGAGGGTTTGAAATTGTATTAAAATTGAGAAAATGTCATCTTTTCAGATGAATCCACACTCTTAACCTATTTCTTTTGCAAACCTATCCCCATCTGGCGTCTGAAACACGAACAAAGGTGGCGTGCATTAAGAGGCTATTTTGGCTACCCTATGAGGTCAAAAAATAAAAGTTGCTTTTCACAAGTTTCTTCTTATTAGTTTATTAGAACAAAAGCCAAAGTGTAAAGGTCTGGTATTGATTCGACTTTTACGGTTGCTATGGTAACAAAAATGGCCGCTAAAATAGGCTGAAAATAGGAAAATGACCATTTTGGAGCAAATTGGAGACAATTAACAGATGAATTAATATAGAGCACAAGCAAATACCAAAAAAATATTTTAACAGATGACAAGAATTATCATGGCACACAATATATTAAAAGGTTTTTTTTGGTATTTGCTTGTGCTGATATCTAATTCTTAAAAAATCGGTCTCCAAAAGCCTGGCCTAAAAAGGCAATTTCTCTATTTTAAGCCTATTTTGTCGGCCATTTTGGTTACCATAGCAACCGGTAAAAGTAAAATAAATGCCAGAATTTTACACTTGGGCTATTCCTCTAATAAACCAATAAGATGAAATTGGTGAAAAGCAACTTTTAGTTTTTGGCTCTAGAGGGGGCCAAAATAGTCCCTTAATGCACGTACCCCTTTATCCACATCACATTGATGGATGGGTAAAAATCCACTGGAGTCGTATTGAGGGGACTATCTCGTAGCTTTTAAAGGGGCCTCTCAACTTAAGCTTGTTAATGAACAATCACCAGTAAGGCATATCAGGATAATATCAAAAGCGATATAAAACTCCAATATGGATCATGCGTTAATATTTTAAAGAGCTATTGCAAGGTGAGTTATCTTGTTGAATGCTTGGGGTATAGTGCATTCATATTGGAGTTTCATATCGTTTTTGATATAATCCTGATATGTCTTACTGGTAATTGTTTCATTAACAAGCTTAAGTTGATAGACCCCTTTAAAAGTTACGAGATAGTCCCCTCAATACGACTTCAGTGATTTTTTACAGATCCGCCATTGTGATGTGGATAAATTTGTTCATGTTTGCAAAAGAAATAGGTTTAGAGTGTGAATTCATCTGAAAAGATGACATTTTCCCAACTTTAATACAATTTTAAACCATATTTGCCCATTTAACTGTTTGGCAGTACTGTACTTTCCTTTTGGCCTTTCTCCTAAGCATCAAATTTGAATACCAAAAATGCACTTAAATATATTTCAAAAGTAATAATGTAAAATTATATAATTTGTGCAACCTACTAGAGCACATACACCAAAGTCAATCAAGTGATTCATTATTGATACACTCGATAGCTTCACTTCTTAAATTATTTTCACAATGTACCGTATACATGACTTTGTAGATTCCCACCACAGTTTCCGTTGGTGCTCTCCTTATTATCTCATAATTCGAAATAGAGTTTTGATAAGCAACTTTGATTTGCTAAAAATATGATCAACTTTTTTAGAAGTTAAAACTTGATACAAAACATCTGCAAAAACAAGCCATATTTTTTACTCACTATAACTAGATATGTCGTGCATACAGGAACAGAAACAATTCATATCTCAAACAAGGCACAGGTTCATTACAAACACTCAAACGAGTATAGGGTATGTAAATAATTATGACAATAATCGCTATCTATAAAAATTTTGGAAAGCAGCTGTAGTGTGCCCATTTCTATGAAAATGAGTTTTAAAAGTTGATTTTTCTAGATGTTTTATGTCGAGTTTGGCGGCCACCTTAGATGCCATCTAAGACATTGTTATCGCGGTACATCAAAATGCAAGAATAACCCTGGAATTGGTTCTGCATACCAAACAATAGCACACAAAGAAAAATTGTAAGAATACGTTTTAAAATGAATTTTCAAGAGTTATTTGGCAACCATCTTGGATGGCATCTATCGTATGGTTATCACGGTGCATCAAAATTAACACCAGCATTCGATTCTGGATACCAAAAACATATACAAACATATTATATATAAATCTATAACAATGAATTAAATAGTTATTCTTCTTAATACTTATATGTCGGCCATCTTGGATTTATGCAAATTGTAGGAGTTGCCAACCTATCTGACTTGCAACCGCGCTAGATTTGTTTTAGAGGTATCTTCATCATAAATCAGCTAACAAACCTTCATTGCACTCTACATTTTAAGGTTTTACAAATTTCTAATGTATAAGATCACCAATTTTGAATCTTTTCATCCATTTTTTGTGTCTTTTTCTAGTTTAGCTGAGGTGCTTTGCTTAGATTGTGTTGTACATGTAGCTGTGTGTGTTCTGTGTCTCTGCCTCACGGTACCATGAGTTGGCCTTCAGTCCGTGATTGTGGCATTCCCTGGTCATAGTCACGGATTTTTTAAAAGAGAAATTCAATGTTCATTGGAAAAATGATGAACTGCAAGCTCCAATGCACCTCAAGACCAACGTCTTCTACCAGACAGGTGTTAATATTTTATTATAGGCTAGAGAAAAAAATCACAAGTTGTGTCATTACGTTGACCTTTTTTATATTTCAAACACTGTAGATCTAATACAATTTAGAATATGGGGGCTGGATCATGTTCATATTACAGATAAAAATGCTGTTAAATTAAGGATATGTGTTCTGGATCATGCTCATTTTACAGATAAACATGCTATTTTATTTCCAATATGGACTTATTTAGACTCACATTCTCCTTTTTTTTGTTCACCATCTATTAGAACCACATTTTATGGACGCTACAGAATATAAGCGCAAACCTTCTGGAATAGTAATGTGACTGATCTGCCAACAGCTTCTGAAGAAAACGGTGCATTTCACAGTCCCTGCTGTCAGGGTTTGCTTAGCAACTCTTGGCACGTTTGTCATGTTTATAGCCTATATCCAGTTATGGGACTATCAAGTATATTTTTCTGCATTACTATCTTCAGTATTTCTTCAGAAGCTTATTTGCCTATCTATTAAGACAGTTCAAAGAATCTGTAATTCATCGATTTTAGGTAATGCCATGTGCACAAGTTGGGCTTTCTAATTCTCTAATTTCAGTGTGCGAGCAACGAAGGCTCTGATGAGACTGCGCGGACCCACAGGCTTGTCTGACTCTTCGATACTCGCCTTTACGATAATCACCAAGTGACCATAAACATACTCTTATGCATTTATAAGTTTAGGTTCACTGGTGAGCAAAACGTGTTTTAGTGAACGCGTATCTTCGTTATGGTAGTAGAACAAGATGTATCAAACACCAAAATCTCCTAAGCTGACTCATTTATATAAACTGAATACTTTGCTCCCCAACATTATACACTATAATATCGTCATGCAAAGCTTCATTATAGGGTGGAGGGAAGTCACTATAATCTGGCGAGGAAAAGTCGATGGAATCGTAACGTGGAGGGTACGGCACATCGGGCGGACTATCTAACTCTTCACCCTCTATCAGCCCGCTGACAGAAGGTATACAACGTGACCGTCTAGGTGACAATACGTTGCTCCAGAATCTTCCAGGCGACTGTAATATATATATATATATATATATATATATATATATATATATATATATATATATATATATATATATATATATATATATATATATATATATATAGAGAGAGAAATATATATATATATATATATATAGAAAAAGACATACAGACACTAACCCATACAGCTGAGAGCATTAACAGATCAGATGCGAGCAGCGATGATTAAGACGAGCCTGCGCAAAAACACAGTCTCGCAAGAGCCTCCACTGCTCGCGCACACATTACACGATTGTTGATGAATGATCAGACTAGGATTTAGCCACATTAGGTTGCCGAGCATACATATATAAAGAATGACTAAACGATTATGCAAAATAGAAAATTCAAAAACCTCATGAACCGGCGCAAATCGTTCAAGACCCATATTACAATGCTTCCTTACCTTAATTAAAAGTATTGATATTTCAACATGGTAGTTTAAGTCAATAATAATTTGCCCGGATCGGTGCAGTACATATGGCCAGAATACATGAAGCAGTTGCAATTATTCTCTTATCCATCGGTTTAAACATGTATTTTGGTGTAGAAATAAGATTGTTTTGCTCACGCAATCTTACCCGTGGGCCTCTTAGATATAAAATAAGAACAAAATATATGATCACCTGTGCTATGGAATCATTTATATGTCTGCAGATGGTACTCCTCCAACAACAAATCAAAAGGATGACTCCCAGCAGTATGGGTACCAGCACTGCTATCGTAATAACGAACATAGGGGATAAATACTGTTTGCTGGACATGGTTCCTTGTTCATCACACTGATCTGAATTGTCTCCACAAGAACTGCCATGTGGGCAGTTTTGAGACTTTTTAATACAGGTACCGTTGGAACACATCACTTCATCTGAGGTGCAATGGCCTGTGAAAAAATCGAAACAGAACAGAACAGGAGAGACTTTTAACAATGCAATTTCGAGTCAAAATTAGTCAATACATGTCATTTAAGTATGTGTCGCGTATGCGAGCAACGATGACACAGGCGAGCCTGAACAAATACGCAGTCTCGTCAGAACATCACATACTTCAGAGAAAGCTGACGACACATGCCATTATTTAGACCGCTAGTCCCACCTGATAGCTTTGATGCATGTTTGATAGAGACGTTATGCATCTGCAGAAAGTATTGTAAAGTTAACTTTCAAGGGGAACGTAATGATTCTCATTGTTTGGGTTAAACTTAACTAGCCACTGCAATGTCCACTCAAAGAGTCTTTCTAGGTCAAAAATATAAAATTTGTACAGCGGAATCAGGGTAGTCGATTATTATATATTAAACTGGCATCACATGCAAATGTGAATGAATATCTTTACCTTTATCATTTATAATGATTAAGAAAAGAAGGGGTCAAAGGATGGAGCCTTGATGCACACCAGCCAATATCTCTAGCCAATCTGATATGCCACCTGGCATTACTGGCCCATTCTTTGAAAACTGCTGGTTAAGTGACTTTGAAACCAATTCAATGTATACCATAATGTGTCAAAGGCTTTACTTATATCACAGAAAACAGCACAAACCCTTTTTGCCTTCGCAAAGGGCCTTACTGTTAACAGATGAATCTCCAGCGGTAAATCATTGTAATAATACATTTTCTAATATGTAGCTATGTACATGTTTATGAACTAATTGCTCCATTGTTTTACTACCAGAACTCAAGTGAAATATAGGCCTATAGTTATTAATTAAGCCTTTGTTATCTTTTTGTGGACTGGGCTGACATGAGCTCTTTTCCAACAAAAACACATTTGTAATTTGGGGTTTGCCCATGGTCTAAATCATTTTATTTGAGAAACAGATGACCAGATCAATCATACAGATGTTTATGCATATTGTATGTGAGAATACTTGGCTAATTGATACTACAATTGTAAGACTGTTTGTGGTAAAGGTCATTTGTATGGTACTCGTAAGTGCTATATTTTATATCCGAATATCCTCTACATTTTCGAACAGTATATAATCATTTTCAAAGCAGGACTGAAATAAATATTGACCTTTTCACAACCGTTCAGAATCTCATGAATCACAGAAATATACGTGATAATTAACTCTCGAGACGCTTCCAATGAATACTTAACAAATAAGCCGTGACATGGGATTTCCAACAATGTGGTATGTGCGACCAGCAAAGCCTTAGATCAGCCTGCGCATACGCGCAGTCTGATCAGAGCCTTTGCCAGTCGCTTGAAAATTCTATAAGTGTTAAGCTACTGAATAAACATCATTTGGAGTTTCTTAGCTCAAAAGGAGGATGTACAGACTCATCTGAGTCTATTCAGGTCAAAATGCCACATTGTTGGAAATCATATGTCGCGGCTCATTAATGTAATTTGGAGAAATAGACCCTTTCATTGACAAATAATATACATGTTTTACGGATATTTTAAATGAATAGATGAATGTGACTAGGCAATGCCACAATCACAGACCACAGAACAACCTATCAAAGGTTTCACCGTTTCTATTATATAGATATATACAAATATGGCAGCATATCTGTAGAGGTATGTTCTCTAGATGTTGTTATGACCATAAGAGGGCTGATGGATAAGTTGTGAGCCTCATATGTACAAGTTTGACTTTATGCGGATATATTGCATTGTTTTCAACATAATTGCCTTCAGTACACAGTCGTAAATAGGGAATAGTAGGGCTGAAAATGACATCCCTGCTTAACTCCTCTAATACAAAGTTCATAACTTATCATTCAGACTTCAGAGTTTTGTTAACGTTGTGAAGTATTAGTGTTACCTGTGTCTTGTAGAGTCACGTGTATAATGAAAGGCCTGGCATAGGTGTAGTTGGTGAAGTAATATTCCATATACAGAACACTTTTAGTCGTAAAGGATACGTCCAATGTTGTGTACTGTTGTTCATCAGTTGGATGGAAGCAGATTGTTCTATCTGATAAATCTGTGAATAACAAACCAGTCCTCTGGGTTATAAATATGCGTTTAATGCTCAACGCAATTGAGCATGGAATTACATCACAAAACTAAATTGCTGAGAAATAAAGACTTTTCTTGCTTTAAAACCGCCAGATATTGTATTTATCTTGCTAGTTTTTAACATATATATGTTGGCATTTAACATTTATGAGTAAGATAATTTCATGCACAGTTGAGTGGAGCACGAAAATGTTTTATAACCTCGGGACTTGACCATGTGATATAAGTAAAGGTGAATATGTGAACATTCTTTTGATGGACGGTGTTCATAATTAGCACAATGATTGCTTTTGATGTGTAGAAGATAACAAACTTTTCAGATCACCTTTATGACCTTAGAGTCAAAGGTCACGGTCAAATATACTTAGAGTTTGTCTTATACCTCGTAATGTGAACTTTTTTTTTCATTTTTCTTATGAATGTGGTTCATTTTATGTACAATTATTGCCTAAAATAAAATCAAAAGTTTCGGATTGCCAAATTGACCTTGGAGACATGGGTCAAATATACATAAAAAAGGCGTTATTGATTTTTATGCCAGCTCCTTTTAATTTTTGATGGAGGAAATCCACATTTTATACAAAGTGAGTGAGGTGTGTAAATGTCAAGAAGGCTGTTGGATTACATGCATTGCATTTGCGTCAATGGGCAAGGTCCAAATCCTTAAAATATGATCGTATGGCTAGTAAAGAAAATTTCTCTTAAATGTTTAAATATAGATGGCCCACATAATGTGCATTGATTACATAAGGTGTGCAGACATCAACAATGGTTCCAGATTGTTTATAGGACCTTTGGTTCGAGGGTCAAAGTTAAAATGCTTACGATATGGTTATATGGCTTGAAACGCCAACATTTTATATGTAGGTGGTTCATATAAAAGATACCTATTGTCTATGGTTTATAGATGACAGCGAATAATATGGACTGCATGTATGGTCTTGGAGACAAAGGTCAAGGTAACAAAAATGCCATGCTTTGTGGTATTTAATGTTAGCGCGGATATTCGGTATGGGTCCGCTAATCAATTGACCTAATTCTAATTGAATATTAAACTAGTTTGGAAAAAGCTATACAGGCCTCGCATTTCAACTCACTAATAAATTCAATAATATATGAGCATCCATTTTAACTCCCCTATGAATTAAAGAAGTTTATGCTTAGATGTAATTGTTCTTTGTACGCTTGAAATTGGTAAGGCACTGATAACGTCTAACTTTAACGAAGTAGTTCTTAATCACACTGTCACATCTAAGCATGGATATGTTTTAGTTGAAGACTAAGAGAGTGTGTAATGATGTTGATTAAGAGACGTTTAAATGCATTAAGCTATTCATAGGTATATACGTATACATAAGCATGATTTTTTAGCGTAAATTTGATCATGTTTTCTTATCCTTTAGATTTTTTAGTACATACGTGGGGCATTTGCAAAGTTCTTAGCATGGCATCATATATCTACAATGCATTGATAAAATGCTATCAAATAATACATTTTTGGAAACTAGAATTCAACAGCTACTTGATGGTTTAATTCTTGTCGAAAAAGGACTCGGTGTGCACGTGCAGCGCATGCTCAAAAAGAGGAGGTTTTATACACTGGCTGAAATTTTAAGCAAAATATTTGTAAAAACGAAGGAAAATTGGGGACCTTATTAACATTTTTAAACTACTGTCGATTATATATGATCAAAATATGCGCTTTGTGACATTCGATTTTTAGTCGAAAAAAATAGCGCATTGCCCTGCTTTCTAGACGGTTTTGGTATTGTTGCTCCGGTATTTAGTTGTTAGTAAAATCCAACTCGGTCATCAATTGTACAATAACTGTACCATAGTGTGGTCTACCAAATGGTGCTGCACTCTTTTCATAAGGTAAAATGCTATATTTTCCACTGAAATTTTGCGCTTTCCAGTATACAAACAGTACATGTATTCACAATAATATTTTACGTGTCTGCATAATGATATCCTCATGAAATTTGTGCCACAACATAGAGGAAAGATAGCCTTTTAAAATGATACCAAACACGATAGAGTTTGTAAATCGGTTACTGAGATAAAATACCTTGCTAAGAACTTTCCAAATGCCTCTCGTACAATATTCGTTTCATTTTAGAAATAAGATGATTAAGTTTCAATTGCGCGCTCTTGTCTACAGGCTTGATATCTTACCATGCTTAATTGGCGCACGATACAATTCCAAACGACGTGTACAGTTTCCACTTTGATCATGGTTTTTATACGTCACAACTTCAACAACGATTTGATGGTTTCCAGCAGTTAGCGTCAGATTACAACTGTTTCTATCATATACCAAATCATGGTTCTGGTAACAAAGCTCGACATGTACCCCGTTCTTGGCTTGTAGATCGATGACTCCACCACAGAACTTCAGTATTTCATCTAGTAAGTAAACATTGACTGTTTGAGCTTTAAAAATAGATCTAGAACACATGCTTTTGAGAAAACAACACCATAGATACCTTGTGACAATGTTAACATGCTTCGTATGTTGTATAATAGTGTTGTATCCGTGGACTGGCATTACATCATTATAACGACTGGATTACCATTACCTAATACATTCGGGCAGTACCTGTACCTGTAACCAGTCGCCAATGACAACCACCCGTGCATGAAGCCATGTTGTTAACAACAATATCGGAAGAGTTACCTCTTCCTATCCAGACTCTAAGTCAAACGGACGTATTTGTACACAGATCCCAAGGAAGGTAAGTGCATTCATATCATTTGTCGACGAAAATGGGACATTTCTTAAACATATCTATGACCATTAACAATTTTCTTGTCAAATATAACTCCACTGTAATAACTACAGTAGCATAAGATTTTTATGGAAAAGGGAGAGTATTTTATCCGTGAAATGACATTACATCATTAGAGCAGCTGGATAACCATTGCCATATACGTTCGGACACTACCTTCACCTGTAACCAGTGGCCGTTGAAAGCCACCCGTGCATGAAGCCACGTGGTGCAACACCAATATCGGAAGATCGGTCTCCTTCTATCCAGACTTCAAGCCACCCAGATCCCAAGAAAGGTGAGTAGTAAATTTTTGAATATTGACAGGCCAGAGTTATGCTTTGTACTATGATCATTGTGAACGGGCGATATTGGTTCTGACTTTGCAAAACTATTGGAATGATAATTTTTTAAACAGCGAGAGCTGTCTTACTCATCTTGTCCATTCCTTCATGAATATTCATGCTAGGCTCCACCCACTATGAATAATTATATAAATAAACGTTCGTGTTGGTACATAGAACGAAGAAACTACTTACCAGGTCCACTAGTATATTCCCATAAGCAAACGGTGTAGACCTTGATCAAGAGCTGCCTGATCTGGGTCTGCTTTGTTTGCAAAAATGTTTCTCTATGGTGTAGAGGGTTTAGACACATTTCCCATCAAAAAGTGCCTAGTTTTCGAGATTCATGAATATATTTCATAAACAGTTAAGAGTTATGCTTAAAATGGGTGGGTACATCTTTTAACTGTTTTTGTCTCGACATAGCCTCATAAAAAAGAATTTATTTTTGTTAGCTGTTTTATGTAAGTTTGATTTTGTCATGGCGCTGCTCAAATGCATATCTCTAAGTAAAATGCGCTTAGGTACCCATAAGAAGCATCTAAAGACGTTCCTAATGGACATCTAAATAAGTTATTAGTTGATATTTTTTAAGAAATATATCAAGATTTACACGATAATTGAGTCTGCGCGGAAAGGTGTCCGTGCTGGTGCCCCTAATTTACTGCGTTATTTGAGATTAAGCTCTGAAACAAGAACACGTTCTCATTGACACGTGATGGTAATTAATTTGATTAGAAAAGCCTATTGATTTGCACTTATAAATTAACCCTTAAAGCGCCAATCACGACTGCAGCAGAAGATAAATTTCGCGACATTTTTCCCAATTTTCGACAAAAATAAGGTATGATATAACATGACAATCGTCTGCCAGCAGACGATTCCCGTGAAATATCATGCCGCATTGGTCTTTTTTGAAAAAGCGACAAAATATGAAAGTGTCGTCTGCTGCAAATTATAGGTGGCGTTTCTGACTTACATGCAATTAGCACTCTAGAATCCCCTAACAACAACAGAAGCAAGCATGATATGATATGTAGAAATGACATTTTATATCAGAAACTATTAATTACCTTATTTCACTTGTTTACAGGTGATAGGTACACTGATGAAACCAAACCCCATACAGATCACGTTGCATGGGTTTTATATAAAATGTATACACATCACTAAAAGTTAGGCACCGACCCCGAAGTTAAACAGTGGCCTTTTTGTAAATTTTATCAACAATACTATGATCTGTCTTCTCCTTTTTATATCTTGATTTTTATGTCCTTGGAGATGTTGCATTGATAAATTAGGGGTCTTTCATACAACCCAAACATCTACGTGAACTAAGGGTGAGGTTGGGGCTCGGTGATACCGATTTAAGCCCTCCAGTAAAATATTTTTACTGACCATTCCAAGGTGGTGCTTCTGTCGCCCTGATGGGAAATGTTTGACCTCTTGCCTTTGTTTGTGATGTCGAATTGTGAAGTTGTCACTTTTCCATTAGTGGTGCTTTATTGTATTTAATCCTGATATTTGCCCTTTTGTCTGACTTTAAATCTCCCTTGCGCTAGGACTTTAGGAACCTGAGTTCTATTGTTACTAAGTGTATAAATTGAAGAAGATTGTTGACTCTACTAATTTTTCAGGGCAGTTCATTAAAATAATTTCTCATTATAAAAAGATTGGCTATAACATTAATGTATTGCAACAGACTGCATGCTTGGTGGTCAACCCAATCACAGTTAGGAACTTTGCTTTCCTCTTTAATTGCACGCTGGTTGGTCGGACTTTAGACTCTATGATGGTTCAAACTTAAAGATTTATCTATTGATGAGATGGTAAGGGCCTGATGCTTTGGCTGTTTGTTGGGCCCAAAGGGGTTTATCTGTTGGATTTCTATTGCTCCGGTATTCAGTTTTATTTACTGTTGAGTCCTTATCTTTGCTTTATCTCCTATTTATATGTTCTAGGAGATGATACATTGATAAGTTAGGGGTCTTTCATGCAAACCAAATATCTATGTGTTTTGATCCATATCTCAATTAAGGGTGAGGTTGGCACCATGAAACCGGTTTAAGCCCTCCAGTAAAATATTTTACTGACCTTTCTAAGGCGGTACTTCTTTTGTGGATCTTTTATGGGTTTTTTTTTCTGTCTTGTGTTTGCTTTGCCTGTGTGTGCGTCTGTTTGTTTGTTTGTGCCTAGAGGTCACCTGCTGGGAAATGACTGACCTCTTGTCTCTCGTTTGTGGTGTCTACCTGTGAGTTTGTCACTTTCCCATTGGTATCCTGGTCAGGTGTTGTACTTGATTGTATCGATTCCTAATCTTTGCACCCTTAATTACTTTGGTGTATAAATTTAAGGAGATTGTTGGCTCTAATAATTTTTCAGCACAGTTCATTATAATAATTTTCCCTTTATAAAAAGATTGGCTATAACATTAATGTTTTGCAACAGACTGCATGCTTGGTGGTCAACCCAATCACGGTTGGCAACTTTGCTTTACTCTTTAATTACACGCAGGTGGGTCGGAATTCAGACTCTTTGACGGTTCCGACTTAAAGACTTATCTATTGATGAGATGGTAGGGGCCTGATGCTTTGGCTGTTGTCAGGCCTACTGGGGTTTACCTGTTGGATTTTGGTATTCAGTTTTATATACTGTTGAGTCCTTATATTTGCTTTATCTCTTTTTTATACCTTGATTTATATGTTCTAGGAGATGATGCATTGATAATTATGGGGTCTTTCATGCAAACCAAACATCTATATGTCTTGATCCACATCTGAACTAAGAGTGAGGTTGGCGGGCTGTGAAAACCAGTTTAAGACCTCCAGTTATATATTTTACGGACTGTTCCAAGGCGGTGCTTCTTTTATGGATCATTTATGGTATTTCTGTCTTGTTTTTGTTATGCTTTTGTGTGTGTCTGTTTATGACGCCTTGTGGTCACCTGCTGGGAAAGGGCTGGCCTCTTGGCACTCTTTTGTAATGTTTAATTGTGAAGTTGTCACTTTTACGTTGGTATCCTGGGTCAGGTGTGGTGCTTGATTGTATCGATTCCTGATCTTTGCCCTCTTTCTAACTTTCCTTATTTATGCAATGAATCATCACAAGGAAACAATCAAATCAATTAACATACTGTGATGAAACAAAGAAAACGGTTCACAACTCACAGATGTCAGAGCTAAATAAAAACCCAGATGAGCCAATGTGTGGGCAGACATAGACATACATCAGACACCAAGGATGAAAGTGTTATACCAATCTCCTCGTTGAGTCTGGGGCCTGGCCCACCACCATGCAACCAAAAGGAGTTTATAACCAGGCATGCTTGATGATCTTTTTAAATTGTTCACGATGAAAAGAATTTGTTCAAACGATTCTTTTGAACATGTAAACTAAATCACCATAAAATACTGGTTCTGATGTACCTTGTTGCAAAAGAATGTTCAAGCCAACATTGTATTCAACGATCCAAAGTAGAGTGCCTTGACAGAATTTAGAAAATGTTTGAGAAAGTGTATAGTATTGATAGACCTACCTCAGTAACTAAAGAGTCAAAAATTGGCTTCTGTTGTTGAAAATAAAGACAAAGGCAAAGGTCAGGAATCGATGAAATTAAGTACCTCACCTTACCTGAGATACCATATGAGAAAGTGATAGAAACGCAAGAAAAAATCTCACACAAGAGAGCCAATAGGTCAGCCCGTTCACAGCAGGTGATCACAAGGCTGTAAGGAACCGACAGTATTCAAAGACAAACGTAAAACAAAAATATAAAAAAGATCCACAAAAGAAGCACCACCTTGGAACAGTCAGTAGAAAAATCACTAGAGGGTTATATACGTTTGATGCAATTTTCAATTGAGCATACTCTTTATCGGATGAGCTTCAAACTATATTCACCATAAGGCCAGAACTGTTTTATGAGTCGGTTTAAGTTTTTTTTTCAGATTTTGGGTAGGGGACAAAAAAGCACTGAAAATGACCAGTTGACTGGTCATGTTCAGAGCTTTTTTTTTAATATCTCTAAAAAACACACAGCAAAACTAGTAAGGTAAACCAAAAGTCTGTATTAATAATTCATCATTTTCTTATAAATCTTGACAGGAAAATCAATTTTAAAGCTGCATATTCTGTAACTATGAACATTTTTCGAAAAAAAATATTTTCTTTTTAAATCATTTGTAAAAGTAGAATTAAGTTATGTTGTCACAATAAATCTAATTTCTACAGCTGAAAACTGCATGGAAAAGTGAATTATCTTATAAAAACAGGTGCTTTTTCTCTTAATTGTAATTATTTGCGTCCCTCCAATAATTCTAGACAGGTAATTTTTAACATAAATGCTGTTGTTTTGGTACTAATCATTTGTTAATTATTACGAAAAAGGTAAAATGTATACCTGAATTCTAGTATTTTTACTGTGTTCTTGAAAAATAGAAACATTATTTCTAAAATGAAAAGATCAAAAGTTACAGACTATGCAGCTTTAATAGTGTCACTCTCAAAAATATACAGACATAATCTATTTTTTTTTTCAATAAAACAAATAATACGTGCGTCTAGCACGCTTATACACTGAGCTTAGGATCCAAAAACCTTTTGACAGCTGGTATTCTGCCTTCAATATGTTGTCCATAAGGCTATCATTGAAAAGCTGGGAACCAGTCAAATTCCCCATGTACAGTGATTAAATAGGCGCTTGTTAACTGTCCGCATTTCAGCACTTCAGTTTCTGGAGAACGCCTTAGCACCCGAGAGAAGGTCTTTTTGGAATAGCTCGGCGTTATTCGACCTATTTTTGTATCCGCAATAAAATATGTTTAAACCATCCGTGCCCACAGGCTGTAGGTGCTAAAAGCAGGGTACCAAACCACCTAACTGTAAGTTGCAGGCACCGTGCAAGTGCGTTTGCGCGATTTTTAGCCTATTGCGGCCATATTGCAGTCCGCAGTACAATGAGCAACAAGCTTAACGCCATTGCACACTCCGTTTGACATTAACTTTAACGGTTAATCCCCAAATTACCATAATATGCGGTTTCAGTTTTCCTCTGACTCTTCAATTGCTGTTAAAAATATTGCCTCAATTTGCTAGGTCAGAATTGATTTTTTCAGTTGAACAAAACGTGGATCACAATGCCGTCTAAGATACATACACGGGTACAAATGTAAGTATAGGATAATGAATCAAATTCGTTGCGATTCGTCGAAGTTTTTTGAATGCAGAAATTGAGTTTAGTGGCGCCGATAATGAAACCAGAATTGTTGTAACCAGAATTCTTGAGGAAGCGAAAATGACCGGAGCAGCTTTAGATTCTGTGTGGTTTGACCTCAAAGTATTGGTCACAGTGTTGCCAATACTTTTAGGTCAAACCCAACACTTTTTCTGTGGATCTTAGTGACTCAGTTGGTGGAGTGTTAGACTTGGGATCAAAGGGTTGCTAGTTCAAGAGTCATCAAGACTCACTGCCTGCAGTCTGCAGAGTCATTGTGTTGTGTCCTTTCAAAAGCAAGATATCCTATAAGCTGCTTAGTACTGGTTCAACCAATGAAGAAAGGAAATAATCCCAACATGACTGAAAAATTGTTGACTGGGACGTGATTAAAGCATCAAAACAAACAAACCAAAACTTCTCTACCCATTGTCTGCGCAGGTGCGATACTCAAAGGATCATCCTGTCTGCTAAGGAATACCACAACTGAAAAATGGATTTTGTGTTCAAAGCAGTGTGAATTACAAAAAACACTACGTTAAAAAAATAGCAATCACTGAATGGGTATAAATAAACTGTTTGTTGAGATATTAAGTAACCTTTGGTAGCTAAACTATTACATTGATTGGTATTCACATACAAATGTACAGCGTTTAGCGACAGAATGATAAGATTTTCTATACTAAAACATTTTTTGAAAACAGATCGCATATGGCCAGGTCAAAAGCGGTTTCAATGACATGTGATAACAATGTTGGATCAACCAATCAGGCGAATCACATGATTTGGTAACCCATTTGGTAAACAAGTATGTCACACGTACCCACAGTGCTCAAATCAAATAGGTCAGTATGCGATAATCGAGCCACCTTTTGTAAGATATTGCTTCTCTTATCTTTTAGTTAAGGCCAAAACTAACTTGGCAAGTGGCCACAGTACACCAAATATTTTTTTCAATCAGACTATGATGCACAAAAACAACAACAACAACATAACTCATCTTGTCACTATATTGTTTCTGCTGCGAGGTACTTAACTTGTATCTCCTTGATTTTTATCATCATGAATTAATCACTTTAAGAAAAATTTGATTGACAAAAATAAAAAAAAACAAGGGGAGAAAGATTACACCTTATTCACCATATCTACATTAATTGCTGGTTGTGACCACCTGTAAACCGAGAACCAGCAATGAATGTAGATATGATGAATGGAATTCTGCTGAAGAAAACAACCTTTTCTAAAAGGCTTTTATTTGGTTTATATGAGAATACTTTATCACGGTAATATTTTAGTTGCAAATTGGCATCTTTTCAATAATAAACTTTTAAAAGGCCAAAGCTAGTACTTCCAACTTACGACACTAGCTGGCTCCTTAAATAACTGTTTGTGGTTTCTTTAGCCAGGATCTTTTCTTTTTTTTTGCCGACTGACCCTATCTTGTCTTATTCACACTATGATTATGCTTCCTACAAGGCATTTGAATGTACATTCTAAGACACCTCGCCTATAGAGCCAACGGTAACACACTGTGATATATCGGACAATAATTCACCGCAAAAGTGTGTGATAGCTGACGTCACTGGAAAATGACGTCATTCATAGCGTTAGACGGTGAAACGTCGTTTTTACGCTTAAAAGACGTTACAATTACATGTAAACGTATGCGATGTAGTCTAAGTATTGGCGGGAGTTCTTCAGTGCAATGGCGGAAAGTTGGAAGAAGCTGAAGACTTCAAATGTGTTTTCATCGTTTATTGTGTGTTAGAATCGAAATAGATCAGCTCCATTGCGTGAATTGTTGAGTAATAATTCACTGTTTGTCGGTCAGTTGTACGACGATAAATCACTCGCGCTGCACGCTCGTGATTTGATCTTCTTTACAACTGACCTCCAAACAGTGAATTATTACTCAACAATTCACTGCTGCAGCTGATCTATTTCTTAATTGTATGGCACTACTGACATGTATAATGAGAGATCATGGAATGCAGCTGCTGAAATACACTATACAGTTCAGAATAATATCATTCAACTCTTGGCTGTATATTAGATTTATAAATTATAGATAAGATCTATATAAATTCTCAAGAGAGTTGTAAAAACAGTTGAATGTGATGAGGAAATGTCACAAATCAGACACACGGGGGATTACCTGTTGGATTTCTTTTGCTCCGGTTTTCAGTTTTATTTACCTCTGAGTCGTTATCTTTGCTTTATCTCCTTGTTATATCTTGATTTATATGTTCTGGAAGATGATGCCTTGATAAACTAGGGGTCTCTCATGTAAACCAAATATCTATGTGTCTTGATCCGCATCTAAATTAAGGGTGAGGTTGGCGCACCATGAAAGGGGTTTAAGCCCTCCAGTAAAATATTTTACTGACCGTTCCAAGGCGGTTCTTCTTCTGTGGATCTTTATTAATTTTTTTCTGTCTTGTGTTTGCTATGTCTTTGTGCGCGTCTGTTTACATGTGCCTTGTGGTCGCCTGCTAGGAAAGGGCTGACTTCTTGGCTCTCGTTTGTCGTGTCTAACTGTGAGTTTGTCACTTTCCCATTGGCATTCTGGGTCAGGTGTTGTACTTGATTGTATCGATTCCTGATCTTTGCACCCTTACTTACTATGCACAATCACATATTACAGACCATCCTATCATTGTAACAAGAAAAGAGACACTAGTCTAAGAATGATAAAGTTTGCCAGAACAGGGCAAAACTTTTGGTGGTTCATCCATTTTTGCCGACCCCAAGATCCAAGTCATTGACCATTTTGGTGGATGATTTTATTGGACATTGATAAGTTCACATGCAAATTTGGTACGAAAAGAACGAAAATAAAAGATAAATATATTTTATGGAGCTTATTAAATAATGTGATAATTTTATGAAAATGTTCATTTTCCATCTACATTTGTATAATGTCTATCGATTTATAGAGACTTAACTATATTCATGTGTATAATGTCAATGACAAGAAACAAACCAATCCAAAATTCTGAATGCTGAAATATATTATCTGCTTTGAAAAAAGGCTCAATCAGTTTAGTTAATTAACAATTGATGTATCCAGATGGGGTTCACTTGAACCTTCCGTTGAGCCCAAATTATTTCATTTTCATTGGGATATTTCAGAAAAATGAATCCACCCATTAAAATACTGTTTGCGGTCACCATACTGATAATTTTCCATGTGTGTAGGAAGGTAGGTTTTTAATTTATGCTTCACTGGTTTATTAATAAAACATTAAAAAATGTCTAAAATTATAATAAAAACATTTCTCCGAAACGTGGCGAAACAGCCATATTATATGTTATTTTTGGTAGGTGGCATTTTGAGTAAGTCAGTCGTGTGACAGCAAACAAACATTGTTTTAAGGATATCCTGAATTAAAATCATCTAATTGATTACCCATCTACATCTGAATCCCTTTCCAGAGGAAACTCTTTGCCTACTGGGTAAATTTGCATATTTTTTGCTATCTTGTCATCTGCTTATTTTCTTAATCGATGTTTTCATTGTGATTTTTGTCCAAATTGTTTGAAAAGGTTATCAATAGACAACATAGATATGCAAAATACTTAACATTTAAAATGCCAATCACAACAGAATTTGTTTTGTCATCTGCTGAGTGCTGAAATGTTTAGTAGCTTTTTGACAAACAGCATGGATCCAGATCAGTCTGCTCTGTTGTCTGATATAGGTCTGACCTCAGATCATGCGCCACACTGTTTGCCTCCATTCTTTCACAGTCAAAAAATGTTTGCAAAATTTGCAGCAGATGACTTAAGCAAACAGCATTTTGATTTTTTAGATATTTTTTTTTGCATTTTAAGATCATTTTTAAGGGTTAAAATGATCTGTTAGGAAACTTAGAATCACTTATCTTATGAGTGTGAGTGATTACTTGTACAAATTTCTTAATTGTCAATTAGCAATGTGGATGTTTGGTAACAATTGCATTCTTTTAATTGCCGTCTGAATTTAAGATCAGCACAGTTGTAAGGAAAATGAACCCAAGAATAAATATTTTCCGTATCAAAATTTCCCAAATATTTACAGCATGTAACTTAATTTTAAAATACTATTACATCAGCATGAAAAAAGAAAATGCAAGGCATTTGTTGGCCATTTGAGTGAAAGTAAGCTGAAATTGAAAAGTTCACTTTACAGGGGCTTTTAGGCCCTCTTGCACAGATAAAAATGATAACAAAATATTTTCTACTCTTCTGAACCATGGACCAGAATTCTGCATTCACATATTACATGAGCTTTTGATTTCTAGTCAACCCGGTGATGCAACTTCATAAGGCCAGAAAAAATAATACCTGTGTTTCTGGTGCTCTTTTAAAAACATACTGTTGGTAGGTTGGAAAACTTTTTCTATCCCCGAACAAAGTCGAAATGATAATAATCATAGTTTTGATTTTGTCCAACTGCCCATTATGTCTCTAACCATATCTCAGTACCTAATGGTCAGTTTTGATGCAATTGGTTGTGGGGGTGTTGGTGGAGGCAGTGGGGGAGACAAAGGTCAAATATTTAACCCTTAAAGCGCCAATTGCAACAAAAGTCGTCTGCTTTTCTCGTCTGCTGAAATGTTTAAGAAGCCTCTATGACAAACAATGTGGACCCAGATCAGACTTCTCCTATTGGAGCAGTCTGTTCTGGGTCCACGCTGTTTGCTTCTATACTTAATTCGTTAGTAATGCTAGGCAATTATTTGCAGCAGACGACTTCAGCAAACGGCATTTTTCCTTGGCGCTTTAAGGGTTAAATTCTGCAATAACTAAGTCAGTTGTCCATAATTTGACCGAAATTTTCCATGATGACAGAGGAAGAATAGATATGAAACATATCAAACAGGACTTTTATTTGAAAACCTTGGTCTGATCCCCTGGCAATGATTTTATTTGGCCATTTTACCACTTTATTAGAGAGTCCTTCCCAATGCAAAATGTTTTTTTATTTCTCAATTTTACATGTATGTGTTTTATTGTTTTTTTCTCCCAAATGCTTTGAAAATTATACTAAATGACTATGTAGCTTCCCAAAATCTTAAACAAAACATTATTAAATGGCGCACCCATCTCATTGCCATCTCATCGTTCGTGGAGATGGCGATAAGCTGGATGTGTCATTTAATGTTGTGACACAAGGAGTCAATACACACAGGTAACTTTCATAGAAAGAGATATCTCGTGCTACACTACCAAACAGGCTGCGAACTTAGTCTGAACTAATATTGACATCTTCAAGAGAAAGGCAATAATATCATTTATCAGTTACCTCTTATATCAACTGCATTGTCGCAGGTAGCCTGATGAACACTGTCTATCTCACAGTATGTGTCTATCAGGTCATGATGACGTTGCACTCTCTGAAAGACGTCACTAATTACACTGAATCAACACAAAAGTCGAAAGTTACGTCATATGCGATAGATTGAAGATTAAAACAATGGGTAAACTGATAGATATAATACTGTTACGATGTATAATGTCAGGAACATCAGAATCAGTGATGGTTGCGTATACGCATAAATACGCAAAGGTTTAGGTATGCACATGGTCACCTTTATGAACCATGATAAGGTACCTTTTCTACTATTAGTCCAATATAAGGGCGGTTTGTCTGAGATAGAATTCATTGTGTCTTTATTTAGCAACGCTGGCATGATTTTGTTACCTTTCTTGAAGATCTTGAAGATCTTGTGCACTTCTCTCTATATAAAGGGTGGAATTGCCCATTCTTGTTAGGGGACATTATAAAGATACTGAAACGAGGCTCGATATAGAGACGCTATTCATTATTATAGAAAGTGAAGTTATATATATTTGACCGTGTTGAAATTGTACATGTTAGGGCTATGGCGATTTAGTGTTATTGCATTGAATCGCGATGTCTCTGGCAGGTTGCATTTTATTGAAATAATAAGTCACTCATTTTTCTATTTTGTCGTCTGTTGAATCGGCCAGCATTCCGTGTACGGGTTCTATCGGGCGTTATCAATAACGTCCCGTTTTTTTGCAAAAATAGCGATTGTTAGGCACTTGCGTATTAATCTACGCACATGTGTAGTGCCTAAAAAATTTTGGGACCATTCTTGCGGCTATAGTAAAGCTGTCCGGATGGGCTCGAAGGGTTATTTCTGCCAAAGGTGGTTGGAGGCTATGTCCGGTCTGCACATAAAACCATAATTGTATGCTGGAAGATTTACCAGAGACTGAAAGGTGAATAAACAATTTTAGCAGCTAGGTTTTAAGTTGTTGTGATTTATATTGCGTTGTTTGGAAGACGATTTAACTGCCAGTGATAGTCGACTTTCTGTAGCGACCTGTATGTGTCACATCGAGTTATATCTAACGCATATACGAGCAAGGGTTAGGTGCATACACTAAAACACACTAACATAATTAAGGTGATAGCTGACATGTATGTTTAGAGATTAGGTGGGGGTTTTTCTCACCAAAATACATGTAGAAATATTGTACGTTTTTCACGCATAAAACAGCAGAATGTAATCTCTCAATATTGATGTAAATATATTTGATGAGGGGTCATAATTAGCTGTTTACAACTGATACGTTATACAAGTACGAAATTAGCGCGTGGGCAGGGTAATGTCCAACATAAACGTCCAAACGTTACATCCGCACCACGCTGTTCAACGTTTTCCTGGATTTCAAAGAGAATTGGTATCAGTATTTGTAAACCTTGAAACTATCTAGATTACATGACCTGAAATGGAAAAAAGGCCATGGGTTCTTGATGTTTGGCTGCGATAGCGTCACAAACCAGGGTGACGTTACGACAGTGTACTGGAATTTTTGTAACGTATGGGTTTGTTCGTTTGGCATAGGAGGTATTGTTTAGCGCTGACATAGACCAGTCACTAAAAATACTTCTCTATTACACATTTTTGAGTGTGGATATTTAGAAGAGCCAATCCATCCTAACCCCATGGGAGCCGTTAGCCATACACCAACGGGTGAGGACTAATCACACTCTTATAGGGTTGGGCTGTAGTTTTAAAAAATAAGACCACTGAAATTATTTTATTTTTGTAAACTTGAAACGAACAACTCCATTATTGACGCAACAGAGTGATTCTGAGTAACAAGATTCTAAAAGTAGATTGTTTTTTTTGCAGAATTATCTCTTTTTTTTGTCCCCTCCTACGTTGGAGGCCGAATGTTGGTGAACCACAGAATCTGAAACCTGAGGGCATTTAATAGCAGTCCCCTCAGGCCACCAACAGTGTGGGATCAGGTCCCAAGTATTCGCTACGTCCAATGTAGCCAGAACGAGTTGTTAACCAACCGGCTGGAATTGCGATAAAACAAACCAGACGACATAAAGAGTCAAGATCGCACTTAAGATTACGTGGGTTCTATAAGAAGTCCCAAAGAAATAACTCTGACATCCCAGTACGGAGAGACGATTTGATAAATATTATCTCAGAGGCGATTGACTTTGTGTCAACAATGTGTGGCCAAGAAAATATAATGTTCGCGAAACGCGTATACTAAGGGGAAGTACTCTATACCGTGATACTTAAGATTAGAAGGGCCCAGTTTTTTTTCTTAGATCTTAGATTGTATGTGAATTATATTCTTTACATTTCTTATTTCTCACTAGTTGACGTACATCTAGAGCAGGACATTCTTAGATTAATTCTAATTGAAATGATCTTAGAGTGGCAACTTGCCCTAGTATAGGATGATCAACTAGCTAGAAATAATAGCGTAGGTGGTGTCATTGTATTATTAATGTGTTGTCGATGTTTTTTTTAGTACATAAAGTACTGGAAAGTTATTACTAGTTGTGTGCATTATTTTTCCCTGGTAGCATCGTCATCGCATAAAGGAATTATCCAATAAGATTTCCCCTCTTACTTCCTGACCGGCTTTATTTTGTAACAAATACCAGGTTTGCGTCTTTTGATATCAAGTTAACCAAGCTTGGCTTTGAGAACGCATGTTAAATTGCTTGGCAAGCCTGGCGATGTCAACAAGCGTTCTCAAAGCCTTGCCTGGTAAATATGATATCAAAAGACACTCACCTAGTATTCTCTATATCTCATGCTACACCACTTAGCCTGTGCTACCATATCGTTGCGAAGTAAGTCCGAACCAATATTGATACATTCAAGAGAATGGTAATATTATCATTTATACCGCCCTTACCAACTTTAGTACAAGATACCTCATGATGTGCAAGGTCTACACTGATGTAGGTGGTATTAAGTAGTTATACCATGTTTATCCACCTGTACGTAAGATAATCCACTTGCTAAAGCTCGTGGATTATCTCCACGTACATGCAGACAACCTATGGTATAACTATTACTTAAACCACCCTTACCAACTTTAGCACAAAATATCTCGTGATGTGCGAGGTCTGCACTGATTAAGGTGGTATAAACTAGTTATGCCATGTTTGTCCACCTGTACGTAAGATAATCCACGTACAGGCGGACAACCCATGGTATAACTATTACATAAGAACACCCTGGGAAAATACCTCACGTTTATTCAAAAGCCCTAAGGTTTATTCCGTAGTGTTTTGAGTTGGTGATTCTAGATTGTTGCCCTCAGAACATGAATTCACTTTAAGACATGGTATGTTGCAACTATGCACACACAACTACTCAAAACAATCCCCACAGTTTAAACTACCTCACGTTTATTCAAAAGCACTAGTTTTATTCCCTAGTATTTTGAGTTGGTGATTCTAGATTGTTACTCTCAGAGCATGAATTCACTTTAAGACATGGTATGTTGCAACTATGCATACACAACTGCTCAAAACAATCCCCACAGTTTAAACTACATCGCGTTTATTCAAAAGCACTAAGTTTTATTCCCTAGTGTTTTGAGTCTGTGATTCTAGATTGTTGCCCTCAGAGCATGAATTCACTTTAAGACATGGCAAGTTGCAACTATGCATACACAACTGCTCAAAACAATCCCCACAGTTTAATCCCGGTCCATCAAACTTGAATTTATCTGATCCTGTAAACGATTTTGATGAGGACAGCTGTTCTGTACTAGTTTCAATGTCCATTCCTGCTTCCGGTGAGCTCCCGACACTTCCAGATCTCTCAATGTGAATTTCAATCAACTCCACTGCGGTATCAATCTCAATAGATGTTGGTCGTTTCCGCCGGAAGCTGCGTGCACTAAGTCGACGCAGTAATGTGCCTCGTTTGCAAAACACAGTTAATGTTCTACGAAATCTAGAATTGAAGGTGCAATAACCGATGATTTTAATAATGTATTCAACATAAAATAAGACTGAGGTTATTGAATAGCCTAGTTCTTCTGCTCCATTCTGTATTGGGTCGACTTGAGTTTTAAATATAGCCAATGGTGTTGTACATACGATGTTTGTGATACCGATGAACAGAGCCGTTTTCGCGAGTTCAATGTCACCTCGTGTTATGGGAATTTGTACTGTTAGGAATGTAGTCATATTCCCTCGTTTGTGAAAGTAGAGCATTTGTAGAGTCGCCATCGAGCATCCAATGATAAACGTTGAAGGGAACAAAATGCAGGTGAGCGCATCCACCCAGAAGAAGTTAAAAAATGCACTGCTCATAAAGACCTTGTTTGTCTGTACCCCACACACCAGCGCAGAGGAAAGATCGAAAATAGACACATCTCTTTCCTTGATAACGTCTCCGTTGACGGTGAATATGACGTGAACAGCCAAAACTATGGAGACCACGATCACTAACAAAACAAACACTAGGGGTCGCTTGTAGCTGTTTCCTGTATGGATGTGTAACAGTCGTGATATTCTCTCAAAACAGAATCCAAAGACAAACCATTCGGAACAACATGAGCTTACTTTGTTCAAGATAAAAGTAGTCTTACAGAAGCTCTCTGTCTTCCTCAGGTCAACAAGGAACCAGTGGTAGATAAAACGCACCAATGGCTCTTGAAGGAGTCCAACTGAATTCGACACACTTATAGCGACCAAAAATACTGTAGCACTTGCGGATGAACTCCTGAGGAGCTTACACCATATGATAGCTGAAAGAATGTTCACTGAAATTCCACCCAATAAGAATAATGGAGTACTTGTTTTCATTAGATAGTCAGTAGCTTTATATAATACTTGGTCATGTTCCGAGAACGCTACATCTGCCATTTTTTTTTCGCTATTTATTATACTGCACTTTTCACTGTTAATAGTTACATGTAAGTGTAACTTTACACCAAGTTTTGCAGCAGCTGAACTGCCGACGATCAACTGCTTTCAAAACTATATTCTGTTTGACTGTATTGATCCGGAAAATAACTAGCACAAGAACAGAAAGTCATGTTCAACATTTATCACTGGAGAGATGCTGGTTTTAAGCTATTTTAATAATGTAAATGTAAGTTAATACCAAAAGAGGTGACAGCTCAGCTGTCACCTCTTTTTGGTGTTAAATTACACTTATATATAACAGCTGCGTAATGCTTCAAAACAGATTATTGAACTGTAGATTACCATTTCGCGTGTTCTTTATTTCACGTAACTGTTATTGCTGACTGATTCGTGGATATATTGCAATTGTGTTTTTCTTGGTGTGTATAAAAATACATCAATAGCATTTCTACAGGGACTGTCGTTACAAAAGAACATCAAATTTGATACTATGAGTCAATCAACATTTCATTTCAATGCTCAGTATTCCAATTGAAAAAAATATATCAACTCGACATCCATGTGATGTTTTGAACTGCACTGCTTATAACAACTAATAATCCTGTATTCACTCAGTGAGAAATCTTTGACAAAGATACTCATCTACGTGTATGACAGCAACCATCTAAAAACATTGAGATCATGTGTTTATTCCTTAACACAAATAATACTCCATTGGAATCAGTTTGGACCCTGACCTGAAATAAAAAAAATATATATATACACTGTAAATTTGGAAACTTTCGTGAGGGTTTTCTTTTCGCAAAATAAACCCCTCGCGAAATGGTGAAATCACTCTGTCGTTTACTGATGAAGTTAATTCATGCCAAAATCACAATCTTTTAACGTGGTAAATATGTATTTTAACCGTATTCGCAAAAAATCCGAAATACAGTAGTGTGGTTGTCTATGTCCTGTTTATTACATGACGTCGCGTCTGGGAGTGATATAACGCCATGCAATAAAATTGATAAACCACTAGTGGTTCACAGATTTAGTAAGGTAAAGTAATGACGTTTTCACGCTAAAAATTCGATTTTAGAGTATTTTAAATATCATGTGATAAATAGTATCTAACATTCTAGCTCCTGTATTAATGAATTTATTAAAGTCGTTGCGAAAAAGCCATAAAATGCTCGGCAAGCCTCACATTTTATCAATTTTCCTCAACTCGTTTAATAAATTCAATAAAGCATAAGCACTCATGTAAGATCCTCTTTTATCATCCTCACGGTGCTATTGCTTGGTCTGCGGTCTGTGATTGTGTCATTTCCTGGGCATATGTACTTGTTGTTGTAACATTTTCACACCACTCCTCCTGTTTAGTCAGACAAGATCATCTAGCCGTTAAATGTGTCTGATTTATGTCAGTTTATAAGTTTAACTCGAAGCCTACCATCCCTGACATCTGAGCAGTGTATTTGGCTGATGATTTCAACAGCTGATCAGTTTTCTAACAGCAATCCCTGTTTGACAGATTCTTGCCACGCATTATATAGTGACAAAAGTTAAAATTCAAGGGTCAAAAATTCCAGCCAAACAAATACGTTGGGTAGTGTAGGCTTCGTGTTTAACCCTGATTTATGCATTGCTTCTCAACTCGCCGAGGAAGAAATAGCTACAGTTTTATAGAGTTAAATCAGGATGGTTCATTGTATATGAGGGGATAGTCTGGGATCCAATTTAGCTTACCCCTCACCCCCCCCCCCCCACCACTCAGGACATTTTTCATGGGTGCCAATTGTTCATTAGGACTCCTAGATGTGAAACAAGGTCATCCTAAAAAAAAATCCTGTTTGGGTTATGTGAAAATGCATGGTTTCCAACTTTCCATGCTAACCAATAGCGGATTCGAGGATGGGTCCTACAAAAGTACTCATATCTCAGCTGTTACTTATCAAAGACTACTAAACTTTGTACCAAATTAAAGCTTAGACATAGGCCTTTTATACGTTTGTCACATGTGCAAATTATTCAAATTGCATAGTCACAAATATTTATGAAAACATAAAAAAATGTGATTCACAAATGTGGGTATACCTACAAAATCAATAATAGCTCAGCTGCTTCTTATCATAGGCTACTAAAATTAAAGCTTAGACACAGGCCTGATTTGTCTTATTTGCATAATTTGCGTATTTATAATTGTTATTAATAAAAACGTTAAAGAATAAGGGAAAATCATTAAAACATAAATAAGCTGATTTCATCCCCATATTATCAATGTTGCATGTTTTTATATAATCGATGATACAATTTGGCAAGACCATTTATCTAATGGTCCATTGTGAATATTATCTCAGTTGCATAGTCACAAACTTAAAAATAATAACAAAACAAATATAAATCCGGGAAGGTGGCTGATAATTAGATCTACCTTGCACTCATAGGGCGTGTTTTTAATTCATGCCAAAATGTTTAGCAGGACCCCCTGAATGCAAAACAGTGGTCCTAAAATAACACGTTTGGTCAATGTGAACATGCATGTTTTCATGGCAAGCCATACTGCGATTTGCAAAAATGTGGGTGTACCTACATAATCAACCATATCTCAGTTGCTACATGGGGTCACAGCCCAAACATGTTAATTTTTCCCCCGTTTCCAGGGTCTTATTTCACAACTTGGCATGAATTAAACAAGAACTATCTATAAAAAAAGATAATTGACTCAGATTAAACTAATGGGTGTTTGATAACATGCAAAGCACGATGTATAGTTTTCCAGAAGCTCCATATTTTCTTCACGTAGAAAGGATGGCCAATTTAGACCACAATAACAGGATACAGTTAGAAACTTAATTTTCCCAGAAACAACTCGCCTCAATATTTAAATAACCATTGAATATGGCTGAGGGTCATTATGTGGTGGTGGAGGGGGTAGTCTAGTGTTTCCTAATCATTAAATATTTAGCCCATTATTTACTCTAGTTAACATCTTCGCTTATTCATTAGAATTCCTTCAGCCATCACAAAATTTTACCTTCTGCAGTCTCTAGTGATATCTCTAGTGGTTTTCTCTATCATTGTCCCCACTCTTAGGCCATTTGGGTAGGTTCCTCTTGGTCTCCAACTTTCATTCCTTATTTAGCTTTATCTTTGAACATATAAAATGAAAGGCAGAAAAAAAGGATAGGCCTATGCAAAGGAGATGATAAAATAAAAGAGAATGTATTGTATAAAGTTTAATCAAACTACGTGCTTCTCCTGTATCAATGAGATTCAATGTAAACAGATGTATACTATAGATTCAAATAATGTGTCTAGCATCACAGCGATGATATTGTGCTAATCGGGAAAATCCTAGCATTTTGTAATCTGTTAGGAATACACTGTGTTCTCTTACGATGGTCTACGTTCAAAGTCATATGTAGTTGTTATGCATGTGCTCTTGCTTCCTGCGCAAAAATCGCTAATAAAAAAGGTCATCATCTCCGACCAGAACGTTTTTCAAATACTGACGATCCTTTGAGTATGGCGCCTGCGCAGGCAATGAAAAAAGATAAGATCGGATAACGTCACAATTTAATTATGCAAATTGCTTATCCAATGAAAAAACAGCTTATTTATACCAACCAATAGGTTTTTTGATAAATATGGCTTAAGCTACATTAGACTTGACTTCGCAGAGGAAAAAGTGCCCTAGGAGTGCAAAGTAGATCTAATTGCCATCCACCTCACCCCCTCCCTGGGTTTGTAGTTTTAACGTGATTTTCCCTCAAGTTTTCATGAACAAGCAAATTAGATGATTTATTTGCTTGTGCGACAAATGGATAAGCTTAAATTTGGTACTAAGTTTAGAAGCCTAGGATAACAGCTGAGATATGAGTAATTTTGTAGGCACACTCCTATCCTCGAATCCACTATGGGTTGTCATGGTAACCATGCATTTTCACATAGCCCAAAGAGGTTAATGTTTTATGATGGCCTTGTTTCACATCTAGGGGGTCTTAATATTCAATTTGGAATCCATAAAAAGTTGTTCTGCGAGTGGGGTGCAGGTTAAGCTAAATTGGATCTCGAACAATTTCTCATAATTAGTTCATAATCAAGACAAAATTTCGTTACCAGTCATGAAGAGCAACTCTTACATATTTTTTTTCTCTAATTCTAACATATGTAGATGGCATTCCGCTATGATATCATTCACAGATAGGTAGCTTATGCCCAGAATAATACACATTTCGATAGGTGTCCTATTTTGACAAAACTATGGTAGTATGACTTGTTTGCAAACCTTTGGCTGGCCACAAACTCCTAGTTTGTTATTGTATATGTTCAGCTCAGTAACATACATTGGCAATAAGCATAACTTCTTACTGATGTATTGATACTGATAATCTAAATTATTCTAAATAACAATTGATATGTTACTAGCTATTAACGTGCTTTAATATGTATAGTGATATGTTATATGATAAAAAAGAGGGTTTCAAAGTCAGTTTCTGTTACATGTATTACATTTACACATTGTAATAGCACAGTCAATGGTCTGGCCATAAATTTCTTCCTTCTTTCCCAGCGGGGTATACTGTGCACAATCAAATTCTATATATGCAACATTATATCATAACAATTTACTGAAAAAAGATTTTTCAATAATATTTTCAGCAAAGAAGCAGCAATGTTTCCCCTCAACATGTGCTAGTTTTCACTTTTATTGATAAATTTTCATAGAGCTTAAGACATTCAAGTAAATTTCCCGTTTCGTTCTCTATCATTCCTATAGTACAATTGGCAAACATTTGAATACTCTTGGAAAATTCAGCCCATACCCAAAGAAAATCTGTATTTTCAATTCAATGTTAGTGTAATTACACCTAAGATATTGTTATCTTACTTGGGTAAAGTAAGAATGTCCATGTACCTTTAGTATGTTGGTAATAAACAATTAAACTTTGGGAATTTAACATTATGGCTATGGAAAAAAGTGACATGGGGCTAAACTTATTTAGACCAGTTTAGATGCACTCAACATACACGAATTGCGTACCATTGTTAGACTATAAACTCATCTTATTTGACTTAAATTAGCAAACAACAAAGGAGCTCTAGCGATAAGGCGTGTATTTTCCCTAGTTAACATGATTACAAATACTGAATTTTTAAATTGTCCTAATGTTTTTAAAAATGGTGTGGTTCAGCAGTAAAAATGCGTAGTGAGCAAGAGAATATGTTTCAAAGCAATTCATCATTTACAACGCCGTAAGATCTTGTTCTTTCTACTCCCACCCCTCATTTTACATCTTTATACTGGGTGCTGTTTAGACCAGACTTTGAGTAAATGCATTGCTAGTTTACAAAAAGTAAAAGTGCTAAGATATTAAGGATAGAAGTGCTTTTCATTTCTTAAACTTTATGGTATTCCTTCTACGCAAGAGTACGAAATATGCTTAAAATTGTGACGTTTGTCATTGGAAAGATGAAACTGGCGTCTTTCAGTTAGTTTTTAGATGCTTTGCCCCCACAGACCCAAGATGCCTTTTGGACAATTAAATGTCGCTATATACATATACAGCATATGTAAAGGGCGTCTTGGGTCTAGGGGGGAAGGAGTTGTATAAGCCAAAGATGACAAAATCATACCACTTTGCAGGGCCGTCGTTTTTATTGTACTTCTGTATAAATATATAAACTATGGTGCACTTCGAATCAAACTAAAGTTCCTACTATAGTTCTTACGTAATAGATGCGCACGCACGTTTACACCCGAACGACTAAATTTGGAACTTTTAGTTGGTTGGCAAGTAAACAAAAATAATAGCCCTGTATGCTCCACTTCAATTCTTCGTCGTAGACAAAAATGATGTTATAAACTGCACAGTGCTTTATAATAACGAATTACGGATCAGTGGGACCAAAAATTATGCTCAGCTAGGTTTATTTTACAAAAACATATCATTTTGAGGCTATTAACCGATCTTGAACCCATCGTGCTAGATCTTGAACCCATCGTGCTAGATAGGTCTAGAGTAGGGAACCAGCCTATCTACTAGAGTAACGGTGCTACGACCATTTCCAGTAGGTTAGTGACGTCACCCTTGTAGCAACTATAGTTGTTCGAATCAAACTTTAGTTACTATAGAAGGGACTATAGTTTGATTCGAGGTGCGTCTATATCGTGATAGTACGATTGTTTACCTTAGTTTAACGGTCTATTTCCCATACATATTACTGAAATAGCAAGCACAGTTGATGATCAAAATAAATTCTCATTCAAAACGAAGTAATCATTACATGCATTTAGGGAAAAACGTTTTAAATAGACAGACTAGGGTGCAAGGGTGCATAGACGGCTGGTCTATATGTATTTGTTGAATGTGCCTAGTGTCTCCAGTCGTTATTTCAACAAGATAAAACGAACGTCTCATTTCGAGAAATGGCCCGCCTTATCGCTAGAAATCTATCACTGATTTGATCGTGGCCAATTTTACAATTAACAACGGCAAGGTTTTTAATGTTAGTGGCAAGATGCTATTGCTGTATACTTTTGCCTGCACTAATAACATGCAATTTGAAGCTTGACAGCATAATGGATAAAGATTGATGAGCTGGACATCATTTACTCGTTTAATTACACAGACCATTTTAATCTAGATGTGAGCAAGGGCAGGTCGCACCTAATTTATTTTTTAAAACTGACCTAATATAAATCAAATTCCGCGGAGATTTAACATATGTCCTGGTTGTCTGCATGATTTAAGCTAGTATGTTTTGACAAATAAATTTGCAATTATCATGAAAACGTTTCCCTCATTATGTCATCATGAGTCCTTGCAGCTCGATCTGTACCCTTAATAGTATTGCCTTTATAGAAAGTAAGTAAGGGTGCAAAGATCAGGAATCGATACAATCAAGTACCATACCTGACCTAGGATACAAATGGGAAAGTGACAGACTCACAGTTAGACATCACAAACGAGAGCCAAGAGGGCAGCCCTTCCCAGCAGGTGACCACAAGGCACATATAAACAGATGCACACAAAGGCACAGTAAACACAAGACAGAAAAAACACCAAAGATCCACAAAAGAAGTACCGCCTTGGAACGGTCAGTAAAACATTTTACTGGAGGGCTTAAACCGGTTTCACTGCGCCAACCACACTCTTAATTCAGATGTGGATCAAAATACATTAATATATGCTTTGCATGAAAGACCCCTAACTTATTAATGCATCATATCCTACAACATATAAATCCAGATATAACAAGGAAATAAAGCAAAGATCTGGCCTCGAGGTTATAAAACGTGAGTTCATTCTCAGACTCAAAATAAAGCATAATGATTGGCTGCTTGCGGACATGTGTCCGCAATCAGCCAATCATTGTGCTTTATTTTGAGTCTGAGAATGTACTCAAGCTTTATAACCTTGAGGCAAGGACTCAACAGTAAATTAACTTGAATACCGGAGCAAAAGAAATCCAACAGGTAAACCCAGGTAGGCCATCTAATCAAAAGAGAAGTCTTTAAATTGGAACTGTCATAGAGTCTGAAGTCAGACCCACTGGTGTGCAATTAAAGACGAAAGCAAAGTTGACAAACTGATTGGGTTGGCCAACAAGCATGCCGTCGGTTGCAATACATTAATGTTATAGCCAATCTTTTTATAATGGGAAATTATTTTAATGAACTGCGCTGAAAAATTATTAGAGCCAACAATCTTCTTCATTTTATACACCAAGTCACCATAGAATTCAGGTTCCAGGAGTCCTTCGCACAAGAGAGATTTAAGTCCAACTTGGAATTTAGATATCAAATCATAGTATCGTCTATAAAATTTTGAAAAAGTTTTGCGAAGTTTATGATACAGTTAGCCTGGTTTAAGAAGTTTCTGAGTTACCAATTTATTGCGAGTGTTGAAATCGGTAACATAGCTAGATGTTCTAACAAAACAAATGAGTTGAGAGATATAGACTCCCTAGGATGTAGAGCGAAAAGCATCACCATCTAAAAAATGGGAAATCGACAATTTCAACATCAAATTCATCACGTTTATCATAAATTTTGGTAGAAACAATATCATTAGAAATTGACAAATGCAAGTCTAAAAATGCGGCTTCGGTATCAGAGGTATTGGCTTTATCAAGTTGGAGCTCTGAAGGGTTTACACTGAACAAATTTTCTAATTGGTCACTTATTAAACTTATTATTTCTGATCAAGCGCTAATAACATTGAAATGAATTTTTGCCTATAAATGTGCAGTTTAATGGGCAAAATTTTAGCGGTCATTCAGAAAAGGTATCTTCCAATCCACGGTTTTTCGGTTAAAAATGCAAAAATATGCCTTTTTGAAGAAAAATGGTTTTGATTGAAGTTTTATATTAAATTTAAGTTCATTTGGTAATAGACAGGTCCAGTCGACTTCAAAAAACACCCAACGCTTGAAATTTTGACTAAAGTAGAATTTTTACGCATTTTTTAAAATATCACATTTTTCGAGACTTTTTGTCGATTTTTGGAATTCATTAGTAGCTGGTGCAAAAATTGTTGTATGCATTTTATTATATCTTAACAAGATAGCTCAAACAAAATAGAACTTGATTCGTCCATTTGTGATGGCAAACATTTCACTGCTGCTGCGCACTTCAGGTTTGAATGTAAAACTTAAAAAGTCAATTTGACGGTACTTTGCATTATTTTTCTTCAATTTCCAAACTAGAATAGTGATGTCTAGTCGTAAAACATAATCGCTGAAAATTTCAATGCTGTATCACGATAATAAGGCATACAGAACAATGAGAACTTCCTTTGTAAACTGCATGCAAAAAGCTGAATTTCAATGATTTAGCTGCTAGTAGTGTTTGTCATCATGTTATTACGTAACAGAAAAGAGGACTCTGATTAAAGCAAATCATTTAAAGTGTGTTTGTCTTTAATCACTGTAGTCAGAAACAGTTTCATACATACAAAAATACAAATGGGTGGCATCTCTGTGGAACATTTCATATTGTAGGAAAAATATGACTTTTTGAAATGAGGGTACATTTACTCCAGCATCATCTGTGAAAGGCGCAGCAGTCATTTTTAAATGAAAGGGCATGCAGAGTTTAGGCAAGGCCTTGGTTGATTTATAGAAGCATGGATTTTGTATAACTGAATCTTACTTTCAAAACCAACATAAAAATGTAAGGTGACCAATTAGAATTTTTTCTCAGTGTATTTGACCTACCATATTTTCAAAATAAACATTATTTATGTTTAAAATATCGTCCAAATATCTGGATCTAGTGTTAAAGGCATCAATAACATCAGCCTGCTTATCATCAGAAAGAGACATCACAAAGTCCCTCTCATAACAAAACAGGAATAAATCTGCAACCAGGGGAGCACAATAAGTGCCCATAGAAATCCCAACTACTTGTCTATACAGCTTGGTGCCAAATCGAAAAAAAGTTGTCCAACAAAAAGGTCAGTGCATCACATACATTTTGACATGACCATGCATGATATTTTTTAGGTTTTTCTGAAGTAAAAATGCAATTCTGTCATTACACGCAAGGTATGGAGAGCCTTCTCTCTGTATGGTTCTTTCAATAAGATCGATAAGTTTATCTTTAATCAAATTATGAGGTAAAGAAGTGTAAAAAGTAAAAAAAATCACAAGTAGACAAACTGGTCGCATTGAAATCTCTAGCTTTAAGTAAATCTAAAATTTCACCAGAATTTTTAATAGACCAAAATAGGTTTTTACCGGATCTCTCATATACCTTTTCACAGTACTTGATAACATGTTGTTTAACAGCTGTAAGACACGAGGTTAACAATTTAGAAAGTTCTGCTGTCGTACAAGAACTAGAATTAGCAATAAATATTGCTTTATAGGGTTTTATGGAGTTTAGGTAACCAGTACAACGTAGGAACTTTGTCTTGATTTACTTTAGCTTTGACACCGAAATGTAGGGCTGTATGACAACCATGCCCATCGACATTCACCCTTTCACTTAAAGAAGGCTGCAGTTTATAGGCATTGGTGTCTTCAAGCTCACGCTTAAGAGTATTAATATAAAAGTGACTCTATTTTCTGTATCTAAAAGAAAATTAGCCCAGTGTTTTAGTTGACTGTCAGTCGCCTATGTTTCTTGACTCCTCCAAAACACTGAAAACAGATTTTCTCCCGACACCGACCCTGTTTATGCAGGCCTATCTGAAACATTCTGTTCGCTAAATGACACATATCAGCATAATGGACAAGAACTTTCTGTTCTGTAAAACAACATATGTTTAAGTCCTGGCTAGCTCTAGATTATCAACATTTAGAGTCCTGCTTTATCATCATCATCATCATCATCATCATTATCTTTATTATTATTATTATTATTATTATTATTATTATTATTATTATTATTATCACACTTGGTATTATTAATGTTAAAAACAGAGCATATTGTAGATTTAAAGATAGGCAAGAATCGTTGTAAACAAACACAGGCTAATTTACCTTGATTTTGGGCGTGCAAGTAGTCTCAGTTTACTGTTATATTGAACCTACCACAGAATACTGCATATGCGCGTGGCAGTAAATAGTCATGCTTTACCTTTTCTTAAGAAAAGTAGAATCACCTCATTACTATGCATCTTTGAAACTACAGTAATTGTTATTATTATTATTATTATTATTATTATTATTATTATTATTATTATTATTATTATTATTATTATTATTAAAGCGTATGTATGGCAATAAATAATTTTGTAATATGACAATCTTATGTTTGAAAGTACAAATCTTAGATAAACATTTTACAAGTTGGCATTTTGAAACACGTGTGGGTGGGGTAGTCATACCAATCATCACGGCTCTCTTGTGTCTTGATTAGCTTTTAATCACTTTTAAGAAACAATAAATTATATCTAAAGCATTGTTTAAACACAACAACACATATAAAATGACTTTCTTGAAAACATACAGTGACTTTGACTAAGGTTGTTTGTCTCAAAAAACCTCTTTAATAAATACTTGTGAAAAGGGGTACTGATAAAGGATGGATCATTTACTGGCCTTAATCTACCTATCTGAGACTGCTTTCATACTGTTATATTATTTACGGATCAAACATGTCAAAAAGTGCCAAATGATTTGCTCTCCGTAACTGGTAACAAATGACCAAAATTCAGGGGCTAGCTCGTGGACTATTATCTCTCTACCTTCACTTAGCTCGTTCTATAAATCCAATAATACATTAGCACTCATCAATGGCGTAGCCAGAACGCTGAAAAAGTTACGCACATCAAAGGGAGACTACTGAACCAAGCAGTGATTCTCTTCAATTGCGTCCCTTTTCTAAATAGGAATTTACCTTAAAAGAAAGAATTCGCCCCCAGGGAAGCGAATTCTTTCCTTTAAGAGCAGCTACCCTTTATATTACGGACCATGCATTATTTACGTTACGCCGCGAAAATATGTGACAATTGCAAAAACTAAAGTTTTGGGTTAGTACCATCCATTTATTTGAAGCAAGCAGTTAAACGGCATATCAAACAGACTTCTTACTATTGTGATCATACATTTCGAACCTAAACCTATACAAAATAACAAATATTACCTGATGAAGTGTTTATGTAAGTTTCTTTGCTTGGAATCACGATGTTTGGCACTAATAAACTACCTGCAGTTTCGTATTAAATATGTTTTGTTTAATAAGATGGGCATTTATTGTAAAAAGTTATATAAATGAAAACATATTAATTCAGATAAAATTTATAAGTGAGGCCGTTGTTTGCAATCACTACTTGGTTGTGATAAACGTTTGTAAAACGTTTACAGAACTGCATCAAGCGCTGTTTTTTAAATTGACCTTTCCTTTGAAAATGGTTCATTTATTTACTGGTAATTATCTACATATATGTAGCCACTTTTAAATTTCATTTTTTCTTACTTAGCGCTTATGTTATTGAAATGACTTTTTGCCCAAATATGTGCATTTTAAATGACTAAAGTTAAGTAGTGCTTTGAAAGAGTTTTCTATCACTTCACAATTTTTGGGTTCAAAAATGCAAAAATCAAAACTTTGAACAAAATTAGGGTTTTAAGCATTTTTTTCGCATTGGAGTAGAGGTGATTTCAAACCGGTCTAGCCAACTTGAAAAAAAACACCAAACCCCTGAATTTTTGCTTATGAACGATTTTTTATGAATTTTCTAAAAAAAAGCTCATTTTACACATTTTCCGATACTTTTGAAAGTAATCAACTGCACATACTAATATCTCATTGTATGCACTTTATTTGATGTAAACATGTTCGACCAAACACAATACAGCTTGAATAGCCCATTTTTACAGTTATTCTTTCAAGACTGGTGTCCACTTCAGGTTTTATCGTGAAATTTTAAAGATCATTTAAATGGCATAAGCCAAATATATATTTTGGATTTTTAAATAAAACAGTAAAGCCTATTCATAATAAATAATAGCTGAAAATTTCAACGTCCTGTCACAGATAATAAAGCGTACAGAGCAATGCAAGGTTGATATGCAAATTGCATGGTTAAATATAAAACTCTTTGATTAAGTTGCTGATAGTGGCTGCCTTCATGTTAACGAAAATGAGAAACGGAGAATTCAATTGTAACAAAACATTTGATTCTTTTTATATTATATCTTAGCTCTTATTAAATATAAATGGATAACATGCCTGAGGAATATTTTAGATCACCGTAAAAAGTGTGACTTTTTGAAATGAATGTCCCTTTACTCTGACTTCGTCTGTGCAAGATCTACAAGTCATTTTGAAATGGCATAATTTTCAGAGTCTCGAATGAGCCTTGATTTTTTTTATGGAATAAAAATCTTGTAAGAGCGATGTTTACTTTCTGAACAGGCGCAAACATGTGTAGGTGGCCACTTATAACTTTGGTTCAGTGTATATTAGAATTTGATTATTTTTCAATGAAGACTTTTTGTGGCTGTTCCTTGGAAGTAACCAGTGCCTATGTGATACGTTCATATATAATGTTTCTAAAAGTTTATGTTAAAACACACCTATGTGAAACGTTTATATAACGTTTCTAAATAGTTACGTTTAAACAAACCTTCATACAACATAACACACACGTTTCAGAAACGTTTCTTGTTACCTGGGACAGGAGCACGAATGTTAGATTCTATTTATCACATGACATTAAAATTAATTCTAACACACCTCGCCTATAGAGTCAATGGTATAACAGTGATATATCAAGCAATATATTCATAGTTTTGAAAGCGCGAGGAAAGACCGCTCTAGCTGACGTCATTTGTTACTGCAAAATGGCGTCAGTCATGGCGTTAGACGGTGTAACGTCGCTTTTACGTTTGAAAGACGTTACAAGTGCAAGTAAGCTATGCGAAACAGTCCAACTTTTGGCGGGAGTTATTCAGTGCAATGGCGGAAAGTTTAAAGAAGCTGAAGACTTCAAATGTGTTTTCGTCGTTTTATTTTTTGTTAGAATCGAAGTAGATCAGCTCTTATGCGTGAATTGTTGAGTAATAATTCACTATTTGTCGGTCAGTTGTACGAAGATAAATCACTCGCGCTGCTAGCTCGTGATTTGATCTTCTTTAAAACTGACCTGCAAACAGTGAATTATTACTCAACAGTTCACTGCTAGAGCTGATCTATTTTCTTAACAAAAAATCGCATTTTGGCGTGAAAACGTCAATATTTTGTCACCTTTTACGCAATGTTATAATGGACGTCATAACGTGACGTCATAACGTAACGTTACGAAATCTGTAACCAGTGGTTTATCGATTTATTTCATAGTTAGCAGTGAAATCAATGCATATCTAAAACAAATAAAAATGGTATTTTCACGGAGTGAAACGATATATTATCAATCACTAGTGATTGATATCTGCCTATATTTTCACTAGTGATTGACATCACTTTTTTGGATTACCTCTGACTTTTCCATTCATTTAATGCAGCTCACTTCGAAAGTTCAAACGCCTATAGTTTTCATATGTGTGAACAAAAACATTAAGTGTGGGTAGGCATTTTCTTAGTAAAAACATGAGGAACATTTTGGTTCCAAAGTGATTCAAAGCTGATTTTTTTTTCGATTCTTCATTTTCAGCCCCTCCAGCTTCAGTGAGTGAGGAAATGCATGTAACCTTTGCTACCTAACGTTATCATACATTTATGACGTCACTTGTCACTTGTCTCGCACTTTGACGGTGAATAAATTTATTTTTAAATCTGTAAGTCCTGATGACTATAGATTGATCCTGGTATTCTATCACAAATACTCATTTGTCTTATTTTCTTTTATATTATTGTGATTTGGCTGGAAGGCATGGTTAATTGATTAACCGTAATCTTCGAAAAGTATAAAATAAAAAGAAAATTTACTTTTTTCCGTAAATACCAAATGTATGTCATCTCGTGAGTTGAAAACATCGAAATTTTCAATCGTGATTTTTTTTATGTTTTCAACACACTGGATGAAATATATTTGGCTTTCACTTCATTAAAGTAATTATCCTCTATTTATTGCACGGTGTTATATCACTTCCAGACGCGACGCCATGAGATAAATTTCGGTATTTTGTATAAGCTTACCTTTGTAAATGTTTTATTTCCTCTATAGCATATTGTCTTGGATACATTTCGCATTTGCTGCAGTTATTGATGAACCTGTGTAGTATATTAATATAGAAGAAAAAACACCTATATAGGATGACAAGTGTGAAACCATTGTCCTGCTGAATATACGAATATCCGCCGTACTATCAACTTCTTATCGAGTTCCTGTGGAATTCCATTTACACCACGGATTCATCGTCAGAATAGTTTGGATCATGATCATGACCAGTTGGGATCATGATCAACTGGTTTTGGTGTCATCAGATTCATACATGTTCTGTTTGTAAAAGAGTTTTAATTAATCAAGCCGAGTTCGTAATTAAAAACTAATTTTCTTATTTCTCAATCAAAACATATGTTGTGGATACTCAAAAGAACCGTCTCAATGAGACGGTTCTTTTGAGCACCCAAAACATATGAGAAAACTGACGGATAACAAAATATTCGTATTTTATGCTCACAAGTTTTCTACACCTCATGACAAACGTTAACCAATAGATCATATTGCAATTGCACTTTTCACAAACAGAACAGATGGGAGCCAGTGTCAGAGTGCCTGAGTGCTCATCGGCGTCGCTGCATTGTAATCCTTGAGTAAGACACATTCATCTTTTTTTTGTTGTTGTTGATGAGTGGAGGGATGATCCAACCGTTTCGCTGGCGTACCGATGATTGCCATTTTGAATGGCGTTTCGCTGGCGTGCCGATGATGGCCCAACATTGAATGTTGGCGGCAGCTTTGTGATTTTTCAGGGAGCCGGACCCATCGGACCAGTATAGCTAAAACCCTTATATTTTTGTGATTTTAAACGGGGGATGTCGGAACCCCTGCCCCACCCGTCTCCCCTCTGGATCCGCGCATGCGTCTTCACTGTTTGCCAAATTACCTGTTTACCGGTATCCATAGTGAACAGTCTGTCTTTTCATGTCTAGCCATTCCCTGTAAATGATACTGTGCATCGTAACTTCGATCCCAATTTTATCATCACTGGTTAACATGTGAAGATAGCCTGAAATATTTCCATTCATGGAAGTCTGCTACATATGAACCCTTAAAGCACCAAGAAAAAATGCATCTGAAAATGTCGTCTGCTGAAGTCGTCTGCTGCAAATAATTGCATAGCATTGCTGACGAAAAAGTATAGAAGCAAACAGTGTCGACACAGAACAGACTGTTCCTATAGGAGCAGTCTGATCTGGGTCCACATTGTTTGCCATAGAGGCTTCTTAAACATTTCAGCAGACGAGAAAAGCAGACGACTTTGTTGCGAATGGCGCATTAAGGTTTAACAATTCTTCTGTTGGTTCATTATACCATCAAACAATGAAAGTGATGAAATTACAGGCAGCAGTCATCTGATCCATTATTCACTTTATAGCATGCCAGTGTGCCGCATTTTCGATTTTCTCTTGTTTGACGGTTTAATATAAGACGTGTTATTGTTTCCATGGGAATTCGCTCCTGAAAATCACATTAATTAATACTGTATAATGACTATAACATACGAAGCGCAGTGGCTCAGTGGTAGAGTGCTTGACTCGAGACCGAGGGGCCGCGGGTCCGAGCCTCACCGGCGTCACTGCGTTGTGTCCTTGAGCAAGACACATTAATCCTAGAACTGGTTCAACCCAGGAAGACCCGTCCCTACATAATTGAAAGATTGTTGATGAGACTTAAAGAATCAAATCAAACAAAATAATGACTATACTTGAAAACGTATTTTAATTAAAACACAGATGCTTGAAATTCTGTCCTTAGCATCAAAACCAAAAGCTCACAATAATAATACGATATATCGCTATATTGATCTTCTATCTGGAAGCATTTTGCTGGAGTTAAACTTCTGGGGCCTGTGATTAAAACAGCCTTGGTGTGATTTCCAGCCATTCAACCGACTAATTATTCCAATGCCAGGGCCCAGATCTGTAATTGGTTTCCATTGACATCCATTATAGCTTTTAAGTAAGCTGTGGTCCTTACAACTCTTCAAGCACAATGAGGCTGCCATTGAATTACAGATACATAGTTCAACCAATAAACAAGAATGAGATACCATGGTGACCATCATGTTTTACCACTTTCTGGCCCCTGAAGGTGGGCACCCTACATGAGAGGAGAATTTCATTGAAAAAAAAAAAATCTAAGGTCCTTTTTTCTAAGCCACACCAGTAAACTTAATCAACAAAAGCAGTGATTTGTTGTTCCAAAAAGTGCAGCAAATATATACATGTACCCGTCTAGTAAGTATGAATACTTTGCCGTAATTTTATTATTGACCAATCACGAAACACTTTTCAACTTAAATATTGTGCTCAGCTTCCACCTACCTTTTGAACCAACCAGTGCCTTTGTTACAATTACAGGTCTGTTAGCATAAAATGAATCAAAAAAACGTGACCAGTTGTCGTGTACGTATTTCGTGTAAAAGGTGTAAACATGCAGAGTGATAAAATTTGACAGACATTTGGTGTATTAAAAAAGGAAAATCCTTTTGCAAGACTGTGTGAGTGCGTGCGTGCCTAAACACTATTTCCATATTTTCGTGCATTCTTCACTTTTTAAAAATTTAAAAAAGATGGCGATGAGCTGGGTGGGTCATTTTAGTGTTGTGACACCATGAGACAATACATACAGGTTACTTTCACAGAAATGGTTATCTCATGCTACACTACTTAGCTGGCGCGACCATACACAGGGAGCGCAGTGGCTCAGTGGTAGAGTGCTTGACTCGAGACCGAAGGGCCGCGGGTTCGAGCCTCACCGGCGTCACTGCGTTGTGTCCTTGAGCAAGAACATTAATCCTAGCTTAGTACTGGTTCAACCCAGGAAGACCCGTCCCTTTATAACTGAAAGATTGTTGATGGGACGTAAAGAATCAAATCAAACAAACAAACAAACTAAGCTACCATACAGGTTGCGAACTTATTCAATTATGATTGTCATCCACTTGAGGATGGAAACAACCTTAGAAATGACAGCCGCCACAGGCACCATATGTGTTTGTTCGTATGCTTAATCACAGGAGCTTGAAGTTCGGTCCTTAATTCACCTATATAGCCTTAAAACCAAAAGCTCACAGTGTCATTACGTAGTAATGACATTGTGAGCTTTTGGTTTTGAGGCTATAGGAGTGATTCAAGGATCGAACTTCAGGCTCCTGTGGCTTGATTAACTCTTTCTCCACTAGTGGTACTGATGAGAACTTTTGATAACTGATTGGATCCAGATCAGGCCAAACAAATAGATGTGCTTATATGGATCCCAATGGTATGACACCCTGGTGATATTTCAGACTTCTTCTTTGAGATTATTTGAAAGAGATATTCTAAAGAACTCACAGACGACAAAAAAGCATGCGCAGCAAGCAGAAAGTTAATCAAAAGAGAAAATGTCTGGGTTTGTTTTTGTCTTTTTACAACCTCCTTTGTAATTTTGCATGTTTTTTTTTTGTCATTTGTTTCTTGTGGTTTTTTTTGTGTTATTGTTTTTTTTAATCAAGTTTCATTTTGACAAATTCTTTCAGGAATATACCATCAGAGTGTCAAACAGTTTGAATCCAGATCAAGAACAACGTTTAGTAGGGCTTGATCGGGGTCTAGGCTGTATGCAAAGACTGTCAGCAGACGACACTAGTGGGCAAAGAGTTTTAACACCAGAGCAATCCTGTTTACTATTGCGATAGACTTACGGTTCAGCCACAATCCGATGCACTTTTGTACTAACAGCTCATTAAATGCTTCTGTGATACAGAAACTAGTGTGAAAACACTTTATTTTTTGTTTTAGGTGCTAAGGGATTGTTTTAAGGGGCAAATAGCATTAAACATCATTGACGGAACATTTTTTTGCATCAGAGCATACAATGGTCCAAAATGCATGAAAATACTGTTATGCTGCTTCATTTGAAAAAGAACTTTTTTTTAATAAATAACTTCATACCCATTTCTTTAAATGAACTTATAATGATATAATCTTTGTATAATATAGACTGTCCTCTTTCTTTTGTTGATTAAATTATCAAGCTGTGCCAACTAGTACCTAAATGACATAAAAAAGACCAAATGCCAACTTCGTTATATATTTTTCAAATTTAGGAAAGTAACAGATAGCACAGCACCCTTAATTGTAGCAAACATGTTTGAAATGCAATTGATTAAGTAAATTGTGAAGTATTACATACCAGCTAATGATTTTATATAACATTAAGTACTTCAGGAAACAAATAAATTTACAGTTTTCATTTGGCTGGTATGGTGTAAAATGGTCCAAAAAATGTCCAGTCCGTAGACACCCTTGTTTTTATTGAATACGCAAAGACACACAAAGACGCGCAAAGACATGCAAAGACACACAAAGATGCGCAAATACACGCAAAGACATGCAAAGAGACGCATTTAGCCTGAATCTTCATTTTTGTTAATGAATTTTCTATTAAATTTGTGTTTGTTTTTGTCCACGGTAGTCGTCTTTTCTTACTAAACTCATCATTTTTACCATCTTTTGTGACTTTTAATATGAGTCTTTTACATGTCTTTGACAACTTTAAATGTTTATTGCCGTCTTTGCGTGTCTTTGTCAACTTTGAAAGTCTTATGCCGTCTTTATGTGTCTTTGTCAACTTTAAAAGTTTTTTTTGCCGTCTTTGCGTGTCTTTGTCAACTTTAAATACTTTTTATGCCGTCTTTACGTGTCTTTGTCTATATTTCAGTGTCTTTGTCAACTTTGCCGTCTTTGCGAGTCTTTGTCCGTCTTTTTGTGTCTTTGTCAACTTCAAACGTCTTTTTGCTGTCTTTGCTTGTCTTTGTGTGTCTTTGCGCGTCTTTGCCCGTCTTTGCGTGTCTTTGCCCGTCTTTGCGTGTCTTTGCGTAGTTTGGGTGTCTTTGCGGTATTTAGATAGACCCCTTTGAACTATTAAGGCCATGTTTATGTCTGTGATACAAGTGGGTGTCAGGACTAAGTTCACATATGATATAGAAGGAGTGTTTGCAACAGAAAGGATTTAGGATTCTTTGAATGCAAAAATGTCCTGTCCCTAGACGCGTCCTGTCCGTTGACACTAATATTTAAATGATTATTTAGAAGCAAAATTACACTAGCGTTGATTTTATCTAAATCACATCTCATCCGTCTGCCCGTGTGTGCATGTGCGCATCCGTCCGACAAGTTTCTTGTAAATGCATCTCCTCCTAAATCGTTGGACGTAGCAACTGCAAACTTTGCAGGTGCATAGATCGCATGATGTGGACGTAACTGAGCAACATTTTGTGTGACCTTGATCTTGGGGTCAAGGTCAAATAATGTTTTTTCTTTAAAATGCATCTCCTCGTTAACCATTGGGATTATTTACTTAAACTTTACAGCTGCATAGGTCACATGATGGAGAGGGTACTGGGCAACATTTCCTGTGACCTTTGTCAAGGTCACAGATCAAATACTGTATTTTCTTGTAAATGCATCTCCTCCTTAACCCTTCGATATAGCACCTTCAAACTTTGCAGGTGTATAGGTAACATAATGTTGAGGTTCTGGGCAACGCTTCATATGGCTTTGAACCCAAAGTCAAGTTCAAAGGTCAAATAATGCCTTGTTGTAAATGCATCATCTCCTAAACTATTGGACGTAGCAGCTTTACATTCTGCAAGTGCATAGGTCATATTATGTGGAGGGTAGTGGGCAACATCTTATGTGTATTGTATAACGTATTTTCTTGTAAATGCATCTCATCCTTAACCGTTGGGCATAGCAACCTCAAGCTTTGCAGGTGCATAGGTGACATGTTGTAGAGGGTACTGGGCAACATTTTGTGTAACCATGGCCCCTAGGTAAAGGTCAAAGGTAAAAAGCGGATATTTGCAATGGTGTACCATTGACTGCTGCTCTAGTTTTCTTACAATAACAACATTGAATAACACTAAGATTTTGGAAAGAAAACTGTATAATTTCTCTCAAACTAGTAAAAAATAGTTATTTCAGAAATAATGATGTTTCATTTACAAAATCTAGGTATAATTCAAAGTAATCATAAAAACAGAAAATAAACCAATCTGATGTAGATTGAATCAGGTTTTTTATGTAGTTTCTCTTCTTAATATTCATAAAGTGTTTATGTCTACGGACAACGTCTATGGACAAGACGTTTTTATATTCAAAGACTGCTAAATCCTTTCTGTTGTGTACAATCCTTTTAATTCATATTTGAACGATTTGTATCTCAAACTTAAGGATCACCTTAATCTTTCAAAGCCTTCAATAAAAACAAGGATGCCTACTTACTGGACAGTTTTTGACCATTTAACACAATAGAAACTGCAGGAAAAATGGCAAATTTATTTGTATTCTGACATACATAATGTTATACAAACTCATTTACTGGTCTATTTACTTCACAATGTACTAAGCCAATTGTAATCTAAAACATATCTGCATTGGTTAAAGGTGTTGTGCTATGTAGCACTCCCTGAATTTGGGATATATATTAGAAAGTAGACATTTGGTCTTTTTGATGCTATTTTAGGTTCTAGTTGACATAGCTTGATAGTTTAACCTGCTCAAGAAAGAAGGCAATCAATTTTGTATAGAAATTGATATCATATTCTGATCATTTTGAGAAATGGTTATGTAATTATTTGTTCAAAACAGTACTTTTTAAATGAACCAGTTTAACAGCACTTTTCAAACATTTTTGACCATTATATACGCTGATTTTTGTTTGATTTGATTCTTTACATACCAGTCAATAATTTTTCAGTTATATCGGGAAGGGTCTTTCTGGGTTGAACCAGTACTTAGCAAGGATTTATGTCTTGCTCAAGGACACAACGCAGTGATGCTGTTTAGGCTTGAACCGACAACCCTTGTTTTTGAGTCGAGCACTCCGCCACTGAGCCACTGCGCTCCATTTATATGCTGATTTGAAAAAACAACAACATAGTTTGTCAATGACGTTCAGTGCTATTCGCCCTCTTGATATAGTCCCTTATCTTTCCTCTTAAACAAAGTTGAAGTATTTACACACTTTTGTCTGCAACACAGAAGCAAATAACAAGCTCAGAGTAAGGAAAAATGCATACTGCTTGTAGTTGTGATTCAGTATCACTCCAAAAACAACATAAAAACCTACAAGTCATGTATATTCTATCATCTAGCGATATAACTTACTGTGTTTATCATTTTGAGACATAAAAAGGAATTATCATGTTTGCTTACAAAGTTTTATTCGAAACAGATAACTAATGTCCTGTCCGTAGACATTTTGGCTAAATTGCAGAGATCATCTATGAAACCATATAACTTTACAACTAGACGTTATATTTTAACAACCAAAAGCTCTCTGAATTTGGTGTTTGCTCTAGTTTTTCATTATGTATCATATGAATAGAACATTTTCTTTAAGTGATTTATAGCAACTGATAGGAGTCATTCTTTGAATTTGTATAGAATTTTGTAATTTCACCGGCAAAATAAAACATGAAAATGAACGTCACAACATTTATTTTGATGCCATATTGTTCCATATGTTGTGCCTTTCAAAACATAAGAACATTTGAGTATGGATTTAAAAAAAGTGAAAAATATACTCATATTATGAAAGTATCGTGTCTTTTTATTCCTTACAACAACCTCTTTTAACCATAAATGTGCAAGTTAGTACTTTCATAACTCCAACTGGTTTCAGATAATATAAAGTATATAAAATGTAAAAATGCGTGCAAAGTGGATTGAAAGAACTTTATTTTTGATCTCCGATGAAAACAAAAATTTGCTTCTGATTGTGGCTTAGCCGTTAGAGGCAAATGCTCATGTGTTTTTTCTGATACTTTTACCTTTGACAAATGTTGTCTGCATTCACATCAGTTTATGTACTGCGGTAGCCTATTTTGCAAACCCTGGAGCAGTCTGGTCAAGGTTCATAGTGTTACCTTCCAAAGTCATAGCTCGTGTATAGTAATCGTCATCTCGGAACCAATAAACATTTATACTGGGTCCGAGTCGTTTTATATAATGTACAGTATGGTAGCTACAGCTCGTGAATGATGAAGTACCAGATAGTATCAAACAGACATATAAAAATATAGGATGGTTGCTAACAGCTCGTCTTTTATGTGTCACTGAATCATCATATATAATTGTGGTCTGAGCCTTTGCTGGTCTCACATACCACATTGTTGGAAATCTTATATCCTGGCTCAAACTGTATAGTATGGTTGCTAACAATTTGTGTATGGTTTAATATAAATCATCGTATGGCATGCAGAGTATAGGTTACTAATAGTTTGTAAATGGTGTAGTACGAAATCCTTATGTTAATTGTATTGTGTGGTAGCTAACGGCTCTTTTATGGTGTGGTACCAAATCGTCATATATAATATATAGTATGGTTGCTAACAGCTCGTGTATGGTGTAGTGCTAAAGCGTCGTATATAACGTATAGTATGGTTGCTGATACCTCTTTATGGTTCAGTAATAAATTATTTTATACCATGTACAGTGTGGCTGCTAACAGCTTGTATATGATCTGGTACCAAATAGTCATATACATCGTATAGACTGGTTGAAGTCTTTATATTATAAAGCTTTGCTTGTGTATGATGCAATAGCCGGTTTTCGCATATTATATATTGTATGATTGCTAACAGTTTGTGTATGGTACAGGTAATAAATATATAATAAATATAATAAAGTCTGTTCCTTAATTAATATTATGCAGCTTGTGTATGGTATAGTAATAAATACATATCATATTATAATATATAGTATAGTTGCTGAAAACTCATATAAATGTAGTAGCAAATCGTCATATACATCGTTTAGTCTGTTCGCAAACTTAACATTATACAGCTTTTGTATGGTGTAGTACACAGTTTTCGTATATAGAGTATAATCTGGCTGTAAAATCTATATCTGACACGTTTGGTATTGTGTAGTAACAAATTGTCATATAACTATTATGCATGTAACGGTTGGTATTAGCATGTGGTAGTAGAAAATCGTCACATGTTTTTTACCTTTATATTTGGTACAGTATTTAATCTTCATATATACTGTATATTATGGTTTCTAACAGCTTGTATATATTGTGGTACTTAATTACCAGGTATATTTCATAGAATGGTTGCTAACAATTTATCTACGGTGTAGTTCCAAATCGTCTTATATATTGTATAGTATGACTGCTAATGACTCTCGTATGATGTAGTAACAAATCATCATATATAATGTATTCTATGTCTGCTTACAACCAGTAGTACCAAATCGTCATATGTACAATATAGTATAGTTGCTAACAGCTTGCATTATATGGTGTAGTACAAAGTTTTCTAATATTATGTATAGAATGGTTTCCAACAGGTTGTGTATGAAGTAGTACCAAATCGTCATATACGAGGGACATTTTTTATGTTCATAGAGCTGTAGTTGGAAGCATTTATTTAAGAAAGTTATGCAGATCAGATTGTTATTCACCGTCTATCATTGAAACCGAAAATAGCGTACCACTGAATCGAAAGTAGATTAAAACGGCATGGCAGGAGGTGAGTTTTTACCTTTATTTACGCTTCATTATTTGCTCCCGGGCAACCACTGACAACAAGATTCATTGCCAAGGGATTCATTTCAATGTTGTGTATCTTTTTTGTATTCTGTGTGTCGACATAGCTTTGTTTAAACAAAGTTATCGCTGCTTGGTACTGGCTGGAAAGTGCTCCTGACGTAAAAACAGCCTTTGAACTAACGAATACACGGTTTATCTTCGGATAAGAAGTTAATTCCCTATTTCTATATGCAATTTGCACCATCTCAGTTTTATCTCTGGTCTTGGTTTGATTATTTTCAATTGGAATCTATTGATACAAAATATCTGTGGTATATGGCGAATAGTTGTTGATGGCAAGACTCGTGTACTGTGATTTGTTAAAATCGTGTACCGCGAATAGTGGCAACGTTTTATGGGATTGACGCTTATTGCATGACTGACACTAGAAAAATAAATGAAACATTGTTTTTTAGCATTGGAGTTCATTTCAATTAATATTAAAACCATGAGGGGCACAGTTGCTTAGTGGTAGAGTACTCGACTCGAGATCAAGGGGTCGCACGTTTGAGCCTCACCTGAGGCACTGTGTTGTTATCCTGAGCAAGACACTTATCATCTGTCTAGTGCTGGTTTAACTCAAGAAGACCCATCCCGGCATGACTGAAAATTTGTTGGCTGGGCCTAAAGAAGAAAAATACACCCAGCACACAAGGCTAAATGGGTCACATGGGGGCTCTATCTAAGAGTATTGCCCATGTGGGTGCCACATTGGAATTTAAGCCCATGTAAAACCCACATAGGGCACATATAATTGTTTACACTCACATAACCAGAACCACTGCCGCTTGAGCCTTTGGGCGATCCCAAAAATAAAACCTCAACCCCCTCCACCAGCCCAGTACTGGTTACTGTCAGAGAGACTGACTAGCAAAGTGATATTTCACCTGTAGTCAGTTTAGCGTTGATACTTTACAAAAAGCGAACAACAAAGGGGCTGATCAGACAAAGCAGAAACGCAGGCTGGTCTGCACCTTTCTTGTTCACCCCCCCCCCCCCCTCCCCGAAGACAGGCTTCCTCGCATCGAGGACCATATAACCTTTATGTGTTGCCCATAATGACATGCAACCCATATGGGTTTTCCCATATGGTTCCATGGACCACTGTTGCAAATACCTTATCATTTCCATTTGGACTACTACTATGGGACACATATTATATCCCTATTATTGAAAAAAAAAAGCTATTAACAGTCATGTTTAACTGGCATATTATCAAGGCAATTCACGTGCTATTGATTCATGGCTTTTGGATTTAACGTATTCTGGGGACGTCACAAGAAGTGAGGTCAGGAAAAGTGGGGCTATATTAGATTTGGGTTGTCTGTCATTCCATCATTCTGTCTGTCATTCTTTCTGTCTCTCATCATTTCGTTTACACTCCATATCTTGAGAACAACTTTATGTTAGTTATGGCCCTTGATTTACGCCAGAACTTCGTTTCCGCTCACTATCTTTAGAACAAATTGACAGATTTTCACTAAATTTGATATATGCCTTCATATTAATAAGATCTATCTTGGGATTGTTCCACGTCATTTTTCGCACATTTATACCAGAGTTATGGCCTTTGATTTATACAAAAAAATTGTATCCACTCAATATCTTGAGAACAACTTTATAGAATTTAACCAAATTTTCTTTGTGCATTGCTATTGACTTTTTTTTCGACATGATCTAGATTGGGATTTTACACGTCATTTTTTGGACATTTGTACCAGACTTATGGCCCTTGATTTACGCCAGAATTTCGTTTTCGCTCACTATCTTTAGAACAAATTGACAGATTTTCACTAAATTTTATATATGTCTTTATATTTATAAGATCTAGCTTGGGATTGCTCCACGTCATTTTTCGCAAATTCATGGCCTTTGATTTATGCCCAAAAATTGTATATATATATTATATATGCCTTCATATTTATAAGATCCAGCTTGGGATTGTTCAACGTCATTTTTCGCACAGTTATGGCCTTTGATTTATTCCAAAAATTGTATCCACTAAATATCTTGAGAACAAATTGACAGATTTTCACCAAATGTTATAAATATGCATATATATTGGTAAGATCTAGGTAGAGATTGTTACACATCATTTTTAGAACCTTTGTTCTAGAGTTATGGACCTTGATTTACGCCAGATTTTGTTTCCGCTTAAAGCTGCATAGTCTGTAACTTTTGATCTTTTTAATTTTAGAAATAATGTTTCTATTTTCCAAGTACACAATTAAAAACTAAACTTCAGGTACACATTTTACCAATTTCGTTAATCTAAACAAATTATCAGTATCAAAACAACAACATTTATGTTAAAATCATCTGTATATAATTATTGGAGGGCCGCAAATAATTACCAACAAAAGAAAAGAGCATCTGTTTTTATAAGATAGTTCACTTTTCCATGCAGTTTCAGCTTTAGTGAACAGATTTATTGTGAAAACATAACTTAATTCCACTTTTATAAATGATTTAAAAAGAAAATATTTTTTTCTAAAAAAAAAATATAGTTGCAGACTTAGTCTTTTTAATATCGTAAGAAAAAACTGACAGGTTTTCACTAAATTTGATATATTCATTCATATTGACAAGATCTAGGTTTATAACTTATTTGTAACAGAGACATGGCCTTTGATTCATGTCAGAATTTCATTTCCGTTTAGTATCTTTAGAACAAATGGACAGAATTTGACCAAACTTTATAAATGCATTTATATTGACAAGATCCGTGTCAATAGGATTTTTACCTGTAGTCTTTCACAAATTTGTAACAAAGTTATGGCCCTTGATTGGCACCAGAATTTGTTTCTGCTCAATATCTTGAGGACAAATTGACAGAATTTTACCAAATTTTGTAAATGTATTAAATTTAGAAGATATATGTTGGGATTGCTATCTTCCATATTTTGCTTATTTGTAACAGAGTTATAGCCTTTGATTGATGTCAGAATTTTGCAGCATAAAAAAGCGCTGCAGCGGGGCTATAGTCAGATTCTCTGACAATTCTAGTTACTCTGGAACTGTCGTTTTTAAAACTCATGCATCTTTCATGAATGTGTGTGTCATTATTATACTGGATAAATTCAACTCTTCGAATCGTTTTCCCAAAGCTTTCAATCAACAATATGCATTTTTGCTATAATAGCGGTCAAGCATTTATTAACATTTGCTAGACCCCTTGGGGGCTGTTATAACACCTGTCAGGCTTGGATTACAACACCACCCTTGTCTCATCTCGTTTATTTTATTTCATTGTTTAATTTCCTCTTTATTGATAATAAACAAATCCTGAAGCTTCTCATCTTCTATCAAAGGGCACAACCCAAATATCTACTCGTTAAGCAGTGTCAAATAATTAAGTCAAATATAGCAAAAACAGAGTAAATATATGGTACCCTGCCACTTTTTTGGGGCCTGAAAGAGTTATCCGCTTTTTACATCTGCTGCTATATTCAAATGCACTGCAGACTATTGTTATCATGAAAGCAAATACTTTGAGCCCTGATCAGACTGCTCCTAATCTGTGTTCGTATTGGTTGCAATATAGGCTACCTAAGAAAATGAGCACATGAAAGAGCAGACAAAAATTGGCCAGTGATAATTGTCAAAAATATGAAATAAATTCAATACGAAAAAATAACCCAAAAAGTTTGCCTACGTTGTACCGCTCGAGACAGACGCATACCTTAAATCTAGATGATAGAAATGTGAATGGACAAACAGATGGACAGACGACAACTACACCAGCTCATACACCAGGTCATACACCAGGTTATATCATGTTATTCTTTGGCTATTTTACATGTTAGAAAGGAAGCCTATAGCATTTGCTTCCATAATTTGATAGGTTGCCTTCTTTTGGCAGACGGTCTGTTTTATCTTTAAACCGATCATATTTTGCACCAGTTCATTTATAAGAAAATACCCCAAAATAGCAGCTTTACTTCTTAGTGGGTAACAAACTCATAACTATTCGCAGTACACATTTTTCTTATGAATTTGCTATCTGCAGTACACATCCACACCTATTCGCGGTACACAATGGGATTTGAATATCAGCCGTTAATTGGCTTAATTTATAGATTCTAGCTTAAACGCTTGCAAATACGTTTGTTTTTAATAATTTCACTTGGTTTCCATTGGAAAAATCGACAAAATCCACATGCTATCCTCGAATAAAGTGAAAGTAAATGTCAAAATGAAGTGTGTTTTCGGTACCAGCTTTCGGATTGATGATCCATTCCAGCCTTTAAATTCATAAATGAACAAATACAACTACTTACGGTTCGAGCTTAATATATCCACTATTTATGTATTGCAAATGTTTTGTAAAACTGTAGCGATTTTATAATGAAATGTGCTATTTATGAAGAGCACTCATCCTCGTGTGTTGTTTACTCTCGATTCAGTGGTATGCTATTTCCGGTTTCCATGATAGACGGTGTTATTGCTTGTTCTACCTGGGATTGATTTTACCTCACCAGCTTTTATAGCATAGGGGTAATGACAGTATCAGATGTTGCCAGGTACACGCTTTAGTCGATACATTAATATAATTGCTGACGAACAAGCACATACATCATGGGCTATGCAAAATCAGAAGAAATTTCAAAATCTGTTCATAATTATAATTTTAACTGATATATTAACCAGCACTTATTGTGATTATTTTGGTATATTGATGGGGGTTTTCAAGTTGCTATAGAAGAGCAAACAGCATGCTTATAGTTTTGTTGTACTTGTCTATGATTGTCATTTGAACAAATGGTTTTGATGGTGCAAAAGAAAAATCGGCTTAGCAAATACTTATATCTTCATAGCGAATCAAACTTAATAGCGTCTAATTACATGCAGACTGCGTGCTTAAAATGGCACAAATTTTGGTCAGTGTCCTTTACTGTGCCCTTTTCAAAGCTATATATCTTGTCTGAACTAAAATCTAATGATTGAAATTTATGTCAGCTGATGGACAGAAGCTAGACCTTTCCAAAGATGTATACTTATGGTACCGCATTTTCTATATTTGTAAAGATACAGCCCAATTCTACAAACATAAAAAATATCCCTTGTATACTGCATAATATGGTTGCTAACTCGTGTAGGATGTAGTATCAAATTGTCATATATACTGTATAGTATGGTTGCTAACAGCTCATGTATTGTATAGTACCAAATCGTCTTATACAATGTATAGTACGGTTGATTATCTAACAGCTCGTATATGGTGTAGTACCAAATCATCACATAAAATGAGAAGTATTGTTACTAACAGTTTGTGTATGTTGTAGTACCGAATCCTCAAATAAATCATACAGTATGGTTGCCAACTGTTTGTGTATGGAGTAGTGCCAAATCATCATATATAATATTGGTATTGTTGCTTACATAATGCAAAAACCCACACATAAATGTATAAAGCCCGTTTATGGTACAGTACAAATCATCTTATAAAATGTTTAGTATGGTGTCTAACAGCTCGTATCTAGTGAAGTACCAAATTGTCATATATCATATAGTATGGTTGCTAATAGATTGTGTGCTGTAGTACCAACTCAGCATATATGATGTTCAGTTTAGTTGCTTACAGCTTGGGTATGATGTAGTAACTAAGGGTCCTTTATAATGTATTGTATAGTTGCTAACAGCTAGTGTATAGTGTAGTACCGAATCGTCATATAAAATGGTTTCTAGCAGCTTGTGTATGGTGCAGTACCAATTCGCCATATATACTGAATAGTATTGCTGCTAACAGCTCGTCAACTCGTCATATAAAATGAACAGTATTGTTGCTAACAGCACGATCGTGTATGGTGTTGTACCAAATCATCATATATAATGATTGTGCTTTTGCTTACAGGTCCTTTATGGTGTAGTGCAGATTTCTCATATATATTATATAGTATGGTTGCTAACAGCTTGTGTATAGTCACACTATGGTGTAGTGGCAAGTCGTCATAGATAATGTATAGTATAGTTGCTAAAAGCTCATGCATTGTGTTGTACCAAATCGTCATCTATAAAGTATAGTACGGTTAATAGCTTGTGTATGGTGTAGTCCGAAATCGTCATTTATAAAGTATAGTACGATTAATAGCTCGTGTATGGTGTAATATCAAAGTGTCATATATAATGTATAGTATAGTTGCTATTTTCATACTTCATAGCTTGTGTATGGTGTAGTTCCAAATCAGCATATGCATTGCATAGTATGGTCGTTAACATTAATTATACCGTACATCTTGTGCATGGGATAGTTCCAAACATCATATACATTGTATCATCGTGTGACAAACTTTAAATTTTGCTACTTACTTTAGAAAATGATTGTTAAATGGAGTGCAAAATTGTAATATATGTACACATGTTAATTGTATTGTCTGGTTGTTAATTTTTTTTCTTGCACACCAGATCGAAGTTTTTGCTGTATTTACCCATATGAAACAATTCTTTCTCACATACCAATGTATACAAGATCAAGTGATCCTTATGTTAGCTAGCTGTCAGAAAAATCTGTCCCACATCGCCACCCGTGTGAGATAAGTGTAACTAATATGAGATAAGCCACCTGCGGCTGGTTCCAACTGGGAGATAACCCACACGAGACATGATGGCTCCTGACTGTATCCCTTCAAAAACGAAAGCTGAATTGTTGACAGTAAGTTGAAACTTCAGTGATTAAAGTCGGCATTCATCGTGGTATAAAGTAAGACTGCGCATTTTTACTTAAACATGAATTCAATGTTTTGAACATACTGAGTGCATGAGATTGACATATTTGACGTGTTAGGCAAAGAGTGACTGAACGCACCAGGACCAGGAGCCTTGACGATTAAAAAAAACGAAACACATTTTCCTCAACAAAATTACTTACTCCAGTTACTGTGGCTGATAAGCTAGTTCTTGTAAATCCATTTTGATGAAATAACCATTCGTTCATTGATTAATTTGCTGTTTATTCGTTGTATCAAGTTCTTTTGTCTCATGATTTGTACAGCACGCAACATTGACTGAAAGCATCAACCTCAGTCAAGGGCTAATTTAAACAACTTGTTTATCCACGTTGGGTCATGCATGTAATGTTTTGGGTGCTCAAAAGAACTGTCTCTGTGAGACGGTTCTTTGAGTACCCACAATATATGTTTGGTCGAGAATTAAGGAGAAAAAAATCAATAAAGCACATTTATCTGGAGACATGCTAACCCACCAATATCAGGATCGTCATTCTGTCAGACCAATCTTCGTGCAATTACAGCGATTCCAAGGGTAAAGTAAACAACTTGTTGATCCACGCTGGGCCATGCATCTTATGTTTTGGGTGCTCAAAAGAAACATCTCATTAAGACGGTTTTTTGAGTACCAACAACATATGTTTTGGTTGAGAATTAAGGAAATTATTTTTCAATTACACACGCTTATCTGGAGGCCAGCTAGTCCACGAATATCAGGATCATCATTCTTTCTGTTATTTCTATCTTGTTTTCGTTATGCTTTCGCGCGCGTCTGTTTATTAATGCCTGTGGTCACCTGCTTGGAAAGGGCTGACCTCTTGGCTCTCGTTTGTGTTGTCTAATTGTGACGTTGTCACTTTCCCGTTGGTGTCCTGGGTCGGGTGTGGCGCTTGATTGTATCGATTCCTGATCTTTGCCCTCTTTCTTACTTTTATAACCAGACTGTCAAATATTTGTCATGCAATAACCCTTTCTTTTATAACGTGGGATTATCGTTTTGAACTGAAGAGGAAAAGAAGGCTTGTCAACGATTCTTGTTTGTTTGTCTCTTTGATATTTCCATACATGTTATATGACGTCGTTGTAAACCCAATTATGCCAAATGTAATTTCCTAGTGTTATCAGTTGGGCCAGTCTACTTGCGATTTTAGGGTTGTTGGGTTTTTTTGTTCATTTTTATTCAAATTTTAATATATCAGGCGTCTGATCTGGGTTTGTACTGTTTGCCTATGTCCCACAAAAAGGACGCTAGACTTAATATATGGGTTAAATCGAAGGCCTAATTGTATGGATAGTAGCTTATTTCATAGTTCACTGTGTGTGGTAGAACTTCGCTTCACAAGCATGACTAAATTGTCATATAATTACATGTAGAAGTCTATTTTAATCCTTATTTCCACGAATGCTGCAGAATTTTGCTTCAGACTTGTTATCAAACTGTCAAATAATAGGTAATCTCTACCTTAACAATTAATTTCACTGTATGATTCAGACATTATTTTTCCGTGAATTAACATTCACCAAAAATCTGGCGAACGTTCATATGCTGTCACATCTGAGGGAGATATAACACCATCCATTAAATCGATAAACCACCAGTGGTTTGCATGTTAGTAACGTTATGTAATGACGGCCATTCTAACGTTGTGTTTATATGGCAATTTTTTACACTCTGCATGCAAAATGCCCGATATCAAAGTATTTTTTAAAAGTGTCATATGACAAACAGCATCTAACATGTGTACTCCTTTATCATTGAAAGTACCTCTGACGGCGGTAATGGAAATCACAGTGTATCACTGCTTATAATTTTGATAAAAATTTTGGTCGATCAAATGCTTCCATCTTCATATATAAGCTCGCTGTAGGTCCCTATTTTATGATATTGCATTTGATCTATTTCCATGAATGTACGGCTTTATTTTTGGCTGAAATGGTCTTTTTGTATTAAACATATAGGAAATAGAAAAATGTATTTAAAACATTATCCCCCCCCCCCCGCCCCCAAGTCCCAACTTATCCTTTTGCATGTAAGTCGGATCTCATATTTTACATAATAAATGTGAATAGCTAGATGGGACTCAGGGTGGGGAATGATATCGCACAGCCGAAAATGTGAGGTCTCGGTGAGCCTGAAACATTAGTATTTGGATTTTTGGTGTGTTCTCTTTAAAGTCTTTTTTCCAATATATTAATATAATTAGTACAAGTAGGTTACCTTTTCATACCCCTTAGTCATGAAATATTACAACTTTTTAGCATGTTTTTCTTTAGATTTTGAAAAATGTCCATTTACTAAATTCTGTTGATAGATTATTTTGCACAAATAGTGTATCTTTCCAATACACATAAGCTACATGGCCCTTTAAAAGGTGTACTTTGATCATGGGTGAATGGTTATAGTACATTGCACCAGAGGCGAGTTCAACAATGCAAGTGCCTCGATCCAGCGCTTATCAGTGTTTTCATTACATTGTTGAACAACGATAACAAGCGCTTGCACAATAGAAATGGCTGCACCCTGTAACAAACAAATCAAACGCCCCATTGGTTGGAAAGCAAAGGTCGGAAAACACCTTTTTACCTTCAGGTTAAATTTCTCCAATCCATATATCCACACAAAGAAACATACATTGCCATTCCAAAAATGGAATATGAAAATGCGTGCATAGTCCCTTACGAAAACCCATCATTGTTTTGGTAGCCATCTTGGAATTTCGGCGAAATACCTATTGAGTTGTATCGCAAGAAAATGGAAGCAGAGAGAAAGAACTTGATAGCACTCTGAGCGCTCGCATTGTTGATGACAATATATTTACCTGAGGCGAGTTCAACAATGCGAGCGCTCCAACGAGCTCTTGTCAGTGTGATCATTACATTGTTGAACAATAGCAAGCGCTCGCTCAATAAAAACTGGCTGCGCCCAGTAACAAACAAATCAAATCCCTTAATTGGTATGAAATCAAAGCGAAACACCTTCCTACCTTCAGTTTAAATTGTTCCATTTCATATATCCACACAAAGAAACATACATCGTCATTCCAAAAATCAAATCTGAAAATATTGCGTGCATAGTTCCTCATGAAAACCCATCATTGTTTTGGTAGCCATCTTGAATTTTCGGGCCATAGACCTATCAACTTGACTGGCGAGTGCTTGCAAGCACCTTGGCGAGCGCTTGCGTTCACCCATGCGTAAAGTACACATTTTCAAGGGCAATGTAGCTTATGTATATTGGAAAGATACAGTATTTGTTCAAAATAATCTATCAACAGAATTTAGTAAAAGGATAATTTTCAAAATCTACAGTTGCACTTCAAAATATTTCTGAACTTGGATAGAAAAAAAAACAAATTTAAAAAAAATCATTAAAATGCTCATAGTTTTGGACTTTAAAATGCTTTCTCTGAGATTTGTAATCGAGATTGATGATATAATACCCTTACATGTGAAAATAATTGGTTTCGAATCACAGAGAAGTCAAATTTTGCAACCCCAATCCCCTTTGGTAGCTTCTCCTGTTTTTCCATAGGGGTCTGCTTTCTAATTATAACCTTTATTCGTTCCGTATGCATCAATCGTCTTATTCAAAAGGATACCAGTGACATATTATGTGTAGGGAAGTTTTGGAAACTCTTTTCGTCAATTCGTTTAATAAATTCAATAAAGCATGAGCTCTCATGTAAGAACAATTTATACAAAAAAAATTGTTTGGTCGCTATTGTATAAATTCAATGTTTTGTAAAATATATTGCACTATTTTGTCACAGTTTCACAGTCCATATGAAGTGGGACGTTTTCAGTAATTACTGCAGCACACGAATTCTTTCATTGGTAAAACCGTATAGCACTGTATTTTATGCAATGACGCACAGGAATTACTAAGCTGTCATATGGTTGGGAGTCTATCCATTAACACAATATATCAAGCTGGGTGCTGTAAAATCGCTTCAGTTGGATGACAAAAATTGTGGAATATTTGGTTCTGTTCATTAACATAATATTTCATTGCATGTTGTAGAGACATTCGCTTCAGATAATGGCCATATGATTGGTAGTTTCTTTGATACCTTTTTCACGCTGTATACATGCGGCTCAGAACCAAATTGGCAGGCATATTGTATAATTTAGTCTCCAACATTCTTTGTTTTGGCGTGTTTGTAGAACTTCGTTGTATAGTGGGAATCCAACATGTCCTATTACTCATATATATTGTATTATTTGGATTTTTGGTGTGTTCTCTTTAAAATCTTTTTCCCAATATATTAATATAATTAGTACAAGTAGGTTACCTTTTCATACCCCTTAGTCATGAAATATTACAACTTTTTAGCATGTTTTTCTTTAGATTTTGAAAAAGGTCCTTTTACTAAATTCTGTTGATAGATTATTTTGCACAAATACTGTATCTATCCAATACACATTAGCTACATGGCCCTTTAAAAGGTGTACTTTGATCATGGGTGAATGGTTATAGTACATTGCACCAGAGGCGAGTTCAACAATGCAAGTGCTCGATCCAGCGCTTGTCAGTGTGATCATTACATTGTTGAACAACGATAACAAGCGCTTGCACAATAGAAATGGCTGCACCCTGTAACAAACAAATCAAACGCCCCATTGGAAGGAAACAAAAGGTTGGAAAACACCTTTTTACCTTCAGGTTAAATTTCTCCAATCCATATATCCACACAAAGAAACATACATTGCCATTCTAAAAATGGAATCTGAAAATATTGCGTGCATAGTCCCTTACGAAAACCCATCATTGTTTTGGTAGCCATCTTGGAATTTCGGCGAAATAACTATTGAGTTGTATCGCAAGCAATTGGAAGCAGAGAGAAAGAACTTGATAGCACTCTGAGCGCTCGCATTGTTGATGACAATATATTTACCTGAGGCGAGTTCAACAATGCGAGCGCTCCAACGAGCTCTTGTCAGTGTGATCATTACATTGTTGAACAATAGCAAGCGCTTGCTCAATAAAAACTGGCTGCGCCCAGTAACAAACAAATCAAATCCCTTAATTGGTTGGAAATCAAAGCGAAACACCTTCCTACCTTCAGTTTAAATTGTTCAATTTCATATACCCACACAAAGAAACTTACATCGTCATTCCGAAAATCAAATCTAAAAATATCGCGTTCATAGTCCCTCATGAAAACCCATCATTGTTTTGGTAGCCATCTTGAATTTTCGGGCCATAGACCTATCAACTTGAATCGCTAGTGCTTGCAAGCACCTTGGCGAGCGCTTGCGTTCAGAGAAAGCAATCCATAGCACTCCAAGCGCTTGCATTGTTGAACACGCCTGTGGTGCAATATTATGCAGCAACGTACTATATATCCATTCACCCATGCGTAAAGTACACATTTTCAAGGGCAATGTAGCTTATGTATATTGGAAAGATACAGTATTTGTTCAACATAATCCATCAACAGAATTTAGTAAAAGGATAATTTTCAAAATCTACAGTTGCACTTCAAAATATTTTTGAACTTGGATAGAAAAAAAAACAAATTTAAAAAAATCACTAAAATGCTCATAGTTTTGGACTTTAAAATGCTTTTTCTGTGATTTGTAATCGAGATTGATGATATAATACCCTTACATGTGAAAATAATTGGTTTCGAATCACAGAGAAGTCAAATTTTGCAACCCCAATCCCCTTTGGTAGCTTCTCCTGTTTTTCCATAGGGGTCTGCCTTCTAATTATAACCTTTATTCGTTCCGTATGCATCAATCGTCTTATTCAAAAGGATACCAGTGACATATTATGTGTAGGGAAGTTTTGGAAACTCTTTTCGTCAATTCGTTTAATAAATTCAATAAAGCATGAGCTCTCATGTAAGAACAATTTATACAAAAAAAATTGTTTGGTCGCTATTGTATAAATTCAATGTTTTGTAAAATATATTGCACTATTTTGTCACAGTTTCACAGTCCATATGAAGTGGGACGTTTTCAGCCATTACTGCAGCACACGAATTCTTTCATTGGTAAAACCGTATAGCACTGTATTTTATGCAATGATGCACAGGAATTACTAAGCTGTCATATGGTTGGGAGTCTATCCATTTACATAATATATCAAGCTGGATGCTGTAAAAATCGCTTCAGTTGGATGACAAAATGTGGAATATTTGGTTCTGTTCATTAACATAATATACATTGCATGTTGTAGAGACATTCGCTTCAGATGTTTGGCCAAATGATTGATAGTTTCTTTGATACCTTTTTCACGCTGTATACATGCGGCTCAGAACCAAATTGGCAGGCATATTGTATAATTTAGTCTCCAACATTCTTTGTTTTGGCGTGTTTGTAGAACTTCGTTGTATAGTGGGAATCCAAAATGTCCTATTACTCATATATATTGTATTGACTGTTCGCTAACTTTATATTTCACTGTATCTTGTAAAACATCACCATACTGTGGAAGGCCGTCTAGAGCATTCTCAGATGGCGGATGTAACGAATCATAATCGGGTGGCTCGTCATCAAACTCAGCACCTTCATTTACCTCACCCCCATCTGTTCCTCTTGACGTAAATACATCGAACCAAAACCGATTTGGTGTCTGGAAATATAAAAAGATAAAATGTGATTATATTTTGTAGGAAGAGGTATTTCTACATGATAAGTTAGAATTTACTACCTGATTTTCTGACATATTGTATGTTTTCTGAATGTCTGAGATACATAATTTCTAAACCTACAAAATCCAACATATGTAATTATAGATGTATTTTCAAATTTCTATATATATGTTTGTTGTTTTATATTTCTACATATCCAATTAGAATTTTACCTTGTTTTCTGACGTATCAGTATTTCTACTTATATCATTACTTTGCCGCCTTTCCTTTGATCTATGCTGTTCAATAATTTCGACAAGACGGTCAAAGGTGGAACTTATAATTGACTTGAATATCTAATCAATGAATTAAAAGGTGATTGTTTTATTGGTCATGATACTAGTATTTTATTGAACAAATACTTGTGAATATATAAATATTCACTCTTGTAGGGGGAAATTCGTCGTCGACTCGTCCCGCCTACAAAAATACACTCGTAAACTGTACAATAAAGCTAACTTATTACTGGTTATTTCAGGTAAAGAAATATACTCAACAAAAAAAGTTAAGGAAATCTCAGAAAACCATGCAACAAAAGAACACCAAAACAAACAATTATTAATTGTTTTCTTTATTTGTTTAGATGCATGTGATCGGTTGAAAAAATGTTTTCTTTAGTTTGCTAGCACTATTACTTTTGCTGTGGCAGAATGTCAAGTAACCTAAAGGTCAAAGTCACTGTTAGCAAAAATGTCTACAGAGTATTTCCTCATAAACACATGATAACACGTAAGTTTTAAAACTTGAAATGCAATTCCCTTGAATACCACATGAAATTAACGTGGTAGCCTTAAACATCACATTTTAAAGATGCGAATGCCTTCAGTAGCCAGTGTGTCCCCAGTCAACAGCAAATTAGGACTAGCAACGGCTTCGCATACTCTGTATAGTTATAGCGATCTGGTCCTGAGCATCTCCTGTCACATTGCATAGAGAGGCTTGGGGTTTCTTGATGCCATTACTATGCATTGGACCATCTGTCCAAAAATGTTATGGGCATGTTCAAATTGTAGACATGTCTGATGAGTACACTGGTCAGTCAATGCACACACCAATGTTATGACGATAGAAATTTTGCTAATTCAGTGAGGTGTGTTCTGGCATTATCATCCAATGCCTGGTACTGTCACTGGTTTCTCAAAAGAAATTTAGGACAACAGGCCCCAACACCTCATCCATGTGAGAATGACTGATCAAGTGTCCCCCTATAACCATCAGTTATGTTGCCCTAGATTTTAAACATCTCCTGAGGGACCTGGCGAACGTTAATGCCTAAAACCCATGCGTGCTCAGTAAATTGAAATTTTGCGAAAAAAATGGTGTGAAGACCAGTCAACTTTGACATAGATTTTCTAAGCGGCTATGGGCGCTACTAAACCAAATAAAGTGTCATTATACAGACAAATGGACACATTATACTATTGTGAAATTCAAAAGTCTTTATTTGTTTTAGATCTTTTGTCATAGCCCCTCAAACACAATTTCCTTAACTTTTTGTTTGAGTATATACACTTGTTGTTTTTTTTAGAAATCAACATTTCTACATGCTGAAATTAGAATGTAACTGTTTTTCTAACATATCAGTATTTCTACTTATTCCTGGTTGTTTCAGGTAAAGACATATATGTTTGTTGTTTTTGTAGGTGTCAACATTTCTACATGCTGAAATTAGAAATTTACCTGTTTTCTGACGTATCAGTATTCCTTCTTATTCCTGGTTGTTTCAGGTAAAGAACTCTGTATGTTTGCTGCTGTGTAGGTATCAACAGTTACCATTCATATTAACTGCAGCATTGCACATTGCCTGATAAACATTGTCTATCTCATGGCATGTGCCTTTATCAGGTCATGATGACGTTGCACTTTTTGAATTACGTCGTCCATGACATTGAGTCGTCACGAAAATCGATAATTACGTCATAATCGCTAATTTGATAGACGGATGGCTGAGAATGGGTTTGCTCCCCCCCCCCTAGGGAATTTTGCAGACATATCCTATCTTGTAGAGAATGGAAAGCCAAGTCTTTTAAGAGATGTTTGCACTCTGTGCTCCGGGGCGTTAGTCTGTAAGAGCCTGTAACATACGTTACTTAATCAATCTAAGAAAAAGTAAATTGAAAGTTTGGGCTACAAATTAAAGACATTAAAATATTTATTTTTATAAATCATTCATATAGTCTGCATACTGGATATCTTAACTACATATGACAGCCATTTGAACAAAATTGCGGCTTCCTAAGGTGTCTTATGCGTTACATAAATCAGATAACCCATTAAAATTTGCAAGTGTGGCTAACATCATTTACATTCACAATCTCTCTGTGTGTTTAGCAAAATGCTTTTAACCATGTCTGACTAGCTTATGCAATTGGCTAACAGAAAAATTAAAGTTTGTTTCCCTAGCTTGAATATTTTTTTCTGGAATAAGCAATTAAACAACCCTACCCCTACCAAGTTTTAAGGTGAAATGTTTGGTATTAAAACTAAAGTAAAAATAGTTAAAAAATACTTGCAGTTGATGAATGTGTTTCATTGTTTGGGATTTATTTGCTTATATGAAAAGACTCATAAATCTGCAAGTTTGTTGCAAAATTTTTAATAGCAGAGGCTGTAACATATGTTACCTGATGTAATAAGTGGGCAAGCTCATTGTCTTTACGTAAGATATGCCTAAAAATGTTTTAATCTCCTCGAGGGAATTTTGCAGACATATTCCTTCTTATAGTACAACTCAAGCTGCATCAAATAAGGGATGTTTGCACACTCTATGTTGGGGCGTTAGTCTGAAACAGCGTGTTACATGCGTTACTATATCAAATAAAGGAAATGTAGTTTGAAAGTTTGAGCTAAAATTGTGAAAAAACTTGCAGCTGTTGGATATCTTACATTGTTAAGAGATTCTTAACTGGCTCCTATGATAAAGACTTATAGATCTGCTAGTTGTCATCAAGTTTTAAAGATCAGAGAGCGTTACATATGTTAGCGTGATAAGTAAAATCATCAAACAATATTTTGACATCAAGCTGAGTAAGGGCCTGCTCCATCCTAATCCCCTTTGGAATTCTGCAGACAAATTGCATCTTATGAAACCATTCAAGGTGCATTTAATAAAAAATGTTTGCACTCTGTAAGTCGGGGCGTTAGCCTGTAACAGCTTGTTACATATGTTACTATATCAATTTGAGAATAAGAAATTTGAATGTTTGAGCTATTAAAAGAAGACATTAAAATTATCTAATAAATTGACATTCTTATAGTCTTTATACTGGATGTCTTTACTACATATGGAAGCTGTTTAACATTAATACGGCTAACTGTGGTCTTATGTGCGTTACATGAACCTAATTATAATTTAAAAGCTATAATTGTGGCTATCGTCATTTAGTTAAACAACTTCTATGACTTGGTTTCAAACAGTTTTATTAGATTTTACAAACATATACTCAATTGAAGAATAGGAAAAACCAAGTTTGCTTTTCTATCTTAAATATATTGTCTTATAGGAGCTAATACACAGCCCTACTCCCAGTTTTACAGAGAAGCGAATTTTGTTATTACCGTTTAAGTAAAACACATGAAAGCGATTACAGCATGTGGATATTTTTCATTTTCTTAGTCTGTCTTGCTCATATATCTGCAAGATGTCATTAAGTTTAAGATCAGGACAATTAATGTGTACTTATAAGTCTTTGGTGCCAAAACACTAGAAATTTTATTCATTTCTGATTATCAAGCCCATGGACTGTTTTTTACAGATGTTATCAATGACCTTTTGGACACATTTCCTAATACTGTGCATATAATGCTAAATATAGAGCCACAAGTTTTACATTTTTTCAAGAAAATATGATAAATGAAATGGTCCAAACTATTTCTCATCGAATTAACACTCATGTTAAACGTTTGTCGTTGTCTACTTCTGTGGTAATCATTATTATCACACACCTCCTTGCAACTAGTAGAATCATCACACAATATTTCAATTATTTACTGTTATTCAATTTTACCACCAGTCCACTCAAAATTGATGAGCCAATATCAACTTTCCAATTTTGCCATTTATGGCTTGGAACATTCGGAAACTGATATGAATTCCTAATAGTTGGCTCTTTGAGGTTATGTTTCAAGTGATACTCTGCAAGTAGGAGAAAGACTGTAGCTTTACAAGGAGGAAAACTATGCCATTAAGAGCAATGAGTACCTGGACTGATGTACCTTGATATTTCTGTGATAAAGAATCATATCTTAGCTGGTTAACTTTCATAAATGTAGCCTTTCCATACATGCAACCCACATATTTTCATCTAATAATGTCTCTGCACTTATTATCTTTCCCCAAGCATTCAAAAACTTATTTGAAGTCTTAGTACTTCTGAAGTGCTGAAACCAAGGTAACTCTTTCCCTTCAGATAAACGAACTAGATGTATCACAGCAGTTAAAGCAATGAAATGCAGGATGAACAGAGCGCAAATAGACCCTTTCAATTCAATGATTCACTAAGTTTCTAAGATAAGAGGGCTTATTAAAGGATGTAACATATATAACTCGTCATAATAAATGAGCAAGGGCATTGTCGTGACATCCTTTTTGATTACACAGTCAGAGGCAAGTGTTTTAAATTTCAGTGTTTTCAATGGATCATGAAATGAGGCACCTTATCAACTTGTTAACTCTGTATAAATCTTCCATAGAGCATAATATAGAACTACTGGTTATCCCATTCTACCCATAGTCCACTTTCCTTCTTTTGAATGCAACAGCTAATGAAATACCTGCAAAAACTGAGAAATCATAGGTTTTACATAATTTAAGACATGCTTCAATGTACTGACATCAAAAAACAACCTACTGCAAACATAATTGATGGCAATGTCCACGTTCATAATCTTTCTCTTATACCAAATAACTTTCAAGGTGTAACAGAAATTGTTTCAGACGGACTGCCAAAACCATCAAGAGTCAACATTGTAACTAAAGAAAACTTTTAAAGTTCTTTGGGCGCAGCAAAATACTATTGATCTAAGACCTGAGGACTTAAGCACCAAAAGACTGGATAGGTTCCATGGCAAATGATGCAAAAAAGCAGCCTATCAAATTTCTGCTTGACAAATGTCAGAAATCTTAAAGTATTCTTAGAGGTATGTGGTAGAGACATAGATTTTGCAAAATCAGAGCAAATCTATCATTTGACTAGCTGACTAGCAAGGATGCAGATGCAGCTGCAGTTAGATTGCTCTTGCCACTTCACAGGATGAGATATATACCACAGTCATACTCCATTGTATGCATATATGTGAAATGGCATTAAACCCATATTTAATCAGGTGTTTGATCCCATGACACTAACATGCTGTTTCTACTTTGAAGAATGCTAAGGATTCAAGTTTGGCTGAGTCAAGTTGTTTGACGCTGGCACTGGCCACACATACAAAGAAAATTAAGTCTTTTGATGGCAAAAGAGGAGGATCACACGAAATGCTTATAAGTGATGTTTGTCACAATTACCAATTTTAAAAAGTAATCTTAATTAATGTAACACATATAACACCATAAGAAGCTGTATATTTGTTAAAAAATCTTTTCTTATGTATCAAAGGTATTCAGCATTCAAACTACATGAATAATTCAAATAAATAGATAGTTTTATGTCTTCTTTCTGTTTCTAAGACTTTCAATTCATTTATTCTTAAATTGATATGGTAACATACGTATCATACCATTACAGGCTAAACCCCTAGTTAATAGAGTGCAAACATCTCTAATTTGATGCAGCATGAATTGTTCTTTAAGGTAGGATATGTCTGCACAATTCCGAAATTGGTGGAGAGGAACAGGATTGTACTCAGTTTGCAGTCCTAATACAATGCCATGATTCTACTGTTTGTGATGGAATGGGTGATTATTTTGCCATAGAAGCAGGCACAATGATAGACATTGTGAGGGTGACTTGAATAAAGATTGTTTTTGAATAATTTTATTTAATAGGAATATTTATTAAATCGTGTCATTTAAATGAGAACTATTATTTTCTATCTATATGTCTATATATTTTACTATTATAGGCATAAGGAAATATGTGATTAAAAAGGTTATATATAACATAGGTAACACAATTCCATGGGCTTGTTATCAGCAATGACTGTAATTACTAAGACTAAGGCACCAAAGGCTAGAGATTAATAGGAAAACATGTGAAAGACGGTATTTTTCTGAAATATCATCTCTTGCTTCCAAGAAAATTTCCTAGCTCATTCATTATGCCATGTAACATACGTTACATACTTAAATAAGTGCTCTGATCCTGATGTCAAACTTGCAAATGTATGATTCTTTATTTGCATTAGCAAGACAGTGCCAAAAATGTCAGATATCCACGAGCATCAAATATTTTCATATATAATTTTCTTCAATAATAGATACCAAAATTGGATACTTAAAATTGGGGGTAGGGTTGTTTAATCGCTCATATAAAACAATGCATTTGAGATAGAAAAGAAAACTTTGTTTTTTCTATTAGTCAAATGAGTATTTTAGTAAACCAAGATTAAAAACACTTGTAAAAATGCACAAAATGTCTGTAAAATGAATGATGTTAGTCACAATTTCAACTTTCAAAGGGAAATTTAATCTATGTAACGCATATAACACCATTGAAGGCTGTAATTTTGCTTAAAATGCTGCTTTTATGTAGCTTAGGCATCCAGCTTGCAAACTACATATGAAATTTGAATAATTAGATGGTTTAATGTCTTCTATCTGTAGCTCAAACTTTCATTTTGGTTTTTTCCTTAGTTTGTTACAGTAACATATGTAACAGGCTGTCAGAGACGAACGCCCCGGAGCACAGAGTGCAAACATCTCTTAAAAGATGCGGCTTGAAATTTTCTTCAAGATAGGATATGTCTGCAAAATTCCCTAGGGGGGGGGGGGGGGGGGGGGGCAGGACCTTTTTTAGCTCGAAGTCTATGAACAGTGAATCAGTTTGTAAACACCAGGTTCATGTCTTTTGATATCAAGTTTACCACTTAGGTATGCTTACTTTTTTCTGTTTCATATCATTTAAGAACGCTTGTTTAATTGCTCAGCGTTCTCAAAGCCTTGCCTGGTAAACTTGATATCAAAAGACACTCACCTATTATTCTTTATTTTTACACATTCAATAAGATTTTTTACCTGGTTTTCTGGTGTATTAGTATTTCTACAAGACAATCTTTTGTTTCGACAGCAGCAACCATACACTATACCGACAGCTAGCGCTACAACAAGCACGCTAACAAGAACGGAAAGAACAATGGTTGTCACAGGGGTATCGCCTTCTGGTTTAATGTCCCTGCAGGTCTCGGAGTGGTCTTCACAGTAGTTATAGTCCCCACAGTAAATATAGTGTTTGATACAGTGGCCACTCGCACACCTAACTTCGTCTGTGTCGCATCTGCCTGTAATAACAAAAAAAAATCGAATGAGCCAGCAACACAATAGATTTTGCTACTTATCGCACATCCGCAAATGTCTCTAATAAGGCCAAAAAATTATTAGTTGATTTACAAACCCTCCTACTGACATTTTCCGGAAAGTAGAGAAAAAATAAAATTCATTTCTATTTTTTTGTATCCACCAATCCTAAATATTATTTGCTTCGTTGAAAAAATAATATATTGATGAGGACTTAATACAGACTGTTGGTGCTTACCTTACTTGTTCTACTGTTTTGTCTGGAGATATTTAAAAAAAAAAAGAAAAAAAGATCTGAAAAAAAAATAGAAAAAAAGCTCTGAAAATGACCAGTCAACTGGAAAAAAAATAAGAAAACAGCATTGAAAATGACCAGTCAACTGGTCATTTTCAGAGCTTTTTTCTTATTGTTTTTAGTCCACCAACCCTAAATCTGAAAATCAACTAATACAAATATTCTGGCCTAAAAACCCATGTTGATGTATTCGGCAGAGCTAGAGGTCCAAACTGTGGTCTGAGTCTTCTTCTCCTTCAAAACTTTGTGTATATGAGCAGCGAAGGCTCCGGCAAGTTTGCGCATATGAGCAGACAGACTCGACAGAGCCTTTGTTGCTCGCTGATGCGATAAGTACAACGTAACGAAATCTCGTGCAATGACCTAAATGAGCCTGTGTGTATACATAACAAAATCAACAGCTTGACTGCACCTAGCGATGGCTTAGAAAGGCCCACCCACTGCCCAGTCTGATTAGAGTCTGCTCATAAAGATCGATTGAGTCCTTTGTTATCCGTGAAACGCATTGCAACCCCTGGGATCAGACTTGTCGGATGCCGAGGTTGAAGTGAGTATTCCTATAGTGAAGCCAATTTGTTGGTCTTTCATAGTTTAACCATCATTCTTGCTGAGCAAGAGAGAGCATATTTCATTTTCTTGTTCTTCACAATGCCTGTGTTTGGTCTGCAGTCTGTGATTGTAGCATTTCATGTTCAAATTCACGTCTTGTCACGCACATGCATGCTCAAATTACAAATTAATAACTATTTTCATAATAACTCGTAGCACCTGCTAAAGTCAAATTAGATTTGGAATATATCGGATCTCGGTCAGTATGTCTGAATTATTTGCGTTTTTTCCAATCAAAAGATACTCTGTCCTAGCTAATAGTTGCAAAGGGAAAAAGTTAGCTTATTTCTACATTTTAATAAACAAGGGCTGGCTGTTGGCAGAAAACATAGTAAAATATAAATGATGTTTATTGATGTAGATGAACCTTCACTTCTTAACAATGGGACTTAAAACTCTTGGTCCATGCACACCAACTCAAATAAACATGTTAATCCACATCAGATAACCTGCAAAAATATCAAAACAAATGAGCCAAAGCATGAGTTTCCAACAATGTGGTATGTGCGACCAGCAAAGCCTCAGATCAGCCTGCGCATACGCGCAGTCTGATCAGAGTCTTTGCTATTCGCTTGAGTATTCTATGATTGTTAGGCTGCTGACTGAACACCATTTGGAGTTTCTAAGCTTAAAAAGGAGGCTGCAGAGGCTCGTCCGAGTCTACACATGTCAAAATGCCACATTGTGTGAAATCTCATGCCACGGGTCAAATGATATGAAACAGAAAAAAGTAAACATACCTAAGTGAAAAGGCGTTATGAGCAACTTGAACGACTCTCTGGGATGGCGACCGAAATCATAGTTGACGAATAGACGATCTCCTGTCGTGTAGAACATTTCAGATGAAGGGGATTGGAACGGGTTGAGGCAAATTGATTCATCCGGTGGACCTGAAATACATAGCGGAAACTTTGTCGTGTAAAGTCGGTATTCTTCGTGAAAACCGGGATAAATGACATGAGCCGCGTCATGTGATTTCCAACAATGTGGTATATTTTGACATAAATAGACTCAGCTGAGCCTGTGCAGAATCCTTTTAAGCTTAGAAACTCCAAATGATGTTCAGTCAGTAGCTTATTACTCAGAAATATTCAAGCGACTAGCAAAGGCTCTGATCAGACTGCGCGTATGCGCAGGCTGATCTGAGGCTTTGCTGGTCGCACATACTAGCCACATTGTTGGAATCCCATGCCACGGCTCAATGTCATGTCAAAACGTTACAAGTCGCTACCAATTACGGAACTTCTTACACACGCCTTCCAAACACTCTTATGCCCGAATCAAAGAGAATCAAAAATCGGGGAATGTCATGCAATAGCCAATGGATTCCAACATTTGTGGTATAAATACGAGGTCAGAAATTTCTCTAGTTTTGTCAGAATTACTTTTCGCGTAACCGTGTACCAGATTCCGCCAGGAAACGTGTTTATTACGTGAAAAGTAAATATGTCATGATGAGAATACTTTCGTATTTATACCACAAACGTAGGAATCCATAGACTATTGCACAGCATTTCCCATTTTTTTCCATTCTCGCGAGCTAGATTTCTCACATTTCGCCCTTAGCATTATGAGTAGCTAGCGATATTGGCTAGTCCCGTTCACTTCTCGCCTTCCTGTAGTGACAAAATGTATTGTTAAAACTAGCAAAAAGTCAAATTTTCGACAGTTTACCATTTCTGTTCTGGATGTAAAGCCCTGTGTCATGCAAGCAGTGTTTTTCATATTTAACCAGCGATTGAGCATCAGATGGTTTGGTAGGCGAATTAATTACATGTAGCTTGTGAAAAATGTTAACCTGCACGGTACCGGTTAACCAGATGAAATGCCACACAACGCGGTACGTCATTAGAGTCTACACGACCAGAAATACATCATTTTATAGAATTTTTTAAAATACAACTGAAATGGACAGTCGGAGTCCCATATATACTCCTCAAAAAATTTAAAGGACCAAGATTTTAGAATGCGAGTCAGTATAATTAGCTCAAACATTTTTATTCTGTAAAACTTGGCCCAAAACTTTCTATTCTTTATGCCCATAAGTCAAGAATCATTATTACTGTTTTCCATGCATAATTCTGCCATGGCTGTGTCTCAAATGAACATACCCTAAAAACACAATTTCAAAAGGCAGTGGGTGGGGTAAAGAAATTCTTCTGTGGGCATTCGAGTAGAATGAAAGTGACATCAAATTAAACTTTGTTTTAAACAGTTCAGCTTACATGCAAAACATTTCTTCAAACAGTTTCAATATACTGGGAAGCAAGCATTTTCATCTCTGACAATGGAGTTTTGACATTGTTTTGTTTTCTGAAAACAATGTGTGTACTTGGCCATCCAGAATCAGATTTTCAATCGTCATTCTATGCCTTTGAGTGTTAGAAAGATGTCCAGACGAATTGTTTAAAGATTGTCACAGACAAACGTCAAAACCAGTTGTCTGAACCCATAGTCTGGCCATTACGCTGCAGCCAAAAGGGGCAATTTTCTCTCACAGGAAGAGGTGGGTGGTATCAACGTGATTAAAACACCATACAAACATGTGAAAACATAGATTTCAGCATCTAAAAGCATTTCTCATTCATTTCATGCAGTTCTGTGGTCCATGGATCACACACACAAAAATGACATTGCAATGCATTTAGGTCAAGTTTTAAAATGACAAAAAACCCTTGTAAGTAACATTTCTACCACTTTTTTTTGCCGTTTCACTTGGCATTGGGCGTCAAAGATGTCCGAAAAATATAGGCTAGATGGTAAAATTGGTTTTCTAAATACGTTCTACACAAAATGCATCAATGTTATAATTGATAGCATTGGTCCTTCAATTATTTGAGGAGTATACTTAGTGTATCAATATGTATGGGATGATCTTTCAGAATGAACTAGGAGATATCCCATTTTCCCCTTTGACATAAATTAATGAGCCGCGACATGTGATTTCCAACAATGTGGCATTTTGATAAGTGTAGACTCAGACGAGCCTCTACAGCCTCTTTTTAAGCTTAGCAACTCCAAATGCTGTTCAGCCAGTAGCTTAACAGACAGAATATTCAAGCGACTTGCAAAGGCTCTGATCAGACTGCGCATATGCGCAGACTGATCTGAGGCTTTGCTGGTCGCACATACCACATTGTTGGAAATCTCATGTCATGGCTCATTATTTTGTTCATGGTGTTTATTTTTGCAGGGATGTTAACGTAATGGAAAATATATGAGCCGCGGCATGATATTTCCAACAATGTGTTATATGTGCGACCAGCAAAGACTTAGATCAGACTGCGCGTATGCGATCAGAGCCGTTGCTAGTCGCTTGAATAGTCAATGACAATTAAGCTACTGACTGAACATCATTTGAAGTTATTAAGCTTAAAAGGAGGCTGCACAGGCTCGTCTGAATCTACACTGACAAAATACCATATTGTTGGAAATCACATGTTGCTTTGATGTGTGTCTGATATGCGCAAATGACTAATAACCATACATGTTTTCGCATCCAGTGGGGTTGAAGGAATTATTTTGGGACTTAATCGTCATCTACATCCGTACTTTGTGTATACGAGGAGCGAAGGCTCTGGCGAGTCTGCGCATACGCAGAGTGGGTATGTTTTGCTCGATGATGCAATAAGTACCACAATGTCGTGTGCTTGTCTATACATGTAATGCCAATTGTAAGCTCCACCCTTGACAGGTTCTTGTGGAAATTATTGAACAGCTTAAATCAAAGGAAAGGCGGCAAAGTCATGATACAACTGCTTTAAATGTGTGGAAAAAAAAACGTTTAAAGTGTTGTGCTTCCAATATTTTAATGGACGCCGCCTGTTTGGCATTGTGATTTGTATATTATGGTAAAGTATTATTCACAATTTAATTAGGTATATGAATCTCAACTTAGTAAACAAATATTAGAGAAGCTGCGAAGTTTCAATTTTTGAACTATTTCAGAGAGAGAGAGAGAGAGAGAGAGAGAGAGAGAGAGAGAGAGAGACTGGGGACTGGAGACTTAGACCGGAGAGAAAGAGAGAGAGAGGAGGGGGGGTAAAGTTTCCTTTACCTGTATTTTTTCAAGGCTTTACCTACCATAAATCGGAGAAGTGCTATTGAAGCGAAGATGCATCGTCAGATGTCTATTGCAAGCATATCCTTCGTCTGAAACGACGCCAAAGTCAAATGCCCTGACCGCCATTCGGTAGTTTCCGGAAGTTATCGTGAACTTACAGTTGTTTCCTGCAAGAACGATGTCATCGGGACTGAATTTGACAAGAACTTGATAGGCTCCGCTGGAATAAAGGGTTATACCATATCCACAGTAGTAGTCCATACGATCTGAAAAACAATTATGCATGTGCATATGAAATAGTTAACAACACCCTCGATAATTCAAATTCGAACACTGTTAGTTCAAATTTGTACCTTAAGTGGAATTAAATAAGTAGATTAAGGTCTCCAATATAAACGCTGTGGGTATATAAAAGAACCCTGTCAGTGTGACGGTTCTTTTATATACTTAAAACGTGTGTACATGTATTGGGTTCAGATTATAGAATGGGTTTCTGAATTGTTTTCTTTATTTCCAAAAATCGTACCAAGATACAGGTTGTGGGTACATAAAGAGAACCGTCTCGCTGACCAATAACGTCTGTTATAGTAGGAAATAAGGAAAGTGAAGGAAAGGGCTGACCTCTTGGCTCTTGTTTGTGATGTTTAATTGTGTTTTTGTCACTTTCCCATGTGGTATCCTGGGCCAGGTGTGGTACTTGATTGTATTGATTTCTGATCTTTTCCGCCTATCTTACTTTAACCCATATAAGGACTTTTTTGTGCGACATCGGCAATCAGTGCAAAACCAGATCAGACACCGCAAAACGCGGCGTCTTATCAGGTTCTTCACTGCTTGATTACAGAGGTTTCTTTTAAAGTATGAGTGGTAATAAAAAAAATACCACCCAACAACCCTAAAATTAGAAATGGACTCGTCCAATTGATAATTATGGGAAAATACATTCAGCATAAATATGTTAATGCTTGAATAAAAGTTACAGTTAAATTCCTTTTAGCTCGAACTAATGATAACTCGAAATGATAATCAGGTCCCGTGGACCAATGTTCATATCAGATAGGCAACGAGCAAATGGTTTTAATCCAAGTTCGGCTACATACTTTCTCAGAGATTATTCTTATCACTTGTATTATTATTGGTGGTGGTGGTGGTGGTGGTGGTGGTGGTGGTGGTGGCGGTGGTGGTGGCGGTGGCGGCGGTGTGAGGAAGTGGTGGTGGTGCTGGTGGTAAATCGTTAAAAGAATATATTAGGCTAAAAGTGGTACTACTAGCTGATTGCCTTATGCCATTTCTTTACCACTATAGTTGGCAGATCAAAGACTTGACCTGATGAGAGAAGTATGAGCTCTCCTTGATGTTTTGTTTAAACGACTAATGAAACAAGACGATGTTTTGGTTATAAAAATGAAATCGCTTTCGACTTGTCTTTTCTGTGCGTAAAATTATGTGATCTATGGTAGACTTAGATGCATTGAGATTGTGTGAAAAGAGGAACGAATTTGACACGTCAGAGATAAAAAAAAAACATTATCCTTCGATCAAATCAAAATTTACAAGAATAAAATCACCACAACCCGCTTAAATGTGCTTTTTATTCTTTCATTCATTGACTGTTTGTTTGTGAGCATTTAAATAAAACATATATGCATTGTTTAGTCGAATAGCCTCTTTTCATTTTGCTTATGTCAAATTCACGTTATCAGCGTATTATGAGCTTTAAGAACAAACCACTGCCGCTTTTTGAACTATTTTCTATCTTCATGATGTTTTAATGCATTTTGACATTGTTCTGGTCCTTTTGCACTCCGGAACTATCCCACAGGTCCAATTGCAAGCGTTTCAAAAACTTACTGATAGTGTGTATACTGCTTAGCCTGAAATTCAAACGCCATTAAATTAAAGAAGACAGCATACACTAAACGGGGACATACGCTGACAAAGAAAAGTCAGTTTTTGTTTATAATTTACGTTGTTGTTTTTTGACGTTTTAAGATGGGTTTATTCCGCTTTTATTTAGTGACGCGATGCTAGACATAAGTTCTGGTTCTTGAAAATGCTTTCTCTTAAAGATTACATATTGCTAATTTACGAATCCAATATTAACACTTGTGGAACGCGAAAGGAGAATATGAATGATACAGGCTAACGTGGTTACGATGCCATGCAGGGACGATTGAACGTCTTAGGAATCGTTTCCGATAAACTGGGACCGTGCGCGTTCAATACGTCACTGTGTAATGACGCGTTGCAACCGTATGTCTCATCTGCTCGATCAATTTCTTGATTTCTTGTATACGCGCAGTCTAATCAGAATCTTTGCTAGTCGCTTGAATATTCTATGAGTGGTAAGCTACTGGCCGAACATCATTTGTAGTTTCTAATCTTAAAAGGAGGCTATACAGGCTCGCCTGAGTCTACACTTGTCAAAATGCCACAATTTGGAAATCACATGTCGGGGCTATGCACTGACGACTCCACTAACAGAATGTATACTATGCACAATAAATTTAGCAATTGTTTTTTTTTTTTTTGGATGAGCCCATCCACTTCAGATCCCGAGTTTCATTTGCTGTCGTGAGGATACAAGCCCCGATCATCTGACAAGATTTTTCATTAAAAAAAATACAGAATTAACAAACGCTGCGGCCGTGCTAAAGTGACGTTAAATTTTAAGACTGGCGGGTAACGTGGGTATTTCTGATTATTGGGTGAAGCCAAAACAATTTTCAAACGATTGTTTGGTCACTGAAAACAAAAAAAGCATAGCAAATGCTGCAATTTTCTGGTCTTTCTCAGAGAAATTAAAGACCAAGTTTTCACAATTTGACGTTTTTACTAATGCTTTTACGTTATCACCTTTAAACGGTGTTTCTAGACGGGTTTTCTTAAACCACATTAACAAGTAAAACTGCTTGATGCCCTCGAAAACATTCAGACAAATAATGTTGAATGAAACATCTTCACAACTACAGTGCACGAGCCGAAAGATAAAATCTAACGTCACCATTATCTCGCATATGAGTCGCACCATTTTTCAGTAACTTAAGGTTTTAATCAACCATAAGATGGGTTACATTGTAAGCCTATGATATCTTTGTAAACTGAGTCTCTGTTGGATTGGCAAGCCAATTAACATAAGAAGTTTAATCAAATGATGACTACGTTTTGACGTCATTGATGGCAGCTGATTTTTTCAGCATGAAATCTCTATCACATCTGTCACATAACCAATAGTTTTTATATGCGTATGATGCATGAGGAAGATGGAAGACCACAAAACGACAAATCACATGCTTGTCATTTTAACATTACTTACAACGGATGTGATTTTTGCCTACTGACCCCTTCTGCAATTATTGCTCTCCCCAAATGCCTATTTAAAGGATGGCGTCTGAAATTTCGTGGTTTCATTTGCCTAAGATCCTCTTCTCGTCATTGCAATTAAAATTGATCGGCACTGCACAAAGATGAGCACAAAAAGAGGCGAAACCTAAGAAATTGCTAAACTTATTGTGCATAGTATATACATGTATGTATTATAGGCTTATCTAGCGTAATCTATGCAATGTCATAGACACTAATTTGAAAATATGACATATGAATGAGTAATTATCGACGGTTACTAGTAAGTTCGTGTTCTCACATGCCTCCAGATAAGAGAATGTAATTTTAAATTAATTTTGTCTTCTCAAGCAAATCATTGGTTGTGGGTGCTCAAAAAGAGAGCACCCTGAACGCCTGTTAAGAAAATCATTACAAATTTGCGCATAAAAAGGTGCCTTATATGGACCTATGAATACAGAATACATTTTTTATAGTCAAAAATCTAACAAACTTGACATTAGCTATGTAAAGCTATTAACCTCTGACCTTTAGGAAGGTAACACGGATAATCATTTGTGTACATATTGCGGTTTAGAATTTTAAAAAACATATACCATGTACACATGATTTTTAAACAATTGCATAGGCTCAGGTCTCAATTTTTAATTCATTTTTACTGCTTGTTTCTGTGTTAAAGGTGAAAGGGTTTCCTTTAGAGTACCAGTATGCTCGATGCTAAGATCATCTGCTTGTCTCTGACACACAAGTACCAAACTTCAACGGTCATAAAGGGGCCAGTGGCCAGACTGCTATGGCGCTCAGGCTTATGGCACCATTCACCAGATTCAATCGATAAAAAAAAATCTTACACGTCTCTAGATTAGCGAATTCTTCAGTCATAGCATGTCGTAATAGACAAAAACTGATCACAGCTACCAGCATCCCCGCTGCTTCAATGAAGTTCCGACAGAGTCCGACTGGCGACATGTTTCTCTTTCACAGACCCGGAAGTCAAGTCTCCCCCAAATTATCCAAATATTCTCCTTAAATCTTGAAAAACGACATAGTCTGAGTTTTCTAAATTATCCTTTACATATAAAGCATATATCTAAATAAAACACCAAGCCTTTCGTATAAACTAGGTATCTTTTTTTTCACAGTCGAATTTCGATTTTCGAAATATTTTGATTCTTAAAAGTATCACTGCTGATTCTTAAAAGTATCACTGCACTTGTCTTAAAATCCTTTAAAAGTAGAACACGACAGAATATTACAAAAGCCCACAGGTAGTCATCACAGGTAATTTCTCCATATAAGGATATTTGAAATTCTGTTCCTGGATGATCAAATCACTACTGGTTTTCACTTCAGCATGTCGTTTAGTATGTATTAGAATCGCCTCGATGAGGCGATTCTAATAAATACAAGACTACATTTTGGTTTGATTGGTCACCGAATCAGCGTAAATCAGGCCAGCCAATATCTGGACCCGCGCTGATAATCAATATCAGCGACTTTTCAAGCATATAAATAATTTGGTCGATAAGGTTATGTCGTGTATTTTTCTCTCTTTCTTTTAGTCATACATCCTTCCTTTACTTTCTAAATTTTACTTTTTCATTTACCCAAATCATTTTTTATCTATAATGTACATTGATTGAGTAGAGCAAATAGCTCGGTGGTAGAGAACACAGTTTGAGATCGTGGGGACCCTGGTTCGAGCCTTGTGGAGGCACTGTGTTATGTCATTGAGCAAGACACTGTTTATCATTGCTAAGTACTGGTTCTCGACATAACTGAAAAATTGTTGACTGGTACGATTGTTGACTGGTACGTAAAGCATTAACTCGACCAAAATGACCGAGGAAGGACTGCACTTAAAATGATGGAGAAAACGTCTCGTAAAACTATTCTTTATTCTTATTCCGCTGAACATTGATGTATCCTTCTTTAAAAAAAACACTGTAGATCCAGATCATCTGGCTTATGGCGAAGCTATCTGATCAAGGTTCACACCGTTTTTCCAAACTGCTCGAAAATACGCACTTTTTTTTTTTTGGGGGGGGGGGGGAGCGTGTAGTATACATAAAACACTCAGCATGAAAAGTGTTTTTATATATCTGTATAATATATTTTATTCCGAATTATCAGGAGTTCGAGTGAAAAGATAACGTGCTAGCACAGAGGCCCTCCCAGGGGGGTACCTGTTCCCTTGTTCCCTGAAATAAACTGGCTTGTTTCCCTGTTCCCCAAAAATCGAAAATTTGTTTTCTTATGTTCCCTGTTCCCCAATATTGTCTTTGTTCCCCTCAAATTTGGTCTTTGTTCCCCTGTTCCCCTGAAATAAATGCCCTGTTTCCCCTGTTCCCCTAAACCCCTGGGAGGGCCTCAGCACAAATAAACATGTCTTCCAGAAATGGTAGGGAAAATGCGGCGGGGTTATAGGTCTAAATGTTGGTCTGAGTCTTCATCTACACCCTAACGTTGTGTATGCAAGCAGCGAAGGCTCTGACGATACCGCGCGGATGCACAGGATCGTCTGAGCCATCACTGCTCGCCTTTAAGATAAGTATCAAAATTGCATGTGCTAGCACATATTATCCTCCCGCCAGAAGTTTCTGGAAAAGGGTACAATAATCTAATTCTATCTCCTGTCGATGGGTTATTGTGAGAAAAAGAGTATACCACAAATTATGAAATCTGCACCCAGAAATTCGAACAAGCTACGTTCCGTATGTGACCTTTAAACTCATCGGAATATGATTATTGTCTAGCGCGTAGACTATCTAATGTTTGGTTAAATTCACCATTTTGTTTGTTTTGGTTCTTTACGTCCCAGTCAACAGCTATGGTCATGGCGAGACGGTCGGTTCACCTAACTACATCTTTTTCCTGGGCAAGCTTGACTAAGCAGTTAACCAGTACTTCGTGCACATATTTTCGCTTGTAACTGACAACAACCCTTCTTGAATCAGCGGAAGGGAACATTTCGAAGATCATGTGACTTTAATGTGGTATGTGGTTTGGCCTTTCTTGCGAGTTCTAACGACAGTAGACAGTACACGTAGTAGTTGGAAGAAATACTAAATATCGAAATTGTACCTTTGATTTCAGAGTTATATTATAGAGTTCCGCCGTTGTTGGACACCCAGCAGTATTCTGAAGCAGAGACGCCCAAAGTCGGAACGCCCCGACTTAGTCAATAAAAAAAAATAGGTGGTGATGATTTGGACAACCCGGGTAGCTCAGGTGGTAAAAAGCGCTCGACCAATGTTCCAATGGCTGCCACAAACCTACGTTCCCCTTTGCTTAAAACATGACTTGGTCAGTTGTGGTACTTGTTTGTATCGATTCCAGATCTTTTCCAACTTTCTTACTTTGTTCAGAATAACAATTTAATATGCATGTATGCTTTGTGTAGACCAGGCTTTTTGTAAAAGCTTACACCTGTGCTAATTTGGAACATGGTCACTTTCAGAAAGTTATTTTTGAACCCTGGCACCACCCTAGGAGTCAAAGGTGTGAGTATGGGCAAACGTTTTTGCTTACATGTTGTTCCAGGGACCATTTCTGCCATGATATTATTATGAATTCTGATGAGTGGTTTCAGAGAAGATTTTTAAAGTTTTTCTTAGTCATGATAAGCCATGTTTTGGACTTTGCTATATTTCTAGAGAGTCCTAGTAACCATTTCTTCCAAATTGTTTTCAATTCTGACCAATGGCTTCGGAGACGTTTAAAGTTTCTTATATTAGGTACATAAGACTACGTTTTCCAGCGGATCAAATTTGTTTTAGCCATTTTTGTAGAATGTTACCCAGTGACCATTTCTGCCAAATCATTTTTAATTCTGATGAGTGGTTTTAAAGATTTGTTTAAGTTTTCCTTACAGCGAAAAACCCCGCCCCCTGGCGACTATGTTTTTAGCTATATATTTGTAGAGGGTCACATTGCTGATCCTAAAAGCACCTTTGAGCACTTCAAACAAATAGTGATTGATCAGACTTCTCCTCTAGACCAAATTTAACATCATACATCCGGGACTATTTTGTTCGCAGAGTTTATCCCAGCAGGCACATGACGTCAACACAACGTCGTATCGACGTCGATGCGACGTCATGACATGACGTCGCATTGACGTTGATATGACGTTGTTTTAAGGTTGTGTTCCTGCAGGGTAGTTCTCACGTATTTTCTTGGGTGGTGGTTTAGTGAGATATAGTTAAACATGCACATCTTATCAGTGTTCAAACAAAATTCAGCAAACTGCTTGACTAAAGAGGCACGATAAATTACATTTTTAACGAGGGCAATATTTTATCTCCAGACTTTTAAACTCTTCAAACAAAAACAATGAAGATAATAAAACAAAAGGTCAGGCGATTTCTATCGAATCGACACTGGTATCGAGGAGCATCGCATGTCTTGAGATGCTAGTCCTTTTCGCAAAGGCTCAGGTGAGCCTGTGCATTAACGCAGTCTGACTATAACTCTGAGCTGTAGCGTGGAGTTTGGAAGTACTTGTCATTTAGTGCACATGCGCGCATGGGCTAGTTTTACCAAGTCGCATGCTGTTTTATGTTGGCATCCAAAATTGAAAAACGTATGGACAAAGCCCAGACTGTTTCACAACTGTTTGTCTGCCATTTAAAACTCATATGTCTGTTTTGCAAGCAAAAGTATGCAGCAAGCGATTTTTAAATCCTTTTTCTGGCAATAAAGGGGGTTAAATGACACTGCGCACTATGTTACAAATCATGACATTTGCTCCCACATCCATTGGCGTAGCTCCCATCGCACTTGCGCAATGAAAATAGTAACATTCAAGGGAGGTCACCTAATGTGGTAATAGTGATTTTCCATACTATACTGAGGGAAAAAAGTTTAGCAATTATTTATAATGGGGTTTTCCATAGGCGGTCTTTGAAGCATTATATCTTTTTAATTGGCAGGTTCGCAAACATGTCACTTGTTTGAAAATGACCTGATGACTACCTGCAAGTGGTCAAAAGAAACAAAATCCGACTTCATAGTGAGGATTTGATCAGCTGAGCATTTCAGTTTCAAACGTTATTCAATTGAAAGGGAGGTAATTTGGAAAAATACGATTTTCAACGAAAAGGATGAACAAACATTCAGTTTTAAACCGTTTTTCACTTTCTTGCTTTTGGATCTATATATTTGACAGAAAAATGAAACTTTTAGTCGAAAACTATTCGCACTGTTGCCAGATAAGCTGTTTTAGCAAGGGGGCATAAAAGCAGACTTTACATTACGTGAAATGTCATCCTGTTAATGTCATCGTGCTCGTGAACGTTAGTCAACATATATTTTTGACACTATGAAATTAAAAGTCCTATTTTTTTCTAATCTGTGAAATCCCAAAGTATATTGCTAAACTTTTTTCCCTCAGTATATAAGGAACTGCTCATAAAGGAAAGAATTCGCTCGCTTGAGAGCAAATTCTTTCCTTTAAGAGAAGTTCCCATTTTAAAAAGGGACGCAATCGAAGAGAATCACTGCTTGATCCAGTAGTCTCCCTTTGATGTGCGTAACTATTTCAGAGTTCTCGCTACGCTATTGCACACCAGTCATGCTTGCAATATGCAAATTGACACTTTTATTGCTTCAGAGTATTGGGTCAACTACGAAGGGTACCAAAAGGTGTAAACTCGCACTTATTTTCCAAATAAACAAATTGAGGCCAACATTTCTCCAGTGATAAATGTTATACATTTCTGCCAGTTATTAGTGCAGTTATTCTCCGGACCAATACAATCTATCAGAACATGTTTTAACCCTTAAAGCACCGATCACGACTGCAGCAGACGACAAACCTTGCGACATATTTTCTAATTTTCGAAAAAAAATAAAGCTTGATATTACATAATAATCGTCTGTCAGCAGACGATTCTCATGAAATAAAATCGTGCATTATATGTTATTTTTTAAAAAAATATCAAAATTTGAAATGATGTCTGCTGCAAATTATAGGTGGCGCTTTATGTGTTAAAGGAGTTGATTGTTTGTTTGTTTTGTTGCTTTACGTCCCAAGTCAACAGCTATGGTCATTGCGGGACGGTCAGTTCACCTAACCACACTTTTTCCTGGGTAAGCTTGAACAAGCAGTTAACCAGTACTTCGTGCACATACTTTCGCTTGTAACTGACAACAACCCTTCTTGAATGATTAAGCGGAAGGGAGGAGAATGACCGTAGAAATTATTTCATGATCAATCTCTACGAAAGTATGGGACCGGGCTTGGATCAAACTGGCGACCCCTGGATCTGCAGTCAGACTCGCATCTGTTGCCAGACACAAAATTGCTCCCCGTCGTGGAGCAATTTCTTTACCGGGCCGCGTAGCGCAGTCGGTAACGTGTCTAGCAACAGATGCGAGTCTGACTCGGGGAGCAATTTCTTTACCGGGCCGCGTAGCGCAGTCGGTAACGTGTCTGGCAACAGATGCGAGTCTGACTGCAGATCCAGGGGTCGCGAGTTCGATCCCGGCCCGGTCCCATAAATGTTACACGAAGACCAGTCACTGTGGCAGTTCAGCTGCCACAAACTTAGGTGTAGAGTTGTACTTATTTTTAATAAGTAATACTTATACCTTGGGCAGGCTTTCAAGTGCACATTAACAGAAAAGTAGGGAAAAAGTAGGGATAAAAATTTTGAAAAAGTAGTGAAAAAGTAGGGATTATCTGTGTAAAAAAGTAGGGATTATCTGTGTAATAAAGTAAAGATAGTAGTGCTTTTCAAAGTACAAAATTCATTACAATGAGTTGATTGAAATAAGAAATTTCCTACTAAATGAGCAGGATAATACCTGTGACATTAGCACTAGCTAAACTGAGACTTTTTGGGTTTAAAATAAAAAAAAATGAGGTGTTTAGCAGCGTGCCCCGCGAATAAACACAACATTCAATGTATAAAATCTGAGTGAGCCAAGCAAACAAGGAAAATTTTCTGGATTTTTACACGTGAATGACATTTCAGTTTGAAAAAGTAGGGATACTAGGGCATTTTCATGAAAAAGTAGGGAAAAGTAGGAGCAAATCAAAAAAGTAGGGAAAAGTAGGGCACGCTTGAAAGCCTGCATGGGTTGTCCCCCTGTACGTGAAGATAATCCATGAACTTTAGCGAGTGGATTATCTAGCGTTGAGGTGGACAAACATGGTATAACTATTTCATACCACCTCCATCAGTGTAGACCTTGCACATCATGAGCTATTCTGTGCTAAAGTTGGTAAGGGTGGTATAAAGTGCAATCAAACAGCATGATAACCCCTGTTAGGGTTACTAATGCTTGTGTTTATTAGACAAAATATTAGATCTTTATGATATAGTTGTAAATTCATGAAAAAACTTGATTTGATAAGTTTAGAGTACTCGGAGTACGCCAGAACAGTCACCGAAAACAAGCAAAATTGGGCACTTTGGAGTAATCCAGGGTAAATCAACATCCGATTGCCAAGAAGAAAAAAGAATGAGAAAATACATGTGCATTCAATCCCTTTTACTAATGAGCTTATTTTTTCAATATGAATAATTATCAGAACCTATCAGTTAAGACAAAAAAATATCCCAATACAGTGTAGGCAGTGCTCCGCCATCTTGTTTTGGAACAAGTCATGTGATTGTTCTGTCTACACCATCTCAGAAGACGGAGTACGCTTGAGCACTCCAGCACAGATGGTCCTGTGCACTTGATTTGTGTTCTGCCTGTCCGGAGTAAAAAGAGTAAAGAAAACAGCTAAATCAGGTCCGCCCAAGGAGTGTACGGTCTGGTACTGAATGAGAAACGCAAGAAAATCATACCGTTTCAGTGCGCAAATGGTGTAAAATTAATCAACGTCAATGCCGAGAAAAACATTTTGTCCGCAGCAGTATCACACCTTTTGACATGACATTAACCAGTACAAATGGCAAAAGATCTACATATATATAATATGCGCACTGACATGAGATTTCCAACAATGTCCAAAGGCTCAGACCAAGGACTATCTAAGTCATTGCTCAGACCAGCCTGAGCATACGCGCAGACTGATCAGACCCTTTGCTAGTCCCCTAAATATTCTTTGACTGATTAGCTACTGACCGAACATTATTTGGAGTTTTTAAGCTTAAAAGGAGGCTGCACTGGCTCGTCTGAGTCTACACTTGTCAAAATGCCACATTGTTTTAAATCACCTCGCGGCTTATATATGCCGCAATGTGTCTGTTACACCTTTGAAATTCAATCCGCCTTGCTCCCTGTTCTCTAGCCAGACTGTTGGTGCTAAATTCGAACTCGGCCCAATTCATATAAGGCCTGATCCACGGAATTGACCAAATGTAGACCCAAATGGAGGGGGGAAATCACAAAGCTACCACTAAATGTTGGGCCATCATAAGCCCACCAGCGAAACACCATTTAAATGGTGTTTGGCTGGTGGGCCGATGATGGCCAGCTTTTATTGGTATTTGGATCCTCTCTCCCCTCATCAGCCAAAAGAATGTGCATCTGGTTGCAATTGGATTCAACTGAGGTTCAATATGGTGGAAGCGAACAACAGTTTTCCACATCAATTCATCTAAATACTAGAAATGTATTTTGTGGAAAGAAAGCAAAACTAGAATTGTCAGAGAATCTGACTATAGCCTCACTGCAGTGCTTTTCATGCAGTAAAAATACCAAGTTCTAAAGATATAGAGCAGGAAAATCTGAGACAAGCAGGAACAAATTCTGACTTCAATAAAAGTGCCATAACTCTGTTACAAATAAGCAAATATTAGCAGGTAACAATCCCAACCTAAAATCGTCAATATCAATGCATATAAATCTATCCATCTGTTCTCCAGATACATGTATTGAGTGGAAACAAAATTCTGACATAAATCTAGGGTCATAACTCTGTTACATATAAACCAAAAATGACTGTTATTGACAGCTAACAATCCCAACCTAGATCTTGTCAAAATCATTGTATACTTAAGGTCTTTAAAAACGCACCACCTGCTTAAATGTTAATTTATGTCAAAAATTGAATATTTTCTTTATGTGAAAAATAAAATTGACAAGTTCCATCATTTAACTTGCATTCAATAAGAAAATCGAAGCGCTGTGGCTTATGATTGCCGTGACGTCACGATAATTCTGAGACAAGTCATATTCAAAAAGTCACAGAGTACCCATACCTTCCATTATGAACAATAAAAAGTTTTCGAACCGATGTTTGTTCTTGAAAACAAAAGGAAAGACAAAATCAAATCATAAAGTTTTAGGCCTCTGGTTACGTTCATTACGTCTACATGACGTCATTGATTTTTGACTTAATTGGCCGTTTATAACCTAAGGATCAGGAATAATCAAAATCTTTTTGTTGCTAACAGATACTCCTCAATCATTTGCATAAAAGACAAAAGTATCGCTACAATCGTGGACATCGCCCGTCTGTTATTGATGTTAGAAAATTTAACACTGACGTTAGCAAAGAAAAGCTGCGAGTGGGAGTGTAATGAAACGATTATTTCTGAAAACTTTTGTGTTTTTCCATTTGTTAAGACATCTGGCTACCATATAAAAGTGTTTGTTTTCAAATTGAATCAAATTCACATTTGTCAGATGACAATTGTTGAAAAACATGTACATCGATATTACGTCAGAATGAACAGCATGAGCAAATCGAAATAATGGCAAATCATGCTCCATTTTGGAAGAGGATAAAAAATGATAAAGAAAACGTCCTCAAATTAATCATGGGGAAAAGACAGAGAATGTAAAATGGTGCGTTTTTAAAGTCCCTCAGTATATATATATATTTGGTGAAATTTTGTCAATACTGTCTCAAGATATTCGAGTGGAAACGAAATTCTGACTCCAATCAAGGGCCATAACTCTGTTACAAATTTGCGAAAAATGACAGGTAACAATCCCAACCTAGATCTTGTCAATATAAATGATTATATAAAGTTTGGTCAAATTCTGTCAATTTGTTCTCAAGATATTGAGCTGAAACCAAATTCTGACATATATCAAGGGCCATAACTCTATTACAAATGTGCGAGAAATGATGTGTAACAGTCCTAACCTAGATCCTGACAATATCAATGCATATCCAAAATTTGGTGAAATTCTAACAAATTGTTCTTAAGATATTGAGCGGAAACAAAATTATAACAGATGGACATATGGAATGACGGACGGAATGATGGACAACCCAAATCAGGTATAGCCCCCCCCCCCCCCCCCCCCCCCCCCCCCCCCCCCCGCTTTTCAAAGCAATAATAATGGCGGACCTCAAAAGTTTCTGAAAAACCAAGTGTTCAAGATTTAACCTATAAAAAGCACTGAGAGCCTTGTTATAACCTAGATCAAGGTTAACCTACTAGGCTTTGTTTTAACAAATTTTGAAGTGTCAACTTCCCTGATGCTTCATACAAAGGTCATAAGCCACTGTTCTTTCAGTTTCCAGAAGGAGCTTTATCATATTTGGGCATGGTAACTATTTCGGTCATATTTGTCAATTTAGTGGAATTTAAGCTGCCTCATACAATAAATGCTCAATATGAAATGAGCCAGTGCATGAGATTTCCATCAATGTGGTATGTGTGACCAGCAAAGGCTCAGATCAGCTTGCAGTCTGATCAGAGCCTTTGCTCGTCGCTTGCATATTCTATGAGTGTTAACCTAGAAACCAAACATCTTTTGGAGGTTCTAAGCTTAAAAGATGGCTGCACAGGCTCCTCTGAGACTACACTTGTCAAAATGTCAAATTGTTGGAAATCTCATGCCACGGCTCAAATTTGACTTCACTTGGTCCAGTGGTTTCTCAGAGACAGATGTTTAAAAAAAAGTTAATATGACAGTCTAATGTGTGACCTTAGCTGAAAGGTAAAGGGCCCAACTTGACACATCAGGTTAAATATATCTAGCATATATACATGTAATGACTTTTCTAAAAATCAACTTTTTTCAGTTATTAAATGATGGTGCCATGTGGTACCACAGATCTATGCCATATTCAGCACCCGCACTGCACTAAATAGTGAGATTAACAAATTTTAAGTGAGATTTGATAAGATTCTGTGAGATTTTCACAAAAATTACTTTAGAACTCCCCATTATAACCAAAAAGCTTTTATTTTAATGTAAGAAGCTGATGATTAACACAATAAAGTGTGATTTATGATTATTTCTTTATAAAATGTGTTTTATGATGGTCTGAAAATTCTGTGAGATTTGAAAATCTTATGGGAATTGGCTTTCAGAAGGGCCACATTCTGAGAGATTTTATCTCACAGTGTGAGGAATGGCATGTATGATAGGGTAGGGGGGGATAAAGGGTCTTCCTCAAGGACACCACACAGTGCATGCAGTGGGGCTTGAACCAACAACCCCTCAATCTCAAGTCAAGCTCAATACCACTGAGCCACTATGCTCATCAGAGAAGTTTTAGTTTGAATTTTTTACTCCCATAATACAGTGAAACTGCTTCCTCAGATGAGAACAGGGAGAATTGAGAACGATCAGGGAGACTATTTACAGTGAAACCTGTCTTAAGCAGTCACTCAAAAATAGACAAAATAAAGGTATTTAAGACAGATGGTAGATTAATGCAGGTCAAAAGTATTGCAGAATGCTCCAGGAACCATTCTGCAATACTTTTGACCTGCATTAAGAGATAATCGGTATTGAAAACCCTTTTTATTGATCTTCTTTTGAGTGGCTGCTTAAGACAGGTTTTACTGTATCCTACATGGATGAAAGTCAAAAATTCCCAAAATGCTGAATTTTAATATCTTTGCATAAATACTTGTGCTCATAGCTGTTTGAAGCCATTGACAAATGAACAAGAATCCATGCTCTTTTCATGGGATCCGTGTGCTGTTTGAAAAAGGGTCTTAACTTCCTACATCGACCATCATGTAAAACAAAATGCAAGCATTTAGTGAATGATTTAATGCATATGCAATAAGTACCAAAATCTCCTTAGCTAACCTACATGTATGTCTTCCCCAGTGATATCATTAATACTTGGACCCGGTAATACACTACAGGGTCCGAGTTAACCCTTTACTCCACAATAGCCCCTTTTGACGCCTTTGAAATATAACATATTTGAAAATATTATGGAAAAGGGAGCATTTGCTCCAAAAGAGCAAATGCTCCATTTTCCATAACATTTTCAAAGTATTCAAAGCTTAACTTAGATTTTTCATGAAATTTTTCAATGTTGTCTAAAAATAGAAAGGGGTGTCATGATCTAAAAATAGCCTATGGGGTAAAGGGTTAGTATATAAAAAAATCAGAAAAATGAATTCATGGTTTTCGTATATGAATTAACTGAGTTCTTAACACCCGTTGACATTTTAAGGACCTTAGGCAAATTCCTTAGCAAGACGATTTAACTCTTTGCAAGCTCTGTATTTTATATCTACCTTTTCCAAAAATTCTAATTAGTTCTAGAAATACCATCAGAGTGTCAAACATATGTTTTCATATGTGAAGTGACCTAGTTCAGACTTCTTAACCCTGGTTGACATTTTGAGGATGGTTGGCATATTCCTAAGCAAGACAGTTTGTAAAACCAGTGTAAAACTGCCGTTAAAAATAGACAAAATAAAAGCTCTAAATGACAAATGGTAGCTTAATGAAGGTTGAAAGTATTGCAGAATGCCTCACTTGGAGCATTCTGCAATACTTTTGACCTGCATTTTAGAAGGGCTAATTGGTCTTGACAACCAATTTTTGCTCTTTTTGAGAGTGGCCATTTTACACAGGTTTTACTGTAGTTCCGACCTTGACATTTTGAGGACCTTTTGCATATTCCTAAGCTAACCTGTTGAACTCTTTGCATGCTCCATATTTTAGATCTACCATTTCAAAATATTCTACTAAGATGACCATCAGCGTGTCACAGAGTTTGTATCAAGACCAGGCCTGACAATTTGTCAGGCCTGGTCTTGGTCCAAACTGTTTGCAAAGGTTATCAGCAGGCAACAAAATTCACAACTAGTGGTGCAAGAATTAAAAGAATTTATTTTGCTTCTTTATTATTTGTTGTGAATAAAAGGTATGTAAGAAAAAAGAATATATTCCTTTTGTTTGTAGGTTTAATTTGCTTCTTTACCTCCCAGTCAAAAATTTTCAGTTATATAGGGACGGGTCTTCCCGGGTTGAACCAGTACTTAGCAAGGATAAATGTGTCTTGCTCAAGGACACAACACTGTGACGCCAGTGAGGCCCAAACCCACGGCCCCTTGGTGTCAAGTCGAGCACTCAAAGATTGACTCAAAGGATGTCTTTCCTACTTTTTCCTGCTATTGTGCCTATTTTTCCTGGAAGTTCAAGAGTTCAACTCCATAATTAATATATTAAAGTAATTAAAGTATGTTGCACACATTCAAATTACCGGTGTGCTCCGTGCCTTAAAGTTTTTACCCTTTCTTTACAAAATCACTAAACAGAGTGATTTTCATTATGATACAATCATCCATTTCAGTTATATAATCACCTGTTACAGTGATTTATCACTTAAGTTACTTGAATCAGTGATCAGCAAACTTTTTATCCAAATCATTTGAACAAGTGATTCTTTTTCAGTTTTTTAAACATTTTCAAGAGAGACAAATCTTACAACAGGTATCTTCTTGCGAAAAAATTATGCATGTAAGTGATCAAAGAAATCACTTGTTTAAGTAAGTGCCCTGATTGATTCAGGGATGTCAGGTTATAATTTTCAAAAATATTGAGCTCTTTTGTCTGAAGATCATTTTTACCTTTACAAACAATGTAGACCATGATGAAATGCAGCATTATGCTGCATTTCATCTGGGTCTTCAATGTTTGCAAAATGACTCTTTTAGGGGTTTCCTGAATACAAAGGGTGACCAACTAACAAACATACATTGGTGATATCACCTTCAAAGAAAAAAATTGATACACAGTGCAATCCCTTTTATCACACATCTCATTAGAACACTGATTGGGATATAACACAGTGATGTTGTTTTACCATGGAATTTTACAAAAGAAATTATAGGAAAATGACCGTGACCATGTCAATTTCCTACAATTCCTTTTGTCATGGTCATTTTTCTATAATACCGTATGTAAAATTGTCCCTTTATATCACGGTTCACTTATAACACGGTCCATTAGGAACCCATATTAACATAACGTTATAAAGGGACTGCACTGTGCTCATTGTTCCAGGTAAGCAAACTCATTGAGATTAAAATTTACATTCAGGGTTCCCACAGAAATTCAAAAACACAATTCCATGAGTTTTCCATGATTTTCCATGATCAACAATGTTATTTCCATGGCCTCCTCCCTCCAATTTTAGCGGCATCTTCACCACACTGAGAATAAATGGGGAATTGCAGCAACAGTAATGTATTTAAACAAGCATGTTTGTAGACCATGCATGCCTTTTGAAATAATTAAAATTTGAAACCACTAGTGGCCAGAAAACTAGCTGTCAGACACACAAGTTTTGTGTGTCTGACAGCTAGTTTTCTGGCTACACACAAGTTTTGTGTGTCTGACAGCTACATTTCTGGCTACTGGTGGTTTCGTCAAATTATTTCACAAAATTCCATAATTTTTCCATGATTATTCAGGGGGTTTTCAAATTACATGATTTTTCCATGCATGGGACTTTTTTTTACGATTTTCCAGGTTTTCCATGATTTCCAGAGCTTATGGAAACCCTGTTAACATTATTTTCATATCCATCTTTTAACATGAATTTTGGGTGCTCAATAAACTCACTGAGACAGAACCCAAAACACATATTTTGTTGAAAAAAAACACTCTTAGGCCAAATAAAAAAATAAGTGTGTTTCGGGTAAACATAACAGGTCTGAAGATTTTAGGTAGAGTAGGGACACAAATTTTTTTAATTATTTTTTTATTCTGGAAAAAAAAATATAATTTTATGCATTTTGAAAGGCATCATGCCTTTCAAAATGCATAAAATTATATTTTTTCTTCTAAAAAACCTGAAAAACTCTAGGCTCCCTCAGTAAATTTAGCATGGTCAGGTAGCCCTAAACACAGGTATTTTTTCATTTGGCCTTATCTGAAGATCTGATTCTCTATCAATGCCCTGATCTGGAACTCCTTACAGTTATTGAACCCTATGGCACATGGAGCAGACAATCCAATCTTGACCATTCTGTGTGCAACAGGGTCAAATCAACATCAAACAGTACTAGCTGGGTCTTCAATTCTTCTAAAAACAGCTAGATATTTATCTCCCTTGTTTCTGCTGACCTTTTGACCCTCCTCTGTACTTTCATAAAGTTTTGGTATAACGGGATCCTGTTGTAAATTGTCCTCGCTAATTCTTTCAAACAAGGGAAACTCTACAAAATGTTCCACCATCCAGTCATGTAGTTCCTTCACATCAGTTATAGTATAAACTACCCCACCCACAGCCATTACATATGCATATTCTGCAAGCAGTGTCGTGCTAATGATTCTCCACTTGTGCTTTGTCTTCTTGAAGTGGGGGTCGGGAAACAAAAAGAACATTTTCGACAGCTGTCCCTTTCTGAAGTAGTTTGGCAGATATTTCATTGCATTGGTTCGAATACAAGCGACATTTTGATACTGTCCAGGATGCTCGACTCTCAGAGCTGTGATCCTGTCTTTCACGTAATCGGAAACCTTCACCCTAATTTCCATCCCAAGCATCAACTTTTCAGGAAAGATAGAAGACAGGCTCACCAAGAGACCACCATAACCACAGCCAATATCGGCAAAATCTACTTGATATCTTCCAGAGCTGTCCGCTGAATCAGATATATCATCATGCTTTTCGGAGTCATCTGGTTTTGGTTTAATGAATTCTGGGTAATATTCAGACCAGTCCATTTCTTCTGGGGTGGTTGGATAATCAAAACTATGATCTGACATAGGATTTGAATGAGCTCTCTGTCTGTAGTACTTCTTCTGAGGAAGTCGGGTTGACACAATTGCAGATGCCATTACTGGAACCTTGTTCAATGCACTAAAGCTTAATTTGCAGAAAAAAATCACAATATAAATAAGTCCTGACTAGTGTCAACTATCACAAAAAATCTGTTAAAGTTTTCTTAGGCACTCTTTAAACAGTTACCAAAAGTACAGGTTCAATTGTATCTTCGCTTAGTAGTTTTATTAAGCAATCAAGTTTATTTATGCTTTAAAACTTAAATGTAGTATTTCATGCTAATAATATGTAATATTTAATCTTTTGTGCTCAACACCTCTATCACTCTGATTCGGTTCAAAAACCTTACACTGTTTAATTCAAGAATCTTCTTTAACTATTTTTGTTTTGCCCATTTGCTATTTGTTGTTTAACTTTCTCCATTCTTTTTTTTTGATTCTCTGCAGATTTCTTCAGAACATTCTTTCTCTGCAAGAAAAATCAAATAGTGTATTCAACCCAATATGCACACTGCACATATTTTTTTCCAAAATGCTATACCTTCTTCTAAAAACAGTGTAGATCCTGATCAGATGGCTTCATAAGAAGCCAGCTGATCAGGATCCACAATTTTTACGATGAATCTATATTGATAATGAAATTGAACAAATGAATGGAATGAAAATCAGAAGAAAAAAATAATATACAAAACTGACAAAGTACTCAATGTGTTCATATAGGAGCATGTGCACTTCAGTCAAATACATAACTAGATACATATAGATGAAACATTCTTAACCGCATATTAACGTTTGCTGTGCCTTGAGTGTGATCATTTGTTGCTCCTCGAACCGCGAAGTGGTGAGAACTGCAACACATTATCACACGAGGGCTTGGCAAATGTTAATATACGGAAAAGAATGTTATATCGTCATTGTTATACAGTAAAAAAATAGACAAAACAAAGATCGTAAAGACAAATGATAGCTTAATGAAGGTCGAAAGTATTGCAAAATGCTCTCTTGAAGATTTTACTGTATACCTTCCTTTCCAGCACAAACATTTACAGAACACAGTTCCAAATATCCTTGACCAAGCTTAAATGGCAATGAAGCCCTCTGCTGCCGTGTATTAATGGAAATGAAGCCCGCGGCCAGTGATTGGTCAACGATTAGCTGCATTGCGACACATTAATATAGATGAAATGTACAACTGTCAGCGATCGAAACACGCCAAGTTTCTGTAGTAAACACTTATTAGGTATATAACAATCAAAATTAATTTCCTTATTTCTCATAAACATAGGTTGTGAGTACTCAAAAGAACCGCCTCTATAAGATGCTTCTTATGAGCACCAAAACTTATGGCTAAGAAAATATTAACATTTTAGGCCAAAAAGATTTGTTTATCGATACCTATGTAGCACTATATTATTGCATAAAAATTCTGTGCTGCAGGCTTCTACAGTCACATTTCAACTGGCACAAACCCATGCTGCATGGATTGGTACCTTAAATACACTTGTTCAGGGCAACTACCCTAGAAACAAAAGGAAACACGATAAAGAATAAGTTCATCAAAGATCAATGATGTATAGGCAACTCTGTCAACTGGACACAATAAACTATATGTGCAACTGCAGTTAAGTATTGACGGGAGTTCTACAGTGCAATGGTAGAAAGTTGGAAAAAGCTGAACACTTTAAATGTGTTTTTGTTGTTTATTGTGTGTTAGAATCGAAATAGATCAGCTCTAGTGCGTGAATTGTTAAGTAATAGTTCACTGTTTGTCGGTCAGTTGTAAGGAGATAAATCACTCGCGCTACACCATAGTGGCCCTGAATCACTCATCTGTGCTATGTGCACCAGTCATTTAAGCTTATGTGACCCCCGGAAAGACCCAGTTTTCGCTAGATATCAATGCTTTAGTCCTTGTAATTTCAGACAAGGAGAATGTATCATGTTTCCCTTATGTAAGCCTATGTAAAAAAATTGACCCCTGGGGCGGGTCAATATTTAACCTCAGGGGTATAATTTAAATCGAACCTGATAGAAGTCCACTAGGTGATGCTACATACCAAATATTAAGGCTAAAGGCCCTGTGGTCTCAGACAAGAAGATTTTTTCATGTTTTCCCTATATAAGTCTATACAAAACATGTGACCCCCGGGGCAGCCCATTTTTGGCCCCAGGGGCATGATTTGAAAAAAAAATTGGTAGAGTTTCACTAGGTGATGCTACATACCAAACATCAAGGCTCTAGGCCTCTTGGTTTCAGACAAGAAGATTTTTTCATGTTTTTCCTATATAAGACTATGCAAAACATGTGACCCCCGTGGCGGGCCCATTCTTGGCATAATTTGAACAAACTTGGTAGAGGTGAACTAGATGATGCTTAATACCAAATATTAAGGCTCTAAGCTTTGTGGTTTCAGACAAGAAGATTTTTTCATGTTTTCCCTATATAAGCCTATGTAGAACCTGTGACCCCCGGGGCAGGCCCATTTTTTGGCCCCAGGGGCATAATTTGTACAATTTGGTAGAGGGTCACTATGTGATGCTGCATACCAAATATCAAGGCTCTAGGCCTTCTGGTTTCAGACAAGAAGATTTTTTAAGTTTTCATCTTATTAAATCTATTTTTAGCCTGTTCAAATGGAACACTGTTTTTTGGCAATAACATTAAATCTAAAATGGGAATTTTAAATTTAATTTGAAAAATATATTTTAACCAAAAAACCCTAATCAACAAGAAATGTCACAGTCACGTGACGAATGCCCCCAAAGGAATTGGTCAAGCATAAGACAGATTTGAGGAAAGTTAGCTGTAATCTAGGAGATATGCTCCAGACACGATAAACCTAGAAATGAGGCCAGAAGTCAATGTCAAGGTCAAAGTGACCCAAAATGGTATGCACCACTCCGCGCTCCCAAGAGGAATCAACAAACCAAATTTGGGATTCCTACATCAAATAATATAGGAGATATTCTCCAGTCACGATTATTCTAGAAACTAGGTCATAGGTCAAGATCACAGTGACCTAAAAATGGTACGCTACACATCAGCATCTAAAGATGTATCCATACAGCAAATTTGGGATTCCCAAATAATATAAGAGATATGTTCTGGACACCATTATTTTACAAACTAGGTCAGAGGTCAAGGTCAAAGTGACCCAAAAATCATATGTGACACTCCACCATCTTAAGTTGCATCCATCCACCAAATTTGGGATTACTACCTTTAATGATATAAGAGATATGCTCTGGACATGATTTTCCTAAAAACTAGGCCAGAGGTCAAGGTCACAGTGACCTGTAAATGATACAATACACTCCACCACCTCAAGATGCATTCACACACCAAATTTGGGAATCCTATCTCAAATAATAAAAGAGATATGCTCCTGACACAATTATTATTAAAACTAGGTCAGTGGTCAAGGTCACAGTGACCGAAAATGGTACAAGACACTCAACCATCCCAAGATGCATTCACACACCAAATTTGGGATTCCCTTCTAAAATAATATAAGAGATATGCTCCTGACACAATTATTATCAAAACTAGGTCAGAGGTCAAGGTCACAGTGGCCAGAAAATAATATGTGAGACTCCACCATCCCAAGATGCATATACACTCCAAATTTGGAATTCCTACCTCAAAGAATATAAGAGATATGCTCCGAACACAAAAATTCTTAAAACAAGGTCAGAGGTCAAGGTCACAGTGACCCAAAATTGTATGTGTGACACTTAGTCATCTCAAGATGCATTTAGACACCAAATTTGGAATTCCTATCTAAAAGAATATAGGAGATATGCACCAGACACAATGCAGTTTCTAGAAATTCGGTCAGAGGTCAAGTTCAAGGTCACAGTGACCCAATTATGGTATTCGACACTTCCCCATCCCAAGATGCATTCACACACCAAATTTGAGATTCCTACCTCAAATAATATTAAGAGATATGCTCCGGACACGATAATTATAAAAACTAGGTCATAGGTCAAGTTCAAGGTCACAGTGACCCAATTATGGTACGCGATACTTTGTTATCTCAAGATGCATCATCACACCAAATTTGAGATTCCTAGCTCAAATATTACTAGAGATAGGCTCCGGACACGATTATTCTAATAACTAGGTCAGAGTTCAAGGTCAAGGTCACAGTGACCCGAAAATGGTATGTGACACTCCGCCATCCCAAGATGCATTTACAAACCAAATTTGGAATTCCTATCTCATAGAATATAGGAGATATGCACTAGACTCAATGCAGTTTCTAGAAATTCGGTCAGAGGTCAAGTTCAAGGTCACAGTGACCCGATTATGGTACGCGACGCTTTGTTATTTCAAGACGCATCCACACACCAAATTTGAGATTCCAACCTCAAATAATATAAGAGATATGCTCCAGACACGATTATTCTAAAAACTAGGTCAGAGGTCAAGGTCAAGGTCACAGTGACCCGAAAACGGTACGCGACACTCCGTCATCCCAATATGCATCCACACACCAAATTTGGAATTCCTACCTCAAAGAATATAGGAGATATGCACCGGACACGAAGCGGGATGGACGGACACACGGACGGACACACGGACGGATGGACAGTGCGATTACTATATGCCTCCGAAAGTTCCTTTGGGGGCATAAAAATATTTTTTGAAGTTTGTATATATACGTTTTCATAAATGCTGTGATAGGATGGAATTTTAACATTCTTAATGTTTTATGCCAAATAACATTCCCTTCTTGTTTGTTTGTTTGATTTGATTCTTTACGTCCCATCAACAATCTTTCAGTTATAAAGGGACGGGTCTTCCTGGGTTGAACCAGTACTAAGCTAGGATTAATTTTCTTGCTCAAGGACACAACGCAGTGACACTGGTGAGGCTCGAACCCGCGGCCCCTCGGTCTCGAGTCAAGCACTCTACCACTGAGCCACTGCGCTCCCTATTCCCTTCTTGTACCTTGAGCGATATGGAATTAGTGGATCAATGACTATCAGTTGAACATAAAGCCATTTATATAAATATAAGACAATTTACAACAATGCATCAGTGGGTTTTAAATGTAGCTGCGTTGCTATTTATCAGCATAGTCAACAATATTTCAGTTATCTAACCATGTCACAAAGACGGTGACCCAAACGAAAGGCTACATCTATAGATGTCTACTGCCCAAAATGCCCTTGTAGTTGGAAGCGCCCATTTGTCTAGCTATTCCATGAATGGGTCAGCTTATTGATCTCATCACTCCCATATTTTTCCATCATATAAAGAAGCAGTAAAAGTTAAATACAAAAATGAAATGTAGTACATGTAAGTGCCGATACTGTGATCTTATTCCTCTTTTCAGGACTGTGTATTTCTAGTTCTACGCTGGCACATACAGACACATGAACAAAACATACAGATAGGTAGACAGACGGAAGCAGGCAAAATGATAGTACTTGGTAGGCATGAAAGGTGTAAATAACCCATTATCCGTAGAACTATATAAGCAGCTTGGATTGCATTGTAAACCGCACCATTTGATGTTACAAAATACCTGTCTGCTGTAATCTCTAATGTACATTTTATAGCTGAGTAAGTACTAAGATATCTATCCCAGGTGTATTGCACTGACAGTACAAAAATGGGTACTAAACGGGTATTTTCATTCCAACAAAAACTATCAGAGCAGTAAGAATGATATCATTCTCCGCAAATCTAGTTAGGATTTTTGTTTGTTTGATTTGATTCTTTACGTCCCATCAACAATCTTTCAGTTATATAGGGACAGGTCTTCCAGGGTTGAACCGGTTCTAAGCTGAGATAAATGTGTCTAGCTCAAGGACCACAATGCAGTGACGCCGGTGAGGCTCGAGCCCGTGGCCCTTCGGTCTCGATTCAAGCACTCTTCCACTGAGCCACTGGGCTCCCTCAAGTTAGGGTTTTGCTATATCTATACGCATGCAAATTTTCAGGGTGCAGAAACCTTTGTGTAAAATTTTAAAAACGAAAAACTGTGTTCCATTTGAGGTGCAATACTACAGTAGATATGCAATGTACCTTAATCATTTGAACAATTATTAAAGAGGGACGTATATTAAAGGATCATTCCTGACAAATTTGGCCAAAATCCAGCCGGTAGTGTAGGAGAAAAGGTCATTTAAGTCAAATTGTTAACAGATGGACAACGACGGACGAGCTACGGACGAAGACTGATCACAAAAGCTCACCTTGTCACTATGTGACAGGTGAGCTAAAAAGGAGGAACAAACATTCTTGTGTGTGACACATCGTCTCCACACTATACACGTTCCTATACAGAGTTATGGATCATACAAGAAATTTTGAAGAAAAAGAATAATCAAAGCGCATAACTTGAAAACTAAGAAAGGGAGAGCAATCATCTGTGTGTGCAACACATCCTAGTGACCTAATACATTTTCCTGTACAATTTCATTATGATATCTTGAATGGTTACCAAGTTGCTGTTAACAAAGTGCTACTATGTATAAGAATTTTTTTACAAAACTATATCCCTCTAACTTTGTCAGGGGATAAAAAAGGAATGGATGGCCATAAAAAGTGAGTACAAGAGATTTCTCTATGTTCCCTGACTGGTTACCTCCTCAATCATACACTTTTGCAGCTCAATGTCAATTTGATCACACGTTCCAAGAAATCTTCTAACTGGATGCTGGAAAATACAATAAATCATAATAAGGCCTAAGTTAAAAAATTGTATGTGTGTCCTTTACCTACCCAGCATTTTAGTCTTGGGTAGGTAGGTAGGGAAATTCACAGGTATTTGTATCATAGCTTAGACTTTATGAAATGTTTTTAAACGAAAAAAATGATTTTTTCTTTTACAAAAAATACCCCTTACATAGAAAATAGACTATTTTCTATGTAAGGGGTATTTTTTGTAATAAAAATTTTTTTTATTTTTTTTTTTCGTTTAAAAACATTTCATAAAGTCTAAGCTATGATACAAATACCTGTGGGGAAATTATATTATATTTTGCCTTTTGTAGAAAGTGGACAATTAACTTAAAACAGTTTTAAAGATTTTAGCCTACATGTACTTGCATAGCCTTTTATTTAGAAAGCTTGATTATTATCAATCCTGGCCCCGAGGTTATAAAACTTTTTTCATGCTCAACTCGACTGAGCATGAAATTTCAACTGCTCATAAAAACTAAAATACTGACAAGTAAAGAAGTTTCTTGCTTTAAATCTCTCAGATGTTGTATTTATCATGCTAATAAATGTTAAAATGCCAACAATTGTTGGCATTTTAACATTTATGAGCAGGATAATTGTTGGCATTTTAATATTTATGAGCAGGATAAATTTTGTTTTATGACCTTGGGGCCAGGATTAATGCACACTGCAGGTCCATTGAACTACCCAATTGTTTGTTTGTTTGTTTGATTTGATTCTTTACGTCCCATCAACAATATTTCAGTTAAACAGGGACGGGTCTTCTGGGTTGAACCAGTACTAAGCTAGGATAAATGTGTCTTGCTCAAGGAGGCTCGAACCAGCGGCCCCAAGGTCTCGAGTCAAGCACAAACTACCCAATTTATTTGATAAAAACTGGAAACTAATTGACATTTCAGCTGCAGACAATAAAAAAAGTTTTCCCCACAAATGCAATATACTTTTTTGAGTAGGTGACTAGGTGGAGAAATAGTGGGTAGGTAAAGGACAAACAAAATTTTATTTTCAGCCTAATAACATTACAGTGATTAAATTCTTCAAAATTTCAAAACACTTTTTCTATCTGTTCTCAATGAGATGTTGGTTGTCAGGGCTGGCGTTCACAAAAGGCTTGTCAGAAATAGCAAACCGGGAAAACCCTGATCAGACTGCTTCTTCAAAAGCAGTCTGTCTGGGTCTGCCCTGTTTGTCCAGGCTTTTTAGCAAGCAACTAGTGTTCGAAATTTTATAATATTTCCCACCCTGTATTCACTCTATTATTGGGAAACCTTAACCCTTATCTTGCAAATGAATTTTTGTCCAAAAATGTTGTCTGCTTTTTACATCTGCTGGACATTTACAAATGCACTCAAGACTACTTTTGATCATGGAACTTGAGCAAACAACATAATAGACCTTTATCAGACTGCTCCTAAGGGATAATAGAATATGCGTACATTCGCAACACTCCCTTACAACACAGATTGGGCATCCAATACTCCATTTTATCAGTTACCTCTCATATTAACTGCATTGTTGCACATTGCCTGATAAACGTTGTCTATCTCACTGCATGTGCCTTTATCAGGTCATGATGACGTTGCACTTTTTGAATGACGTTGCTTATGATGCTGAATGAACACAAATATAAAAAATTATGTCATAATTGCTGTGAAACAATGGGTAAACTGATAAATAGAATACCAGGTTCGCGTCTTTTGATATCAAGTTTACCAGGCTCGGCTTTGAGAATGCATTTTGAATCGCTCGGCAAGCCTCGCGATGTCAACAAGCATTCTCAAAGCCTTGCCTGGTAAACTTGATATCAAAAAGTCACTCACTATTATTCTCTTTATCTCGGCAAGCCTCGCGATGTCAACAAGCACTCTCAAAAGCCTTGCCTGGTAAACTTGGTATCAAAAGACACTCACCTAGTATTCTCATTGTTTATATTGAGGGATCACAGGTTATCAATATTAAAATTTAACATTTCTTCCCCTGAGGTTTGTGTTTGCCTCAGCAATCAGTGCATAGGCTTATGCAAGGGACAAAAATTCCACTCGTCCGCTCGAAATTATGAGTAAAATCTAGAAAGAACAAGTAATTCTTCCCAAAGCACTTGTCCTGTAGGACAAGTGCTTTGGAAAGAATTACTCAAGGAAGTCATATTAAATATTACTCCCTTAGGTTCTTTATTGCATATGCTTTTAAAGGACAAGTGCATAAGTTTGCAAGATGAGTGAAAATTGTAAGTCACTCGTCCTGCAGGACAAGTGCAATTTTTAAATATTTTTGTCCCCTGTGATGATAAGAAAATTACTACTTAAAGCTCAAAACTTTTGTTTATACATGTCACTTAAAACAACTAACTTGAAATCTAACATAATTCGCTGCTTCCATAATAAAATTGGCATTAAAGGCTATTGTATTAAACGATATAATTATACTGATATTTATATCTTTATTTTACTTGCTCAAATGAACAGTTTAACAAATTGTCATCAAAACAAAGATGTTGCAGTTAATTAGTAAATAAGTAGTTAAGAATTTCAAACTTCCCCTAAGGGACCTACATAAACTACAAATCAAAGTTTCCTACTTACATCGTCGAAACATTTCTGCAGTGCAGCAATAAGTACTTTACATTTGTCTGTGTGGAGATCTGGGTGTATACTTGGTGGCATATTTCATCCAGGTTGTCATTAGCTAGCCATCCAAACCTGAAAAATATCATAAGAGTAATAAGATGAGTTTAACATTAACAAGAACTAGGACACCAACATAGGACCCCGGGCATTTTTGCCCTTCTCTAGGGGCGAAAATTTGGCTCCATTCCCAATAGAAAATAGCCACCTTTTTTCACAATACCATATCTGTTTTTCCCAATTAAGACAGGTAAAAAAGAATTAAATTTTTTTAGAGACCACAACTACTTATTAGAAACAATGACCCATATCAGAATGATACTTAAAAACTTGTGCTTAAGCGGTATGGTTGGCATTATACAATCTAAAATAACTTGATTTTGAGGATATATTTTGCTACCCTTGTTATGTTCTATGTCGTTTATTTCTCCCAATGTTGCTGTTTAGTCGATCATTTTTTCTCAATTCTGGCCAGGGGCCTTTTCCCGAAATTGCTGGAAAAAGCCCTGGCATTGAAAAAGGGCATTAATGCACACTGAAGATAACTTATTGTGACCACAATACTTTAATAGTGTGAAAGGACAGGGGACAGCCATTTCAGTGGCCACCCTACTCAGGGATTTTCCTGACACACAGACGCAATTTCATCACAAATGACCCCTTACTTTTTATTCTGTGAGTCCATGACCCATGTGGCCGCAAAACCACGAAAAATGTTTCGACTGATGAAATAACGTGGTTTATTTATAAATGATGGTTTTCCAAAAATGTTTGCTTCCACTGATTTCTTGCGGCTAATTATAGCTATTTTCTATCAACTAGAATTCTGAGAATAGGATGTGTCGCCTGGCAAAACAGAAGTCAAACAAGGCAAATTTGTTGAATTTATATCCCCGGCTAAGGGTTATTTTAGAGAAACTTATGATGCACAAAGCATGAATCCCATTTCTCCAACCCCTAAGTTCACTTTGGGTATCATACAGATCAAAGTTAAAAGCCTATCAACTAGTTTTCAGTGCTTACACCCATTCTTACTTTAATACCTTAGTCCGGTGACAAGAAGTCAAACAAGGCAAATTTGTCAAATTTATATCCTCGGGGAAGGGATATTTTAGAGAAACTTATAATGCACAAAGCAAAAATCCCAATAAAAATAAACTTATCTTCTGATGTGTGTAAGGTCAAAGTGTTTGCTTCTATGTTAGTCTATACTGTGTAGTAGTCCCAGATTTGGATCAATAGATCTGGTCCTACTTTGTCATAATTTACAATGAAATCGGTAGATTTTGGCTTTGTATGACAGAAAACTGTCAAGTATCTTTAACTCCAGTTTCTTTTCTAAAAGACTATACTTGTTGCACTTTTGTTATTGTCTCGTCATTGTTTTCCACTAGATATATTTACAATAAGTATAACTAGAATTTTGATTTTGTCAACTGAGAATATTTTTACCTGTATGGGACATTACAGCCTCTGTGAAGTTAGTAAGAAAAGGCAGTTTTCATTGTTTACAAAAACTAAAAGACAGGAACTATCTGGTTATCACCATATATTGTCTGTGCCTATTTCAGGGATAATTATTTCTGCATTTTTTGACACTATTAATTTGAATATTCAGCCTGCAATACATATACTATAGTCTAAAGCCTGATGAGAAATTAACTTGCTTATTTCCGTAGTTCCTTGGTTTTCCGAGCACTGTTTCTGTATTTGTACGGAATCTACTTCAAGACATCTATCCATCCACACCTTGATAGGTCTGTTGAAATATTCAGTTAGGCTATCCGAACACTGTTTTCAATACAGCAACTTGCTTTTCAAGATGGCTAACCATCTATTTGAGCAGCTTACTGCCAGTTACTGGTCTGAGTTAGTCTCTGCTATTTAAAACCCCTCAGAACTCTGTTCTTGTGTTGTTTGAACTAATCTGATTTTGGGGTTATTCCATTTTAGCATATTTGCTATATTTTTCAAAATTCTACTTTTCTCTCAACTGATAGTTAAGTACCTATATTGACCTACCTCTCGGTATTATTGTTTCTGGAGAGATTTAACACACTGTCTCATATTTTGGTTATTTTTATATCTTTGATAAATATATGTAAATATAGAGAATCATTCTCGATTAAAGAGTTGTTGAATATACTTCAAACCTGAGTCTCATGCATTTGCCACTAATACTTACAAACTACAACAGGACACTGTTTACCCTTGTTTGTGGACGGGACAGGGTCATTTTGATCACAATCACAAAACACCACGGAAGTCTTGGCTGTCACTCGGTTTGAGTGTGCACCAAATTATATAAACCTATACGATCAGACAGCAGCCGGCTGGACCTGCAGGAGATGGTGTAATACGAGTAGTGTCTGCAAAATGCTTGATGAGCTTGAATGGCCATCTCTTGAGGCCCGGAAGGACCAGTCCTCCTGGCTTCTCTTTCACAAGATTCATTGTATAGCAGTGTCTTTTGAAAAAGACAAGTATATGACCCCTGCTCACAGTTCAAAAACTACCAGGTCATCACATAGTGCTCAATACCTCAAACATCAGACATACAGTGATGCCCTGAAGAATTCCTTTTTCTCCTGAACTATTCCACGTTCAAATAGTCTGTCTCCTTCTGTGGCCAATACCCAGTCGACAGAGGGATTTATGGCACTCCAGAATTAGCACTCTCTGGCATAATGCTCAAGTATGAGCGAGGCCAGTATCATGAGAAAGAAAGAAAAGATCATTGCTTAAGAACCTGTCATCCCGCCTACAACTTTTTTTCTCTTTAATTTGATATGGAATGTGACCATATTCAGATTTTTTTTGACCTTTTAATCCAGCCCACAGGTTGAGAATGTGTGTAAGGACAGAATATGTGCTTGTATGGTGCTCTACGCTCCATTCCCTTTAATTTGATATGCAACATGACAACTTTAAAAAAAAATGTTTTGACCTTTGACCCCACTCCAGGGGTTCGAGGGTGTGTGTAAAACAGAATATGTGCTTGCATGTTGCTGCATTCATGATTCCATTTAATTTGATATGCAACATGATCATGTCCTGAAAAAGCTGGATTTTGACCCCACACGCAGGGGGCGTCTGCGGGCAAAATATCTGCTATCATGTTGCTGCATTCGTAATTTCATTTAATTTGATATGCAACATGTCCATGTTCCAAATAAGTTGAAAATTGACCCTAGTCCCAGGGTCTGCTTTACCGTTTCAGACCTGTTTACATTGAAAGTTGCGTGTGTGTAGTCAAGGATGTTGTTGAGTGTAGTTTTGAGTACTTATGTGTAGTCCATCATGATACATGTCGTCAACTTAATGTAGGGGTTGGAGAGGGGACAATTAAAAATAGCTGAAGAGTACTTTGGATCAGATACCCCTGGTAAAAAACAAACAAAAAAAAAACGAGGTCCAACACTAAGAAAAAATTGAGCATAGGTTCCCCTGTATTTTTTGCATTTTCATCATCACATTGTACAGGCCTGTTAAAGATATGCCAGGGCAAGACAGAAGTAAGGGGAAAAGGTGGGCGTGATGCATTGGCTCATTACGACTACAAGAGTCTTGACTAAGTGTCCGCGTCCAATGCACAGCCTTTCCCCCTAAGTTAACCTAGATATGTAAAAGATACATACATCCAAAGCATTATGTGATCCATAGAGCCCCTGTGCCAATGTGGTGTGACTCTAGCTAGCTTTGGGATTAAAGCTACATTTTTATTTGTTTGATTTATAATACTGGAAAGTAGACAATTTATATGATATATGTATGACATATTGTATCATTTTTACTATCAGATCAGGTTAATTACTTTGTAAATAACATACACCCTAAGCCAGCGACGGTAAAAAATAGGTCGCGAAAACCCATTACAATTACAATATGCGATCAAATGCTACTAAAATAAAGTGTTATTTGTGAAAATCAACCAATGACAAAGCCTATTGTTATACCTGAGCAGTTTTAGGGTTAATTGGCTCTAACTTGCTTATACAGCGTGACTAATTCGCTTGCTTGTTTATAGTACTTACAATCACAATCATGCGTTTACGGATCATTGCAGACCTAAAACATCAAAATGAATGAAAATTTAGCTAAAAATCTTGACTTTCTTGTGTGCGTAGTTCTGTAATAGTGATTGTACTGCATATGTTAAAGCCCAAAAAGCGTAGAAAATACGCAAAAAATGTAGGAGTAAACAGGTCTGCCGTTTGCATTTAACTTTTTTTTATGGGAGCGCAGTGACTCAGTGGTAGAGTGCTTGACTAGGGCCCGCGGATTCGAGCCTCACCTTCGTCACTGCGTTGTGTCCTTGAGCAAGAATGTTAACCCTAGCTTAGTGCTGGTAAAACCCAGGAAGACTCGTCCCTTTATACTTGGAAGATTGTTGATGGGGCGTAAAGAATCAAATCAAACAAATTTAACAACTTTTATGAAGGCAGTGGCTAGAGGTACGGATCCGTACCCCTAGCCTGGGAGGCTAGGGATACGGATCCGTACCCCTAGTCTCGGAGGCTAGGGGTACGGACCCGTACCCCTAGTATATTCTACCATGTCAGGCTACAGGTACAGACATATAACCCTGATGAGAAATTCTAAATTATCACGATGATAAGTGTTAGAAAGTACCTTGTTGTTGTGTTATGAAATTGCAATCCAGTAAGTCGCCATTTGCAATGTGGGATAACTCTGTATAGTAAATATAAAAACGAAACACGAATGGTCGGGTCTGAAAGCCCCTGCCGAGCCGAGCTGCCGAGTGCCGACCTACATAGTTTATTTTTTCAAATTCATCCTTGATGAAGATTTTTCATAAATAATTTTTATTTAATATCATCACATAGACTAAAATCGATAAGTGGAACAATAATAATAATAGTAAATAACAATAATTTTGATTTTATTGCCATTTTATTGCTCACAGGGGGTCTGAAAATCACAGCCGAGTGAACCAAGGTTTCAGTTGATTTTTATTGGAAATTTGAGAGGTCCACAAGCGAGTTTGGCAAACATTCTGAAAATTAAAGATAATTGAAGAAAAGTTTTAAGGAACCTTACTTAAAAATGCGTTAATTTTACGAAAATCGTCATTTTCCTAAAGGCCACATCCGGGTCTATTTATAGACATTTTGATTAACCTTAATAAAATGGCAATTAAAATCAAATTATAACTGTTAACTATTATTATTAATCTTCCACTTATTGCCTTTAGTCTATGTGATGATTTTAGATGATATTTATTTTTGAAAAATCTCCACAGATGATGATATTGAAAAATAAACCATGTGGGTCGGCAGCTCGGCTCGGCAGGGGCTTTCAGACTCGACCAACACGAATTCGGAATTTGAACAAGTGGTGCGGGATTTATGTTCTGTTGTTGTTGTTATTATTATTATTATTATTATTATTATTATTATTAAATCAAATTAAACTTGTTATTAATGATTTGTTTTTTCTGTTTTCACTTTCGATTTGTTCATTAGCGAGGGTGCGAACAACATTCTGTGATTAATTGGTCGGCATGACGCACTACCAAGGCATCTTTAAACTTAAAAGAACAAATTACAATGATTTGCTGAATATTTTAATGTCCAACCTCACAGACATCAGAAGAACGTCCTTAATTAGCCTAATCCTACAAACAGTATCTAGACCTATTTTTATAGATATAATAATAACTATTTGATGTAACCGCCTAATTCTCGCTGCTCATTTATAAAACTCCCAAGAAAATTATGTTCAGTCTCACTTTGAAACGCTGAACATAGGAAAGTTTGAGGACTTTTCCTCTTCCAGCAGTATCAGAAGGAAGAAAATGTTCAATTCTTTAGGCGCCAAAAACTTACGTTAAAAGTGATAGAAAATACAATTTTACACACCGCCCGTCCGTCTGTCAGTACAATTTTATTATTTGTTTTCGTGCTTAGAAGTAACATAAGTACCTTAAGGATCTAAAAAATATTAAGTTTGTCCATAAATCTAAAGGTCCTAACAAATAAACCTAGCCAGCACACAATGTCGGATCAATATCGTTCCGCTAGCAAAACGCCATTCAAATGGTATTTCGCTGGCGGGCCGACCCTTGCCCGCTTTTATATGTTTAGTTTTGATGTTAGTTTTGATATAATGCGTAAATCAACTATTATATTTTCATATACACATTTTTGGTGCGCAAAAGAGTCTTCACGATGAGACGGTTCTTTTGAGCACCAAAAACTTAAGTTAAACGTGATAGAAAATACAATTTTACACACCACCCGTCCATATGTCCGTTCGTCAGTCCGTACAATTTTATTATTTTTTTTTCGTGCTTAGAAGTAACATGAGTACCTTAAGGATCTAAAAAAAATATAAATAGAATCCATCATTGGTGTTCAGTGGGGACAGAAAAATCCCAACCCGAGGGCCCACCGTTCCAGTGGGAAACGAGGCTTGCCGAGTTTCCCACTGAACGGTGGACCCGAGGGTTGGGATTTTTCTGGAACCACTGAACACCAATGATCGATTCTTTTTCTCATATACCACGACCGCACGGTACAGTACTGTATAATATTTGTTGGTGACGTCACTGAGATCGATGTTTACAGTCAATGACGCGCGCTTTACAAATCAACTTGAAACAGCGAATAAACAGCGCATTAAACAATGAACAAATGGTTATTTCATCAAAATGGATTTTCAAGTACTAGCTTATCAGCCACAGTAGCTCGAGTAAGTAATTTTGTTGAGGAAAGTGTGTGTGTGGTGTGTTTTTACATCGTCAAGGCTCCCCGTCCCGGTGTCAGTCACTCAATGTCCAACACAACAGGTTGAATATGTCAATCGCAATGCACGCGGCATGTTCAAAGCATTGAATAAAGGTTGTGAGTAAACATGCGCAGTTTTACTTTTAAACTAAGTTGAAGGCCGACTTAAATTGCTGAAAATTCAACATAGAATTTTTTCCTTACTGACAACAATTCAACTTTCGTTTTCGAAGGAATACAGTCACGCGCCAAAAATGTTATCTCACATTAGCAACCGGCCGCGTGTGGCTTATCTCGTATTAGTAACGCTTATCTCACATGGGTAGCGATGTGGGACAGATTTTTCCGACAGCGAGCTTACATAGGGATCACTCGATCTCGTATGCGTTGGTATGTGAGAAAAGTTTATCCATACGTCTAAAGGTCCTAACAAATAAACCCAGCCAGCACACTTACTTAGTTAAGAACAGGTGAGCTTATTTGACACTGCTCACTCATCTCACTCATCAGCTGCCAACGAGTAGTTAATTGGTTACTTTAATTGAAGATGAGAAGATAATTGCTGGTGAGAAGATAATTGATTTGTTACAGGTGATTAATTTCCTTTACTCATGGTCTGTTAAGGATAAGAAAAAAAATATATATAGAATTATGTTCTTTTTTTAACTTTACCGTTATTTTTTTTTAACCCTTTTGTATAAGCTTAAACTTGTTTGAATAATATATGACATATGACGTCACAGTAAATAGAGTAGCTTCCCTTTATCGATCAAAGCTGGCGGACAAAACAAATGTAAATCTGCAACACGAGTTTTTGTTTAATTAAGCTATATTAATCATGATAGCTTCCCATCAGGGTATATGTCTGTACCTGTAGCCTGACATGGTAGAATATACTAGGAGTACGGATCCGTACCTCTAGCCTCCCAGGCTAGGGGTACGGATCCGTATCCCTAGCCTCCCAGGCTAGAGGTACGGATCCGTACCTCTAGCCACTGCCTTTTATGAAAGCTATTTCTTGTGTCAAACATAGGTTACACGCGCATTCTAAGTTCAGACGGGGGTAACTGAGGTATGTTCATGAATCAGATTTCACTTCCTAGAAAATAATTGTAAGCCTTGTTTAATTGAAATCAATAAATCAATAAATTACATGTGATAAAATTACATAAAACTGCAAACAACCTGCACCCTTGGTGTATTATGGCCTGCTCAATTATGATAACTTTGAATATCCCAATGTAACACACCGGTGCAACATCTGGATCTGTATGGGCGGATTTGATTTGATAATTTTAATAAAGTACTCGGATAAAACAAGTAAAAAGAGTATCTCGGAGTATTTGTTTGTTTGTTTGATTTGATTCACCTAAATTACACAAAAATAAGCCAGCCCATGGGATTTGGTATTTAACATATGCCTGAAGTCATTTTTCAAACATGCTAAACTAACAAGAGGGGCTAGAAACCTACTTTTTGCGTGAGACTTAAAATACGTGTTTATAATTTGTTTGTTTTATTTTATTTGATCCATGTTAACAAATTTTCAGTTATGTTGGTTTTGTTTGTTTGATTTGATTCTTTACGTCCCATGAACAATCTTTCAGTTAAACAGGGAAGGGTCTTCCTGGTTTGAACCAGTACTAAGCTAGGATAAATGTGTCTTGCTCAAGGACCACAATGCAGTGGCGCCGGTGAGGCTCGAACCCGCGGCCCCTCGGTCTCGAGTCAACAACTCTACCACTGAGCCACTGCGATGCCATCTGGGAGTAATATATATCTGTAATATATAAAATATACATCCATCCACCCATCTGCAAGACCACCCGCCCGCCTGCCTTGTGGTCACCTGAAGGGAAAGGGCTGACCTCTTGGCTCTTGTTTGTGATACTTATTGTGTTTTGTTGCTTTCCCATTTGGTATCCTGGGACAGGTGTTGTACTTGATTGTATTGATTCCTGGTCCTTGCTGTCTTTCTTACTTTTATAAAAAAAAAATATCAGGAAAAGGACCAGATCTGAGACTGATAACACTTGGACTGGATCTGAGGCTTGGCCTTCTAAAACTAGAAGTCAGCAAATGTCCGTTCTAGTATTGCAATCATCTTGATGGGGAAGAGAGAGCTGGTTGCTTTGCTTAATTTGTCTACCTGGTGTCTCCTGATGGTTGAGCGGCTCTTCCTTGCGGTGCCACAGGGTTGTCTGCGGTTTGTGATTGTGGTATTTCCTGATCATACTCACTTACTTTTTTTTAAGTCTGTAGATTGGTTTCGGTCTTATCTTTCTAATCGACATCAGATTGTCAATGTGAATGATACAGAGTATGACCCTTCACATGTAACTTGGAAGTATTTTAGGTCCTCTTCCTTTCCTTTGTTATATAAATGATATGGAACTAGTAATAGCTCAGAGTGTAATATGTTCTGAAAAGGGTATCCTTTGGAAGCAAATACTGCGCTAAAGAACTGAAACTAGAGTGTGCATATATCCTGGGCAAGACTAGTTAGTTTCTGCCATTTAGGCGTCATCAGTGACCCTCTAATAGAACATGTTATTATATGCAGATGACAGTGCAATTCTGTACTCAAACAAGGATTCTCGTGTTCTATCTGATAAACTTGGCTTAGAACTGGAGATGTGCAGCAAGTGGTTAGTTGATAATAAACTTTCCTTGCAAATGGGGAAAGAGAATGCATGATATTTGGCTCTAAGTGGAAACTCAGGAAGATCAATATTTTTCAGTTAAATGTAATGGTCATACAATTAAGGCACAGGGTTCGTTTAATACCTTGGACTTACTTTAGATGATCAATTAACTGGGGAGGCTATTGTTAAATCTATTGTTCAAAAAGTCAATGGTAGACTTCAGACTCTATGACGGTTCCGACTTAAGGACTTATCTATTGATGAGATGATAGGGGCCTGATACTTTGGCTGTTGTCAGGCCCACCGGGGTTAACCTGTTGGATTTCTTTTGCTCCGGTATTCAGTTTTATTTACTGTTGAGTCCTTATCTTTGCTCTATCTCCCTTTTGTATCTTGATCTATATGTTCTGGGAGATGACGCATTGAAAAGTTAGGGGTCTTTCATGCAAACCAAACATCTATGTGTCTTGGTCCATATCTGAACTAAGGGTGAGGTTGGTGCACCGTTAAACTGGTTTAAGCCCCCCAGTAAAATATTTTTTACTGACCGTTCCAAGGTGGTGCTTCTTTTGTGAATCATTTATGTTGTTCTGTTTTGTTTTGTTGTGCTTTCATGCACGTCTGTTTGTCGATGCCTTGTGGTTACCTGCATAGAAAGGGCTGACCTCTTGGCTGTCGTTTGTGATGTCTAATTGTGGCGTTGTCACTTTCCCATTGGTATCATGGGCCAGGTGTGGTACTTGATTGTATCGATTCCTGATCTTTGCCCTCTTTCTTACTTTAAATTTCTTTATTGACAATGCAACTTTTTAGAGGAAAACTTAGGAAAACCATATGCTCGGCACTAATCCAATGTCACATAGATCATGCATGCTCCTCGTGGTACTCGGGTTTGTCAACAAGGGGATTGAATTCATTAACTTACCCAGTATATTTAAAGATAAATCTGTTATATCTTCTATTCCTACTTATTTTGAAAATAAGGAATCCCCTATAATTTGTTATAAGTTTAATAAACCTATTCATAATACTGTTTTTAACTATAACAAACTAGTAACAGAACTTGATATCGAACATTCTATTCCTGACTCCTGAGATTGCATAGACTCTAAGTATTGCTATCAACCTGCTGGTCATATAGTCACAGGGGATTTAAAAATCATAACTGATTCAAGAATTCGGTCTATTATATGTAAGGGACCTAAATATAGGTTTCCTGTGCCAATAGCCAGTGTCTACTGTGAGTTTGTCACTTTCCCATTGGTATCCTGGGTCGGGTGTGGTACTTGATTGTATCGATTCCTGATCTTTGCACCCTTACTTACTTTCAAATCATGTCGTGAGGAAATTGCAGGAGCCTTACAAGAATTTTGTAATCGCTGGTGTAAACGTAAGCATGTTGAGTCTAATGCCTTAAATACAGGTCCATTAAAAAAGTTATTTCACTACGCAATATTTCAAAAGTTTTTTCACATTGTTTTTAAATACAAAAATGGTCTAAGTTTTACCAAACATGTAATTAAATTATCATGCAATTTTGTTATTATAAATCATATCAGCGTTTAATCAGACAACATTTGAATATGTATTTTAAATACATTCCAATGAAAACACAATAACATGCTTAATTATATTCCATTGAAAACGCAACTACATACCTGTATGCCTACATCATAAAGTCAGTATTCGTTGCACCTCCATTTGCTTAATAAGATCTGCAACTCTCCTTGGCATTGAATTGTTAAGTTCTTCCAGGACGTTCGGTGCTACACTTTACCACGCTTCACATACTTGCTTCCACATCTCTGCTTTTAAACACAGCAGTTGGTTACCAATATTTTTCTTCATTTCCTCCAAACGTTCTCTATGAAATTCATTTGTGGCGAATATCCTGGCCATTTCAGAACGATTATTTCGTTACATTCTAGGCATGTTCTAGTTCTTTTAGAGTTATACCATGAGACAAGATCATGCATAAAGATATATCCATTCTGTTGGCACATAACGCATTCGCATTAGTCTGTATTTCACAGTCATAACAATCGATGCCATTGTCATGTTTGGCGCAAACAGAATGTAAAATATCAAGCTAAGTTAATTCAGACTACTGTAAAATTGCCATCAAGTGTGCAAATCTGGGGAGCCGTTAGCAACAGAGGCCAGTCTCTTCAGAGAAATGTGAATGGTAACATGGACAGTGCAAAATACCAGAGTGATAGTATTCATGATAATGAAATGACATGTGACTGCGTTGTGTTCCTACAGAAGGGATATATATATTTAGGCATGATCTCGCGCCATGCCATAACTCTAAAAGTACTAGAATATTCCTAGACTGTAAAGGAATACGCCTTCTGGAATGACCAGGGAATTCGCCGGACATGAATCTCATAGAAAACGTTTGGAATATAATGAAGATAGAGATTGGTAAACAAGTGCCATGTAAATAAGAAATGATGTGGAAGTGAGTATGTTAAGCATGGTATAGTGTAGCACTAAACGTCCTGGAAGAACTTTAAAATTCATTGCCAAGGAGAATCGCAGATCTTATTGAAGCAAACGGAGATGCAACGAAATACTGACTTTATGATGTAGGCGTACGATGTTTTTGTGTTTTCATTGGAATATATTTAAAGTAATGTTGTTGTGTTTTTCATTGAAATGTATCTGATATTTATATACAACTATTGTCTGATTATACATTGATATGATTTATAGAAACAAAATGGCATGAGAATTTAATTACATGCATGGTAAAACATAGACCATTAATGAATAATAAAAATGTGAAAAAACTTTTGAAATATTGCATAGTGAAATAACTTTTGTAATGGACCTGTAGTTGGAAACTAAATATTTTTAAAATTATTGATGGTAGAATTTCATTTTATTGCAACAATTTAGATCTTCTACCACCTAAACCTAAATTCACTTTTAGACACTTGAAGAAAGGGATCCAGGAATTCCATAGGAAGTTTGTTTTGGCCCCCGCAGATAAGGCTGCTAACAATGTTGTGGTCGTTTGAAAAAGATACTATATTAACACCCTAAAGCAAGAACTTAGAACTGCCAAAACATATGAGCATAACAGGCTTGATGAGACGTCTATCGTTGATAGGCATCGATGCCATATAGCAGCTAAGTTTGGGTTGTTTGTTGATGAGGACCATAGCAAGCTTCCTACGTTATACTGGTTACCTAAACTTCATAAACGGCCCTATAAGTCGCGTTTTATTGCTAATTCTAGTGCATGTACAAATACTGAGTTGTCTATTCTTTTGACTTCTTGCCTCACTGCAATTAAAAACCATGTCATTAAATATTGCACAACAGTTTATGAAAGAAATGGTAAAAAAATGATTTTGGTCTATTAAAAATTCAGGTGAAATTCTTAATAAATTGAAGTCTAGAGGTTTTCTAGCATCTGGTTTGTCTGCATATGATTTCTCTACTCTCTACACTACATTGCCTCATAATCTAATAAAAGACAAACTAACAGAATTAATTGAACAAACATTTAACAGAGAGGGCTCAATTTATTTGGCTTGTAATGATAAAAATGCCTTTTTTACTTCTGAACAACCTAAACGATATAAATTGTGGTAATGTCAGAAAATGTATGATGCGCTCCATTATCTTTTGGACAATATATTTATAAGATTTGGCTCAAAATTATATAGACAAATTGTCGGTATTCCAATGGGTACTAATTGTGCTCCTCTTTATTGCAGATTTGTTTTTGTTTTGTTGTGAGAGAGACTTTATGTTGTCTCTGTCAGACAATAATCAAGCTGATATTATTGAAGCTTTTAACTCTACCTCCAGATATTTAGATGACTTACTTAATATTGATAATCCTTATTTTGAACAAATGGTAGGTCAGATATATCCCACTGAACTTCAGTTAAATAAGGCGAATTCTTCTGATACTGAAGCTCCGTTTTTGGACTTGAACTTGTCAATAACAAATGGCATAGTTTCTTCTAAAATTTATGATAAACGAGATGATTTTAATTTTGAAATAGTAAATTTCCCATTTCTTGATAGAGATGTCTCCTCGCTCTCCTTCCTATGGTGTATATATTTCTCAGCTTATTCGTTTTGCTAGAGTGTGCTCTAATGTTGATGACTTCAACAACAGAAACTTATTTTTAACTGCTAAATTATTAAAACAATGTTATAGATATCATAAAATTTCGAAAAGCATTTTCTAAATTCTACCACAGACACTCAGAGTTCATTGTTAAATACAACATTAGGTTAAAAACTCTTCTGCAACAAGGCATATCAGAACCTATATTTTAAGGTGATTTAGTCTTTAAATTCAAACGAATTGTTGGAAAACCTAATTTTAGTGATCAATTCAAAAAGATAGTAAAACGTTATATAAGGGTTGGATATAATTTGGATATCATGCGACAGTCTGCATGCCTAGTTTTAAACCCAATCATGGTTTATAGCTATGGTTTCCTCTTTAATTGCACGACGGTGGGTTAGGCCTTAGACTCTATGACGGCTCTGACGTAAAGCTTTAATCGGTGGGTTGGTGCCTGATGCTTATCTGTAGCTGGGCCCATCGTGGCTCAACTTGAGTTTTTCTTTAGCTCTGACTATCTGTGAGCCATGAGCCCTTTTCTTTGTTTCATCATGGAGTTTTAATTTGATTAGAGTGTTTTCCATGATGATACATTACATTAGTTAGATGGCCTCCATGCGAGCTGAACATTTCTTGTACTTCAACAACAGCAGAATCTAGGGCGAAGATTTGGTGCCAGTAAAATGCATTTAAGCCCCCCCCCCCCCCCGGTGGCTTAGGCTGCTGTCTGTTCTAAGGCGGTGGTTCTGTTGTTGTTGACTTTTTGTTTATTGTTACTCCCATCGTGGGAGTCTGTAATTGTTCTATGTTTTGTTGTACGTTACTTTATGTCTATTCTAGTATTGCAATCATCTTGATTGGGAAGAGAGAGCTGATTGCTTTGCTTAATTTGTCTTCCTGGTGTCTCGTGATGGTTGGGCGGCTATTCCTCGCGGTGCCATCGGGTTGTCTGCCGTTTGTGATTGTGGTAATTCCTGATCATACTCACTTACTATTTTTGAACAACTTATGAAAAAACTTCAGATTTGTCAAAACAAAACTGTGTGGTTCATTAAAAAATATTGGCCCTAGATCTCATATTGGTTTCTTGGAACTAAATAGTCTTAGTATGTTGAATGTGGATTTCAGGGTAAAACAACTTCGTCTGAGTCATGTGCACAAAATTTTCAATGGAACTAGCCCATCATAATGGTCTGAACAATTCATCAAAGTTTCTGACGTTTATTATCACTTCACTAGAGGTAGTACTGAAAACTTTATAGTACCTTCTGTCAATGGCGTTGCAGCTACAACTTTTTATTACAGTGGAATTAAAAGTAGTAAGTGAGTATGATCAGGAAATACTACAATCACAACTTACAGTGGAATTAAAGATTGGAACTCTCTACCCTCGGATGTCAAACAAAAGTTTACTTTCAATTGTTTCAAAAATAGTAAGTGAGTATGATCAGAAAATACCACAATCACAAACTGCAGACAAACCCATGGCACCGCGGGGAAGAGCCACACAACAATCACGAAACACCAGGAAGACAAACTAAGCAAAGCAACCAGCTCTCTCTTCCCCATCAAGATGATTGCAATACTAGAAGAGACATAAAGTAACGTACAACAAAACATAGAACAATTACAGATTCTCACAATGGAAGTAACAATAAAAAACATAGAACAATTACAGACTCCCACAATGGGAGGAACAATAAACAACAAGTCAACAACAACAGAACCACCACCTTAGAACAGACAGCAGCCTAAGCCACTGGGGGGCTTAAGGTACCAAATCTTCGCCCTAGACTCTGCTGTTGTCGATGTACAAGAAATGATCAGCTCGCATGGAGGTCTTCTAACTATTGCAATGTATCATCAGGGAGAAACACTCTAAGTAAATTAACACACTATGATAAAACAGAGAAAAGGGCTCACGACTCACAGATAGTCAGAGCTAAAGAAAACCTCAAGTTGACGGCGGTTGAGGGGCTCTTCCTCGTGGTGCCATCGGGTTGTCTGCAGTTTGTAATTGTGGTATTTCCTGATCATATTCACTTACTATTTTTGATATGCCTTGATGCAGAAGAGTTTTTAACCCAATGTTGAATTTAACAATTAACTCTGAGCGGTTGTGGTAGAATTTAGAAAATGCTTTTCGAATTTTATGATAGCTATAACCTTGTTTTAATAACTTAGCAGTTAAAAATAAGTTTCTGTTGTTGAAGTCATAAACATTAGAACACACTCTTGCCAAACGAATAAGCTGATAAAAATATACGCCATAGGAAGGGGAGCGAGGAGACATCTCCCTCAAGAAATGGGGAATTTACTATTTCAAAATTACAATCACCCTGTTTATCATCAATTTTTGAAGAAACTATGCCATTTGTTATGGACAAGTTCAAGTCCAAAAACGGAGCTTCAGTATCAGAAGAATTCGCATTATTTAACTGAACTTCAGTAGGATATATCTGACCTACTATTTGTCCAAAATAAGGATTATCAATATTAAGTAAGTCATATAAATATATGAGGTGGAGTTAAAAGCTTCAATAATATCATTTTGTATTATTGTCTGACACAGACAACATGGTGTCTTTCTCATAGCAAAACAAAAACAAATCTGCAACAAGAGGAGCACAATTAAAACCCATTGGAATACCTACAATTTGTCTTTACAATTTCAAGCCAAATCTTATGAATATATCGTCTAAAAGATAATGGAGAGCATCACACATTTTCTGACATGACCACAATTTATATCGTTTAGGTTGTTCAGAAGTAAAAAAGGCATTTTTATCATTACAAGCCAAATAAAATGAGCTCTCTCTGTTAAATGTTTGTTCAATTAATTATGTTAGTTTGTCTTTTATTAGATTATGAGGCAATGTAGTGTAGAGAGTAGAGAAATCATACGTAGACAAACTAGATGCTAGAAAACCTCTAGACTTTTATTCAGTAAGAATTTCATCTGAATTTTTAATAGACCAAAATAAATGTTTACCATTCCCTTCATAAACTGTTGTGCAATATTTAATAACATGGTTTTTAATTGCAGTGAGGCAAGAAGTCAAAAGAATAGACAACTCAGTATTTGAACATGACCTAGAATTGGCAATAAAACGCGACTTATAGGGCCGTTTATGAAGTTTAGATAACAAGTATATCGTTGGAAGCTTGCTATGGTCCTCATCAACAATCACCCCAAACTTAGCTGCCATATGGCATCGATGTCTATCAATGATAGACAATACCTTAGAGCTCAACTGCAAGACAATACCTTAGATCTCAACTGCAAAACAATACCTTAGATCTCAACTGCAACTTATAGAATCAAATACCTATATTTATTATTGATATGCATTTAGTAGCTCAATTTGCACCTTAGGTTTATGTCCCTCTCCTCTCCTAACTGCATTCTTGGATCTAACCAAAAGGGCCCCATTGGAAATAAGCCTTAGGGCTTTCATGGGCTATCTTGGGTTGTTTCAACACGCATACTTTTGCCTTTACATCATCTTTCATTTAAATAACAAATTTTGCTTACATTCATCTCTTGCACTTTTTGATCCTTTTAGAAGTTCAGGAATGTGAGATATGAATGAGATGTCAGTCATTTTCATCATTATTATTTTGTGTCTAGTCAGAAAATGATCTCTTAATTTATAAAATGCATAATTGTGATGAATATGTGATAATCTAGTTTACTGTGATAATCTTAATGTGATATTTGTGCCAGATCCTTTCAAATTCATCTTAAATTATAAGTTTTAATAGCATCAGAGATTTTTTTTATTATTATTCTATACTTTATTTAAGTGCTAAATTAATGTGATATTTAATGTCTTATGTGTTTTAATTTGCTGTTGTACATGTATGTGTGTGTGTTGATTTTACCAAAAAAACATCACAGTCAACAAATGTCTATGCTAGGAAGGAAAAACTTATGGTGTAGTCCTGGGGGTGTAGTACGGATATGCAGCCTAAATGGCCACCTGCTTCAGCTCGGAATGTACATGAATGACTTTATTGTCTTGTATAAGAATGGCATCCCCATTATCGCGATGAAGATTGCCTAGCCTAGTCCATAGTGTGTCTGGCTTTGGGGCGGGGTGGGGAAGGGATAAGATAGGGGTACAAGTACGTTACTTTCGGTATGTAGGTAGACCCCTGATGTCATCGATTTATGCGCACCATTGGGCGCTTGATTCAAAAGAACACAAGGAAGTCAGAAACCGAACCATAATTTTGAAAAATAGTGGTTAAACCACCAAATAAAAGCAGGCATGGAAGTGCAACTTCTGAAAATTATCATAACGAAATTAAAAACAACAGATTTTTTCCATGCGTTAAACCGCTGGTCGTTTCTGCGTCCAGAAGATGTGGAGAAAATCAAATCAGAATGGAGTCGCAGACAGACCAAACAAGTTCTCTCCAATCATTTAGCAGAAATCTGCTTGGTAGGTTTAAGTCTAATTCAAGGAGAGCCCATTTGATTCATATTGAGCGGAGATTTATGATTTGTCATCCCCGCCCACCCCTCTTCGAAAAGAGAAATAAAATTTTAAGGGGTGGCATTTCTTCATGCAAAAGTTCTGTTGAATGGTTAGCAAGACTGCACTTTACCTGTCTCTACCTCACACCCAGTATTAAGGGACTGGACACCTACGGAAATACAAAGTTATGATGTCGAGGCTTTGTTTTAGCGCTATTTCAAAGTACTACAGCCTACATATGGCAGATGGACTTTAATGCCTCCAAGTGTAGCGTTATTCATATACTGCCATCCAAGTGCAAGCACGTCATTGACTCTTCATACACTCTACATGGTCAGACACTAGAGACAGTTGAGCAAGTATCTTGGCGTCACTATCTCCAACAACTTGACCTGGACAAGACACACAGAGAATGTTCATGCCAAGAAATCCCTACCACTTTAAGACTCCACAGAATCCTGCTACTGATCGATTTTTATGTGTAAAGATGCTCTAGTACACTAGCGTAGCCTGTGTTTACCCTCAGAGGCAGCTATAGGTGTGTTATCTCTGCAAGGCTGCAGAGTTTATCGGTAATTCTGTAAATACAAAATCTTGTTACTTTAGGATATTTCTTTCAGAACAGAAAAATGTAGCTTTTTTTCCTGTTTTTGTTTTATTTATTTGAAATGTCGAAGCTACGGAGACAGTGTGCCACCATATTGTATACCGTAGCAACAACAGCAGCTTGTAATCGCAAAAAGAAAATACTTTCCTACTTCAAATGAAATACCTTTTAATCGTTTAGTTCTTAAATTTAAGTTTGGTTTTAAAAATCGTATAATAATATTATTTAAATGTCATATTAAATACTTCCAAAAAAGTGTTCCATATCTGTCCTTGGGTTGAGATTAGAGCAAAATCGAAAGTAGTCGACCTTCAACTTGCGCTGCACTTTTAACTCTTTGCATGCTGGGTAATTTTTCATTTTTTTTTTTTTGTTGTCTGCCGATTTGTTTCTTCAAAATTACTGAAAGTGTTCAAAAACTCTTTCAGGATAAATTAACCATCTGGTTGTCAAACAGTGTGGTAAGCTGGATCCAAACTGTTTGCAAAGATTATCAACAGACAACAAAAATCACCCGTGAATATTTTTTTCGGCACGGTCGTCTAACAAACCCTAGAAAGATTTTGGTCAGCCTTCATCTACAACCATACGTTGTGGTTGTCTGGCGAGTTTGCGAATTTGTGCCAGCCTTTGTGGCTTGAAAATGTTATATGTACCAAAATCAGATGTTTGATGGGGAAATATTACAACAGAGAATGTGGTGTGCTGCGTGTTTTCACTTCTTGAACAGACTTTAAAACTCTCTAAAACTTTGCAAACAATTTTGAACCCAGATCAGGGCTGACAGAAAGTTGGTCCTGATCTGGATCCAATCAATCTGACACTGTTAGGCCTATATATAGTGTTCATAAAACAATTTTATGAAAAAGTTAATTTTAAATAAAAGACAGCAGACGACAACAAAAGCATGAAACATAATAAGCATGCCGTGAAAGAGCTGATTTTAACTTGAGTGCAAACAGAATAGACTTAGATCAGTGAGATTTCCAACAATGTGGCAATTAGACAAGTGTAGACTCAAACGAGCCTGTGCAGCCTCCTTTTAAGCTTAGAAACCTCAAATGCTGTTCAGTCAGTAGGTTAACAGTCATATAATATTCAAGCGACTAGCAAAGGCTCTGAACAGACTGCGCATATGCGCAGGCTGATCTGAGGCTTTGCTGGTCGCACATACCACATTGTTGGAAATCTCATGACACGGCTCAAATAATTGTTAATTACATCTCGGACCCAGTAATGTTATTTTGGGTCCGAATTTGCGTGTACGCACTCCTATCTGGACGCTTTTTATTCAAGGGTCTATTAAAATAAATCTATGCATGTAGGGTAATGTTTTTTTTCATGAAATATAACCATTGGAGTGACAAACAGTTTAGATCCAAATCAAGCCCCAGACCCTTTCTCTGCTTTAAGAGATATTTTCCCGCTATCAGCCAAATCTCCCTGATTTCTTAGGTGGTTTAAATCTGCCGCTAAATTCGCTCGCAGAAAGAGTTTATTTGTAAATATAAGCTGTGTTATCACTGCGGAGAGCAGACCTAGTTCGTTACCATAGTAACAACACTGATATGTGTATTAGCTAGCTGAAATCCTTAAAGTAGCATTTCGCACTGGGATTTCTTGGCATGACTGGAAAAGGAAATAAAGCACTTGGCTTCCTACGCAGAAACTTCAAGGATTGCACTACACAAATGAAAGCAGCCACTTACACCACCATGGGGTGCCCAACCCTTGAATATGCAACCACAGTTTGGGACTATCTTCAGAAAGACATCAAAGCCATTGAACAAATCCAACGCCGAGCAGCATGTTACGTTCTTAACGACTACTCAACCAGAACACCTGGGTGCGTTACAGGCATGGTCAACAAACTCCAGTGGGAAAGCCTTGAGACAAGAAGAAGAAACAACAAACTCACGATGTTGTATAGGATCCAGCATTGGTCGATATACATCCAGACAGCTACCTACAACAGAGTGACAGACGAACCAGAGGGGAACATCGTCTCTAATAAGAAAGAATTGGAAGTGAGACCTACAGTTATTCCTTCTTCCCAAGAACAATCAGGGACTGGAACATGCTACCATCTGTCAACATCAGCACCGACACTAGAGAGATTCAGGTCAAACCTTACTGTTTGCCACCCAGTGTCCAGCTACTAGACTACCAGTTGTCGATGTACATAGTTTTAACAGATTTTAAACTGTATATATATTTTGGACCACTGACAACTGATACCCCCTGAGCATGTCAGTGCCGCAGGACTAATTACGTTTTGAAAGAACCCAGTCCTTTATCCCGGAAGAAGAAGAAGAAGGGGACCTGTATAAAATTGATTCTGAACACGCCCGAGATTATACAAAGTTATTTCTGGTGTGCAATGTTGAAATGTTACAGTAAATAAAATTGAAATTTTATCATCTTTACAGGTTGATTGTTGATGAAGTGCCGAAAATAGCTAAAAAGGGTGCCTTGGTTTCTTGTTGATGTTCGTAAAGACGGATAAACTTTCAATGAATATATATATATATAAATACAGCGCACCTTTGGGTTACTGGGCGCAGTTAATGACGTTAGACTAAACCTACACATTCTGTTTGTTGAATAATGGGGGCTGCACCCCCACACCCCTGCTTCCTTTATTTAATCATTTGTAGGCCATGCAATTTCGATCGTTTCGAATTCCAATTTGGTTGCAACACTTAAACAACAATAGAATGCACCCTGTAAACAAGAGACTACCCAAATACAGTCTTAAAGATACTCAATAAGTACCAAATCTTTTGTTGCTGGCTCCAGGCCTTTGTTAAAGAGTGCTTAAAAATTAATTTTCTTATTTCTCAACCAAAAGATACATTTGCATGTTGTGGGTACTCAAAAGAACCATCTCAATGAGATGGTTCTTTTGAACACCCAATGCATAATAATATTAAAACTGAGGGCTATGAAAATATTTAAAATTCTATGCTCAAAAATTTAGTTTATCTAACATGGTTGCCACGGTCAGGGAAAAAGTTCTGGAAAATGAAAAATTTTCAAGGTCAGGGAAAAGTCAGGGAATTACATTTTCAGTCAGGGAAATTTAAAAAAATGAAAAAAAGTCATGGAAAAGTCCGGCAATTTCAAAATTTTCCTAAAAAGATGCTAGTTAACAAGCTTCTGGAAATTTTAGTTTCCATAATTTGCAAGCAATACTAGAAAAGGAATGTTTCTGAACATAAATTGCAAGCAATTTATGTTCAGAAACATTCCTTTTCTAATATTTATGGTTTAAGATTTTTCTTTAAAGATTAAATCACCAAGTTCAAATATTTGTACAAAATCTTCGAATAGTTTATGGATGAAAATGGCTAAAATTGGCCTTCCAAAAGGGTCTGGAAAACCGTTGAAAGTCAGGGAAAAGTCAGTGAAAAGTCAGAGAATTTTGAAATTGATATTGAGTGGCAACCCTGTCTAAACCTTTGAGCTCATACCATTTTCTTTGTCTTTCAGAAGAAACAGGGATTCACAATGGAGAAAGTGGGAGACTTGGATTTAATTTGTGAGTAAACGTTGAACTCTTTACCCGCTGTTGGTTACTTTTGTTATCTACTGATTACCTTTGCAAACAGTTTGGACCAGGTACTGATATTAAAGGCTCGACAGAATGTTGGTCTTGATCTGGATACAAACCATTTGACACTCTAGTAGTTTTTCCCTGGAAAAGTCAGCAGAGGACAAAAATCATAAAAAGTTACCAAGCATGCAAAGAAATATGTTTTTCTTTTGTCCCGTGATAGTTAACCCTAATGAAGGGATTTCTGGCATGAAGTTGAAAAAGAATGAAGTACATTTACCCTTTGCTTTTGGCACTCTTGGCCCCCTGGAAAATTTTTCATGCTTTTTTGTTGTTTGCTGATTTTATTCAAAATCAATTTTTTTGAAAAATCCTTTCAGGAATACCATCTGAGTGTCAAACAGATTGGATCCAGATCAAGCTCGACATTTTGTCGGGCCTGATCTGGATCCAAATTGTTTGCAAAAGTTATCAGCCAATGACACTAGGAGATAAAGAGTTAAAGGAGCCAAAGCAATTAGATAATAATTATTATATTAATAGTCTGTGGCCTGCCATTATTTTTTTGTCCTTAAACGTCATCTGCTTTTTAAGTCTGCTGCTAATATTCAAGTTCACTTCAGACTAGACTTTTTCATGGAAGCAAACACTATTAACCCTGATCAGTCTGATCTAGGGCCATATTGTTTGCAATATAGGCTACCTAAGAAAAGGAGCAGATTGTGGAAGTACCATACATGTATCTACATTTATCTAAAAAGCAATTTATAAATTCTCGTTTACAGTACAGTGAGCCACTTTAGTTACGCACGACTTATAAAATGTAAAATTACTCAGAAAAGAAATGTGATATTCTTATTCTGAGACTGCCAACGTAAAGCGCATTTATATTTGCATTAGCCATTGAAATTTCATTGTGATCAGATCGGAAATGAATGAGAAAATGGATCTTTAAGTGCACTACCATCAAAACACAATTTCACATTGCATTATTTCGAATGAAACTCAGATCACATTGTACTTTTTTCAGGGTCGAATTTCTGCTATGTCAGAGATAAGAGCCGATTTATTTTTGGCAATATCTAAGACTGGAATGTGTTTGTTAACTTCATCATTTTTTTACTGTTTTAATATTTTTGTTCCCAGCTGGCCAAGGTTTGAAAAAAGTTGGTTTTAGTACTTTTTTTAAAGTTAGTTAAAATTTCGTATGATTTAGAGTAAACTAGTTATCAAAACACTTCTTTTATAATTTCATTTTAAACAACCATGTATCCCCCGTTTATTTTCGAAAAAAAATAATGGATTTATTGGCGTCATAGTGTTGACGTTAGTGATGACATCACTACTACCAAGGCTATAAGACGTGGCAATGATAAGATGTTTTAGTGTTTTGATACTTCTATGTCAACAAGTGACTCATAACAAAACAATTTGCGAAGGAAACCCTGTTTGATTATTGTAACTGACGTTAATATGACGTCAAAACAAGCATTTCATCAAAAAGTAACGGTGTTACTAAGTTCAACAACCAAAAAAGGGGGTTTTACATGAAAAAAAAATGTTTTTGGTGTTTTTCTGTCACAACGATCTCCATGGATAATGCCTAGAGCAAAACAAAAATAGAAAATATAGACGTTCAGGTTGCACGTGCGTTTTTGTCATTTTTGTCAAAATTGCCTTTGACGTAGCAGAATGATTCGCATGAGTGATTCCAATATTTTTTCGATGTCATCAAACAGATAAAATGTCAATAAATAAATGATCATAGAGAATGTTTGATTCAAGCATTTTTGTCAAAAAATGTGGGCCCTGAAAAAATGGTGCGTAACTAAGGCTTAAATGAAATATATGTGTGGTTCCTGTTGACTACCTACCCTAATTTTTTTAACCCTACCCTAAACATTAAAATGATCTTTCGAGAAAAAATACCTAAAATGGGCGTTTTTTCAGATTTTGTCACTATTTTCTTTGTTAAATGTTATAACAAAATTTAATAATTTCCCTACCTACCTACACTAAATTTTGTTGGTATGCAACAGGAACCACACATATATTTCATTTAGGCCTAAAGTGGCTCACTGTATTTATTAAAAAAATTGTTGACACATAGGCCAGATCAAACTGAGCAAACCCAGATCAGACTGCTCTTGAACCATCTACATGAGATGGTTCTTTTGAGCACCCAAAACATACATGTATGCTAAAATGTATGGGTAAGAAAATATTTACCATTTTACACTGAAAGTTTTTGTATATCTAAACTGTGCCCAAGTTTCTCCATGTACCAAGCTACATGTAGGACTCTAATTGAACTGGATGGTTGCCCAGGCAACTCTGAGCCAGCACTGGGCACAGTCAAATTGTTGGCGGTTTTAATGCACATACAGAGATCAAGCTAGGGGGCGACTAGGGCGAAATAGTCGCCCTAGGGGCAGAAATTTCGCCTAAATGGGACCCAGGGAGAAGTGGGAGTCTCCCTAACAAAAAAAAAAAAATTTTTTTTTTTTTTAGGGAGACTCATCTTCATTCTGTCACCACACAAATGCAAGCTGTGGTGACATTATCAGACAGACAATCTACTACCACTGCCACCATTAAATAGCAATAGTATGTGTAATGGCTAATTTGCTTCTAAATTGACAGACAATGCCATAATTTTGCGCTATAACTTCTCCCTATCTAACTGTCACTTCTCCCTAATTTTCCTGCAGGGAGAAGTAACTTCTCCCTAAAATTCTGGGCCAGCTTGGTCCCTGACATAACTCAAAGTGTTAAATATGTTACATATTTTAATTATTTTTCAGACACCAAGATGTATTCAGTCAAGAGAACATGGAATGCTTATCACCTTACAGAAAAACAAGGTACCAGTATGTCTCATAGCATATTCATATTAACTTATTTGAGCTAATTAGCAAATTAAACATGCAGGTTCTTTTAAGCACGCACATGAGTACAGAGAAGTTCCTTTATAAGACAGATTTGGATATAACACAGTCATGTGGCTCCTGAATCTTTTTTTACCATGGAATTTTACAAAAGGAAATGAACGAAAAAAATATGTGTCCTAAACATTACCACCATACAATTTTGAGAGCTTTTCTACTTCAGGTTATAAGTGTTTTTTATTTGGTTTGATTCTTTCTTGCACAACAAATAAGTATATCTGAAATTTTAGCCTGGGTCAGAAATTCTTATCTTACCCAGGCTGTCACGAGAGGACTGTTCATTGGTTGTATTGGAGCTCGTGCGTATGGTCGTCAAGTGGTGTCATTGTTTAGTCAAAGTGGCATCATCATGTTATATTGCATCTCAGGGTATTCAGGGATTTCTGGAAGCTTATTTTGAAATAAAAAGTCAATGGTGAGCAAGAAAAAGAATCCATTTTTTGTGACAATGGAGTATAAAAATCTGTCCCTCGTGATCACCGTTTGTCATCACTCGGCAAGCCTCGTGATGTCAAACAGTGATCCAAGGGATGGATTTTTCTATCCCACCCTCATATTTATGATAGATTCATATATTACATCCCAGTCAACAATTTTTAAGTCATGTCAAGATGGGTCTTCCTGAGTTGAACCAGTACTTAGCTGTGAATAAAGAATCTTGCTCAAAGACACAACACAGTGAGTCTGAGTGACTCCGCCGGCGTTGATGCTCAAACTAGCAACCCTTCAATCCCCAGTCAAACGCTCTACCAACTGAGCCACTGCGCTCCACTTAGATGTTCTTAATTTGTAGAAATATAAATTGGGAGTGTAATCAGGCCTCAAGATAAAAGTGTACTGGTAATTGAAAATCATTTTTCTTATTTCTCAACCAAAACATATGTTGTGAGTACTCAGAAAAACCGTCTCAAATAGACAGTTCTTTTCAGCACCCAAAACACATGATTAAAATTGATGGGTAAGAAAATGTGAAAGATTATTTGCTCAAAAAGTTTCAATATCTGGCCTATAGTAATTATATACTTTCATCTTGCAGGACGGTCATCAGCGATGCTGAGCAATCTGGCACCAGGCACCCTCAAGAAAGAACTGACTAGACTTTTGAAACTTTACTTCACAACAGTAAGTGCTATTATATACTGAACGTCAAATGAAAGGTCCACAAGGTTACCACTGGATTTCCCAAAGAACCTTTAACTCCCTTTTGTTCTTGAATAGAATAGAAACAGTTCATACGAAAAACATGAAAATGATTGATCAAGTTAACCCTTAACGCACCAAGAAAAAAAAACATCTGAAAATGTCGTCTGCTGAATTCGTCTGCTGCAAATAATTGCCTAACTTTACTGACGAATTAAGAATAGAAGCAAACAGTGTGGACCCAGTACAGACTGCTCCTATAGGAGCAGTCTGATCTGGGTCCACACTGTTTGCCATAGAGGCTTCTTAAACATTTCAGCAGAAGAGAAAAGCAGACAACATTTGTTGTGATTGGCACATTAAGTGGTAAATGAAAAGATCTGCAAAGAAAATTTTTGCTATAGTAAAGAAGATTAGTGAGCTGTCACATGAAATTTCCAACATTGTGGTATTTGCGACCAGCAAAGGCTCAGACAGCTTGCACATACACGCAGTACGATCAGAACCTTTGCTGGTCGCTTAAATATTATATGAGTGTTGAGCTACTGGCCATGCAGCATATGGAGTTCCTAAGTTTAAATGGAGGCTGCACATGCTGTTCTGGTCTACACTTGCCAAAATGCCACATTGTTGGAAAACACTTCCAGATTTACTCTTTGTTTTACTATAAGGGAGATAATTTGATGAACTTTTCAGTTCAAAATGCTTGTCATGTTCGTAAGAAGAGGACTAGGGTAATAACTCAACATTTTTTCATAACCACACTAGACCCCATTAAGGAAATGATTTTTATCATATGACATTGCGTCTGGGAGTGAAATAACACCATGCAATAAAATCGATAAACCACTAGTGATTTATAGATTAACGGGAAACGTTATGACGTTCATAACAACGTTGCGTACATAATGACAAAATTATAAAGTTTTTATGCCAGAAATCAGATTTCAAAGTATTTGTCATATGATATATATAGAATCTAGCATTCATGTGCTCTTGTATTATTGAATTTATTAAACTCGTTGCGAAAAAGAGTTAAAATGCTTGGCAAGCCTCGCATTTTATCTCTTTTTCCCAACTTGTTTAATAAATCCAACGAGCACGCATGTAAGATCCTCTATATAATAAATACTGCAACAGGAAAGTCAATTCTTCCAAGAGCTATGGGTGTTTAAAGATAAGCGGAGATAACTCAAGATAGAAAATAATTGCAGGAACACTGTCAGAGTTATGGTTTGGATCCATATCAGGGCCAATATCCTGTTGGTCCTGATTTGAGCCCAAGCTGTGTGCAAAGGTTATCAGCAGATATCAAAAGTTTTGGCAAGCAGGCTTACCCTGGCTCAGAATTTGTTGTAGCTAACACTTAGTCAAATGGAAAAAGTTGGAGCCAAATGAAATTAACTTAAGCCAAAAAGTAGTATCAACAAGTTGTTTTTTATTTAACCCGCTAGGGGCGACTTTTGTTGTCTGCCGATAACCTTTGCAAACAGTTTGGACCCAGGTCAGGCCGACAAAATGTTTAACAATCAGATGGTATTGAAAAAATCCAGCATCCAGAGAGTAAAATATGGCACAATAATAAAGTGTGAAGTAGTAATATAAATAAAAGCAATATTTGAAAATCCAAAAGCTGATCAAAATACACTTTTTCGCAAATATGTTACTTTTGAACCACCTAGACTGTACTTTTAGCCAATGACACATATTTGTAGCCACTTTACATTTTAGTAGCAAATGGCTACAATGGCTAATGGCAGGGTGAGCTCTAGCTAGCATGGAAAGAGTTAAAGAATATTTTGTTTTGTTGCAGTCATGTACAGCATCTGTGATGTTGCATAACGGACTACTGTGGGGACGTGTTTATCTCCCTTCTCCGGGCCAGCAGCGATACCAGAGTAACAGATGTCTATACTTTGTCTACTACCCAGAGACACCTGTGATCATTATGAATGGAATGAAGGCAGCTTTTGAAGTATTTCTTTCTCAGGTATTCATTCTCCCAACCTAGATAAGGTTTTTTTTCAAACCTTTTTATCCCAGGTGTGGTAGTTTAGGGACTTACAGGGTTCGCACAGGGTTCGCACAGGCTTGAAAAGTACTTGAATATGCATGTACAGGACTGTCTTGAAAAGAAGTACTTGAAAAACGCTCAAAGGCCTTGAAAAGTCCTTGAATTTTACCATTTACAGGAGGATTAAACAGCGTTTTTGGAGACCTAAATCAGTATAAAATTGTTGTGCCTTTATTTGGTGCAGCAAATGCTGCACCAAATAAAGGCACCACAATTTTATACTAATTATCTTATACAAATATCTTTAGTAATTGACTCTAGCATTTCAGAAGTAGAATTTTAACGTGTAAGTCAGTTTTTTCTCTTAAGTTTTCAGTCCTTGAAAACCGTAGGACAGTCCTCCAGAAGTCCTTGAATTTTACACAAACTTGCCTGTATGAACAACAATTTTCGTCTGCTATCTTGTCTGCCTATCTTCTTCAGTAAATCAGTATTTTGCATAAGTTTTCAGTCGTTAAAAATGGTAGGAAAGTCTATGAGAAGTCCTTGAAAAGTCCTTGAATTTTACACACAATCTTGCCTATACGAACCCTGACTTACCTGGTCTTATCCCTTGCTGCGGCTATGACTGGAAGCTGCTCCCTGGGCATGGAGAAGCACAGGTTTAGATCAACAAAATTTTTCAGCATAAAATTATAAATATTTCCTTACCCATCAGTTTTAACACATGTTTTGGGTGCTCAAAAGAATCGTCTCATTGAGACGGTTCTTTTGAGTACCCACAACATATGGTTGAGAAATAACTAAAGTCCTGCAGAAGCCCGGCATCTGCATCTCAACACCATGCAGCTGCTTCCATCACTCTAGCCAGACAACTCTGTCTCCAGTCACATGATCTGTTCATCGGCATCTGTGATTAACTAGTCTTTTGGGGGACCTCCATTTTTGTTCCACAGGCGACCTGCATGACCATGCCCCGAGGTTATAAACCTTGAGTTCAGTCTCAAGGTCAAAATAAAGCGCCACAATTGGCTGCTTGCGGACACGTGTCTGCAAGCAGCCAATTGTGGTGCTTTATTTTGAGTTTAAGAGTGAAATCAAGTTTTATAACCTCGAGGCCAGGTCACTTCTCCCCAAACAGCGTTGAAACTCATAACCACCGCACAGGGAATAGTGTGAATAGAGTGATCAGCCTTGCTATCAGTCCATCTGTTGACAAAAGCATGTGTGCTCCATAAGATAAGTATGCTTCCTTTGAGATATTTTAGTAACAATTCGTTAGCTTATTTATCAATTCTGGACAGTGTGTCTCTTTCATGATGAGTTGCTCTCACTTGAGTCTTGTTTGAATTATCTGCCTTGAATTTTCATGGGCTACATAACATATCTTTTGAGATATTTTGATAATATGCTCCTCGACGTGAGAAAACATGTTTTCTGGATTTGTGACCAGTTAAGGCTCAAGCCAGCTTGCTTAGCTAGAGATACAAGCTAGAATACAATGTATTGGAATTTTGTGTGTACAGAAAAAACCTGTGTAAAACCATCAAAAATATTTTATAAAAGATCTTAATGACAAATGGTAGCTTAATGAAGGTCGAAAGTATTGCGGAATGCTCCCATTGGAGCATTCTGCAATACTTTTGACCTTTATTAAGTGGTAATTGGTCTTGAAATCCAATTTTCGGTCTTTTTGAGAGTGGCCGTTTTTCACAGATTTTACTGTATCAAGTAGTCATCATACTTTCTAGAAAGAGAATAACTGAGGCGCTGATCAGGCTGGTGGACACACAGGCTGTTCTGCACCTTTGTGGCTTGCATGCAACCAAGTCAGGTTTTCTCTTGTTGATGCCCACATATAATAGGGTTGTATACCAAGACTGCATGCCACTTGCCGTCTTGGTTTAATAATGCCTCTAGAAATTTCACTGTATCACTGTATGGTTTCAGTATTTTAGTGCATGGTGTCATTATTTCACTTTTTGGTTTCATTATTTCAGTGTACCGTTTCATTATTTCAGTGCATGGTTTCATTATTTCAGTGTATGGTTTCATCATTTCAGTGCATGGTTTCATTATTTCAGTGTACAGATTCATTATTTAATTGTACATTTTCATTATTTCAGTGTACTGTTTCATTATTTGAGTGTACGGTTTCATTATTTCAGTGATTTTTTTCATTATTTCAGTATATGAGCCACGATCTGTGAAAACCAGCCTTAATGACGAAGTTGTCAAATTTGAGTTAATTGTACACACTTAATCTTTGAAGTGTAAAGAAGTTATCCTGCAAATTTTATAAAGTTATCTTCATTATTCAAGGAAATATGGTCTTTTGAAACTATACACTGTCTTAACTTTAACACGCAACGTCAGAAACGTCATGACGTTACAAATGACGTCAAAGTTAAATTCCTGATTTGCGGGTTTGTCGGGTGCTTGAAAAACATGCTATTTCTTGCTAACCTACTTTTTTTATTACCATTAGCATGTGTGCAATAGAATTCGCAGAAAAGTTGACACTGATTCATTTTTGCCTTAAGTTTGTATGATCTGAAAACGATTGACCCTACTTTAAAAATTTTGACAGTTGCTAAGGTAAAGTTGTTGCCATGGAAACATATGGCATGAAAACGAAGAAATTTAATCAGAAATAATAGCCAATTTTATTCTACTATCCATCTGAATAGGTTTTAAGACAATATCGGAACATGTCAAATTTCTTAATTTTTGGTGTTTTTCAAATGATTTTTACATAAAAAGTCCTAAATGTCATTAAGGCAGGTTTTCACAGATCGTGGCTCATATGTTTTCATTATTTCAGTGTACGGTTTCATTTTTTCAGTGTTTGGTGTTGGCCCTTGGACACAAAGAAATAACAGAGATGCGTTTGAGTGGTCATGACGTTGAATCTTTAGCGGAATTAGCTCTAAATAAATTTTCCAATGTAAGTAGGAATATAGAATTTTATGGATTTTCTTAATTATTTTCCTGCTCTCAGAGCCAAGATTGATTTTTTTTTGAAAACAGTGTATATCCAGATCAGCTGGCTTCTAATGAATCCATCTAATCAAGATCCACACTGTTTTCCATATGAGTCGCGACATTAGATTTCCAACAATGTGGTATGTGCCATCCAGCAAAGGCTCAGACCAGCCTGCTTTCGCAGTCTGATCAGAGCCTTTGCTAGCCGCTTGAGAATTCTATGACTCTTATAAGCTTCTGACTGCACAACATTTGAAGTTTCTACGCTTAAAAGGAGGCTGCACAGGCTCCTCTGAGTCTACACATGTCAAAATGCCACATTGTTGGAAATCACATGTAATAGCTCATATATGCTTACAGCTGGAAGTCTGGAGGTCACATGATAAAAATTGGGGAGGAATGTAGTACATTAAAATATTCAGCATGACATGGGTTAACTCTAATCCAAATGAACTAGAATTTCCTTCTATCTTCCTGGTATTAACTCTTTGCATGTGGCCATGGTAAGGTCAAGGGAACTACTGGTAAAGCTTTAGCTTGAGGACCTCGACCTCATTTTGAGAGAGAAAAAGCTTCACTGGTTTGAGCATGTGGGGGGTTCTAATGGTGCAGTCAGAACAGCATGTGATATACAGATTGATGGCAGGAGGGTGGCAGGGAGGCCCTAGCTAACATGGAAGAAACTGACCGAGAAAGACTGCCGTGAGTGGAGGGTCACGACAGTTGACCCTCAAGAAAGGAGCATGTGGAGATCAAATGTGAGATCTGCTATGCGTGCAGCTAGGGAGTTACCTGGAAAGGGCCCACTGATGTAGATGATGCCCCTGCACCTTCACGTTAATTAAAAATCTGATTATGATATATGATGTTGGGTAATTTTAAGCAGCATGGTCATTGAGCTGATAAGAACTGTTAGTTATTTCCCAGGTAATATCTATCAGCCAATCAAATTAGAGATACCTTATTAGCTAGAGGCTCTCCTGTAGATGTTGACTCTTACTCTTATTGGATTTATGAGGAAAGGTGGCTAATTTTGCCTTTTTTATAGTCTACTCATGCCTGTTAGTATTTACTGTCAGATATATATTATTTATTTTCTGAACTGATCTATGTATCTTCATGTAGCTTATAATTATCCTTATGATGAAGTGCAGGCAAAAGGGTGTGTTTGAGAACAAATGTATATACAAATGTATGTACGGTAAAACCTTCATGAATCTTACTACGATAGTTCAAAATACAGTCAAAATAGTGGGGCGGATATGTAACAATTTTGAGAAGAATCGTGCACTTTATGATAAAAGCATGAAACTTGGTACATGGCTAGTTGATAACAAAACAAAAAATTTAAGGGTCAGTGCCACGCCGAAAATGCCCTCTAATGGCTGCCATCTTGTTTTTCCAAAATGGCCGCCTTTTTCAACTTTTTTCATTATAATCTCATTATTTATTTGCAAACATAATGTTTTCTTCAGTTTATTTTACTTAAATAGCAATCAGTTATATCTCAATACCTTAAAATCATCTTTCAATTTTAAAAAATCAGGATTGAGGCTGTATTTTTTCAAGATGGCCGCCACTTTTGTGTCTAAATAGTTCAGCTACATTATAGAACTTTACAAAGTTATAAATTTTGATGCAAATTACTTCTAGCAAGTAGAAATAGTCCCGTTAAACAATCTCAAACTTATCAGCATGGTTTTATTGTTGCGTATTGTTCAAATATGGTATTAAAGATGGCTACCAATGTGCTAATCATAACATACTATCTGCTTTCATTTGGAACTGGAAGAATGTAGTTTGAATTAATGCAAACGATTTTCAACAATAACTTTATTTAATGGCTTTGAATAAAAAGAGAGCATCCAACATACCATCCAAGACGGCTGTCAAAGTAGAAATGTTATATGGACACCATTTATAAGATGGCCGCCATCTTGGTTTTCCAAAATATGCAGTCTATTTTAAATTGCATTATTTTAAGCTCATACATTTGCAAGCCAATGTGTTGTCTTTATTTATTTCCACTTTTTCGCAGTCAATCATACTAATTTGCCTCAAAATTGTCATATAGGCTTAGAAAACAATAGATTTAGGACATAGTCTCAAGGTGGCTGTCACATTTTGCATCCAAAGGGAGTTCAGTGGCTCAATGGTAGAGTGCTTGGCTAGAGACCGAGGGGCCACGGGTTCGAGCCTCACCGGCGTCTCTGTGTTGTGGTCCTTGAGCAAGACACATTTATACTAGCTTAGTACTGGTTCAACCAAGGAAGACCCTTCCCTGTTTAACTGAAAGATTGTTAATAGGACGTAAAGAATCAATTCAAACAAACAAAATACATTTTGCATTCTCAATAGTGGTGGTTTACCAACTTGACAAATTATGAATTTCCATGCAAAATTATTATGCAATTAAGTAGAAATAGCTACACAAACAATGGACGAACTTATCAGATTTTATTTTTATTTTAACTTATTATAACATGGTATTCAAAATGGCTTTGTATTTAGTTAAGAAAAAAAAGAAACATATTTTTACTTCCTATAGGAACATATTTTGAGGTTGTTTGAAGGTATGAAAATGATTTTCAAGAAATTATTATACTTAATGAATTAATATAGCAAAGGGGACATCCAACCTGTCATCCACAATGGTTGCCAAATTTGGTTTTAGACACTTGTACATATGTTGCTATAAAGTGTGTTCTATAAAAAATTGATATGATCAAAATGAGATACAAAGAATTTTTGTACCTATAGCAAACTAAAACTGTCCTTTGTAGAATTGCCATTGCATACAATATAATTTGTTTACATCAGATTTTAGTGAAAAATCCTATAAAATCTGTAATGGAGATATCAAAGTTTCTTTTTGAACTTTCTCCTTCTCATCAAGTTACCATAGGCTTAAAAGGCTATATGTCTCCTAAAACTGTATACAGTTTAAAAAAAAATGTACTTAGACCACAATCCTACGTTTTCACACACATCAAATTTTCAACTTGATCTTGTCAAATGACATATTTGCTGCAGCCAGCCTTATTAGGTTGTGTTGATGATGTTGCTGACACTATCATATCTACTTGAAAGTAATCAAAGTTTATCTAATTCTGAAGTCCATCCAATATATAATGTTGCAGACAACTTAGTTTCTAGCCAAAGCTTCCCTCACCAATTGCTTGCTAGTGAGCCGGGCATTTGATTCCATAATAGTTAAGTCCAAAAACCTCTTCAGTCTAGTTAGTTGAAACCAAAGCTTTTTGGTTATTTAGGTATGTAGGGGTTTTAAATGATGATGTTATTTTGCTCTGTATTTACAGTAATTGTCTTTTACAGCCCAGGGAGCTTCCGCTAGGTGCCCCAACCGCATATTCAGTCGAATCCCTGTCCTTGCTGTATCAATTCTTGCTTTTCATAATTTATTGTTCACTGTGGTTATTCATCGACTAGTTAAACATTCGTCCTAGAAATCGTTCCAAGATAGTAGTGCTGTTGTGGTTCTCATTTTATTAGTGGTTTGTATGTACTTTTATATACATGCATGTGAATGATTTTGGTTATGTTAATGTAGCCTAGTAACTGCCATCAAGGGGAGAGCTACATCACCACTGTATACTATCTAACTGTATATTTCAGTTTTCCCCATTTTGATTTTGTAGGAAGAATGTTAGCTCTGATTGTACTAGTTTCTGGTCATTGCTATTATTTTACCTAGTATATAAGAAAAAAATGGGAATAACATGTCCGGAATGACGCAGGCCACCAGTCGCTAGGTGAAGAAGCGATGAAAGACGCTAGGTGAAGAAGCGATGAAAGAAGCGATGAAAGAAGCGTGGAAAGACCATTATGAAGTTACTCAAATTTGTACTCTTTGGAATGCAGAAGGCATGCCAGAGGAAATCCCAGTTGAAGGTCCAGCCAGCTGATCAGTACAGGAATTATCACAAAAACAATTAGCAGGATGCGTTCTGACAAAGCAGACATATCATCAGCAATTGCCATCCAGATGCTTTATCCTACATGCATTTGGGAACCTGGCACAGTTGAGGTGTTTGGTCTAATCTGCAACATAATCTCGAGTGTTAGTATTGAGTGAAGTTGAAAGAGGGTGCTCTGAACAGAGGCTTGAAGTTAATTAAGCAATTAATAAGGGTGTTAGAATGCATATTGGAGAGAAATATCATGCAGAAAGTTGAGATTGACGAGATGCAGTGCAGAATTATGTCAGGCCATGGTGGCACTACAGTTGCGGTCTTCATTTTAAGCCAGCTACAGAAGCTGCTCCTGACTTCTAACAAGCCATTCTACGTCACATTCATTAACATAGAGAAGGACAGCATGTAGGTAGTGTGCATGCTTTTAAATCAATAAGTAGTTGGCGGAATTGATGAATGGCATGATCAAAGACATGAAAAGCAGGACATTAGTTGGCAAATTGTCGCAGTGAGAAGTTTTTTGGTGTTGATGTTCATCGTGGCTCTGTTCTGACTCCACTGCTCTTAATTGTTATGCAAGAGGCTCTAATCACGGAATTCAGAACAGACTGCACATAGTGGCTGTTATACAAAAATGATCCGGTGATCAAGGCTGAGTCCATGGAGGAATTGCTGGTGAAATTGGATGCATGGAAGTATTGAAAGGAGAAGACTCTTTATGTGAACATAATAATAAAAAGTCATATACAAGTAAAGTTGTCCCTTGAGCTAAAGTGCATCAAATGCCTGTGGCACAACACTACTTAATGATGGAAGATGGAGGTGATAGCACCTGATAAAAACTTGAGGTAGTAGATCTGTAACCATATGGACATTCTCTACGCTAGAGACATCCTCGAGCTGCCTGCAGTCATACATTGCAAATGTACATGGCAGAAACTCCGTAAACTTCTTAACCTTATGATCATCTGCTGCCCTTGACTCGAGACAGGTAGTAATAAACATGCATTCATTGTTTTGTTTTTGTTGAATGTATGTTCACTAGCATTATACATCCTAGCTAGTGATGTCGAAAACGCCTAATTGCAAAAATGTATAGATTTATTTAGAAAGAACAGCAAAAAATACCAATAAATAGGATTTTCTAATTCGGCGGCCATCTTGGATGCCATGCTTGAATTAACAGTTGAGAAAATTTCAAAATTACATATTATATATAAGAAACGAACATTCATTGCTACTAACGCAAATTTCACTCATACAAATCTCAATGATATATTAATGTATCAAAAACGAAAACCATAAAATTATTCTTCTTTGGCAGCCATCTTGGATGCCATATTGTATCAAGGTTCTCTTATAAATTGTTCACAAATAACAAAGTCACATTTTGAGCCTTTCTATGCTTGAAACAACTTGAATTTGATGCAATAATCTGAATTAAGTTCATTCTATGATGTTTTCATAAAGCAAGCTTGATTTAACATCTAAAAATGGCGGCCATCTTATATAATGGCCACCATCTTGGATAATATGCCAATCTACATGCGATTTCAGATAATTACAAATGTTCTATTGTTATAATTCACACTTACACCAGCTTTAAATAAAAGTTTATTGCAAAATGATACCCAACTCAACAGGCATTACACGAAAATAGGTCGCCATTTTGAAATTCAAGATGGCGGCCGTCCAGGTGCATTTCTGGGTTGGCACCGACCCTCAGAAATTTTGATAATTACAAATCTGGCCATGTACAAAGTTTCATGCTTTTATCATAAAATGCACGATTTTTTCACATATCTGCCCCACTAAAACTCTTTATAACGTCACCCAAATAACAGAATATTCAATATCTGACAAAAAAAGTGCTGGGAAGGGATCTATTTCCATTAAAATTCCTTCTTTATAACAGAATATTTACTTACCGACACTGACGGTAAATTCTGGGAACAGATTTACATTTTCTATTGAAAATAAATTCATTATAACAGAATTTTCACCATGTACCAGCCAATGTCATATTTTCTTTGCAACAAACAATGTGTCTAACTTCATAAAAAGTAATCAACATTAACAATATTTTATTTTTCTTGTTAACACACAAGTCTTGTGCATTTGATGCAATATAAAATAGAAATAATTTTTGCATTTGGAACCATAGCATTATAATTCATATTATTTGTTTTCTTTTACCAAATGATTATGATGTGGAAATCTGGAAGGTGATTCCCTTTTAACACGAAATTCATTTTAACATCAAAGCGAGCTGGGAACAAACATAGTTGTTATAAAGAGGGTTGACTGCAAATTCAAAGTCAAATTTTGAGATAGATTGTTTGTTTGATTTGATTTTTTACGTCCCATCAACAATCTTTCAGTTATGTAGGGACGGGTCTTCAGTACTGGTTCAACTAGGAAGACCTGTCCCTACATAACTTTACGTCCCATCAACAATAAAGTATGCTAGGATTGGATTCAGAGAATAGTCAACAGTGCATTCTCTTTATAAGACACCTTGTTGTTACATGAATTTGGATATAACAAGGTCATGTTGTAGCTTCCAATATTTTTTATTATTACCCAACGTACTATATAAAGAGTAATTGAGTATTTTTGACTATTTCATCAAAGTGTCCGTAGCTGCCAGTTTGATCCGGTTTTGGTGAACTGTTGGATGTGCTCACATTTTTAACTGTTGCACAGTCATGCGACGCGCTGATCACTGATGACGTCATACTTAAGTAGTGTCACGCTTTTAGAGATGCGGTTTTGTTGCAAAACCCAAAATTTCACCTAATCTGTTCAATTTTGGTCTCAAAGTTTTCCGCTATTTCTAAGAAAATGAGTACCCATACTTTATGTTTCTGACCACAAACAATCAAGTTATTTGGAGTTTAGAGTGAATGGCTCTGACGTATACAAACCGTGGCGGATATTTTATATTATTTTCCTTTGTATGTTGTGAGTTGGGTATTAAAACAACAATTTCATACCTTTGTGTGTCCTGAGTTGGGTAATAAAACAACTATTTTATACCTTTCTTACACCTATATTTTTTTTTCATGTTCTGAGTTGGGTAATAAAAAAAACTATTTCATACCTCTCTGTGCAACAGTCAAAACTACCACCACTCGTTGATGTGGATGACCTGATGCACTGTTGCTCTCGGCCTTTGGCCTCTTGCAACAGTGTATCGGGTCATCCACTGCACCTCGGGGGTGATAGTTTTGACTGTTGCACAAAGCAGTATGAAATAGTTGTATATTGTGCAATTTTACAAAGGAATTAAAGGAAATTTAATATGAAATGGCCAGTTTCCTATAACTCCTTTTAAAATTACCTCTTTAAAACACGGTTCACATAACACTTTCCATTCTACGGACCTCAATCAGGGTGTTATAAAAGGACTCACTGTGTTTATGAACTGTTTTAATTTCCTGTCAAAACATCTGTTTTATATGCTTGAAAGAAATGTCTCAGAGAGACGTTTCTTTTAAAGCACCCAGAAAAAAATGTTATGCTAGTAAATACTGAAAATATTTTTGGGGGTTTATACTATGCAATAGGGAGTGCAGTGGCTCAGTGGTAGAGCGCTTGGCTTGAGACCAAGGTGCCGTGGGTTCAAGCCTCACCGTCGTCACTGCGTTGTGGTCCTTGAGCAAGACACATTTATCCTAGCTTAGTACTGGTTCAACCCAGGAAGACCCGTCCCTGTTTAACTGAAAGGTTGTTGATGGGACCTAAAGAATCAAATCAAACAAAACAAATTATACTATGCAATAAATTACTCCCTTTAATTCAAACTACCGATAATTCAAGGTAAAAAGTTGGGTCCAGAGAATTTGGAATAAGCAAGATTTAACTTATCTAGGGCTTTACACATAGGTGAAAGATTTTAATTATTCCTGAATTCAGGATTTTGAGGATGACTTTCCATAGAATGTCAGCCTCAAAGTCCTGAATCAGGCGGTTATGATAGCTTCATTGATTTATGTTCAGTTTGTCTAAAAAAAAAAATTAACATTAAAACTAGAAAATTGTAAAATTTTGTAGTGATAAGTTGTAAGTTTTGAGACTAAAATCCAAAAGTTCAGGATTTCGTCAATTTTGAACTTTCACCCATGTATACAACCATGTTGCTTTTGCAGGGAGGCTACTCCAAGTTTCAGCTGACACACAGACCAGCTGGTCCCTTGGGAGAAGTCAGATCTCGCAAAAGAAAAGGTATGCTGTTTTTATAAGAAACATATATTTTTTGTTTTGCCCAATTTTATTACATTTCTCTTCTTGACTTCAATACAAGTTTTAGAGAAGAGCTTACATTGTCAGTGGTTATGTATTATTGAATTTATTAAACAAATTTAATGAATTAAATAAATTATATAGGACCATGAATGTAAGATACTATTTATCATATGACATTAAAATTACTTTGAAATTGCTTTTTTGGCATGAAAACATTAAGATATTGTCATTATGTTTGCAAATTTGTGGAGGTTATTACATAATATAGACCTCAACTCGAGAAAACCTGTCTTCGGTGTTCACTAACAACAAAGGCGCCTTTATTATTCTCTTTGTGGAAAGTATAATGTCTAAACTTACTACAGGCAAGATTCTATGTAATCTCTGTAGCTGAGCAGGATGGTCTGAACCTTACTTGGCCGCAAACCACAGAAGACAGGTTTTCTCGCGTCGAGGCCCATATTACTAAGTATGTAAATCACTAGTGGTTCATCCATTTTAGTACATGGCATAATATCATTCCCAGACGTGATGTCGTGTGATAGATCAAATCATAACAAATTAGCCGGAGCAGATAGCACAGTCAGATATGAGTAAAGATAATTTTTTGCTGTGCTAAGTCTGGGATCTGGCAACATTCTTTTAAAGAGATTTATTCTAAATTATAAAAAAAATACTTTTTGTATATTTTTTAGCTCACCTGAGTCAATCAGTTTAAACATGTGTTTTGGATGCTCAAAGTACGAGATGGTTCTTTTGAGTACCCACAACATATCGTTGGTCGGGAGTCAGAACCTCATAACTCTGATTTTTACCAAAATGACTTTTTGTTAACGTGAGAATACCAAACGCATGGCGTACATTCTGTCAAATTCTTGTAGCCCTAGACCAATTAGAACCCCTTTAAAAAGTATCAGTCATGTTTCAAAATATTGTATCTATGAAAGATACCATTATTTTGGTGCTCAGTTTACGGAGATATGATGTTTTGCCATGAAAAAGATGCTCAAAATGTCGTAACTGGATGGTTTACCATGAAAATATGCTGAAAAAATGATGTAACTCAAGTGAAGCTATTCATAATGATCGTGAAATCTTTATTGGAAGTTCAAAACACCAATAAGAGTGAATTTTGATGTTACTAAATATAATCCTGTCTGACTTTCAGCATTATAGGACACTCCTAGCAAAAGTTATTCAGTTTTTTGTCTCTCCTGAAAAATGTGAAAATCAAGGATACAAGTTTTTGACTCCTGACCGACGATATGCTTTTGTTGAGAAACAAACAAACAAATTTGATAACACACTCTTAAAACTTGTGTTTGTTTGTTTGTTTGATTTGATTCTTTACGTCCCATCAACAATCTTTCAGTTAAACAAGGACTGGTCTTTCTGGTAGGTGAGGCTCGAACCCACAGCCTTTCGGTCTCGAGTCAAGCACTCTACGACTGAGCCACTGTGCTCCCTCCACTCTTTAAACTGGAGGCCTGATTGATTGGTTACTATTTTCAGAGCCAGATATCATGGAGCATGAGAAAATAAGTTGTGAATATTTACAAGAGAAGAGGCAGCGTCTAGAAACCCTGGATAATACTTTTGGTACAGCTGTTCTACCAACACTGGAGAAGGTTGAATACAGAGTAAGTTGGTGCAGGGCTTTTTCCAGCAATTTTGGGAAAGGCCCCTGACCAAAATTGGGAAAAAATGATCAACTAAACAGCAAAATTGGGAGAAATTAACAACATAGAACATTACAAGGTAGCAAAATATATCCTCAAAATCAAGTTATTTTAGATTGTATAATGCCAGCCATACCACCTAAGCATAAGTGTTTAAGTATCATTCTGATATAGGTCATTGTTTCTCATAAGTAGTAGTGGCCTCTTAAAAAAAATTATCTTTTTTGTTTGTTTTTTTACTTTTCTTAAGGGGTAATTCAGACATGGTATTGGCTATTGTTGGCTATTTTCGATTGGGAATGGGGCGGAAATTGGGCCCCTAGAGAAGGGCAGAAAAAGCCATGTTCTCAATCGGGTGCCTCTGTAATTTAGGCCAAAAAATCAGTACAGTGAAACCTGTGCAAAACGGCCACTCTAAAAAGGACCGAAAATTGGTTTTAAAGACCAATTATTGCTTAATGCAGGTCAAAAGTATTGCAGTGGAGCATTCTGCAATACTTTAAACCTTCATTAAGCTACCATTTGTCATTCAGACCTTTGTTTTGTATATTTTTGAATGGCTGTTTTACACAGATTTGACTCTAATCAGTAAAATTTAGGTCAATAATTGATAATCAGTAAAATTTAGGCAAATAATCATTAAAATTCAAAAAGCAAAAATTGGTTATCAGTAAAATTTTGCAATGCTCAATTCGCTAACCGGTAAAATTAGCCATCAAAGTTTTCTACTTGGTAAAAATTAGGTAAAAATCACTGATCAGTTAACCCCATTGACACCTTCATATTATCAGAGGTTTGCAACTTCTCCCAGTTTTGCCCATGCAAGATACTGGGTTAACCCAAAATATTGAATACCATAATGCCTCACAATAAGTATCAACTCTTTCCTTGCTGGCGGTAACTTCTGTCGTCTGTTGATATCCTATGCAAACAACAGTTTGAACCCAGATCGGGAGCTGTTTTGCCTCAATTTCCGTGAGTTTTGGTGGCTGCTGACACCTCTTCACCACTCGAAAAGAGATTCAGCAAATATGCTCAAAGTATGTGGTCTGAAAGTTACTCAGCAAATAAAGATATCATGATATTCTCAGATTTTTCAATAACTCAAACCAAAATGTAAGGAAGTACAAGTTTTTTAGCTTTTCACGACTTCTGATGCTGAACCTGATGTTGATCGAATTGTTGTCCATATTGAACCTAAGGTTAAGAATTTGATTGTTTGGTCTAGGTGTGTACGGATGCTATCTGGATTACTGTGTGTATAAATGGACCATCCTGACTTTATTGTATGTAGCTCAGGGATTTTCCTAGGCCTGTTTTGGGGCCGAATGTCTGCCCCTTCCCAATCCAAAATTGAGCAAAAACTTCCCAAAATAGTGAATAGCGTTCTCAATTCTTAAGCCCTACAGTTTGGTGAAAAAAATCATGAAAATCGTACCAAAAAAAGCAACATTACAGATGTTTACATTCACACATTCATACATTTGATTCTTTACGTCCCATCAATAATCTTTCAGTTAAACAGGGACTGGTCTTTCTGGCAGGTGAGGCTCGAACCCAAAAGCTTGCCCTAGGGAAAGCTAACTTCGTAGACTGATGTCCGCGTCTTAGTAACACCGCCCGTGAGCACATGTATACAAGAACTGGACGGAAGTGCGGAGTGGAACCTGGATGTTGTCACCACTTGGCACATCAACTTACAGCTCACCATTAGGGGGAGCGGCAAACTTAAACAAACGATAACAAAACTCCTTGCCCTTCCGGGCGGAATAAAAAACTTACACTTTCAGGAACAGTGAGGGTGACACTGTGCAGACGAAATTGTCACGTCAACCCCCACAAGATTGAAACCTGTTTTAGAGCATTTCCAAAATTCAAACTAATTAATGCCCCACACCTTTACTTAACGCAGATAGGCGTAGGATAAGGGCAGGATACAGCCCGAATTCCTTTTTGTGAAGCCAAAGTGGGTGCATAAAACTGGGTGTGCCGTGTGTGCTATATATGCCTTGTGCGCAGGGACCGCGGCACACCGACACGATAACCGAATAATAATAAAAACATTCACACATTGATGCATATATCCCTGAGCAATTATAAAGGCCAATGCACCTTATGCAAGTACACTGATATTTATTATGGTTTTATATCTGACTATTTAAAATGGAGACTGTGTTCTTTTAGACGGAATCTAGTATTCCCAATTTTAATAGGACTTAAGAAAGGTAGAAAAATCCCTGTAGCTTTATGGAAAATTCCATTGGTCTGTAAATGAATTAGAGAGCAGTTTGTATAGTGTTAACAACTCAAATATTACTCTGTGTGTTCTTATTGTAGATTGTGTGCTTATAAGGTCAAATACGGTAGTGACTTTAAACCTTTTCTTGATGAATATTCATGCTAGGCTCCACCCACTATGAATAATTATATAAACTTTCATGTTTGTACATAGATGAGGGACCGCAGTGGTTCAGTGGTAGAGTTCTTGACTCGAGACCGAGGGATTGCAGGTTCAAGCCTTATCAGCATCACTGCATTGTGTCCTTGAGCAAGACACATTAATCCTTGCTTAGTACTGGTTCAACCCAAGAAGACCTGTCCCAACATAACTGAAAAATCGGGACGTAAAGAATCAAACAAACAAACATCAAACAAAGAAATTACTTGTCAGGTCCACTAGTGTAGGATCAGATATACAGTCGAACTTTGGTCGCTTGAACTCGCCGGTCTCGAACACCAGGGATTGCTCGAACTCGTTCTTCGGTCCCGGCAATTTCCCTATACATTTAATGTTAAAATACACCCCAGGCTTGAACAGTGATGGCTCGAACTCAATGCAAGGTCCGCAGGGCGATTTTTCATGTAAAAATGCTATGATGGCTCGAACCAAATATTTCTTTACATGAATCAGTCACATGCTTGATTTAAGTTCATTATTATTTTCATAAGCGCTCCGTGACAATGATAGTTTTACCCTTGGGCTACCTAACTGACGAGCAGAAGTGTGAAGCAATTAGCTGCAATTTATCAGATCAAAGATTTGAGTAAGTTCTCACTTGTCACCACTTAGTAGGGCGACCGAAAATGATTAAAGACAATTAATGAGATGTTTTGTAATCAAGAATTCGCGTGTCAAAATGACTAAAACATGCCTGGCTGGATAAAGACAGGCATTGTGCGGCGGTACTTTCTGATCAGCGTCTTGATTGTATCGATTCCTGATCTTTGCACCCTTTCTTACTTTGTTGTAAACATCCTGGGGAGTTTGTCATTTTTTCATGTTTTTATTCATTGTTATTAATTGAAACTTGCACATTGTGAATAAATAATAAGTAACAAACTTTTTTTTTTCTTTTATTGTTCTAAAGGAAACGATAAACAAAGAACATAAACTGTAGCAACACATAAACAGGAGCATTCACCTACGGTACAGCTTACTCGATAGCAAATGCATTGATCAGCCTGCGCATATGCGCATGCTAATAAATGTATTTACTTTAAACAGGTTCAATATGCTAACAAACACGGCTTATCATTTTAACTCTTGCGTGCAAAGGGTTATTGATCAGTGACAGGTGTCACGTGCACTTTGCAACTTTGGTCGAAAAAAAAAACGTGGTGTCCGTGATGACATAAAGTACACATGAATCAACTTGAAAATTTTCAGGTTAGGTATCGCTCGAACACATGGATGGGTCGAACCCGCCCCGACGGCCCCGACGAGTTCGAGCCATTGAAGTTCAACTGTATCATATTTCCATGAGCAAACAGAGCAGACCCAGATCAGGCAGCTCAGGGTCTACTCTGTTTGCAAAGCACTAATAGGCGTCTCTGAGGTAAATGGTTAAAACATTTTAGACAGGGTTGTGTATATTCTCTACATTTTTGCAGGTTGAGCTTCCATACAGAGGAAAGGGTATTGCAGTAGAACTTCGGAATCAGCCGGAGGTGTTCAATAGTCGTGTACGTTTCCATGGTAAGAGTGTTTTAGAAGGGATCAGAAACCTGGGAACAAATGGATTTGCCACAGTCCCTCTTCCGAAGCACCTCACATGTGTGCCATCCAGGGCTAGAAACTACTTTTTACTGGCCAAGAAACAAACAGCCAGCCAACCACAGGACACCACTGGGCGGTCTGCTGTATCTATGGAACAAAACAAAACTACAAGACTTTCTTCACCAGTAAGGGTGCCTAATAGAACAGCTACACCAAGTGAACAGAACAGAACAGGACAAGTTACAAGGTCACACACAAGCCATTCTTCACCAGTAAGGGTGCCTAGTAGAACAGCTAAACCAAATGAACAGAACAGAACAGGACAAGTTAAAAAATCACTCATGCAGCAAAGCAGAACTTCAAGTCATTCTTCACCAGAAAGAGTGCCTAATAGAACAGCCAGAGATGTCACAACACCTAGGGGGCAGAACAGAACAGCTAGAGGATCAATGTCACAAACTGAGCATAATAGAACTGTAACCCATTCTTCACCAGGAAAGGTGAATAAGAGAACAGCTAGAGAGTCGGTATCTATAAATGAGAATAGCAGAGCCAAGCCGTCATTACCACTGAGAGAACGGAATCAAATAGAGGGATCAGGATCAGATTCAGTGAAAAAACAGGACAGAAAAGTTGGTGGTTCAGTATCGTTGAATGTACAGAAGGGAAAGCAATCTGGTGAAACGTCAAGAAAGGAGAAGAATATTAAAAGCAATACAAAACTTTCAGTTAAAAAAGTCTTAGCCGTGAACAATTCACAAAATTTGACTAAGTCAGGAAATAAAAGATAGTTATGTAGCAGGCCTTTAATTAAGAGTGTGTACTCAAAATTAGTTTTCTAATTTCTCAACCAAAGCATATGTTGTGGGTACTCAAAAGAACGGCCTCATTGAGACTGTTCTTTTGAGCAGCCAAAACATAATTTAATACTGATGGGTAAGAACATATTTACAATTTTACGCTCAAAATATTTGTTTATATAAACCTATGGTATAGGAAACATTTTAAACATTGCAATAAAGTGAAACTGTTAAACCATGCAATCTGCAACAAACTGGATCAAAGCTAAATGACAAGAGGGCAAAGTGGCCCTGGATTGTTCACCTGAGTTATATTTATAGGTTCTGATATTTGTATATAAACTAGTCAAAATAGTCCATAGCCATAATGTTAAATTCCCAAAGTTTAATTGTTTATTTTAAAAAATATCGAAGGTAGTTGAATATTCTAACTCCCCAAGTTAGACAACAAGAGTAACCCATTTTTTGCCAATTTTACTATAGGAATGATAGGGAACGAAACTGGATATTTACTGGAATGTCTGGAGCTCTAAGGAAAAGTTAAACCTAGCACATATTGAGAAGAAACCTTGCTGCTACTTCACTGAAAATTTTATAGAAAAATCTTTATTCAGTAAAATGTTATGATACATCAAACATGAATGTATTTACATTGTATATGGGAAAATTTCCAGTGGGGCTTAATTTATTTTGACCAGTCTATTATGACAAACTGACAAGCCTCCTTGGCAACATATTTTTCAACAGATAAAATTTGTTTTAACTATGTAGATCACCTAGTTACCACTTCTGTCAAGTTATTTTGATTTCTGACCATTGGTTTCAGAGGAGACGTTTAAAGTTTCTTAGGTCACCTAGTAAACATTACTGTTAATAATGAGCCATTGCATGAGATTTCCAACAATGTGGTATGTGCGACCAGCAAAGGCTCAGATCAGCCTGCGCATACGCGCAGTCTGATCAGAGCCTTTGATAGTCGCTTGAGTATTCTATGATTGTTAAGCTACTGACTGAACACCATTTGGAGTTTCTAAGCTTAAAAGGAGGCTGCCGAGGCTCATCTGAGTCTACACATGTCAAAATGCCACATTGTTGGAAATCTCATGCACTGGCTCAATTTGTTTTAAATACTGACCATTGTTTTCAAGGAAATGTTTAAAGTTTTAAGGTACTTAAAGAAAACTGGCAACACCCCCTGCCAGCCATGTTTTATACCGATTAAATTTGTTGCAGCCACTTTTGTTGAAGATCAGCCAGCCAGTGACCATTTCTGCCATATTGTTTTGAATTCTGGCCTACGTTTCATAGAAGATTTTTAAAGTTGATATAGCTGTTATCAGCCATGTTTTTTAAGAGATCAAATTTGTTTTAGCTATTTTTGTAGCAGGTCACACACAGTGACCATTTCTGACATTTTTTTTAAAATTCTGACATTTGGATTCAGAGAAGCTGTTTTAAGTTTCCTATTTAGGTACATATGAGAATTTGGCCACAACCCCTGTTGTTATATGACTCCTATAAAAGACCTCCTCTGATTGGCTGAAACTAGCTTGCACTGGTTGTGATAAGGTACATATGAGAATTTGGCCACAACCCCTGTTGTTATATGACTCCTATAAAAGACCTCCTCTGATTGGCTGAAACTAGCTTGCACTGGTTGTGACAGATCATGATGTCAAACAGTGATGAGCTAAAGACAGGTTAACAAGTGTTGTCAGTCTTAACAGAGAGCTAAAAATAGATTGAACTAAATCTAGCCCAGGTAACATTGCTTTTGTCAGTCCTAACAGAGCTAAAAATAGACATTGAAACACTGACTGGTTTCTTATGTATATTCACAGGTAAAATGTTTGTTCATTTTATGAGAACAGCATTTAACCCATTTATGCCGAATGGAATTTCCCATCGTTATCAATTGGAACAGTCCATTTCTGTTTTAAGGGATGTTAGGTGGTATTTTTCATTTTTATTCAATTTTTTTATAGAAAATTATGCAAGCAAACAGTGGAGACCCTGATCAGACGCCGCATTCTGTGGCATCTGATCTGGGCCTGCGCTATTTGCCTATGTCCCACATAAAGGATGCTAGGCATATATGGGTTAAAATACAATTATTTTGCTTATCTGATAAGAGTTGCAGAAATTTGGGAAGTAGATTGTTGAAATAATCTTCCTGGTGAAAGTGCACAAGGAACATCTGACTTAAGTGAATTTATAAATATGAAAACACTTTGAAATAAAACTAGGAAAAGAGAGACAGTGTCATATAACAAAACAATTGGTGCATTCTTTTTCCGTTAACATCAGGATTAGTCAAACCTCGAAAGTGATGTTCACCTTGGCTTCGCCTCTTTGAACATCACTGTTCTCGGGTTGACAAATCCTGATGTTAACCTCAAAAGAATGCATCAATTGTATAATGTCCATGTTTTTTGACCAAGCGGCTATTTTTGTATAAGGTCATCAGGCGGCCATTTCTGTCAAATTATTTTAATTTTTGATCATTTGTTTCGGAGAAGATTTTTAAAGTTTTCTTTACGGCAATTACCCATGCCCCCAGATAGCCATGCATTTTGATGGATCAGTTTTATTTTAGTTTATTTTGTAGAGGGTCATCCAAGGAACATTCCTGTATTTATGGGTGAAAGTTCAAAATTTCCAAAATCTTGAACTTTCAAAACTACGATCTTAAAACTTGCAATATGCCCACCAAATATTCACAATTTGAAGCTTAAATGGTCGATTCTCTTAAGACAGACTGAATTTAAATCAGAGAACTTATAATAATCTGCTGAATTCAGCAATTTGAGGCTGACTTTCTATGGAAAGTCAGCCTCAAAATCCTGAATTCAGGAATAATCCTGGAAACTTTCACCCATGTGCATTTGATTAAAATTTGTTCAGTGGTTTAAGAGTGGTTATTTAAAGCAAATTGTTGATGACAGACGAAGGACATTGAGTTATCACAATAGCTCAGGTGAGCTAAAAAAAAGTAATAGGTACTTGTGTAGTAGAGAATGGGAAGGCAGGGCTTCAGATTTTTTTTCAAGATAGGTGGGCCGAAGTGACCCATGGAGCAAAAAATGGTGGGTCATTTTCTGAAATGATGGGCCCAAGCAGATCAAACTAACCACAGTTGACATTTGGGTAGTATACTTACACACTGACACAGACATTTTTATGCATATATGTATATTGACTGCTGATTATACAGTAAAACCTGTCTTAAGTGGCCACTCAAAAAAAGACCAATTATCGCTTAATGCAGGTCAAAAGTATTGCAGAATGCTCCAAGGGGAGCATTCTGCAGTACTTTCGACCTTCATTAAGCTATCATTAATTGTTTGTTTGATTTTATTCTTTACATCCCATCAACAATCTTTCAGTTATATAGGGACGGTTCTTCCTGGGTTGAACCAGTACTAAGCTAGGATAAATGTGTCTTGCTCAAGGACCACAATGCAGTGACGCCGTTGAGGCTCGAACCCGCGGCCCTTCGGTCTCGAGTCAAGCACTCTACCACTGAGCCACTGCGCTCCCTAAGCTACCATTAAGACCTTTGTTTTGTCTATTTTTGTGTGGCTGCTTAAGACAGGTTTCACTATAACTAATCTTCAACTTTGCATTTTTATTTTATTTTTTTTTATTTTTTGAAAATATGAGTTTATTTTGAGAAAATCTGTACAGTTTGCATTTTTCCAATGAAATCGTTGATCTTATCAGACTTTCGAAATTTAAGGGAAGTTATTTAAATATTCAGTTGGCTTATCAGAATTCAGATTTTTATATAGATGTAGCCTTATTCTTATTTTACATTCAATTTTGTCACTTTTGGTGCTAATGTTGTCATCTGCTGACCTTTATTCAAAAAATTCTCTCTGAAACACTATCAGAGTTACAAACATTTGGATCCAGATCAGGACTGAAGTTGCTTTCAGTGCTTCCTGATCTTGTTCCAAACTGTTTGCAAGGTCATCAGCAGATGACGAAAGTTTCCGCTAGTAAAGAAAGAGTTATAGCACCAATCACCACTGCAGCAGATGAAAAATTTTATATTTTATTTTCATGGAAAATAGGGCTTGATATTTTATGTTCATATGAAATATCAAGTCTAATTTGATTTCTTAAAGTAAGGACAAGGCATGTAAGTCGTCTACTGCAAATTTTTGATGGCATTCAAAGGGTCAAAAGTGCCATCTATAAAGGATATTTTGTTTATTTATGTCTTCGCATGTGAATAATTGATTGATTGATTTGACTCTCTACGTCCCATCAACAGTCTTTCAGTTAAACAGGGACGGGTCTTCCTGGGTTGAACCAGTACTAAGCTAGGATAAATGTGCCTTGCTCAAGGACCACAACGCAGTGACGCACTAACTCTCGGTCTCGAGTCAAGCACTCTACCACTGAGCCACTGCGCTTCCGTATGTGAATAATGTCATAAAACACAATAAGAGGATGAGTCTTACACAAGAATCATAACTCTGCTTTGTTTATTTTTGGAGTTATTTCCCATTGATTAGTAATTGTATTTACTGACATTTTGATCCTTTTGACCCATAAAAGGGGGGGGGGGGACATCTGTTCTTTCATACTAAAACAATTCTAGTTTAGAAACTGCTTTGTTGGGATATGAGAATAAGGCCTATGTGGAGTGCAGTGGCTAGGTAAAGCATTAAACTGGTGATCTAACAATGGTCTAGATAAGGATATGGACCAATGGGTATTTCACCCCCTTACTTTTTAATTGAATGAGTATTTTACTCCCAACTTAAAATATCAAATTGCAGAAACTTAGTCCTAGAAGCATCAGTTCTGTTGCAAAGCCCTGTGAAAAAGACCCATTTTATTTGCTTAAAAAGTTGACTGTATTAATTTAATAAATACATGTTAGATATTTAGGAAAACTTCCAAGCTTTATACAATTGGTGAATATTACTAGGTGTTTTTCTTACTAAGGATAAAAGATTTCACCACATAAATTGAATATCACTGCTGAAACCTCAAACTGCAAAGGGTACTTTTACACTTCAATTTACTTTTCAATGCTGATTTCCAAAAAAATTATGCTGAAATACGCTTTACCCCCTCTTATCTGGAGCCCTGGGTCACCTAAGGGTTGCTAATCCGAGACTCACAGCCGGCAAGGTCACTGTATTGTCCTTGAGCAAGACATTTATCTGCTGCTTAGTACTGGTTCCACCCAGGAAGACCACTCCCAACTTGACTGAAAAATTGTTGACTGGGTTGTTTGTTTTGTTGCTTTACGTCCCAGTCAACAGCTATGGTCTTGGGGGACGGTCAGTTCACCTAACCACACTTTTTCCTTGGCAAGCTTGAAAAAGCAGTTAACCAGTAATTTGTGCCAAACTTTTGCTTGTAACTGACAACAACCCTTTTTGAATGAATCAGAGGAAGGGAGGAGATTGACCATAGAAATTATTTCATGATCAATCTCCAGTATGGGGCTGGTACGGGATCAAACTCGCGACCCCTGGATCTGCAGTCAGAGCGCATCTGTAGTCAGACACGTTACCAACTGCTCTGCTCGGCCCGGTAATTGACTGGGATGTAAAGAATCAAACCAAACAAAACAAAAAGAATAAGGCCTCTCAAGAAAGGTTATTATGGTGACTTAACAAATTTTTATGTCATCTGCTGTTGCCGCTAATGGCATTTTAACATTTTGATTGTTTGTTTGATTTGATTCTTAGTGTCCCATCAACAATCTTTCAGTTATATAGGAACAGGTCTTTCTGGGTTGAACCAGTACTAAGCTAAGGTTAATGTGTTTTGCTCAAGGGCACAACGTAGTGACGTCGGCGAGGCTCGAACTCGAGTCAAGCACTCTACCACTGAGCTGCTGCACTCTCTATGCCTGGTTGTAATATAGTCAAAATATAACCCCTGAGGTGATGTGGACCATCTGATGCACTAATTTAATAAGCCTATGGCCTCCTTAAATAGTTCATCATATTGTCCACAGCATTGAGGGGTTTTATTTTGACTACAAACAGACATGAAATAACCAGTTTATAACTCAGCACATTTTATTATGTTAATCTTTTGAAATACTTAGCATCGCTTAAACTCTGCTCAATTTTGGTCCCAGTGTTCTGCTAAGGACCTCGGACAGTCTCAATGAAGGATTGCCCATAAAAATGACCAGAGAAAAGTTTCAAAGAAAAGGATATTTTTTCTATGAAAAAGAAAGTAGGTTCAACCCTTGACTTATCCACAAAAGCCACTTTCTCATTGGACAAGTACCAATTGAAAAATATGGGTTGAAAACTCTGTTTTTGCTATTCAACATATAGAAAATAAAAAAAGTTTTACTGAAGTGCTTTCCCCCCCCCCCTGTGACCAAACTATTCCTTTTGCATACAGTTGTAATTTTTACATTTTACACATCATATAAAAACGGCATGATTGGTCACGGGGGGGGGGGGGGGGGGGGGGGGGGGGGGGGGGGGGGGGGGGGAACAGTCAAAAGTAATTGACAGCACACTTCTTTAGATGAATCAATGAAATCTTCTCAACCCGAATTTAATGGGGGGGGGGGGGAACAGTCAAAAGTAATTGACAGCACACTTCTTTAGATGAATCAATGAAATCTTCTCAACCCGAATTTAATGCAAATGCATCACTTTTGTCTCAAGTTTTATGCCGCAAACATAATATTTACATGTATTAAGGTGAATACTCGACGAAACTGACTTTCTGTGAAATAAAATTTGGTCACAAAAAATACCCCCACCCCCTAAACCCTAGAGTCCTGGCATAAGTATGCAATATTTTCAAAATATTTTTATTTTGCTAGGTGCACTAAATGTAAAGGTTTGATTTAAGCCCAAAACTATAGTTGCCAGGTATGCATTATCCTAGCCACAGGCTGTAAAATTTGGGCAGATTGAATAGGAAACTGTCCGAGGTCCTTTTAAGAAAACAAATATCCACACTTTATGTTTCTGACCATAAACAACAAAGTTATTGCTAGTTTAAAGCGGCCAAACCATGCCTGGTATCTGCCAGTGGTACATAACATCTCCCAGCGTAAATAAGTGGTACACACAATGGTGTCGCGGACACCTTTGTGTTTATTAGCAGCAGTGATAATCCAGGTCATGCTAGTTTCAATTTTATCATAAACTTTCACTTGTAAATAGTTCAGCAACTCTTGAAATTTATTGCAAAAAGTAGACTTCCTGTATATACTAGGCCAAAGAAGAAACGCCGCATATATAACGTGCATTGTATATGGGAGGTCTTTCACCAATCTCTCGCAAATGATTTGTCACAGTTTGAGCGCTAATTCTTTGATTATGAATTCCTTGGGTTGTACTAGTTATCATTGTCACCCGACAAAATTGATTCAGCAGTTTAAACCTACGTTTTTATCGATTTTGACGTCCCGTCATTATGCGATGACGTCATGAATGCACACGGTCTGACAATGTTCAAGTTTGTCAGAAACGTTTCCTAAGACGTTCTATCATCCTTGCATGGCATTGAAATTGTTCGGCTATCACCGATGCCTTCACCTTAGCGTGTAACATTCTTATCGCCTTTTCACGTTCAACATGTGTCCGTTTTGGCATCGTAAATTAGCAATGTGTAACTTTTAATTTCAAGTTTTTAAAATATTTTCAAGCAAATTGGATGTTAGACTAGTGATTTCAGTAGTTATCACATGTGTAAATCTAAATAAAATAAATTTGCATGTGAAAAACTTGAAAATAGAAAGACAGCCAGTACACTGGTTTGGGTTGACTGAGCTCAATGAAACCATTGGAATATTGTGTGGCAGGAATAGTAGCGAAACATAGATAGCAGATGAAATTTTGTAACTCTCATTTAAGGCGCAATATTTTTAATTTTTAAATGCGGCGTTTCTTTTTTGGCCTAGTATATAGAGGGTTAGGTAATAATAGCATTTAGGTAGGGCGATTGTCTGCATTAAATATTTGGAACGATTGGTTCAAAATTATGGCTATCATGTCTATACAAGTTCTCCCCGGTATACCACCTTCAATTTTGATTCAAACTTATGGTATCCAGGAATTTTTCTCAGGAATCAAAGGACAAGTGACCTTGGCATGTAGTGTTGGGAGTGTGTACCTAATATACCTGTCAAACGTCGTTTTCAAATGATCCTAGAATGTGAAATGATTTTAAATTTGGGCCAGGTCTTTTTTTATATTAAAACATTTTCTGGCAAAACAAGGCATAAAATTAAATAAAAACTTTGCTATTTCTTACCTACCCAGCCATTTTAACCTTTTCCCAAATAATCTTAGTCTTATAGCCTCAAAAATTCATATCTGCCTATTAAATAATATAATTGAGTAAAATGCATTTTCTTTTTTCTCAACAAAATATATTATGGTACTCAAATGAATCATCTCGATGTGATGGTTCTTTTGAGCACCAAAAACACATTTTAACTGATATTCCAGTTATGGATGGAAAAAACCACTGAAATTTATGCAATCAAAGGGCAATAACTCCTATAACTAATGGCATCCTGATAAACTGTACGTGCATCATCACACCATGGTCATATATATCAGTAGAAGTTTGGTGAAATTCCACATATTGGCTAACCAATAACCCTCTGTCAAGGCCGTAAATCAAATGAATGATGAATCACTTGATAAACATGGACGTTGTCTGAAGGCAGCAAATATAGTACTCAAAGGCTGGTCTGCCCCTAGCTGTTCACATAACATGGCAACACTGCCTCGGGTGGAGGCTTCACATACCACCACAATATTTGATATCGAGACATTCCCCTCTGAAGTTTGTGTGGCCTTTGCCTAACGCTAGAGAACCAACAAACCAGTCCAATTTATATCAGTATTAATCATTGGTCAGGAAAAGCAAAATATTTAAGCCTACAATAGTGATTGTTTTCTTATCCATCAGTTCAAACATATGTTTTGGATGTCTCATTGAATTGGTTCTTTTGAGTACCCACAACATGTGTTTTGGGTTAGACAAGACCAATGGGCTGCTGCCAAAGTTTGAACCAGGTTATCACAACATGTTTGACCGGAACAAAGTAGAACAAGACTTCAATGTAGTTGGCATAGTTTTATTACTGTGATGACAATGAGTAACTTTTTGCAATGAAATAGCTATTGTAGATTTTACACAACCGATTAGCAGCAATTTATTTGAGTCAATAAATGTGCCTTAGAAATAAGTTTCCTACTATTGCTGATCAACATTCATCGACTCACAATAGTTTATACATTCAGTAAAACCTGTGTAAAACAACCACTCAAAAAAAGACAGAACAAATGACAAGCAGGACAAAAGTATTGCAGAACGCTACCCTTGGAGCATTCTGCAATAAGTTTGACCTGCAATAAGCGATTATTGGTCTTGAAAACCAATTTTTGGTCTTTTTGAGAGTGTGGTTTTACTGTACAGTAGTCTATTATATCCAATGTGGTGAAGTGGAAGTATATGGGCCAGCACACAAGATTTTGGTACTTGACGCATGGACCTCATCACTAGAAAACCTGTCTTTGCGGTTTCTGACCGAGTACCAATCGGAAAACTTCGGCTCAATTCGAGAATCAAGACTGATGCATGCAAGGCGTAGTACTATGCATGAAAAAGCTCCATTCTATTAGCCGGAACTGGCGTATGGAAAAATAGTACTGTAGCATGTGGGTCTAGTCCTATTAAAGTCCATTATTTTGACTACCTGATAAGTTTTATCAACAGAATAAATGAATTTTATGATTTTACAACAAAATTTCGCTAAACTTCATTTATAACAATTTGTTATGCTGCAATCACATTTGTTATTGTGTTGGCATGACATCAGTGATGTCAGCCTCACTTATTGTAACATCAACGTCACATTATCAAAGTAGATCCTCCATGAACATCTGATGTTTGTTTCCACGGAATTGGTCGAGGCAGTTCCCATTGACCAAGTACGACTCGAATCACCAGTCTACTTAAACCAAGGGACTAGCTAGGATATTGAAATTTTGCATGTAGAATGTTGAATTATTCAGTATTGTACTTTTCAAGAAAATGAATAACAAAGCAAGCATGTGTATCTACCTAGTGGGGATAGTGGTCAGGGCCTTCATGTACTTACTTACTTTGGGTATGCAGTTAACAGGCATGTCCGAGCCTTAGGTGCTTGCTGATGCAATAAGTACCAAAATCTCGCGCACTGGCTAAAATAACAGCAGCAAACTGACCGTCTAGCTGGCTGCTTCATTTCGCAGAGAATACAAGAAGGAGACAAAATTTCAACACATGATCATTAGTTTTAACTGAGAATAACCCAAGATTTTTCATCAGAAATACTACAGTATAACTCTTCTTTGGGATAAAAATTTATTATTGCTAAGATGCATTCTGACAGACTGACACAAAAACCCTTACCATGCTAAACCCAGGCCCCGAGGTTATACAACTTTTTTCATGCTCAACTCAACTGAGCATGAAATTTCAACTGCTCATGAAACCTAAAATGCTGAAAAATACAAGACTTTTCTTGCTTTCAAACTCTCAGATGTTGTATTTATCATGCTAATAAATGCTAAAATACCAACAATTGTTGGCATTTTTACATTTATGAGCAGGATAATTTTCGAGCTCAGCTGAGTTTTATAACCTCAGGGCCAGATATATCCACTTTTGAAACCGTTTAGAACAAGATCAGCTCACTTTTAATAGCTGATCAGGATCCACACTGTTTTACACTATGCTTGTAAATATGTACTAATAACTGAAATCCTGTGATTTCTGAAGGAGTAAAAATACGAAATGAAGCTAAGCTGGTACATTAGTGCAAATATTTCTGACATGAAGAATTTTGCTGTTAAAAGAGTGTCAGTATAAAGTTTTCACTGTAACTAAAGGGGTGGGGTTGGCTTGGGATGAGGCTTACTCATTCTGTAGAAATTCAAGGAAAATACACGTTAGGTAGAATCCATTAACTTTCCTATGTATATATAAACTTTATGCTGGCACAGTAAGAGCAATGAGCCTCTGTATGACATGACTAACTATTTGACTTTGTACCCAGCAATGTTTAAATCAACTGAGCATGAAATTTTGATTGCTCATAAAAACTAAAATGCTGAAAAAGACATTTTCTGCTTTCAAACTCAGACGTTGTATTCATCCTGTTAATAAATGTTAATATGCCAAGCTCAAGTTGTTGGCCATCCACTGAGCACACAGGTGAGTTAAAATGTTGTTTTTGTCATGAGCAGGCTCAAATATATACCCTGATCAGATTGGATACTCAGAGGGATCCAAGTCCAAGCTGGGCACAATGTAAAATTGCTTTCGTCATGTGCAGGCTCAAATATATATTAAAGGCTTAATTTACAAATTATATATGTACAAATTTCTGATCTTCAATAATGGCCAAAACAAAATATATGAGTGGTTCTGTTTCTAAATGCAAAAAAAAAAAAAAAACAATCAAAAGACACAGGTTTAGACGAACAAAATTTTTCAGCGTAAAATTGTAAATATTTTCTTACTCATAATTTTTAGCATATGTTTTGGGAGTACTCAAAAGAGCCATCTCATTGAGACGGTTCTTTTGAGTACCCACAACATGTTTTGGTTGATAAATATGTTTTTTTTTTCTTTCTGTACACACCATTAACTTAAGTCCTGAAAAATGAAAAAAGTCAATAAGCAATGCTTATTAGATACCCCCCGCACAGTAAGAGTCAGTGAAAAAACTTGGCAATTTATAGTTCGACCAAGGAGACCTTAGTTTTGATAAGAATATTTCAGTAGAATCTGTGCAAACAAAAATTATAAACTCCTTCATGCATATGTTCAATGTGTCTACATTGTATCGGCAAAGTATCAAATTGCTCCATCAAAAGCTGTAGTAGGAGTTGATCGGCCCATAACGAAAGGCACTATCCATGCATATACAAAAGCCATATAAGGGAATAATTGTCTAAGTTCAACAAAACTTATAAACTCCTTCATGCATATGTTCATTGTGTCTACATTGTATTGACAAAGTATCAAATTGTTCCATCAAAAGCTGTAGTAGGAGTTGATCGGCCCATGAAGGCACCATCTATGCATATACAAAAGCCTAATAAGGGAAAAATTGTCTAAGTTCTCACAGCTGTCATTTTGTCAAAATATATTTTCTAAACCAAACTCCTTCATGCATATGTTAAATGTGTCTACATTGTATGGGCAAAGTATCAAAATGCTCCATCAAAAGCTGTGGTAGAAGTTGATCGGCCCATAAAGGCACTGTCTGCATATACAAACACCTTATTAGGGAAAAATTGTCTAAGTTCTCACAGCTGTCATTTTGTCAAAAATTATTTTTTCTGAACTAAACTCCTTCATGCATTGGTTCAATGTGTCTACATTGTATAGGAAAAGTATCAAATTGTTCCATCAAAAGCTGTGGTAGGACATGATTGGCCCGTGTATGGCCTATGATAGCATAAGCATAAAGCACTATATTAAAAGCCATTTAGAACTACAAAGGGAAATAACTCTAATAGAATTGGCCCCTAGCCCTTACTTTTTTGTCTAAAGTATTTGTCTTGCATATATAAAGATGTTTGCAAGGTTTGATAAAATCCAGCAATGACTCTTCGAGATATTAAGGAAACAAAGCGTTACGGACGGATGCACGCACGGACGGATAGACGGACGGACGGACAACGTGAAAGCAGTATACCCCCTACAAACAAAGTTTGCGGGGGGGATAAATATTACAACTTAGATATAGGGTTGGTTAGCCCTTTGTATACGGGAAACAGGTAATTTTACAACAGTGAAGACCCAAATGCGGCATTTCATCAGGGTCTACACTGCCATGTTGAAAAAGATCTTCAGAAAAATGCAGTTTTTTGGGGGTTTTTTTTAAATTATAACCAGGCACCCTTTCGGCCTTGATATATACAATGGACCATCCCAAGTTTATTGTAACAAACCAGAAGGAAGAATCAATAAGTATACAAAGGGTTAGGAAACTGTAACCACATGTATAGTTTGTTCTGGCCTGAATAACAGTTTTTCATTAAATGTACAAAAACTGACCATCACCATAAAACAGTCCGAACAACAACGGTGGAAAATAAAATCATACAGCACTTTATCTTTTGAACCTGGACACACTAAAATGAAGCTTTAGGTTTTTAGTTTAGATCACAGATCAGCATTGATTTAAAATACAAGATAATATCTTAGCAAAACTAGATTTGCCTGAAGTGGCTGTCAGAATAAACCCTAAAAGCGCCAATCGCAACAAAATTCATCTGCTTTCTCATCTGCTGAAATGTTTAAGAAACCTCTGTGGCAAACAGTGTGGACCCAGATCAGACTGCTCCTATAGGAGCAGTCTGATCTTGGGTCCACACTGTTTGTTTCTATACTTAATTTGTCAGTAATGTTAGGCAATTATTTGCAGCAGACGACTTCAGCGGACGACATTTTCAGATGCATTTTTTTCTTGGCGCTTTTAGGGTTAACATATTTATCTCAGCCTAAACTCATGATGAGGCCATCTTGTCTGCAGAGATAAAGTATTAAGACCCCAATCCACCTTAAGAAGTGTAGATGCTGATCTGGAATTTCTCTGCTCACATCACCTGCAGCCATTTTAGCACAAGGCACACATGAAACATGCCATGGGACTGCTTCCGTAAGCACTCAACGCTTGTCCAACAGACTAAACTGATCCCAATAGGCTACAAAGTATGATGGATAAATGGGCCTTGAGGTGAGAAAACCTGTCTTAGGGAGTTTGCGGACAACAAATGTACAGACCAGCCTGCACATCCAAACAGACTGATCAGCGCCTTTGTTATTCGTTTGTTTTGTTGCTTTACGTCCCAAGTCAACAGCTATGGTCATGGCGGGATGGTCAGTTCACCTAACCACACTTTTTCCTGGGCAAGCTTGAACAAGCAGTTAACCAGTACTTTGTGCACATACTTTCGTTTGTAACTGAATACAACCCTTCTTGAATGATTCAGCGGATGGGTGGAGAATGACTGTAGAAATTATTTCATGATCAATCTCCACGAAAGTATGGGGCTGGGCCGGGTTGGAACTTGCATCCCCTGGATCTGCAGTCAGACTCACACCTGTTGCCAGACACTTTACCGACTGCACTACGCAGCCCGATCCTTTGTTAAATTCCCTTTTTGGAAAGTATTATATCTACACTAGCTACATGTGAAATTTCAATTTCCTAGCTAGTGTCTGTAGCTGAGGAGACTGGTTGGAGTCTCGCTTTGTCAGAAACGCCGAAGACAGGTTTTGTCACATCAAGGCCCAAATGGTGCTTGGGCTAGTGTTCTCATGGTATGCCTCAATCTATCTTTGGGAATGTTAGTCACTATTATAAACTATAGGTAAAATTGTTTTTCTCATTTTATTGCATCTCACACTTCTATAGCTTAATTTCAGATGAAACATGAACTGATGAATGTTTTGACGATTTCTAAGCAGTGATATGTACACAGAGCCTTTTAAGTTTGGAGCATCCATACTTTAAAGCATAGCCCCAGAGTAAACGTAATTATGCATTTTGTACAGGGTCTATTTTGGAATGAGAGTTACATTTATGTGCGGATCCAGAGGGGTAGGGAACAGGGCTACCCAGCCAGCATTCAATGTTGGGCCATCATCGGACCACCAGCGGAATGGCATTTAAATGGCGTTTCGCTGGCAGGCCAAAGATGACCCATATTTAATTGTATTTGGATCCTCTCTCTCCTCATCAACTAAAAAGTTGGACCCCCCCTCTGACAAAACTTTCTGGATCCGCACATGACATAACTTAATTTAGCCTTTACATATTAGGCCAGTCTATTTTTAGTTTTTTGGGGATAAGTGACATCAGATTCAATACGATTCCTTATGTGCTGGAGTCGGCACTGCTTTCTAAAATATAGCAAGTGAGCAAAGCTCACATACCCCCGGCAGTAGCCATCAGAGGTTGTAACACTTTCAGAGAAAAGACAAAATTGTCAAAGATTTCATAATCCTAAATCAAGTAGTTTCTGAGAAAACTTTGATGAAAAATGTCCATATGTGTTATATAAGAGTGACAGAAGAAAAAAATGAAAATTTGAAAAAAGAAGGCAAAATGAGGGTTAGCACCTTAGTTTTCATTTACACAATACAATTTGCCTATCTGAAAGTACACAAAATTTCATAATCCTAAATCAAGTAGTTGCTGAGAAAACTGACAAAAAACGTCCATATGTGTTATATAGGAGTGACAGAAAGAACAATTGAAAAAGAAGGCAAAATGAGCTTTAGCATCTTTATTTTCATTTACACAATACACTTAGCCTACCTGAAGGTGTACACTAAATTTGAAAACACTGGCTCCAATAGGAGCCGAGAGATCTGCGACAGAAATTTTCATTGGAGAGAAAGAAAAATGAATAAATAAAAGGACTGCTAAGCAATATGTGGCTGTTCTTTTTTTACACAATACAATTAATCACTATCAAGCTTTGTACCAAATTTCAGAATCCTAACTCAAGTCGTTGCTGAGAAATCTTGACAGAAAAAATGTCTATATGTATTATATAAGAGTGAAAGAAGGAAAAAATGAAAAATTGAAAAAAGAAGGCAAAATGAGGATTAGCATCTTAATTTCCATTTACACAGTACACTTTGCCTTCCTGAAGGTGTACACAAAATTTGAAAACACTGGCTCGAATAGGAGCTGAGAAATCTGTGGCAGAAATTTCTTTGGAGAGAAAGAAAAATGAACAAATAAAGGGACTGATAAGCAATATGTGGCTGTTCTTTTCTTACACAATATAACTCATCACTATCAAGCTTTGCACCAAATTTCAGAGTCCTAACTCAAGTGGTTGCTGAGAAATCTTTGACAGAAAAAAATGTCCATATGTATTATATAAGAGAGAAAGAAGGAAAAAATGAAAATTTGAAAAAAGAAGGCAAAATGAGGAATAGCATCTTAATTTCCATTTACACAGTACACTTTGCCTTCCTGAAGATGTACACAAAATTTGAAAACACTGGCTCCAATAGGAGCTGAGAAATCTGTGACAGAAATTTCCATTGGAGAGAAAGAAAAATGAACAAATAAAGGGACTGATAAGCAATATGTGGCTGTTCTTTTGTTACACAATACACCTCATCACTATCAAGCTTTGTACCAAATTTCAGAATCCTAACCCAAGTAGTTGCTGAGAAATCTTTGACGAAAAAAAAAAGTTTACAGACAGACAGACAAACAGACAAACATAATTACAGAAAAGGCAAAAACTATATACCCCCTATATACTTCGTACCGGGGGGTATAATTATCAATTTTGGTAAACAATTGGCATTATCTATAACCAAGACCAGGTCATATTGTTCTCAACAAGCAATCAACTCGGGATCTTTCCTGTTGTACACTTTGAAGCTCATCAGACAGATATACGCTAAAAATCATCCAGCCGCCACCTTGTAAATTGCAACTGATTCAGGATACAAAATTGGACATCAAAGTGAACATGGTATACAGACTCATTTTATCGCAGGGATTCAACTCGACAAATTTACTCTGGAAACTTTGTCCAAACAGCCCAAATCATATTCAGACATTTGGAAATTTGCTAGTAGCCTATAACATATTTATCATTCTTTCTTTCTAAAATCTCTGATACACTTTAACTATTTCAGACTAAGTTGGCACAATAAAACTCTATTTGAAAACAATACTATTCACCATACAGTGATTTTTTTACCTGCGCATCCTGCATCTTTTACTCATAGTTTTTGCTCTGAGATGCAAAGTTTTTATTTCAGCGAGTCCCAGGATGCAATGGTATTGCAGACTTGTCATAAAAAGTAGTGTTCTGGACTCCCCAGTTTGCAGTTGGGACTCATTGATATGGGAAACAGTGAGTCCCTGGACCCATAAGCCCAAAATTGTAAATGAATCACTGCCATAACATAAACATATATGGACCTTGTTGCTAGAAAAGCCTTCTTCAGGATTTTCGACAAAGCCAGTTTCAAACCAGTCTCTTCAGCTACAGAGACTGGCTAGAAAATTGAAGTATGGCTCGTAGCAAGTCTAGATATGATACTTCTCAATAAGCGAATAACAAAGGAGCTGATCAGTACTGCTGCGCAGATGTGCAGGCTGGTCTCCGTCCGTGTTGTTCGCAAACACCCGAAGACAGGCTTTCTCGCGCCGAGGCCCATATATCAGGCACCAATACAGAGGTCACATGACAGAAACTGGACTTTGTCAATTATTTCTTTGCATGCTGGGTAATTTTTCATGATTTTTTGTCGTCTGCTAATTTTTTCAAAATCAACTCTTTCGAAAAGTTCTTTCAGGAATATCATCTAGGTGTCAAACAGTTTGGATCCAGATCAGGCCTGACATTTTGTCCCTGATCTGGGTACAAGCTGTTTGCAAAGGTTATCAGTGTACAACAAAATTTGGCGCTGGCAAGGAAAGAGATAATCAGCTGTAAAATATCCAGGATTTAAACCAAGAGTTGACACATTCCCTGCAGTACCCAGCATCTTTTCTTGGCAGGCCTTTAGATAAGAGTATGTAATTAAAAACAAATTTTCTAATTCTCAGCCAAAACATATGTTGTGGGTTACAGGGTACTCAAAAGAACCGTTTCAACAAGATGGGGTTTTTTGAGCACCCAAAACAAATTTTAAAACTGGTGGAATCGGGATAGGCTACCTCAAGTACATAGGCAGACAAGATAGCCAGGCCCCCAGATACGTGTACCAGAAAATTAGTTTTCTTATATCTCAACTAAAGCATATGTGCTCCATGAGACGGTTCTTTTGAGCACCCAAAACATTTGTTTAAACTGATGAGTAAGAAAATAATCACAATTTTACGCTAAATTTTTTTGCTTAACTGGGCCTATGAAAGAAAATTGTTGTGAATGGGGGGATAAGAGTTAAAAATACAATTGACGTCACCAGTCCAGTTTCAGTAAAGCAATTTAAGGAAGGAATGGCACAGCCATATCACAATCGGTATTTTTGAAAAATTATATTACGTGAAAATATCTTAAACTGTCGGTGCTTTGCAAAAGAACGACATGCTTTCTTGTGAAAAGTTTAATCCTAAACTGTATATCTATGAAACTGCTGTATATTCTTGCGACAGGAAAACAATTAATCTTGAGCTCTACTTCTTCCTGGCAGAATATTACTCTTCGCCGGAGCCACGCTTGTTTCCTCGTTTCCGTGGAGACGATCGTCCCTTTGGGGAGCGCTTTGGGGATTTGTCTGAAAAAAAAAAAGATGAACTTTACTGTAATGCAGTATACATGGTTTACACACAAACAAGACCGGGAGTTCATACAGGCAAATTTATGTCAAATTCAAGGACTTTTCAAGGTTTTCTAAAACTCCTACTGTTTTCAAGGACTAAGTTTATAGAAAATAATTTAAATTTTAAAATTCTACTTCAGAAATGTTAGACCGAGATAATGAAGAAATTAGTTCTATAAAATTAGTGTAAAACTGTTATGCTGCACCAAATAAAGGCACAACCATTTTATACTGATTTAGGTCACTATCAACAGTGTTAAGTCCTACCGAAAATAGAATTCAAGGACTTTTCAAGGCCTTTGGGTGATTTTCCAGTACTTTTCAAGTCAGATTTAATTTTCAAGGACTTTTCATGAAATATCTCTACAGTCAATGACTTATCGAGAAATCCCTCTATATTCAAGTACTTTTCAAGCCTGTGTGAACTCAGTAAACATGGTGCTTTTTCAACTGAAACCTGACAATAAAATTCAACTTTCTATTTCTTCAGAAAACCATTCAAGCCAGCACAATATTTTGGTACTTATCCCATATGTGAGCCACGATGGCTCCGGCAAGCTGCCATCACTGCTTCCAAACACAAAGTATGGATAAGACCAGGCCCTCAGATAAGAGTGCATAACTGAAAATTCTTTTTCTTATTTCTCAACCAAAACATATGTTGTGGGTACTCAAAAGAACCGTCTCAATGAGACGGTTCTTTTGAGCACCCAAAACATATGCTAAAACTGATGGGTAAGAAAATGTTTACAATTTTACACCGAAAAGTTTTGTTTGCATCAAACTTACTCATATCCTGTATAGTTCCTTCCGGGAGCCAGCTGTAGTCCACATCTTTCTTCTGTGTCCCCATTTCGATTTTTGGTGGCTGCTTTCCCTTGCTCAAAATATGTTTCCTCTGAAAATAGACACGAGGAAGAACTCAACAGATTGTTTGTTTGATTTGATTCTTTACGTCCCATCAACAATCTTTCAGTTATAAAGGGGCCCGTCTTCCTGGGTTGAACCAGTAATAAGCTAGGATTAATGTGTCTTGCTCAATGAGTAAGGCAGTGACGTCAGTGAGGCTCGAACCCGCGGCCCCTCGGTCTTGAGTCAAGCACTCTACCACTCAGCTCCCTGTCAACAGATTGCAGTGTTTGGTACAGCTAAACATGAAAATCTAACACGGGATTTTCCTACTGTTTTGAAGTCAGGACCATGGGCCTGTTGATTTTGGCGAAAAGGCATTTTGGGCTATCAAAATTTGGAAAAATTGCTACTGGACCGCCATTTTAAATGGATTAAAATTAGTAGAATAAAGCTATAACATATTAGTTGGCCTTCATAAAACTCATGAAAATTTGCATAAAAGTGTGAATGAAATTGTTTTCATTCACATTTTTATGCAAATTTTCATGCATATGTTACTTTGCTATTTTTGTTCAGATTTTCATGAAATTTTCACCAAAATGTAGAACTAAGAAATTGGCAATGATATAGCACCATTTTGTGAAGTTTTTGCTAATTTTTGAATTGGGAAGGGGCTGATATTCGGCCCAAAATCAGACTTAGGAAAATCATTGAAACACCTTCGGGACCATGGAAATTTGTTGGAGATAGGGATAGTTTGAGCCACTGAAAGTTATATATAGCACCAGACCTGGAAGCATGATCTGGGTAATATTTTGGAGGCATAATCTGGGTAATATTTTGGCCTTCCTTGAAATAAAGGTATGCTGCGTGTAATCATTACAATCGCCTCCAGTGAGGGGATTCTAATGAATTCACACGACATATATTTTAAAGATGAAAATATCTTGGTTAACCAGCCATCGGTTTTCGAACCATTGACATTGTACTGTATCTACTAACTCACTGCCAAAGTTCTGGACAACCATACTCCTTAATGGCAAATTTATTTCACAGAAAATTCAGAAATAAGAAACTAAGGATTATCATGTTAATAAGCGAATTAAATCATTATTTTGTTTTGTTGCTTTACATCCCAAGTCAACAGCTATGGTCATGGTGGGACTGTCAGTTCACCAAATTAAGCACACTTTTTCCTGGGCAAGCTTGAACAAGCAGTTAACCAGTACTTTGTGCTCATACTTTTGCTTGTAACTGAAAACAACCCTTCTTGAATGATTCAGCCGAAGGAGGAGAATGACTGCAGAAATTATTTCATGATCAATCTCCAAAATTTTGTTTATCTAAACCTGTGTAGGATTTAAAATATACTGAAGGACTTTAAAAACGCACCACCTGCTTAAATGCTAATTTATGTCGAAAATTGAATACTTTCATCATGTGAAAAATTAAATTGACAGGTTCCGTCACTTAGCTTGCATTCAAAAAGAAAATCGGAACGCTGTGGCTTATGATTGCCGTGACGTCGCTGTAATTCTGAGACAACTCAAATTCAAAAAGTCACAGAGTACCAATACCTCCCATAATGAACGAAAAAAAGTTTTCGAACCGATGTTTGTTCTTGAAAGACAAAAGCAGAACATGAGGTTTTAGGCCTCTGGCAACGTTCATTGCGTCTAAGTGACGTCATTGATGTTTGGCGTAATTGGCCGTTTATATCCTAAGGATCAGGAATAATCAAAATATATTTGTTGCCAACAGATACTCCTCAATCAGTTGCATAAAAGACAAAAGTATCGCGATATGGGCAGAAGTCACCCGTCTGTTAATGCTATTTGAAAATTTAAGACTGACGTTAGCAAAGAAACGCTGCGAATGGGAGTGTAATTAAACGATTATTTCTGAAACCTATTGGGTTGTTTCCATATTTTAAGACATCTGGCTACCACCTCAAAGTGTTTGTTTTCAAATTGAATCAAATTCACATTTGTCAGACAACACTTGTTGAAAAGCACTTACTTCGATATTTTGTCAGAATGAACAGCATGAGCAAATCGAATCATGGCAAAAAATTGGCCAATTTTGCAAGAGGATAAAAAATTATAAAGAAAACATCCTCAAATCAACCATGTGGAAGAGACAGTGAATGTAAAATGATGTGTTTCTAAAGTCCCTAAGTATACCTATCTTGCGCTATGTAGAATAAATGAATAACTTACTCCAAACTGTGAGAGTAGCTGTTGGGCACCAACAAGACATAATACAACCAAGGCAGCCAAGAAAACATACAGGAAAAAACTGAAACAGAACAACGAAATCTGTTGGTTTGATTTGATTCTTTCCGTCAGTCAGGGATCGAATTTAGCACTTGCTTACTTGCTAAATGCTAGTAATTTTTCCAAAAAGGCAAGTTGAAATAACCATCACTTGCTATTTTTAGCATGTGGATACAAGTCACTCTCACATCAACTAATTTCCAAATTTTGCAACAAAGCATAAACTGCTTGAATAACAGTGTAGATCCTGATCAGCCAGCTTCTGAAGAAGCTGGCTGATCTGGATCTACATTGTTTTCAAGATAACAAGAACATGTTTTCAGAGATAATATTTGAGATAAATTTTTGGCACACAATCTTGTCAACACATATGCTAATTAATTTGTTCAATTTTCTAATTAGCAACATATGGAGTGTCTGTCATTTAGCAAGTTGGTCATTACCTTTAGCAAGTAAGAAAATGATCTCTAACTTGCTATTTTAAGCAAGTGGTAAAAATTCTTAAATTTGATCCCTGACAGTCAACAATTTTTCAGTTATGTCGGGACGGGTCTTCCTGTGTTGAACCAGTACTAGCAAGGATAAATGTATCTTGCTCAAGGAACCAGTACTAGCAAGGATAAATGTATCTTGCTCAAGGACACAACATAGTGACGCTGGTGAGGCTCGAACTCCCAACCCCTCAATCTCCAGACAAGCACTCTACCACTGAGCCACTCAGTCCCTAGAACAATGAAATAATACAATATGTACCAAAGTTCTTTAGATATCTGAACAATTTTAACGTACATTCCTGATTAGGCCTCTAAATAAGGTTGCATAATTTTTGTTTAGTTTGATATTTAACATCCAAGTCAACAATTTTTCAGCAGTCATGTCGTTAATATTCCTGTCCTGTGAACAAGCACTAAGCAGCTTGCTCAAGGGCACAACATAGTGCCTCTGGTCAGCCTCAAACTAGTGATTTGTAGATCACCAGTCTAACACTCTACAAATGCATAATTGAAAATCATTTTCCTTATTTCCCAACAGAAACATATGTTGTGGGCAGGGGTCTAAAATTCCACTCGCCTGCTCGCATTTGCTAGGTAAAATGTTATGCAGGGCGAGTAAAAGTTTTGCCAATTTGTTTAGTACTTTTCTAATTTACAGCATCTCGGAGAAAAATTGGGGACATGAACGGCGAGTAACTTATTTTGAAATTTTACACCCCTGGTGGGGACACCTATTCCTAGCATCAACAATTTAAGACTAAGATCAAACTGGCCTCACTTACTATAGCAACCCTCAGGAAGAAATATTACAACATTCATAATAATTCTGCTGTTTCTTGCATCATTTCTAATAATTGGTGTGATTGATTGATTTTGTTTTGTTTGATTTGATTCTTAATGTCCCATCAACTATCTTTCAGTTAAACAGGGAGGGGTCTTCCTGGGTTGAACCAGTACTAAGCTAGGATAAATGTGTCTTGCTCAAGGACCACAACACAGTGACGCCGGTGAGGCTCGAACCCGCGGCCCTTCGGTCTCAAGTCAAGCACTCTACCACTGAGCAACTGCGCTCCCATTTCTAATAATTGGCTTTTATTGGAACACATACGGGCTACAAATCTTGTTTTGTTTGAGACACCTATTCCTAGCCTCAACAATTTAAGACTAAGATCAAACTGGCCTCACTTACTATAGCAAGTCTCAGGAAGAAATATTACAATATTCATAATATTTCTGCTGTTTCTTGCATCAGTTCTAATAAATGGCTTTTATTTGAACAAATATGGGCTACAAATCTTGTTTTGTCTGAGACACCTATTCCTAGCCTCAACAATTTAAGACTAAGATCAAACTGGCCTCACTTACTAAAGCAACCCTCAGGAAGAAATATTACAATATTCATAATATTTCTGCTATTTCTTGCATCATTTCTAATTTATATATAATTGCCTTTTCTTGAAACAAATATGGGCTACAAATCTTGCTTTGTTTGAGACACCTATTCCTAGCCTCAGCAATTTAAGACTAAGATGGAACTGGCCTCACTTACTATATAGCAACCCTCAGGAGGAAATTTTACAATATTCATAATATTTCTGCTGTTTCTTGCATCATTTTTAATAATTGGCTTCATTGAAACAAATATGGGCTACAAATCTTGTTTTGTTTGAGACACCTATTCCTAGCCTCAACAATTTAAGACTAAGATCAAACTGGCCTCACTTACTATAGCAAGTCTCAGGAAGAAATATTACAATATTCATAATATTTCTGCTGTTTCTTGCATCATGTCTAATAATTGTCTTTTATTGGAACAAATATGGGCTACAAATCGTGTTTTGTTCGAGACACCTATTCCAAGCCTCAACAATTTAAGACTAAGATCAAACTGGCCTCACTTACTATAGCAAGTCTCAGGAGGAAATATTACAATATTCATAATATTTCTGCTAGGTCTTGCATCATTTCTAATAATTGTCTTTTATTGGAACAAGACCAAACTCTACTCTGGACCTGCTTCACTGGTGCACATCTTCAATGTGAGGACAACCATTATGCAAATTTTGAATATAAAGGAATGAAATCGGTTTAAATTACAGATTACTCACAAATTACACGATAAAAGGTGGTGTAGACATAGACATAATAATGTCTAAGTTCAACACTTGGAAAAATATTATCAAATGTCAGGGCTCACCCTGGCTCAAATTTTTTTGTAGCCAACACTTTAGCCAAATGGAAAAAGTTGTAGCCAAATTTACTTGACTTTAGCCAAAGATTTAGCCAGCATGTAGTATGGCGTGTTTCTAAAGTGCGAAATCATTTTTAAAAAACCCTTTAGTTTTCTTACTGTACTCTGTACTCCAATTATTAAAAATGATAACCTGTAACATGAACAAGGATCTATTCTTTTTGAGAACAATAAATTGTTGATTCAAAACAGTCTTCATCAAGAACCAACCCTATAAAGCTTCTTTCCTTGCTAGGGTGACTTTTGTCATCTACTGATAACAAATCTGGATTCTGATGATCTTGATCTGGATCAAAATTGTTTGACACTCAGATGGTGTTCCTATCTTTTTTTTCAAAAAATGCTTAAAAAATGTTGAGTAGGGCCCAAAGTATTAGGGTAACTAATAACTTAGAGATTTTTTTGCCTAATATGTTTACTGAAGAGACAGGGGTTTTTTTATTACAGGATATCATCATGAAATTAATTTCTATATTGTAATTTATTGAACTTCGTCTTTTTGTCTTTTATTTTACTGGTAAACTTTTTACTTTCACTTTCAGCTTTCATTGTAAACATGGTGAATCAGTTAATCTCCTGGCTTTAATCAAACATTAATGACTCACATTGTTCAATTAATCCAATCACCAACTCATGTAATATACAGTCCCTCATGCTGTGATAAGTTTTTAACACGTTTTTATCCTTTGACACCTATTAACACAAAAGGTCAACATAATTTGTTCTGGACTGGTTATTGATTTTTACTCATATGCTTCCGCGGTGGGTATTTGGTAATTATCAAGTGACCCAGTCTGGCCAATATTGGAAATCCCCACACAGGATACATGTGTTTACATATAAATCACCGGTCAGTAAATTTTGAACCATTATCGGAGAAAATGGACTTTTTATTTGGCGAAAATGGACTTTTCGCCAATGAAATAAATCTGTAGCCACCCTGTCATTTTTGTAGCAAATGGCTACAATGGCGAACGGCAGCGTGAGCCCTGAAATGTGCACAAAATATAGGGTGCACATGTTCAATGTGTGAACAATCATAACATACAAGGTTTCAATATGAAGGAATGAAAACTGCTGGAGTTACAGATTACACAAACCAGACACTCCCTAAGCATTTCTCCAAAAGCCCTAAAAAATAAGAAAATATCCATCAAATGTGCCCAAAATGGGAGGTACACATGTTTAATGTATGTACAATCATAATGCAAAGTTTGAATATTAAGAAATGAAAACTGTTGGAGTTACAGATTACACAAACAAGACAACCTCTAAGCATTTCATTATTCTTTACCTCCCAGTCAACAAATTTTCTGTCATGTCGGGAAGGTTCCCCGAGTTGAACCAGTACTATGTAACAAAGCAAAGGACAAAATCATTGTGCTCAAGGACACAACACAGTGTCTAAGGCAAGCCTCGAACCAGCGACCGCTTGATCTCAAGTCTATCACTCAACCACTGTGTTGCGCTCCTCTTCACTTTTCAGAGAAGCGAAAAGGAACGCAACACAGTGGCTCAGTGGTAGACTGCTAGATTAAATTTCACTACAAATCGCCCCTGGTTTTCAAATCTTAAAATAGACACTATGAGACTGCTCCTACTGATGTTTGTTTCATTGCTAGAAAACATTTTACAATAACTACATGCCTTTAGTTAAGAGTGTGTAACAGAAAAATATTTTTTCATTTCTCAACCAAAACACATGTTGCGGGTACTCAAAAGAACCGTCTCAATGAGACCGTTCCTTTGAGCACCCAAAACATATGATATGCTAAAAATTATAGGTAAGAAAATATTTACAATTTTACGCTGAAAATATTTGCATATCTAAACCTTTGAGCTAGTAGCCGCAGTCTTCAATGTTTCTTGTTTGGTTTAAGTAATTATGTGGTACTTACGTCTCGCCATCTAATCCCTCGTCAGGTTCCACAACATTGATGGTTTCATTATAAACAGAGTGCTGGAACGTATTACCTTCCTACAATCACAAACATAAAAATACTTTGAGATCATGCGTGAATGTTCAAAATTTCCAAACCCCTAAACTTAAATTTTTTGCACTTATGGATTTTTCCTTCTAGTTTGATACAATAAGGCAATCCTTAAAAAAATATTTGCTGTCATCCTACTCATAATTTTCCATAGGGGTAGGTAGGTATTCAATTTTTTTCACTGATTTGTTAAAAAGACATTAAAAATAAAGAGATTTAGTTCCCAGTCAACAATTTTTCAGTTATGTCGGGACAGGTCTTCCTGTGTTGAACTAGTACTAAGCAAGGATTGATTAATGTGGTGCGCTCAAGGGTGCAACGCAGTGACATAGGTGAGACTCAAAACCTGCAACTCCTCGGTCTCGAGTCAAGCCCTCTACCACTGAGCACCCTACAAGCAAGTTTGACAGCCCCAAATAATATTAGGGCTAATTACTTATAATAGTAAGTTAAAAATATTCAAAAAATTTAAGGAAAGTTACTACAGTTATACAAGTCTTCATATACATTTTATGGGAAGAAAAACTGTTTCTAAAAATAAGATGTTCAAGGTAAAACCAACTTTCATGAGTTGTTCAAGGTTCATACAGGCAAGATTGTTTAAAATTCAAGGACTTCATAAGACCTTCCTACTGCTTTCAAGGACTGAATATTTATGAAAAATACTGATTTACATTAATTTTAGAAAAATTAGTATAAAATTGTGGTACCCTTTATATGGTGCAGTATATGCTGCACCAAATAAAGGCACCACAATTTTAGAGTACTGATTTAGATCTCCAAACACAGTGTTGAAACCTCCTGTAAATGGTAAAATTCAAGGACTTTTCAAGGACTTTGGGTGTTTTAAGTACTTTTCGAGGCAAGTTTAATTTCAAGGACTTTTCAAGACAGTCCTGTATATTCAAGGACTTTTCAAGTGTGTTTGAACCCTGTTGTTCATGAAAGTGAGAATAAAATTTGTTACAGTAAAACCTGTGTAAAAATGGCCACTCAAAAATAGATAAAACAAAGATATTAATGACAAATGGTAGCTTAATGGAGGTCAAAAATATAATTACAGAATGCTCCCACTGGAGCATTCTGCAATTGAAAACCTATTTGTAGTCTAACTGTCTTGTTGAGGGTGGCCGTTTTACACAGATTTTTACTGTATTTCTTTTACAGCCCTACCTTATCTTTATAGTTTAGAAGAATGGTTAAACCAAATGGCCTCGAGTTGAACTGCTCACTGGGGGTAAATCCATACTCAAATGTGGCCTCTCTCTTTGGCTCCACCATCTGGTTATATACACCGCTGGTAAACTGAAATCCAAGGATACCATTAACAGATTTTTAGCTTGGCCTTTTTGGTGTAAAACAGGAGGCTAGCTATCTAACAATCATTGAAAAGCCTGCTTTCCTATCTTCAGCCTCTCAGTCTGGATAAGATTGCATAATTAAAAATCACAAGTTTAGATAAAACAAAAATTTTCAGCGTAAAATTGTAAATATTTTCTTACCCATCGATTTTAACATATGTTTTGGGTGCTCAAAAGAACCGTCTCATTGAGACGGTTCTTTTGAGTACCCACAACATATATTTTGGTTGAGAAATAAGAAAATTAATTGTTACACAACTTTAACTAAAGTCCTGACAATTTTTTTTCTTCTAAATAAGCTTACATTCAATATCATAAATAGGGAGCGCAGTGGCTCAGTGGTAGAGTGCTTGACTCGAGACCGAAGAGCCGCGGGTTCGAGCCTCACCGGCGTCACTGCGTTGTGGTCCTTGAGCAAGACACATTTATCCTAGCTTAGTACTGGTTCAACCCAGGAAGAACCGTTCCGCATAACTGAAAGATTGTTGAGTGGACGTAAAGAATCAAATCAAACAAAAATCAATATCATAAATCTAACCTTTAGTCTTTAATTTAAATATTAATGACATGAAAAGCTTCCCAATAAAATAAAGGCCTTTTTCATTTTATTTTTTTTACAAAAAAAAAGAATGCCTTTTTATGGTGATGCACAGATTTCTGATTATTTTTGTTTGTTTGATTCTTTTCGTTCCAGTCAACAATTTTTCAGTTGTGTTAGACCTTATCTTCCTCGATTAAACCAGTTCTAACAGAGATTAATGTGTCTTGCTGAAGGACACAACACAGCGCTGCCAGTGAGGCTCAATCTCAACCCAGCAATCTCAAGGCAAGCACTCTACCACTGAGCCACTGCGTTCCATGATTTTTTTTTGTACGATAAAAATTCTACAAAATGGTTATGTAATTCTTTTAATACTACATTAAAAGTTTAATTGACATTTTTCAAAGATAAGAAACACATGTCCCTCAGAAACTGTAACTATAAAACATTAACTCTGCCTGCCAGCAGCTAATTTTGTCATCTGCTGCCGATCTTTGCAAACAGTTCGGACCCAGATCAGGCCCGACAGAATGTCAGTCCTGATCTGGATCCAAACTGTCGGACACCATGATAGTGTGCCTGAAAGGATTTTTTGAAAATGTTAATATTGAAAATAGTCGGCAGACAAAAAAAAGCGTGAAAAATTACCCAGCCAAATAAAAAATACCTGTGCTTAGGGTAACACGACCCTACCTAAATTTACTGGTGAAACCTAGTATTTTTCAGGTTATCTGGAAAAAATATAATTTATGCATTTTGAAAGGTCACATGCATTTCAAAATGCATAAAATTATCTTTTTTTCCAGAATAAAAAACAAATGAAAAAAAAATATGTGTGCCTACCCTACCTAAAATTTTCAACCCCGTTAACGGAAACACTTCAGGGGACAAAATATTTCAATATTGCACTTTTCCTGCAGGACGAGTGACTAACAATATTCACTCGCCCTGCAAACACACGCTCTTGACCTTTAAAAGCGCATGCAATAAAGAACATTAGGGAGTAATATGTAATATGACTCTTCCCAAAGCACTCATACTGTAAGAAGAGTGCTTTGGGAAGAATTACTCATCCTTTCTAGATTTCACTCGTAATTACGAGCAGACGAGTAGAATTTTTGCCCCCTGCACTTTTTTTTATTTGGCCATAGTTAACTTACATTCTGTATGATAAAAGAATAGTCCTGGGGATATCTGAAGGAAGCATCCATACTCTCTACCAAGAAATCTTGATCACCGTTGTTCTTGAAACCAACCAGGAACCTTACTACCTGGCCTGATGGAAGATCTGCAAGAACATAGGGCTAGTTAAGCAAAAATAATTTGCGTAAAATTGCGATCATTTTCTAAACCATCAGTTTAAACATGTGGTTTGGGTGCTCAAAAGAACTGTCTCATCGAGACGGTTCTTTTGTGTACCCACAACATATGTTTTGGTTGAGAAATAAGAAAAATAAATTTCAGTTATGCACTCTTATCTAGGGGCCTGCAAGAAAACAAGGTTTACTATCACTCCAGATAAATTATGTCAAATTCAGTACAGTACCCAGGGTTTTACAGGACGCAATATCCTGCGTCTTATACGCATAAATCATTAGGTAGGACCCGTCAATTCACCTTACCTGCGTCCGCTGGGACGCAGATGTGTTTGTTGTGCCTTTCATTAAAATCCCAAATTCCAAAGTTATTTTGTAACGATTGGCTCTATAAATAAATAGGACAGAGGCTGCTGCACTGACCTCGTAGGTAAACGAGCAGTGAAAACCTCCATGCAAACATCGGCCGTGAAAGAAAGTCGTAAAATACCATGCTTTCTCTCAGGTCCGCTCTGCTAAAAAGCATGGAAAACGTATACTGATTTGTCCATCACTGACTTTGTGTATTGATTTTTTCATAGTGTGAATAATCACTGACAACTCTGCCGACCGCTCAAGCGTGAAAGGCAATTATCTTGACAGGTTTCTTTCTTTTGTATATGCCAAATTACGTAACTTTTTCACTTGAAAAGGCTCAAGTCGGCAATAGATCAAAGATACCAGAGACTTCAGATAAGTGGAGACTTGTAGACAGATAGAAAGAATACAATGTGTATTTCAAATTTACCAACCAAATCTCAGAATGGAAAGCAAGTAGAAGTCTGATCAGTGTCTGTTTTTTTTTTTGTTTTGTTTTTTAATCTCAATTAGAGAACAGTCTGATCAGAGACTGTTTTTTTCTGTCTTCTGGATGCAGCAATCTATGACTTCTCCCTATTTGTACTGGAGTCTTCTCCCTAAATTAAAGGGCTAGCTTGGTCCCTGCATATTATAGGGACAAGTTCAGCTTTTGTAAAAAAAGCGTATAGGATTGTGTTTCACTGATGGTAATATGTGGCCCTCAAAAATTTCAAATTGCCCCCCAAAAAAATCGGAAGGGGGCCAAACATGGTCCTCAAAATTACTGGCCTGGGGACAACACTGAGCCTTCACGGAAGGATGTACTACCTTCCAAAATTCGAAGCTTATATAAAAAGATGGGACCCCCAATTTCAATGATGGGACCCCCATCATATTCAAAGTTGAGTCCCAAGGACCCCCAAACATTCAACTTGGTGTAAAACCCTGAGTACCTTAACTTTTCTAGCAATTGGGTATGTTACTCACACCTTTTTCATACATTTGGGTATTTCAAATTTTAATTGGGTATTCAAAATTTCTAAGAAATGCTTATTTGCATATTTTGCTTTTTTCGTTTGGGTATTTTTGTAGATGTAAAACATTCCATGATTTTACAGTTGGTTTAGACACATTCACTCCCGTATGTTTCGATTTCAACAGTGATTTTATTTGGGATTTTGGGAAGCTACCTTTTCCTAAACATTTGGGAAAATATTTCATAACTAGAGGACCTGAAGGTCCTGAGGCGCTCACCTGATCTCCTTCATAATGTTAAAATAGGTCAAAGTCAACTACAGCTTATAATGGAACCAATTTGTTTTACCATATATGTGGATTGCAGACATTTTGGTCAAGTGACTAAAACAATATAATGAATAATCCATCAAACAGCCCAGTGATTTCTGAGAAACAGATGTTTAGATAGGTGTGTGGCAGTCCAAATGAGTGGCCTTGGATAAAAGGTCACAGGTCAGCTTGGCTTTTGGTACTTAATACAAGATGTTTCCCAAATAAATGCATTTGGAATCAATTTGACCTTGCCATAAAGTAGGTCAAGGTCAACCTAGATTAATGATTTGTGCAAATCTGGTAGGGCCCACATCCCCAATGCTACATACCAAGTACCAAGGCCATTGGCCCTTTGGTTCCAGAGAAGAAGACATTTAAAGAGTTTTTACCATATATGGGCGTGGTGGCCATCTTGGTCATGTGACCAGTACTCTTGGTATAAATTTTGGCTAACCTATCATAAGGAGTCGTCATATGAAATTTGAGTTCAAATGGCCTAGTGGTTTCTAAGGAAACTATGTTTTGATGTGTTGATGGGACTCCAATATGAGCGACCTTGGCTGAAAAGTTAAAGGTCAACCTTGACCTTTGAAACTTATTTATAGCCATTGTCTCGTTTGGTTCTACATATTAAGTGAGAATAATGACTTTGGCCTCAACAGTTTTCAAAAAATGAAATTTTCAAAAAAAAAAAAATCACATTTAAATGCATTAGGAAGCAAATTTGACCTTGACGTTAAGTAGGTCAAGGTCAACTTAGGTTCATCATTTGAACAAACTTGGTAGGACTACATCCCAAATGCTACATACCAAGTCCCAAGGTCATCGGCCTTCTGGTTCTGGAGAAGAAGATTTTTAAATGGTTTTTACCATATATGGGCGTGGCGGCCATCTTGGTCATGTGACCACAATATTTTGCAAACATTTTGGCTAACTTATCATAAGGAGTCTTCACATGAAATTTGAGTTCATATGGGCCAATGGTTTGTGAGAAAACTAAGTTTTAATATATTGATGGGACTTCAATATGAGCGACCTAAGCTGAAAGGTCAAAGGTCAACCTTGACCTTTTGAACTTATTTATAGCCATTGTCTTATTAGGTTGAACATATCAAGTGAGAATAATGACTAAAGCTTCCACGGTTTTCAAAAAAATCAACTTTTCAGAAAAATTCCCATTTAAATGCATTAGGAAGCAAATTTGACCTTGACGTTAAGTAGGTCAAGGTCAACCTAGGATCATTATTTGAACAAACTTGGTAGGCCTCACAACCCCAATGCTACATACCAAGTCCCAAGGTCATCAGCCTTCTGGTTCCGGAGAAGAAGATTTTTTAAGGGTTTTTACCATATATGGGCGTGGCGGCCATCTTGGTCATGTGACCAAGACCATTTTAACAAACTTTAGTTCCCCCATCCTAAGGAGTCTCCATATGAAATATGAGTTCAAATGGCCCAGTAGTTTAAGAGAAGAAGATGTTTGAAATTGTTGACGGACGACGGACGACAGACGACGGACGACGGACGGACGCCGGAGTCACTGGTATACTATTAGCTCACCAATGAGCCTTTGGCTCAGGTGAGCTAAAAATTGGGAAAATAAGTGCTAAAAAAAAAGAAAATGGGAAAATAAAGGCCATTTTTGGATTGGGAATGACTCCCATATAAGGCGGTAAAAATGGCCAATAAAATCACTGTTCAAAGATGTCTATTCTCGTTGAAAATTGAGGATACAATTCTGAGTCCTGGTCTGACATACTTATAAAGCAGTTTATGGTATCAACATTACCTGAACGAAGACCAACTTAAATAACCTTTATTATGTTGCTTTGCTGCACAAAATTAGCCCTATTTCGCCCTTGCTTCGATTGTGCCAAACACACTTCCAGTCGATCTTGTAATGGAAAATTGGGGAGTTTACCGACTGCAGTGATAAAAGACGGTAGGCACTGCTATTCATTCCCATTGCGCATTTGGAATATCTCTTGCGTTTTGTTACGCTACCGATTCAGTTCTAATTGGGGTTTTTATAATTAATTTGGGTAAATACACAAATACGCTTACTAATTAAGGTACTGTTATAATAATTAATTCCTTGATAAAATTTTATTGATAAAACATTTGGGAGCCAAAACATGACCATCCATATTATGGGCCTCGACGCAACAAAACCTGCCTTCGGAATTTCCGACGAAGTGATACTCAAACCAGTCTCCTCGGCTACAGAGACCAGCTAGAATATTGAAATTTTACGTGAAGCAAGTTATATTATACTTTCCAATAAATGAACAACAAAGGCGCTGATCAGACTGCGCGAATAATATGCAGGCAGGTCTGCGCCTTTGTTGTTCGCAAACCCTAGAAGACAGGTTTTCTCCCGTCGAGGCCCATATCCAAATCCGTGTTATAAAGAGGTATCTTGTAAAGGGACTGCACTGAACTTACCTGATGAAATGGTAGGTTTGGTAAACAGTACGACGGCATCGGCGTCCGGTGAAGGCTTGATCTTTGCTTCTTCCTCTTCCTCCTCCTCATCACCCTAGAAGAACACAAAACTCAATATTTTTCCTAAAAACATCTCTTTGAAAAACGTGCTTTGTGCGAATATTGGAAATTGTTTGGTTGGGTGTGTTGACTATGCAGAAAATATAATGGTCATGCCCAGAAATGCCGTTGCGTTTATAATCATTCACCCACAAATATCGAAGTGGGTGACCATTATATGTTCTGTCCAAGTGGGATGTTAGGCACCGCCTGCGCTGCTTAGTTTTGACAGACACTCATTTGTATAATTTTACGAAGGGAAAACTAACCGTTCACATCAAAGATGGCGCCATACTACGTGTTTGCAACATCCATGCTATGACGTAGGTTGTTACCCCTGATCATTGCATGCTGGGTCATAACTAATTGGGCATGATTTGTTGTCCACTTATTTTTTTCTTCTTTAAAATTAATGTCTTGCTTTAAAAAAACTTTCGAGAATGCCATCACATTGTCACACATGTTGTGGGGTCTGATCCAAGTCCAAACTGTTTGCCATGCTTATCAGAGGATGAAAACTGTTCACCTTTTTATGCGGACAATCAACAGGATGCTATATTCAGCCTAATTCAGATCAATTTTTTTGCAAACCTTTTCTGTTTCCGTGACAGCCTGCTGGGAATCATCCTGTCCACCGTCATCTGTCTCGACTATTCCCTCATCATCATCGTCATCAGCCTCCCCTTCACCTTCCAGAGGATCATTTCCTAATGCTACCAAACTTCTTGATGGTCCTGGAATACAAAACTTTGGTAAGTGCGTAATACTGCTTACCGGGGATTTTTTTCCGAATCGAAAATAGCCATATTTTTCCCCAATATAGATGATTTTGGATCTCGGTATTTACTTGTATACAAACCTTCACTATTTCAATGGCAGTCACATCCTAATGCTTTTCAACCATTTATATCATCTGTTTTTCCCAATTAAGTAAAAAAAAAAATTTTTTTTTTACTTTTTGTTTAGAGACCACAACAACTTATGAGAAACAATGACCCATATCAGGATCATGCTAAACACGCTGTTAAGTCCATCATTTTTTCCCAATTTTATAACTTAACTCTTTGCATGCTGGGTAATTTTTTTCATTTTTTCATGCTTTTGTCGTTTGCTGACTTTTTTCAAAATCAACTTACAAAAATTTCTTTCTGGAACACTATCAGAGTGTCAAACAGTTTGGATCCAGATCAGGACCGTCAGGATGTCGGCCCTGATCGGCTTACAAACTGTTTGCCAAGGTCGTCTTTAGCATGGAACGAGTTAATAAGTAGTCTTTTCCAAATTGCCATATGGGCAAAAAAGGGCACCTGTAACTTTTATCAGTAAATCAGGGCTTAAAAATTCTACTTGTCTGCTCGGCGAGTGGAAATTCTTGTCGGCAAGTGAAAATTGCTTTCAGATAAAGAATTCACTGATTATGCATTAAAAAAAAGGAAAGGGTCATATACAAAAAGGAATTTGATTTATTTTATCAGGAAACATCACAATTGATTTGTTAAGGTTCTAAACTGAATCAGGGGTGTGAAAATCCCAAAATTTTCTACTTGCATGGGCAAGTAAACTGCAAAAATCTAAGTGTGACTGTGTCCATCACTGAACAGTGACTATTACTACAAATTATTCGGTGCTACGATTAACCGAAATCACCAGGAAAAAAATGTAGGAAATCACCATTTTATTGTCAATTTATTGCCATAATATGATAAGAATTAGAATAATAAAGAGATTTCTACTTTGAATTATTATGTGCCATGAATAATGAGAACTAATTACATTTAATTTCAACAATATATCTACATCTCCTTATTTTATTGATGAATTCAGTGAATTTCTCTATTCCCAAGAGCCCCGTATCAACTTGCTATACCCTATCCAATCTTTAAATCAACTTTTATTAAGAGTGGTATTGGCTATTGAAGGTATTAAGAAGTGGGTATTAGCAATACATAAGCATTTGACGAAACCGCAACATTTGTTTTACTGACCAAGCTACTTGCAACGGCGATTCTTAAAATGAACATCCTATTGTTCGGCACATGGGGGTCCACTTACGTAACAATGTCGTTTCTACGGTGATTCCAATAACGTGTTTCTGATTTCTGACATAATGTTACTGTTACATGCTACGGTGCTAGCGTAAAATTAGCTAACGTTTTTGTCGTTTAATGAACAGCTACATGCCTTCATGGTTTAAAGTGAACGATTTTATTTGTTTGACTTTCTCATAGTTTTTCCGCTACCGCAGATATTTCATAAATCACACACTTGTACTTGTTGCAAAGGAAGCTTCATTTGGAATTATTGCATTTTGTACCGTTCCGATGTAGGCCTACAGATTTTTTTCCAAAAAGTCACTCGAGGAATTTCAATGCATCACAAAAAAGCTAGAAACATTGCGTCTTTTCAAGATTTGGTGGAGGAAGACAGTCGGAAATGTACGATAAACCATTTGTCAACATGTGCTGATTTAATTTGCATATCCCACAGAGTGTCCCAGTCTCTTTTGTGATGTTCTGATTGGTCGATAGAACAATAAGCCACACCTGCTGCTTTCACAATTCAAGACAGGTAAACTTAACATGCCCCCGTGGGTGGATTATGACCTTTAGATCTGTTTATGGAAGCGAAATTTAGACTCCTACTGTCATCTTTGGACATAGAGGAGGGATTAACGTACATGTATTTGTGGTTAATTGCCAGAATCAACAGATTAACTATGCATGACCATTACTAATAACTACGGGACATCCTCATCAACGAAAAATTCATGCTTTATTTGAAAAATTTGCCTTCAATTCGCAAAAACGTAATTCACATTTTCTGGAAATCAATTCGCAAAAAATGCGAAAATGCCACAGATGGACACCCCTGATTAGACAAATTCTTGCCATATTATGGTATGAAATCAACAATAAAATGGTGATGTCCTATTGTTCTCTGGTGATTTCTCTGTGTGCTGCATCAGTGACGTATAATAGATAGGTCACTGGCTGCATTTTAAAATGAAATTATTACATGGTTTCCAGGGTTTTACACCAAGTTGAATGTTTGGGGGTCCTTGGGACTCAACTTTGATTGTGACGGGGGTCCCCATCATTGAAATGGGGGTCCCATCTTTTTATATATAGACCTTTCGTGAAGGGTTTCGAACAGGCCTTAGCTGTCATACAAGTGTCGCAAAACATAAAGTCATTTTAGTATCTCTACCTTTTGTATCCACCTAACCAGCTAGATAGGAATTTTCGATCTTTTTTAACAGGGCCGGTTTTTTAGATGATTCGGACTTAGATATCTGACTCCGAACAGCCGCTAGAGGATGGTTCTTGGTCCGTTTCTGCATTTCTTTTGCCAAAAAAGTGTCTCAGATTGCTCTGTTTATATATTTTAGCAGCCGTTTATTTCTAGTCATTTGCATGCTTGATCGTAATAAAACCCAATAGGTGACAAGCGTCTATGTCAGTGATTTTGTTACCTCTTTTGCGCATAAGTTTTTATTTCAGCGAGTCCCAGCGAGTCCTGGGATGCAATAGTATGGCAGACTTGTAATTAAAAATAGTGTTTTGGACTCATTAGTTTGCAGTGGGGACTCATTGATATTAGATGTAGCGAGTCCCAGGACCCATAAGCCCAAAATTGTAAATGAATCACTGCTATGTTGATCGAAGCGAGACATGATGAGATTTCAAAGCGCCATAGCAACATGAATTTGATTGGACTGTTTTGACACACCTCCCGATATTATTGGTTGAACAAGAGCACCTGTCCTATTTATTTATAGATAGCCTGTAAATATGGGAAAACACAAATCGTTACGAAATAACTTTGGAATTTGGGATTTTAATGAAAGGCACAACAAACATGTCTGTGTCCCAGTGGACGCAGGTAAGGTGAAATGAGGGGTCCTACCTAATGATTTATGTGTATTAGACGCACCATATTGCGTCCTATAAAACTAATTCTTATCATATGACATTAAATGGTGATTTACTATTTTATTCTGCAGATTTTGGTGATTTCAGGTTATTTCGGTTAATCGTCGGACCCCGAATTTTTTTACTCTCTGTAACTGCTTCTTCATTTCATGTATAACAGAATGTTACTTTGTATTTCAGTGACTTTACATGTATTGGAAATTAAAGTTATAATCACTTTTGAAGAATTACTAGCTTATGTTATACCAAGTAAGCAGGGAGCGCAGTGGCTCAGTGGTAGAAAGCTTGACTCAAAACCAAGGGGCCGCGGGTTCGAGCCTCACCGGCGTCACTGCGTTGTGGTCCTTGAGCAAGACACATTTATCCTAGATTATAACTGGTTCAACGCAGGAAGACCCATCCATACATAACAAAGATTGTTGATGGGACGTAAAGAATCAAATCAAACAAACAAACAAATATAACAAGTAAGCAGTAATTCTTCAAAACTGCTCCAGGGACCACGCTAGAGGGCGACTTCTCCCATAAATTTGAGGGCTACCTTGGTCCCTGTGCTCATTCATGATTCACGGACCCAAAATGAAAACTTAACACAGTATTCAAAAGTATATTTTTATGAAAAATTTATTTTCAGGGTTAGTTTTTTCTGTCGTTAATGTAGAAAATAGTAAAGACTCAGCAAGAAAGTCCCAAAATTGTCCCAGGAAAAACAGGGCTGCCATTCGCACTTTCTCCAGTACTTTCTAACATTCCGGGTCATTTCGGCCCATAAATTTTGTGAACCTGGATTTCTGCAAAAGAGATTATATATTATTGAAAATATTTAAAAATTATAGAATTGTATTCAGGAAAAAACTGAAAATTTATTGACTTTACAAACTAGTAAAGACAAAAAACGCTTAGACTGGTATCTTTATTAGAAGAAATAATCATAAATCACATAAATATTTTCCATTAGCAAATACAACATGTTCAGCGAGTTAAACTGAATAATTGGATTAAGAAAGAATCGCTTGCGTGGTTTCTGGACATCTCGGCCCCTAACAAACTCGGCCCCTGACAAACTCGGCCCCTAGCAAACTCGTCCTCTAACCAATTCGGCCCCTATATAATCTATGTAATGTACAATTTTTTTGGCACAGACCAACTGGTGTCTAAAGTGGGGCTATAGATGTTACATCTTTTGTCAGAAGCGACACCTTTATATACGAGCTGCGTTGGGTTTCCTCGCCAATCTCGATAGTCTTGTGTGCAATTCATTTTCATTACTTATCAGATAATTATCGTTCTGATATAACGCTAATTCCGGTAATACTGTGGAAAGGAAATATTTGGAAATATTCCTTAAAGAAAAGTGAACTCCGATTTTCGAAATACCCCCTAATTCGAATTTTTTTTTTCTAACACATTGGAATCTGAGAATATAGGGCCTGTTTATGAATTATTTAAAATATTCTGTTTTGTGTGCGTGAAAGAAACGTCTCCCCGAGACGTTTCTTTTATGCACACAAAATATTTGTTTGATAGGGAAAAAACACTGATAATAATCATTTTGCAAGTATATATTTTTATATTGTTCTCCCTATTCGAACTCTCGATATTTCATATAAAATCTCTAGTCCCAATGACTTCGAATTTTCGAGATTCGACTGTATATTAAAAATGTCTAAAATTATCCAAGACTGGCATCACTCATTCGATTTCCGCATATGTATGCTTTATTCACTGAACTTAAACAAGTGTGATAAATGAACGATACCACTCCTTTGTTTTTCACATGTTATGTATGATGCTCTAGCCACAACATTTTTTTCATTCGAGGAGCGGTCCAAAACTCTCTCGAGTCTGTGCATTTGCTGAGGCGCGATCATGAGAGCTTTAGCTTAACCGAGACCCATATCACCCATTCGATTCCCACATATGTAAGCTTTATTTACAGAATGGCAGTCGAAAGCTCTGGTTTTCTCGCGTCGAATTCTCAACATCGAGACTGTCCCGAGTATCATGTAGAACGCATGTTTGAGCAAGCATACCCGACTATTCCACTGAAACTTGGACAGGATCAACACATAAAGTGCCAATATACATCACATCATTCATTATCTGCATACGTTTTTAATGAGCACTAATGTTTTTAACCAATGATTCGCATGTATAATGAAACTAGCCAGCCTCCTGAACCATATTTCGCTTGGGGGCCGAGTTTGTAGGGGTCGAATTGCGTTTCATATGCCAACAGGAAACGCTCCGGCTAGAGCGCGCAGGCTCATCTGAGCCTTGGCTACCTGTTGCCTATGTGATAATCTCTTCTCTTACATACAAACTCCTAATCAATTAAAATGGACCATTCTTATTAATTATTATGTTTGTGTGGATAATTACAGGTAAGCTGATCTAATTATACAATTTATAAGCAAACATACAAATTATACATAATTATACCTGTGGGCCAAAATTTTATAGGCTGATTTGGTTATGGGCCGAAGTTGACATGGGCCGAAATTGTTATGGGCCGAAATGTCAAGTGACCCTTTCCAAACCATGACAACTGGCAGCCCTTCACTCTTGAATCTGTGCATTTATAACTGTTTGTGGTTTACTTTGCCAGAAGACAACTACATCTATGATTTACGCCCTGTCTGTCACTCTTGACTGTTATAGCGCAGACTTCAAAGAGTTCCTTTGCCGACTGACCCTACATTTGGGGTCCCTAGATTTACCGGAAAGACCCGAATTACCGGATAGACCACCGAAATACCGGAAAGACCAAAGAATAATAGAGAATTAAATTGCTATCCAGTCAAAGTTTAAGTGCTTAGTTATGTATTAACCTTCAATTTTAGGAAAATGTGTTCGCGATGAAAGTTGTACAGGAGAATTTCCGCCAACTTCTCCAAAAGGTTTTGTGCTTGTGGCGCAAACAGATTTTTGTGTATATAGATGAAGATTTTGCTATAAATTGAATTCGTCCTAAATTTCTAAGTCGTTTAATGACAGGTTTAATTCGTAAAGGCGTGACAGAAAGGGGTAGTTTCAAAAAAATATTCGGAAGCGGTGCATATCCCGTTCTTCAAAGGATGTGCATAACATAAAACTGCCGTTGACACACTCAGAATGTACCGTGCATATGCAGAATCAACTTAAAGCAGGCTCATTTGTAGGAGCAAAGGCTGGGTTATCGCAAGACGTGCAATTTTTCTCTTATGCACGTGCTATGAAATAAACGGTTTTGAGATGACCCTACTAGTTTAACGCAGGAGCGAATCAGGCGCAATTTCTATTATATTTGAACAAGCAATCCATCGCTTTAGTAATTGAAATAGGGCGGTGCAATGTACATTTTTGACTGACATCTTGGACTTTGTTTATTTGCGCTTTGTTTAAAATATTCAATGAGTGCATCTAAGCACAGAGAAGCCTGCAGCATCTAGGATGCTGGAACCATTTGGAGAAGTTGGCGGAGATGTTCCTGAATACTTTTCATCGCGAACACATTTTGCTAAAATTGAAGACAAAAAAGTTATTGCGAAAAATTAAGTCTAAAAACTTAACAGCTGGAGTTTAGTAAAGGTGGACATACCAGTAATTGAATTGTTGACACTGCATATATATATTTTTTTCAAACTTATCTCGTATTCCAAGTATTTACTAAAATATGTTTATTTGAATTTTGAAATAAACTTTTAATATTTTTTTCTGTAATGTTCAATTTCTGTATTGTCCACTATATATAAACAATATATAATCAATGTTTCACTATTATTCTTTGGTCTTTCCGGTATTTCGGCGGTCTTTCCGGTAATTCACAGGTCCTGCACAAGTGAGATTTCTAGGTTCTTTACCTACATCGAGGTTTTAAAACTCCTTCGAGGTTCTATTAGTGTGCGAAAATGCTCAAAAGTGCATGTTCACTGCCAAATCAGCCCAAATTTGCAAAATGGTAGGTATCGAAAACTAGTGACTCGTATCTACGGTGAACAAATGTTTTGCTTTTCGCCAATTTTACCGTGGCAATTTTGTGTAATATTGTGTTTTTAAAATCTCTGAAATGGAGATTTTGCTAAAAAAAAATCACGAAACTATGCTTACTTGGACACAATCGGGGCACATTTCACCATCATGACTTCTTGAATGTTTACATGAAAAAAATGGCGGAGTCTGCGTGAAGAGGTCGCTTACAGCCTCAGCATTCGGCTTTTCGTCCTCCTAGCATCATCTACGGTGGCTCAGTTAAGCCATCAATATTATTGTTACAATTAGTCGCGAATATCGTTTCTTTTTTATTTGAGTTTTGCATCTTAGTAGACAGGAGGGAGATATTAAAGGGGAAATAACAAAAGCCAGGACCTAAGCCCGGGATCCCGCGTCAATTCTCGGGACCAAAATTTGATATTTAACATGCAAATATCAGCATGAAATTCGGAACTTATGTTCATAATACGGTCTTCTTAAAAATGCGTACAAATATTTTTATGACTCTTGGTTAGTTATAAATAACAGCCAAAAATATCGGACCCTATCAATCAGTTTAGACCCGGTGCCAGTTTTTGCGGTAATGACGATGTCAAGTATACTCAAAATTTTCATTAGGGAAACATTTTTTTTATCTCTTTCATCTACAAAGAACCCAAAGAGTATAAAAATCAATTATATAATTTGAATTCGCCGAATATTTTAAAAGATAATTACCCCGAAATTGCCATTTATTTCTCTATTACGGCATTGACGAGGTGAAGGGAATTTAAAACTTTAGCGGACACAAACCTTTCAGATAACAATATGTCAACATATTTTCATTCATGGTGATACCAAAGGGTATGACTCTGCAAACAATCACGAGCATTACTGATTACAAACTCTAAGAAAAATACTGCCCGGTGTAACGGTCAGTTTTTTCCCCAGTCAGTTTTTTCCCCGGGGAAAGAATGGGCCGGCCCATTCTTTCCCCGGGGAAAAAACTGACCGGTCAGTTTTTTCCCCGGGGAAAGATTTGACTAGTCAGTTTTTTCCCCACCCAGTCAGTTTTTTCCCCCCATGTTATTTTTTCGGAAAAGGCTTGAAAATGATATATGTGTCATTGTGCAGTTAAATCAAATTAAATATCATTCTGAAATAGCTGTATTATAACTCTACCACCCTCAACACAGCACAAAAGTGCAGAGGGTGTAGAAGGATTTGATTATAAATGGTTAGCCTATTCAAAAAACAAAATGAGTATGTTCTTAATTCAAAATGGTTATTTGAATGGGTTAAAGGAAAATCGACCCAGTCTTTCCCCAACCCACTATTTGGAAGAATCAATTCACTAAGATAAAATACAAAGGTTGGAACACTTTGGAGGGAGATAACCAATAAACTTTTTTGTTTGATTATCTCTTTGGAATGAGTCATTCATAAGTCTTCAGATACATTAAAAGAATAACATAAACTGAAAGACTGAAAGATAAGGAGGGGTGAGGGGGGGGGGGGGGGGGGGGGGGGGGGGAAGAATGGGCCGGCCCAGTCTTTCCCCACCCCACAATGTAGCAATGTAGCAATACAAATAAAATGTTTGGTTTGAAAACTTGATTCTCTCTTTGGAATAGGTCATTCATAAGTGTTAAGATACAGTGAAAGAGTAACATAAACCGAAAGACTACAATTGTAACTGATAAATAGAAAGATCTGAAGATTTTGGAGGGGGGAAAGAATGGGCCGGCCCACTCTTTCCCCACCCAACATTGTAGAAGTACCAATAATCTTGTTGGATTGAAAACTTGATTCTCACTTTGGTATACGTCTTTCATAAATGTTAAAATAGAGTGAAAGAGTAACATAAACCGAAAGACGAAACGATCAATAGAAGATCGAAAGATTAAGGAGGGGGGAAAGAATGGGCCGGCCCAGTCTTTCCCCACCCTACAATTACAAATAAACGTGTTGGTTTGAAAACTTGATTCTCTGCTTGGTATAAGTCAAGAGAGTTCAGATACAGCAAAAGAATAACATAATCAAAAAGTCTAGAGGATAAATAGAAAGATCCCAACATTTTGGAGGGGGGAAAGAATGGGCCGGCCTAGTTTTTCCCCACCCCACAATGTAGAAGTACCAATTAACTTGTTGGTTTAAAAACTTGATCTCTCTTTGGAATAGGTCATTCAAAATTGTTCAGATACAGTCAAAGAGTAACATAAACTGAAAGACTAAACAATAAATTGAAAGATCCAAGCATTATGGAGGGGGGGGAAAGAATTGGCCGGCCCAGTCTTTCCCCACCCAACAATGTAGAAGTACCAATAATCTTGTTGGATTGAAAACTTGATTCTCACTTTGGTATACGTCTTTCATAAATGTTAAAATAGAGTGAAAGAGTAACATAAACCGAAAGACGAAACGATCAATAGAAGATCGAAAGATTAAGGAGGGGGGAAAGAATGGGCCGGCCCAGTCTTTTCCCACCCCACTATTGAGAAGGAACATGCAGTTAGCTAAATGCTTTCTTAACGTGAATTTCTCCTTAGGACAAGACAATCATGATTGTTCAGATACAGTGCAAGAGTAGGTTAAACCTTAAGACTGAGAGATAAATAGAAAGGTTAGAAAATAATAGAGGGGGAAAGAATGGGCCGGCCCAGTCTTTCCCCACCCCTATTTAGAAGAATCATTTGCCTGAATGCTTGTTACTTGAATTTCTCCTTGAGATATGTCAATCATGAGTGTTCAGATTCAGTTTAAGAGTAGTTTAAACCAAGGACTGACAGATAAATTGAAAGGTTAGAACCCAATGGAGGGGGGGGGGGAAAGAATGGGCCGGCCCAGTCTTTCCCCACCCCACTATTGAGAAGGAACATGCAGTTAGCTAAATGCTTTCTTAACTTGAATTTCTCCTTAGGAACAGACAATCATGAGTGTTCAGATACAGTGCAAGAGTAGGTTAAACCTTAAGACTGAGAGATAAATAGAAAGGTTAGAAAATAATAGAGGGGGTAAAGAATGGGCCGGCCCAGACTTTCCCCACCCCCTATTTAGAAGAATCATTTGGCTGAATGTTTGTAACTTGAATTTCTCATTGAGATATGTCAATCATGAGTGTTCAGATTCAGTGTAAGAGTAGTTTAAACCAAGGACTGACAGATAAATAGAAAGGTTGGAACCCAATGGAGGGGGGAAAGAATGGGCCGGCCCAGTCTTTCCCCACCCCACTATTGAGAAGGAACATGCAGTAAGCTAAATGCATTCTTAACGTGAATTTCTCCTTAGGACAAGACAATCATGAGTGTTCGGATACAGTGCAAGTGTAGGTTAAACCTTAAGACTGAGAGATAAATAGAAAGGTTAGAAATCATGTCTATCATGAGTGTTCAGATTCAGTGTAAGGGTAGTTTAAGCCAAGGACTGACAGATAAATTGAAAGGTTAGAACCCAATGGAGAGGGGGGAAAGAATGGGCCGGCCCAGTCTTTCCTCACCCCACTATTGAGAAGGAACATGCAGTTAGCTAAATGCTTTCTTAACGTGAATTTCTCCTTAGGACAAGACAATCATGATTGTTCAGATACAGTGCAAGAGTAGGTTAAACCTTAAGACTGAGAGATAAATAGAAAGGTTAGAAAATAATAGAGGGGGGAAAGAATGGGCAGGCCCAGTCTTTCCCCACCCCTATTTAGAAGAATCATTTGCCTGAATGCTTGTTACTTTGTTACTTGAATTTTTCCTTGAGATATGTCAATCATGAGTGTTCAGATTCAGTGTAAGAGTAGTTTAAGCCAAGGACTGACAGATAAATTGAAAGGTAAGAACCCAATGGAGGGGGGGGGGGGGGGGGGGGGGGAGGGGGAAAGAATGGGCCGGCCGAGTCTTTCCCCACCCCACTATTGAGAAGGAACATGCAGTTAGCTAAATGCTTTCTTAACATGAATTTCTCCTTAGGACAAGACAATCATGAGTGTTCAGATACAGTGCAAGAGTAGGTTAAACCTTGAGACTGAGAGATAAATAGAAAGGTTAGAAAATAATGGAGGGGGGAAAGAATGGGCCAGCCCAGTCTTTCCCCACCCCCTATTTAGAAGAATCATTTGGAGGAATGCTTGTAACTTGAATTTCTCCTTGAGATATGTCAATCATGAGTGTTCAGATTCAGTGTAAGAGGATTTTAAACCAAGGACTGAAAGATAAATTGAAAGGTTAGAACACAATGGAGGGGGGGGGGGGGGGGGGGGGGGAAAGAATGGGCCGGCCCAGTCTGTCCCCACCCCACTATTGAGAAGGAACATGCAGTTAGCTAAATGCTTTCTTAACGTGAATTTCTCCTTAGGACAACACAATCATGAGTGTTCAGATACAGTGCAAGAGTAGGTTAAAAATTAAGACTGAGAGATAAATAGAAAGGTTAGAAAATAATAGAGGGGGGAAAGAATGGGCCGGCCCAGTCTTTCCCCACCCCCTATTTAGAAGAATCATTTGCCTGAATGCTTGTTACTTGAATTTCTCCTTGAGATATGTCAATCATGAGTGTTCAGATTCAGTGTAAGAGTAGTTTAAGCCACGGACTGGCAGATAAATTGAAAGGTTGGAGCCCAATGGAGGGGAGAAAGAATGGGCCGGCCCAGTCTTTCCCCACCCCACTATTGAGAAGGAACATGCAGTTAGCTAAATGCTTTCTTAACGTGAATTTCTCCTTAGGACAAGACAATCATGAGTGTTAAGATACAGTGCAAGAGTAGGTTAAATATTAAGACTGAGAGATAAATAGAAAGGTTAGAAAATAATAGAGGGGGAAAAGAATGGGCCGGCCCAGTCTTTCCCCACCCCCTATTTAGAAGAATCATTTGCCTGAATGCTTGTTACTTGAATTTCCCCTTGAGATATGTCAATCATGAGTGTTCAGATTCAGTGTAAGTGTAGTTTAAACCAAGGACTGACAGATAAATTGAAAGGTTGGAACCCAATGGAGGGGGAAAGAATGGGCCGGCCCAGTCTCCCCCCCCCCCCCCCCCACTATTGAGAAGGAACATGCAGTAAGCTAAATGCATTCTTAACGTGAATTTCTCCTTAGGACAAGACAATCATAAGTGTTGGGATACAGTGCAAGAGTAGGTTAAACCTTAAGACTGAGAGATAAATAGAAAGGTTAGAAAATAAAAGAAGGGGGAAAGAATGGGCCGGCCCAGTCTTTCCCCACCCCCTATTTAGAAGAATCATTTGGCTGAATGCTTGTAACTTGAATTTCTCCTAGAGATATGTCAATCATGATTGTTCAGATTCAGTGTAAGAGTAGTTTAAACCAAGGACTGACAGATAAATTGAAAGGTTAGAACCCAATGGAGGGGGGGGGGGAAGAATGGGCCGGCCCAGTCTTTCCCCACCCCCTATTTAGAAGAATCATTTGGAGGAATGCTTGTAACTTGAATTTCTCCTTGAGATATGTCAATCATGAGTGTTCAGATTCAGTATAAGAATAGTTTAAACCAAGAACTGACAGATAAATTGAAAGGTTAGAACCCAATGGAGGGGGGGGGGGGGGGAAAGAATGGGCCGGCCCAGTCTTTCCCCACCCCACTATTGAGAAGGAACATGCAGTTAGCTAAATGCTTTCTTAACCTGAATTTCTCCTTAGGACAAGACAATCATGAGTGTTCGAATACAGTGCAAGAGTAGGTTAAACCTTAAGACTGAGAGATAAATAGAAAGGTTAGAAAATAATAGAGGGGGGAAAGAATGGGCCGGCCCAGTCTTTCCCCACCCCCTATTTAGAAGAATCATTTGGCTGAATGCTTGTTACTTGAATTTCTCCTTGAGATATGTCAATCATGAGTGTTCAGATACAGTGCAAGAGAAGGTTAAACCTTAAGACTGAGAGATAAATAGAAAGGTTAGAAAATAATAGAGGGGGGAAAGAATTGGCCGGCCCAGTCTTTCCCCACCCCTATTTAGAAGAATCATTTGGCTGAATGCTTGTAACTTGAATTTCTCCTTGAGATATGTCAATCATGAGTGTTCAGATTTAGTGTAAGAGTAGTTTAAACCAAGGACTGACAAATAAATTGAAAGGTTAGAACCCAATGGAGGGGGGGAAAGAATGGGCCGGCCCAGTCTTTCCCAACCCCACTTTTGAGAAGGAACATGCAGTTAGCTAAATGCTTTCTTAACTTGAATTTCTCCTTAGGACAAGACAATCATGAGTGTTCAGATACAGTGCAAGAATCATGAGTGTTTAGATACAGTGCAAGAGTAGATTAAACCTAAAGACTGAGAGATAAATAGAAAGGTTAGAAAATAATAGAGGGGGGAAAGAATGGGCCGGCCCAGTCTTTCCCCACCCCCTATTCAGAAGAACCAGTTAGCTAAACGGGTTTTAAAGTCAAAGATCTCTTTGACATGTCATTTGAAAGTATTTCGATACAGTGAAAGAGTACAATAAACCAAAAGACTGATAGTAAAAGTGAATGGTCTGAACCCCTAGAAATCACAACCAAACAGCAATAAGTATGAGTACTTTTGAGTCCTATCGCTAATTTAATAGCGGCTTTTTAAATTTATACAAAGAAATAATAATTCCATTATGATTTTTGAAATTATAAGTGGGGGGGGAAAAACTGACTGGATGGGGAAAGAATGGGCCGGCCTATTTTTCCCCGGGGAAAGAATGGGCCGGCCCATTCTTTCCCCGGGGAAAAAACTGACTGGGGGGAAATTCCGGCCTGTTACACTGGGACGTCACGTTTTTTGTGTTTTTTCTTTTTTTTTCTTTTTTTTCGGCTTTTTTGTATCGAAGACTGGATTTATTTTATTTGAAAAGTAGTTTAACAATACCATTCCTAGAAATAAGTTTCAATTTACTAAGTAAGAATCTGTCCGAGACCAAACGTGACGAATATAACCATGGATCGGGCGAGCCTGCGCAAATGTATAACCTCGCAAAGAGCTTTCTGGCAGCAGTTAGCAAGTTTGACATTTTTTGCTACATTTACGAAGACTCCTGTAAACTTGTAACTAGAGGACCTGAAGGTCCTGAGGCGCTCACCTGATCTCCTTAATAATGTTGTAATAGGTCAAGGTAAACTACAGCTTATAATGGAACAAATTTTATTTTACAATATATGGGGGGGCAAGCGACTTAAACAATCTAATGAATAATCCATCAAACAGCCCAGTGATTTCTGAGAAACAGATGTTTAGATAGGTGTGTGGCAGTCCAAATGAGTGGCCTTGGATAAAAGGTCACAGGTCAGCTTGACATTTGGTACCTAATACAAGATTTTTCCCAAATAAATGCATTAGGAATCAAATTTGACCTTGCCATAAAGTAGGTCAAGGTCAACCTAGATTAATCATTTGTGCAAATCTGGTAGGGCCCACATCCCATATGCTACATACCAAGTCCCAAGGCCATTGGCCTTTTGGTTCCAGAGAAGAAGAAATTTATAGGGTTTTTATCATATATGGGCACGGTGGCCGTCTTGGTCATGTGACCAGTATACTTGGTATATATTTTAGCTAACATATCATAAGGGAGTCTTCATATGTAATTTGAGTTCAAATGGCCTAGTGGTTTCTGAGGAAACTATGTTTTGATGTGTTGCTGGGACTCCAATATGAGCGACCTTGGCTGAAAAGATAGAACCAACCTTGACCTTTGAAACTTATTTATAGCCATTGTCTCATTTGGATTAGCATATCAAGTGAGAATAATGACTTTGGCCTCAACAGTTTTCAAAAAATGAAATTTTAAAAAAAATCCCTATTAAGTGCATTAGGAAGCAAATTTGACCTTGACGTTAAGTAGGTCAAGGTCAACTTAGGTTCATCATTTGAACAAACTTGGTAGGCCCCACATCCCCAATGCTACATACCAAGTCCCAAGGTCATCGGCCTTCTGGTTCTGGAGAAGAAGATTTTTTAAGGGTTTTTACCATATATGGGTGTGGCGGCCATCTTGGTCATGTGACCAAAATATTTTGCATAAATTTTGGCTAACATATCATAAGGAGTATTCACATGAAATTTGAGTTCAATTGGGCAAATGGTTTGTGAGAAAACTATGTTTTAATATATTGATGGGACTCCAATATGAGCGACCTAAGCTGAAAGGTCATATGTCAACCTTGACCTTTTGAACTTATTTATAGTCATTGTCTCATTAGGTTAAACATGTCAAGTGAGAATAATGACTAAAGCTTCCACAGTTTTCAAAAAAATCAACTTTTCAGAAATTTTCCCATTTAAATGCATTAGGAAGCAAATTTGACCTTGACGTTAAGTAGGTCAAGGTCAACCTAGGATCATCATTTGAACAAACTTGGTAGGCCCCACAACCCCAATGCTACATACCAAGTCCCAAGGTCATCCGCCTTCTGGTTCTGGAGAAGAAGATTTTTTAAGGGTTTTTACCATATATGGGCGTGGCGGCCATCTTGGTCATGTGACCAAGACCATTTGAACAAACTTTCGTTCCCCCATCCTTAGGAGTCTCCATATGAAATATGAGTTCAATTGGCCAAGTAGTTTCAGAGGAGAAGATGTTTGAAAATGTTGACGGACGACGGACGGACGACGGAGTCACTGGTATACTATTAGCTCACCAATGAGCCTTCGGCTCAGGTGAGCTAATGATGTGCAAGCTTGTCAGAGCATCGCTGCTCGCATTTATGAGAAAGAGAGAGAGAGAGAGAGAGAGAAAACGAAAAAAAATCTTATTGCATTTTCAAGCAAATGCGGCTCCGTCGAGTTTATGCCAATGCAAAGCCTCGCCCGAGCTTAAGCTGCTTGCATTAAACGAGAGAAAAATCGGAAAAGTTGGTATTTTAAAGCAGTGGAGGCTCAGTTAAGTCTATGCCAATACACAGTCTCGCCCGAGCCTTCGCTGCTCGTGTAAATAAGTCAAAAATCGAAACTTGCTACTTATCGCATTGTATAGTAGTCTCCATCCATGTTAAAGAACCCTATGATAATTAAGATATGGTTACTTGATGGCTTTCAACCTGCAACCCAGAGTGTACAAAGTACACCCTATGGATATTAATGCCTGATTGCGTGTCAGACAGCATTTAGAGATAGTGTCCATACGCGGAATCGGACACACTCTTCTCGGAAAAACGCAATTTATAAATATAGGCTTCAATACGAATTTGCAATCAATGTTAGACCCCTGAAACCTTTTGAAAATTGTTGTTTTCTGTGAAAGAAACCATTGGCCCACTCTGTCAAATGAGATTAGGGACTAAAAATGTCAGAACCTTTTTTTCTGACAGTTCGTTTGGTCCCGCCTGATGAAAAATCCTGGATCCGCGCACCATGCATGCATGTCTCAAGAATTTGACAACAAACCAGGCCAGAGGTACAGTACGATAATACGGATAATACTGATTAAAATATTAAGATATACGAATCACAAATTATTATTATACGGTTATCATTGTGTTTGTTATTTTTTAATGACAAGAATTACAAATTTAATGCCAAGATTTACATTTTTGTTGGGGGGGGGGGGGGGGGGGGAACTGGTTGCTCTGCTTAGTTTGTCTTCCTAGTGTCTCGTTATTGGTGTGTGGCTCTTCCTCGCGGTGCCGTGGACTTGTCTGCAGTTTGTGATTGTGGTATGTCTAGATCATAGGCACTTACTATATCGTCATACACGAAGGTGTGAACAACATTATGATTAATAGATCGGCAATATCACACCAAAAATAGATTGGATTACTCAATAGTGAACTGATCTGTTTAACTGAATGCATTTAGTAATTATATTTTTATAGTCTATTGGCTCGGAATCGAGAGAGTTCACCGACACGCATTTTGAAGACAGTTCACCGACAGAATTGAAGACAGTTCACCGACAGAATTAAAGACAGTTCATCGACAAAATTTATAGTGTATTTATATGGAATGTCACAATTTTCACCATTTATTGATGTTATAATGAACGAAGGCCTAATATAAAAGTAATTAAATTACCTATTTGCTATTGCAATATGATTTATAGATATGCATACAACTGCCTATATAGCGATCATTACATTGTCTGTGCGAAATTACGTCTTATATCACTTACATAAAATAACTATATAAAAATAAAAAGGCAGGCCTGAACAAATCTGTTTAAATATTCAAAAGGAATGCTTTGAATTGCTGGCGAATTTCAGCAAAAATAATGTACGATTGGCTTTAGCATCATATCAATATAGCTTCATGTACCGTAGAAAGGTGCATACAACCCGCACTTTTTTACCCCCACAACTCATGAAATAAGGGGGATGCGGGTAGTGTAATCGAACTCAAAATTTGGGACTTTTTCCCAAACACAAGCGGACCGATTTTCGGATTCTCATGCAATAATTGGAGAGATTTTCCAAGTAAAATGGCTTTGCACTTACGTGCCAGTACATCATGAGTTATTCCATCATGTTGCTGAAGTCATTTAGGCCTAACAGACATTGAAAACCGCACATAAATCGGTAAATCCTTTCTGTTTCAACAGCTGTCTGAATTTGTTGTGTGTAAGTGCATTTACACTGCCTGGTTCTCGCTATACTAAAAGCATTGCTCAGTATTTATGTGAAAACCGATAATCACTCAAGCGTTCTATTTTTAGATGCTGTAATAAACTGCATAAATTGAAGAGCACTCTGAAATTGTATTTTTGAGTTGCTTCCCTTGCCTGGAGAGGTGTTTATTGACATGACATGTGCACAAACCATGACTTGAACAATAGTAAATCTATTGCCAATTACTGCACTAATTGCGGATAATTGATGTGTTTGGAGACTTAGGTAAACATAATTAGAACTTGTGATGACATCATGTGTGAAAAATAGAGTTTGCAAGGTAAGCTTTTTGTTTGCAGTTGACACACACGGACCTTTAGAATGCTGAATTTGGGGTGCGGTCAATACTTACGAAATCCATTTTTTCCAGGATTTTGGGGTCAAAAGTGGGGGTGCGGGTTGTGTATTCTTGCGGATTATACTCGGCTGTATATGGTAGCAATCAAATGTCTGTATATTAATCATTAATCAGACCAACAAAATATGGCTTTCTCAATAAATTAAATCAACATGTTACCTCAAATAATAACTCATCAATATTTCTTCACAATAATCAATTATATTTTCGAGCCATATGTCAATTACGTGGTAAAAAGTGTCGATGAACTGTCTTCAAAAGTGTCTGTGAACTGTCTTCAAATCTGTCGGTGAACTGTCTTCAAAAACCGTGTCGGTGAATTGTCTTGTCGGTGAACTGTCTTGTTCCCATTGGCTCCATCTGTATAGCGACTTTATAGCCTTGTGCAATTGTATTGTAAGATTCGAGATATAGATGACACACGCCAGTTTATTTTTTAAAAACCAAAAATTTTTAGAGCTAAGTTCTTTTTCGGTCGATTTCCGGACTATGACAACGGAGCCATGTTGACTCTTTTCAGCGTTTCATTTGTTATTATACTAAATTTTAAAATGCATTTAATTTGGATCTGCTCGGGGCTGTTCATGATGAACTGTTCATCTTTGCATTTCATATTTAGAATTATGCGCTAACCCCTTCAGATGGAAATAGGTCATATTTACCCGGCATAGAATCAAGATTCCAGTTTTCCTCGTGCTAGTGTGCAGGGGAAGCTAGTTCTTCGGTAGGTAAGAAAGAAAAAAGTGGTCGTAACTTCATAAAATAACTCTTTGGTTAAATCACAAGAGTTTAACGCCTGCATGAAGAAAAACAAGTTTTCAAATACCAGGACTTGTCTCTTTAAGGAGCATCTTCTCGATGTCAGAATTAGAATAGAGTTTTGTTTGACTTGATTCTTTACGTCCCATCAACAATCTTTCAGCTAAACAGGGACGGGTCTTCCTGGCTGTGGGAAGAGTGGGGGCAGTCAAAAAAGTATGTGGTAGGCATTTGAAGTATAGCTGTAATGTCTGTAAAATAAGCTGAGTTTCACAAGCAAAAATGGCGTATCAAAGTACAACAGAATCGCTTCTTTAGTCATCATTAATTACACATTTTTCATGGGGAGATCCCCAAATCTCCTTTACGAAAGGAGGCTTACCCCCCCCTCGTGCTCTTTCCCACTCGTGCATTCGGCGACGGCGTTCAATGGTCGTACCAAACTTCCGTGCTCAGTCGCAAAAATATGAGTTGTTCTTGATTATTTCATGGGACTCATTCAATGTACGAATATCCGTATTGTAGCGTTAGACTAGACTCTTTTGAAGCCAGGACATTATAGTTTTACTTTTTGAGATGCTTTGATCAGTCATTAGCGTTTAGGACGTTATCTGTTTTTACAAAACTCTACGCCTACTTTTGTCTAAAAAAATTGTGACTTGTTTCTGTGCCCATATCTTATTGTATTTTCTTCACATAGTAATTTATTTTCATGAAAATAAAAAATCATGCATGGGTTTGATTCTATCCGACCACCAATTTTAGGTGCGGATATCTACAACAGCAATTGTTGACAGTACGTATTGGCCACCGTAGAAATTCACGTAAATAGTAGGGTTGGAGTTTTCTACCTTCTTTTTCTAACGATCTAAGCGACTCAGAGATTATTACTTCCGGAATTAAAAGTCAACCGATGCCAAAGAACACATGAAAGAAGGGAAAGAGGTGATTATTTTGAAAACTTACGTTTAATGCCGATTTTATTCGAAACTCAGCAAATATTTACGCCAAAAAACGTCATTTGCGCAAAAAACGCCACGAAGAATATCCGATTTTTTGACGTGTATCGATTGACCTCAAACATGTTCACAATTCGTACCGGGAACCTATTTGCGATTTTGTACACTTTCTGAAATAAACTCATATTTTAAGGTTTTATACATGCTAACAGGACCTCGAAGGAGGTTTAAAACCTCGATGTAGGTAGTGATTTTATTTGGCCATTTTTGAGGCCGTATATGGGAGTCATTCCCAATCCAAAAATGGCCTTTATTTTCCCAATTTCATGTATTTTATCTCTTATTTTCCCAATTTTAATAAAATATTTTCCCAAATGTGTAGGAAAAGGTAGCTTCCCAAAATCCCAAATAAAATCACTGGTAGGTAAAGAACCTAGAAATCTCACTTTTCCTGGACCTGTTAACCTGCACAGGGGGTGACTTTCCCTGCACAGGGGACATCCAGTTAACGTCCCGATCCGAAGGACGATGCACTTATCTAGCGTCATCCCTGCAAATGACACCAGAGAAAGCGTGTTCGGACACCGAAATTTTTCTCGCCGCGAGCGGGAATCGAACCTTGGACCTCTAGCACCAGAGGCAAGTGCCTAACCACTGAGCTACCACACTTCCCACTACCCGCTACCGTCCGAGATTACCCGAATTTCCCCTACTAACGCATGACAACTGGCAGCCCTTCACTCTTGAAGCTGTGCATTTATAACTGTGGTTTACTTTGCTAGAAGACTGCAGAGTTCCTTTGCCGACTGACCCTACATTTGGAGTAGTCATTTGTTACCCATCAGACTGTATGCCCTTGCTCTTCTAGCCCCATGTATCTGTTGGTAAACTAACGCAGTCAAAATAAACTCCTAGTCAGGTCTAAGAAACGCATAAAAGGACAGAATTTCTGTCGAACGATAGAATATCTGTCATTTCATAGATTTTACCTATCTTTAAAACGACAGATATGTCATTATTTTATCACATTTTCATGTGCTTCTTTCTGTTTCAACAAAACCGCAAGATGTCGCAAGGAATACACAAGACTAGACAGGTAAAACATCATTTTTGAGAACATTCCAAGTTGATCTATTGGTGCACTTTGAAGAAAACGGCTGTAATAAAATAGTTTACACACTTCAATTTACCGGAAGTGCCATTTAAAACTGCAAATACGGATTGAAATTGTCTCAGTTTTCACTTCTCACATCTGTCAGCCATATTGGCAAAGTTGTTTGTCACGTGATATAAAAGGGTTGACTGGACCCCTTTTATTTTTCTTGCTTTGTTACCCTTTTGTTCCTCCGTTTTCCAGCGTCTGCTTTACTACACAGCAACTGTTGTATTGCGTATTTACATTGACTACCAACCTACGGAGGCCGTTATGGGTTAACAGATGGTTTCAGCTTTATTTAGTTTTGCGCAATGAGCAATTGGAGTCGAAGCAGTCCCAAGTCAAAACATACCCAAGTATACAAGTATCCAATTCAAAGTTAACCAACCTCTGATCCAAAGAAGAAGAATACTTTAGGATTTTATCCGCCAGAAATGACACTCATTTGAAAGTGCTTTTTGTAAAACACCCCCGTTCTGTGTATGAGACTATCTCTCTACATCCACATAAAATAATTCAGAACACGTTTTATTCCATATCTGAGCGCGTGGAAATGCATTCCAATGTATTTTGATATTCTAAAATCATTTTCCAAGTGTAATTATGTAATATAGGTCTGTATTGGTAAATTAATCGGCAGGACTAATTGATTGAGCATAGCTTAGCCAGGGGGTAGGGTTATATCAATGCTGCTTACTCGCGGGAGATCGTTCGTTTATTCGTCAGAGGAACTGTTGAACAAAATGTCAGTATTTGTCTCATTTATTTGTAGTGAAATTCGCCTATCAGTTCCCAGTAAACTACTAAACATATAAAACTGTGCCAACATCCACTCCCCAGCAAAATGCCATTCCACTATCCAAAAGGAGTTTTAATGATGGGCTGAGAGACTGTGTTTGCTGGGTTTCCAAAACCTACCCTATCCTAATCCAATCATGTACAGATCCAGAAGTGGGGATAGGGGGTCCGGACCCCCTTGAAATATCACAAGTTATATCCGTCTCTATAGAAATTAGCATTTGGATCCCTCTGGAAAAGTTGGACCCCCCCTTGGTAAATGTTGGAACCTCTCTGAAACTTTTTAAAAGTTATAGTTTTCTTTGAAATAACCATTGGACACCCTCTGTAAAACAGTAAAATAAGTTGAGGACGAAAACAAACGTTGTCAGAGCTGTTTTCTGGCAGTCGGGCCTGGATCCGCCTGGCAAAAATTCCTGTATCTGTGCATGCTAATAATGCACATGTTAATCGAATACGGACAGAGTGACAAACAATTAGTGGGCAAAATGAGCCATTTGGCGAAACAATCAAAATGTGTAACAAGGGCCTACTCATGGGTGAAGCGGCTCACGAGCGAAATTACCAATAACCTAAAAAATACAAATGTTGTACTGTCTTGTCTACCGTAGTTTCAACCAACTAGGGTCATTACCGGTACCTTCGGACACCTTAACGGTTCCCAGCTTACAGCGGTTTCTTGGTTAATCTGATGCAATGAAAAACTACTTGACTGAATAGACCAATGTCTCATGTAACAGTTTATACTAAGCCGGGGTCCAGAATATAATTATTTACTATAAATACAGACCAATAGTAATGTTCCGTCGGGTGTATGGTATCTTCGGACAGGGTCTGGTACCTTCGGACACCCATGATGGTACGATCGGACAATAGAATTATCTACCCAAAACAATAGTTAGTATGAATTAGAACGAGTGCTACACTTACATTAAGCCTTTGTATGCTTGAGAAAATGATTCTGAATGTTGCAATAAACATATTTTACCTCGGACCCAGTATAAACGGTGTTTATTGGGTCCGAGACTTTACTAACAATTTTTACCGTCAAGTTTACAGCGACTCGCCCGATTTTTTTCAACTTTAGCTAGTACCGTCATATGTGGCTCGGCATTATAATGGTTCCTTTCTTGACCGTACATGTATGAGAACGAGAGTTAAAGTTTGTTTGTATATGCATAACTTCATTTTCTTCCTGTATAGTTAGTTCCTGGCCATTGTCCGTACTTGTGTTTCCTGGGCTAATGCCACACATGATAAGCTTGTTGAATTTTAATATTTTAAACGGGGGAGGGTACATGTTAATTGATATTGGTCAATTTGATACCAATGCTTGAACAAACAACTGTAGAAATTCATTACAGTTACCATCGCTGTTCTTGGGTTGTAAAAATGACCACTTGAAAGTCCAATACATTTCCAAAATATGGCCATCACAGGTTTTAAATGAGGCAAAATTTAATATAAGTAACACATACCTTTTAAGTAATCAAATGCCACGTTTTATCATTTTAACAATTCTAAAAGCCTTCCTCGAGCCTTAATGATGTTTGGAACAATTTGCCACTGAATATTTACATTCTAATTGAGCCAGTACACAAGATTTTGTTACTTATCCCATGGCCATCGACCAACGGAGGCTCGGACAAGCCTGCGGCTAGCTAATATCCAGGCTCGCCAGAGACTCTTGGTCAGTTTAGGCTCGTATAGATAAAGCATTTGGTGAAGATGGAAAACTAAGATAAAAATTTACATCTCTAGCCCAAAGGTTATAAAACTTTTTTCGTACTCAACTGAGCACGAGATTTCAACTGCTCATAAAATTAAACTACCGACAAATAAAGAAGGTCATTGCTTTAAGTCTCTAAGCTGTTGTATATATAATGCTAATAAATGTGAAAATGCCAACCCGGGGATGCCAACGATTGTTGGCATTTTAACATTTATTAGCTGGATAAGTTTCATGCTGAGCTGGGTTGAGAATGAAAATTTTTTTACAACCTCGGGCCCTGAGTCCCGTATGGACGTTTATAGGTCTTAGACTTTTGCGCATAGATATATACGATGATAAGGCTTACAAAAATCTCGTGTGCTAGCCCAAATTATGAGTCTATTCGCACACTTTCCTATAGTTTCATATCAACCTTGGACCCTCTGGGCCAGAGCATCAACAAATATACAGCTCAACAGGTCAGTCATTGCTTTCATGGGCGGATCCAGAGCGGGAGAAGGGGTACAGACCTCCTGGAGAATCACGTAAAATGTTGAGGACTAAAAATGAAGAGCTGTTTTCTGACAGTCGGGCCTGGATCCCCCCCGGCAAAAATTCCTGGATCTGTGCATGGCTTTGCACTCGGTACTTATAACCACGGTTCAATATAGAGTCTGTGATATTCCTGTTAAAGGACTTTGGGTTTCGAGTGTAGGGCTACCGATGCGCCTGTTTACCTGTCACCTGAGTCATCACTTTGCATATCCTTTGGCTTATCTTTATAAAAAGTTTCAGCTGCTGCTGGGTGGGAAAGGGAGAGGGGGAGGGGGCTACGCACTCCAAAGTTTAATTATAACAACCTTATAATATCAGCCGATCCTCAGGATGCCCCTATTAATCATATGCATTGGGGTAAATGAGCATTATTATTAATATTTCTTGTTATTGAAACACATGACGAATTTGGTATACAGCTCCAGCATACATTAAGGCTAGATTGCACATGGAAAATAACATCTGGTCACCTTTATACACTGGGGCAGCGCTCTCGAGGGAACAAAAATGTGTGTCCGATTGTACCGGTATGTGGTTTGCCAATAGTCTGGTATCATCGGACAGCTAAATTTCATCTCATAATTGCCATTTGACTCAAATATAAATTGAAAACTATATATTTTAGTTTACATAAATATATCTAAGACACCACGGATACATAAATAATCGGTATGCAGTTATTTGATTGTGGTTTAAGCGATGTTTTAATATGTACCCCCTTGGTGCCTCTCGGAATTGGTTTGGTTTATTTTCGCGCCAAAATGGTTGCTGTTTACGTATTGGATTTTTGTCCAATCAAATAAGGTCTTATATACATGCTACAAAAGATATACAGCTAGTTGCAAACAGGTATTTTATTGGTTATATTGGACAATTAGCGCCTGATTGATGTCACTTAAGCGCATTTGCATCAGGAAAGAAAAGCTGAAGTGTCCGAAGATACCCCACTGTCCGAAGATACCGGTAATGACCCTAAACGAATCCAGCTTCTGCAACCGAAACGGCCAAAAACGAACTTTATCAGAAAAAAGGAGACTACCAGTCAAGGAAGATGGCGACTTGCAGGTAGATTGACAGAATGCTGTTTCAATTTCAGCAAAATAGCGGAGAAAAGGGCAAAAAATACCTGAATTAGAGTGTTTTCAAGACAAGAATACAAGGAGAAAAGGGTAGGTGTAAGATTACGCCTCCGAATGTCATTTTTGGTTTTGACACATTCTACGGCGTAATATTTATGTGCACATTTTGTTCAAAATTCTAATTGATAAGAGTGGACTCAAATTTCACTTCAGTTTATGACGTAGCCTTATACAAATTATATAGAAATGTTCCTTAGATACTTATCTTTACGCCACTAGGAATGTCTTTTGGAAAAAACTCACCTGATCGGTTTTATTCAACCTCAATCATATGTTTACACATTCTGTGAAGGTTTTGAATGGCCGGCCATGATTTTGAGAAAGAGGTTGTTAGGGTTATACTAAATACCGAAATTGTTCTTCCACGAATTTTCAAAGGGCTACCCAATCTACCTACCGACCTACCTACCCACATGTCTACCTACCTACGTACCTACGGGTCTGTCTACCTACAGGTCTACCTACCTATTTACCTACAGGTCTATGTACAAACCTATCTATCTGTACCTTCCTACCTATCTATCTATTTACCTACGTACCTCCAGGTCTACCTATCTACCTACAGGAATATCTACCTTCCTACATACAGATCTGCCCACCTACATGCAGGTCTAGATACCTTCTTACAGGTCAACCTACCTACCTACCCATTCACCTACCTATATACCCACCCACCACCTACCTACCAAATAAGGCATATAGAAATGTAATATTATGCTGCATTGCTCTGTTATATGACTGACATCTGTTACCATTCCATTCCTAGCCATCCCTACTTTATTTATTGCCATGAGTGTTTTAGAAACAGCATTTGTTACCTACAAGCACTCAGGTGTGAAAGTAATAGTATATCTGCATAAATAAGTATTTGATTGCGGCTAAAGGAAAGGAAAAGAATAATCCAAAGATCAGATAGATACATCAAGTACCAGATAAAATGCACTCCAGACCACAGCTAATGCAATACTTACTATATAGGTTATGTAATTCAATAATGTGTGGACAGATTGCGTTAAAATTGGGAATAAGCATGATACATACCTGGCATAAATTTATTTTCAATCGATTCAATGATAAATTCAAATCATAGAAAATAAAAATATCACACCATAAGTAAAAGTCACAAAATCACATATTGGCGCCAATTTTCAAAAGAATATCACAGACATGCACTGGTACAGCAGCAGAATAGTCATCGGCTACCATGGCCAAAGTCACCGGACATTAGTGCCATTGAATATCTATAGAATGAGATAAACCGATGTGGCAGCCAAAAGCTCGACATAACCAACAACAGCTGCAGAAGTCCTTCATTCAGGAATTGAGAAACATCCCACAGGCATTCATACTGACCTACGTTTTGTCAATGAGATAGAGGTGTCAGCAAGTCATTGGAGCTAGAGCGTGTCGCACCAGATATAAGTTAATCAAAGCTGCATCGTGAAGATGGACCAATGAATTCTTAGGTAACATTTGATAAAATGTCGTTATCATATGATATCATTTCACTTCTTATGTGATATTCTTTTGAAGAGTGCCAATGTTACTTGATTTTGCAACTTTATTTATGATTTTATTACTGCACGCTCCAAGGTGGTAATTCTTTTGTGCATCATTTGTGTTATTTCTGTCTTGTGTTTGTTATGCTTTTGGCGGGCGTCTGTTTATTGATGCCTTGTGGTCCCCTGCTGGGAAAGGGCTGACCTCTTAGCCCTTGTTTGTGATGTCTAATTGTGTGTTTGTCACTTTTCTATGTGGTATCCTGCGACAGGTGTGGTACTTGATTGTATTGATTCCTGATCTTCGCCCTCTTTCTTACTATGAAACATAAATAACAAACATGATACACAAAGAAGCACCGCCTTGGAACGGTCAGTAAAATGCCTTTACTGGAGGGCTTAAAGTAGTTTTACTGTACCAACCTCACCCTTCGTTCAGATGTGGATCAAGATGCACAAATGTTTTGTTTCTCATTTTACCGGGGGCAAATCTTTGCCCAAGACTCTGTTGTTGTTAAAGCTAAATTGTTTACTTCACATGGAGGCTTCCTAGCGAATGCAATGTATCATCACAGAGAAACAATCGAATAATTCGAAGTAAGTGAGAATGGTCAGGAAATACCATAATCACAGACTGCAGACAAACTAATGGCACCAAAAGGAAGAACCTCACATCAAACACGAGACACCAGGAAGACAAATTAAGGAACACAACCAGCTCTCTCTTGACCATCAAGATGATTGCAAAACTAGAATGAATAATGAAACGCAAAACATAGAACAATTACAGGACAATGGAAGTAACAAACAACAATGAATCAACATTAACAGCAGAGCCACCGCCTGAGAAAAGACAGCAGCCTAAGCCACTGGGGGAGGCTTCAATGCATGTTACAGGTACCAAATCTTCGCGCTAGACTCTGCTGTTGTTGAGGTACAAAAATGTTAGCTTCCTAACTATTGCAATGTATCATCATGGAGAAACAATCTAATCCAATTAACACACTATGATGAAAGAAAGTTAAGGGCTTACGTCTCACAGATAGTCAGAGCTAAAGAAAACCTCAAGTTGAGCCACGGTGGGCCCAGCTACAGATAAGCCTCAAGCACCGACCCACTTATTCCGTCATTCAGTAATTGTGTGGCCTGATCAACCGTCGCACAATTAAAGAGGAAACCATAGCTATAAGTTATGTTTGGGTTTGTCAGCGGTTTGTAATTGTGGTATTTCCCGATCACACTCACTTACTATTTTTTAAACCAGACATGCATACTGTCGCATGACATCCAAGTTATGTCCAACCATTTTAACCAAATTAACACACTATGATGAAACAAAGAAACGGGCTAATGACTCACAACCATGCTCTTTAGGACTTTGAACCAGCTTGTACACATAAACGCAGCATCCCTACCGATTCCCATGGGTTCGCACACTACATGGACATGTCAACAGGTTCCTTGAGTCACATTGCAGCGTAAACGCCTACAAGAGTTCCTGTTAACCATCCAGCATCCTTCCCTGGAACAGTATTCCAGCATGGATCACTTCTGCGTCTACCTAGATGGCATCTGAAGCCAAGTGGGTGTAGTTTGGGTAGGGGATACTTTGCTAGAGGCTTTCTAACTCATGCATGGAAACAATAAAAAAGAATAAAGTATATTTCCAATTATGGTTCACCATAAGACAGCATATAAATCACAATAATATTAAGATAGGCATGGAAACATAAAGTATCTAAAGCTTGATTCTGGTAAGAAAAAACAATTAAATAAGGCACATGTATGTTGATCTTATATACATTATTTTAATCAATATAAATGACAATCTGAAGCACTCATCTATGTCAACCTAAACAATCCACATTGACCATATCCACACCAATTGCCCGATTCCAGTCCACAAGTGGCCAGCAACAGACAACCAGACCCCACCTCCAAGACCGGGAAATTTGGGGGTAATGGTCCCCTGCAGTCAGACAACCAACCACCTGCAGACCGTCAACCATCAATCAATATAGATATGGTGAATATATAAGTGCCTCGCAAGACAGCTTTCCTTTAGAGTGCCTTCAAGTACCAGCTGCATTTGTTGCCTTTCTATGGACACCTAATACATTATACAATTATTGACTTCAATGAGGTAGACATAAGGATTTATCTACCCGAAAAAGTGATAATTCACTGAGGCCGCTAGGCCGAGGTGAATATCACTTTTAAGGGTAGATAAATCCTTATGTCTACCGAGATTGAAGTCAATAACTGTTTTGTTATATGACTTTTCAACTTAGAATGAAAATTTTCTATTTTAACTTAGCTTTTGTTGTTGCAGTCAACATTCAATCAAGGACTTTCTACAAAGTTTTATCAACTGTATTAGAATATTTTAAAGTAGTATTTTGCAATTTGAAATGTAGATTAATTCTCTGAATGTGGAATGTAAAATTTAATCAAAAAACTTTTTTTAGATTTTGTTTATTCAAACAAAGATAAATGAACAAACAAAACATAACAAAACAGTTGTTAAAATTCATGAAAGTCTTTAGATTCCTGTTGGGATGTGAAACAGCAAATCATGTCAATTTCATGCAGCACATGCTAGTTTTATACTCATCATGCTATTTTTAGCTCTCTAGAGGGTGATATTGCAGAAGTGTCAAAAATATTAACTTCTGGAAACTAGTTTGAGCTGGATTTCATCCTATATCACCTTCTGAGCCAGTTCAGACCAGTTTTCAGGTAGACATAGAGATTTATGAAAACGAATTGGGCCAATCAGGAGACAGGATTCTCTCCAGTCATATAACAAACAATAATATCAAATCAACATACTTAGATGAAACAAAGAAAAAAGCTCTTAACTTCAATTCTGCCAGAGCCAAAGAAACCTCCTAGTTTAACCACGGTAAGTACAACCAACTAAAACACCAGGCTCTAACCCACACATGAAAGTTTTATGCCACAATCGTCATTATAAAGGCCTTGCCAACTGGTGACCATTTAAAGATGATATAAGAAAATACAGCCAAAACCACTATATCAAAGCCAAAGAAGCAATAACAACACAAATAAACCTGCATACTCCCTTGTACATATAATAAGGACACATTATACTATCTGTCTGTATCAGTTGAATTTTGGAACGCCTGGAATCGAGAGATTCCCACTGGAGAAGCTTGAGAATTGATGGCAGGCTGCTGGTGTTCCTGTTTCGGTTTGTTGTGTACCAGGCAGCTGTTCTTTGATTTATCTCTAATTTCCGAATCTGACACTTCTTGTGCTGGGTCCAAACAAACGAGCAGTATTCAAAGTTCAAGCGGACTATGCTGAAGTAGGTGCTTGCTTTTTAATCCTCACCACAAGACCTGCGGCTGCGTCTTAAGATCCTGGGCATGCTGTTGGGCTTCTTGGAGATAATTTCTATGTGTGTCTTCCAAGAAACGGTAGCCTTGAGGTTGACACTCAGTTACTTTGTTGCATCTTCAGTATTCATGATGTGTCCTATTAGCTTGTGGGAGGGGGTCTGAAGGGGGTCTGGATCTTGATACACTCAGGACACTGCATTTCTGAGGATGGAATTCCATGCCCGACTTGGATTCCCACTCTGCCAAAGCATCAAGTTCTTGCTGTAGGACACATAATCACGGTCCATACATTATGCAGTCATCTGCAAACAAACATGTCTGGAGATGAGATTGTCTTGAGGTCGTTAATGACACTAATCACCTATCATCATTCATTCACGCATAATATCATCTAGATTTTTAGTCGTGTCAGTCTCACAGCATCCCTCCTTTCCAACAATAATTAGTTATAGTTCGAAATATAGTTCAAATTCCAAAATTTACGTTTTCTCAATATATTTACACATCTTTCTTGATTTTCCTTTTCATGTTATATGTTGATTGGTTTGACTAAAAATTCATTGCCATTTCAATGCGCACTCCTAGAGGTGTTTGGAGTATCTGTCACATACAGAATAAATAGCAGAAATGGCAAGGGCCCCAGTACTGACACATACAGGACCCCCCCCCCCCTAAAGACGGGCACACTCTCTGAAGAACAACTCTCAGCAGCCACACTGGGTTCTGCCAAAAAGGATGTATGTGATCTATTGTTGGGTATCCCCTGATGCCATCGTGGTGTAGCTTCCCGGGTAAACTGAATGTTTGGAACTCTGTCAAAAGCCTTAGAAAATTCCAAGACATGTCTGTCTGTACGCCGCTGTCCAATGTGGAGGTTAAGTCCAAGGAGCATTCTTCCGCGTAAGGAACGTTCCTTCCGATGTTTAGTTATACCCCAATACCTGTCAAGTTTGGTACCCTGCCTCTTATACTGACGTTGATGACACTGGGAACCACACGCCATGATGTAGGACAACAACATCTCTCTGTTTACAAAACACTTTTGTTTTTTCACTCTTTAACACATCGTAAGTGTCAATATACGACATACTTATTGTATTTCAAATATTTCAACATTTTTCTTCAAGACTACTAATTGCCAGAGGTGCACAGCAGTACACGCAAGCTGGAATTGCATGGATTAAAATACATGACTTAATTTTCATTCTATCGTGCATAAAAACCATAACGTAGTTTGAGTCTAGAACAAACTTACAAACTACGTTATGGTCCCAGAACTAAGAAAAGGGAGGGTGCATATTCCTTTATTTGCGCAGAAAATGCACTATTTTAGACACCCCTGGTCTTCTCTAAAAGGTAGTTGATGTTAATATGACGAGTTTTCAACATGTACCAGTATGCGGTTTCTTCGAATTGTACAATTTATTTGATACTGTAACATTTCAAACAGCATATATCTGTCGTTTGACAGATAACCAGATCTGTGAAACGAAAGATCTTCTATCGTTTGACAGAAATTCTGTCCTCTTAGACCTGCTAGTTGTATCACCTAAATAGTCTTCATATCAAACTTTTGGGGAGGGTCAATCGAAGGATGACATTCATATTAATTGACAAAAAACGACCTTCATATCAGTAAAAGACGGGGTTTCCCACGATTGTTGTTGTTGACGAGGAGAAAATAATGCCACGTATGAACTTTTTCTGACAGGACTAGCAACTTTATTCTGCTTACCATTTTCAAATATCAGAATTGCTGTTGGTAAAACCAGCAACAAAAGTACAATAAACCTTCCTAGTATTGACTTCATTGTCCCTAAGTGAAATGCAAAGTCGAATCGGTAAGATACGGACAGATATGTTTAAATAAGACACTTCCTTCCAGCCGGCGACTTTAGACCGGATATGGAACGTAGCGAACACTAAAATCCAGTATCCGTACCATACTCCCCAGCAAACTCCTCGCAGCGGTGTACTTCCGGTTCAGAGATTAGAAGTGAGTATGATCAGGAAGTACCACAATAGGCAAATCCGTGGCATCGTGAGGATCAACAACACAACAATCACGAGACACCAGGAAGACAAGCAAAGAAACCAGCTCTCTCTTCCCCATCAAGATGATTGCAGGATTAGAATGGACACAAAGTAACGCACTACAAAACATAGAACAATTAAGGAATCCCACAACCCAGCCAGCAACCCAATGGGCCGACATCGGCCCACATGTTTTACACAGCGGCCCCATATGGTTGCTGTAAGCGGCCCTCCAAAGGATATGCAACTCGGCAAATGGTCGGCCCGACATACTCTAAGAAACAGTCAATGGGCCGCTGTCCAGCCGTTGTCTGGCCGCTATCTATTTTGAATATTCACGGGAACAAGACAACTCGTATCACTTAAAATCTGCTCTACGTTTTACATATAATAATGGTGATAACATCATTCCTTGTTGCAGTCCCAATGAATGTCTGCTACGAAAGTAAGAAGATACGTCCACTTGTAAACATGCCAAGAGACAAAATTATCATTGGACTTGACCTTCTATTGATTGATTGTTTCAAGTTCGTTTACAGACATGCAGAGACCCTCATAACTGAATTAAGAATTGAACACTAACTGCAGTGCAATTTTGTACGTTTCCTATGTGATCTAAAATTGGGTCAAGCACTGTACCCGCGCTTGGTCCCTTGTTTGCGGTCAATTTCGGCCTAAAATATAGGAGACGTTTTTTGAAAGTTGTTTGTTTTTGAGCGGTCATCTAAAAGTCATAACGATATCCCCATGTCTGACTGGTGATACCCTTTTTCCTAGTGTCACTGTAGCCACCGTTGTTTTGGAGCAGCAAGCTGATCCATCTTGTTGACTGTAGGAAGGTTTGAGGAGGAAGGAATCCTTCAGCATCGTCAGTTGCACCCAGACACCGTGTTGTCAACGGCATCTCCGAGGGAATCGCCCATGATTGTAGGCACGTGTGTGTATGTGTGTGTGGGGTCTCCCTATGGGAGCTCACTGGTCTCCATTGTGGAGCTCATAGGGACGGGGTGTCTCTTTTATGGAGCTTATTTGGGAGTCGTGTAGATGTATTATGCGTGCATGCGTGGCAACAACAAGAGATCCTCAGACCGTACGGACATCCACCACAAGCCTCAGACCTGACAAGTCCCCAAGTGCAGAAGCAGCTAGCAGACCGACGTCATTGGTCCACTAAAACAAACGGCACGTTTCGAACCCTGTGCTTCCTGGGTTACGCCAGTACTATCCACCCTGTGGACAAATAGGCCCCCTATCCTGCTCGAGGTAGGGGTTGGTTGTCTCTAACATGCATTTTAGGGACAACTATGCCTACGCGGTAGGCTTATTTTGGCGTGACACGTACGGACATGTTACGCCCAGGCCATATCGGACCCTAGGGCTCTAGGGTCTGGCGCACTGCGCCCGGATGTCTTCATCTGTGAGTCTTCTTGAGTTCTTCATCTGTGCCTGGGGTCTTCATCTGTTCCCCAACCAGAAATCCAGGCTACACTTGAGGTGTTGACTCGGTAGTTTCCAGTATGGGGCTCTTCATCTGTTGTCTTCTTGCGTTCTTCATCTGTTCTTCTTTCTTCAATCTCGTTAGAGATCACAGATCGAGTGTGGGCTAGCCCGTGCCAGATTTTTTGTGCAGCTCGGTCAGCCGTGCATAGTGTTGGCCAGTGGACTGGTCCGCACTATGCTCGGCTTGTCGGTCTGCTAGTGTGCAGCTCATCACGGTGCATTTTTTATTTATCAAACTGAATTCTGTTTTTTTTGTGCTGGTTGTTTCCGTGCCTTACCCTTGCTGCTAGGGTGATTTTTCGGGCGGAAGCAACTTCGGACTTGAGTAAGTTCTTACTTTAGTTTTGCTCACTATAAGGTTGTTTTCAATATTCCTGAGAGAATACTTAGTGTGTTTTTTATTTCAGGTTTTTGTTCCTGATCCTTCCAGAAATGCAACGTATTTGAAGAAGAATCAAGAGGGTCCCAAAGACAGTGGACTGTTGCGCAGCGATGTTTACTATATACTTCAACGTGAATTGACGGCCCTTTTCAGGGCTTTTTTTCTCGAGGGAAACCCTTAGATTGTTACTGTATTTGTGACGCTTCCTACCCCAAGAGTTGATATGAATCAATCCCAAGGCAGGCTGTGCCCTATTCTTCTGCTATGATACTTTATTTATTTTAAGACTGGTTAATTGGGGCCCTTTGTTTCCCACTCATAAGAGTGGAGTCGGTCCCTCAGTCCGACTGCAAATAAAAATGACAGCAAACAGCATGTCAATATATCACTCCTCGGCTCTGCGTCCGTGCGAGGGCTAACAAAGCACAGCCACAGAGTCCAGGGGCGAACGCTCCAGTTCTTCAAAATTATGTTAAATTTTGTGCAAAAATCGTTCAAAATAGGATTGACCTACTTTGACATCCTCCCAATAGAGGACATCCGAGCGGGCCAATCAGATGATTTTGAAAAAAAACTTGTCTTAGGGGTTTAATCATCAATGTTTAGAAGGTTTTATAAGTAATTTATAATTAACTTTTTTAATTTTTTCCATTAGAATATCAAAGAATGTGTATTATTATTTGAGTAAAATAGATTTTCACAAATATTTTCAGTTTTTGAATGTTTAAAATAGGGGGGGGGGGGGTCAAAATCGCTTTCTAGTGACTCTTTTTGTCTCCAGAAATTTGACCTTGACATCAAGCGGACGTAATAGAGGGCAGTCTCGTATATAATTGCTTAAAAGATATCTTCCTAAAAATGAAAACGTTTGGAATTTTGTCCTCTACTGACTACAAAAGTGAAAAAATCTTGTTTAAAGTAATTTAAATTAGTTTTTATTAAAATAATTGTCGGAAATAGATTCTTAATGGGTTTTTGGCTTATTAAAGTTTTCTATGCTGAAATATTTATTTAAATTTTATTTTTATAAGCTTATTTTGGTATTTTCTTTAACATTTCTACCTGTTGATGTTTAAGGAGGTTTTAGCTTAATGCATTGTTTCCAAACTGTTATTGTATATTTGAAGATAGCTGTATATATTTGATTTTGAGTGCGAAGATCTAAAGTTTTGTCATTATTTCCAGTTTGAAGTAGGTTTGAATTTAGAATAATATTGGGTGTAATGTTTTGAAGTTCCAAAAGAAGGGCGGTACGTTCAGCATTATGAACTGTACAGGTTTCAAATATATGTTGAAGTGTATTGGGACCAAGCCAACAGTCTGCACATCTTGGGATACTGCGAAAACGACCGATTTTGTGGTAGTATTCGCCTGTTGGCAGAATTTTATGCAAATATTTGAAGATTATAAGTTTTTCATTTGATTTTTGAATTTTAGCATAATTGTTCCAAATAAAATCCCAGTTTGTTGATGGATATTTTAAGGTGGTGGTTGGAGAGTTATTCATCTTATTAATTATTAAGGTATAAATTAGCCTTAAATTTGGTATTTTCCATATATTATCATGAATTCTGTATTTTAATATGGTTGATTTAATGTGTTGATTTTCTTGAAAATTTTCAATATTATGTAGATATGTGTTTGCAGCATATGGTGCATGATAGAATTTTAAATTCAGGCCAAACCAATAAATATATAAATTTGCCCACGGCTAATCGAGATTGAGTTCTATCCTGCGTAAGGTTTTAATTATTATACTTTCTCTTTTGTGTAGGACCGAAGGCAATCCCAACCCTCCATGAAACATATCTTGAAATATTGTATTCCTTGATATTATGTCATGACCAGACCATAAAAATTGAAATAGTAAAGTGTTAATTTGTTTTATGTAGTCTGTTGGTAAATCAGTAAATATCTTTGTATATTGAAGTAAACTGAATATGTAGGTTTTGATAATTATTACTTTTTCAAAGAGATTAAAATAACAATTGTTCCATTTATTAATGACTTGTTTAATTTTTTGAATTTTGGGATCATACTTTTCTTTAATTTAATTTTTGCCAAATATAATTCCATAAACCTGAATTTTGTCTTTAAAAAGATTTGCAGGGGTAATTTCTTTTAGATCTTCCCAGTTCCCAAATGTTAAAATGTCTGTCTTATCTTGATTAATTTTTGAGCCAGAACTTTTTTCCAAATAAATGTGTTTCGTCATTTAAGTATTTGTATGATTTTTTGTCTTTTATAATAACTATTGTATCATCTGCATGTTGTAAAGATTTTGTATTATTTTCACAATTGGGAAGGTCTATTCCTAAAATGTGAGGATTGGAATTTATTTTAAAAATCATGGGTTCAAGGCCTAGAGCATATAAGAACATATATAGGGGGCATCCTTGTCTAACCGATCTTAAAATTGTTGCTCTGTTCGTATGGCGTAAGAGGTTGACCGTCTAATAATATATTATGATCTTATATACAGGCGTTATTTAAAAAATGTGGTTACTTTGACACAAACAAGTAAATATTGCAATTCATTAATTAACTTCATGAATATTTCTGATAAACGAAATGCCCACACATGAATATTTATTATTTGTTTTGATTTTTGAAATACAGAATTCATATGGACTTTGCTTGATCATTATTGTTTTAAATACTTATTATACAAGGTTGTCTCCCTTACAATAAATATGGAGCTACGTTTCATCAAGATAGAGGGCCGCTGGCGGGCCGCTATCGGTTTCATAAAAACAATTTAAGAATTAGAGTGATGGTGGTAACACATCTCAACAAAAATAAGCTAAATAGGAAAATGAAACAGAGAGAAAATGGTACTTTAAATGACATTTTTTGAAAATTAGATTAGATTGACAGCGGACATATGTCGTGCCACTAGCAAAGTGCATTACCGAGATGCGTCCAAATGCCGCCAGCGGCCCGATATAACTATGTTGGCTGGGAATGGGAGTAACAATCAACAACGAATTAAAAAGAACAGGACCACCGCTTTAGAATGGACATCAGCCTAAGTCACTGGGGTGGGGATTGGGGTGGGCTATTAAATCTTCGCCCTAGATTATGCTGTTTTTGAAGCACAAAAATAGTTAAGCTCGCATGAAAGCTTCCTAACTATTGCAATGTATCATCATGGAGAATCATTCAAATCATATTAAGGTACTATGATGAAACAAAGAAAATGGCTCACGACTCACAGATACTAGAACTCAAGAAAACCTCAAGTTTCGTCAGGGACCTTCAGAAAACTGAAAGTTGGAGAATTTGAGTCCCCAGATAATTCTGGTGCAAGTCAAAACGTCTCCATGTCAAAACACCCCAATTCAAAACGTTCCCGAATTCGTAAAACGTCCCTTCTATACAAACAATTGGATAAAACGTCCCCATTAAAACGTCTCCAAATTATTACTGGTAAAATCGGTAGAAAACAGATTATTTTCTTTAAGACTCGTGTTGCCTTTTTTAAGAGATTGGTCTTTGACATTTAGGGGGCTTGTTTTATTGAAAAATGCCAGTTATTTTCAATAAATGATTAGATGATATAAGTATTTATGTAGTGTATATACGAGTAGCGTCGTGCAGGCACTTTACATGTGACTCATCACAGCATTAATTGTGTGTATGTACAGATATGGATCATCACGTTCATGAGGTCGCATCACTTGGTGATCTTCCAGGAAGGGATGTGATTTCCGCTTTTGTTTAGAGACATTTTTATTGAAATGACATTGAAAAGTTTAGCCCCGCATCTGAGAACCTAATTTCACATTTTTTTCTGTTTTCTCTTTAAATTTGTCTTCATAAAATTGACTGCTAATCCGTTAATATACAATGTATAGACCCAGACGAGATACCAACCAAATATATCGGTTTCTGTACAGTTTGATATTATTACGACATCATTGAGGGGCAGAAATATACATTTGATAGTGACTTCTTACATTTTTTCATTGTGATCTTTCACTATAAAATCCGTATTCTGAATTTGCATGCTTTAAATCTTCGCTTTGTGTACATATGGGCACATATTTTTGCATCGCATGATCCTGTATACGCATGAGCACCTTGGATAGACTTAGACCATACATGCAATGATTTATAATGACTTCGACCATGTTATATCTATCAAAATAAGATCAAAATAAATTACAAGTTGTGACAAAAAATCAAATGTAAGGCGGTCATATTAATCTTTTCACCACGTTTAACAACATTGTTAGAAAATCTGTGTATGCAACATGCGAACAGAAAGACATACAAACATTCGTATTTGCGTACATCCATAGGATAATATTATTAAAGTTAATACACTTCTATTCTTCGGTGTGTGATTGCATTCTGCCACCCGCATACAGACAGACACACACACAGACGAATGCCAGTTAGTATTGACGCACAGTGCATACACCAATATGGTTAAATTCTTATAAAAGAGATGCTCTGGCTACCACCAGTGTACAGTTTATACGCTGGCGCTTTCTCCTTTATTTAACTATATAAACTACTCATCGGAATCGCCCCTTGCTTCTTAGGACAGTCTATTCCACTTGAGAGGATTCACATGTGATCGAGCAAAAGTACTACATAGTACAACATGATATTACTGATTTATTAGGTTGAATATAATTATCTAGTCCTGTATATAGTTGAGACACACGAGCATGAAATATTTCCATATTTATCTTCTTAGAAAATCCCAATTAGTAATTTCAGCCATAAGCCCAAACAAATTCATTTCTTCTACTTGACTAAACCATAGTGCTAAGTCACAAATTCACAGGAAACCCCAACGTGGAAACACATCAGAAGTCTCACGGTCCAAAAGCCCAGCAGCAAAGAGTCGATGTGATTTTATAGTCCTAGAACAGCACTGATACAGTGACTGAACCCCAAATATCGTAATGTTCAATGGCCCACAGGCCTGATTCATACTCTAAAATATATTTCTATAAGTAGCAGACCAAAATGTGTGCTAAATAAAGAATGAAACCATTAAGGTGAAAATGCATGGATTCCTAACAAAACAATAGGGATCCAGATCAGCATGAATTCAAACAATGTTATAGACAATTACGAAATGATTACCCCAAAGCACATCACAACCACTGCAGACTAGCCAGCCCCTCAACAGGGCAACCCAGTGGACAGGGAAACCCAGAGGACACTGGACCATTGGCCAACCTGGATCACCCAGCACTAGGCCAAACAGGACAGGAAGGGGGCCAACGGCCCATCAGGTTCAGGGGCTGATAATGACCTGTCAGGACAACCCGGGTCCAAGAGGAACGGCCCAGCGACAGTAAAGACAGGATAATCGCACCACCCATAGACAACAGGAAGGGGGAACAGGCCTATAATCATATTACACTCATGCCCTCGGTACTTCACAAGGAAGCATGCAAAAGGTGTACATTTATAATGCGACAGGAATTCTTAGAGATAAAAGGCATACAGGGAGAACTCATGGGAACTAGATAAGCAGGGGGAAGACAGTACAGTGTTACAGATAAAACCTACAAACCTTCAAGGCAAAACCTAACCAATATACAACAGACACATATGTTTTCTCGCATTTGATATGTCGATGTATATAGGATTGCTTATGGGAGTTTTTAAATTGCGGAGTCACTGTCATCAGTTTAGGAAACTTTCCCAATTAAGGTGTCTACTGCGCTAATTTTCCCAATCTGATCTAATTTGCTTCATCAGCGAGCAATGAATGTTCATGCTAGTCTGTGCATGTGAGTGTAAGTATTTATTAATACATTTGAAAATCAGGGGGGATTTTTAATGAAAGGCAGCATTTTACTTAAATTTTGAGATTTTCTCTTCTTTTTCTATGTAAAAATATCCCCCTCCCTGCTTAAAGTTAGGGGAAGGGGATCTTTCAAAAATTCGGGGGGGGGGGCGGGTGGGAAGGCAGTAATCCCTCCATCCACCTGTGTACGCGTGTCTGTTGACTATCTAAAGGGAGGAGTCGCAGGTGTCCATCTATCAAGCACCTCAGCATTAGTGGTCCTGGATCCGCCACTGAACTGTCATCACAGATTTAAGAAACACAGAGCATACATTCTAGGCAGATGATACACAGCTTATCATGACAGTTGATGACCTAGCGAGAATACTAAACAAGAATCGGCAAGTTGGTGCCGCCCTTCTTGCCTTCGTCAAGGTGCTCAACAAGGTGCTAAACAAGGTGCCACATCAGTGACTACTCCTCAAGCTACAGCACTATGGCATTCATGGATCTGAAGTGGGTAGACTGAGATTCCACTCAGCAGCTGAAACTCAAGAGGTGGTGATCAAAGGCACCAAGTCGTCGCCTTCGCCAGCTTCATAGAGAGTCCCTCAATTCTCAGTACTAGACCCACTGCTATTCCTACATGCCAGCGGGTGTAAAATCAATAGACATACTATTTGCAGGCAACAACCTCATATATAGGAAAGTTAGCAACAAGAGGGACTATGAAGAACTGCAACAAGATGATCTCATCACTTTTAAAAATACAAATTATTCTTTCAGGTATGAAAATCTAGTTGATGTACATTGAGTTGGCACAAGTCGATCTACGGTAAGGCTATGTTTCACTATGATGCTGCTCAGCTCTTGAACAGTCTCCCAAGTAACATCAGACTTTCGAACAATTTTCGAAAATGTGTGGGGCTGATACGGACCTAGGGTGGAGTCTCATGCAAATGTTCCTTATATGCAAAGTAAGTAAGGGTGCAAAGATCCAGAATCGATACAATCAAGTACCACACCTGAGGGAATGTGACAAACTCACAGTTAGACACCACAAATCTTTGAAATACAATAAGATAAAGCTTGCTAGTGCCTATACCCATTGGCTTAAGAATAGAGGGATTTTACTGGACATTTGATACAGTAAGAATACTGGGTTTATATAAAACTGGCCAGGAAATGGCACAATCACATACTGCAGACCGGTTCCTGGCACTCTTTTAAATTTTTCTTACTTAGAATAAATTGTGTTTAGTATATGTAAGCTAATTGTGGAGAGCAGGCCCAAATTTTATCTGAGCCTAACAATTTACTATCTTTATCCATTTTGTAAGGCACCTTTTTGTTACTTACGTTACCTTATTAATGTATTTGCAGCAGGGACCTCTGACGGTTGTTATAAGAGTCACAGAGTATCGCTGCCTATAAATTTGATAAAAAATAAAGTCAATCAAATGCTTCCATCTTCATATATAAGCTCACTGTTGGTCTCTATTTTATGATTTTGCATTTTATTTCCTATTTCCAGGAATGTCCGGCTTTATTTTGGGGCTAAAATGGTCCCTTTTTGTATTATACATAATAGTCGGGAAACCGAAGTCGTAAATCATTCAAAAACTCAATTTTCTTGCACCCGAGAGGTATACGGCTGGATTTTTGTAGGCTGCTAGTCAAAATAGTGCTTGATATGATATTACTGTATAGCAATGTGGCTAGAATTGCATTTCGTGGAAAATTGCATTTTGTACGCCGCATAGGTCAAGTTAAGCAAACTTTCATAGCGTAGAAATTGTGAATGTTTCCCCTTATCAACCAGTTTAAATGTGTGCTTTGGTCTTCAAAAGAACAGTCCCATTTAAAAGATCCGTTAAATTAGCCACGAGATATGTTTTGTTTAAGAAATAACAAAATCAATTTTTCATTATGCAATCTTATCTGGAAGTTGGGTATGAGAGGACGTTATACAATAATACACTATCAATCATAGTATAGGCAGCCATTAGTGCACCAATAAAGCCATGGCGATTACATTTCTACATTTCAAACGGAAACAGATAGGGGTTCTATGGTTAAAATGATAGTTATACGAGTTTTCCACCTTTATTTTATTCATTGTTAAATGAAATTTATTGTTTTCAGCAGAAAAAAAACATTGGTCTCTAAAATGACCCTCTGTATCAAAGCTGTTATAAATATAGAAGATAAATGTCCTTTAAATCTTGATAAATTTCATTTATGAGTTAATTTTTTTTAGTTGTCCATAGTATTTAACAACAAGCCAGCTGACATGGACTAAATTACTAAGTATCAAATGTCCGTGGTTTCATATTTTTTTAGCTACCTCCTCTAGTTTTCATAGAAAATAAAACAAAGTGTATTAAACTATGCTCCAAACGTCTCTCTAACTGCATGCAGTGTTAAAACGCATACACTTTAAAAAGTATTTATTTATGTAAAAATATGCAATACAGACCTCTTAAGTGGGATGATAAAATGGAATACGTAAGCATGCATTTTTATGAGATATGCTTCTATGCAATGTATAAATATTTATCAAATACATTCCTGGCCAATAAATGCAGTTTTGATGACATTTGAAGCAAAGAAGTCTTTAAATTTAATTTCAAAATCAGGATGTCCTATTCTACATGCTTTAAAAATTAATAAGCAGTATTCTTAAATGGCCACTATTGCTTCATGGGTCTACACAGATGTCTGTGTATTATTTTTCAGCCCGGATCTTTTTTTGATAAAAAAATATATGACAATTTGAAAATTCATATTTTCACATGTTTTTGCTTGGCTTCTGTAGAAAATGGACTGCTCTGGCGTTGTGCAAGTCGATCGAGTCTGCTATGCAGCAGTTTCAGATACACCATAGAATTACCTTTGCAACCATACAAAATCCAGCTATATAGCTTTCGGGTGCAAGGGTAAGCATTTTTCCCACCTTGGTTCCCTGACTAAAAAGGAAATGCAAAAATAGTTTTAAAACATCATCCACCCCCGAGTCCCAACTTATCCTTTTGAACATAAGTGTGTTCTCATACTTCACATGATATATGTGAAAAGCTTATTGGGGCTTGGCGGGGGAGATACCCTACAGCCCAAAATGTGGCTTCTGGGGAGCCCGAACATTAGCATTTGAATTTTTGGTGTGTTCTCTTGAAAATCTTTTTTCCCCATTATGATGACCTAATAAGTACATGGCCCTTGACTAGGTGCACTTTGCGTATGGATGAATGGTTAGAGTACATTGCTGCATAATATTGCACCAGGTAAATACATTGTCATCAAGGTTGAATATGGACTTCAGTTGCACTTCAAAATAGTTTTTAACAATTCAGATGAAAAATAAATCGTTAAAATGATTATGGTTTTAGACTTTAAGTTACTTTCACTGTGATTTGTAATCGAGTATTGATGACGAAATGTTTTGGTGAAGTCAAATTTTGCAACCCCTACCCCCTTTGATAGCGTCTCCTGTTTTGTCGTAGGGTACTGCCTGACTAATTATAACCCAAATTCATACCTAATAGCTAATTTCATACCGAGTTTTGCCGACACATTCCGATTTGCTCCGAGCCCTCCCAAATAGATAATATCTGGCCAATCAAAAAAACTTCCCAACAACGTGACGTATAAAAATAAGCATTGCAGAAACCTAATGTAGACAAGTGAAAATGTGCGAATTTATGTATTTTTCGGTCATATTAGCATTTTCTATCGCTAGATTGACTTGATAGCTCGATGCCACATTACCAACGATGTTTTTGACGAGATTTTGAGTCATTCTTCAAATAGTGAAATGTTTACATAAACACCGACTCAGTCACTGACGTACTCAATACTGACGTCAGAGGGGCAAATAACCACGGGTGCTGTTTGAAAAACATAAAATTGGTTTTCGAGGTAACAATAAACATACAAAGCCGCGCTATGTGGGTCCTTACAACTAATCCTCACTTCGTATGCAATATAAACAAGCCTGCTTGCTCATAAAACAGAATTTCTTTTGGTGTTTTGATGCTGGCCTCAAGCACATGGCTACACGGTCTCGTGGTAATGGAACAAATTTTGGTTGGTTGAAAAAGTCATGTGATATAAGTACATGTGACTTCAGTCCCAATGGAAATCCGGAAAAGTATGGAAGGCCTATGAAATCAGCTATACATCTAGCGTCCTATTCAAAAGGATAGTTAGTGATATAGTATGCATAGGGAAGTTTGGAAAACATCGGAAAAATAGGCAGATACCCTATCAAAGTGTCAGAGGTCCTTTCAGATACATTATTGTTAATATAATTATAATTTGATTTCATTTGTGTTGTTTATCTTTTTTGTTTGTGTCTTGATCCACATCTGAACTAAGGGTGAGGTTGGTGCACCATCAAACCGGTTTAAGCCCTCCAGTAAAATATTTTACTGACCGTTCCAAGGCCGTTCTTCTTTTGTGGATCTTTTAATTTTTTTTCTGTCTTGTGTTTGCTATGCCTTTGTACTCATCTGTTTATATGTGCCTTGTCGTCACCTGCTGGGAAAGGGCGGACCTCTTGGCTCTCGTTTGTGGTGTATAACTGTGACTTTGTTACTTTCCCATTGGTATCCTGGGTCAAGTGTGGTACTTGATTGTATCGATTCCTGATCTTTGCACCCTTACTTACTCTCATTATGACAGAGATTTTACCAATACCAATGCAATGTAAATAATAAGAAAATGAATCTGTAAGCAAATATGCATTACATACTAAAGCCAGTACAATATACATGCTAATTAGCATATTTAAATTTATTTTACTACACTTTATTGCCAGTTAAAAGTTATAACAACTTCAATCATATGAAAATGAACATTTTCAATTAGAATATAGATCTACATTATATATGTTACAAGTCAGGTAGCATGGTTTATTCCAATACATGTATGTAATTTGTAAACTTTCATTATCTGCAATTTAGTATAAAATGTAACATAAGTGCTAACAAGCAGAAATACATATCACAGATGTCTGCAATTGATAACAATGCCTAGTTTAAACATTGAGAACACTTAATCTGTTTCATTTATAATAATAAATCAACATTAGCCTTGTATTTTGAGTACTGTTATTTCCAATGTCAGTAGGGTAACGTTAATTACAGGTCATTTACAGAAAAATGTTTTTAACTCTGAAAAGGGTAGAAGTCTTTCAGATGGCTTAAATTATCATGTTTATCATTGGGGACCCCCTTTGGAAGCATCCTTTAATGGATTTTACAAAGATTAACATCGCAATTTTGTGCAATTCTGACGGAAATTCTCCCCCTATGAGGCTAAACTGTGAAATATATGGGCTACTTGGAGAGTTTGTTGCACCCATATGGAAGAAAAAATACTTTCAGTTTGGAATGTGTCTTGGGCCTTAGAAACCCATAATTTATTAAGTTTTCTGTGGTTATTTTTCTGTAAATGACCTGTAATCAACGTAACCCTACTGACATTGAAAATAGCAGTACACAAAATTCAAGGCTAATGTTATATCTTATTGTATTTCAAAGGTTTGTATCAACATGTATCAAGGTCGATCAGTTGACTTTTGTATCTCTGCCATAACAAATATTGGTTCAGTAAGTTTATATTGGTAGGCTAATTATCAACATTTTAGCCTAGTTAAAACACATTAGAAGTTGTTAGCAAAATGGTACATGTTCTGTCATAATATATACTAATCTGTAACAACATATATACCAATGGTGCTGTATATAAAACAATAAATATTATAACCAACTTAGAACGTTCGTTCCAGGTGTGAACCCTTCCGTCATGTGTACCCTGTCGTGTTTCAATTTCAACTATAAGCTCGATTGTAGATGGCTTATCTTGCAAAAATTTGACTGAAAGTCTTGTCTATATAGCAAGAAAGCATGCCCACGCCATTGAAAAACGTTCACTGTATTCACAAAATGTGTTGTTGTGCTACTTTTTTTATGACTTTGGTGTGTACCCAACCGTGGAGAATTTTCCGGGTTTTTTTTTCTTCAGTTGGTCGAGGTAATCAGGAAAACTGCATCTAATCCAGGAGAAACTTTTACACAGTCTTGTGTAGAAAAATATGAGTTTTTTTTGCTCTTTATCCCATGAAATTTGACTTAATATGACGAAAATTATGAACGATTTTTCTCACCTGTGATGTCCGATTACTGGTTCGTTAAGTCCGTGAACCCAATCAGGCAGACCACGTTATTGGCCACCTTGACAAACGAGTGCCAAGAGGTCAGCCCTTTCCCAGCAGGTGACCACAAGGCACAAATATAAACAGACGCGCACAAAGGCATAGCAAACATAAGACAGAAAAAGAAAAAGATCCACAAAAGAAGTACCGCCTTGGAACAGTCAGTAAAATAGTTTACTGGAGGGGTTAAACAGGTTTCACGGCACAAACCTCACCCTTAATTCAGATGTGGATCAAGACACATAGACATTTGGTTTGCATGAAAGACCCCTAACTTATCAACGCGTCATCTCCCAGAACATATAAATAAAGATATAAAAAGGAGATAAAGCAAAGGTAAGGACTCGACAGTAAATAAAATTGAACTGCAAAACGCATTTGTGTACACATTTGAACTGAAAATATGTGATGCTTGTCGAGATTTTGAGATGCAATCATCTTGATGGGGAAGAGAGAGCTGATTGCTTTGCTTGGTTTGTCTTCCTGGTGTCTCGTGATGGTTGAGCGGCTCTTCCTCACGGTGCCATGGGGTTGTCTGCAGTTTGTGATTGTGGTATTTCCTGATCATACTCATTTACTATTTTTTGGTGGTTGTTGATGGTATATGTACAAACGTATTCGGAGAAGCAGTGTCAATCTCTCTACACCCCCCCCCCCCCCCCATTTTTATTGGAAAGGTTTGTGTTGGTATCACCCCTCCTTTTAGGGTTAAGCACATATTAAGACACAAAATTAATAAGGTCCTGGATAATATATATGACAGATATATGATTTTATTCTATCCCCATTTTTATCATTTACCAAATATCAAGAGTCTGTTTAACATGCCAAACAGCACAGATCCTGGTGAAACGCCAAATTGTCACATCTCATCTGGTTCTACACTGTCTATAAATGTTTTCCTTGTCGAAGCATTTTCATAAATGCATTAACCTATTTCCACAAGTGTGTACTTTGAATTTCAGGCAAGCTACGTCCTGAGGATACGCCCTGCAGCATGACATCTCTCTTATGACAAAACAAAAACAAATCTGCAACAAGAAGACCACAATTAGTACCCATTGGAATACCTAGAGTTTGTCTTTTTAATTTCGAGCCAAATTTTGTAAATATATTGTTCAAACGATAATGGAGAGCATCTCAAGCTGAAGTTAAAATAATGTGTGATTGGCGGGTTTCTCATTACAAGCTGACAAGCTTATTAAAATGAGCCCAATCTGTTAAAAGTTTGTTAAATTAATTCATTTTTTTTCTTTGAGTAGATTTTGAGGCAATGTTGTATACAGCGTAGAGTAATCATATGTTGACAACTAGAAAAGACTTTCAGCATTCTACAAGGCAACAAACAAGGTTAGGTTAGGTCAAGTTATGTTAGGTAATTGGTACCTAATATGTATTAAGGTATGGGTAGGTATGCAAGGTTAGATTTGGCTATGTAATGCTATGTTGGGTAGGCATTGGTTAGGTCAGGTAATGTTAGGTTAAGTTAGATTGGTGATGCTTGCTATGTCAGGCTAGGTTAGGTAGGCATTTGTTAGGTTAGGTCATGTGGGTATTGGTTAGATTATGCAAGGTTTGGCTTTTTAGGCAAGGTAGGCATTGGTAGGCCAAGTTAAGTAAGGTTAGTTTATGTAGGAATGGTAAGGTGAGGTCAGCCTATCACGGTGGACATTGGTTAGGAAAGGCTAGGTCAAGTTAGGTGATGTTAGGTAAGGTAAGGGCAGAATTATTAGCAAAGGCTAGGTGGGCATTGGTTAGGTCAAGTTATGTGAGGTATTGTTAGCATTGGTTAGGTGAGGTTAGCTTATGTGGGCATTGATTATGTAATGTTAGTTCAAGTTAGGTGCGGTAAGGTTAGGTAAGGGCAGTATTACTAACAAAGAATGTTAGGTGGGCATTGGTTAAGTTATGCAATATTTGGCTAATTTAGGTTAGGAAGGCATTGGTAGGTCAAGTTAGGTAAGGCTATGTTATGTTCGGGGTTATGTAGGCATTAGTTAGGTGAGGATAGATTGCGTGGGCGTGGTTCTGTTGTTGTTGACTTTTTGTTTATTGTTACTCCCATTGTGAGCGTCTGTAATTGTTCTATGTTTTGTTGAACGTTACTTTATGTCCATTCTTGTATTGCAATCATCTTGATGGGGAAGAGAGAGCTGGTTGCTTTGCTTAATCTGTCTTCCTGGTGTCTCGTGATGGTTGAGCGGCTCTTCCTCGCGGTGCCACGGGGTTGTCTGCGGTTTGTGATTGTGGTATTTCCTGATCATACTCACTTACTATTATTGGTTATATACAGGTAATGTTATGTCAAGTTATGTGAGGTTAGGTTAGGTAAATAAGGGCATAGTTATTAACAAAGGTTAGGTTGGCATTGGTTAGGTAAGGTAAGCTAAGGTAGGCATTGATTAGGTAAGGTTAGGAAAGGCAACTGAAATATAGTTCACTGTCCTCTGGCATCCTACACGTACAAAACAAAGGGATCTTCCTAACTAGACAATGCTGGGTCCTTGGGTCCTTGCTTCGAACTATAAGCGAATGGAATTCATTAAACACCAGAACTTATGCATGCTGCATTTGTTGATGACTTCACCGCCCGTCTACATGCATAGCTTCACTTTGTAGACAGTACAGCCCATGATGTTTTTATTTGTAATTTCGATGTTTTACCCTCTTGCTGGCTTCACTTGCCCGTGATGATAACGCCCTGTGCAATACTAAAGTAGAAATAGAATCTAGAAAATCTTTTGAAATTAAAATATCAAGAATCTCACCTGAAATTTTAATAGACAAAAACTGTTTTTTACCATTCCTATAATAAAAAGGTAAGTGAGTATGATCAGGAAATACCACAATCACACACTGCAGGCCAACCCACGGCACCGCGAGGAAGAGCCACATAACACTAATGTCAGTCAGTCACAATACACCAGGAAAACAATTAAAGTAAAGCAACCAGCTCTCTCTTTCCCATCAAGATTTATTCAACTGTCAAAAGTATCATTCACAACGGCAAGTTCTCAAAAGAGAAATAGAGGAAATCCTAGCCAGAAACACATTAATACAGACAGTTATCAACCTTAAAGTCTTGACAGGAAATATAGATCGAATATGCAGGACCATCAATATGGAGCTAAAGACAGCATTCGGCAGGTTCCTGAGATCTACAGGAAGACTCATTCAGCTAAATTTATCTACAAAAAAAGAAAGAAACGAATCATAAGAATTTATTTTATATTATTCAGTTAATTTAAATTTCTATCAAAAGAAAACAAAAATATAACTCGCTCGAAGACCTATAACACTTAGAGTTTTGCCCCTAGAGAAAGCATAGTTCAAAGAAGTACCAAGTGGATATAATATAGCCCTCTGGGTGGGAGTAACTACCTATATATGACATAGTACGGATGTGCGGCTCAAATAGCCCCCTTTTTCAGCGCTGCCTGGTATACGATAAGCCCGCTTTGTCTAAGAAAAAGTATATGACTGACCCAGTTTTTCATCATTGTTATATGAATGGTCCCATTTTCTGACATCCCTGTTTGATACTCATATTTTTGCTCAGATATTCAACTCAGACACCAAAATTGTAATATTTATTTGTAAACTATGTTTACAGACAGCAAAGAGGGTATATAAATAGGAAGTGGCTACAGGTACGGGCCCGTATCCCTAGACTACGATTCTAGAGGTACGGGACCGTATCTCTAGACTACGAGTCTAGGGATACGGGCCCGTACCTGTAGCCAGTCCACTGAGGATTGGCTAGAGGTACGGCTCTAAAATTTCAGCTATATCTGGTAACAGTTATTTTACCGTTTGAGATAATCTAATCCAACAAAATATTGTGTTGCAAATTCACATCTGTTTGGTCGCCATCTTTGACATTGGAAAGGGAGCCAGCGATCAGTTGCAAGGGTAAATACAATCATTGTCGGATGACACTTGTGAACAAATGTGGAACATGCGAAAACCAATTAAATATTTTCTTTTAGAGCTCCTAATGGCTTGTCTGAAGTGAATACACAACTATTGTCTTCTTTTATAATCCAAAGAAACGTGGATAACAACGAATAATATTCTTTACATGCTTTAGGAAATTATACTGTGTTTATAGTCCAAGCCACTTCCATATAAATATCAAAGAACAGTATATGAATATGTAAACATTCCGTTCAATCAAGTATATGAATAGGTCATTTTTTCGAAAACCAGGTATATGATTGGGGTAGGTTTCAAAAAACTAGCCCGCACACCTGTACCAAAATTACACTCAAGATACCCGCCTTCCCCCCCCCCCTCCCCCCCCTCCCCCCCCTCCCCCCCCCCCCCCCCCCCCCCCCCCCCCCCCCCCCCCCCCCCCCCCCGAGATATCGCCAGTGTAATATATTGGCAGATACAACAACAACAAGATTTCCAAACTAGAACAATAAGTACTGAATAATAAAACAAGAACCAAACAAAGAACCCCACAAACAATGCTTTCAAAATAAAATTTCAGAAATTTCAGTAGAAAGTTCTGCTTTATTGCTGGGGAGTGTTAAGTCCGGAATTAGTGGTATGGTTCTTTAATCCCAATTACTGAAATGAAAGTTGATTGGATAATTGACAAGTAATTATCCAATCAGCTTGCGGTTAACAAAAGATAATTTGGGGAGAAAGTAAAAGGTGACTTAGTTGTTGAAACTTGGAAGTCAGCTGTTTTGAAGAAATGTAGTTTTTGCGATGTTTTAATAGAGGTATCCAAGAAAATAGCCGGTCAAATTATACACCATTTTTTACGTGAAACGCTTATTTATAATTCTTTAAAACATCTGTTTCAGAATAACTCGTGTTTGGTCCTCTTTTCAATTCCATTATTAGGGATGGTCTCAAAATACCACAGAAGACAACACAGAAGATGAAGTTTTAATATGCTTTAGCAAGGATTATGCACAATTTCTACCGTGTATATACTTCATTAAGTTCATCCGATCACAATTTTTATTTAGTCCAAAGTTGGTTATTTTGTTTTGAGGTGATCTGACGTGAGTTGTTCGGCCGTGGGTCACTTTGACCGAGGGGTTAAATCCTAATTTTAGGGTTGGTCATTTTCGGCCAATTTTGGTGGGAGGAGCGCGGCGGCTGTGGTAAAGTGCTTGACTCTGAATTGAGGGGTTGTGGGTTCGAGCCTCACAGGAGGCACTGCGTTGTAGCTTGAATGTGGGTCAGGTCGGCCTTGGGTCAAGTCGGCCTGAGTCAACTCGGCCAGTTCATCTCAGCCTGGTCCTATATAGCCTACTATTTTCAATTGAGGATGGTATAATAAAATGTTCAACTTGGTTTGAGGGAATATTGTTTGGTCCTATCTATATTGTTAGTCTGTCGATCTTGTTTATATTACTCAACAGGTCCGACTTCATAACGGTAGGCTAGCATAAGGTAGATGTAAAACATAGCGAATATAGTCTCCAAGAAGTAAGAAAATAGACATAATTCAATAAGAATGATAAGAATTATTTATTTTTGAGTCGCTTATTCTAAGAGAGAAAAATCAGCGGTACCTAAGGCTTTCATGTTAGGCCAAATTGCTTTGAATGAAAAAAAGTTTGCCGTTTTTACTAGATCTAATTCAATGTTAAGAAAACGATAATTGCCTTGATTGCAAGATATGGGACTTCAGTGCTTGACAAAGTGGGAAAACTTTCATTTAGTTCATGACAGTCATTGCCTTTAATCAAGTGGCAAGTTCGCACTCAATTCGATCAATTAAGAGCTTAATTGCAATGTTTGTCAATAATTGTTTAATATTTATCTTTGATTTAGTCCGAAAGATTATGCAAAACAATATATATGTCATCTTATCTTATGTTGTTTGTATCCTTATGGGCTTCATAGCCTTTTGGACTTTGGAAATAAGCTATCTATGTACAAATATCTATATGTCACTGAGCGCTCTGAAAATACACCAGGCCGAGTTGACCCAGGGCTGAGTTGACTCAGCGGCCGACTTGACTTCAGGCCGAGTTGACCCGCAACCTGTGGCTTTGGCCAGTTTGGGCAAGACATTTTATCCTCAGTACTGGTTCAACCCTGGAAGACCTATCCTGGCATGACTGAAAAAAAATGTTGACAGGGACGTACAAAATCAAAACAAACAATTTTGAAACTATTTTGGTGGGTTGCTAATATTCAACACAATAATGATACATGTAGGACCTATATTAAGTTCTCTTAGATCTCTTAAACTAGCCTCTGCAGCGCTGCAGTCTCAGAAGAACCCAGCAGTCCCTTCTCGCACTATCACGCATTTGAAAAAAAGATGACAATACAGACCCAAACCTAGACAACTCATACCAGGGTTTTACACCAAGTTGAATGTTTTGGGGGTCCTTGGGACTCAACTTTGATTATGACGGGGGTCCCATCATTGGAAATGGGGTCCCATCTTTATACCCCCCGCAAACTTTGTTTGTAGGGGGTATACTGTTTTCACGTTGTCTGTCCGTGTGTCCATCCGTCCGTCCGTAACGCTTTGTTTCCTTAATATCTTGAAGAGTCATTGCTGGATTTTCATTAAACCTTGCAAACATGTTCATATATGCAAGACAAATTTTTTAGACAAAAAAGTAAGGGCTAGGGGCCAATTCTATCAGAGTTATTTCCCTTTGTAGTTCTAAATGGCTTTTAATATAGGGTTTTATGCTTATGCTATTATAGGCCATACATGGGCCCATCAACTCCTACCACAGCTTTTGATGGAACAATTTGATACTTTTCCTATACAATGTAAGCACATTGAACATATGCATGAAGGAGTTTGGTTTTGAAAAAATAATTTTTGACAAAATGACAGCTGTGAGAACTTAGACAATATTTCCCTAATAGGGCTTTTGTATATGCATAGATGGTGCCTTTATGGGCCGATCAACTCCTACCACAGCTTTTGATGGAGAAATTTGATACTTTTCCTATACAATGTAGACACATTGAACATATGCATGTAGGAGTTTGGTTTAGAAAAAATAATTTTTGACAAAATGACAGCTGTGAGAACTTAGACAATATTTCCCTAATAGGGCTTTTGTATATGCATAGATGGTGCCTTTATGGGGCGATCAACTCCTACCACAGCTTTTGATGGAGCAATTTGATACTTTGCTGATACAAAAAAGCACATTGAACATATGCATGAAGGAGTTTGGTTCAGAAAAAATAATTTTTGACAAAATGACAGCTGTGAGAACTTAGATATTTGTCCCTAATATGGCTTTTTTATATGCATAGATGGTGCCTTAATAGGCCAATCAACTTCTACCACAGCTTTTAATGGAGCAATTTGATATTTTGCCGATACAATGTAGACACATTGAACATATGCATGAAGGAGTGTTATAATTTTTGTTTGCACATATTATACTGAAATCTTCTTTTCAAAACTAAAGTCTGCTGGTTTGAGCTATAACTTGACAAGTTTTTTCTCTGACTCTCACTGTGCGGGGGGTATCTAATAAGCATTGCTTATTGACTTTTTTCATTTTATATATGGATCTTCAGTGAAGGGTTTTGAATAGCTGTCAAACAGGTGTCGCAAAACATCAAGTCATTTTCGTATCTCACCTAAGCAGCTAGATAGGAATTTTCAATCTTTTTTTTGGGAGGCTGGTTTTTGAGATGATTCGGACTTATCTGACTCTGAACAGCCGCTAGAGGATGGTTCTTGGTCCGTTTCTGCATTTCTTTTGTGAAAAAAGTTTCTCAGATTGCTCTGTTTTGACATTTTAGCAGCTGTTTACTTCTTGTCATTTTCACGCTTGATATTGTCTTGCGCAGGTGCGATACTAAAGAATCGTTAGTATTTGAAAAATGCTTCACAGCTTAGACAATGAATAAAAAGCGTCTATGTTGATCAATAAATCAGAGCGGGAGCGAGACATGATTAGATTTCAAAGCGCCATAGCAACACAAATTAGATTGGACTGTTTTGACACACCTCCCGATATTATTGGTTAAACAAGAGCACCTGTCCTATTTATTTATAGATAGCCTGTAAATATGGGAAAACCTGAATCGTTACGAAATAACTGTGGAATTTGGGATTTCAATGAAAGGCACAACAAACACGTCTGCGTCCCAGCGGACGCAGGTAAGGCAAATTTACGGGTCCTACCTAATGATTTATGCGTATAGGACCCAGGATATTGCGTCCTGTAAAACCCTGCATGTCGTACATTAACAAGCTAGCATCTAAGGCTCAGTGAAGTCTGCACAAGTATGTGCTTTCTTTATAGACATTGCTGCCTGCAAACACAAGTTAGGGATTTGGGCAACACATGGGCGGAATCTAGTCATCTTTCCCCATTGGATGGCTTTGCATGCAATGTTTAAATTCGTGATTACTTCATGCATCATCATGTGCTATAATTCTTTTTAGATGGCCCAAATGATAAGATATTTACATACCAGTATAAAGGTACCTGTCACATATGCATTCATACGAGCAGCAAAGGCAGGTGTACATTCTCTTCACATTCTACTTTGCTGCTTGCCCACACAAAGTAGGGACCGACCGAAATTTAGGCGTCTGGTTTCATGTTGAAGTCCTGCAGGTTGCTTTTAAAGAATATTAAAATAATTTTAAAAGTTCAAGCGTTTATTTTCTAATTTCATACATATTCTTACCTGAATTATATATTAAAATTTATTACTTCTGTTCTGTGAAATATATAGGTGGTTACTGTCTGTATATAAAAAACGGAAAGTTTGGTTGGCAAAAGTCAAACTTTTATACAGCAACCAAACAACTCATAACAGTGGCCTTAAAGATATACAAGGAAACGCATAAAATCTTTCTGGTGTTGATCAGCACTTTAACTGGTATGGCATAATGCGGAGCTAAGGAGAGTAGCTGAAATTCAAACATTAAAAATCACACTACCACATCACACTATTGATAATGTGAAACACGCTACGAAAATACATTTAGCGTTGTTCTCTTACTGTATAGCTTAATTAGCTAGCCTGACAGGGCAATCAGTCAACATTGAAATGAAACTATGATTATCAAAATAATGAAAATGTGTGTTTGGATTATTCACTTTATTTTACTATTAACATTTTAATTTGGTAAAGATAATTTGACTACAAAAATTATAAAATAGTGTATCTGTGAATCAATATTAAAAACCGTACCAGCAGCTGAATGACCCGCGGCCGAAAAAGGCCCAATCAGCTCAGCCCAAAGTTATGCTGAAACGACTTGACCGAGACGACAACCCGGATTCTCAACTTGAGCACTCTTGCTAAGTACTATTTGGCCTTTCTAGATGAGCAATGTGATGGAGCAGTTCATCACAAACAGGTTTTAATATGCCTAAACATGTACCTGAAAACCCCCCAAAAGAAAGTTAGTATGATCTGTAATGCCACAGTGACAGACCTCAGACCATCCGCCGGTACTGCAAGGAAGAGACACTGAATAGTCTAACCAGCTAACAGCAGCACAACAGAAATAAAACAATTAAAGAAAAACAACTAGCTCTTTCTCTCTCTACCTCAGCGAGATGATTACAAAATTAAAAAGAATACTAAGGCCAAATTAAAAAACTACACAATATTGTTATGGTTTGGCAATCAAAGGCTTGATGTCTCCACCAACTAAAATTTTGAACACTTTTCTCTTTCTTTTCTGAAAAAATATGTGGTTTTCTGGGCTGGATTTCAGAAAATGCTTGTCAGAATAGCAAACAAGGAAGACCCTGATTAGACTCAGACTGCTTCTTCAAAAGCAGTTTGATCTGGGTCTGCGCTGTTTGTCTAGCCTGTTTTAGCAGGCACCTAGTGTTCAAAAATGTTTACCGTTTGTTTCAGAAATTATGTCAAGAAATGAAGTTCCTGTAAATGGACATGCAAAAACATTGACTGGTTCCGTGGGTTATTTGGCTGGTTCTCCATACAGTGGTATGATAGTTATTAACCAATCGGATCTAGCAAGACAGTTTCAGCTCAATCAGTTCAACCAATCAGCTTCCTCGCCACCAAGACAAGCAGAAACAGAAGTGAAAGCCACACAAGTGTCACCCTCTTCAAGTCAAGGTAACATCTTGGTTTGCTGAGGTCCTTTATCGGGTAGGCGGCAATAGAAAACGCCAAAACTATCGAGGAATGTTGATCAAAAATCAATAGAAACAGTATTTTCGCCCCATTGGTGACAAATAGCAATCAAAAAACACTGTTTCTATCGATATTTGATCCACGTTCGTCGATTGTTGATTACGTTTTCGATTGCCCCCTACCCGGTGTAACTACATGTATAATAGTTTTGGTTTGCTATTCCAAGAACTTTCTGAATGCCAAACAAAATGTATGTGGCTAATAATGGTTTTGCTTCCTAGTTCCTACCCTAGAACTTTTAACATGCTCTAAACATGTTTTAGTTGAGTCCCCTTGTCGTTCAATACAAACTGGAGTACATGTACATTGTAAAACAGTGCATATTTTGGAGCCCTCTCGCCATAACAAGTGTCTCATGCTACAGGACGAGTAGAAATTTTGACTATTTCCAATGTAAACTATTCATATTCTTTCCTTTTAAGAGAAGTTCCCATTTTGAAAAGGGACGCAATTGAAGAGATATTGCTTGATCAAGTAGTCTCCCTTTGATTGATGTGCGTAACTTTTTCAGCGTTCTGGCTACGCCTTTGGTTAGTTACATTCATAGCTTGCTGAATGATGACAAATGGTGATCTAGAGGGAAAGATTTTTGTATCCCATCTGATCATCATTAAATTTCACATTTTTATCTCAACAAAAGGCTTCCAGAAGTTCCTGAATACACTGAGATACACATTGCATGGTGATGACACTTTAACTTGGCAGCCTGGGTAAGGTAAGAAATATTATCCTAGGATAACAACTCAGATGTCTGTATCCACTGTGCAAGAACAAACAGGGGACAAAAAATTTTTATATTGCGCTTGTCCTGCAGGACGAGTGACTTACAATTTTCACTCATACTGCAAACACATGCACTTGTCCTTTTAAAGTGTATGCAATAAAGAACATTTATGAATATACAGATACTAAAGAGCTTGTGCACTAATTCTGGTGGCGTGTTAATGATCTTGACTCTGAAATTGACATTTCTCTTGGGCAGGTGTGACAGCCGCCTCCAGGGAGCTGTTTATATTATTAGAAATTGGCAGCATAACATTTACTGTATTTAAAAAGATGTTTTTCTGCAAATATTGGAAAAGAAAAGGTTATATGTTGTTTAACCCTTAAAGCGCCCAAGAAAAAAATGCCTAGCATTACTGACGAATTAACTATAGAAGTAAACTGCGTGGACCCAGAACAGACTGGCATTACTGACGAATTAACTATAGAAGCAAACTGCGTGGACCCAGAACAGACTGCTCCTATAGTCTGATCTGGGTCCACACTGTTTGCCATAGAGACTTCTTAAACATTTCAGCAGACGAGAAAAGCAGACGACTTTTGTTGCGATATCCGCGTTAAGGGTTAAAACCTTGAAGTGCTCTGACGTTTTCAAATTTTATCATTGTCTTAAGAAATAGCGGATCTTGCATGAGTGCTCATGTTTTATTGAATTTATTAAACAAGTTGGGGAAAAGAGATAAAATGCGAGGCTTGCAGAGCATTTTATCCCTTTTTCGCAACGAGTTTAATAAATTCATTAAATGAGTTGGGGAAAAGAGATAAAATGCGAGGCTTTCCGAGCATTTTATCTTTTTTTCGCAGCGAGTTTAATAAATTCAGTAATACAAGAGCATGAATGGTAGATTCTATTTATCTCTTTTTCGCAAGGAGTTTGATAAATTCAATAATACAAGAACACAAATTTTAGATTCTATTTATCATAGAACATTAATGTTAGATTCTAATAATCATATCACATTAAAATTAGTTTGAAATCTCATTTCTGCCGTAAAAATGTCATAATTTTGTCATTATGTAAGCAACGTTGTTATGGGCGCCATAACATTTCCTGTAAATCTATAAACCACTAGTGGTTTATTGATCTTATTGCATGGCATTATTTCACTCCCAGACGCGACGTCATATGATAAATCAAATAAGACTCGTGGTGCAAGGGGGTTGTCTGCAGTTTGTGATTGTGGTATTTCCTGATCATACTCACTATTTTTGACATCTTGTAAGAATCATCTGCTGGCAGGTGATTCATATGAAATATTAGGCCTTATAAGAAATTCATCACAAAATTTATTGCCTTCTGCAGTCTTCATTGGCACTTAAAGGGTTAAGTGTGGGTGATAAACATTAACCCGTAAAGCACCAATCAGGACTGCAGCAGACGACAATTTTTTTTTCGACATCTTTCCAAGTTTTCGAAATAAATACTGTATGATATTTCATGAGAATCGTCTGCCAGCAGACGATTCTCATGTAATATCATTCCTTATTTGTTATTTTCGAAAAGGCGGCAAAATTTGAAATTGTCGTCTGCTGCAAATTATAGGTGGCGCTTTAAGGGTTAAACAATCTTCTTACATTCTTCCTACGATCAGCTTAGGGCTGCTGGTAAATAAGGTTATATGGTGTCTCCTACTTAATGCCCTTATATATTTGGGGAGACCTTTTGATTTTAATTGTTGTCGATATGTTTGTCTTTTGCACTCAGTCTTGTCAAGAGTGTATGAGCCGCAACATGAGATTTCCAACAATGTGGTATGTGCGACTAGCAAAGGCTCAGATCAGCCTGCGCATACGCACAGTCTGGTCAGTGACTTTGCTAGTCGCATGAATAGTATATAAGTGTTAAGCTACTGACTGAACATAACTTGGAGCTTCTCAGCTTAAAAGGAGGCTGCTCAGGCTCGTCTGATTCTACACTTGTCAAAATGCCACATTGTTGGAAATCACATGATGCGGCTCATATCTGCTCTACTGCTAAAAGCTGTGAATATAAATGTGCATGTAAGATTCTCCATTTCACCTGTGTTGTTGGAAAAAATATATATCGCTATTTTTTTGTGTGCATCTATAATACAAGATAAAAAGGGATCATTGCTTGCTGGTATTCATCTATCTACATTATTTTTGTGTCTTTCACAAGCTCAGGAGTGAAATTAATACAATTTCAAGGCCAGTGACTAACTCACTATTCGGAATTTTGGTTGTAAAGGCAACATACTGATAGGTAAGTGACTGTTCTTGCATATAACTTACGTCAAGTCTGTGAGAGACACAATATATTAAAATTGATAGACCACTAGTGGTTTGCATATTTAGTAATGATATGAAATGGTGGCCATAACAATGAATGTAGCATATATATGAGCCGCGACATGAGACTTCCAACAATTTTGTATGTGCAACCAACAAAGGCTCAGACCAGCCTGCGCATAAGCGCAGTTTGATCAGAGCCTTTGCTAGTTGCTTAAATATTCTATCACTGTTAAGCTACTGACCGAACATCATTTGGAGTTTCTAAGCTTTAAGGAGTCTGCACAGGCTCGTCTGAGTCTACACTTGTCAAAATGCCACATTGTTGGAAATCACATGTCACGGCTAATATGGCAAACTAAAGCATTTTCAAGCCAAAAACATGATTTTAAAGTAGTTCAGCATCATATGATAAATGGGTTTTGTCGCGACAAAACCTATCTTCAGGGTTTCCATCATAGTGATACTCAAACCAGACCCCTCAGCTTCAGAGACTAGCTAGAAAATTGAAAATTTGCTTGTAGCGAGTTTAGATATGATACTTCCAATAAATGAATAACAAAGGCGCTGAACAGGCTGCACAGATGCACAGACTAGTCTGCGCCTTTGTTTGTTCGCCCAAATAGAATCTTAAATTTGTGCTCCAGTATTATTGAATTTTTTAAACTTGTTGTAAAAAGCAATAAATTGCTCGACAAGCCTCATATTTTATTTCTTCAACATTTCCTCAACTTGTTTAATAAATTCAATAATACACTGTATATGAGCACACTATTTCTGTATTCATTTTTCAAAATCCATGTAGCAGCTGAACTGAGCATGACATTTATCATGCTCATAAATGTTAAAATGCCAACATTTGTAGGCATTTTAACATTTATGAGCAGGATAAATACAACATCTGAGTGTATTTAACTTTTAAACAAAAAGAATTTATTTTTCAGTATTCTACAAGTAGTCAGTATGAGCAGATAAAATTTCATGCTCAGTTGAGTTGAGCATGAAAAAAATATTAGAACTTCACGGCTAAGACTTCTATGAATTGCGAGTTGAGTCTTGAGTTCAAGCCTTTATCTTGGCCACATACTTTTGTACAGAGGATTCTCTCCTCAGCTCTGATTCAAATAGGGCAGTTGTCAGTTACTGGCAAAAAATGCAAACACACGATTAGGACTCTAGAAAAAAGTTAGACTGGCCCCAGTCTCTAATGTCATTTTTTTGTAGTAAAACTGATTATCTCTCTAATATAGCAATTTATAAACTTCTCGGCTTGGACATCAGAGTCCACTAATTTTGACTATCAGAGAGGATAGAATTTTATAAGATTATTTTTCATAATTAAATATAATTATAAATGTAATTATATATATTTAGTGGACTGATGCCAGTCTAGACAAGAGTGCATAATTGAAAATGATTGTCCTTATATCCCAATCAAAACATACTGTTGTTTGTACTCAAAATACCATCTCAATGAGATGGTTCCTTCCACAGGCCCCCAGATAAGAGTGCGTAACAGAAAATTATTTTTCTTATTTCTCAAACAAAACATATGTTGTGGGTGCTTAAAAGAACCGTCTCAATGAGACGGTTCTTTCGAGCACCCACAACACATATTTCAATTGATGGGTATGAAAATAATCACACTTTTATGCTTTGAAAAATTTCTTAATTACCCAAATTAATTTTCTTAAGCACCCAAAACATATGAGTAAATCATTAAACTGATACAAGTAGTTAAGAAAAAAATTAACTCTCAAAACGCTTGCTGTACTGGACAAAGGTTTAGATAAACAGAATTTTTGAGCGTAAAATTGTGAATATTTTCTTACCCATCAGTTTTAACATATGTTTTCGATGCTCAAAAGAACCATCTCATTGAGATGGTTCTTTTGAGTACCTACAACATATGTTTTGGTTGAGAAATAAGAAAATCATTTTTTGGATGCTCTCTTAACTAAAGGCCTGATTGGACTTTACTTTTTTAGTAGTACTGGTAAAACTACTAAAAATCCTGCACAGGTACAGTACAAATAATTGACTGTCAGGATACGACTAAAAATGGATGAAAGCTATGCAAAGCGCAAAAACAACAACCAACATCCAAACAGATTGGAAACTTTAACATTATGTGGGCCGAGATACATAACATTGTACTAGAAAACCTGACTTTTTTGCATGCCAAGAAAGGCACAGACCAACCTGCACATCAGCGCAGTCTGATCAGCATCTTTATTTTTCTCGGGAGTGTATAATTGGTAACTTCACTACATGCAAATTTCAAATATTCTAGCGAGTCTCTGTAGTTGAGCAGATTGGTTTGTGTCATACTCAGTCAGAAACCCGATGACAGGATTTCTTGCGTCAAGGCTCATGTGATGTCATTTGTTTTTATTGAAATATAACATTTGTAATGCTATATTATAGCTTGCTATGCGTTTAAACAAGTGTGGTGAAACTAAGAGTAGTTTATTGCGTGGTGCCACACATTAATAAAATTGAGCCAGTGCATGAGATTTCCAACAGTGTGGTATGTGCAACCACCAAAGCCTCAGATCAGCCTGCGCATACGCGCAGTCTGATCAGAGCCTTTGCTAGTCGCTTGAGTATTCTATGATTGTTAAGCTACTGACTGAACACCATTTGGAGTTTCTAGGCTTAAAAGGAGGCTACAGAGGCTCATCTGAGTCTACACTTGTCAAAATGCCACATTGTTGGAAATCACATGCACTGGCTCAAATTGTTTTTATTGAAATATAACATTTGCACAGCTCTATTATAGCTTGCTATGCTTTTCAATAAGTGCGGTTAGACTAAGAGAAGTTTATTGCATGGTGCCACACATTTATAAATTGTCTGTTGGCGTATCTTGGGCTATATTCTGTTGACATTCTAGACTTTCATTTCTCAGGTTACACCACATTCTGACAGTGAACTTGAGGTTTTGCTAAACCTGACATGATTTCACGCCTTTTTTGCCAAAGTATCAAATGAAACTACGCGTAAGCCACATTGCGTAGGCATTGTTATAAATAGGTCTTGTTGCGGGGGAAAAATGAGTCTCAAACCAGTCTTCAGGGAATAAGATAGGGGGCAACTAGGGGGAAATAGCATAACATTTGCACAGCTCTATTATAGCTTGCTATGCTTTTCAATAAGTGCGGTTAGACTAAGAGAAGTTTATTGCATGGTGCCACACATTTATAAATTGTCTGTTGGCGTATCTTGGGCTATATTCTGTTGACATTCTAGACTTTCATTTCTCAGGTTACACCACATTCTGACAGTGAACTTGAGGTTTTGCTAAACCTGACATGATTTCACGCCTTTTTTGCCAAAGTATCAAATGAAACTACGCGTAAGCCACATTGCGTAGGCATTGTTATAAATAGGTCTTGTTGCGGGGGAAAAATGAGTCTCAAACCAGTCTTCAGGGAATAAGATAGGGGGCAACTAGGGGGAAATAGTCACCCTAGGGGCCAAAATTTCTGAATATGCTAAAAATAAGACCCAGGGAGAAGTGGGGGGGGGGAGGCTCATTTTCATTCTGTCACCACACAAACCCAAGCTGCAATCTACTACCACTGCATCGTATTTCTCCTTCCATTTAAAGGCAATAGTATGTGTAATGGCTAATTTGCTTCTAAACTGACAGAAAATGCCGTTTTTTTGCGCTATAACTTCTCCCTGTCTGACTGTTACTTCTCCCTAATTTTCCTGGAGGGAGAAGTCACTTCTCCCTATTGTCAGATGCAGTGGTAGTAGATTGTCACCACAGCTTGTGTTTGTGTGGTGACGGAATGAAAAAGAGTCTCCCTAAAAAAATATTTTTTTCGGGAGACTCCTTCCTCTCCCTGGTCCTATTTAGGGCGAAATTTCGGCCCCTAGGGCGACCATTTTGCCCTAGTCGCCCCCTAGCTTAGTCCCTGCATCTGATCAGTATACCAGGCCTCCAGATAAGAGTGCATAATAGAATATTATTTTTTATTATTTCTCAACCAAAGCATATGTTGTGGGTGGCGAAAAAGCTGTCTCAGTGAGACAGTTCTTTTGAGCGCACAAAACATGTTTAAACTTATGGCCGAGAAATAAATATGAAAAATTTCGCTCAAAAAGTTTGCTTAAAAGTTAACTGTATACCTATGTAGCTTTACTGTTTTTCATGCTGCCTGTGATTCTGTAGTAATGAATGGAATCATCAGGCCTTAAATAGTTAAGAGAATGTAACAGAAAAATAATTTTCTTATTGCTCAGCCAAAAGAGACAAGGGCCCATCAATAATTTCGTGAACTAATTTAACTGTTTCATAACCAATTGACATAGCGGTATGAAATTTCGTTTGGTCAACTGTCAATCATTCTCCAATCAATGCAGCATAAGCTGACGCTGATGATGTCACTATTTATGACGTAATGTCAATATTGGCAGTGTTTGTTATAAAAAGGACGTTGCAAAGTATGGAGCACCGTATTGTGATTAAGTGTTATACATTACTCAGAAAATCATTCTCTGAAAATTAGGAAGATTTGCATGCTGTCTCTGGGGACTCTTGTCTATCTAATGGTGCTGCAGGGTTTGCACAGGCTTGAAAAGTACTTGAATGTACAAGAGTTTTTTGAAAAGTCCTTGAAAATAAAATTTGCCTTGAAAAGTACTTGAAAAACACTCAAAGGCCTTGAAAAGTCTTTGAATTTTACCAATCGCAGGATAATTCAACACTGCTTTTGGAGGCCTAAATCAGCATAAAATTGTGGTGCCTTTATTTGGTGCACCAAATAAAGGCACCTTAATTTTACACTGATTTTCCAAGCTAATATCTTTAGTAATGGACTCTAGCATTTCAGAAGTAGAATTTTAACGTGTAAATCAGTATTTTTCATAAGTTTTCAGTCCTTCAAAATGGTAGGAAAGTTTATTAGAAGTCCTATAAAAGTCCTTAAATTTTACACTAACTTGCCTGTATGAACCCTGAAGAATTTCGAAGTGGTTAAATCGCTTTAAGGCTGGTATAGGGAAACAACCAAAGATGACAAGCGTACAGGCCGACCAGTGACTGTTACAAATAACAGTAAAGTGGCTAAAATTCAAGAATACATTCTTGAAGATAGAAGGGTTACTGTTGAAAATGTTGCGGTACAATTTGGTATTTCATATGGTACAGCTCAGAACATTATGACTTATAAGCTTGGAATGTGTCGTGTTTCGGCAAGATTGGTACCGCATTTACTGCTTCCAGATCAGATGGGGGTAAGGGTCCAGAGTAAATTGCCTTGACTCAAGCCCATGGGGCCGCCGGTTAGAGCTTCATCCGCGTCACTGCGTTGTGTCCTTGAGCAAGACACATTTATCCTATTCCAGTACTGGTTCAACCAGGAAGACACATCTCTTTATAACTGAAAGATTGTTGATGGGACATAAAGAATCAAATCAAACAAACAAGAGTAAATTGCGGGTACTGCAAACTTTGTAACGATGAGGGTGACGCCTGTCTCAATTAAGTGATTACATGTGATGAGACATGGATACACTTTTTCGAGCCTGAAAGTACGCAACAGAGCTCAATTTGCAAACCATCGCACTGAGACGGTTCTTTTAAGCTACAAAACATATGTTAAACTGATGGTTAAAAATATTCACAACTTTACTTTGTCATTTATTTATAGACCTACAGGTATGGTTAAGTTAAAAAAAACACATAGATTGGGGCTATGCACGTGTCTCAATATCATTAACATATCCTCTCATGATCATGTGGTCATGCTTATTTAGAATAAAACTGGTTATCTAATATCAAATCTGCTGAGGTATCATAAAAGTTCAGGTATTTATGCTGCATGCGATACTATTTTGGTCTGAAAGACATAACAGGAGTCTTTTTATACCTGCAGAATTAATTTCAGAATTAAATGACAAATCAGTAGCAAAAGTCTGTCATTATCAATTGACATGAAGACTAGGTACTGATGAGCAAAATCTTTTAACCTTAAAATTGTAATAATCTTTTTGTTTCTTAACTTAAGCATATTTTGTTGGTGATCAAAAGAACCATCTCATGGAGATGGTTCTTTTGAGTACCCACAACATATGTTTTGGTTGAGAAATAAGAAAATTTATTTATAAGGTCTGCCATCTGGAGTCCTGAATCTTATTAAGTAGCAGCCAATATTCAGACTAGACTGCATATTTACTGTACATTTCTACACCATTCCTTCCGTTTTTTTTCTTCCCGATTTTCAAAATGGACTGAAAGTGGTCAAACTAGCATGCATGCACAGGATTCTTTACATCCGAGGAAAGCTCTGCCCGTATATCTGCTGAATTACTCTTATGATCTGTCAGAATGTACTTGGCATGTGTCTAAAAGTTCTTTCGTGACTGTTAATCTCTTGGTCAGGTGTCTAGTTCTTTTGACTTTCAATCGGAGTCAGGTGACATTTGAATCTGAGAATAAACTTGAGCTTTGTTGTGCTTTTTCAGAGCGGCGTATTTCTGTATTACGACGTGGGAAATGGTTTGGGAGAGCAGGTTGATTGAATGAGTGAATGATTTATTTAAGGAAATGTCACATGATAAGAGTATAGTAGTATTTGTGCAATGTAACATCAAATTCTTAGATATTTATAGATCAGAGTAATCTAAATCACTATTTTTATCAGAATTCTAGCTCACCTTAGTCATACTATTGTGATCTCGTGCCCTGAGGTTATAAAACTTTTTTCATGCTCAACTCAGCTGAGCACAAAATTTCATAAAAACTAAAATTCTTACAATTGAAGGAGTCTTTTGCTTTAAGTCTCTCAGATGTTGTATTAATCATGCTAATAAATGTTTAAATGCCTACAATTGATACGTTTAAATTAATGAGATGATGGCTTTCAATAAGTTCCATAGGTCAAGGTTGACCTTTCAGCTGTTGTCACTCATATTGGAGTACCATCAATATTTAAAACATAGTCTTCTCAGAAACCACCAGCCAATTGATAGCCGGGCCGCGTAGCGCAGTCGGTAACATGTCTGGCTACAGATGCGTGTCTGACTGCAGATCCAGGTGTCGCGAGTTCGATCCCAGTCCGGTCCCATACTTTCGTGGAGATTGATCAAGAAATGATTTCTACGGTCATTCTCCTACCTTCCGCTGATTCATTCAAGAAGGGTTGTTGTCAGTTACAAGCGAAAGTATGTGCACAAATTACTGGTTAACCGCTTGTTAAAGCTTGCCCAGGAAAATGTGTGGTTAGGTGAACTGACCGTCCCGCAATGACCATAGCTGTTGACTTGGGACGTAAAGCAACAAAAAAACAAACAAAACCAGCCAATTGAACTCAAATTTCATATGATGACTCCTTACAATAAGTTAGCTAAAATATATATTATTGTCAAAATGTTTTTGTCTAATGACCATGATGGCCGCCATGCCCATATGATTATGGTAAAAACCCTTTTAAAATCTTCCTCTCCAGAACCAGAAGGCTGATGACCATGGGAATTTTTATGTTGCATCAAGGATGGTTGGCCTACCAATTTTGTTCAAATAATGATCCTAGGTTGACCTTGACAATTAACATCAAGGTCATAATATGCTTCCTTATGCATTCAGATAGGAAAAAATTGAAAAGTTGATTTTTTAGCTCACCTGAGCTGAAGGCTCATGCGTGAGCTAATAGTATACCAATGACTCCAGCGTCCGTTGTCCGTCCGTCAACATTGTCAAACATCTTCTCCTCTGAAACTACAGGGCCAATTGAACTCATATTTCATATGGAGACTCCTTAGGATGGGGGAACGAAAGTTTGTTCAAATGGTTCTGGTCACATGACCAAGATTGCCGCCACACCCATGTATGGTAAAAACCGTTTAAAAATCTTCTCCAAAACCAGAAGGCTGATGACCTTGGGACTTAGTATGTAGCAGTCGGGATGTGGGGCCTACCAAGTTTGTTCAAATGATGATCCTAGGTTGACCTTGACCTACCTAACTTCAAGGTCAAATTTGCTTCCTAATGCATTTAAATGGGAAATTTTTTGAAAAGTTGATTTATTTTGAAAACTGTAGAGGCTGTAGTCATTATTCTCTCTTGATATGTTTAACCTAATGAGACATTGGCTAAAGATGAGTTCCAAAGGTCAAGGTTGACCTTTGACCTTTCAGCTAAGTTGCTCAAATTGGAGTCCCATCAATATATTTAAACATAGTTTTCTCACAAACCATTGGTCCAATTGAGCTCAAATTTCATGCCACACTCTGTATGCTAAGTTAGCCAAAATTTATACAAAATATTTTAGTCACATGACCAAGATGACCGCCATGCCCATATTATGGTAAAAACCCTTTAAAATTTTTCTTCTCCAGAACCAGAAGGCCGGTGACCTTGGGACTTGGGATGTAACATTGGGGATGTGGGGCCTACCAAGTTTGTTCAAATGATGAACCTAAGGCCTAGAAAAAAAATACTGTAGATTCTCAAGCACCGCCGCATTGTCCTCAAAGTCCCCGCATCACCGATTTTTTTAAACCAAAAAAAGAAGAAAAAGAAAAAATCCGCATTAAAAAATTTCGTTATTTCGTTTCGTCCGTGTTCGTCCGATATTTAATATTCCTCATACATTTACCCGATCTTCTGAAAATCGAGTAGGCGCTTGGTATTGATTTTTTATGTGGTTTAGTGCAGGTATACAAGCGTCGCATCTTTCTTTATAATGGCGTCTTCCATCGTGAAGTTGTGAAGGGCCGTTTTTCAAGAAAATCGTCTGATTTCATGTCCAACATGGCTCTTGTATCGGTCCAAATATCGTCAGGGGCCGTACATGTAGTACATTTCCCATGGAACATTGTCGGAGAGTACACAGGAGCTTGACGTTAATATGTTTTCTGTACTTGTATACCCTTTAAGTAGTAAAGGGAAGGACGGTCACTCCGCTGCTGCACATATTGTTTCTGGGTGAATTACACCGTTATTATTCAGGTTACAATCTCGTGCGTATACCATTTGAATAAACAATTGCATGCTCTATCCTCCGCCCTATATCAGAAGTTTTCCACATTCACGGTTTTATTGTCATTTTGTTTTTTCTGTGAAATCTGATTTTAGCCGTGTGATGCGTGCACGGCCATCTTTGTTCTTTTGCTCTCTTCTATTGTGCAAGTATCGGAGCAAATGTATAGTGTCATCTGATTGGTCAATACATGATGACAGAATGTTCTAATCATCTCGACCAATCAGATGACACTATACATTTACTGTGATACTTGCGCAATAGAAGAGAACAAAACAACAAAGATGGCCGTGCACGCATCACACGGCTAAAATCAGATTTCACCGAAAAAACAAAATGACAATAAAACCGTGAATGTGGCAAACTTCTGATATTGGGCGGAGGATAGAGCATGCAATTGTTTATTGAATGGTATACGCACGAGATTGTAACCTGAATAATAACGGTGTAATTCACCCAGAAACAATTTGTGCATCAGCGAAGTGACCGTCGGTATACAAGTAAAGAAAACATATCAACGTCAAGCTCCTGTGGGAGAGTACACAGGAGCTTGACGTTAATATGTTTTCTGTACTTGTATACCCTTTACGTAGTAAAGGGAAGGACGGTCACTCTGCTGCTGCACATATTGTTTCTGGGTGAATTACACCGTTATTATTCAGGTTACAATCTTGTGCGTATACCATTTGAATAAACAATTGCATGCTCTATCCTCCGCCCTATATCAGAAGTTTTCCACATTCACGGTTTTATTGTCATTTTGTTTTTTCTGTGAAATCTGATTTTAGCCGTGTGATGCGTGCACGGCCATCTTTGTTCTTTTGCTCTCTTCTATTGTGCAAGTATCGGAGCAAATGTATAGTGTCATCTGATTGGTCAATACATGATGACAGAATGTTCTAATCATCTCGACCAATCAGATGACACTATACATTTACTGTGATACTTGCGCAATAGAAGAGAACAAAACAACAAAGATGGCCGTGCACGCATCACACGGCTAAAATCAGATTTCACCGAAAAAACAAAATGACAATAAAACCGTGAATGTGGCAAACTTCTGATATAGGGCGGAGGATAGAGCATGCAATTGTTTATTGAATGGTATACGCACGAGATTGGAACCTGAATAATAACGGTGTAATTCACCCAGAAACAATTTGTGCATCAGCGAAGTGACCGTCCTTCCCTCTACTACGTAGAGGGTATACAAGTAAAGAAAACATATCAACGTCAAGCTCCTGTGGGAGAGTATAACGGCTCATTCTCTTTAACAGTGATACGTCATATCCCGCTCTGGATCATCGAGGCGCTTTACGCACTCGGTGAAAACACAAGTAATTCTCTGTTAACCCAACGTATTTTGGTGAATTTTTAACTTGCAATATCTTTAAAACTACTCAAAATTTTGCGCTGAAATTTTCAGTTTCGATTAGAAATATGATTTATATTTGATATAGAAAGTGATTATAAAATAATCGGACATATTTACGGACATATTATTGATTAAAATTTCGGGATTTTGAACGCTTTTTGATAAGCGTTTGGCATTATTTTCACCGAGTATTTTAGCGGAGCTCTTCAGCGTGAGGTTACATAAAGCCTAAAACACCCGGATGACTTAACAATAGAATGTAAATACATGCCTCGTCTGTTTTTGAGGAAATAAAACAACAAACCTGCGTCCCGCATCTGTTTTTGAGGAAATAAAAAATAAAATAAAAAACCTGCCTCCCGCATCAGTTTTTTTCAAAAAGTGCTTGAGAATCTAATGATTAATTTTTTTTGGCCTAAGTTGATCTTGACCTACTTAACATCAAGGTCAAATTTGCTTCCTATTGCATTTAAATGGGATTTTTTCTGATTGGAGGGGTTCATAAATTACACACTGATTGGCGGTGATTGCTGATGGTTTGTAGATGACAACAAAAGTTGGATTGCGAATATGACCTTAGTGGCTAAGGTCAAGGTCAAAAATATGTAAATTTTATCATTTTTCACATAACACCAACTTCTTTTACACTTTTTTTTGTGAATGTAGTTAATATTTGACACACTGATGCCTTTAGTTAAAAGTGCGTACCAAAAAATTATTTTTCGTATTTCTCAACCAAAACGTATGAACCCTCTCAATAAGCACCCAAAACATATGTTAAGACTGATAGGTAAGAAAATATTTACAATTTTACACTAAAATGTTTATCTAAACCTATGCTATGGTGTATAGATGACAGCAAAAGTTTCAGATCCCTGATATGACATTGGAGTCAATGTCGGGGAAAAAAATATTAACCACTATGCAGGGTCCAAGCTGGGCCCTGACAGTAGGGAGAAGTGACAATAATTATTAGGGAGAAGTGACAGTCAGATAGGAAGAAGTTATAGCGCAAAATTACGGCATTTTCTGTCAGTTTAGAAGCAAATTAGCCATTACACATACTATTGCCATTAAATGGAAGGGGAAATATGTTGAAGAGGTAGTAGATTGTCACCACAGCTTGTGTTTGTGTGGGGACAGTATGAAAAAGAGTCTCCCTAAAAAAAAAAAAAAAATTTTTTTTTTAGGGAGACTACCACTTCTCCTTGGGTCCCATTTAGGGCGAAATTTCGGCCCCTAGGGCGACCATTTCACCCTAGTCGTGCCCTAGCTTAGTCCCTGCACTATGTGGTATTTAATGCAGGTGTGGACATTTGCGATGGATCTTGGATTGACTGACCCCTTTCTGGTTCAATCAAATAAAAGCCTTATTTTCTTCTTAAAGATACGATAAAATTTGAAAATGTCGCCTACAGCTAACTTGAGTGTGCTCTATGACGGTTGTTATTAAAATAGAAAAAAAACTGTCTTCAAGCAATGATGTGATTGTGGGTGTCTAGTCTACAAGCAAAAATTCCTATTGGTGTCAATTTATGTTTCTTAGTAGTGTTTTGTTATTTATATGCCTACGCTGAAAAAGGGGCTCAGGTGTGAATTGAAGTGTTATTCATTGTCAATGTTACAACATTTCTCCCACATCAATTTTATTTAAGGTTCAAGTTCAAGCTAAAGAATTAAGAATATTATTACTGTATTTGTTCCAATATGTACCCCTTTGCAATAAATGCCCCTCTGTATTAAATACCTCTCTCCAATAAATGCCGCTCTGTAATAAATACCTTGCACCAATAAATGCCTATCTGCAACAAATACCTCTCCAATAAATGCATGTCTGTAATAAATACCTCGCTCCAATAAATGTCACTCTGCAATGCATCCTTACTCAAATAAATGCCCCTCTGTAGTAAAAACCTCACTCCAATAAATGCATGTCTGTAAAAATTCCTCACTCCAATAAATGCCTGTCTGCAATTAATACCTCACTCCAATAAATGTCCCGCTGTAATAAATACCTGACTCCAATAAATGCCTGTCTGCACTCAATACCTCTCACCAATAAATGTCCCGCTGTAATAAATACCCGACTCCAATAAATGCCTGTCTGCACTAAATACCTCTCACCAATAAATGTCCCGCTGTAATAAATACCCGACTCCAATAAATGCCTGTCTGCAATAAATACCGTTCCAGTAAATGTCCAGCTGTAATAAATACCCGACTCCAATAAATGCCTGTCTGCAATAAATACCGTTCCAGTAAATGTCCAGCTGTAATAAATACCTCAAGCCAATAAATGCCTGTCTGCAATAAATACCTCACTTCCAATAATTGCCCCGCTTTAATAAAAATCTTTCTCCAATAAATGCCCCTGCTGTAATAAATACCTCGCTCCAATAAATACCTCCCTCCAATAAATGCCTGTCTGCAATAAATACCTCTGCAATAAATGTCCCGCTGTAATAAATACCTCACTCCAATAAATGCCCCCGCTGTAATGAAAACCTCACTCCAATAAATGCCTGTCTTCAATAAGTACCTCTACAATGAATGTCCCGCTGTAATAAATACCTCTCTCCAATAAATGCCCCCGCTGTAATTATAACCTCACTCCAATAAATGCCTGTCTTCAATAAGTACCTCTCCAATGAATGTCCCGCTGTAATTAATACCTCACTCCAATAAATGCCTGTCTGCAATAAATACCTGACTCCAATAAATACCTTTCTCCAATAAATGCCCCCCCCCACACTTGTAATAAATGCCTGGGTAGCAATAAAAAAAACCTCTCCAATAAATGTCACACTGTAATTAATACCTCAAGCCAATAAATGCCTGTCTGCAATAAATACCTTTCTACAATAAATGCCCCACTGTAATAAATACCTCACTTCAATAAATACCCCACTGTAATAAATACCTCACTTCAATAAAAACCCCACTGTTATAAATACCTCACTCCAATAAATGTCCCACTTTAATAAATACCTCACTCCAATAAATGTCCCACTATAGTAATTACCTCACTCCAATAAATGCCTGTCTGCATAACTCCCCAATAAATGCCTCCGCTGTAATTAATACCTCACTCCAATAAATACCTCACTCCAATAAATGCCTATCTGCAATAAATATCGCTCTCCAATAAATGTACCACTGTAATAAATACCTCTCTAAAATAAATGTACCACTGTAATAAATACCTCTCTACAATAAATGTACCACTGTAATAAATACCTCTCTACAATAAATGTACCACTGTAATAAATACCTCTCTACAATAAATGTACCACTGTAATAAATACCTCTCCACAATAAATGTACCACTGTAATAAATACCTCTACAATAAATGTACCACTGCAATAAATACCTCTCTACAATAAATGCCTCTCTGTATTTATACCTTTCTCCTAATAATGCTCTTCAGCAATTACTCTCTGTTATAAAGGCCACTCTGCATTAAAAACCTCTCCTCAATAAATGCATCTCGGCTCTGAATGTCTCACCAATAAATGACCTTTTAATGAATGACCCTCTAAGAAATTACCCTCTTCAAAAAATTTGTTGGCAATAAATGCCATGCGATAAATGTTTGAAATTTTACCATACATGATTTACCAAAGATGATGTCCATGGTAAAACCTTTGGTAAACCAGGGTTTTACCATGTTTTATCATGGTAACTCAGTGATCAAGCATGGTTAATCTTGGTCAATCACAGTCATCAGCCCACATGAGAAAACAAATTCTCAGAACTGGTTTCATAGAATTTAAAGGTAGCAATGGCAATAAGGGAAAAAAAGGCTGTTTCTGTGTGGGTGGCATTGTAATCATTTCTGAATAATAAAACTGGTGCTACATTCAGACGTATGTACATTACTGTAGTAGCTAGCTAGTGAAAGGCCAATACCAGACGCTGGAGTTAAGGAATATTGCTTTGGTATGCTAATGTATTATAAATTCAAAAGTAAGAATATATTTGCTATTGCGATTGACTAGTTTACAATGTTATTATAAAACCATATTATTTCAGATCATTTTTATACTGATGACATCTTCCAGGCCTTTTAGAGTGCGTACCAAAAATTAATTTTCTTATTTCTCAACCAAAACATATATTGTGGGTACTCAAAAGAACAGTCTCATTGACGTTTTCTGTCTTTCTAAAAGAGTTCTAAAATACTTTTTTTCTAAAACCACACTGTTTCCACTCTCCTTACAAATTGAATGCTGTTGATAAACAGGAAAAAAAATTGGGAGGAGGTTAATGCATTAAATATTCAGCATGAGAGGGTTAAAAGCAAGCTTTCAATATTTGGTGGAAGATTACAAGTTACAGCTTCCCCAAAAAAGCTATTATCCTTTTATGAAAAGGGGTCTCCACTTATAGCCCACTTTCCCCCCTCCCCCTCCCCCCATCTTTTGTAAATTGCAAGGCAAACAGGGGGGTATTATAAACCCCTTTCACATCAGAGCAGCATTCTAACAGCGTCCAAGTAAGAAGCAGAATGCTGATGTGCGCCCAGTACGACTGCAAGCATCTCCGCAGCAACGCAGTGGCATCGCCAGTAGACACTGTGGGATTGCATAGAATGCTGAACTTGCATACTTTGAACATGCTCAAAACATATGCGGTGGCTCGGCGTTCTAATTAGAGCCAGTGGGGTCGTACTAGGGTCACAATAGCTGCACAGTAAGATCTCTTACAAAGCATTAGGAGCTCTGCGGGTGCCCAGTTCCCACAAGGGTCGTGCAAACATAGTGGTCGTCAGTGACATTTACACTGAGATTGTGTGGCGTTCTTTGAGATGTCACGGCCTCTTCAACATGCTGTCAGCGCAGTGCAAACACAGTGAAAGCGCAGTGCAAGCATTGTGACGCCCTGAAAACGATCTGATGGCCCTCTGGAAAATTTATTAACTCGATGCCAACACAATGGAAATGCAGTTTGGTGTGAAAAGGGCTTTAGAATAAGTACGATAACAATTCATGAAGGCATATGGAAAAAGAATAATTGTAATTTTTATTATGCCAGATACTATAAAATCTCTATTAGAGGCCCATGCTCTAATAGAGGCCCATTCCCCAGTTTGGACACCAAAATGCTGTTTTTTTTCAAGCAAATTTCCCAAAAAATCGAGCCTCCAACGCAAGAATATTAGAGAAAAATGCAGAAACATTTCGAATTTGTTATTTCTAGTCGTTCTCCTCTAACGAATAGTCCCTCTAAATAAGGTACATTGTTGCAAGTTCTGAACCCTGTACTGTCTTATGCCCTGGACAGTGCATATTGAAAGTTTTATCGATACCTAGCACAGAATTACCGTTTATCGTGTCAATAGTCTTCTACCTACGCACTTTGGGACACTAGCATCTCAAGATGGCGACCCTTACCGATAAATTGGAGCTACAGACTTTTCTCGCACTTGTAGCCTCTTATAGAGCAGGATTTGCACTGGCTTGAAAAGTACTTAAATTTACAGGACTGTCTTGAAAAGTCCTTGAAAATTAAATTTGCCTTGAAATGTACTTGAAAAACTCAAAAAGGCCTTTAAAAGTCCTTGAATTTTACCATTTAGAGGAGGATTCAACACTGGCTTTGGAGACCTAAATCAGTGTAAAATTGTTGTGCCATTATTTGGTGCTGCACCAAATAAAGGCTCCACAATTTTATACTAATTTTCTATAACTTAGTTCTTTAGGAAAGCAGTCTAGCATTTCCGAAGTAGAATTTTAACATCTAAATCAGTATTTTTCATAAGTTTTCAGTCCTTGAAAACAGTAGGAAAATCCTTTAGAGGTCCTTGAAAAGTCCTTGAATTATACACAAACTTGCCCGCCCCCATCTCCATGAAGGGTAATGATTCTAATAGACACCCAGGCCTGTAATAGAGATTTTAGGGTATTTATTTTATTCTCTTTACCATAATATTTTTGTATAATAAATAATGTGCTGTATAAAGAATAGAAATTAATGGGTACACATATGCTTACAGATGTTGGAAAACAATACAACACAGTCCCTTTATAACACAGATATGGACATAACATCAACCTTTTTTACCATGGAATTTTACAAAGAAACTATTTAAGAAATGAATCCAAATTTTGGAATGTTTATGGAATCATGAATACTTCGGGTCTCTTTCAAAGTTAACGTGGCTTCATGTTAACTTTGCAAGAGACCCAAAGTATTCATGATTCCATGAACAGATCAAAAACTGAATTTCTTTCTTATATTTACATTTTATTATAAATAACTAAAATAAAGAAATTTAATTTAGGGATTAACACAGTTTTGTATTTAAATATAATCGTATTAACGGTTTTGTCAGAGTGTAAAACCGAAAAGTGGGACAGACAGCTTGAACATGGACAGCCAATTTGGAGCAATTAAACACGAGGATTGTTTTGCATGTGCGACTCCAGTGTGACTCACTGTCAATCACAACGCCAGTGTCACTACTTACGAATGTTTTCGATGTTCGAAGTGACTGAGCTTAGCAGCTGTCAATCAAATTTGTGTAATTCATGAAGCTATGAATGGTTGCAAAAATCTTAAGATTTATTAAATGATTGCTTGGAAAATGTAAATATAGTAAATTGACCATGCATCATTTTCCTCTTATTCCTTTGAAAATTGTCTCTATATAACATGGTTCACTTATAACACAATCTATTCCTATGGACCCCAAACATAGCTTTATAAAGGGACTGCATTTTCTTGCATACCGGATCATGATATATGATATTTTATTCTGGGATAGAAATTCTTATCTTACCCATGTTATCTTACCCAGGCTGTCACATAAGGGAGATACGTTGGTTGTATTGGAACTCCTGCACATTGTCGTCAAGTGACATCAATGTTTAGTCAAAGTGACATCATCATGTGATATTGCATCTCAGTGTATTTGACTTCTGGAAGCTTATTTTAAAATAAAAGTCAATTGTAAGCCAGAAAAATTATAAGAATCCATTATTTGTGTGAGGGTGGGATAGAAAAATCTGTATCTCTGGACAACAGTTTGTCATCACTCAGCAAGCCTCGTGATGCCAAACTGTGATCCCGAGATACAGATTTTTCTACCCAACATTCACACTAATGATGGATTCTTCTTGTATTGAGATTTCATATGTTGTAGTAATCAGCACTACTGCACATAAACCCATTAAATTCTGTTAAAAGTCCATAAAAATGCCATTAATAATCAAATTCCTGTTAAAATCATCCATTACTTTTCGTTTCTTAAAATTAATGGTTTTGTGTGTTCGGTCATTAATATTCATTATAATGGCCATTAATTCAGCAGTAACGGCCATTAAAGAGCAAGTAAAATCATTAATTTTTGATTAATTTACACCTTCTGTATTATTAATGACCATTAAAAGAAATAATGGTCCATTAATTTTCGTTTTGTGATGTTTTAATGCCCATGAATTTGCATTCTGTAATGGCCATTACAAAAAGTAATGACCATTAAAACCTTTCTTGTCTATTGATGGCATTAAAAAGTAGTAAATTTGCATGTTTGATATTTTAATGGCCATTATATATATAAATATGCAATTCATTAGCATTAGAAAGCAGTGAAATATCGGGAACCAATATTTATACGAAACAATGTGCCATTATTTAAGTGGTAATGGCCATTAATTTAATTCAAGAGCAAGTATGATCATTAAAATACCATTAGTTTTTACCCTTGGTATGAAATGATGACCATTAAAATTTAATGGGCCATTATTTTCTGTTTTATGGTGATTTAATGCCCATGAATTTGCAGTATTAATGGCCATTACAAAAACTAATTGCCATGAAAACCCCATTACATGTCTAATAATGGCCATGAAAGATGTGTTCATGAATTTTAAATTACTGAAGTTGGGAGATCAATATTTTCATGGCCATTAATTTTTGGGACTGAACATCTTAACCCATTAATTTTTTAATAATGGCCATCAATAAAAAGATCATCAGAGTATTTGATATTGTCCATTATTTGTACACTCATGTAAAGGTTAGTTTTTAACATTATCATTTTACAGCCTTCAAAACTTGCTGCACATTGCATCCATAGGTATGTTTGTGTAATGAAGAGCTCCACCATTCAGTGCTTGTAAATTAAAATCGCCACATTTCTTGTTTCATGAAGAAATTGCCTGTGTGATTAAACTGAAATTTCAGGAAGACAAAGAAAATTACCTCGAGAAATGCTGTAGGAAAATGAGTTTTAAAGGCAAACTCTATTAATTTCATCGAAAATCATAACATATCCTGGAGAAATGCTGGAGAAATTTCTCCAGCATTTATCCAGGAAATTTTAAAGCTTATCAAGGAGATTGTGGGCCTTTGTTACCTTTTCAGACACAAACCAATCTGCTCTCCTACCAAGCATAGCTAGAGCCTGGAAACAGGATTTAGCAACTGCAAGAATACATAGGATATAGGAAAATATGCATTTGGGAGCCATGACCATGCTTTATTGAAATAATGAAATCCGTGATACAGTGAGGGGAGTTTTAATGAGGTACACTGGTAATCAATTGGTAATCAATTTTAAACTTGTAGCACAAAACATGTATTCTATGGATCTTGCATTTGTAGAAATTTTGTGCATAATTTAACATTTCAAACAGTTCTATAATTCTAAGTTATGTATGCTACCAAACCCTGCTTGTCCATCAACACCATGTGTATTACTGCTTCTGAGTACAAGCACAATCACCATGGAAGCGGGAACCCGCGAGGTGCGAGTAGTATGGCAATTGAAATTTTCAGTCAGGCGTCTCATAAATTTAAGCACTACTTGGTTAGCAGGCTTCGACCACCATGCCTATAAGTCTGAACAAAGAAGAGAAGTAATAAAAAGAGTTAGTGTATTTTTGAAGAAAATACAAAATACAAAGCCATTAATTTAGCCTAAATGAGTTTTGAGCAGGATTTAATGGCCATTAAAGTTGCATCTAATGGATCTAATCTAATTTCATGCCAATTATTTATCCAAACTATTTATTAATGGCCATTAGTTTTGAATTAATATGGTTTTCTTTATATGTGACTGTGTCCTAAGAACGATTCAACTTGGCCAATAACATTTACACTCAAAATTCATTTCCATGTAAAAGAATGCAACATTTCTCAATAGAATCAGAAAGAAAAAAAGACTTTATTCTAAACGCTCTTGATGAGGCTTCATTAAGACTGTTGGTGTGCCTAATGTGTAAAGCCATTTGATCATGTCTTAGACTTTACTTATTGGATATATGCTGTATCATTATCATCCCCTTTAACAAATTTCATAACGTTTCAAACTATGTTTTTATGTCACAAAACCGAATATCCAGATGAATTAAGTTTTCAAAAAAAAAACCATACCAACAGGTAAATGCTATATGTAACAATGGGATAGAATTTGACAATTATAATGCCCATTAATATGCAGTTGATTTAAAAGAATGATGCCCGTTATTTTCTATCCAATATACTAATGGGTAATTAATGCCCATAAATTTGTAGTTACATTTTCTGTTATAATGGCCATTAAAAATAAAAAGCCATTAATAATGGTTCTAATAATGGCCAAAATTTTCATGGCCATGAAAAATAGACCATATTAATGGGCATTAAAATTAACCAGCAACAATTTTAATGGGAGGTTTTAATGGCCATTAATTTTCACACACTAAAAATAATGCTTAAATGATGCTCATTATTTTTTTCAATTAATGGTTTGAGTTAATGGTATTTTGACAGATTTTCAGTTTTGAAAGTGCATTTTACCATCAAAATTTACCAGTAAATTATCATTTGAAAACCATATAAATGAGAAAGTGAACAAAGCAAACTCAATAATGGGAGTTATAAGACGAACTTTTGAATTTCTAGACATAAAAACCTTCAAAATTTTATATACAGCATTAGTCAGACCTCATGTTGAATATGCCAATCAAGTATGGAACCCACACCTGAAAAAGCACATTGATTTATTGGAAAACGTACAACGTAGAGCCACAAAGTCAGTACCAGGACTGTCAAAGCTAACATACGAAGAACGACTCAGAAAAATAGGTCTTCCAACACTCGAATACAGGAGAATTAGGGGTGACATGATAGAGACGTACAAAATCTTATCTCAAAAGTATGATCCTGAAGTAAGTAATTTTATAAAACTACGAGAGGACTCATGTACAAGAGGGCATAAATATAAAATATTCAAAGATAGATCTAGGTTAGATGTCAGGTTAGATGTCAGGAAATATTCTTTTTGTATGAGAGTAGTGGATTCTTGGAATCAGTTACCACCTAGTGTTGTTGAAGCAGAGGCAGTTAATGCATTTGAACGGAGATTAGACCGACATTGGAAACACCAGCCTATATACTACAGTTACAGAGAGGCAATAATACCCACTGGACAAGACCCAAAAATACCTAAGAAAAAAGAATTAGAGCTGACCCAACAGGTCGAACCCGACCTTCTGTCAGAAGAGGATTTGTAAGCATTTGTAAGCATTAATAGGACCTTTTTTAATGGGAAATTTTAATGGGGGCCATTAATGGGATTTTAATGGGAGTTTATGCAGTAGTGCAGGGTCCTTTATTCATGATCTGGATTGAAATAATTTACTGGCAGTATTTTATGTTTTCCTTAGACATACAATACCATAAACAAGGTGTTTAGATTGATAATTGGCATTTTCTTGGAGATTCTATGCTGAAGCTTTCAGGTTAAGTTGTACAAATAGTTTATGTAAAGATTCATTTTCACATGAACAAAAAATATTTTTTGTCTGCTCAATATCTCCTGACTTACCAATATGCAAAATTTGAGCCATGGCATGAGATTTCCAACAATGTGGCATTTTGACATGTGTAGACTCAGACGAGCCTCTGCAGCCTCCTTTTAAGCTTAGAAACTCCAAATGGTGTTCAGTCAGTGACTAGCAAAGGCTCTGATCAGACTGCGCATATGCGCATGCTGATCTGAGGCTTTGCTGGTCGCACATACCACATTGATGGAAATCTCATGCACAGGCTCAAAGATAATGAAGCTCCTACCAGAGGCTGTTAATATAGGAGGGGAGATTACATGCTTAGGAAAGTGATGTACTGATTTTATTTCCCTTACTTACAAAAAGTATCGAGTCTTGCAATGGCTTTTATATTAGTAAACAGAGCAGATGCTGATGAGATGCTGTAGTCCACACTGTCATTTTGCTCCTCACCCCCATCCCAAAGTCAGATGGATATATACTTAACAGCAAAAGAAATGCATATTTTAATTACTATGCATTGTGTAAAATGTGGGTTTAAATAATAATCTAATGATATGAAAGGCACTAATGATGTGTGAAACATGTGTGGGTATGAACAAATGCATTGTAAACGGAAATGCTCATAAAGGGGGTAACTCTGAGTGTTAAGAAATAGAAGTAAGAAAGGCGGCAAAGATTAGTCCTGAATCAATACAATCAAGTACCACACCTGACCAAGGATACCTACCACATGGGAAAGTGACAAAAGCAGGATTAAACATCACAAACGAGAGCCAAGAGGTCAGCCCTTTAAGTCATAATTAACACAAACTTTGAGATGTTGTATACATAAAACCACAGAATGCATTTTAATGAAAATCATCCTGCCTCTTAATCAGGACAAACATGCTACTTTGAAGATGAAGATAAAATCGTACAGAATTATTTAAACCAAACCAATGTTTACGAGTTTCATTTTCAAACAATAAACCGGAAGTGTGTATAAGACAGGCACCTTAGCATGCAATTAATTATTTAAATGGTTCTGTTGGACATTACCTCCTTGATATGATGCATAATGTACCAGAATTCCTTACATCCGTTTTCAAGATAAATGGAAAATGAAAAACAATTAAGATTTTGGATCTGCAGTATATCAGCGATGATTTTAAAAGCTTTAATTTTCTAATTTGTTACATTGTGCTGTGGAAATATGCAGTGAAATTAGATTTAAACCATTTCTCATTCAACATACAGCACTGTTTTTGCATTATTTAACAAAAAGTATAAATCAACTGTGAAAAGAGGAATAAAGTTGGCAGGAACAAACGTATGAGTCCTGTCAAACATATTGATTTTATTCAGGGTAAAATTTTATTATGGTTTTAAATGTTTAAAATGAGTAATGCAAAATATGCGTTTCCTTTGCTGTCAAGTATACATGTTGGTCTGATGTTGTCCATGCGTGGGTATGTTTTTCAGACCATATCTCAGTATCCATTGGTAAGATTTAATGTGTCTTGGATAAATGATCAGTCCCATGGACATTTGATATCCATGTTAGTTTCGACAAAATTGACTAATTGGCTTTTAGTGTAAGGGATTTCACATTTCCTCAGCAACTTCTCCTTAAGGATGATTGCCCAGTTCCTTAAAATAAGCACAACAGAACAGAACAGAACATATTAATAGTGTCAAATTTTACCCCTACCCCTATATCTTAAGTGGTCAAAGATTCAAATTTGGCAATAACTAAGTCAGTTTTCAATATTTTTGATCAAAATTTGCATGCAAGATATGAACCATATCAAATGAGATTTTAGTTTGAAGGCTTGGGTTTGATTGTGTGGACTAATATATGTGGCTGAGCCGAGGCAAAAAGTCAACTTTTTTCAGAGTATGGTCATGTAGCATATCAAATTAAAGAGAATGAAGCAAACAATGCAGCAACAAAATGCAAGAAAATATTTTACCCTATCACACTCTTGACCCCTGAGGGTGGGGTCAAAAGGTCAAAACATTTTTTTTTCTGAAAGTGGTCGACAGGATGTAAACCGAGGTAGGATTTTATGGTCAAATAGTGAAAATTTTGCAGTTAAAGTATATTTTATTATCTTGAAACTAAAACAATTTATTATGTAAAAAATGTTCAATGTCATTTTTCTTATGCTCGACTTGAACATTTTTTACATATCCTTAAATCATCAGACTTTTGTCCTTTCAATGCACATTACACTTTCCTAGGACTAAAATCACTCAAAAATCATAACTTCAAACCCCTAGCTAGCTGTACCAAGTAAAACTAGTTACGTGATGTGATGTGAGTGACAGGAAGAGGTCACAGAGCAAATTTTCTGAAGTAACAAGGTATGACCCTCGATTGATTTTAAAATTGCATACTGGCTCAATCTGTCCTTGTCATTTGTTATGGAAGATTTTTACCAGCCAATTTGGCACCTAGGTATCATGCAGAGTTTGCGCAATACTTTTAATAGGATTTTCTAGACTTTCTGACACAGGTTTTTAGCATGTCACTGTATTCTAAGTATGTCAGAATGACTGTTAGCACATAATTGCTGGAATGACGTAAGTTTGGCAGAGATTCCAACTTTGTTACCTGTTGCTTAAAGAATGAACCATTTCTTGAGGAAAATTTCTCTTCACTGGATGCCATAGTAGACTAGTCAGTGTTTATTTACCATAGTTCACATACCAGCACCATGACATCATTGAGAAATAGACTGCTGCTGATTCCATTGCGTCTAAAAATAGATCTCATTCAAAAAGTTCTTGATTGATTAATCATATAGCATGCTGCCTTAGCAATACGGTACATATCTGGGACATGTCCTATAGACAAATTATGTAAACTGAGATCAGACTGCTCTGAATGAGCAGTCTGATCTCAATCTACATAGTTTGTATTTTAGTTAAAGGTTTTTGAGACCAAAATTACAGTTCGAGATATACCTGTGTAAAACTTCAGAGGAGCTACGGCTAAGTTGGTTTCGTTGCATTGATGTGAATATTTATGGTAAACAGGTAGCATTGAATTGGTTGTGTAACAGGTTAGCTATTTATGCTTCATGCATCATACGCTCGGAATCCAGAGATGAACCGCATGCTATCAAATATGCGATGCGGCATACTTTAGCAAGCAAATGTAAAATAGTGGGTGTTTGACATGCAAACTTCGAAATCTCAGTGTGCCAATTTAAAGCACAACATTGGCAGGAGCAAGTTGTGGATGTATTTCTTTGTGATATGAGATAATCGAACTTAGATTTTATGTGAATGAAATTGTTTAGAGCGTAACTGAGGATCGTGGTGAGTATGGTAGAGGTAGAGAATATGAAGGGTCAAGTTTTGCTGCTTTCAACAATCTTCTCAGTTGAAATATGATGAAGGTTTGCTTAAGCTTGAGTACATGAATAGCGTTAAGATTTTATTTTGGAAACACCTGGGATGGTTCATTGTACATATTACAAGGGTTTACATGATAGAAGTTCACAAATTAACCCATTTAAGCCTAGCGTTCTTTTTGTGGGACACCGGCAAACAGTGCAAAACCAGATTAGACGCTGCAGAATGCAGCGTCTGCTCAGGTTCTCCACTGTTTGCTTACAGATATTTCTTTTAAAAATGAATAAAAATGAAAAATACCACCCAACAACTCTTAAAACGGAAATGGACTGTTCCAATTGGTAGAAGTGGGAAATTCTGTTCAGCTTAAATAGGTTAAGGCACACTCCAGTCCCTGAATATTGTTTTTATCATAGAAAATGGTGCAGATCCTGACAAAATGACACAATCTGCAGCATTTCATCTGAACCCATTAAGGGGTTTCCACTTGACACAAAGGCCGAGGGTAAGTGTCTGTAAATTGTCTGGATTGAGACATTTTGAAGAGAGGGTGCACAGTGGCTCAGTGGTTGAGTGTTTGGCTTGGGATCAAAGGGTCACTATTTCCAGACTCACCAGTGAGAGGCACAGTGTTGTGTAATTGACCTATACTCTGCTTTAGTACTGGTTCAACCCAGGAAGATGGGAAATATCCCTACTTGATTGAAAAATTGTTGACTGGGAGGTAAAGCACCAAAACAAAACAAAGACTGCACTTGCAGATATATTTTGATTGGCGTTGTTTTAAAATTATGAAAAACAGTGATTGCAGTTACAATTATAGAAGCTGGCTCTTTCAAGAGTTGTTATACTATGAAATACATTTCCTTTCACAAAAGCCTTTAGGATTGTTTTTTGTTTGTTTGATTTTATTCTTTAGGTCCCAGTCAACAATTTTCAGATATGTCGGGACAGGTCTTCCTGGGTTGAACCATTGCTAAGCAAGGATAAATGTGTCTTGCTCAAGGACACAATACAGTGACGCCGATGAGGCTCAAGCCTGCAGCCCCTCGGTCTCGAGTTAAGCACTCTACCACCGAGCCACTGTGCTCCCAAGCCTAAGATTAGTTTAGCATAGCAGCAAATCAAGGGCGATCACCTTAGTGTGCTAATTTTAAGTTAACATACATTAATCTATGTGTACAATGATGATCGATTACGGGCTCCAAATGCTGATTTTGGTCTCCTTAGCCCTTACATAGTGGATACTGGTAAACGGGTACTTAGGCAAACAGTGAAGACCCAGATGAAATGCCACTTAAAGTGGTGTTCATCAGGGTCTGCATTGTTTGCTAAGATACAATCTTCAGAGATAGAAACACATGATTATAGAAATTTTGATTGGCAACCCCTTAAAATACAAAAATGGGCAATCTATCGATCAACATGCATGGGAAAAATCCATAAGGAAGTGTTTTAAATGGTGTACAAAAATATTACATTTTTGAACTTGCCGTTATTGATGATGTCTTAATATTATGCGGACACATAGAAGCTGCAATTGCAGTTAGAGATATTGATATGAACAGAGTTGTCTTTTCATTATGAAAGATAATGACTGCAGCTACAGTTATAGATGCTGGATAAGTCTATGGTTGAGCTTTTCCTGTCCATTGGCTTCATGTGCATGTTAGATGCTGTGATTGAAACATTTGGGCCTTCAGTCCGACAAAATCACACACTAGTTGGAGTCATGCAATTGGCATCCCAAATTGACCTATATTATTTTGCCAATGTCCCATTTACAAGACATAGATGTGGAATAATTCAGTTAAATGTCACCTGCATTATGGCTTCTGCGATAATGCTGCATGCATTATGGCTTCGCTGATAAAACATTTACCACGCAGCAGTTTACAGGATTCTTGCAGACATAATATATTTGTTCACGGTAGACATCGCAGATATTTCGAGTTTATTCTTCGAATGCTGAATTTGTAAAATTGAATCTTCCAGGTGATGATTTGAACTAATCAATCCTAGTTATCAGTCAATAAATTGCCGAAGATAGCAATCAAATAGTCCTTGATCAGACTGCGCCTTAGAGGAGCAGTCTGATCTGGGACTATTTTGTTTGCATTTGCTTTTCCTTTTTGAGTAATTTGGTTGTGGCACTCAGAGAGTAGCAAACCTGATTAGCTGAACTTAATTCAGATATTCAACCAATCAGATCACTTGATTAAAATTATTGCTTTCAGTGAGACAGCATAATTTTAGATCCTGATCAACCAGCTCCTGAAACTCAGGCTGATGTGGTATTACACTGATTACACTGTTAACCGAGCTGTCAGTTCATGCTTAGTGGGATTACGCAGATTGATTGTCTTTAAGAGGAGATTTTAATCTTAACACACTTCTAAGAAGAAACCTGTCAGTAACAATTTTATGGGAGCGGAGCTTTTTCTGCTCTTTTTCAGCAGCAAGGCCAAACCCAAGAATATGTGATCATTTTTGGTATCATAAAGACCTATATTTTTTTAAGCTTAAAGTGATACAACTTAATGATTACTTTAAGACCTTACCTTATCACTACATTAATCACAGCTAGACTAGTCCTAAGGGGTCTTTCATGCAAACCAAACATCTATGTGTCTTGATCCACATCTGAACTAAGGGTCAGGTTGACGCGCCGTGAACCAGTTAAAGCCCTTTAAGTAAATTTTTTTATTGACCGTTCCAAGTCAGTACTTCTTTTGTGGATCATTCGTGTTATCTATGTCTTGTGTTTGTCATGCTTTTGCATTTGTTCATTGCTGCCTTGTGGTCACCTGCTGGTAAAGGGCTGACCTCTTGGCTCTTAAATTGTTTGTGATGCCTAATTGTGATTTGTCACTTTCCCATTTGGTATCCTGGGACAGGTGTGGTACTTGATTGTATCGATTCCTGATCCTTGCTGTCTTTCTTACATGACATTTTGGCAGAGACTTAATTTGTTTTTGCCCTGATTTCTCATTACATGCCATTTTGGTGAAGGCTTTGTTTTTGCTTTGAAATTTTCTTCTTACATGACATTTAGGTGGAGACTTAGTTTTTGCTTTTATTTTTTCTTTTGCTTTGATTTTTTCTTACATGACATTTTGGCAGAGACTTCGTTTTTGCTTTGATTTCTTCTTACATGACATTTTGGTGGTGATTTTGTTTTTGCTTTGATTTTTCCTTAAGGGTACATGACATTTTGGTGGTGACTTTGTTTTTGCTTTGATTTTTTCTTATGAGTACATGGCATTTTGGTGGTGACTTTGTTTTTGCTTTGATTTCTTCTTACATAACATTTTGGTGGTGACTTTGTTTTTGCTTTGGTTTCTTCTTACATGACATTTTGGCAGAGACTTTGTTTTTGCTTTGGTTTAAATCTTCTTACATGACATTTTGGTGGAGACTTTGTTTTTGCTTTGATTTCTTCTTACATGACATTTTGGTGGAGACTTTGTTTTTACTTTGGTTTAATTCTTACATGACATTTTGGTGGTGTCTTTGATTTTGCTTTGATTTCTTCTTACATGACATTTTGGTGGTGACTGTTTTTGATTTGATTTCTTCTTACATGACATTTTGATGGTCGACTGTTTTTGCTTTAATTTTTTTTTCTTTCGTGCCAATTTGGCAGAGACTTTGTTTTTGCTTTGATTTCTTCTTACATGACATTTTGGTGGTGAATTTGTTTTTGCTTTGATTTCTTCGTACATGACATTTAGACGGAGATTTTGTTTTTGCTTTGGTTACTTAGTACATGACAATTTGGCAGAGACTGTTTTTGCTTAGCCTTTGACTTCTTCTTACATAACAATTTGGCGGAGACTTTGTTTTTACTTTGGTTTAATTCTTCTTACATATGACATTTAGGCGATGACTTTTGCTTTGGTTTCTCCTTACATGACATTGTAACCATTAATAGTATGACATTTTATGTTTGATTGTCTTCTTTTTTAATATTAATATTTCTTGCAAACTGAGACTTCATAAATTCCAATAAAGAGCAAATTGGCTGATTCAGCAAGAAAAAATGCCACCTAAATTTGAAGCACTATTGTCCCTGCTTTATAACCCTTCTACTTGTCATGATCCAAATTCATCACCATTATCAACGTCATAAAATTTGAATATATATTCAACTGCACTCCAGCCTGTAGCATTTCATCTGGATCTGCATTGTTTGCTATTAAAGATAAAACAGGGAGCGTAGTGGCTCAGTGCTTGACTCGAGACCGAATGTCCTCGGGTTGGAGCCTCATAGGCGTCACTGTGTTGTGTCCTTGAGCAAGAATGTTAATCCTAGCTTAGTACTGGTTCAACCCAGGAAGACCCCTGACCTCCCTTTATAACTGAAAGATTGTTGATGGGACGTAAAGAATCAAATCAAACAAAACAAACAAAAGATAAAACACTTTTCAAGGACTGAAATCCACCTTCATCATGTGACCCCTTGATATGTATGACGTCAACCATCCCAAGTTTACATGATCAACCCATATGGATGGATCCATCAGTCTACAAAGAGCCCATTTGTATTTTATGGGTAATGTTTGCATTTCATGGGGCTAATTAGATAGCCTGGCTTCAGGCCATGTATTTTGGACTCCCTTACTAAAAGGTATATAACTACTACAGAATTAAAACTATGATACTTTATTACTTCCCCATTGGCCAAAATACATCAATATTGGTACAGTAGCAGTAAGTTGTGTACATACTTTTGATATTGCTCTATTTACAGGTTTGATCATGAGCAGATCCAGAGGGGGGGACAGGGGGGGCCGGACCCCCCCCCCCCCCCCCCCCTGAAAAATCACAAAAATATAGGGTTTCCTAGCAATACTGGTCCCGATCCCCTGAAAATCATAAGGCTTAGTAACCATTACCAGCATTCAATGTCATCGGCACGCCAGGGAAACACCATTTAAATGGCCTTTCGCTGGCGGGCTGATGATGGCCTGATTTTAGTGGTATTTGGATCCACTCATTAACTAAAAAAAAAGTTGGATCCCTTCTGAAAATTTTTTTCTGGATCCGTGCATGCTGATAGCAGTCTAAGAGAGGCTTGGACATGCTCAGTACACACCCTTTCTCACACCAGCTAGCACTCATTTATCAATCTCTGGAGATGACGAAGACGTCACTGACTTGGTCTATTTCCTGAACCGCTCTAACAACTGAGCTTGTCTGAGAGTGATAAGCCATAAATGGCACAGAGTCGTGACGTAGATCGCTATTGATTGGACTATTTTCAGCCGACTTGGCTCTTATATGGATAATTCACTCCTGTAACTGGTACTATGGGTTTGGCGCTAATAAATAGATCCAATAAACCAGACTAATTGTACAGACCTGAGCGCTCATTGTTCCCCCGTTGGAACAAAATTTGCGTATTATGGATTATCATGATTATAGATAAAATTTATGTAAGTCCATGTATCATTTTGTTTGTTTGATTTGATTCTTTATGTCCCAACAACAATCTTTCAGTTAAACAGGGACGGGTCTTCCTGGGTTGAACCAGTACTAAGCTAGGATAAATGTGTCTTGCTCAAGGACCACAATGCAGTGATGCTGGTGAGGCTCGAACCCGCGGCCCTTCGGTCTCGAGTCAAGCACTCTACCACTGAGCCACTGCGCTCCCTAGTCCATGTATCAGATAGTCAGAGTAATTTGACCTTATTGCACTAATAATGGTCAGAATTCATAGTTAGGGGTAGGGCATTCTAAGTTAACGCCATTCATTCATTGCAGTAAATGTTCTGAAATTTCGAACACCTTTCTGTTCTCAAGTAAAATGTTGGTTTAACAGGGCTGGAATTCACAAAATGGTTGTCAGAATAGCAAACAGGGAAGACACTGATCGGACTGCTCCTTCAGAAGACTCCCTCTTCTCCCTGTGTCCCATTTAGGGCTAAATTTCAGCCCCTAGCATGACTATTTCGCCCTAGTCGCCCCCTAGCTTATTCCCTGGATTCATCCAACTGATAAGGATGGGAAATTTAATTAGGTATAAATGGGTTAATCAATTGTTACGAGATTGTCTGCTGATCAGATATTTTAGGTAAGCCTATTTCTTGTACTGCCGCAAAATTAAATGTATAAATAAAACTGATTTAGAAACACTCGTCTTTGAAGTGTGCTAAGTTTGAACGTAATTACTGTGTTAATGATTTTGTATGCTTTTGTTGTTGTCTGCTGACTTAGAGTTTCAAAATTAACTTTTATGAAAAATTATTTCAAGAACGTTAGTTACACTGTCACATTGTCAAGTGGTCCTTATCAGGTTCAAACTGTTTGCAAAGGCTATCAGCGGATGACAAAAGTCGCTGCTTGCAAGGAAATAGTTAAGCCGTTTGTGAACATCCATGGAGCATATGAGCCTGTACATATGCACAGTCTGATCAGTGTCATGCACTCAGCTGTTGATATAAACTCTAGTTTTTATGTTTTTCACATTGATTTTCAGAGATAACTTTTTATTATTAGTTTTACCAAACTGTGTTCGCGATGAAAGTTGTAGAGAAAAATTAGCACCAATTTCTTCAAATGTTTTCATAATCCAAGATGCTGCTGTTAACCCTGCGCATCCCGTAGATGCACTCTTTGCGATTTTTAATCAAAGCACAAATTAACTTAGATAACTATGTCAGTCAAAAAGCTACATTGCCCCGCCCTAATTAATTAATTCAAGCGATGGATGGCTTGTTTAAATATATTGAAAATCGCGCCTGCTTGACTGTGCTTAAAGCTACTTGGGTCATCTCGAAACCGCCCTTTTTGGAGCACGTGCATAAGAGAAAAATAGCATGTCATGAGTAATCACAGCTTCTGCTACTACAAATCATCACGCTCAAATTAGATTCTGTACTTAACAGCAGGATTATGCTATGCACAGCCACTGAATAACGGTATATTCACGGCTTGTGAATATTCTTTTGAGACGAACCCTTACTGTCATGCCTCTACGAAATTTACCTGTCAATAAAAGACGTAGAAATTTTGGCTAAATTCAGTTTATCGCAAATTCTTCATCTATGTACACAAAAATCTGTGTGCGCCACAAACTTCGGACCTTTTGGAGAAATTAGCGCTAATTTTCCTGTACAACTTATCGCGACATTGAAAGTAAAAAAGTTATCGCTGAAAATCAATGTGAAAAACATAAAAACTAGAGTTTAGCTGTTCTTTTCAAGACTCCAGCTGGTCTCTGTAGCTGAGCATGCTGGTTTGCAATTGTGTCGCGTCTGGACTCAGAATCCGAAATCTTTTCAAGAAATGGAGGGTTTTCCTGTGATGCGGCTTTTTATGTAAATAAATTCTGAACTGAAGCATTTGATTGGTTTTCCGCCTTTTAATTCATAGCTTGTTTCTGACTTCAGTCCATGCCAAAGATTTTGTCACAAACTTGGCATGGTACTTAATATATAAACTTTACCTGCATCAGTGTCGTCTGCTGATAAACTTTTCATACAGTTTGTACCCAGATCAGGCCCGACATTTGGTCGGGCCTGATCTGGATCCAAACTGTTTGACACTCTGATACTGTTCCTGAAAGATTTTTTTGAAAACGTTAATTTTGAAACTTCGTGATAAGCAGACGACAAAAATATTGAAAAAATTCCCAGCATGCAAAATGTTGTTTCTCTTCATTACCTAACTCTTAATTGACATAATTAACTTCAATCCGTTAAATTTAAATGTTTGCAGGGTACAATTCTAGTTTCCTTACCGTACTCAATCCAAAAAACATGTTGCAGTTATTAGAAATAAATACTCCATCCCAATTTTTATAACAGTATTGCCAGAGCCGAGTTCAACGATGCGAGTGCTCTCGGCGCTCACTGTTCTGATGTCAGGCTTTACATATTATGAATCAAGATAGGTACCAGAACAACGAGCACCCGCGAGCGCTTGCATTTTTGAACTCACCTCTGGTATTGCATGCATATGAGCATTATTACCTCTGCTTATTATCTTTTCAAACAGATCAGTCCCACCCAGTTTAGGCTGAAAAGTCAGGCCTGGGCTTTATTCAAATTGTTTGAATGACAAGTTTTTTTTCTCAAAAAGGTGATTTTGAAAAAAATCAACAGTCGACAAAAATTCATGAAAAAATTCCCAGGATAAGATATTTTGTATTTTCCCAAATTTTGTCTCATGGGAAGCAATGCCCGCTCAGAATTTAAAATCAAACTTCGGAGACTACATTTGGTGAAAATGTTAAAACCTAACTTTTTTTCCTGCTAGCGAGGAATTTTGTCGTCTGCTGATGATCTTTGCTAACAGTTCTGTCCTTATCTGGATCCAAATCACTTGTGAAAGTTTTTTGAAAAGGCTTCTGCAGATAACAAAAAAATAAACAACCCTTAATGCGCCAAACGCAACAAAAGTCGTCTGCTTTTCTCGTCTGCTGAAATGTTTAAGAAGCCTCTATGGCAAACAGTGAGGACCCAGATATAGGAGCAGTCTGTTCTGGGTCCTATACTTATTTCGTCAGCAATGCTAGGCAATTATTTGCAGCAGACGACTTCAGCAGACAACATTTTCAGATGCATTTTTTTCTTGGCGCTTTAAGGGTTAAAAATTTTCCAGCATAAGATATTTTTTGCATTTTTGCAAGTTTTGTATTGCTGCTCACTCTGAATTAGCAAGCAATCATCAACGTTATGTCAGTCATGATCTGGATCCAAATTTGTTCCTGAAAGATTTTTTAAAAAAAAATCCTTTTCAAAGTCAGCAGATTCTTAGCTTTTTTGGAATGTATAAAAATGTCAAGCTAATCTGTCAACAAGTGCACACATTGTAAATGCACATTCTTCAATAAGTAACCTTTTTGACACCATAAAACTGAATGATTTCAAGGCATGTTAAACTCTGCTTGCTAGAGTCGTCTGCTGATAACTAGAATTGCCCAAGTCCCTTCATTTCCAAATTAATTTGAAATGAACGGTCCCTTTAACTGTTTAATAAAGTGAAAGTCCCTTTAGCCTAGACTTCAAAATGTAGGATTTCATTCAATTTTAATGTAAAGGGAATAAACAGAAACTGAAGTTTCAGAAATAAAAAAATGCTAAAAGACAGCAGACTTTGGGAAGTCTAGCTTATAGCCTTTGAAATCAGTTTGGACCCTTGGATACCATATATATAATGTAGGGAGCGCAGTGGCTCAGTGGTAGATCAGTATTTGATTCAAGATCGAGGGGCTGTGAGTTCGAGCCTTACCGGCTTCACTGCCTTGACTCATTAATCCTAACAGTGCTTTAGTACTGGTTCAACCCATAATTGAAAATCATTGGCTGGGATGTGACAAACATATAAAATAAAAAATACCTCAAAATGAAAAGAGTCCCCCAGAGCGCAGTGGCTCAGTGGTAGAGTGCTAAACTAGAAACCAAGGGGTAGCAGGTTCAAGCCTCACACATTTATCCTTGCTTAGTACTGGTTCAACCCAGGAAGACCCGTCCTGACATAACTGAAAAATTGTTGACTGGGATGTAAAGAATCAAATCAAACAAACATATATTTAATGTGTAAAATAAAAAAATACAGTCATTTAAGCCACTCTAAATGAAGACCAAAATTGTTTTTCAAGACAGATTATCTTTTAATGCAGGTCAAAAGTATTGCAGAATGCTCCAAGAGAGCATTCTGCAATACTTTCAACCTTCATTAAGCTACTACTTGTCATTAAGATCTTTGTTTTGTCTATTTTGGAGTGGCCGCTTAAGACAGGTTTAACTATACCTCAAAATGAAAGGGTTCAGCTTATTTTTGGTTCTGCGTATTTATTCGACTGCACTTCAGACTTCAGTGAGGAGCTCAGTGTCTATTAGTCAGGTAGCGTTAGGATTGATAGGTTGCAAGTTAGAGACTCACCGCAGGCTCTGTGTGGTACATGTGTCCTTGAGTATTTAAGACACTTTATCCTCTGCTTATACTGTAGTACTGGTTCAACACAGAAAGATAGGAAATCGGCACAACATGCGAAAAATTGTTGACTGGCATGTATACATTAAGCATCAACTCAGACGAATCATGGAAGCAAACACTACTTATACCTAAGGGGCTACAGTCTGATCAGGGTTCATATTGATTCAAGTTTATCAGAGGATAATTGCTGTGAAATGTGAAAAGGGTTAAGAATTTCATTGGAATTTAAGGAAAAAAAGTAGGTTTTTAGAGGTTCAGTTCCGCATATTATGTTGTAAAACGCTTATGTAAGTCAAAATACAATTATTTTATGTAATATATAAAGTGCATTTCGTGATCTTGATTTACAGCGATAAGCTGTGTAGGTTACAAAACAAAGAGTTTACCTCTTTGCATGCATGGTAATTTTCATGCTTTCATGTGGTGTGATTAGGGAGCGCAGTGGCTCGGTAGAGTGCTTGACTCGTGACCAAGGGGTGGCGGGTTCAAGCCTCTACGGCATCACTGCCTTGTGTCCTTGAGCAAGACACATTAATCCTAGCTTAGTACTGGTTCAACCCAGGAAGACCCTGTCCCTGTTTAACTGAAAGATTGTTGATGGGACGTAAAGAATCAAATCAAACAAACAAATGAATCCTAGCTTAGTACTGGTTTAACCCAGGAAGACCCGTCCCTTTATAATTGAAAGATTTTTGATGAGACGTAAAGAATCAAATCGAAATGTGGTGTTATGATTTTTTAGAAATTAATCTTCTCAAAATTTCTTTCTGTTCTGGAATTATGTTGAAACCATCAGTGTTAAACAGTTCCTCTATGTTTTGTCAGGCTTAATAAGGGTCCAAAATTTGTTCAATGGTTATCTGCAGATGACACTAGCAGGTAAAGAGTTATAACCCTTTACTCCATAGGCTATTTTTAGATCAAGACATCATTTTCTTTATTTAGACAACATAGATAAAAAATCAAGAAAAATTTTAGTAAATTTTTGAATGCTTTTAAAAATATGGAAAATGGAGCATTTGCTCCAATGGAGCATATGCTCGATTTTCCATGATATTTTCAAATACATAAAAGGCGTCAATTTGAAGGCGCTATCAGGAAGTAAAGGTTAAATTATATTGAGGTAATGTGGTACTTAACCATAGGAAATTTGAGCCGTTTAGTAATTTTTTTTTACTTTTAAATTATCATGATCCACAAAATCTCTGTTTTCATCTTTTGAAATGGACTCATCCAATTATTAGGTTATGGAAAGTTCATTCAACTTGCAGGGGTTTTACTATAAATGGCTGTACATGCATGTCAGAGCTGGCTGGCTGATTTTTTCTTATCATTCAGGGCAACAGGTGAGATTAGAATGTATACATACCATTAGAATGTATACATACCAACAGAAAAAAGGAAGCACACCTGATTTCTAGCGTGTTGCAGTAAATGTTCTAAAATTTCAAACACTTTCCACTTTCTGTTTTCAAAGAAATATGGGTTTATATCAGAGCTGGTATTCACAGAATGCTTGTCCTGATAGATCGTGTTTTGAAATTTAAAAACATTAAATTACCGTACATTTTCTTTAATTCTCAAGAAAATGGAATCAGCATCATCTGTAACACGCCATGATTTTGAATCTCAGATGATGTACTGTCAATCCTCATTATAACGACAGTGATTGTGACGTTAAAGTGAATCTGCCGTTATAAGAATCACTGTCGATTTGGCTTTCCCTATCAGCATGTCATCGTTGGTGATGGCATTTGTTCTCACATCCTAGAACCATAGAAAAAGCGACAACTGCATATTCTAAGTTCTCATTTATCCCTGTATGTTGGCGTAGAGATGTGTCTGCTGCATCTTGGCAAGCCAAGGGTACTAACTCCACTTCGTTCCTTACTTAAGGAACGAAGTGGAGTTAGTACCCTTGGCTTGCCAAGATGTGTCTGCTGGTTCATTTTTCTTTGTAACAGAGAATGCCACTGACTGATGCTCCCCCAGACGAAGATCTCTTACCATTGCTCAAAGTTCTTAAATTTTATCAATTAAAGATAATTGCAGACATTATGGTGAGGGGGCACTGGTCAAACAATTAAAGAGGTACCTGTTTAAGGGTAAATTAACCATTTTTACTCTACCGACTGATAAGTTGTCATTGTTGAATTATTCTCCCTTGGTTACCCTGTGTCGGTTGTATTTTTGCGACACCAAGCTTAACGGTTTTCGGCAGTTGGATAGTATATGTAAACATATTTGTCGGGTAATAATTTCTGTCATTCTTATAATGAGATCAAAACGCATTTTAAAATGAGATTGTTCCCAGGAATCGGAGTTTGTAAGAGTGATTTTTGTTATAAGGTTGTAATTTTGATAAGAAAAGATCTGTCCCAAAGAAACTCTAGTCGGATGTCGAAAATACCGTTGTATCATTCACCGTTATAACGAGGTCTGGCTGTACTAATAATAATCTAGAATGCCGAATACAATGTGCCTTTGCTTTATGCGGTATCCAACTCCCCAACAGTTGTGTCCCTAGCCGCCTTTCCAAAGATATTCAAGGAGACACCGCTGTTGTGGTGTTTTATCTGTGATGCGTTTTGACAGCTGGCTGATCCTAGATGAAGGTTTAAGTTAAATGTTTGCAGTGTTAGATTTAGCCTTGATTTCTGTTGCGTCCCTCAGGACCCAGGGCATCAACAAAAGTTTAAGTCCCATGTAAATTTTACTGAGACCCAGAAAGTTTCCCAACCTATTTTTTTTTTTTTGCAATATTAAACACAGAGAAGTTAGCTAAAACTATCAATTAATTTTAATCTCAAACATTTTCAGTTTACACTAAGTGATTGACGATCAATTAAAAAAAGCAACAAAGAAGCAGACTTAGCAGTGATGGAGTCTTTGACTATTAAACTTTTTCGCTTTTAAAAAGTCTTTACTTGACACTCTATACCAAGATTATTTTACTTGTGCCTGTTGAAAATCGCTGAACCTGTCCGTGAATGCATTTTTTAACGGATAAAACATCGAATTGTGATAGTATTGGCTTCAGAATACACTTTATTAAGTTATTTAAATGTTTCTAGTGTGATTCCTCGAGACAAACGCCATTTTTACCCAGCAAAAACCGTAAATCATCATATATAGCTGAGCCTCGTTCTGATTTCAACCGTTGCTATGACCAACGGTTGTCGGAAAACCACAACTGAATACTATTTATAGCAGTCTCTTTGTGATTTTGAAGCATTGCAAAGTACAAAAGACCGATATTCAAAGGTTTTAACTCTCATCACTATTGAGCTGGCTTAAATGTGTTGAAAGTTGACTGCTTTTGATTTTGCGTTCCATGGACGCAAGCTACTTGTGTTTTCCGCGTACCAACGATTTTCGTTGCATGTTTAGATATTATTACAGCGTAAAGGCAAACACTGGTTTGATACGTCAACTTGAAATTTTAGGGGGACATGCATTATGTTCCCTGCACCATAATGCATGTCCTCCTAAAATTTGAAATGACCCTAAATTCTAAACCTAGGGGAACTTCATGTCCCCCAAATGAAAAATTCAAGCGAAAACCCTGATTTAAGAAAATATTTCCAACCTGTGCTTCAAACATTGATGTTCTTTGTTCTTTGTTGGGTTTCTTTTTTTCAACAGTATGTTTTTTATTCACATGTATGTGTCACAGTGTTGATCTTTGTAAGTACTATACTTAGATCCATTTTGCGACTTATTCAGACTACTCAAAATAATACTCTGTTCTAGATGATTCATTTGAGTAACTTACAACAAACATGGTGGAAAAGGAAAGACACAATTATATGTTTATAGATTCTGTTTGTTTTATCCAGAGCTCTGTGATTTTTGATAGTTTGTGTTGACAAGTTGAACCGATTGAGGACAAGTGATATTTATAAGTACTTCCCATTGCAAGGACATTTGACACTATTTATAAGGTAAGGTGGGACTGGGGAAGTGGGGGTGTGGGGTTCTGGGAAGGGGTGGAAGTGGGCTGCTGTCCTGACCTGCAGCTAAATAGCAATTGTAGGTAAAAATATGTACTTAATTTGTTAGCAGACTTGTTGACACTATGACAGATGATGTGATAGGAAAATTCTTTTAACTCTTTGCATGCTGGGTAATTTTGTATGCTTTTTTGTTGTCTGCTGGGTTTTTTCAACCAGGAATACCACCATATACAAGAGTGTTTAATGGATCCAGATCTGGATTTTGCAAAGGTTGCAGCAGTCAACATGCAGCAGTCAAGACTTGATATTTTATGTGATATTATTATTGTCAATCTGTCTGTTCATCTGTCCGTCCGTCTGTTTGTCGGTCTGTCTGTCTATACCTCTGTCCATCCATCAGTCCGTCCGTCTGGTCGTCCGTCCATCCATCCGTCCATCCATCTGTCTGTCTGCCTGTGTATGTCCATCCAAGTTGTATATATGCATTACATTTACCAATATCTCACCAGATTCAATACAGGGCTCGAAAATAGCACTCGTCCGCTCGTATTTACGAGTGCCTCGGGCTGCTGGGCAAGTAGAATTTTGTCATTTCTCAGTGAAAAATTTTTATTCCCCATTTATGCCAATATTTTTTGAGATGCAGGGCAAGTGCCTATTTTCAGATATTTCAAGGCCTGCAGTATCTCACCAGATTCAATATCTCACCAGATTCAATATCTCACCAGATTTTGAAGATCAACACTCACCAAGATACACTCACCAAGATAGTTGTCACTCACTTGCCAACTTTTTTTCAAAAAATATTTTAGGAGTACCAGAGTAAATCATCTTGTGAATTAATACAGTGTGGATCCTGATCAGCTGGATTCATCCGAGACCAGCTGATCTGGATCTTCGCTACTTTTCAAGAAGGGATATAATTATTTTCAAAAAAAAAAAATCCGCACAGTGCCCTTATAAGGTCACATATGGTATACATAAGTTATCAGCTGGTTCACTTGGTTTTCCTATAAAAACAATTAAGCTGCTGTCAAGCTCCTCCAAGGGGGGTTCAAATCCCATTGATCCAACTAAGCAAAAAATGTTTAGCTTGAAATTGCATTTATTCTCTTGGCATATGTTGAGGGTGCTCAAAAGAACCGTCTCATTGAGACGGTTCTTTTCAGCACCCACAACATATGTTTTGGTTTAAAAATAAGAAAGTTAACATAAATATCGCTTCTCACCCTGGAGGCCCAAATTCTAACAAATACTTGTAAATTTCAAAGTGATTTGTGGAACAGTAGATATAAATAGAGTTTCATCTTCCTCATTTGCATAATGTCTCCTGTTTACCTGTTAATTAAGTTAAAGAAACATTGAACCAAAATTCACCTTTGACACAACATGTTTACATATTTGATCTATACAGTTCATGCCCGGATCCAGGAATATTTGTTTGCCAGGGGGGGGGGGACCGACTGCCATAAAACAGCTCTGACAACGTTTTTTTTTGTGTGTTTTTTTAAGTCCTCAACTTATTTTACAGTGGCTTATCACTGGTTTATTTCAAAGAAAACTATAATTTTCCAAGGTTTCAGAGGGGGGGTCCAACATTTTCCAGGGTGGGAGGGGGTCCAACATTTTCAAGGTTGGGGGGGGGTCCAATTTTTTCCAGGGGGAGGGGATCTTTATACTAATTTGTATAGAAACCCATAGAACTTGTGATTTTCCAGGGGGGGTCCAACCCCCTATCCTCCCTCTGGATCCGCACATGCTGTTTTAAACTCTTTCATTGCTGGGGGTGACTTTTGTCATCTGCTGTTAACCTTTGCAAACAGACTGGACCCAGGTCAGGACGGTCCTGATCTAGATTCAGACCAAATGACACTGAGAAAGAATTTTCTAAAAAAAAAAAAGACAGCACTCTGACAACAACAGAACCATGAGAATTTACGCAGCATGCAAATTTGTGTGTAATATGTTAGGAATCTGGTTCACATGCTGTCTGGAAAAAATCTCTGTGAACAGCACATGCAACAAGTGTGAATCACCTTGAGGTTGTTGGAATTTTTTTTTCAAAGAAAACATTGATTTGTATATAGTACATTCAATGGCGGAGTCAGGTAGACTAAAATGGGCTGAATACCATACAGTATTCAAACAAACAGTAAGAGCCGCTGTGGTGAGGGCCATGGTGTTGTAGATAAACCACTCGCCTTATACCCAGGGGTCCCGAGTTGGATCCCTGGCTCCTCCAGTCTTTGGATTAGAATCCAAGCCATTGCTTCATCTCCATATATGGCCTTAGCTGTTTGTCGGATGTCACTCTCTCGCTTGTCGTCTGCTGATTTTTTTCAAAATCAACTTTTTCGAAAAATCGTACAGGAATACCATCAACTGAGTGTCAACTACTTTGGATCCAGATCAGGCTGGACAACATGTCAGGCCTGGTCTGGGTCCAAACTGTTTGCAGAAGTTATCAGCAGACGACACTGAGTAGGAAATGAGTTATAATACAGATGACCTTTTAGGTAGATTTTAACAGTATCTCCCATTCCAAATTCCAACTGGATCTGCCAAAAGATCGTGTGACCTACTTGGGTTATCCATTACAGCTGCTACTTTTTATCCCCCGACAAAGTCGGAGGGATATAGTTATGGCGTCGTCCGTCCGTCCGTCCGGAACCATATCTCAGTACCTAATGGTCAGATTTAATTTATTCTTGATACAAATGATTAGTACCATGGACTCTTGATATCCTATATGTTTGGTCAAAATCGACCCCTTAACACTTGAGTTATTGCCCTTGTTTAAGTATAGACAATTATAAGGCAAAACCTATATTAGCTTTTTTGTGTGATGATCTTCACATTTCATCAAAGCTATTATATTTAACAACTTCTCGCTATAGACCATGATTGCCAAGTGCCTGTAGATAAGAATGGCAGTGTCAAAGTTTTACCCCACCCCCTTTGACCCCACCTAAGGGGTCAAAGGTCAAATATTTAAATTTCGCAATAACTAAGGCAATTATTGTTATTTTTTGCTGAAATTTTGCATGCAGGCAGAGCAGCAATAGAAATGAAACATATCAAATGGGATTTCAGTTTGAAGGCCTGATTCCGAGCCCCTTTGGTGGACTTAGGGGGTGGGGCCGAGGCCAAAATTAAACTTTTTCAGAATATGGTCATTTTGCATATCAAATTAAAGCTGACGACGCTGGCAGCAACATGGTAGCAAATATTTTGCCCACAGACACACCCTTGACACAGGGGGTGGGGTCAAAAGGTCAAACTATATATTTTTCTGAAAGAAGTCATGTTGCATATCAAATTAAAGCTGACGACGCTGGCAGCAACATGGTAGCAAATATTTTGCCCACAGACACACCCTTGACCCAAGGGGTGGGGTCAAAAGGTCAAACTATATCTTTTACTGAAAGTAGTCATGTTGCATATCAAATTAAAGGGAATTGAGCACAGAGCACCATGAAAGCAAGTGTGCTGTCATTATACACACCAACGACCCCTGGGGTGGGGTCAAAGGGTCATTTTTGTTCTTTTCTAAAAGTGGTCATGTTGCATATCAAAGTAAAGTGGAAGAAGTGTAGACCTACATGCAAGGTAACAGTTTGAATTTACACACAATCTTGACCTCTGAGGTTGGGTTTAAAGGTCAGATATTATAATTGTGCAGATGTAAGTATATTTTTTATTGAACTAAGCACTGAAACATACTTGACAGGCGTTTGTTATGATCTGAATGATACTGTAGGTGAACTAAGGGTAAGATAAATGGGATTTATGTTTTGTGATTTACATGTTTCTCTCCAATAATCCTTCGTTGGGGGATATAAATTTGTCGAATTTGCCTTGTTTATTTTGTAGTCAAATTAGGCTTAATAAATTGATAGTCCATGTGAATTGTCACATGTGATTCACATGCGATATCAAGCCATTTTTGCTCATAAAAGGTAACTTTATTGCACTCCAAAGATTAACTCTTTGCTTGCTAATGGTGTCTTTTTTCGTCTGCCTCAGTTTGGACCCAGATGAGGACCGACAGAATGTCGGTCCTGATCTGGATCCAAACTGTTGGACACTCTGATAGTGTTCCTGAAAGAATTTTTTGGAAGAGTTGATTTCGAAAAAAGTCGGTAGACGACAACAAAAGCCTGAAAAGTTACCCAGAATGCAAAGAAGTTCTGTCTGTCCTGATCTGGATTCAAAACTGTTGGACACTCTGAAAGTGTTCCTGAAAGAATTTTTTGGAAGAGTTGATTTCGAAAAAAGTCGGTAGACGACAACAAAAGCCTGAAAAGTTACCCAGAATGCAAAGAAGTTCTGTCTGTCCTGATCTGGATTCAAAACTGTTGGACACTCTGAAAGTGTTCCTGAAAGAATTTTTTGGAAGAGTTGATTTCGAAAAAAAGTCGGCAGACGACAACAAAAGCATGAAAAATTACCCAGAATGCAAAGAAGATTGATGGCAGAGTCTTGTAGTACTGCCAAGTCTGCAGGAATTTTTCATTGTAGTATAAATACTAGGTTGTGGAGTAGGAGGTGGGAAATATTTCACAGCTGATGTGCCGAATGCTTGGGAAGTGAGTAAATTCTAAAACAGAAGAAAACAGTTGGATAAAATTTTGAGGAATTTGGATTTGGATACGTTCATAATGTTATGATGCAGTCCCTTTATATATAATACACCTCATTGTAACACGGATTGGGATATGTTACATTCGCGGATCCAGAAAATTTTGTCAGAGACGGGCCAAATTTGACGGGTTTTTTTAGTTGATGAGGGGAGGGAGGATCCAAATATCACTATAAACGAGCCATCATCGGCACGCCAGTGAAACGCCAAACGTCATTATTTTTCATAAAAGAGGGTGAATTTTCAAAATTATTTTGGTTGAAGAAATTATAATTGGCTTTTATCAGTAGCAAATAATGCCAACCCTGATAAGTTGCCCCACTTTTTGGTATCTCATCTGGGTCAACACGGTTCCAGTCCGGTCTGCCTATTTAGTTTTCACTTAATTGGCGATTTTGGGGCAGAAATTGGCCAAGGATCCATTAAAATTCTTCACTGTGTGATTTATGACTGTGTGTAATGTTTTTTTTCTGCAAGTGGTTTTTATTCTGTGTACCAAACTTGCGTATCTATGCTATGAATCAGCACAGAATAATGCCACAAAGTACAAATTTCTTCAGTTTTTACAACCAGCTGTTATGATTAGATACAGTTGCCTCCCAAAGTTTCAAAGTTTACATTGTCTTAACACGACCTGTATATGTAGATTTTATTACTACCTAAGCGCAATTGCTTATAGTAATTGTTATGCACTTATAATAGTCATTTGTAACCACTGCCCCCCCCCCCCCCCCCCCCCCCCCCACCTCCAGCCCCAGGGACCAGCAGGGACTTTGACTTTCGTTATCAACCTCCACACTGTGGGGACAGCCAGCTGGTAAAACCATGGCAGTTCTCCCCTGCTTGGCTCAGTGGTAGAGTGCTTGACTAGAGACCGAGGGGCCGCGGGTTCGAGCCTCACCGGCGTCACTGCGTTGTGGTCCTTGAGCAAGACACATTTATCCTAGCTTAGTACTGGTTCAACCCAGGAAGACCCGTCCCTGTTTAACTGACAGATTGTTGATGGGACGTAAAGAATCAAATTAAACAAACAAACTTTCTACTTGTATGGCGAGGAGTTTAGATTTAGGGTAAATACGCTAAGGGTTATCCTTCAAAATGAAAAGTGTAGGCACAAAATGGGTTTATTATCTTTCACCAACCTGATTAAGAAAATCGGACTAACCCAGTGATGATTGCTTTATCTTTTCTCATTGGTAACCATGTCTAAAAATAGCAACAGTTTTGCCTGTCAGCAAGTAAGAAAAAAAAATTCAATGTAAAGCTTGAGTAAGCAGACCTAGTGTATGTAGTAAGGCGGCTGTGTGTATACGATCATCAATAGAATATTGAATAAACGTTTCATCTAATAAGCTTCTAACATTATCTGGAGGTATACGTAGTGGTAATTTATGCATCACAGGTATGTTAAATATATTTTGTTTCTGTTATTCGAGAATTATGTTTACTTACGCTATAACTATTATGTATCGCAAATTTTACAAAATTGATGCAGTGACTGTTGTCTAAATTAATTATGCTTATAGGTATAGGGGGTTTTGGGGGAGTTGAACCTTTAATTACCAGTTCAACCCTTTGTATACGGGATTTAAACCCCTAAATGGGTACTTTTACAAACAGTGGAGACCCAGATGATAATGCGGCATTTCATCAGGCTCTACACTGTTTGTTAAGGTAAAAAAGATCTTCAGACAAAAAAAAAATACATTTTTTGAAAATTATAACGTAAGGAAGAATCTATTAGTAATCCAAAGGGTTAATGAAGAATTATGATATTGGGTGTGCTATACCCTTACCACATATGCGGGGCCGCATAGTGGGAGATCTCACTTCAAATATATGGCCGATGCATCCAGTGACTCATTTTATATACAGGGAGGGCAGATCCAGATCAGCTAGCTTCTGACAAAGCCCTCTGATCAAGATCCATACTGTTTTTCGCTTTGCTTGTAAATATACAGTACCATTTAGGCTATTCTTTACACCTTAAGTGAAAGGGAGCGCAGTGGCTCAGTGGTAAAGTGCTTGACTGGAGGCCGAGGGGCCCCGGGTTCGAGCCTCACCGGCGGGACTGTGTTCTGTCCTTGAGCAAGAACATTAATCCAAGCTTAGTACTGATTCAACCGAGGAAGACCGGTCCTTATACAACTGAAAGATTGTTGATGGGATGTAAAGCAACAAATCAAACAAAATATTCAACATTTCATTTAAGAACTGCACATCCCCAGATTTAAAAGGTTAATTGTGCATGCATTGTGTGTGGGCCCCGATGCGAGAAAACCTGTCTTCTGGGGTTTGCTAACAACAAACACGCAGACCAGCCTCCGCATCGGCTCAGTCTCAGGACTTATGATAAGAGTGTGTAACAGAAAAATAATTTTCTTATTTCTCAACCAAAACATATGTTGTGGGTACTCAAAAGAACCAGCTCAATGAGACGGTTCTTTAGAGCACCCACAACATATGTTAAAACTGATGCCAGGGTTAGAAAATATTTACAATTTTATGCTGAATTTTTTTGTTTATATAAACCTGTGAGTCTGATGGACGCCTTTAATTGTTATTCGCTATATGTAAAGTGTAGTTGTCAAACTTGATCCATGCAAAATTTCAATATTCTAACTAGTCTCTGTAGCTAAGTAGACTGATTTCAGCCTTGTTTCTCGCCTCGAGGCACATATATACATTATGATTGAGCTTTAAGTTACATTTATGCATGATGTTATGAACTTCGAAAGTATTCCACAGCGGGGGTTTCAAATTTGCATTTCAAAATGCTAAATTTATGGGTTTCTTTGTTGACTCATTTACAATTCGTTTTATGCATTATCAATTATCACAATGAGAAAAGAAGCAATATACAGAAAAGGGAATTTATTTAAATACAACTCTAAAAGAGTAGCTTCTCTTGCTTATCAAAAGCTAACCTGTTCAGGGGAAGCTACTCTTTTGTCTTGTAAGCTTAGATTAAGGTCACTAACCATCCTCAAAATTGCTGTCTGACAGCAGAAAGCATGTGTGGAGAGCAGTGGCTCAGTTGGTAGGATGGAAGAGTTGCTGGTTCAAGCCTCACCACCGGCAGAGTCACTGTGTTGTGTCCTTGAGCTAGACACTTTAGCTGCTGCTTAGTACTGGTTCAACCCAAGAAGACCCGTCCCGACATGACTGAAAAAGTGTTGCATGACTAGTACAAAAATAATCAGACTAAACAAACAAAACAAAGCAGAAAGCATGCCATCTAAGTAACAGGAGGAAGCTACCACCTCTGAGCTTATCAGCTCAGACCTGAACTTCACTCTGTGTTCTGCTGTCCATAGGGTTCAATGTGTTAGATCATGTAAGTTATAAGATCATAAACATGGTTGATGTTTTATATGTATATCTGATCATATTTGAGGGAGCACAGTGGCTCAGTGGTAGAGTGCTTGACTGGAGACCGAGGGGTCGCAGGTTCGAGCCTCACTGGTGCCTTGAGCAAGACACAATAATCCTAGCATAGTACTGGTTCAACCCAGGAAGACCCGTCCCTGTTTAACTAAAAGATTGTTGATGGGATGTAAAGAATCAAATCAAACAAAACAAACTGATCATGTTTGACCATGGTGCCTTTTTTATGTTTAAACATGTTAAATAAGTTCAAACATGTTTCAATCACAAAAAATCTGATGTGATGGGTTTACATGAGCTGTGACACGGCAGTCGCCAATTTTGACCTTTTAATATAATATGGGCCTCGTCGCGACAAAACCTGAATTCGGGGTTTCCGACAAAGTTAGATTCAATTTATTCTGCCCAGCTACAGAGATTAGCTAGAAAATTGAAATTTGGCTCGTAGCAAGTTCAGATATGATTCTTTCCAACAAGTGAATAACAAGGGCGCTGACCAGTCTGCGCGGATGGGCAGGCTGGTCTGTGCCTTTGTTGTTCGCAAACCCCCTAAGAAGGTTTGTCGCGACGTGGCCCATATAAAAACGACAGTCCAAAAATTAAATCCATTCCCTGTTTTACTGCCATTAAGCAATTCCTGGTACAAAAACAAATCAGGTGTAACTTCTAAAAGCTTTTTTATAAAAAATCACTGATAGATCACACATCTATGGATCAGACTAATTGGAAGCTGCACTGAATCATTAATGTCGGAAGTTAATATTAGACCAGTTTGTTTGGGAAATGCTGCTGAAAATATCCCTCTGATGTCGATCAATTGAGAAATTGACACTTAATGATGTAAGGCTGGGGTAAAGAGAGTGCCGGTTTCTATTTCAGGCCAATGCCATTAAGCCAAGCTATTTCCATTACGGACTACTATAAAAACAAAGTCAATCGAAGGCCTGTCTGGATTTCCCTCCCACCAGATTTGTCACACTGCATACAAATGATGATCACCATTTGCATCATGGCACTAGATAAGCTACCGCCAGAAAATCAGCATAAAATATCAAACCTGACCCTCTAACTCCAATTTAGGCAAGGGTTTTTGTCCAGGCATCATCTCCTCGTAGACCCCATTTGATGGTTTAGCAACCATTATCACAAAGTGAAAGGGGACCTGCATCGATATGATTTTATATATGTCCACACCATTACCAGAGTGTGGTTATCATGGCAAATGGCGCAGACACCGATGCAGCAAAATGCGGCGTCTCATCAGGGTCTGTGCTGTTTCTAGGCTAAATTTCCACTTTAGGCATAATTTGCATTTATGTATTAACCGTGGGTACACTCAATTTTACGCCAGCTACGTACGCCCTTGGAAGTCGCAAAATTTGTTGCAGTCCATCTTTGCGCTTAAATGGTTTAAAATGTCCTACATAGCCAGGAAATAGCGGAAACTATTCTAGTAGGAGTGTTCTATGCTTCAATCAGAGACCAAAATACCTATTGATTTTCACATATTGAGAGCAGACGTAAAAATAACCGTCACACTGATTATGTAGGACTTCAATGATTTTGCATTCCCCATGCTGAATTCCAATTATGTCAACCAAGTCAAGAGAAACTAGCAATTAAAGTAATCTTTAAATTCACATTGGCCCAAGAAAAAAATGTATTGTATTGCCACAGTAAATTTGTCGCTGCTGTATGTGTGTTTAACGTCCCACCAACAGCTTAAGATCATATGAAGATGGGGCCACAGCTTAGTTTCATCCGACAGACTGGTAAAGCAAAACAGTGACCCCTGGTTTACAAGATACATCACAATGGCTCCTCATTTTGTTTACTGTTATACTTTGGAAGCCAAATCCCAATTCCTATGAGTAGTCTGATTCAGATCTACAGGGTTCGCACAGGCTTGAAAAGTACTTGAATTTAGAGGGCTTTCTTTAAAAGTCCTTGAAAATTAAATCTACCTTGAAAAGTACTAGAAAATCACTAGTAAGCTCAAAAGTCTTGAAAAGTCCTTGAATTCTACTTTTTTCTGTAGAACTTAGCACTGTTGATAGGGACCTAAATAAGTATAAAATTGTTGTGCCTTTAGCTGGTGCAGCATATATGCTGCACCAAATATAGGCACAACAATTTTATACTAATTTTCCAGTACTAAACTCTAGCTGTTAAGTTTTTAGACTTAATTTTTCGCAATAACTTTTTGTCTTCAATTTTAGCAAAATGTGTTCGCGATGAAAAGTATTCAGAAACATCTCCGCCAACTTCTCCAAATGGTTCCAACATCCTAGATGCTACAGATTCCTCTATGCTTAGATGCACTCTTTGATTATTTTTAACAAATTGCAAATAAACAAAGTCCAAGATGTCAGTCAAAAATGTACATTGTACCGCCCTTATTCAATTACTAAAGCAGTGAATGGCTTGTTCAAATATAATAGAAATCGCGCCTGATTCGCTCGTGTGTTAAACTAGTAGGGTCATCTCAAAACCGTTCATTTCATAGCATGTGCATAAGAGAAAAAAATGCATGTCATGCGATAGCCCAGCCTTTTTTCCTACAAATGAGCCTGCTTTAAGTTGATTCTGCATATGCACGTTAAATTCTGAGTATGTTAACGGCAGTTTTATGTTATGCAGAGCCTTTGAAGAACGGGATATGCACCGCTTCCGAATATTTTTTTGAAACTACCCCTTTCTGTCACGCCTATACGAATTATACCTGTCATTAAAAGACTTAGAAATTTTGGACGAATTCGATTTATTGTAAAATCTTCATCTATATATACACAAAAATCTGTTTGCGCCACAAGCACAAGACCTTTTCTAGAAGTTGGCGGAAGTTATCCTCTACAACTTTCATCGCGAACACATTTTGCTAAAATTGAAGACAAAAAAGTTATTGCAAAAAATTAAGTCTAAAAACTTATCAGCTTGAGTTTAATGACTCCTATTATCTCAGTCTAGCATTTCGGATGTAGAATTTTAACACTAAGATCAGTATTTTTCATTAATTTTAAGTCCTTGAAAACTGTTGGAGAAGCTTTTAGAAGTCCTTGAATTTTACACATACTTGCCTGTATGAACCCTGATCTAATTTAATTAATCATTCTTGGAACTCTTGTGAATAATATTTGTTTTTCACTCACTACATAGCAAAATTAACATTATTTGTGTCTGAGCTATTTATGTATCTCTGAATGGCCATAATGTCACCTCCAACTAATCCTGATTTAGTCACCTTTCGTCTTAAGGCAGAGATCAGCATGTCATATGTTAAATGCTAACAGTGAAGGCAGAAATCAGCAGCTCATCTGCTAAAAGCTAACAGTGAAGGCAGAAATCAGCTTGTCATCTGTTAAATGCTAACAACAAAGGCAGATATCAGCATGCCATCAGCAAATTAAGGCAGAGATGAGCATGTCAATATCTGTTTTATGCTTAATACAATATATAACTGTGAAGGCAGAGATAAGCATGTCATCCATCAAATGCTAACAGCAAAGGCAGAGATCAGTTTGTCATCCATTAAATGCTAACAGTGCATGAAGGCAGAGATATGCATGTCATCTATTAAATGCTAACAGTGCATGAAGGCAGAGATATGCATGTCATCTGTTAAATGCTAACAGCAAAGGCAGGGATCAGTATATCATCCATTAAATGCTAACAGTGCATGAAGGCAGAGATATGCATGTCATCTGTTAAATGCTAACAGTGCATGAAGGCAGAGATATGCATGTCATCTGTTAAATGCTAACAGCAAAGGCAGAGATCAGTATGCCATCTGTTAAATGCTAACAATTAAGGCAGAGATAAGCATGTCATCTGTTAAATGCTAACAGTGAAGGCAGAGATAGGCATGCCATCTGTTAAATGCTAACAGTGAAGGCAGAGATACACATGTTATCTGTTAACTTCTAACAGCAAAGGCAGAGATCAGTATGTCATCTGTTAAATGCTAACAATTAAGGCAGAGATAAGCATGTCATCTGTTAAATGCTAACAGTGAAGGCAGAGATAGGCATGCCATCTGTTAAATGCTAACAGTGAAGGCAGAGATACACATGTAATCTGTGGGAGCGCAGTGGCTCAGTGGTAGAGTGCTTGACCCGAGGCCGAAAGGCCGCTGGTTCGAGCCTCACCGGCGTCACTGCGTTGTGGTCCTTGAGCAAGACACATTTATCCTAGCTTAGTACTGGTTCAACCCAGGAAGAACTGTCCCTATATAACTGAAAGATTGTTGATGGGACGTTAAGAATCAAATCAAACAAACAAAACATGTAATCTGTTAACTTCTAACAGCAAAGGCAGAGATCAGTATGTTATCTGTTAAATGCTAACAATGAAGGCAGCTATAAGCATGTCATCCATTAAATGCTAACAGCAAAGGCAGAGATCAGTATGTCATCTGTTAAATGCTAACAACAAAGGCAGAGATCAGTATGTCATCTGTTAAATGCTAACAGCAAAGGCAAAGATCAGTATGTCTTCTGTAAAATGCTAACAGCAAAGGCAGAGATCAGTATGTCATCTGTTAAATGCTAACAACAAAGACAGAGATCAGCATGCCATCAGCAATTTATTAAGGCAGAGATCAGCATGTCAATATCTCGCTGTTAAATGCTTAATATAACAGTGAAGGCAGAGATAAGCATGCCATTTATTAATTGCTAACAGCAAAGGCAGGGATCAGTATGTCATCTGTTAAATGCTAACAGGAAAGGCAGAGATCAGTATGTCATCTGTTAAATGCAGAGATAAGCATGCTATCTGTTAAATGCTAACAGAAAAGGCAGAGATCAGTATGTCATCTGTTAAATGCTAACAGCAAAGGCAGAGATGAGTATGTCATGTGTTAAATGCTAACAGTGAAGGCAGAGATAAGAATGCTAACAGCAAAGGCAGAGATCAGTATGTCATCTGTTAAATGCTAACAGTAAAGACAGAGATCAGTATGTCATCTGTTAAATGCTAACAGTGAAAGCAGAGATCAGTATGTCATCCATTAAATGCTAACAGTGAAGGCAGAGCTAAGCACATAACTTAAAAGTGGATTTGAGGGCATGTCAAAAATCGATAGGCAATTATAATGATCTTTAACCCTTGATTCTGTGAAACACCTACTTGATTAATGGACTGGCCCAGCAAATCCAGATAACAATAGAGGTCATTCTTGAGATATAGAATATTGGACTTTCTAAGATGATCAATAGCAGCCTATCAGAAGCACATGTTCTTGGAGAAATTTGTTTACTTAGGTCCAGATAGGCAAAACTTTTGAGCGTAAAACTGTGAATATTTTCTGAATCCATCAGTTTAAACTGTGTGTTTAAGGTTCCCGTGAAGAGAACCATCTCATTGAGGCAGCAATAACATATGATTTGGTTGAGAAAAAAAAAATCAATTATGTACTGTGACACTTTTATCTGGAGGACTGCCATAATTGTGGCAAATAAAACCATGGCGATCCTCATATAAATATGTTGATGACATCCATTGGAATTGCCTCTATGAGGCAATTCCAATGGGTGCCATAAACATATTTCACTGAGCTTTGGAGTAATCGATGTCACCAAGTTCGTTGTCGCAAGTTCTGCCTTAATTAATAACCATCTTCTATATAGCATTGCTTACGCATGCATTGTATTTCATTGAAAGAGACAGCTATATATAGCTAATGCTGTCAATTCAGCAGAATTTTCAGCTTCTTTCACCAAAAAATAATAGTTACAATAAATAACATTTTGGATTTACGCAAAATATCCCTATGAGGCATAATTCATTGCTGAGGAACTTTATTCCTCTGTTATTTATTGGAAAAAATAGATGAAATCGTCTGCTGGTCTTTTTTTCTATAGCGTGCAAAGTGTTACTGAAATGACGTCAGTCAGCTATTCTGGATTCATTCACTGAAAATAGTCTAGATCAAGCAAAGTTGGTTGCAATAATGGAAAAATTCTACAAATAACGTGGTAATGACATTAATGGTTGTCAGGTATATAGACAGATTTTATTAATAGAAAAAAAGATTACATTTCTATATCATGATAATGTCCACATGGAAAAATAGCTGAAATGTAATAATTTTATTGTTACACGTGCTGTAGTATCATGCGAGATATTTAGCAAGGTCTAGCAGAGACCACAACCGAGCAAAACCACATACCATATGCCTCATGAAGTTTTCAAGATAATGAAAGACAGCTAATGTTTTTTTCTGTACAAATTATCTCCCTTTGGTACTCTATAGGAAATGGTTGCAAACTCCAAAGATGGATTGATTGAAACTTAAAGTTCGTGGAGTTCAAGAACTGTTCTTGCATGAGTTCTTGAAGATTTCAGAACAAATGATTAGTGCTTGATTTTTTTTTCGCAGGGGTTGGTGTTATATCACTCTAAGACACAGCCTCATATATGATAAGCAGGATTAGCTATTAACATGATCATAGTTATAAAAAACATGTTTTTACATGTTTAATCAGCATTCGCTTTGGCACCACCTTTTGTTACAAAGCAACATATTTATATATTCATTGTATTCAATGCTGTAAAATCAAGAAATACTCATAAAAATGGTATTTCTACAATTTAAAACAGCTAGCATTGAAATCAAATTGGGTAATAAAAAACATAAGAATAATAATTATCGTAAAATACAGCCTCAGATTATCCACTGATCAGGATTTGCTCTGTTTCCATGCAGCCTCAAAATCCACAATATGAATTTAATCCTTAATGTACCAATCACAACTGCAGCAGACGGCAAATTTTGCAACATCTTTCCAAATTTTGGAAAAAAATTAGGTATGATATTTCATGAGAATCGTCTGCAAGCAGACGATTCTAATGAAATATCATGCCTTATTTGTTATTTTAGAAAAAGGGGCAAAATTTGAAATTGTCGTCTGCTGCGAATTATAGGTGGCGCTTTAAGGGTTAAATTAGGCTGAACTGGCTAGATAGAAAACAGAAGTGACATGGACCATAATAATTTATTCTAATGCACTAGCTTTTGTAACGCGGCATCTGATTGGATAACGTCAAAACTTTGAAACAGTATATTGACGTCAAACTATTTCAGACAGTATATGTGTCTGTCTGAAATAGTTCAATGACATCATTGATTACGTCTCATTTTGTTGGATGACATGCGGCTTGCAATACTCCAATTTGAGACAAAAGTGCAAAAGAATGGTGATAAACATATTCAAAATTTATATATGGTCAGAAATTAAGTTTTATGGCTCCGCTTGCCCATCGCTGTAGAGCTTGTTTCTGACCAAATGTCTGCCAATATACTTCCCAAGGAAACAAAAAATATTTAGAGTCGGCGGTTAAAACAAAAAATAACTTTAGAATTTTTTTTCTACTTTCCGGAAAATTACAGTAGGAGGGTTTGTAAATCAACTAATCAAAAAAATTCTGGCCTTACAAGCGTTGGCTGTATATAGAATAAATGGATTTCACTTAATGCACTCGGCCTGCTGCAACAGCCTTTTAATCATTGTGCCATATTTAAACTATTTCTGAGACTGCTTTACTTACAAAGAACTATATTAATTGAAATGCAAATTTAGCTGGTAATCTATAGAAAGAAACTGATTAGATTTCTTAGTTATTAGAAACTTGCTGCCTCGGTAACTTTTTTCCATTTATATCACAATAGTTATTTTCCCTTTCATTTTTAAGTTGTTTTTTTCTGACTGAATGACTCAAATAAAAAGACAAATTAACCCACACTTTTTTGTTTGTAAAAATGCAATTAAATCAATTCATATTCAAAAGGATTAGAAATAGGTAGGAGATATATCATAACTTGGAACAAAGTGTTACAAGCATGACTAAGTAGAGTGCCTGGCATGCAGTGATATTGTGGAAGGGATCATAACTTATAATTCTGAAGTGGTAGATATAACATGACTGGGAACAATGCTTTGACTGTGACAGTGAGTCCCAAACAGGACTTGGAGTTCCATAGTGGCAGATGATGTGACTGGAAACAAGGTGTCACAAGCACGGCTTCAAATGCGGTTGCAGAGATAACATGACGAGGCACAATGTGTCACAAGCATGATTTCAAATGCAGTTGCAGAGGTAACATGACGAGGAACTAGGTGTCACAAGCTTGACTTCAAATGCAGTTGCAGAGGTAACATGACGAGGAACTAGGTGTCACAAGCTTGACTTCAAATGCAGTTGCAGAGATAACATGACTGGGAACAAGTATTACAAACATGACTTCAAATGCAGTTGCAGAGATAACGTGATGAGGAACAAGGTATCACAATCATGACTTCAAATGCAGTTGCAGAAATAACATGACTGGGAACAAGTTAAACAAACATAACTTCAAATGCAGTTGCAGAGATAACATGATGTGGACCTAGGTGTCACAATCATGACTTCAAATGCAGTTGCAGAGATAACCTGACTGGGAACAAGGTATCACAAGCATGACTTCAAATGCAGTGGCAGAGATAACATGATAAGGAATGGTATCACAATCATGACTATAAATGCAGTTGCTGAGATAACATGACAAGGAACTGTGTCACAAGCATGACTTCAAATGCAAATGCAGAGATAACATGACTGGGAACAAGGTGTCACAAGCATGACTTCAAATGCAATTGTAGAGATAACATGACTGGGAACAAGGTGTCACAAGCATGACTTCAAATGCAATTGTAGAGATAACATGACTGGGAAAAAGGTGTCGCAAGCATGACTTCAAATGCAGTTGCAGAGATAACATGATGAGGAATGGTGTCACAATCATGACTTCAAATGCAGTTGCAGAGGTAATGTAATGAGGAACAAGGTGTCACAATCATGACATCTAATGCAATTGTAGAGATAACATGACTGGGAACAAGGTGTCACAAGCATGACTTCAAATGCAGTTGCAGAGGTAACGTGATGAGGAACAAAATGTCACAAGCATGACTTCAATTGAAGTGGCAGAGATAACTTGATGAGGATGGGTCAATGTCATGACTTCAAATTCAGTTGCAGAGGTAACATGACTAGGAACAAGGTAGGTGTCACAAGCATGACTTCAAATGCAGTGGCAGAGATAATATGCTGAGGAATGGTGGCACAATCATGACTTCAAATGCAGTTGCAGAAATAACATGACTAGGAACAAGGTAGGTGTCACAAGCATGACTTCAAATGCAGTGGCAGAGATAATATGATGAGGAATGGTGTCACAATCATGACTTCATATGCAGTTGCGGTGATAACTGACTGGGAACAAGGTAGGTGTCACAAGCATGACTTCAAATGCAGTGGCAGAGATAACATGACGAGGCACAATGTGTCACAAGCATGATTTCAAATGCAGTTGCAGAGATAACATGACGAGGCACATGTGTCATAAGCATGACTTCAAATGCAGTTGCAGAGATAACATGACGAGGCACATGTGTCACAAGCATGACTTCAAATGCAGTGGCAGAGATAACATGATGAGGAATGGTGTCACAATCATGACTTCAAATGCAGTTGCAGAGGTATTATGACAAGGAACAAGGTGTCACAAGCATGACTTTAAATTCAGTTGCAGAGATTGCATGACTGGGATCAAGTATTACAAACAGGACTTCAAATGCAGTGGCAGATATAACATGGCTTGCAGTGGCAGAGATAACTCGACCAGGAACATCATCATGGCGTCAAATGCAAGGGCCGTTATCTAGAGGTTACGTGACCAGGAACAAAGTGTCACAAGCATGCCTTTAAATGCAGTGACAGAGGTTACATGATTGGGAATAAAGTGTTACAAACATGACTTCAAATGCAGTGGCAGAGGTTACATGGCTGGGAATAAAGTGTTACAAACATGACTTAAAGACTTATCTGTTGATGAGATGGTAGGGGCCTGATGCTTTGGCTGTTTGTCGGGCCCTCCGGGGTTTACCTGTTGGATTTCTTTTGCTCCGGTATTCAGTTTAATTTACTGTTGAGTCCTTATCCTTGCTTTATCTCCTTGTTATATCTTGATTTATATGTTTTAGGAGATGATGCATTGATAAGTTAGGGGTCTTTCATGCAAACCAAATATTTATGTGTCTTGATCCACATCTGAATTAAGGGTGAGGTTGGCGCCGTTAAACCGGTTTAAGCCCTCCAGTAAAATATTTTACTGACCGTTCCAAGGCGGTACTTCTTTTGTGGATCTTTTATGTTTTTGTTCTGTCTTGTGTTGGCTATGTTTTGTGCGCGTCTGTTTATATGTGCTTTGCGGTCACCTGCTGGGAAAGGGCTGACCTCTTGGCTCTCGTTTGTGGTGTCTTCTGTGAGTTTGTCACTTTCCCATTGGTATCCTGGGTCAGGTGTGGTACTTGATTGTATCGATTCCTGATCTTTGCAACCTTATTACTTTCAAATGTAGTGGCAGAGGTTACATGACTGGGAACAAAGTGTTTCGAACATGACTTCAAATGTGGCGGCAGAGGTTACATGACTGAGAACAAAGTGTTTCATACATGACTTAAAATGCAGTGGCAGAGGTTACATGACTGGGAGCAAAGTGTTTCAAACATGAATTCAAATGGTGTGACAGAGGATACCTGACTGGGAAAAAAGTGTTTCAAACATGACTTCAGATGCAGTTGCAGAGAGTACATGACTGGGAACAGTGTTACAAACATGACTTCAAATGCAGTAGTAGAGGTAACATGATTGGGAACATGACTTCAAACGACTGGGGACAAGTATTACAAACATGACTTCAAATGCAGTTGCAGATATAACATGACTGGGGACAAGTATTACAAACATGACTTCAAATGCAGTTGCAGATATAACATGACTGGGGACAAGTATTACAAACATGACTTCAAATGCAGTGGCAGAGATAACATTACTGTGAACAGAGTGTTACAAACATGACTTCAAATGTAGTGACAGAGGTTACATGATTGGGAACAAAGTGTTTCAAACATGACTTCAAATGGTGTGACAGAGGTCACCTGAAAATGTACAAGTTATAATATTTACAGACTTCACAAAAGTGGGTGTGTCATTTTTCTGCAGCTGACAATGTCTAAGAAGGTTACTCCTTTCATGAATCTTTTTTATTTTCTCAACATGTGTAAAGCCCATAGGTCATCCCCCACCTATCCTTACCCATCTACAGTTTTAACTTTAATTTTGGGCAGCTTAATCTCAACCTAATGTCTTTACTGGCAGATAATCTGGATTAAATGTCATTTGCTGCACCTTGTAACCCTCAAAGCGCCAATCACGACTGCAGCAGACGACAAATTTTTGGGACATTTTTCCCAATTTCAGACAAAAATAAGGTATGATATTACATTAGAACCGTCTTTTGTTTGATTTGATTCTTTACGTCCACTCAACAATCTTTCAGTTATGCGGGACGGTCTTCCTGGGTTGAACCAGTACTAAGCTAGGATAAATGTGTCTTGCTCAAGGACCACAACGCAGTGACGCCGGTGAGGCTGGAACCCGCGGCCCTTCGGTCTCGAGTCAAGCACTCTACCACTGAGCCACTGCGCTCCGCTGGCAGACAATTCTCATGAACTATCATGCCTTATTGGTTATTTTTGAAAAGGCAGCAACATTTGAAATTGTAGTCTGCTGCAAATTATAGGTGGTGCTTTAAGGGTTAAAATGTCTCTGTAGCAAACTGTCTGGACCCTGATCAGACTGCTCCTCTAGGAGCAGTCTGATCTGGGCCCAAGCTGTTTGTTGGTATGCCAATATAAGCATGTACATGCAGCAGACGACTTCAGCAGATGGCATTTTCAGATGCATTTTTTTTCGCAGCAGGTGAAAGGTTACAATTTAATATGAGGTAATACAATATGCATGCATATACTGACCTGGCAAGAAAAAGAATTTTCCTGTGCATGTTTTTTCGATCAAAGTTACTCTGTACATACAATACCTTTGAAGCAATTTTAAACAAAGCTTCATTACATAACAAAAGGCAGAAAAAATAACAACTTTTTTCAACTCCAACCTTATCATATAACTTAAACGCCTTAAAGCAAATAATAATTCATTTGATAAAATAATGATACAATATGGGAGCGCAGTGGCTCAGTGGTAGAGTGCTTGTGACTCAAGACTGAGGGGTCGCGGGTTCGAGCCTCACTGGCGTCACTGCCATGTGGTCCTTGAGCAAGACACATTTATCCTAGCTTAGTTCTGGTCAACCCAGGAAGACCCATCCCTGTTTAACTGAAAGATTGTTGATGGGACGTAAAGAATCAAATCAAACAAACAAACAATGATACTATAGTACCAGCACCCTCTCTTGAAATGTATAGGCACATTCAGAGAAATTTAAATCTTTAAACTGAACAAAAAATGAATAAATGTCTGTAAACAGATTTTTTTGCTGTACCTTCAATATACTAGCGAGTAATATCAAATGTGTTTTAGTTACGTAATTTGTGTTGAAAAACAAATGGTCTGACATGTTTCTTTTGAGGGCTAGCTGTGATGGAGGTCCCCCGTTCATGTGGTTTTATTTTTTTCCTTTTTTTTCCACAACAAAACTACTCAACCACTACATTGCTAGTTTAAACACCAGTGGGGGTCAAAATGTTTGCACTCTGTAGTACTTCAGATTTCCAAATATGAGTGCTAAATTAAAATTCATTTTTCTTATTTCTCAACCAAAACATATGTTGTTGGTACTCAAAAGAACCGTCTCCTTGAGACGGTTCTTTTGAGAACCAAAAACACATGTTTGAAGTGATAGATAGGGAAATAATCACAATTTTACGCAATTTAAATTTTGCTTATCTTGACTTATGATATTTTATTTTCTATTTAAAGCATATTCTTTCATATCATGAAAACCTAGACATGTCGAACCAGATATTGTGTACTTTAGGCCAAGGACGCTTAATTTGATTATGTGGATACAACAAACATTCCACACCAATCCTATGTCATGATAGCTCCAGAAAAGCTTATGTATGATTCCTTCGATTTTTTATGGACCCTTTTTATTTTGACTATAAGACAGGGAGTTTTTCCATCCAAAAATAGCACAAACATATGAGACAATCTTGTGCAATATTCTTTTTTTAACATTGAGGAGGGATCTTTTTTTTTTCTTTGTTGTTTTGTTTGATTTGATTCTTTACATCCCAGTCAACAATTTTCAGACATGTCACAATGCTTTACTAGGTATGTAAGAAGTGGAGATTTTTTTTCTTTGTTGATTTTTCCCTAAGATAACTATCCACCATGTAAAACATTGTCATCATCATCATCAGGTCTTTGATTAACATGCAGATCCATCCTTTCCTGGAGATAGATCATAAGATAATTTCTACGGCCATTCTCCTCCCTTCCACTGATTCAAGAAGGGTTGTTGTCAGTTACAAGTGAAAGTATGTGCAGGATGAAGTACTGGTTAAATGCTGTGTCAAGCTTGCCCAGGAAAGAAGTGTGGTTAGGTGAACTGACGTCCCAACATGACCAAAACTTGACTGTCCCGACATGACCATAACTGTTGACTGGGAAGTAAAGAAACAAACCAAAACATGCAGATCCACATCAGTGCTCACCCCTACCCCTTCGAGGTAGCTAGCTAGCTAAAGTTTTCAAGTTAATCTTTGAGAGAGAAAAATTGTGGATCAAGGTTTTGGGGATTCCAAACCTAGATCCACAGTGTTTTTCTCTCTCTCAGAGAATCCAAAAATCCTAGATCCACAGTATGTTTTTTTTCCACAATGTTATTTTTAATTGTTGATCAAGGTTTTTGGGATTTTCTGAAATTAAAAAAGCATTGTGGTTTTGGGGATGTTCTAAGCTTAAGGACAAAACATTGTGGATCAAGGTTAGGGGGATTATCTGATAAAGGAAAAAACACTATGGATCAAGGTTTGTCTAGGTTTTTATGATTTTCTGAGTGAGAAAAAAACATTTATTATCTATAGGTTTGGGGAATTTTCTGAGAGATACAAAAACATTTTGGATCTAGGTTGTTGGGATTTTCTGAGAAGGAAAAAAACTTTGTGGATCTAGGTTTTGGGGATTCTATGAATGTACAATACAACATTGTGGATCTAATAGTTCTGGGGATTTTCTGAAGGAGAAAAAGGCATACTGTGTATCTAGGTTTTTTGGGATTCTCTGAAAGAGAAAAACAACATTGTGGATCTAAGGTTCTGGGGATCTTCTGAGAGAGAAAAGCACATTTTGGATCTAAGTATTGGGGATTCTTTGAGAGAGAAAAACAACATTGTGGATCTAAGGTTCTGGGGATTTTCTGAAGGAGAAAAAGACATACTGTGTATCTAGGTTTTTGGGATTCTCTGAGAGAGAAAAAACACATTGTGGATCTAGGTTTTGGGGGATTTTCTGAGAGAGAAAAAGACATACTGTGTATCTAGGTTTTTGGGATTCTATGAGAGAAAAAAACCACATTGTGGATCTAGGTTTTGGGGGGTTTTCTGAAGGAGAAAAGACACATTGTGGGCTCGGGTTTGGGGGATTTTCTGAGAAAGAAACATTATGGAATCTAGGTTTTTGGGTTTTCTGAGAGAGAACATTGTAGATCTAGGTTTTGGGGATTATTTTTGAGAGATAAAAACATTGGTTTAGGACTCTAGGTCCAAGGGATTCTGTAGGAGAGAAATCCCATCATGGATATAAGTCTAAGGGATTCTCCACCAATTGGATCCATAAAGTCTAAGGGATTCTCTAAGAGAATCTAACCCAATTGGCTTTATGCAGCATTGCATCTTAGATCGCTCAGTGGTAGTGTGCTTTACTCGAGACCGAGGGGTTGCGGGTTTGAGCCTCTCCCGCATCACTGTGTTGTGTCCTTGAGCATGACGCATTTATCCTTGCTTAGTTCTGGTTTAACCCAGGAAGACCCGTTTCGACATAACTGAAAAATTGTTGACTGTAACATAAAGAATCATACCAAACAATCAAACAAAATCATCTCGGATCTGGGTCTTCACTGTTTTACCAAAGTACCTATTTGGGAGTGAGTAAATTTTTTGCTTAACCCTTAAAGCGCCAAGAAAAAATGCATCAGAAAAATGACGTCTGCTAAGTCGTCTGCTGCAAATAATTGCCTAACATTACTGACTAATTTAAGTATAGAAGCAAACAGGGTGGACCCAGAGCAGACTGATCTGGGTCCACACTCATAGGGGCTTTTTAAACATTTCAGCAGACGAGAAAAGCAGACGACTTTTGTTGCGATTGGCGCTTTAAGAACATATTTCACTTATCTGGAACAGTGGGCTTAGTGTGAATGAATTTGTAAAATATGGCGATATTAATATTTTATTAGAATTTTTATGGCCGTGTCCTTTAGGCAATAACTGTATGACATTGTGTTTTGTCAGCGAGTTTATGGTGTATTATACCTTTACCGCTGTAACCTTTAACGTACATCAAAATACTATGCGAAGGCGGCATTTGCCCTTCTTTTCTTGCTTAACAGACCGTTTTATAATTATTGTATTGGAATTCATACACGCAGAAACCCAATCAGACTTAACAGTTGTTGACAGTGTAAAGAGTCTATAAGGAAGACCGCTTTTTTGATATTACTTATATGGTGTGTTTGGGATATTTAAACCTTTATTTGGATGTATATTTCATTTTCACTGAGAAAATAGGGCTTGGCAAAAGGAAGTGTAACAAGTCTAGACTTTGACATCAGGTACGATATACTGTAATCGACCTTACTGTCGTGCCAACCAAGAGTGACTGTGACATAATCTTTGATGTACAATTGTTAAGTCAAATATTCACTTATACACCCCAGGAATCAATAGATCACTTGTGTATTAATCCTATGCTGCGGATAGGATTAATACAAGGTGATCTATCGATTGTAAGTCCCTGATAGCTTTGTAAAGAAAACATGACATCACTGTCACTCTTGGCTGGCAGGACAGTAGATGCTTATCATTAAACGAGTTTCTCCCTAGGACATGCTGATCTAGATCCGTACCACTTGACACTCTGATAGTGTTCCTATAAGTCCTTTAATTTTCAAGGAAAGTCCTTTTTATTTTCAAGAAGCAAGAACAATATGGAAAAGTTGCTGGCAAACTTTATGTGGCGCTTTAATATTTTCTGACTTTTTAGAATCAATCTGAAGTTAGATCAGGCAGGCTTGACAAAGGTCGGGCCTCATCTTGATTCATACAGTTTAAAAGTGCAGTAAAACCTGTCTTAAGCGTCCACTCAAAAGTAGACAAAAAACAAACAAAGGTCTTACAGACAAATGGTAGCTTAATGTAGGTCGAAAGTATTGCAGAATGCTCTCTTGGAGCATTCTGCAATACTTTTGACCTGCATTAAGCGATAATCGGTCTTAATAACCAATTTTTGGTCTTCTTTTTGAATGGCTGCTTAAGACAGGTTTTACTGAGATAGTGCTCCTTAAAGATTTATAAACGTTTTACCTACTAGTGTTGTCTGTTGATGATAACCTTTGCAAACAGTTTAACACCCTGATGGTATGCTTGAATGAATTTTTAGAAAAAGTTGATTTTGAAAAAAATCAGAAGAAGACAAAAAAGCATATAAAAATTCCCAGTAGGCAAAGAGTTATAATTTTTTTTGAAATGCTTCTTATAGAAAAATCTGTAGACAACTTTAAAAGCTTGCAAAATTACCAAGATTGAGTGTATTAGAGTTGAGGGTTAATTTTGGCAAGTTTTATGAAACACTAAAAATTCATTAAAGCTGCATACTCTGTAACTATGAACATTTTTCGAAAAAAATTATTTTCTTTTTAAATCATTTGTACAAGTAGAATTAAGCTATGTTTTCACAATAAAAATGTTCAGTACAGCTGAAAACTGCATGCAAAAGTGAATTATCTTATTTTCTCTTGTTGGTAATTATTTGCGTCCCTCCAATAATTATAGACCATTGAATTTTAACATAAATGCAGTTGTTTTGATAGTGATTACTTGTTAAGAGTTACGAAAATGGTAAAATGTTTACCTGAAATCGAATATTTTTACTGCGTTCTTGAATAATAAAAACATTATTTTTAAAATTAGAAGATCAAAAGTTACAGACTATGCAGCTTTAAAGCTGAAAATTACAACCATTTAAGCTATTCAAACGCTTCAAAAATAGCATAGATGTACAAAAACGGCATTCATGTCTCGCTTTTATTTCCCAGGGCAGTTTATATGTGACGGAAATAGTCTTCGTTATACAGGCGATCAAATGTTTCCAGAGCCTCCCAATCACGTGTTTACATTACTTGATAATGACAGTGTCGCTGTCGTTCCGCCCACACAATCGTCAGGCATGTGACTATTGAAGTGGCGAAGTATCAGAAGAGCCGGATAAGAGGGTATTTTTTACTCTTTGCCTGCTGGGTAATTTCGCTTACTTTTTAGTCGTCTGCTGAATTTTTTCAAAATTAATTTTTTCGAAAAATTCTTTCTGGAATACCATCAGTGTGTCAATCAGTTTGGATCCAGATCAGGTCTGACATGCTGTCAGACCTGATCTAGGTCCAAACTGTTTGTAAATATTATCAGCAGACGGCATTGGTAGGCAAGCAGTTAATCCAGATTGATATTTTTTTCATTTTTCTCCATGAATAAGATATGACGTAGGTAACTTATTTAACTCTTTTAATCTTTAAAGCACCAATCACAACAGATGTTGTCTGCTTTGTCATCTGCTGAAATGTTTTAGAAGCCTCACTGTTTGACGCAAAACTGTCTCGATATTTACTTTACAAATACATATATGCAGCAGATGACTTAAGCAGATAACATTTTCAGATGCATTCTTTTGTAAGCACTTTAAGGGTTAAGTGCTGAATTTCTAAGCACACTGTGGCTCAGTGGCTCGAGATAGAGAGGTTGCGGGTTCGAGCCTCACCGGAGACACTTCATTGTGTCCTTGAGCAAGACACTTTATCCTCTGCTTCGTACTGGTTCAACCCAGGAAGACCTGTCCTGACATGACTGAAAAATTGTTGACAGAATAGTAGACTAGCCATATGGTGTACATCTTAGATTTTATAGATTTTTCCCCTTTTGTTGATATAAACATTTTCATTTTAATGCCTAGCGGCCAGGCTAGAGCTAGATCAGACCCCACAACATTTCGGGCCTGATGATACAGAGTTAATTAGGGGTACAAATGCAAAGAGTTAGGGGTACAAATGGTACTGTATTTGACCTCTAATGGACACTGTGCAAACTTTTTCAAAACCGCGTAGATCCAGATCAGCTGGTCACCGGCGTCACTGCATTGTGGTCCTTGAGCAAGACACATTTATCCTAGCTTAGTACTGGTTCAACCCAGGAAGACCTGTCCCTGTTTAACGATGGGACATAAAGAATCAAAGACATACACACTGTACGAAGCCTGCTTATAAGAGCATGTGTGCTCATTTGGTTGAATACAGTAAATATGTTACATGTATTAGAGTATGATCGGTAGTCACAGGCAATAGGAAATCCTATCAGCTGACGACTGAGTGTACTGTATTATTGTGTTTAGCGCTTTACCTGCTATTGACGACTTACGTCGTCTGCTGGTAAACTTTGCAAACAGTTCGGACCTAGATCAGGCCCAACAAAACATCAGGCATGATCTAAATCCAACCAATTTTACACGCTGATGGTATTCCTGAAAGAATTTTTTGAAAAGGTTAATTTTGAAAAAAATCAGCAGACGACAAAAAAAAAGCACACACAATTACCCAGCATGCAAAGCGTTAGTATTGATACATTGACTGAGAACAGCCGCTGGCTTCTCATTGGACGAATGCCAATAACCTTTACTTGTAGTACAAGTTTATAGTAAAACATATCTGAACCGCATAGGAAATGATAAGCAAATTTGTCAGCATGTTAAAACATGATTATTTTCTTATCCATCCGTTTGAACATCTGTTTTGGGTGCTCAAAAGAACCGTCTCATTGAGACAGTTCTTTTGAGTACCCACAACATATGTTTTGATTGAGAAATAAGAAAATTGTTTTTTAATTACGCACCGACTTATCGAGAGCTTTGTGAACCAGAGCTTATTACTAGGCCACGGATCTACAGCACTTGTACACTCTCGCTAACGTGTGAACGTGTGGCATACAGAGATATAAATACATTCACTGAAAACAACTACGTATTCACAATACCTTCGTGGTTGTTGACAAGTGGTAACGTTGTTCAGCGAAATTACAAATAACTTTTATTGGCTATTGATAAACAGGGCTTTATACAGTGTGCATTCATAAGCAAAATCGTTATTCTTTTGTTAAATAGTTTCTTATTCTGAGACAATACGGTCTGGCTGGTATTAAATGTTTAGAAAATTCATATGCGTAAAATATTATAAATATTTTCAGGATAAAAAGGATATATTTCTGTATATACTATTTTAATTTTAAAAATTTATCTGACATTTTGTTTTATTGACCATTGAAATGGCATTTCAATGGTCAATATGACAAATGTCAGATAAAATTTTCTTGCTTCAATAAGGTTGGTATGACATTTCATTTGACTAACAATGAAATAAAAAAAAATGTTAGCATTTTTTGAAAAAGTTAATTTAGAAAAATATTTTTATAATTCGAAAAAGTTTATTTAGTAAAATATCATCCAATGACAAAAACTCATGCAAAATATATCAAAATTGTTAAACTTCATAAAATATATTTGACATTTGTTTTATTGACCATTGAAATGACATTTCACTGGTCAATATGGCAAATGTCAGATCAAATTTTCTTGTTTTTCTTCAGTATGATTGATGTGACATTTCATTTATTTATCAACTCAAGAAAATAGCTGGACCCATTAGTTTCAAGAATATGTTTGAAATTGGGAATTTTCAAAAAGGCAGAAAAAGATCTAGCTAAAAAACTTATAGTAAGCTGTTTGTGGAAAAGCTATCTTTGGAAATTATTGAAAATATGTAAGTATCATTTTTACTTTCTGAAATTAAATACACTATAATTGTTGTCTGCTATCTCATTTGCTGATGTGATTTGATAGCAGGTTTGTTAGTCGGTAAACATTTTTAATCGACTTATTTTATTCACAATTCTGTTATTTTCTTTTGATTATCACGAAAATACATCTGAATATGGGCCTTCATGCAAGAAAACCTGTCTTTGGGGGTTTGGGAACAACAAAGGTGCAGACCAGCCTGCGCATCCTGCAGACTAATCAGCGCCTTTGTTATTCTCTTTTTGGAAAGTACCATATCTAAGCATGCTTCAAGCGAAATTTCAATGTTCCAGCTGGTCTCTGTAGCTGGGTAGACTGGTTAGAGTCTCACTTTCACCGAAATCCCAAAGACAGGTTTTGTCGCTAGAGGCCCACATGGTAATTTTTCATAGCTTATTTGTGATAATACAGACGACCTAGAAAGTCAACACAGTAGCAGTACCTCAATCATTTTGAGGGAGAGTGCTTCTAAGTTATATAGCAGATGCTTATCAGCAAACAGATTTCTTCCTAGGACTGCAGTAGCAGTACCTCAATCATTTTTAGGGAGAGTGCTTATTAAATCTATAGCAGATGCTTATCAGCAAACTGGTTTCTCCCTAGGACTGTAGTAGCAGAACCTAAATCATTTTGAAGGAGATTTCTTATAAAATCTATAGCAGATGCTAAACAGCAAACAGGTTTCTTTTTAAGGCTGCAGTAGCAGTACCTCAATCATTTTGAGGGAGAGTGCTTATAAAATCTATAGCAGATGCTTATCAGTGAACAGGTTTCTTCCTAGTAGCAGTGCCTCAATCATTTTGAGGGAGAGTGCTAATAAAATTTGTAGCAGATGCTTATCAGCGAGCAGGTTTCTTCCTAGGACTGCAGTAGCAGTATGTATACCTCAATCATTTTGAGGGAGAGTGCTTATAAAATCTATAGCAGATGCTTATCAGCGAACATGTATCTTCCTAGGACTGCAGTAGCAGTACCTCAATCATTTTGAGGGAGAGTGCTTATAAAATCTATAGCAGATGCTTATGAGCATACACGTTTCATCCTAGGACTGCAATAGCAGTGCCTCAATCATTTTGAGGGAGAGTGCTTATAAAACTTATTGCAGATGCTTGTCATCGAACAGGTCTCTTCCTAGGACTGCAGTAGCAGTACCTCTATCATTTTGAGGGAGAGTGCTTATAAAATCTATAGCAGATGCTTGTCAGCGAACAGGTTGCTTCCTAGGACTGTAGTAGCAGTGCGTATACCTCAATCATTTTGAGGGAGAGTGCTTATAAAATCTATAGCAGATGCTTATCAGCAAGCATGTTTCTTCCTAGGACTGCATTAGCAGTACGACAATCATTTTGAGGGAGAGTGCTTATAAAACCTATTGCAGATGCTTATCAGCGAACAGGTTGCTTCCTAGGACTGCAGTAGCAGTATGTATACCTCAATCATTTTGAGGGAGAGTGCTTATAAAATCGAAAGCAGATGCTTATCAGTGAAAAGGTTTCTTCCTAGGACTGCAGTAGTAGTACCTCAATCATTTTGAGGGAGAGTGCTTATAAAATCTAAAACATGCTTATCCGCATAGGACTGCAGTCGGGAGATTTTTCAGGACTTCTGGACCAGCTGCATATCCAGTCCAAATATTTTGGTGAACTACAGTCTGCCAATTAATGGAAATTGAGCAAATAATTTATCATAGGTCCAGATAAACAAAAATTTTGAGCGTAAAATTGCGAATATTTTCTTATCTAACAGTTAAAACACATGTTTTGGGTGCTCAAAAGAACCGTCTCATTGAGACGGTTCTTTTGAGTACCCTCAACATACGTTTTTGGTTGAGAAATAAGAAAGTTAGCTTATAACTATACACTCTTATCTAAAGGCCTGTTTATGCTGATTAAGAAGATAAAAATAAATTACTTGGCAAATGAACAGGCAACAAGCAATAATGGTCAACTCCCTTTATGTCCATTTTCACTGACAGTCTCTACCTCTCAAACTTTTGCATTTCGTGTGTATGTTTGAGTTTAATGTCCCACCAACAGCTTAGGTCATGTAGTGACCCAGCCACTGTGAGCTTTAAATTTTCATTCGACAGACAGGAGAAGCTGGGGGTCCAACCTGCGACACCTGGTTTACACGGCGCATGGTTTACTCTTCTGCATTTTGAACCTAGGTGATAGCGAACTCTTTCCATACTAGCAGGGACATTTGTTGTCTGCTGATAACCTTTGCAAACAATTTAAGACGCAGATCAGGACTGCTTGTCAGAACAATCAGTCCTGATCTAGATCCAAACTCTTAGACACTCTGATAGTGTTCCTAAAAAATGTATTTGTCTGGACATGGATCATATATGGTTGTCAACAGGTACGTAAGTTCATTAACTAAATTCAAGGTTTTTCGAATCAAAAATGTTTAAAACTCAGTTGTCTGCTGATAAAAATTGCAATTATTTTAGACCAAGACCAGGCCTGACAAGACATTGTGCCTGCTCTGGATCAAAACTGTCTTGACACTTTGATGGTGTTCCTGAAATATTTTTTTTAAAATTGTTAATTTTGAAGAAAAAAAATTGACAGACAACGTTAACGGAAAAACTTACATAGTATTTTTAGCGGCAAAATTTGAAATTGTCGTCTGCTGCAAATTATAGGTGGCGCTTTATGGGTTTATATGAAAAAAATCTTTTTGTGGGTCTTCGTTATTATAATAATACATAATAATACACTAAGAAATTTGGAAATTCCACAAGCAGGTGTGCTACAGGTGTATACTCTAATTGACAATTATCCAGTTTAACCTAATAAATGAAGCACAAAGTCTGCACCTGCTGGACAATCAAGGGAGATAACTAATCATTTATAACCTAATTAAGCCATGTTGATACCAATCTACTCGGCTCCATTGTGCAAACCAGTCGACTCAAATGCAGAGCCTGACTGAACAAACTGTTTACTCCCAGTGATCGAGCTACAATTTGATTCTACAAACCAGTCGCCTCACCAACAGACTGTCCAAACCAGTCTACTTTATAAGCAACAGATACTTTCCAAACCAGTCTACTGAGCAATAGAGACTGTCCAAACCCACGGTATATAGACGCAAAGGAGCCTATCCGTGAAAAACTGCTTTTCCCAAGCCCTATCCGGTCCAGAAAAGGAGCCTATCCGCCAAAAACAAGACTCGGGGAGAGGAGACACTTCAAATCTGGGCCAACATCAGATTATTTGCGATGTAAGTAACATAAAATCAATCGCCACGGGACTTTTAAGCCTCTAACTGGATGGCTTTTGAAACATATGATAAGGCTGATATCAAGTCACGTCTACAAAGTTGAACAGAAAATGACTGCTCTGTTTTCGGCGATTTAGTTTGCGTTGGAAAATGAAGCAAAACTTAACAATTGAGACAATTTTGCCGGCCTACACCACAGCAGAAAGCATTTTATGTTCCACCCCCTTACTAAAGGCGTCTGTTTTGCTCTTAAAATTAGTTTTTCATAGAAAAGAAGGGTGATGTTTGAAAACAAGACGGCTAAGGAGCCTATACGTTGAGAGAAGATTGACCATTTTGTGGCACAGGATAATGAGCCGTACCCGTGGCACAGGAGCCTATATGTTTGCAACTAAGTGCCATGGGAGCCTATAGGTTATAAAAGTAAGAAATGGCTTTAAAAAGAGACCGCTTTTGCTGTCAGTTGCGCTGTGATAAGTGTAATGCCTCACGGGTTCATGTACATGTAGATACATCCCAGCAAACATGCCTATATGGGTCCCATGGATCCAATGGGGAGTGCAACCGGGTTTCACATGTGTCTGATATGCGGGTTGCCCAGATGGGTCCCATATGGGTCTCATATAAAAGCCCCCAAAAGAAAACGGAAATGATATCAACATATTTATAATGCAAGACTAGCTTCTTCAGTGGCGGATACAGAGGGAATTCATGTAGTTTGAACCCCCTTTTGAGACAAAATATTTCATTTTCATGAGGAATATAAAAAAAAAATCAGCATAAACTATAAAATTATCAAGTGCACTTTTCAGTTCGAACCCCCCTTTGTAAATTTGACCCCTCGGAAGAAATCCTGGATCCGCCCCTGCTTCTTCTATTTATTTCATTTTATTTACATGGGCCAGCCCATATGGGACCCATAAGGAACCCGGTTGCAGGCCCTCAGATAAGAGTGCGTAACTAAAAATAATTTTTCTCATTTCTCAACCAAAACATATGTTGTGGGTACTCAAAAGAATCGTCTCATCGAGACGGTTCTTTTGAGCACCCAAAACACATGCTTAAACTAATGGATAAGAACAAAGCTGCCTGCAGAAAGCTAGAGTTTTAGCTGTGTTTTTACTACATGTGCATTCGTCGTGCAAGATTTGTTTCACTCAGTTGAATACTGAATTAATTTTCTTGCGGATACCTCGTGAGCTTGTGATTATTTATTTATGTAAGCGGACTCCGTATGGTATCACTGCTTTGGTATTCATCAGTATTTGCAGCTCAAGACCGTTTCCTTTTACCGCAAGAAAATGCTTTCAGAAAGCAAGGCTTGACCCAGAGGGGTGCTTTTTTTAGGGGTGGGGGGCACTGAAAGCCGAATGCTTGAACCGAGCGTTGGAAGCCGCGAGCGGGGGAGGGGAGAGTATGAGAGGGGAGCGAACCCCCGGAATTTTTGAAAATAAATCTATGTCTCTGAGAATGCATTTCAAGCCCATTTTTCCATATTCTATAACCTCAACTTTAAGTAAGGTTAGACACTCTAGCTATTAGTTTTGCATTTCCTTGTCATCCTCTTGGTGCTTTGGTAAGGTTCCCATGTGGGGGGGGGGGGGGGGGGGGGCACAGCAATTGCAATGCAAGTCTGAGTCAGTCCAATGTTCAGAAAAACAACAGAGCCCTTGTTAGGGGGGGGGGGGGGGGCTTAAAACTTGAAAAAATAAATGCTGGAATAACAATCTAGTCTACACCATCAAGTCCACACCTAAGAAAAAATTGGGCATAGGTTCCCCTGTATTTTGTACTTTTGCATTCACCCCCAACCAAATAACAGCAGCCTAGGGACTGGGGCTCTCTTTTTAATTTCTCTGAGTCTGGTCGGGGAGGGGTGGGGCACAGCTATTACTTATTAGCTTTGTGACTACTATATAGACTACATGGGATTTTCAATGGAATCAACTACGGAATGGAAGATGGGGGCGGGGGCACACACACCAGCCCCACAGCCATGGGACTGGGGATAATTGTTTGTTTGTTTGGTTTGATTCTTTACGTTCAATCAACAATTTTTCAGTTATACAGGGACGGGTCTTCCTTGGTTGAACAAGTAAGCTAGGATAAATGTGTCTTGCTCAAGGACCACAACGCAGTGACGCCGGTGAGGCTCGAACCCGCGGCCCCTCTGTCTCGAGTCAAGCACTCTACCACAGAGCTCCCGAAGGACAGGGGATAAGTGCCCCGGCCCCTACCACCCCAAATTTCCAAGTTGGATGGGAGGGGCACAAACGTGTTTTATCCTCTGTGACCAGACTACAGGAGATTTACAAGCCCGGATCACACTCACAGCCCCGTCTGTGCCCCCACGGCCACCCTTTCTTTCAGCAGAATTGTGGGTAATCCGTCATCATCTGGGTAATCAAGGTCGCATGTTAAGCAGTACCGTATAACGCATATCATATCATGCGTTTTATTATTATTTTTTAAATTAGGGCACTCACTGCGTCTTGGGGGGGGGGGGGGGGGGGGGGGGCACGTGCCCGCCCACCCAGCCCCCCTCCCTCCTTGGTCCGGCACTGGAAAGGAATTTATAACGAAGGTCATGAAACGTTCTGTTCGAATAAAGGCCCCTAGGTTATATACATTTTTTCCATGCTCAACTCAGCTGAGCGCGAAATTTATCCTGTTCATAAATAATAAAATGCCGACAATATTAGTGTCCGCATTATAACACTATGAGCATTATAAATGCAATATCTAAGAGACACAAAGTAAGAGACTTCTTTATGTGTTGGTATTTTAGTTTTTATGAACAGTTGATTATTTCGTGCTCAGTTGAATTGAGCATGAAAGAAAAACTCGGTGTCAGGTGCAGAATACGACAACACCAGTAGTTTTGGATCTCAGCGAACAACTTTTTAATAGTAAAGACGTAATAATGAATTCTACAGATAATTTTATCATCTAAAATATTTAACCTTCAATTTTTACCCCTTAACTATTTCAATAAACTGTTGTTGTAATTTTACTTATAAATAGAACCCCACAGCATAGCAGAATGAATTAAAATCAATGATCAACAACTCTTGTCCGCAATACAGTTTATGTTATATATCTACGACTGCATGTAGTATTAGAAGTGCTAACCGGTCGCTTCATAATTTCAAATTGAAGCTCACAAAGAGCCCATGATTTCCATGAAAGAAAACCCATGTGCGGATCCAGAGGGGGGTAGGGGATCCGGACCCCCTATCTGGAAAATCACAAATTCTATGGGTTTCTATAGAAATTAGCATTTAGACCCCCAGCTCCCATCCTCCCCCCCACCTAGAAAAAGTTGGACCGAAATAAACCATTGATGAACCACTGTAAGATACGTTGAGGACTTGGAAAAAGTCGGGTATGGACCCCCCCCCCCCCCCCCCCCCCACCCCTCCACCCCCCATCAAAAATTCCTGGAGCCGCACATGAAACGGCCACGAGGTCGCTTAACAGATAGATGTTTGATAACCGTTTTTTGAAGAAAAACAATACTTGTTTATATGCATATAGGATCCTTAGCCAGTAGCCATATAGGGCTCATTAGCCAAAGACAAATAGGATCCCTAGCCAGATTATTTTTCATTCCATGCTATTTAAAGAGGGAAATAACGTATAATTCGGTCTGTGAAATGCATGTAAGTCATCTTCCGCATAAATTATTTACAATATACCAAAAGCAATTGCGAACCCAGCCCAAACTGTTCGAAAAAGCTTGTTTTCTGTGTTGTGTAATCGTCTGTGTACGTCGCCGCAATGAAGATTGTATCGCGTTATAAAAAATCTGCATCATCAACGAACGTGTGGCTGTTTGATTTTTGTCTCATAGCTTCTCTGTTGTTCCGTTGCATTGTCATTTTCTTCATGCAATTAAAGGAACGTATTATTTTACCCACCTTTTGATGTCACTGTCTATCGCTAAGGTTGTTTTTAGCTGATAGGCTCCTTTTCTGGACCGGATAGGGCTCGGGAAAAGCAGTTTTTCACGGATAGGCTCCTTTGCGTCTATTTACCGTGAAACCAGTCTACTGAGATACATCGGCCGTCAATACCTTCTGCTCAGCTTGGGAGACTCCAAACCAGTCTACTCATCAACAGATTGTTGAAAACAGTCTATTCAGCTACAGAGACTGACCAAACCAGTCTACCCATCTACAGAAACCATCACTACCTTCTACTAATCTTTAGAGACTGTCTAAACCTGGCTACTAAGCTAGAGAGACTGTCAATACATTTGACACAGCTACAGAGACTCCAAACCAGTCTTCACGTCTACAGTCTGTCCAAACAAGTCTACTAATCTACTGAAACTGTCTAAACTAGTGTACTCAGCTACAGAGACTGTCAGAACCTTCTGCTCAGCAGCAGAGACTCCAAACCAGTCTACTCAGTTATAAAGAATGTACAAATCATTCTTCGGAGCTTTCAAAGGCATTCAAACATCTAATCAGCTTCAGAGACTGTACAAACCAGTCTAGTCGGATACTGAGATAGTACAAACCAGTCTACTCATGTACAGAGACTGCCCAAACCATTCTATTTATGTACAGAGACTGTCCATATCATTCTACTCATGTACAGAGACTGTACAAACCAGTCTACTCAGGTACTGAGATGGTCCAAACCAATCTGCTCAACTACAGAGACTGTCCAAACCAGTCCACTCATGAACAGAGACTGTACAAACCAGTCTACTCTGGTACTGAGATGGTCCAAACCAGTCTACTCAGACTCTGAGATGGTCCAAACCAGTCAGCGTATGTACAGAGACTGTCCAAACCACTCTACTCTTGTACAGAGACTGTACAAGCCATTCTGCTCAACTACAGAGACTGTACAAACCAGTCTACTCAGACTCTGAGATGGTCCAAACTAGTCTTACTTATGTACTGAGAGACTGTACCAACCATTCTACTCATGTACAGAGACTGTACAAACCATTCTACTCATGTACAGAGACTGTACAAACCATTCTACTCATGTACAGAGACTGTACAAACCATTCTACTCATGTACAGAGACTGTACAAACCATTCTACTCATGTACAGAGACTGTACAAACCATTCTACTCATGTACAGAGACTGTACAAACCATTCTACTCATGTACAGAGACTGTACAAACCATTCTACTCATGTACAGAGACTGTACAAACCATTCTATTCATGTACAGAGACTGTACAAACCATTCTACTCATGTGCAGAGACTGTACAAAACATTCTACTCATGTACAGAGACTGTACAAAACATTCTATTCATGTACAGAGACTGTACAAACCATTCTACTCATGTGCAGAGACTGTACAAACCATTCTACTCATGTACAGAGACTGTACAAACCATTCTACTCATGTACAGAGACTGTACAAACCATTCTATTCATGTACAGAGACTGTACAAACCATTCTACTCATGTACAGAGACTGTACAAACCATTCTACTCATGTGCAGAGACTGTACAAACCATTCTACTCATGTACAGAGACTGTACAAACCATTCTACTCATGTGCAGAGACTGTACAAACCATTCTACTCATGTACAGAGACTGTACAAACCATTCTACTCATGTACAGAGACTGTACCAACCATTCTACTCATGTACAGAGACTGTACAAACCATTCTACTCATGTACAGAGACTGTACAAACCATTCTATTCATGTACAGAGACTGTACAAACCATTCTACTCATGTACAGAGACTGTACAAAACATTCTACTCATGTACATAGACTGTACAAACCATTCTACTCATGTGCAGAGACTGTACAAACCATTCTATTCATGTGCAGAGACTGTACAAACCATTCTACTCATGTACAGAGACTGTACAAACCATTCTACTCATGTGCAGAGACTGTACAAAACATTCTACTCATGTACAGAGACTGTACAAAACATTCTACTCATGTACAGAGACTGTACAAACCATTCTATTCATGTACAGAGACTGTACAAACCATTCTACTCATGTGCAGAGACTGTACAAACCATTCTACTCATGTGCAGAGACTGTACAAAACATTCTACTCATGTACAGAGACTGTACAAAACATTCTACTCATGTACAGAGACTGTACAAACCATTCTATTCATGTACAGAGACTGTACAAACCATTCTACTCATGTACAGAGACTGTACAAACCATTCTACTCATGTGCAGAGACTGTACAAACCATTCTACTCATGTACAGAGACTGTACAAACCATTCTACTCATGTACAGAGACTGTACCAACCATTCTACTCATGTACAGAGACTGTACAAACCATTCTATTCATGTACAGAGACTGTACAAACCATTCTATTCATGTACAGAGACTGTACAAACCAGTCTACTCATGTGCAGAGACTGTACAAACCATTCTACTCATGTACAGAGACTGTACAAACCATTCTACTCATGTGCAGAGACTGTACAAACCATTCTACTCATGTGCAGAGACTGTACAAACCACTCTAGTCATGTACAGAGACTGTACAAACCATTCTACTCAGGTACAGAGACTCTACAAACCATTCTATTCATGTACAGAGACTGTCCAAACCAGTATACTCATGTACTGAGATGGTCCAAACCAGTCTACTCTGGTACTGAGATGGTTCAAACCAGTCTGCTCATGTGAAAGACTGTCCAAACCACTCTAGTCATGTACAGAGACTGTACAAACCAGTCAACTCAGGTACTGAGATGGTCCAAACCAGCCGTACTCGTGTACAGAGACTGTCCAAACCAGTATATTCATGTACTGAGATGGTCCGAACCAGTCTACTCTGGTACTGTGATGGTCCAAACCAGTCTACTCATGTAAGAGACTGTTCAAACCACTCAAGCATGATGTATAGAGACTGTACAAACCAGTCTTCGCAGGTACTGAGATAGTCCAAACCCGTCTACTCATGTACAGAGACTGTCCAACCCACTCTAGTCATGTACAAAGACTGTACAAACCAGTCTACTCAGGTACTGAGATGGTCCAAACCAGTCTTACTCATGTACAGAGACTGTCCAAACCATTCTACTCAATTACAGAGACTGTACAAACCAATCTACTCAGGTACATGTAGTGACTGTCCAAACCAGTCTACTCATGTACAGAGACTGTCCAAACCAGTCTACTCATATGCAGAGACTGTACAAACCATTCTACTCAATTACAGAGACTGTACAAACCAATCTACTCAGGTACATGTAGTGACTGTCCAAACCAATCTACTCATATGCAGAGACTGTCCAAACCATTCTACTCAACTACAGAGACTGTACAAACCAATCTACTCAGGTACATGTAGTGACTGTCCAAACCAGTCTACTCATGTACAGAGACTGTCCAAACCAGTCTACTCATATGCAGAGACTGTACAAACCAATCTACTCAGGTACATGTAGTGACTGTCCAAACCAGTCTTCTCATGTACAGAGACTGTCCAAACCAGTCTACTCATATGCAGAGACCGTCCAAACCATTCTACTCAATTACAGAGACTGTACAAACCAATCTACTCAGGTACATGTAGTGACTGTCCAAACCAGTCTACTCATGTACAGAGACTGTCCAAACCAGTCTACTCATATGCAGAGACTGTCCAAACCATTCTCCTCAATTACAGAGACTGTACAAACCAATCTACTCAGGTACATGTAGTGACTGTCCAAACCAATCTACTCATATGCAGAGACTGTCCAAACCATTCTACTCAACTACAGAGACTGTACAAACCAATCTACTCAGGTACATGTAGTGACTGTCCAAACCAATCTACTCATATGCAGAGACTGTCCAAACCATTCTACTCAACTACAGAGACTGTACAAACCAATTTACTCAGGCACAGAAACTGTAAAAACTGACTACATGGCCTCAGAGACCTTTCAATCAAACCATCTAATCAGGTTAACTAGTACAATTGAATAATGCGGTGGCTCAGTGGTAGAGTACTTGACTGGAGATGGAGGGGTTGCTGGTTCGAGCCTCACAGGAGGCACTGTGCTGTGTCCTAGAGTACAGTACAAAAGCTTAGCATTGTTCCTATTCATGTTATAAAATATCAAACAATAAATATTCTGATTTTTAAAACTGCATGGTGTGCATGCTGATCTGATTATTTTTTTGTTCACATAAGAACATAATTATATTGTTAGTGGATTGACAAGGTTCGTGGAAAACTTCAGAAGCCAATTGTCACCCAGTGGGTGCACATATAAGCCGTGGCATGTGATTTCCAACAATGAGGCATTTTGATAAGTGTACACTCAGACGAGCCTGTGTTGCCTCCTTTAAAGCTTAGAAACTCCAAACGATGTTCAGTCTGTAGCTTTACACTCATAGAATATTCAATCGACTAGCAAAGGCTCTGATCAGACTGCGCGTATGCGCAGGCTGATCTGATGCTTTGCCAGTCGCACATACCATATTGTTTGAAATCTCATGTTGCAGCTCATATATATTATAGAAAATAGCAAACAATTAATGTTCTGATTTTTAACACTGCATGGTGTGCATGCTGGTCTGATTAATTTATTCTTCACATATAAGAACATAAAATATTGTTTGTGGATTGACAAGGTGTGTGGAAACCTTCAGTATAAATGTCACCCAGTGGGTGCACATATTACCTCGGTCAGCAACTTTTTATTTCTTTAAGTTTGCTTATTTTGTGTGTTCACCTGAGTGTATACCTCTTGATTGAATGGTTTAAGGTCGCGGGGGTCATTATTTAAAGGTAATTTTGGACACTTTACAAAATTCCTTTCTCATTGTGTGTTACAACCATGACTTGGATATTTACTACCTTATTCAGGGTCATTTCATGTATTATCCTTCGCTCCAATTAAGTCAATAGACTCCGCATAAAAATGATAATATTTTCTTAACGGTTGACAGAAATGTAACTTGTGGGTGCTCAAAAGGACCGTCTCATCGAGACAGTCCTTTTGAGTACCCGCAACATATGTTTCCGTTGAGCAGTAAGAGAAATAAAGGTCAAATTATGCATTTTTGTATGGTGGTAAGCCCATGTCACTGATAGTAATTCTGTCGTGATGTGCCCATATAGGGCCTTTGTACCTGTGAAAAATGAAAAAAACAACGGGATAGGGAAAAATCGAGATCAACTTGTGAAGTGACTGACACTCATTGACTGGTCTGCATAATTATATGATATTTTAACAGACAACAGCATATTGCAAATACATGTGCTATATATATTCCTGAGCGTCCGCTATTAACGTAATTGCGAAGTCGTCATTTTCACCCGCTACGGCGTATAGTAAATTGATCAATACAGTAACACTTGAATGGGCGATGACACACCAATAAAAGCCCTTAACCCTTAAAGTGCCACCTATAATTTGCAGCAGACGACATATAATTTGCAGCAGACGACAACTGCAAATTTTGACGCTTCTTCAAAACTAACAAATAAGGCATAATATTTCATGATAATCGTCTGCTGGCAGACGATTCTCATGTAATATCATACCTTATTTTTGTCGAAAATTTGGAATGATGTCGCAAAATTTGTCGTCTGCTGCAGTCATGATTAAGGGTAAGCTGAGACTGTGCATGCCGGGTAATTTTGTGTGCTTTTTGTCATCCGCTGATTTTTTTCGAAATAAACTTTTTACAAAAAGATTCAGGAATACCACCAAAGTGTCAGTTTGGATCCAGATCATGCATGCCCTAATAGGCTATTTGGTTTGTTGGGCCCTGATCTATGTTCAATCTGTTTGCAAAGGTAATCAGTACATGACACTACATAGGTTTAGTTAAACAAACTTTTTGAGCGTAAAATTGTAAATATTTTCTCAGCCAACAATTTTAACACATGTTATGGGTGCTCATTGAGAGGGTTCTTTTGAGTACCCACAACATATGTATTGGATAAGAAATAAGAAAGTTAATTTTTTGGTACACACTCTTAGCTAAAGGCCTGACACTAGCAGGGCAAGTCAGTTATAAGCACAAAAGTAAACTTTTTGTGGGGAGTTTATTTTTTCTTTCATGTTTTTATTTTCCTTGACTGAACTTCACAGTTAATGCGACACATTTCACATCAAATGTACCGTCCTGTTTTTTTAGGGCAAAATTAAAATTTTTAAATGTCTTCGTATTTATAGATAGCGCCAATTAGACAAGTGAAAAAGTGTTGAATTTCACCTCTGTTACGCACAGTACATCAGTGTGTTGCAAATAAATGTGTTCATTTCGTGTTGAGGAAGGATTAAATTTAACTTTTTGTTGGATAAATTGCAGTAATATCGATTAATTAAAGTACATTGTAAGTATCACAGAGCATTTAGACATATTCTCCGTGGTGTAGGGGATAAACCTATGTCTTGCAGGTTCTATTCCTGGCTTTTCCCAGTCTGTCGGATGAGACTTTAAACTGTGGCCCCGTCTTCTGAGACACTTTAAAACCAGAACAACTGCCGGTTGAGCCTTCGGGTGTTCCTGGACATAAAAAACAACCACAAAACCATTAACCCACCTGGCCAGCCAAGGAACACGGCCACAAAAATACATTGAGACATAATTCTCCCTTATTGTAATAATGTCAGCCAGTTTAAAACATGCTGACAAATGCATTTTTATCTATTCAGTATATTGTGCATGTTTTTTATAAGTCATCAGCGTATTTCACAGAGGGGCCATTATATAATGAACCTCCCTTGAGAAGCAAATTGGACCGCTTATCGAGGGAGGTCCATACCAGTATTTCTAACAATTGTTGGCACTTTAACATTTTATGAGCAGGATAAATTTCCTGCTCAGCTGAGTTGAGCATGAAAAAAGTTTTATAACCTCGGGGCCCGGACACCCCCTGGAAATAGGTTTCCTTGTTGACTAGGATGTAAAGCATCAACACAAATAAATGCCACCAGTGTGAAACAGTTTGGATCCAGCTCAGGTCGCACATTTTGTTTGACCCTGAATCTGGGTCCAAACTGTTTACATATGGTTATCAACAGACATCAAAACCACAAAAAGCTGATCTTTCAAGATTAGTAATTTCGGGGCTCCTTTGGTTTCATGTCTGTTCTTCTCTGATAAGATGATGGCCTCTGGTGTTTATAGATGTAGAACTTTTGAGTCTTTCTTCGCTAGCGGCAACTTTTGTCGTCTGCTGATAACCTTTGCAAACAGTTTGGACCCAGATCAGAACCAACAAAATGTCGGTCCTGATCGTGATCCAAACTGTTTGACATACTGATAGTGCTCCTGAAAGAATTTTTTGAAAAGACAAAAAAAAAAATGTGAAAAAATTCCCAGCATGCAAAGCATAATTTGATTTTTTAATAGATATTTACATGGTATACATCATTGGCTGCTATTTAATGCAAATATACCATATTTTTAGCTCACCTAGGCAGAAAGTGAGCTATTGCCCGCAAGCAGGCCATTGTCAGTCAGGTGTCTGTAATAAGTATCCAGGCTAATACATATAGTGGGAGCGCAGTGGCTCAGTGGTAGAGTGCTTGACTCGAGACCGAAGGGCCGCGGGTTGGAGCCTCACCGGCGTCACTGCGTTGTGTCCTTGAGCAAGAACATTAATCCTAGCTTGGTACTGGTTCAACCCAGGAAGACCCGTCCCTTTATAACTGAAAGGTTGTTGATGGGACGTAAAGAATCAGTTCAAACAAACAAATAATACATATAGTGTCAGCTAGTGTCCAGGCCATTGCATAATCCAGGCCAATGGCAGGCTTGTGTCTGGTGTCAGTGTCCAGGCGATTGTCAGCCTATTGCAAGTGACTGGTATTAGTGTCCAGGCCATTGTCAGCCAAGTGTCTGGTATTAGTGTCCAGGCCAATTACATCTAGTGTCTGGTGTCAGTGTCCAGGCCATTTTTAGTCAAGTGTCTGGTATAAGTGCCAAGCCCAATGGCAGCCTTGTGTCAGTGCCTAGGCCATTGTCAGCCAAGGGTCTGGTATTAGTGTCCAGGCCTATGGCAGCATTGTGTCTGGTGTCAGTGTGCAAACCATTTTCATGCAGCCAAGTGTCTGGTAAAAGTGTCCAGGTCAATGACTGCCTTGTGTGGATGTCCAGGCCATTGTCAGTCAAGTGTCTGGTATTAGTGTCCAGGCCAATGACTGCCTTGTGTGGATGTCCAGGCCATTGTCAGTCAAGTGTCTGGTATTAGTGTCCAGGCCAATGACTGCCTTGTGTGGATGTCCAGGCCAATGTCAGTCAAGTGTCTGGTATTAGTGTCCAGGCCAATGACTGCCTTGTGTGGATGTCCAGGCCATTGTCAGTCAAGTGTCTGGTATTAGTGTCCAGGCCAATGACTGCCTTGTGTGGATGTCCAGGCCAATGTCAGTCAAGTGTCTGGTATTAGTGTCCAGGCCAATGACTGCCTTGTGTGGATGTCCAGGCCATTGTCAGTCAAGTGTCTGGTATTAGTGTCCAGGCCAATGACTGCCTTGTGTGGATGTCCAGGCCAATGTCAGTCAAGTGTCTGGTATTAGTGTCCAGGCCAATGACTGCCTTGTGTGGATGTCCAGGCCATTGTCAGTCAAGTGTCTGGTATTAGTGTCCAGGCCAATGACTGCCTTGTGTGGATGTCCAGGCCAATGTCAGTCAAGTGTCTGGTATTAGTGTCCAGGCCAATGACTGCCTTGTGTGTATGTCCAGGCCAATGTCAGTCAAGTGTCTGGTATTAGTGTCCAGGCCAATGACTGCCTTGTGTGGATGTCCAGGCCAATGTCAGTCAAGTGTCTGGTATTAGTGTCCAGGCCAATGACTGCCTTGTGTGGATGTCCAGGCCAATGTCAGTCAAGTGTCTGGTATAAGTGCCAAGCCCAATGGCAGCCTTGTGTCAGTGTCCAGGCCTATCACAGCATTGTGACGAGTGTCATTGTCCGGGCCATTGTCAGCCAAGTGTCTGGTATATGTGTCCAGGCCAATGACTGCCTTGTGTCGATGTCCAGGCCATTGTCAGTCAAGTGTCTGGTATAAGTGCCAAGCCCAATGGCAGCCTTGTGTCAGTGTCCAGGCCATTGTCAGTCAAGTGTCTGGTATAAGTGTCCAGGCCTATCACAGCATTGTGACGGGTGTCATTGTCCGGGCCATTGTCAGCCAAGTGTCTGGTATAAGTGTCCAGGCCTATCACAGCATTGTGACGGGTGTCATTGTCCGGGCCATTGTCAGCCAAGTGTCTGGTATTAGTGTCCAGGCCAATGAATGCCTTGTGTTGATGTCCAGGCCAATGTCAGCCAAGTGTCTGGTATAAGTGTTCAGGCCAATGGCAGTCTGGTGTCAGTGTCCAGGCCATTGTCAGTCAAGTGTCTGGTATAAGTGCCTAGGCCTTAGTGGCAGCATTGTGGCTGGTGTCAGTGTCCAGGCCATTGTCAGCCAAGTGTCTGGTATAAGTGTCGAGGCCAATGGCAGCCTTGTGTCTGGGCCATTGTTAGCCAAGTGTCTGGTATTGGTGGCCAGGCCAGGCCAGTCAGTGTCCAGACTCTTAAGATGTCAGTCAAGTGTTATTAGTGTCCAGGCCAATGATAGCCTTGTGTCTGGTGTCAATGTACCTAAAAAATATTTAAGAAATATTTTTCTTATTTCTCAACCAAAACATATGTTATGGGTACTCAAAAGAACCGTCTCATTGAGACGGTTCTTTTAAGCTTCCAAAACCTATGTTAAAACTGATGGGTAAGAAAATATTTACAATTTTATGCTCAAAATTTTGTTTATCAAAACCTGTGGACAAATATGGTAACCATGAATATTTTAAGTTCTTATCTCATTAGTATCATTGTGTGTTATCTTCCTATAAGTAACTGAAGTAGATATACTTGATATGGTAGTTATTTCAGTGGCTTACTCAATGATACGGCCACCGGTTTCCCATGAACCATTCAATGTGTAGGTCAGAGAACGGATACAAAATAAGAATGAAGGTAATTAGGAACGCTACCTTAACTCTTTGCATGATGGGTAATTTTGCCAACAGTTTTGTTTTCTGCCCATTTTTTTTTTTTTTGAAATTAACTGTTTGACACTCGGATGATATTTCTGATAGAATTTTTTGAGAAAAAAAAGAAGCATGAAAAATTTCCCAAAAAGTAACAAAATCTCATTAACTACCGCAGGATTGTTTAAATCGAAATATTAACTGTTTTCCCCCTGCTTTTTGTCGTCTGCTGCTATTTTTTAAAATAAACTTTTTCGAAAAAATATTTCAGGAATACCATCTGAGTGTCAAACAGATAGGATCTAGATCAGGCCGGACGTTTTGTGTGGCCTGATCTGGGTTCAAACTGTTTGCAAAAGTTATCAGAAGACGACACTAGGAGATAAAAAGTAAAGGAAAAAACGTGCTACAACGTCATTCTATTTTCATTGTTAGCGTGACATCCTGAAGAAGCTGAATAATTGGCAAAAACATATTTTTTGTATTTTTCAAGTGAATTGATTTAATTTAATGGAACTGTTAAAAAAAGGAATGAAAGAGATGTGTTGCATGTTTGGTTTTGAAAAAAAATCTGTTTTATTTTATGTCTTTAAGATTGGGAGTGACTTTCAACCACAGCACAGCTTAAAATTTTAGAGGGTAAAAAAGTTTAATTACCATATTTTTCATACTTCTAAACCCTTTTTCATATGGCGTCCCATCTGAGAGTGAAAGAACGCCATGCATGAAAATCGATAAAACCACTATAGTAGTTAACAGATTTTGTGGAAACGTTATATAAGACGCTTTTAACGTCATGCATATGGCAAAACCCTACTGCTTTCACCCCAAAAATATGATTTCAAAATATTTTTAATGTCATATGATAAATAGAATCCAACATGCGTGGTCCAGTATTATTGAATTTATTGAACTTGTTGCATTTAAGAGATAAAATGCTAGGCAAGCCTGGCATTTATCTCTTTTTCTCAACTCGTTTAATAAATTCAATAAAACATGAGCACTCATGTAAGATCCTCTATTTATTCCACCTGTAGCCTCTAATAAACGCCCACACCAATATACGTGCAAGGTAATGATTCTAATAAACGCACGGGCCTCTAATAGAGTTTTTAGGTTATGTGCACTGACCAAAAGGAAATAAAAGTGTGATTTAGGTTAACCGTTTACTCCATAGGCTATTTTTAGATCATGACATCATTTTCTATTTTTAGACAACATTGAAAAAATTCAAGAAAATTTGAATACTTTTGAATGTTATGGAAAATGGAGCATTTGCTCTTTTGGAGCAAATGCTCCATTTATCATAATATTTTCAAATACGTGATATTTCAATGAGGTCAAAAGGCACTAATGTGGAGTAAAGGGTTAACTGACCATCTCGACATGACACCATAGCTGTTGGATGGGATGTGCAACCACAAACCAAACCAAAACCTGCACTGTTTTACTTAAGTACCCATTTAAGGGAAGACGGTTGCCGCCGATGTATACCCAATGTCAGGAACGAATCGGAAATACATAATTATTATCTATCACACCGAATAGTCGCAATCAAAGGCTCTAAACAATCGACGAACGTGGATCAAAACTCGATAGAAACAGTATTTTCGATTGCCATTTTGTCGCCAGTTGGGTGACAAATGGCATTCGAAAAAACTCTGTTTCTAACTATTTTTGATCTATGTTCGTCGATAGTATTAACGTTTTCAGTTGCCGCCTATCCGGTGTGTCTATGAGACTACAGAGTTGTCAGTCAAGGAGAAATACAGTAATTTATGTTCCCATAATAACAAATGAATGGTTATTAGGTTTTGTTAAGCCCATCATTTCTGTTATTATTTCACAGAAAATCCTCTTAATTCCATTAATAATGTGTCTCGAGAGTGTGAATTTTTCCAAGTCAGGAAAATGGGAATGGTTCCAAAGAAAAAAATAATATTTGGACCAATAAACAATTTGTTTTGTGCGCCACCAAAATTTAACAGCAGATGCTTTGTTTGATTTGGTTCTTTAGCTATGGTCATGTCGAGACTGTCGAAGTTCACCTTAAACTACGCTTTTTCCTGGGCTAACCTGGTCCAGTACTATAGTACTTCATGCACTTTTGCTTGTAACTGACAGCAACCCTTCTTGAATTAGCCAAAGTGAGGAGAATGACCGTAGAGATTATTTCATTAGCGATCTCCACAAAAGTATGGGATGGGGCTGGGATGGAACTCGCGATCCCTGGATCTGCAGATGGACTCTCTACAGTACTCAACTTTAAATTTTTCTTCAATGTTTTCAATGTTGTCTAAAAATAGAAAATGATGTCATAATCTAAAAATAGCCTATGGAGGAGTAGCATGTGGGCTTATTAGGTCAAATATGCATATCAATTATGGTAAATTAGTACATTGTAGTTCAACATGACAAGAGTTTAAAACTTAATTTAAATTTTGACCTAAATTCTTTTGGTACCAATTAAAATGTAAATTGATTCCCCAGGTGTAAGACAAAAGAGAAGGAACAGAAAAGGGCAAATTAACTGTTTCAATTATTATGGTACATGTATGCCTATCATTCAACCTAGGGTGTATCTGTAAGATTGTTGACTGGGACGTATTAAAAGAATCAAATCAAACAAATGATCAGGGTTCATAGTGTTTTCTTCCATGGTATATTTGAATATATACTACAGCAGACATAAAAGCAGATGACATTTTCAGAACCGAATTGTAATGATAAGATCAGAGTTAACCCATTGCATTCAACAAGTACTTTAACAAACAGTGAAGACCCAGATGAAATGCAGCATAATGCTGCATTTCATTAGTGTCTACACTGTTTGTAAAGGTAAAAATGATCTTCAGACAAAAGAATACAATAATTTTTGCAAGTTATAACCTGACACCCCTATATATGTACAATGAACTATCCCAAGTTAATTGTATCAAACCAAAAGGAAGAATCCATTAGTATACAAAACATCTATCTCTCTCTCTCTCTGACCTTACTGTCTGAATATTTAGGGTCAATAGAGTAGGCGCAATTAATTTTTGATAGCTATCAACTGTAGACAATGTCACATGACTTAATTGACTGATGGTATAGTCGGGTCATACTAATAACATTGACATGACATGAAGTGAATGGATTTTTTAAAGACGACCCTACAAAGTGAATCTTCTGATTAAGGAAAGTGTTGATCCCAGAAGAGCGCAATGGCTCAGTGGTAGAGTGCTTGACTCGAGAACGAGGGGCTGTGGGTTCCAGCCTTACGGTGACCGCAGGCACTGCATTTAGTCCTTGAGCAAGACATTTTTTCCTCTGCTAAGTTATGGGTCAACCCAGGAAGACCAGTCCAGACATGACTGAAAAATTGTTGACTGGGACAGAAAAAAAACAAACAAAATCTTTCATTACAAAAAATTTGAAATGAGATATCCTAAAATGGGGCATCAGGATCTGCACTGCTTGATTAGATAAATATACTTTAACACTTTCCTTGCAAGCGGTGACTTTTGTTGTCTGCTAATAGCCTTTGCAAACAGTTTGGACCCAAATCGGGATAGACAGATTCGGTCAGATTGTCCGTCCTGATCTGGATGGACCAAGCAGTTTGACACTCTGAAGAATTTTTTGAAAAAGTCAATTTTGAAAAAAAAATCAGCAGACGCCAACAAAAGCATGAAAAATTACCCAGTATGCAAAGAGTTAACCCATATAAGCCAATGGTCCATAGGCAAACAGTGGAGACCCAGATCAGAGGTTGCATGCATCTGATCAGGGGCTTCACTGTTTGCTTACAGAACATTCTATCAAAATTTGAATAAAAATAAAAAAAATTCTACCCAATAACCCTTAAAACAGAAATGAACTGGTCCAATTGATAAGATTGGGAAATTCCATTCAGCTTAAATGGGTAAATTTAGATGGTCAATTTCGAAAATGATATTTCTATTTTCAGGACCAGAATCTCAGCTGTTGTTGTGTTCGGAAAAGTTCACATCGCCGACCCCGCCCATAGACGATTCGGGATGGGTGAAACCGGGAAACTCGATCATATGGTCGTTGAGCGAAAGTAAGAGTGAGGCAGGTCTACACAAAGTAAACAACTGCCTCGTAGAACTATCCGAGGATTTACTGAACAACCATTATGATAGTGCTAAAAATAGATCTGGTGCAATAATTTCTCAGGAAAAGTTTCCGAAAGATCATTTGTTGAAAACTGCTTTATTAGGAGGCGCTCTATCAAACAGTGATTATTATTCTAGTAGTTATCAGGAGCTTTTGTGTAAATCGCCGCCTAAATGTGCAGACGACAGCAGCAAACCCGTCGGCAATGAAGAGGAAACACGTCGGCGAATGTCGGGAACCAATGGCTATGACAGGAATAGAATGACTGGTAGTTCCAGTGGCGGCGGAAATGAAAATTTGAATCGCATTTCAGATGGTGTCTCATCTCAGGGGGCGCTTCAGTCACAGACGCCAGAGGGGATGTTAGTCTCACGTCTCAGTGTTGGGTCGGCAGGAGCACTCGGTCTGCATGATCCAGGAACGCGTAGTATTGTTGCAGGCACTGCCGGGGCTGGTTCCTCGGCAACTGGTAGCAGAAGTGTTTTTCGTCCTCCACAAACTGTAGCTGAACCTGTCGGAAGATACGCAACCATTTACAGTTCGGCAGGCAGCTCAACAGCAATAGGTCCCCCTTACTCACCTCTTTACAGTTCTCACGGTCAGGGATCTTCTCTACCTGCAGCTTTTTACAATTCTCAGTACCCTGGTTATTCACCGTCACCAGTACTGCAGGCACACTATCCCTCTATTGAATCCTACTCTGCGACTGCTGTGTTACAAAGCATGGGTAGCCACGCTGCCCAGACACAGGTTCAGCAATCTCCCTACAGTAGAGGGGCTTCTGGTGCCTCAATGGGGCAGTACCCTTTCCTCAGCTCAAGAACAAATTCTGATTCTCCGGGACCTAGTAAGGGATTTTCACAAAGTAGTGCTAGTTTAAGGGACAGGGAAAGAGAGGAGCTTGAGTTAAAGTTAAGGAGAGAACACGAAATAGAGATACAAAGAAGACATAGTACTGGTTTTATTAAAGAAGAAAAAATGCATCATTTTTCTGTTCCGTATAGTGAAACACGTGCCTCCCTTTCTTCTGCCCCACGAGAGTCCCCTAAGCTAAAGCGTGATATACCCCCGAGTGCACAAGAAATTTATAAAGTACCGAGTGGTCGTGAGGGCAGTTTAAAACACAGACTATTTCGACCATCGGACAATACCGGTACATCAGTAGATAGTAGTGTTAGACAAAGTGCTTTCATTAATACAGAGGAACCGTCTGTTAAACGAACTAAACCAAATGGTGTAGATACTTCTCATTATGTGATAAATCGAGAATCAAATATACCCGGTACGGGGCCCCCTGGAGACACAAAGGAATCATTAGGGGGTCCCCTAAGAAATATTAGTGGTGGTGGTGGTAACTCTCATTTACAGTATCCACAACACTTCATGAAGGGGTCCATCATTCAATTAGCGAACGGTGAGCTAAAGCGAGTGGAGGATCTAGTGACGGATGATTTTGTACATAGTGCAGATATCAGCAGTGATCTCAAAATTGACACTAGTACTGTGGTACATATAGAGGAAACTCCTTCCCATGGAACCGCAGTCCTAGAATTTGTTGTGGGGGAGCATAAAGTGATGGTAAGCTATTTTATTCATAAGGCCACACCAAATAAATTTTCAGATTCTCATTTTGTGAAAAAATTGGGGCGGGTGGGAGGTTTTTATTTTTTATTTTTTGGACTGCTTTAAAAACAGACCCTTTTAATACCATGAAATTGTCAAAATTAATAAATGATAATATTAAGTGTCCAAATAGAAACCAGTTTTTTTTTGCGTGTTTTTTTTTTTTTTTTTTTTTTTTGTTGCAAAAATGCTGGCCAGAAAAATTGCACCAAAAATTTTCAGCCTTTTTCAAACATTTTTCTTAAAAAAATTGGGTTTGAATGTTTTTCAAAAATAGGTGGAAGGTTTTTCAGAAACCTTCAACCCCAATTTTTTTTATTTGCTTATACTTTATAGGGGTGGGTGGGGATGAGAATCTAAAAAAATATTTGGCATGGCCTAACAAAAGACTTTTATGTCCACAATAGTGACGTTATTGGCCTAGTTTGTGCATTAACTAGACTATAGTCTAGTCTCTTTAGTCAGACCATAGTTTGATAATTTTAAGCACTGTGCATGACTAACTAGACTAAATCTGTGGTCGGATCAAAGTTTATTGGTTCCTGAGCTCCAATATAAAATTAAAATTGCCGGAAACCTGTATGTTTTGTATCGATGGCTATGATTTACTGGGGAGAAAGACTGACAGTCAGGAAAGCAACAAAATTTCTATGGACAATGCACAATCTAGGCCATTGAAGATTGGTAGCATATTGTTTTGGTCTGTGTGTCTTGCCGTATATAATCGAACTGAACCCAAAATGGTTTGTGTTCAGTTCATATATACTGTGTGTATGTGCCAGCTGCAACTGGTCAGCTCTTTGTTTCCTCTTTCTAACATTAACATCAGCCTTTTATTTTCCATGACATTTTCAAAAGTATTCAAAATTTTTCTAGAATTTTTTGAATGTTGTCTAAAAATAGAAAATGATGTCATTATCTAAAAATAGCCTATGGAGTAAAGGGTTAAATAACGATCAACTATTGTTTTTCCAATGCATTAACTTTTGCCAGGTCCCTCGGGAGATGTTGAAAACCTCTAGCTTTGCCCTCGGGTTTTAGCATCTCCCTCAAGATCTGGCGATGGTTTAAATACATGAAAAACCATGTTTGATCCCTATATTAGGCCAAATAAAAAAATAAGTGTGTTTTGGGTAACGGGTCTGAAAATTTTAGGTAGGGTAGGTACACAATTTTTTTTCGGAAATTTTTTTTTATGCATTTTGAAAGGCATTTCCCCTTTCAAAATGCATAAAATTATATATTTTGTCTAAAAAATCTGAAAAAAATCCACGGTTTCACCAGTAAATTTAGGTGGGGTCGGGTTACTGTAAACACAGGTATTATTTTATTTGGCTTTATCTCACAGCAGTTTAAACAAATCTTGTATTAACATTGTGTAACAGAAAAATAATTTTCTTATTCCTCAACCAAAACATATGTTGTGGGTACTCAAAAGAACCGTTTCAATGAGATGGGTTTTTTTGAGCACCCAAAACATATGATAAAAACTAAGGGTAAGAAAATATTTACAATTTTACGCTGAAAAATTTTGTTTATTTATACTACACTTTCAGGTCAAGGTTGTCGCCACCCTGGAACACCCGTTCTTTGTTTTTGGTAAGGGCTGGTCATCCTGTGATCCATCACGGACACTACAAAGATTTGGATTATCTTCTCAACGTCTAAACGTGAATGACGTTTGTGTTTCTCTCACGCATAAGGATGTCACAAAACACGCAGCGGAAATCTCAAAGCACCAACAGCAGAGTGGAATGGTCAGCAGCAGCGACTTTCAACCCGTTAAGTCGGAACCCTGTAGCGATGTGACTGACATCAAGCTTCACAGGTCACCAGGTCAAGGTCAAGGGTCACATGTGCAAGGTCAAGGTCAGGATCAAAGATCTGGTGTAAATCCACCACATTGTGTTGGACAGAACGAGGAGCAATCAGCGCAGTCGTCACAGAATCTACACACCCAAACTCAGGAACACATGCCCCAGGACTCATAACAAATATCTTCGTTACTATTCACACGCGGGATAGGCGTCAATCGAAAAAGTTAATACTATCAAGGAACGTAGATAAAAAGTCGTTAGAAACAGAGTTTTCGATTGCCATTTGTCGCCCGAATGGCGACAAATGGCAATAGAAAACACTGTTTCTAGCGATTTTTGATCCGCGTTCGTCGATTGTTAAGAGCGTTTACCATTGTCGCCTATCCGGTGTGATTCATCTTCAATTGTCTTATGTGGATGCCCACAGTGCTGCAGATTAGTGAGCGTACTGTATTGAATCTAATAAGCACACATGATTTTATAAACGAAAACCATAGGTCCAGATAAGGATTTTTTTATCGTAAAATTGTAATTATTTTCTTTCCCATCAATTTGAACATGTGTTTTGGGTGATCAACAGAACCATCTCATCGAGATGGTTCTTTTGAGTACCCACAACATATGTTTCGCTTGAGAAATAAGGAAGATAATTTTCCATTATGCATCGGGAGGCCTGTCACACTGAGTTAAAGCTATAACGACCAGCTAAAGTCCATTGGACCTGCACATAGGAATTTTGATTTGTAAAATTGTGAATATTTTCTTATCTATCTGTTTTAACATGTGTTTTGGGTGCTCATAAGGACTGTCTCATTGAGACGGTTCTTTTGAGTACCCACAACATATTTTTGGTTGAGAAATAAGAAATTTTTTTTTTGATCACCCACTCATATTAGAGGCCTCACTTCAAAAAGGGCACATGATTTTATAGGTACACACAACTTGCGTTTGAGCGATGCCATAACAACAATATCGGATGTGGTGCAATTACAATAATATTGTGGACCCATAGTGGAGATGAAAATCAGTGTGTATCCTGATCGGCTGGCTTCTGAAGCCAGCTGAGCTCCGTTTACACTGTTTTCAGTAAATGGTATAAAATTTAGAAAAAAATAATGCTATCACACGGTGTGCTTATAAGGTCAAATACAGTACAGTAAACCTGTCTTCAGCTGCCATCCCAAAAAAGACCAAAAATTAGTTTTCAAGACCGATTATTGCTTAATGCAGGTCAAAAGTATTGCAGAATGCTCTCTTGGAGCTCTCTTTGAGCATTCTGCAATACTTTCGACCTGCATTAAGCTACCATCTGTCTTTAAGACCTTTGTTTTGTCTATTTTTGAGTGGCCGCTCAAGACAGGTTTTACTGTATTTTTTTCTTATTTCTCAAAGGAAACTGAATGTGTTGTAGTTACTCAAAACAACCATCTCTGTGAGATGGCTTTCTCATTGAGCACCGAGATAATTCTTTTTATATAACCCTTTTTCAACTGAAAACCATCAATGGGTACTTTGGCAAACCTTGAAGACCCAGATGAAATGCTGTATTCTGCAGCCATAGGTTTAGATAACAACATTTTAAGTGTAAAACTGAATATTTTCTTACCCATTTGTTTTAAGATATGTTTTGGGTGCACAAAAGAACAGTCTCATTGAGACGGTTCTTTTGAGTACCCACAACATTATGTTTTGGTTGAGAAATAAAAAAAATATTTTTCGGTATGCACTCTTAACTTAAGGCCTGGCAGCATTTCATCAGGGTCTACATGGTTTGCTATCATTGAAAAACTCATCAGGGACAGAAATATGTCACAATTAGAAATTTCTGACCGGTGACCCCTTAAATCATATAATAGAGGATCCATTCCTTATTGTATTCACCCATTTAAGCCAAATTGCCTACCGTTATCAGTAGGGCAAGCTCATTTCCAATTTTTTTGGGTGTTGGATGGTATTTTTCTCTTTTTTCAAAATTTTGATAGAACATTCTGCAAGCAAACAGTGAAGATCCTGATCAAATCTGATCTTGGTCTGCACTGTTTGCCCATGTCCCCTAAAAGGGGTCTTGGCATATATGGGTTAAATAAGTTTGGAAGAATTCATTAATATAGAAAGGGTTAAGTAAAAATCACTTTAATCTTTAATGTGACAATTATCTGTCACTCCAAAACGATAATATATTTCTGGTTTTGGCAAGAAAACATTTGTAGTGTTGGTGCTCAGTGGAAGTTTATCAATATTTTTATAAAATATTTTTCGCCTTCCAATTACGTATCAATGAGATGGTTCTTTTGATTACCCACAATACATCCTAAGACTTCTGATATCTCATAGTGAAAACGCTGATCATGCATACTTTGAATTAATGAGAGTTGGCTGTGGTTTCATGAAATGTAGGGGTCTTTTTTATCATGAAATGTTGAGCAAAAAAAAACCCATATAGATTTTTTCATTAAAAAAGGATTTTTTATACACCAAACAATGTAATTTACACCCACCCTCCCACACACCCCATTAACAGCCTGGTAATGACATTGAAATGTTATCATGAAATATAGATTTTTTTTACATCATGAAATGTAGCGGAAAAAATGAGATATTTTTTCATAAACTTTAAAAATAGGAGGATCCTTTATACACCAAACAATATAATTTGCTTCCACCCACACACACACCCCATTAACAGATCTTTAAGGATGTTTGTAACAATTTAGCTCAGGTGTTAAGTGTGATATCAATCAACCGTCCTTTACCGCCAATAATTTTGCATAATTTGAAAGCATTCTCATTACATGTCCTTTAAAATTTGTAAAGAGTACATATGAGGTAATATCATAGATTCAGAGAGACAATTTATTCTGCATAAAATTGTAAATATTTTCTTATCCATTAGTCTTAACATTTGTTTGGGGTGCTCAAAAGAATTGCTCATTGAGACGGTTCTTTTGAGTACCCACAACATATGTTTTGATTTAGAAATAAGAATATTAATTTTGGATTTACACTCTTATCTATAGGCCTCAATAAGGCAAAAAACAAATTCTCTTACATAAGCCAGGAAACAAAAATAGTGCCCCTTTGGACCTATGTCAATTAAGGCCCAGATCAGCCTGCGCATTGATGCACAGGCTGAGCTGGGCCTCCACTGTCTATCAACATAAAGTTTATGAAAAACAAACAAACAATAAGCCCCAAATGAATGTGAAATGGCATAAGTTATACCTAACAATTTCTGAAGTGTTTTATCATACTGTGGCTCATGTATTTCAACACAATACATATTCTAATGAGTACCCTAGGGGTATAGCAATGCACATACCAATGAAGAATGATACTGCATTTCTTAAAACTATTTCAACTGATAGAGGGCAAAACAAAATTTTGCAGTTTTCTGACAAAAAATGCCCCAGACAAACTTTCAGAGCGGACACGGATCTGACTGCCCTTTAAATACTGAGCAGATCTTCACTGCACATCTCTCCAGTGTCAAATTCTTTAATCTATTTCACCTGATTACTGAAATTCAAGTGTGAATACTATTTTCTGGGGAAATATAATACATTTATCTCATGATGTCGCATCTGGGAGTGATATAACGCCATGCAATAAAATTGATAAACCACTAGTGGTTTAAAGATTTTCGGGAAACATTATGCACATGGCAAAATACTAATGTTTTCACGCCAAAAAATATGATTTAAAAATAATTTAATGTCATATGATTAATAGAATCTAACATTCGTGCTCCTGTATCATTGTATTTATTAAACTCGTTGCGAAAGATAAAATGCGAGGCTTGCCGAGGCTTTTCCTCAACTTGTTTGATAAATTCAATAAAACATCCTCTATGTAATATGCGACCAGCGATCCATGGCTTAGACCAATCTGCACTTTGACAATCAAGCAGGCACTGCTCGACCAAATGAAAAAGAAATCCCATACAAAGAATAAATGAACTCTGGGAAAAGTATTTGAAACATCAAAATTGGGAAATTAAAGCTGGATCTTGATGTAAAATTGATTAAAAGCTGTACCAAACTATGTATCAATGTAAAACTGTAACAGATTGCACTGAGATTAATAATTACTCATGCAAAATTAAACGCATTAAATGTGAATGAAAAAATCAGTAACTCTGCCATGTTTGGTCGGATTTTTAATAAATTTTCACCAAAATGTAGAACAAAAGAATTTTGAATGCTAGCCACCCATTTGGGAAGTTTTTGCTCATTTTTTTTAATTGGGAAGAGGCTGATATTCGGTCACAAATATAAAATTCTGCACACAACAAAATCAGTGGTTTTCATGACAAGCCCTTCTAGGATAAGAGATCAGGCTGCTGTTTCGAGCAGGATAGTTGCAGCATTGTTGCTTGTCCCTTTAAAATAAGGGTCTTACTTTAATCTATTTACGCAGCTGCATAGACTAGCTAGAGTCATAGGGCCAGTTAAGAAAAACAAATCGGCGTAAAATTGCGATTATATTCTTATCCATCAGTTAAAACGCATGTTTTGGGTGCTCAAAAGAACCGTCTCATTGAGACAGTTCTTTTGTGTACCCACAACATATGTTTTGGTTGAGGAATAAGAAAATCATTTTCAGTTACGCACTCTTATCTGGGGGCCTGCAGAACATCAAAATTTTAGATGTCCCATTAATACCATCATTATGAATTGCACTGATCAGGCTGCGGAAGTACAGGCTCGTCTGCACCTTTGTTGTTCACATCCATTGATCAAAACCCAGTTTTTCGAGACCGAGGGATCGCAGGTTTGAGCCTCATCGGTGTCACTGCGTTGTGTCCTTGAGCAAGACAAATTAATCCTAGCTTAGTACTGGTTCAACCCAGAAAGACCCATCCCTACATAACGGTAAGATTGTTGATGGGACGTAAAAAATCAAATCAAACAAAGCAAAAACCCGGTGTCATTGTGACATGGATAGTCATAATTTAGCTGTTTTCTAGGAAAATCAAACCCTCGCACTTTATTATCATTATACAAGCGAATCTATTTGTGTGGTTTAATTTAAGCCGAAACACCTCACGTTACAGCCACCATAACCGCAAACACCCACCTAAATATTACACAAAGGAATTGTCTCGCTGCACTGTTACAAACTTGAACTTGAGACTTTCCAGGATTTTTTTCCCGATTTTTTTTACGTCTGCCATATCAAGTGGTTGTTTGTAGTAGAAACAGAAATATCATAGTATGTAGGCGATGTTATTTTAGAAAGGTTTAATGAGATACAGCCCTATGAGCAATTAATGTCCTTTAGAAAATACATTCGAGTAAGTGCTATGCGAACAGTGAAGGTGTGGATCAGACTGCGCAGATGCGCAGTCTGATCCACCCCTTTGTTGTTCATGTGAAGTTGGAACAGAAGTTATCCAAGTGCGGATCCAGAGGGGGGGACAGGGGGTCCGGAGCCCCCTGGAAAATCACAAGTTATATGGATTTCTATAGGGAATAAGCAATTGGACCCCCCCCCCCCCCCCCTGGAAAAAGTTGGACCCCCTCTGGAACCTTGAAAAAATGATAGTTTTCTTTGAAATTAACCATTTGACTTCTGTAAAATAAGCTGAGGACTAAAAAAAAAAAAAAAAAAAAAAAAAAGGTTGTCAGATTAACCTGGACCTGGACCCCCCATGACAAAAATTCCTGGATCCGCGCATGTTATCAATGCTAAATCCAAGATTCCAGCTTAGTGAGGTGGACTGACGTAAACGTACCTGACCGTGCGCAAATCCCAACATATGTTTTCTAGTGGCAAGGATCTTGTTAGAGAACTCAGACAGAGATTATAACAAGTTGTCTCAAATCTTGAACGCCCACTAAACTGCTGGAAAGTGTCGTAATTAAGGTGAAAATTGATTTGCAGCGGAGATATCCACCTGATCTTTTTTCTTTTTCTCAAGATTTTCCTGAATTGCACTATTATCATCTTCACTTTTTCATCCCTAGCTTAATGTTGGCCAATAAGAACTCCGCTTAATTAAAAGTTCTTCCAAAAATTTCCTGGTGCAGGAAGCACATGAAATGCGGCCATTAGGGAATTTAATCATAGGGAGTTTTTTGGCCAATACCCTGTGATAATAACTCCCTCTAATTTGAATTTCTTCCTAAAATGTCTTGGTACTGCAGCCAAGCATTGTTCAATCATAGGGACGGTAATTTATGAGGTCCTAGAAGGGGGTCCCAGTATCCCATATCCCATTAATTATTTTGAAAAATATCTCATATCCCTAAAATAAATATGGCAAATATCCCCAAAATTCAGATAGCATCGTATCCCCATATCCCTAAAATTGATCCAAGTATCCTGTATCCCCTTAAATATTTACAAAAATAACCCTTATCCCTTTAAGTTTTTGGCCAATATCCCTGTATCCCTAAAAACCCTTCCAGGGCTTCATTTATAGACAAGTATAATAGCAGACGGCACTACATGCTTGATATTAACCTTGAAAGGGTTAATATCAAGAAAGGCAGGAGGATGAGATTGACCCTAACGGATGAGATTGACCGTAACACTTTCCCTGCTAAGATTGTCTGCTGAAAACGCATGCAGACAGTTTGGAACCAGATCAGGCCAAACTGTTTGACACTGAAAGAATTTTAAAAAAGATAAAAAAAGATTTTTGAAGAAAAAAAGAAAACAACGAAGAAAAGATTGAATTAAAAATTGTTAAGAAATGCGTAGACACTCAAATTTAAGCACAGGGTTTTCACTGAAGCATGTTTGTAAGGGGCTGGTACCAAAACAATTGTGCAAGAATGGAAGAAGTTTTGGATGAGAAATAAGAAAAATCATTTTCAATTACGCTCTTTTATATAGGGACCTGATATTAAAGTCACTGACAATAAAAATAATCAAAAATGAAAGTAAGCAGACACAATAACAATTTTTAAAAACAAGATTAATTTTAATCTCTCTATTAAAAACTGACATATCCTTCACCAGTTGGGTCAAATGAGCCTTGAAAATCTTTTGCTATTTTTTCCAATACCCTCATACCCCTATTGCCCTATTACTTAAATTGTAATCTCCGCTTACAATAATATAACAACATGAGGCATATTATGCATAATTTTAACTTTGCATGCTGGGTAATTTTTCATGATTGTGTTGTCGTCTGCTGTTTTTTTTCAAAATTAACTTTTCAGGAATACCATCAGAGTGTCAAACAATTTGGATCCAGATCAGGACCGACATTTGGTCGGTCCTAATCTGGGCTCAAACTGTTTGCAAAGATTAACAGCAGACGACAAAAGTAGTACCAGTATTGTGGCTGCGTAAGGAATGACTCATATGGAGTGTCAATAACAGGAAGTATTTGTTACCCGCTTATTTGCACTAGCGTATGGTTTGCCGTAAATCTTTACCTACTAGAGTCATCTGCTGATAACCTTTACAAACATTTTGGACCCAGATCAGGCCCGACAAAACGTCAAGCTATTTGACACTCTGATGGTATTCTTGAAAGAATTTTTCGAAAAACTTGGTTTTGAAAAAGTGAGCAGACAAAAAAATGTATGTGGAATTACCCAGTAGGCAAAGGGTTAAAACAACCCTGCTAGTGACAATTTTTTTTCATTGCTAACAATCTTGGCAAATTGTTTGGGACTCTGAACACCCCCCCCCCCCCCCCCCCCCCCAAAAAAAAAAAAAAAAAGAAAAAAAGAAACAAAAACTGGGCCTGACCAGGATCAAAAGTGTTTGAATCCAATGATTTTTTTTAACTTTAGTTGATTTTAAAATTAGTCTGTAGATGACATAAAAAAAAGCAATAAAGCACAGAGAATAAATGTCAAATATCCACTCAGTCTGGTCTAAATTTTCATTTATGAATAGCTTGGTTGGTTTTATTTTTCATTTATGAATGGCTGCAATGGATTTATTGAACGGCCCTCGAGACTATCCATGATACCCCACAATGCAATGCAATAGTTAAACTGATTAACATTTATGATAGACAAATTACACAGTATATTTAGAATTCACCTTTGTCCGACTGTGTGCCATATTGCATTAACCTAATTCTTAAATGTACAGTTTATCAAAAAAAAAATTTTTTTTAAAGTTAACAGCTTATAAAACAGCATTGATCCAGATCAGCTGGCTTCAAATGAAGCCAGCTGATCTTGATCAATGCTGTTTGCTGACCGGTATACAGTATGTACTATGTACTATAGACAACATCTAGTAGTTGCTAATTAAAAATTGGGGTTAATTTTGATGAGCGATCAATAATATTTAGGTCAGATTTGATAGTAAATAATTACTGTGTGACTCATGTTAATTAAACAGGTGATTTATAGGTTAATCCTGCTAGAAAAAATCATACCCACAGTACATTGAGGGGTCCAGGCTCTGTGGTAGAGAGCTCAGCTTGAGATAGAGGGATGGCTGGTTCAAGCCTCGCCACATGAGGAGGCACATGCACTGTGCTGTGTCCTTGAGCAAGCCTCTTTATCCTCTGCTTAGTACTGGTTCAACCCAGGAAAACAGGAAATGTTGCTAGTGTGTTGTGTCCTTGAGCAAGACACTTAATCGAATGCTTAAGTATGCTGATTCAACCCAGTAAGACAGGAAATAGTCCTGACATGACTAAAAAATTGTTGACTGGAATGTAAAGCATCAAAATAAACAGAAAATGTCGCAACATGGCTCAAAAATCGTTGACTGTCACTGGGACGTAAAGTATAAACACAAACAAAATTCAATGTAAATTGATTTTTTTTATTCATTCCATGATTTTTCAAAAGCTAGTTTGCAACCCCTATATTTTGATTTAACACAGACCATTCAAGAATGAGAAACCTTTTGGCAGATTTGTTTTATGGATTAGTCCACGTTCATGCATGACTATTGACTTTAATGCTCTTAACATTATTCAAAGAATTAATTGATCAAGCTCCTATTTCATAGCCCTTTCAATACTAGTGCTGTTCGGTCATATAATGCATTTTGGTAGTGCTTGTGGGTGGGGCGAGTTTATGATATACCTTATGCAGTAGCTCTTAAAGTGCTATCCGAAACACTTTTAAATCTTTTGCTGCCGTAAGAATTATCAATTCATACCTAATTCAGGATCAATCATTATTTTCATGGTACAGCAGGAAGATAACCAGTGTTGCCCAATGAAATAATAATCAATGGAGTTTTCTCCCTTACACAGCAGACTAATTGTCACAAGATTAATTGTTTAAATTCAATACACTGGAACATCTTTAGAATGTGGTACCTGGGCGCCACAATCAACAATCGTGCTATAAGCGGTCAAGACCGCCTACAACGCTAAACTAGACCAAAATAAGCACACATGCTTTATATTAGTGCACAGGGAGTTCATTTTAAGTTGCATCAACTTCTGTTTTTCAGTCATTTCATTGAAAATTAAGATTCATCGTGAATGAGAAACAGTGTAGATCCTGATCAGCTGGCTTAATTGCTTTCAAAAGAGGGTATAGAATTTTGAAAATGTGATATGCTCGGTGGGCTTATTGGGTTGAATGTGCTAATCAATAGCTACCTGTATTTTTTTACATGGTCCCTTGATGTGACTTTGGTTTCAATGACAGCTGACTCTCATTAATTCATACATGGATTACTCATATTACCTGCTTTATAACTAAAAGAATCATTATTTTTTTTATCATGAAATTGTTAATATTATCTTATCTCTCAGTTTAAACATTTGTTGCGGGCGCTCAAAAGAACCGTCTCATTGAGACGGTTCTTTTGAGTACCCTCAACATATGCTTTAGTTGAGAGATAAGAAAATTAGTTTTTCATAACGCACTCTTATCTAGAGGTCTGTTGACTCAGAATTAAATTTTAGAATCATAGCTTATTAGGTATCTTTATACTCTTTACAGACTAACTTTTTTAACTGAAACTATTGATAGCTAGACAGGAAGCCTCTTGACCCATGGATTTTAAGTTAACTGGGGCAGCAACATTGAAAGCTGGTGATCTGAATTGTAAGAAAGTAGCCCTTATTAAACCATGTAATCTGCTGCAAATCCTATCAAAATTGAATGAAAATTAAGAAAGTTACAGATGGTTTTATAATAAAGAATTGAAAGCTATGGAGGGCAGCCATTTTTAGGCTGTTAGATGTCCAAGAGCCCTACTTAAATGTGCATTAACAGAATAACTTGTTTCCTACTACATGTATTTTATTTTAGCTTTACATTTTTATTGATTCTTCTGTTGAAAATAGATAAAAAAAATCGGCACAGTTTGCAATGAAATTGGGAATTTTATTAGCTTTCCAAAATTAACAGGAAGTTAAAATAAATTTTCAAAATGGCTGCCTCCATAAGCTTAAGCCAAAAACTGAAATAAGTGTGTTTCAGGTAACGGGTCTGAAAATTTTAGGTAGGGAAGGTACACACATTTTTTTTTATTTTTTTTTAAATACAATTTTATGCATTTTGAAAGGCATTTTGCCTTTCAAAATGCATTAAATTATATTTTTCCAGAAAACCTGAAAAAAATTCTAGGTTTCACCAGTAAATTTAGGTAGAGTCGGGTTACCCTAAACACAGGTATTTTATTATTTGGCGTTATTAGAAGTCAGAATTTTGATGCTTGAATTGCTATACCTCTCTTATTATACATCCAATTTTATCTGGTTTGTGGCAGGTTGCATGGTTCAATAAAGGCTTTAGTTTCAGATGCACTTGCTTATAATGTTCCTGTCCCCTTTATAAGAGGACTTTAGTTAGCAAGAATAGAAGTTATATTCAGTTCCCTAAGTTTTGTGAATATCGGTGACCGTACAACATCTCACATTGTTTTGATATCAATGTAAATTCTGTTATTGTGATCATGTGACTATCATTGTGACTATTGTTACTCCTTGTTATTAAGGTCAAGGTCATTTTGCTGTTGTCAGGGTGGTTTCCATGGTTACATATCGTGTTACGTAGAAAAGTGCTGTTACTCCACGGTAGTTGGTTTTGAGTCTGTGATAATGTAATGTACATTTTAAAATGTTGTTTATATTGTTTCAATTGTAAATCGTACATATTGGGGTTAACACATGGGTGAAAGTTTTCAGGATTAATCCTGAATTCAGGGAGCGCAGTGGCTCAGACTCAAGACCGAAGGGCTGTGGGTCCGAGCCTCACCTGTGTCACTGCGTTGTGGTTCTTGAGCAAGACACATTTATCCTAGCTTAGTACTGGTTCAACCCATGAGCAAACAAACAAAAATCCTGAACTCAGGATTTTGAGGCTGACTTTCCATAGAAAGTCAGCCTCATAATGCTGAATTAGGGAGATTAAAGTAGCTTCTCTGATTAAGTTTTAGATTATCTAAACATTATTAACCATTTAAACATGAAATTATTCATTTTTGTAGGCATCTAGCAGGTTTAAAAATTTGAATTTCTAAAGTTCAGGATTTTGGAAATTTTGAACTTTCACCCATGTCAACATGATAGGTCCAGAGAAACAAATATTCTTGACATAAACTTGCGAATATTTTCTAATCCATCAGTTTAAACATTTGTTTTGGGTGCTCAAAAGAACCGTCTCATTGAGACAGTTCTTTTGAGTACCCACAACATATGTTTTGGTTGAGGAATAAGAAAATTAATTGTTAATTATACACTCTTATCTGGAGGCCTGGAACATTTGAGGGGATAAGGTCCAAAAATAAATATGTGTGTTTCAGAAAATTTTAAAATAGGGACAGTAGAGTAGGTTGGAAAATAGGTTTTATTGTGTTAAAATTTGTTACAAGTTTTTGCAGTGGGATGATAGGGAAATGCTATGGCTGAACAGGGAAATCCCTTTGAAATCCTTAAAAGGGCTTAAAAAAATTAAGGGTCTGGGCCAAAAATAGGCACGGTCAGGTGACCTGAAATGCACAACTTTTTATTTTGGCCTTAATAAGCTTACTGCAGTCAGAATTGCCCACACATCATATCTGAATCATTTGAAATAAGCTCTAGTCTGACCTGTACCTTACCCCTATTACACTCAGAGTGGCCAAAAACGGCTAACTGTTTTTTTTCTGTGAACAAGGGAGAGCACTCAACCATAGGTATTTTAACTCTTTCCCTTAATGACAGTTGCACAAACAGTTCAGACACAGATCAGGACCGACACAATGTCGGTCCTGATCTGGATCCAAACTGTTTGACACGCTGATAGTGTTCCTGAAAGATTTTTTGAAAAAAAAGATAGTTTTGCAAAAAATTCGGCACATGAGAAATTACCCAGCATACAAAGAGTTGATACAGTTGTAAGAGTTGTCTTGCTTTAATTGTTTCCTATTTAACTAAGAAAATTAAGAAATTGTTTCATTGGAGCACAATGAAAGTCTTTCAAGTCCAGTCTCATAGAAGGCTTACAAGTAGCCCTACTTTTTGAGTGTCTGCTTCCTTGTTTCTTCAGAAAACTCTCTGCACTACAATCATGGGTCAAGATAGGTCAAAATTTTGATTGTTAAAATTGTGATTATTTCCATCAGTTTGAAAAAATGTTTTTGGTGCTCACAAGAACCATCTCAACGAGACGGTTCTTTTGAGTACCAACAACATATTTTCAGCTGAGAAATAAGAAAATTAGTTTTCAATTACATGCCAACCTGTTACGATACAATGCCTTTTACCTGATTGAATGCAGAGAAGTTTTTGACCACACAATATTGTACTATAGTCCCTAGAGCCTCTGGTATCCCTAGAAACTCCAGAAAAAAGTGCTATCTCAGGCCTCATTGAAAAAAGTTCTTGTGGTTATATTTACATGTTTATATAATTACATTCTCTTATTTGGCAACCTGTTACGATACAATGCCTTTTACTTGATTGAATGCAGAGAATTTTTTGATCACATGAGATTGTACCATAATCCCCAGAGCCTCTGGGCCCCCAGGAATAAAAGTGTGCCCCTAGAAACTTCAGGAATAAAATTGGGCCTCCTAGAAACTCCAGGAATAAAAGTACTATCTCAGGCCTTACTGTTAATGGGCTTCATCTGAGAAAACCTGATTTTATGCATATCATGCATGCATGTGCATATATGGTTTTAAAAGGACAAGCAGACAACATTTACTGTCCTGCCAGCCAAGAGTGACCGTGATGTCGTGTTTTGTTTACAATAATAAGTAAAACATTAGCGTGTACACTCCACTTGAGCTAATGTGAATCGACAGATCACTTGAGTATTAATCCTATCCTGTGGATAGGATTAATACACAAGTGATCTATCAATTCTAAGTGCCTGATGATTTTGTAAACAAAACATTACGTCACTGTCACTCTTGGCTGGCAGGATAGTAGTCGTGATTATCTCTTTGTTAATTCCATCCCTGCTAACCAACGTTGCATTTGAGAACAGAAAGAGAACAGTTCAAAATTAATTAACTCTTTCCTTGCTAGTGATGACTTCTGTCGTCTGCTGATAACCTTTGCAAACAGTTTGGACCCAGATCAGGACCGACATAACTTCGGTCCTGATCTAGATCCAAACCATTTGACACTCTGATAGTGTTACTGAAAGAATTTTTTGAAAATGTTAATTTTGAAAAAAGTCAGCAGACGTCAACAAAAGCATGAAAAATTACCCAGCATGCAAAGAGTTGAAATATATAATATATCATCATCCGTGGGAGAAATCATGACTTTATCAATATATATTTACCATTGTGTATGTACAGATAGTAAACTATGATGAAATAATTCACTGTTATAAGTTGTTAATGATATGATCATTTTTGTTGTCACAAAATATTTTTGTCACATTAAATTATGTACATTGTATTTGCCTGAATGAAATTCAGGTTTTACCAAAAGATCTGATTTATTATCAAAAGATGATTTATAGATTTGGAATTTATCTTTATATATGAAATGTGGGAAATATAAGGACTTGGAAATTTTCTGAAAATCAACTTTGATCGATAGAATTTAATGACAATATGCCAGTATAATAGAACTTTTTGCTCTCTGTAAAGGCGGTAACTTTAATATTCATATCTGGGCGCGGTTTGGCTATTTCATCTGCTAAACAAGAGAAATCAGGTTCCATTTATAATTTGGTGAAGAATTGAAAAGTTGTTTGGGCAGCGCAAGCCTGTGAGCATTTCATGGAAATCCTATCCGTATACACACTGAAATCACATTTATTAACCCTTAAAGCGCATAATCACAAATTGTATGTTGTCCACTAAAAAATTTTGAAGCCTCAAAGACAAACAGTGTGAACCCAGATCAGACTGCTCCTGTAGGAGCAGTCTGATCTAGGTCCACAATGTTTGCCTCTACGCTTATGTTAAATAGACATTTTCAGATTCAATTATTTTGGTGGCGTTTGAAGGACTAAATAATGTGTTTTGCATCTATTTTGAGGTTATGGCACAAGATGATACAGTTACTTTTGAATAAAGCCACTCCTCATTTTCAGCTTTTACCTATGTCTAAGGTTGACCAGTCCTAATTACGCATTCTTGAGGTGCCGCCTTTACAGTAACCAAAAGGTCATATAATACTCATTGAAAGGCCCCTAACAAGCTACACCTTAACCTATGTCACAAGAAGCAACTTTGGTCGCTATATTTGTAAGCTGTGTTGAAAAGTCAGCTCAGTTCAGTGAAGGGAGGGCAGTGGCTAGAGTGGTTATGCCGTGGTAGAGTGCTTGACTTGAGGCCGAAGGGCTGCGGGTTCGTGCCTCACCGGCGTCACTGCCTAGTCGTCCTTGAGCAAGACACATTTTTCCTAGCTTAGTACTGGTTCAACCCAGGAAGAACCGTCCCTGTTTAACTGAAAGATTGTTGATGGGACATAAAGAATCAAATCAAACAAAAAAATCAATTCAGTGATGAAACTAACATGGGCATTTGATACAGCAAGCTTATATTGATGGTGTTCATCAAGCACTTTAACCCTTAAAGCGCCAAGAAAAAAATGCTTCTGAAAATGTCGTCTGCTGAAGTTGTCTGCTGCATATAATTGCCTAGCATTACTGACGAATTAAGAATAGAAGAAAAACAGTGTGGACCCTGAACAGTCTGATCTGGGTCCACACTGTTTGCCATAGAGGCTTCTTAAACATTTCAGCAGATGAGAAAAGCAGGCGCATTTTGTTGCGATTGGAGCATTAAGTTGATATGGTATTGTCTGTCGGGAATCAAAAACTTGTATCTTTGTTTTCACATTTTTCAGGAGAGACAAAAAACTGAATAACTTTCGCTAAGAGTGTCCTATATTGCTAATAGTCAGACAGGATTATATTTAGTAACATCCAAATTCACTGTTATTGGTGTTTTGAACTTCCATAAAAGATTTCACAGTGATTATGAAGAGTTTCACTTGAGTTACGCATTTTGAGCATATTTTCTCGGTAAACCATCCAGTTATGACATTTTGAGCATCTTTCTCATGGCATAACATCGTATCTCTCTAAAATGAGCACCAAAGTAATGGTATCGATCATAGATATGATATTTTGAAGCATGATTGATGCTTTTTAAGAGGGTTCTAATTAGTCTAGAGCTATGAGAATTTGACAGAATGTGCGCCATGCGTTTGGTATTCCCGCGTTTTGGTAAAAATCAGAGTTATGAGGTTAAGATTTCCGACTGACGATATATCAGTATGTTTCAAAACTGAAAATAGTTGATAATATCGAGAAACGCTTGGACCAAATAATGAAATAATCCATAAAGCATTTTTACATTGATCACACCGTGTAGGCGGCAATGGAAAAAGCCAATACTATTGAGGAACATAGATCAAAAATCAGTAGAAACAGAGTTTTCGATTGCCATTTGTTGCCACACTGGCGACAAATGGCAATCGAAATCACTGTTTATAACAATTTTTTATCCGTGTTCGTTGATTGTTGATAATGTTTTCGATTGCCCCCTATCCAGTGTGTTGATAGGTCGGGTGTATTCCATAAAACAGACTGTCATTGAAAAAATTTAAATGAAATCTTGTCCTTCAACATTGGTTTCTTTGGTGGGGTAAAGATTTAAATCATCGAAAAGAACAAATGGTAAAATGCAAATCAATGTCGCCAATCCTTCACATGTGTCCTTTATATGTGCCTCGCTGCGAGAAAACCTGTCTTAGGGGTTTCCGACAAAGTGAGATTCAAACCAGCCTGCTCAGCTACAGAGGCTAGCTAGAAAATGGAAATTTCCTTCGTAGCAAGTCTAGATATAATACTTTCCATAAGCGAATAACAAAGGCGCTGTTCAGACTGCGCAGGTGTGCAGGCTGGTCTGCGCCTTTGTTGTTCGCAAACCTCCTAAGACAGGTTTTCTCACGTCAAGGCCCATATGTCATCAAAAATATCACCTGAAGTTGCTTCCTGTGACGAAGGTTGTGGTCCTTTATCATATATCTGAATTCAGATTTTGGGATTTTTCTGTGAGCCCCCAAAAACTAATTTGTTTATAAATACAAAAATGAATATACATGTTATGCATCTTCTTTCATGTAATATTCAGACAATATCAATCAACATAGACTGGTTCCAGTCCTTAAAACAATTTTTCATCAATGTGTCATACCATATATGTGTAGCCAGTCTAACTCTGATGGCTCTGTTTTAAAACAGAGCCATCAGAGTTAGACTGGCTACAAGTATATGACAGACACATTGATGAAACATTGTTTTAGGGACTGGAGCCAGTCTACAACAACCTTGCAGCAAAAAGCTGAGTGGCTCAAATATTCCTTGTCATAGACTCATTCTCAGATTTCATAATAAAAGATTAATTCCATATTTAAAACAATATTGTGCTTATATTGTGTAGTGGTTGGATATAGGGTCATGGCATAATAGTTGAATCTTTTTAATGCATATATTTAAATCAAGCCATTGGACAAGCTACAGCAAACAGCTGTATGTGCCATTTTTACCACAAAATTTATGAAGATTTTAACTGTTAAATATAGAATAAGAGGACACAAGGAATTGACTGTAAGTTACAGTAAAACCTGTCGAAAGGGGCCACCCATAAATAGGCAAAACAAAGAACTTAAAGACAGATGGTAGCTTAATGAAGGTCGAAAGTATTGCAGAATGCTCCCCTTGGAGCATTCTGCAATACTTTTGACCTGCATTAAGCGATAATCGGTATTGAAAACCAATTTTTTGTGTTTTTTGAGTGGGCGCTTAAGACCGTTTTATTGTAGCTTTTGGCTCAGATATCAAATGATACAATACTTTATGGGCCTTATTTTGTTGAATGCGAATAACAGAAGCGCTGACCAGACTGATCATATTTTAGGGTATGAACATGGGAACGATAGATTAAAATGATAGAATGTCAATTTCATGTAGTATGAATATAGAAAACTATTGTATTTCAACAGAACTATATGAGAAATTCAAGATCGGATTGTGCCTGCAGCATTTTAATTAGTCTTTTTAAATTTTAAAATGTGCATAGAGTTTTCTAAAATATTTGAAGTACTAAAGGATATAATTTTTATGCCATGGCTCTCTTATTGGGGGAAGTTGATTTGGCCACACTTAGACTGAAAATGACTGAATATAAATTCAATTGGGTTATAATTTTTCAGTAAATTTAATCCACTTGATTGATAGATAGGAAGTATTTCAGTCTAAATATAACTTCATAGTTTTACGCAATTTTTGGATATGTGCTCTGCAGTATTTTGCTGTTCGGCATGTTTCCTCTATGGACTCAGATCATTCTGTACGTTATCAGTCATAACCAGATCTGTTCTAAATAGCATCTCAAGTTTCCTTAAACTGAAGATTTAAATCTTACATGATTACTTAATTGCAGCATTCTGTTGTCTTAAGTGCCAAATACTTACAACCATGTAAGTACCAGCATAGCAAAAGCATAGTTTGTTGATATAGCTGTCATGTAAATATAAACAATTTGCCATATAGTACTGATTGGCAGTTTGGGATGTTTAAAAGAAGAAAGCCAATGGACATGATACTTGTTTAGTGTATATTTCAAAATATGTTTCCTTAATTTCAGCAACATATGTTGTTGGTACACATTGGAATTGCCTCATAGAGGCAATTCCAATGTGCACCTTCAACATATGTCCATTCAATAAACGAGTGTTTTCACCATAACACAGGCTTTACACAAACTTCTCAACTAATTTGTTGCACTGTAATTAGCATGTAGAAATGAACAAGTTTTTGTGTAGTTTGGCATGCACCTGGATGACAATAATAGATAGCCAATTTTATATCATTGACAGCTTAACTTTAGATGTTTCATTGGAATGAAATGCTAACTTGGTGGTTGCCTGGTTGTATCTTCAGCTATTAACTCTTGTCACAAGGAGCTCAGTGGCTCAGTTGGACAGTCAAGGTTGCAAGTTCAAAGACTCACTGGAGAAACTGTGTTGTGTCCTTGAGCAAGACACTTTATCCTATGCTTAGCACTGGTTCAATGCAGGAAAGCGTCCCGATATGACTGAAAAATTGTTGTCTGGGACAACATTTTTTTTTTCCATATTCTAGCTTAGTCTTTAGTTTTACCTGGTTGTAATGCCAAAGGACACATTTTCTTGTCTTGGTGACTTAAGCCTAGCGTCCTTTTTGTGGGACATAGACAAACACAAACAGTGCAGACCCAGATCAGACACCCCAGAAAGCGGCATCTGATCAGGGTCTTCACTGTTTGCTTAGAAAGTTCTATTAGAATTTTGATAAAAATGAAAAATGCAAACTAACAACCCTTAAAATGGAAATATACTGATCCAATTGATAATAATGGGGAATTCCATTCTGCATAAATGGGTTAATTATCGGTAATGAGATGTTAACTGGGAAGATCTGATTGGACTGTGGGCAAGTATAGACTGGTCTGGGCCAACAATCATTGTTACCATGTAACAAATTCATCATTGTTTTCATTGTTTTGTGATGAAAATGAAATGAGCAGGCTCAAGAAGAAGAGATTATGGTGCTTATCGCATGGGTGATGAAAGTTTTCAGGATTATTCCTGAATTCAGGATTTTGAGGCTGACTTTCTATTTTCCATAGAAAGTCAGCCTCAAAATACTGAATTAGGCAGATTAAAATAGCTTGTCTGATATATTTACTGTTTATCTAAGACAATTAACCATTTCAACTTGAAATATTACTATTTTGAAGGCATACTACAAGTTTTAAATTTAAATTTAAAAAGTTCAGGATTTTGGAAATTTTGAACTTTCATCCATGTTATTGCATATGCAAGCAGGGAAGATGCAGACGAGCTTGTGCATCCATACAATCTCTCCCTGAGCCACATAAAATGGACCTTGATGCGAGAAAACCTGTCTTCAGGGTTTCCGATAAGGTCATACCAAAACCAGCCTGCTCAGCTACAGAGACTGGGTAGAAAATTGAAAATGCACTTGTAGCAAGTTTAGATATGATACTTTCCAACAAACGAATAACAAATGCGCTAATCAGGCTGCATGCATGATCAGGTCATACCAAAACCGGCCTGCTCAGCTACAGAGACTAGGTATAAAATTGAAAATTTGCTTGTAACAGGTTTAGATATGATACTTTCCAATAAGCGAACAACAAAGACACTGATCAGACTGTGCGCATGCGCAGGGTGGTCTGCGCTTTTGTTGTTCGCAAACACTGAAGACAGGTTTATCCGCGTCGAGGCCAAAATAAGAGGATAGATAATGGATCAGGCCAAAATGTAGGCCTCTAGCCCCACTAGATAGCTGTACACGCTTGCTTAAAATTTCTTAATGTGATAAGCACCAAAATCTCTTGAGCTGGAGAAAATGGTTATAAATTGTTATATTTTAGCCTTATGAAATGAAATATGTTACATATTTTTATCATATTTTTTATGTCAAGTGGTTGGAGCCATTATCTCGTGAAAGAACCATTTATAAATTTCGCATGTTTCATTTCACACTTCCACTTGGCATTTCACTCACTTACCCATGTTTGTTAGGGTGTTGATATACAGTAAAACCTGTCTAAAATGGCCACTCAAAAATAGACAAAACAAAGGTCTTAAAGACAAATGGTAGCTTAATGAAGGTCTAAAGTATTGCAGAATGCTCTCTTGGAGCATTCTGCAATACTTTTGGCCTGCATTAAGTGATAATCGATCTTGAAAGCCAATTTTTGGTCTTCTTTTTGAGTGGCCGCTTAAGACGGGTTTTACTGAACATGTAATTGTTATGAAATAAGATGTCATTATATGGGCTGAGACGGGACAATACCTGTCGTCAGGGATTCTGACAAAACAACACCAAAGCAGTCTCCTCAGCTACAGAGACTAGCTGGAAAAAATGAAATTTCACTTTCAATTTTAGATATGATATTTTCCAGTAAGTGAATAACAAAGGCGCTGATCACACTGCGCAATCTGGTCTGCCTCTGTTGTTCCTAAACTCCCGAAGACAGGTTTTCTCGCATCGAGGCCCATATGAAATCGACCTTTATAAGCTGATTTTGCAACTGAAAAATAGCGATGTGTCTCTACTTTCTAAATGAAACAAATGTTGTAGTACTCGTTGGAAGTGCCTCATTGAGACAATATCAATGAGTACCAACACCATACAGTGGAGTCAGGACTAAAGTTTACACGTTTTGTGCAAATGGTGTGCATGCGCGGATCCAGAAAGTGTTGTCAGAGGGGGTCCAACTTTGACGTTTTTTTTGAGGGGGGTTTCTTAGTTGATGAGGGGAGTGAGGATCCAAATACCACTATAAGCGGGCCATCATTGGCCCGCCATTGAAATAGCGTTTCCCTAGCGTGCCGATGATGGCCCAACATTGAATGCTGGCTTGGTAGCTTTGTGATTATCAGGGGAACCGGACCAGTATTGCTAAGAAACCCTATATTTTTGTGATTTTTCAGGGGTGTCTGTCCCCCCCCCCCCCCCCTGGATCCCTGCATGGTGTGCGCCTGATGCACAATTTATTCTTTAGCAGTGTTGTGTGCCTCCAGTGCTCAACAGTATAGATGCCATGACTTGTGGACTGAAATTTGTGAAATTTACCAAAATTTTAAGTGAGATTTGATAAAATTCTGTGAGATTTTCACAAAAAACCTTTTTTGAACTCCTCCTTATAATCAAAAAGCTTTTATGTTAATGTAAGAATCTTGTGATAAACACAATAAAGTTTAATTTATGATTATTTTTTTAAAAAAATGTGTTTTAAGATGGTCTGAAAATTCTGTGAGATTTGAAAATCTTATTGGAATCGGCTTTCAGAAGGGCCAAAGTCTGTGAGATTTTATCTCACAGTGTGGGGTATGGCATGTATGCAACAGGTGCACTAATGTGTAAACTTCAGTCCAGACTAAACTGTATGTTATCTTTTTGTTTTTAGAAAATAGCAGTTTTCTATCAAAAACATTAAAAATTGCAGTTTTATTGGAGCATTTAAGAAAAATAACAGTTTTAATGGATACATAAGAAAATAGCAGATTTCTGCGAGAAATGAGAATAATAGCAGCTTTATTGGAAAATTAAGTAAAATTGTAGTTTTATTGGAGATATAAGAAAATGGTCTCAACACAAACATATTATGTTTTGAGCACCCAAAACATATGTTAAAACTGATGGTTATGAAAATATTTACAATTTTAAGCTAAAAATTATGTTAACTAAACCTATGTAAAACCAAAAGTGGATATTGAATTTTGATCAAAAAAATATGTGCATACTGCTTATTATGTTAAATATAGAATTTACAGCGTCACTACAGTTACACCCAGTCAAGGTTTACGCCAAAAGGCAAATTTTGTTGTCTGCCGATGCTCTTTGCAAACAGTTTGGACCAAGGTCAAACCTGACAGAACTTTGGACCTCATCTGGCTCCAAGCTGTTTGAGACTGATAGTGCATGGGTGAAAGTTTTCAGGATTTATCCTGAATTCAGGATTTTGAGGCTGATTTTTCCAGCGAAAGCCGGCCTCAAAATGCTGAATTAGACAGATTATAATAAGTTTTCTGGTTACTTTTCAGATTTTCTGAGCACAATCAATCATTTAACTGCAAGTTTTAAAATTTGAAATTTGAAAGTTCAGGATTTGGGAAATTTTGAATTTTCACCCATGACAGTTTTCCTGAAAGAATCTTTTGGAAAAAAAATGAAAAAAAAAGTCAGCAGACAACAACAAAGGCATAAAAATTACCCAGTATGCAAAGAGTTAAATATGGAATGAGAGAACTACAAGGACAATATTTGCACCTCAAAGCCACAAAATCTGTCTTCGGGGGTTTCCGATGAAGTGAGACTCAAATCAGTCTCCTCAGCTACAGAGACTAGCTAGAATAGTGAAATTTCACATGTAGTAAGTTAAGATATGATACTTTCCAAAAAGGGAATAACAAAGGTGCTGATCATACTGCACAGATGCGCAGGCTGGTCTGCTCCTTTGTTGTTCGCAAACCCCTGAAGACAGCTTTTTTTGCATTGAGGCCCAGTTAACTTTCTATATACATTGCAGTCCCTTTATTACGCCATGTTTTGGGTCCATAGGAATGGACTGTGTTAAAAGTGAAATGTGTAATAAAGGTACACTTTTACAAAGAAGTTATAGAAAATTAACCATCTTATGACCATTTTCCTATAATTCCTTTGTAAAATTTGATGGTTCGATGGTAAAAAAAATTAGGGAGCCACAACATGAACCTGTTAAATCCAGATTCATGTTATAAAGACGTGTATTAAAAAGGAAATGCACAATATTTCCAAAATTATGTTGGCACTAGTTCAGTTATAAAATGGGATTTTTCTTCCCGACTACCAAAAATTATAAGGGAAAATATTGTTTTATACATAAAGTAAAATAGTCAAGGCAGAAATTTGTTTACCCTTTATGCATAAATGGGTTTTTCCATCTGGTTTGATACAATAGACTTAGATGGTCCATTGTATATATCAAGGGTTATAATTTCCAAATAAAATTATATTTCTTTCTCTTAGCAAACAGTGTAGATCCTAATGAACTGCAGTATTATGCGTCATTTCATCTGGGTCTTCACTGTTTGCCAAAGTACTCATTTAGGAGTCGCCCGTAACAAATGGTTATTTACAAGTGAAAGTATGTGCACTGAGTACTGGTTAACCACTTAGTCTAAGCTGGAAAAATATGTGGTTAGGTTGACTGACCCTCTGGACATGACCATAGCTGTTGACCACAAACAAACCAAACAAACATAGGGTTATTATAATGAGTAAAAATAAGGAGAATAAAATGGAACTGTTCCTAGCTTTTTATGTTGAGCTGTGAAATGAGATTACCAACAATGTGGTATGTGCGACCAGCAAAGCATACACACAGTCTGATCAGAGCCTTTGCTAGTCGCTTGAATATTCTATGACTGTTCAGCTACTGACCAAACATCATTTGGAGTTTCTAAGCTCAAAAGGAGGCTGCACAGGCTCGTCTGAGTCAACACTTGTCAAAATGCCACATTGTTGGATATCACATGTCGCGGCTCAAATGTTTGTTAGCCGAATCGGCCTCACATATATTTGTGGCCCTCCTATAGAGCAAGTCACATGAAATATTGCTCTGTTGTTGTTAAAATCTTTGAAGACATTGAATCATGTTAGAGAACGTTAAATAAATATAATCTATTTCATTACTGCTTTGTCTTTTGTTTTCTTTAACTATCCAATATTTTTTGTAAGGATGGATTTTTCCATACAGAGGCACTGTGTTGTATCTTTGAGCAAGGCACTTAATCCTCTGCTTAGTATCCAAGCTGTGCTCTTCTTCCTATCTGTGTCTTTTCCTCTAAGCTGTGTCCTTGTGTCTTTATACCCCCTGTACGAAGTATATAGGGGGTATATAGTTTTTGCCTTTTCTGTAATTATACCCCCCGCAAAGTTTGTTTGTAGGGGGTATACTGTTTTCACGTTGTCCGTCCGTCCGTCCGTCCGTGCGTCCGTCCGTCTGTCCGTCCGTCCGTAACGTTTTGTTTCCTTAATAACTCGAAGAGTCATTGCTGGATTTTCATCAAACCTTGCAAACATGTTCATATATGCAAGACAAATACTTTAGACAAAAAAGTATGGGCTAGGGGCCAATTCTATTTGAGTTATTTCCCTTTGTAGTTCTAAATGGCTTTTAATATAGGGCTTTATGCTTATTCTATTATAGGCCATTGCTGGATTTTCATCAAACCTTGCAAACATGTTCATATATGCAAGACAAATACTTTAGACAAAAAAGTAAGGGCTAGGGGCCAATTCTATTTGAGTTATTTCCCTTTGTAGTTCTAAATGGCTTTTAATATAGGGCTTTATGCTTATTCTATTATAGGCCATACACGGGCCGATCAACTCCTACCACAGCTTTTGATGGAACAATTTGATACTTTGCCTATACAATGTAGACACAATGAACATATGCATGAAGGAGTTTGGTTCAGAAAAAATAATTTTTGACTAAATGACAGCTGTGAGAACTTAGACCAATTTTCCCTTCTTGGGCTTTTGTATATGCATAGATGGTGCCTTCATGGGCAGATCAACTCCTACTACAGCTTTTGATGGAACAATTTGATACTTTGCCGATACAATGTAGACACATTGAACATATGCATGAAGGAGTTTGGTTCACAAAAAATAATTTTGACAAAATGGCAGCTGTGAGAACTTAGACAATTATTCCCTAATATGGCTTTTGTATATGCATTGATAGTGCCTTTATGGGCCAATCAACTCCTACCACAGCTTTTGATGAAGCAATTTGATACTTTGTCAATAAAATGTAGACACAATGAACATATGCATGAAGGAGTTTATAATTCTTGTTGAACTTAGACAATTATTCCCTTATATGGCTTTTGTATATGCATGGATAGTGCCTTTATGGGCCAATCAACTCCTACCACAGCTCTTGATGGAGCAATTTGATACTTTGCCGATACAATGTAGACACATTGAACATATGCATGAAGGAGTTTATAAGATTCTACTGAAATCTTCTTTTCAAACCTAAGGTCTTCTTGTTCGAACTATAACTTGCCAAGTTTTTTCACTGACTCTTACTGTGCGGGGGGTATCTAATAAGCATTGCTTATTGACTTTTTTCATTATGTTTGTTTGTGTGTTGGTTTGTCTGTCTGTCTGTAAGTTTTTTTTCTGTCAAAGATTTTTCAGCAACTACTCGACTCATGAAATTTGGTACAAAGCTTGATGAAATTTGGTACAAAGCTTGATAGTGATGAGTTGTATAGTGAACAAAATTACAGCCACATATTGCTTATCAGTCCCTTTATTTGTTCATATTTCTTTCTCTCCAATGGAAAATTCTGTCACAGATTTCTCAGCTCCTCTTGGAGCCAGTGTTTTCAAATTTTGTGTACACCTTCAGGTAAGCAAAGTGTATTGTGTAAATGAATATTAAGATGCTAATCCTTATTTTGCCTTCTTTTTTCATTTTTTCCTTCTGTCGCTCCTATATAATACATATGGACATTTTTTCTGTTAAAGATTTCTCCGCAACTACTTGACTTATGATTCTGAAATTTGGTACAAAGCTTGATAGTGGTGAGTTGTATTGTGTAGCAAAAAAACAGCCACATATTGCTTATCAGTCCCTTTATTTGTTCATTTTTCTTTCTCTCAAATGGAAACTTCTGTCACAGATTTCTCAGCTCTTATTGGAGCCAGTGTTTTTAAATTTTGTGTACACCTTCAGGTAGGCAAATTGTATTGTGTAAATGAACATTAAGATGCTTATCCTCATTTTGCCTTCTTTTTTCAATTTTTCATTTTTTCCTTCTGTCACTCTTAATAATACATATGGACATTTTTTCTGTCAAAGATTTCTAAGCAACTACTTGACTTATGATTCTGAAATTTGGTACAAAGCTTGATAGTCACATATAGCATATCAGTCCCTTTATTTGTTCATTTTTCTTTCTCTCCAATGAAAATTTCTTTCACAGATTCCGCGGCTCCTATTGGAGCCAGTGTTTTCAAATTTTGTGTACACCTTCAGGTAGGCTAAGTGTATTGTGTAAATGAAAATAAAGATGCTAAAGCTCATTTTGCCTTCTTTTTCAATTTTTACTTCTATCACTCCTTTATAACACATATGGGACATTTTTCGTCAGTTTTCTCAGCAACTACTTGATTTAGGATTATGAAATTTTGTGTACACCTTCATGTAGGCAAAGTTTATTGTTTAAATAAAAATTAAGATGCTAATCCTCATTTGGCCTTCTTTTTCCAAAGTTTCAATTTTTCACTCTGTCACTCCTGTATAACACATAGGGACTTTTTCATCAGTTTTCTCAGAATCTACTTGATAAAGGATTATGAAATCTTTAACAATTTTGTCTTTTCTCCGAAAGTGTTACAACCTCTGATGGCTACTGCTGGGGGTATGTGAGCTTTGCTCACTTCTTGTTCTTGTTTCCTATAAGCTGTGTTCCTGTGTCTCTTCCTCTACGCTGTGTCCCTTCCTCTAAACTGCGCCTTTGTGTCTCTTCCTCTAAGCTGCAACCCCTGTGTGTCTTCCTCTAAACTGCGACCCCTGTGTCTATTCCTCTTAGCTATGTCTCATCCTCTTAGCTGTGCCCCTGTCTCTCTTCCTCTAAGCTGCATCCCTGTGTCTCTTCCTCTTAGCTGTGTCCCTGTGTCTCTTCCTCTAAGCTGTGTATCTGTGTCTTCCCCTAAGCTGTGTCTCTTCCTCTTAGCTGCGTCCCTGTGTCTCTTCCTCTAAGCTGCATCCCTGTGGCTCTTCCTCTAAGCTGTGCCCCTGTGTCTCTTCCTCTAAGCTGTGTCTCTTTCTCTAAGCTGCATCACTGTGTCTCTTCCTCTTACCTGTGTCCCTGTGTCTCTTTCTAGCTGCATCACTGTGTCTCTTCCTCTAAGCTGCATCACTGTGTCTCTTCCTCTAAGCTGCGTCCCTGTGTCTCTTCCTCTAAGCTGTGTATCTGTGTCTCTTCCTCTAAGCTGTGCCCCTGTGTCTCTTCCTCTAAGCTGCGTCTCTTCCTCTAAGCTGCATCACTGTGTCTCTTTTTCTAAGCTGCATCCCTGTGTCTCTTCCTCTTAGCTGTGTCCCTGTGTCTCTTTCTCTAAGCTGTGTATCTGTGTCTCTTCCTCTAATCTGTGTCTCTTCCTCTAAGCTGCATCACTGTGTCTCTTCCTCTAAGCTGCATCCCTGTGTCTCTTCCTCTTAGCTGCGTCCCTGTGTCTCTTCCTCTAAGCTGTGTCTCTTTCTCTAAGCTGCATCACTGTGTCTCTTCCTCTAAGCTGCATCCCTGTGTCTCTTCCTCTTAGCTGCGTCCCTGTGTCTCTTTCTAAGCTGCATCCCTGTGTCTCTTCCTCTTAGCTGCGTCCCTGTGTCTCTTCCTCTAAGCTGTGTCTCTTTCTCTAAGCTGCATCCCTGTGTCTCTTCCTCTTAGCTGCGTCCCTGTGTCTCTTCCTCTCAGCTGTGTCTCTTCCTCTAAGCTGCATCACTGTGTCTCTTCCTCTAAGCTGCGTCCCTGTGTCTCTTCCTCTAAGCTGTGTATCTGTGTCTCTTCCTCTAAGCTGTGCCCCTGTGTCTCTTCCTCTAAGCTGTGTCTCTTCCTCTAAGCTGCATCACTGTGTCTCTTTTTCTAAGCTGCATCCCTGTGTCTCTTCCTCTTAGCTGTGTCCCTGTGTCTCTTTCTCTAAGCTGTGTATCTGTGTCTCTTCCTCTAATCTGTGTCTCTTCCTCTAAGCTGTGCCCTGTGTCTCTTCCTCTTAGCTGTGTCCCTGTGTCTCTTCCTCTAAGCTGTGCCCTGTGTCTCTTTCTCCTAGCTGCGTCCCTGTGTCTCTTCCTCTAAGCTGTGTATCTGTGTCTCTTCCTCTAAGCTGTGCCCCTGTGTCTCTTCCTCTAGGCTGTGTCTCTTCCTCTAAGCTGCATCACTGTGTCTCTTACTCTAAGCTGCATCCCTGTCTCTTCCTCTTAGCTATGTCTCTTCCTCTAAGCTGTGTATCTGTGTCTATTAATTTAAGCTGTGCCCATGTGTCTCTTCCTCTAAGTTGTGTTCCTTCCTCTAAACTGCGTCACTGTGTCTCTTCCTCTAAGCTTCGTTCCTGTGTCTCTTCCTCTTAGCTGCGCCCCTGTGTCTCTTCCTCTAAGCTGTGTCTCTTCCTCTAAGCTGCATCACTGTGTCTCTTCCTCTAAGCTGCATCCCTGTGTCTCTTCCTCTTAGCTGTGTCCCTGTGTCTCTTTCTCTAAGCTGTGTATCTGTGTCTCTTCCTCTAATCTGTGTATCTGTGTCTCTTACTCTAAGCTGTGCCCTGTGTCTCTTCCTCTAAGCTGTGCCCTGTGTCTCTTTCTCTTAGCTGAGTCCCTGTGTCTCTTCCTCAAAGCGTGTATCTGTGTTTTTCCTCTAAGCTGTGCCCCTGTGTCTCTTTCTCTAAGCTGTGTCTCTTCCTCTAAGCTTCATCACTGTGTCTCTTCCTCTAAGCTGCGTCCCTGTGTCTCTTCCTCTAAGCTGTGTATCTGTGTCTTCCTCTAAGCTGTGTCTCTTCCTCTTAGCTGCGTCCCTGTGTCTCTTCATCTAAGCTGTGAATCTGTGTCTTCCTCTAAGCTGTGTCTCTTCCTATAAGCTGCATCACTGTGTCTCTTCCTCTAAGCTGTGTATCTGTGGCTCTTCCTCTAAGCTGTGCCCCTGTGTCTCTTCCTCTAAGCTGTGTCTCTTTCTCTAAGCTGAATCACTGTGTCTCTTCCTCTAAGCTGCGTCCCTGTGTCTCTTCCTCTAAGCTCTGCCCTGTGTCTCTTCCTTTTAGCTGTGTCCCTGTGTCTCTTCCTCAAAGCTGTGCCCTGTGTCTCTTCCTCTAAGCTGCGTCCCTGTGTCTCTTCCTCTAAGCTGTGCCCAGTGTCTCTTCCTTTTAGCTGTGTCCCTGTGTCTCTTCCTCAAAGCTGTGCCCTGTGTCTCTTTCTCTAAGCTGCATCACTGTGTCTCTTCCTCTAAGCTGCATCCCTGTGTCTCTTCCTCTTAGCTGCGTCCCTGTGTCTCTTCCTCTAAGCTGTGTCTCTTTCTCTAAGCTGCATCACTGTGTCTCTTCCTCTAAGCTGCATCCCTGTGTCTCTTCCTCTTAGCTGCGTCTCTGTGTCTCTTTCTAAGCTGCATCCCTGTGTCTCTTCCTCTTAGCTGCGTCCCTGTGTCTCTTCCTCTAAGCTGTGTCTCTTTCTCTAAGCTGCATCACTGTGTCTCTTCCTCTAAGCTGCATCCCTGTGTCTCTTCCTCTTACCTGTGTCCCTGTGTCTCTTTCTAAGCTGCATCACTGTGTCTCTTCCTCTAAGCTGCATCCCTGTGTCTCTTCCTCTGAGCTGCGTCCCTGTGTCTCTTCCTCTAAGCTGTGTATCTTCCTCTAAGCTGCATCACTGTGTCTCTTCCTCTAAGCTGCGTCCCTGTGTCTCTTCCTCTAAGCTGTGTATCTGTGTCTCTTCCTCTAAGCTGTGCCCCTGTGTCTCTTCCTCTAAGCTGTGTCTCTTCCTCTAAGCTGCATCACTGTGTCTCTTTTTCTAAGCTGCATCCCTGTGTCTCTTCCTCTTAGCTGTGTCCCTGTGTCTCTTTCTCTAAGCTGTGTATCTGTGTCTCTTCCTCTAATCTGTGTCTCTTCCTCTAAGCTGTGCCCTGTGTCTCTTCCTCTTAGCTGTGTCCCTGTGTCTCTTCCTCTAAGCTGTGCCCTGTGTCTCTTTCTCTAAGCTGCGTCCCTGTGTCTCTTCCTCTTAGCTGTGTATCTGTGTCTCTTCCTCTAAGCTGTGCCCCTGTGTCTCTTCCTCTAGGCTGTGTCTCTTCCTCTAAGCTGCATCACTGTGTCTCTTACTCTAAGCTGCATCCCTGTCTCTTCCTCTTAGCTGTGTCTCTTCCTCTAAGCTGTGTATCTGTGTCTATTAATTTAAGCTGTGCCCATGTGTCTCTTCCTCTAAGTTGTGTTCCTTCCTCTAAACTGCGTCACTGTGTCTCTTCCTCTAAGCTTCGTTCCTGTGTCTCTTCCTCTTAGCTGCGCCCCTGTGTCTCTTCCTCTAAGCTGTGTCTCTTCCTCTAAGCTGCATCACTGTGTCTCTTCCTCTAAGCTGCATCCCTGTGTCTCTTCCTCTTAGCTGTGTCCCTGTGTCTCTCTAAGCTGTGTATCTGTGTCTCTTCCTCTAATCTGTGTATCTGTGTCTCTTACTCTAAGCTGTGCCCTGTGTCTCTTCCTCTAAGCTGTGCCCTGTGTCTCTTTCTCTTAGCTGAGTCCCTGTGTCTCTTCCTCAAAGCGTGTATCTGTGTTTTTCCTCTAAGCTGTGCCCCTGTGTCTCTTCCTCTAAGCTGTGTCTCTTCCTCTAAGCTGCATCACTGTGTCTCTTCCTCTAAGCTGCGTCCCTGTGTCTCTTCCTCTAAGCTGTGTATCTGTGTCTTCCTCTAAGCTGTGTCTCTTCCTCTTAGCTGCGTCCCTGTGTCTCTTCATCTAAGCTGTGAATCTGTGTCTTCCTCTAAGCTGTGTCTCTTCCTATAAGCTGCATCACTGTGTCTCTTCCTCTAAGCTGTGTATCTGTGGCTCTTCCTCTAAGCTGTGCCCCTGTGTCTCTTCCTCTAAGCTGTGTCTCTTTCTCTAAGCTGAATCACTGTGTCTCTTCCTCTAAGCTGCGTCCCTGTGTCTCTTCCTCTAAGCTCTGCCCTGTGTCTCTTCCTTTTAGCTGTGTCCCTGTGTCTCTTCCTCAAAGCTGTGCCCTGTGTCTCTTCCTCTAAGCTGCGTCCCTGTGTCTCTTCCTCTAAGCTGTGCCCAGTGTCTCTTCCTTTTAGCTGTGTCCCTGTGTCTCTTCCTCAAAGCTGTGCCCTGTGTCTCTTTCTCTTAGCTGTGTCCCTGTGTCTCTTCCTCTAAGCTGTGTATCTGTGTCTCTTCCTCTTAGCTGCTCCCCTTTGTCTCTCCCTCTAAACCGTGTCTCTTGCTCTAAGCTACGTCTCTGTGTCTCTTCCATTAAGCTGCGTACCTGTGTTTCTTCCTCTAAGCTGTGTATCTGTGTCTCTTCTAAGCTGTGCCTTTTTCTCTAAGCTGCGTCGCTTCGTCTCTTCCTCTAAGCTGCATCTCTGTATATCTTCTTTTAGCTATTTCTCTTCCTCTAAGCTGTGTCTCTTCCTTTAAGCTGTGTATCTGTGTCTATTCCTCTAAGCCGTGTATATTTTTGGCTTTTCCTCTAAGCTGTGCCACTATGTCTCTTCCTCTAAACTGTGTCTCTTCCCCTTAGCTGCTTCACTGTGTCTGCTTCTCTAAGCTTCGTCCCTGTGTCTCTTCCTCTAAGCTGCGTCCCTGTGTCTCTTTCTTTAAGGTGTGTCTCTCCCTCTTAATTATGTCCCGGTGTCTCTTCATCTTAGCTATTTCTCTTTCTCTAAGCTGTGTCTCTTCCTCCTTAGCTGTGTCTCTTCCTCTAAGCTGTGTCTCTTCCTCTAAGCTGCATCCGTGTGTCTCTTCCTCTAAAGTGTGCCCCTGTGTCTCTACCTCTAAGCTGCGTCCCTATGTCTCTTCCTCTAAGCTGTGTCTCTTCCTCTTAGATGTGTCTCTTTCTCTAAGCTGTGTCTCTTCCTATAAGCTGTGTCTTTTCCTCCCAAGCTAGTTGTACTAGAGGAAGAACAATACTAGAGGAAGAGACACAGGGACACAGCCAAATGAACAAGACATACACAAGCAAATTACAATAAGGAAAGTAACCAGCCCTTCCAACCCCTGTGACATGATTGCCAAACTAGAACAATCAAAGGACTACACATGGAACTCCTACACACACTATACTTGCAAGCCGGTCAAATCTAAGCATGGCTATTTCGAGATTCACCGACGGCTCTGTGTTATGGCCTTGAGTAAGACGCTATATCTCCTGCTTAGTAATAATTGTTCAATGCAGGAAGACAGGAAATCGACCTGACATGACTAAAAATTGTTTACAAACATATTAAAAGCAACAACACAAATGAGTTAAGCATAGTGGTTGCCAAATGCAAATCCAAACAATAGAAATAGTAAAGAACAACACTACGTAGATACCAAGTTGGGAGACACAATGGTCAAAACTAATATCTGGTTCACACCAACGGCGAATGCCGCGCTTTAAATCAGCGCGCAAAGCGCCTTCATTTTTGTTTACTTTTCCAAAAATGCCGCGATCTCATAAGTAATGTTACGCTCTGATAAGCTCTGATACGAATTAGGGACCAATTATTGCCCGACTTGTTACGTTTCCTCACGATTTGATCCCGCTTTGATGAGGCTATGTTACGCTTGAAATCACGCTTTGATAAGCTTTATTACGCTTTATTACGCTTTGATGCGACTATGACGCTTTTAATCAGGCTCTGATACGATTATCAAGCTATGTTGTGCATTGTTACGCTCTGTTACGCATTGGAAAATGTCGAGATCGCCGATTTCATGCCGCTTTTGACCCAGAGCTATAAATAAAGATGCAGCAGATCCACAAAATCATTGCATCTTTGATTCCAGAACAAGATGGCAGAACAACAAGATCCAGAAATTCCAGATGTACCAGAGCATGATCTATCTGAAGAAGACATGATGTTTGTCTCCCTGCTGTATACCTACATCCTAGCCCTTGAGGCGGAGGAGAGCGTGAAGGAGCGTGAGAGAGCGTGAGGGAGCTTGCCAAGCGTAAGAAAGCCTAACAAAACGTGTCAATCCATGATCAAAGCACCTCAATTCGTGTGAAAGTGTGAGAGTCCTTCATGAAAGCGTAACAAAGCGTGTCAGATCTTGATGAAAGCGTCTGACCTCGTGTCAGATCTTCATGCCAGATCGTAGCAAATCTTGAGACATCTTAACGAAGCGTGTCAAGTGGTAACAGACCGTGAAGACTGGGGTCCCTGCTTTGAACCAAGCTCTGGTAAGCTTTCCTACGCTTTGAGTCAAGCTTTGCTGAGCTTTGTTGCGCTTTGTTAAGCTTTGATACGCTCTCGGCGCTTTAATCAATTCGTGACAGAGCGCCCAAAATTTTTGAACAGTTCAAAAAAATTTGGCGCTCTTGCCGAATGTCCCGCTTTACTCCAAGCTTTCCCACGATCTATTACGACCCTGCCGCTTTAATCAAGCTTTGTTACGCTTTGGTGCCGCTTTGCACGCCGCTTTAAAGCGCCATCAAAGCGCCGTTGGTGTGAACTAAGCATAAAGAAAATATTTCATACACATATCCATCTTAATGAGACAACCTGCAGAGAGGTTTCAGTCACTCTAATCAAAGGTCAAGGTCATACCATGAAGTAAAATGTCACATGTGGAAAATTTACACCCACTCGACATTTCTTCAACCTTTCATCCAATTCTGTAAAATATTTCACACGTCTTTCTGAAACAGCCTGATGATGTAGAGCCAAGGAGCTTGTCCAAGGTCATAAAGGAAGGTCACAAATGTTACATGTAAAAGAATGAATATTGCATTTACTCGACACGTATTATCACAAATATTCCATTAACTTACCTACGACATGCCATTTACCCTTTAAAAGATTTCATCTGTTAGCATTTTCCAATATAACATGTTCATTGTGTTGCATCATAACCAGAATGTTGATTATAAGAATCTATCATGAGTGTGAGGATGAGATAGAAAAATATGTCCTGAGGATCACCCTTTGACATCACGAGGCTTGCCGAGTGATGACAATTAAATGATAATTCTGAAGGAATGATTATTCTATCCCATCTTCACACAAATAATCAATCCTTTTTTCTTGCTCACCATTAAATACCACATTTTATGGTTAAAACAAGGCTTCCAGAAGCCTTGTACCCCCCTCTGGATCCGCTCATGTCACCTGTAATATAAATTCTTATCTTACCTAGGTCGTCTTACCCAGGCAGAAGCAAAGCGCCGTTGTTATTCTCTTACTGGAAACTATCATATCTCAACTTGCTTCGAGTGAAATTTCACTATTCTAGCTAGTCTCTGTAGCTGAGGAGACTGGTCTGAATCTCACCTTGTCGGGAACCCTGAAGACAGGTTTTGTCGTGACGAGGCCCAGATTATCCCATTGACCAGCCCATGTTTTTGAAAATCCATCCTGTATAATGATGACAGGATGTTCTTAACTTTTTCAGATACGTGAGGCAAACTACAATCATGGAACTTTCTGTGGAAATTCAACACTTACATTGACGTCTTTTACCAATATTTTGTATGTCCGATATCTGATAGAGGATGATGCTACTAGCAAAGGTTTCATTTTGGAATACTACCAGACTCAAACAGGTGACATTATGGGCACGCATATGGGCCTCTTCCCGACAAAACCTCTCTTTGGGATTTCCGACATAGCGAGACTCAAACCAGTCTCCTCAGCTACAGAGACTAGCTAGAAAATTGGAATTTCACTTGTAGCAAGTCTAGATATGATACTTTCCAATAAGCGAATAACAATAGCGCTGATCAGACAGCTCCGGTGCGCAGGCTGGTCTGGGTCTTTGTTTTTCTCAAGTCCCAAGACAGGTTTTCTTGAGGCCCATATCTGAGGGGCTGGATGGCTAGTGGGGGTGGGAGGAGGCTGAAAATCGCTTATTATTAAAATTTAATCACTGAATAATTTACGATAAATATATCCCTAATGAATAAAATTCACCTATTAACCAGTAAATTAGGCACTTTCACTTTCCATTTCAGCTCATCTGAGCCGATGGCTCATGGGTGACCTAATAGCATACCAATGACTCCTGCGTCCATCAACATTTTTAAAAATCTCTGAAACCACTGGGCCCATTGATCTCAAATTTTATATGGAAACTCCTTAGGACACAGGAATTTTGTTCAAATGGTCCCCTGATCACATGACCAAGATGGCTGCCACCCCAAACCCTTAATGTGTCAATCGCAACAAAAGTCATCTGCTTTTCTCGTCTGCTGAAATGTTTAAGAAGCCTCTATGGCAAACAGTGTGGACCCAGATGATCAGACTGCTCCTATAGGAGCAGTCTGTTCTGGGTCCACACCGTTTCCTTCTATACATAATTGGTCAGTAATGTTAAGCAATTGTTTTGCAGCAGACGACTTCAGCAGACTCCATACTCAGATGCATTTTTTTCTCGGCGCTTTAAGGGTTAAAAATCTATTGTATTGTATTGTACTGTATATATGATGTATCTGTTGTATCTTGATGTACTTTATATTTGAACAAAATATTGTTTACACTTAAATCTTCTCCAGAAGCAGAAGACTGATGACCTTGGGACTTGGTATGTAGCATTGGAGATGTAGGGCCTACCAAGTTTGTTCAAATAATGATCCAAGGTTGACAATGACCTACTTAACGTCAAGGTCAAACTTACTTCCTAGTGCATTTAAATGTTAAAATTTAAAAAATAGATTTTTGAAAACTGATGAGGCCAGTCATCATTATACCCACTAGATACATGTACATGTATGTATGACCTAATGAGACAATGACCATAAATAAGTCCCAAAGGTCAAGATTGACCTTTGACCTTTCACCTGAGGCCACCGATATTGGATTCCCATCAACACATGTATACCAAAACATACTTTCTCAGAGGCCATTAGGCCAGTTGAACTCAAATTCTATATGAAGATTCCTTAGGGTGGGGGAACAAATACATATGCAAATGGTTAAAGCCACATAACCAAGAAGGCAGTCATGCCCATATATGGTAAAAAAACCCTTGAAAAATCATTTTTTTCAGAACCAGAAGGCCAATGACCTTGGGACTTGGTATATATACTAAAGGAATAAAGAAACGCAACAGAAGAAAATTAAAATTTTGTGTGTTTAAATGACGGTTTGGTGAAATCTCTTTTGAAATTTTCTTATTGAGTATTTATGCATAAGATGAAATACCAAAACTTCATTTTAACGCTACATTTTACGCTACAAGATGAAAACGAATATATACGTAAAATGTGACATAAACGTCAGAATAAAGATCAAGAAACCCTGTCTTTTCCATGTTAGGTTATTTGGCATCGACTTGACAATGTGCAAATTAAACACACGTCCAATCATATTGGTAATGCAGTCAAATATTGCGTCCAAATACGATACTTGAATGGCAAGATACACAATGGTAGTGAATAAGCCATAAACATCACTTAGAGCCGCCGGCTTTGGGTCGCTGGTGAGTATATGGGATAAGATAAACCTAGAGACATCAAACCATGCTTCCTTGGGAAAAACTGACTTATCAGATACCATAGAAATACGCTGGTAAGGTGTTTATATTGACGTTAGCCAAACAAAACATGGCATAATGCAAGAGAAACATCTGATTGCATGCCAAGAGTGAACACCAGACTTGTAAACTGTAACATAAACTTTGTCACTGGACCATTTTATCATTAGAAAAATACATAAACATCATGGAACAATTAAAACGTAGGATATAGAATTTTGACGTCAGAATTGAGTTTTTTTGACGTCTGAAGATCTCAGGTCATAATTCTTGAACAAAACGTACTTTTTAAAACCATAAACTGATGGTTGATTCAAATTTTGCTTTTATTGACCCTGTTTCAGCAGTTTACTATGGGGGGTCATGCTGGTTAGGCGCAAACCAAAATGATTACGTAATCGATAATTACGTTGAACCTGCTATAATTTGACGGGCACATACTGCTCCTATGAATAAATATCATTTGCACTAAAAACTTGCATCATATTGTATGCTTACAATGAATCGAAGTGTTTGTTGCGTTTCTTTATTCCTTAAGTATATTATTGTATATATGTGGCCTACCAAGTTTGTTAAAAAGATGATCCTAGGTTGACCTTGACCTACATGTACGGCTGAAAATGACTTGTCTGCCTCTATTCACAGGTTGTACTGAACCAGATGAAGACTGTGGGAGTCCTGGCACCAAACTTGTTACGGGAACACCAGATCCTGCTAGGCTTACCGCCATCACCAGTGGAAGTGAAAGGACAACCGAAACGTTTATTGTTACACTATGCCTGACTCTTGTACATGGCTCCAGTTAACCTATACCAATCAGGGATTTTCCAACCTTCCTAAATTTGGGGCCAGTGGCCTGTTGAATTTGGGGAAAAAAGCATTTGGACAATCAAAATTGGGAAAAGAACTGGACCACTATTTTAAATGGGTTAAAAACCATAAAAGAAATAAGGAGTGTAAAGCTGTAACATGTATGTTGTTGTAAATGCCCACCATAAAAACTCATGAAAAATTGTATAAAAACGTGAATGGAAACATGTTTTCATTCAAATTTTTATGCAATTTTGCATGCATCTGTAACTTTGGTATTTCTGTTCGGATTTTCATGAAATTTTCACCAAAATGTAGAACTAAAGATTAGGAATGATAAACATCATTTTAGGAAGTATTTGTTCATATTTGAATTGGGAAGGGGCTGATATTCGACCCAAATCAGGCCTAGAAAAATTCCTGCCCATCTAAATTTTTATGAACTACACTCCTCCCCATCCCAATTTTTATTCGATTAATTTCCAAGGTTTAAATTTTCAACGTTTTCACAATTAGAGTTGAAAACATATATGGTTCCTGAAGCAAGCTAATCTGGATCTACCATTTTATTCAAAACAGAATATAACAGAGTTTAGCATGGTTAGGATTTGTTAGAATTCAGCTGATCTAGACCTACAATGTTTTCAATAAGAGGATAACCCAGGTTCAGAAGGACATGAGTTAAAAATGCAACGTTAATGGCAAACTTCAAATGTTTATGTAAATTGACAACAGCTTAGTGGCGAATCCAGAGGGGGCACACTTGACCCCCCCTCCCCACCCGTTTTTATATAACCTATGAAAATGAAATAATTTGGTCTCAGTGAGACTAAATTATTTCATTTTCATGGGACATTTAAGAACTAGAGGACCTGAAGGTCCTGAGGCGCTCACCTGATCTCCTTAATAATGTTAAAATAGGTCAAGGTCAACTACAGCTTATAATGGAACAAATTTTGTTTTTACCAAATACATTTTGGTCAAGTGACCTAAACAATCGAATGAATCCAGGTCACAGGTCAGCTTGACATTTGGTACTTAATGAACCATTGTCTCAATAGGTTTAACTATTATGAATTTGGCTCAGTTATAGAAAATGAACATTTTAAGTTTTCTCCATATAAATACATTAGGAATCAAATTGGACCTTGCCATAAAGTAGGTCAAGGTCAACTTAGATTCATCATTTGTGCTAACCTGGTAGGGCCTACATCCCCGATCTTACATACCAAGTTCCAAAGCCAATGGCCTTTTGGTTCCAGAGAAGAAGAGATTTAAAGAGTTTTAACCATATATGGGCATGGTGGCCATGTTAGTCATGTGACCATAACAATTTGTATAAGTTTTGGCTAACCAGTCATTTGGAGTTGTCATATGAAATTTGGTTTCAATTGGCCAACAATTGTCTAAGAAAAATATGTTTTAATATGTTGATGGGACTCCAATATAAGCGACCTTGGCTGAAAGGTCAAAGATCAACCTTGACCTTTGAAACTTATTTATAGACACTAGATTGAACATATCAAGTGAGAATAATGATTTTGGCTTCCACAATATTGAAAAAATCAACTTTTCAAAAAATTTCCCATTCAAAGGCATTAGGAAGCAAACTTGACCTTGACATTAAGTAGGTCAAGGTCACCCTAGGATCATGATTTGAACAAACTTGGTAGGCCCCACATCCCCAATACTACATACCAAGTCTCAAGGTCACTGGCCTTCTGGTTCTTGAGAAGAAGATTTATAAAAGGTTTTTACCATATATGGGCGTGGCGGCCATTTTTGTCATGTGACCAAAACATTTTGTATATATTTTGACTGACTTATCATAAGGAGTCTTCATATGAAATTTGAGCTCAATTGGGTCAATGGTTTGTGAGAAAACTATGTTTTAATATATTGATTGGACCACATTATGAGCGACCTTGGCTGAAAGGTCAAAGGTCAACCTTGACCTTTGAAACTTATTTGTAGCCATTGTCTCATTAGTTTAAACATTTCAAGTAAGAATAATCACTTTGGCTTTAACAGTATTCAAAAAATCAACTTTTCTAAAATAATTCCCATTTAAATCTATTAGGAAGCAAATTTGACCTTGACGTTAAGTAGGTCAATGTCAACCTAGGTTCATTATTTGAACAAACTTGGTAGGCCCCACATCCCTGATGCTACATACCAAGTCCCAAGGTCATCGGCCTTCTGGTCCCAGAGAAGAAGATTTTTAAAGGGTTTTTACCATATATGGGCATGGCGGCCATCTTGGTCATGTGACCAGGAACATTTGAACAAACTTTCTTTCCCCCATCCTAAGGAGTCTCCATATGAAATTTGAGTTCAATTGGCCCAGTGGTTTCAGAGGAGAAGATGTTTGAAAATGTTGACGGACGGACGGACGACGGACGCCGGAGTCACTGGTATACTAATAGCTCACCTCAGAGCCTTCGGCTCAGGTGAGCTAAAAATGAGATCAAATCAGCAAAGCGAATCCCCACAGGTTTATATATATGTATCCCCTTTCCAGAAATCCCGGATCCGTTCCTGCAGTTTGCTTTAAAAGTGTAAGCATGATCAAGGCTGTTCAACTCCTACTACAGATTATATAGAACAGAAAAAGTTATTAACGGTGCAAATTGAAAAAAAATTGCCCATATCACTGTTTGTTTATTCAGGATGAAGTCCTAGTTAACAATATTTTAGATGTGTTCAGACTATACCTATGAATTTGTGGAATGTTTTAGCGCTTTTCATTTGTGCAAAAATTTCAGAATTTATATGTTCAGACCATACCTATGGATTTGTGGGATGTTATAGCGCTTTACATTTGTGGACATTTTTTAAAACTACAATTCAACTGAGTATTGTGCGTACCCAAAAATTAATTTTCTTATATTTCAACCAAAACATATGCTAAAACTGATGGGTCAGAAAATGTTTACAATTTTACGCTCAAACAATTTGCTTATCTAAACTTGTGAAGGAGTGAAACAATTTCCTCCATTATAAATATATGGGAGGTTTTCATTACCAGGATGCCCAGAGTTTTGAATTGATCTGCCCCAAAACTTTAATATGCAATCACTCCCCCACCCCAACAATAAAACACATATGATTGGCTGGCTGGTTTAGGATATTTCAATATTTGAATGTGTGATAGACAGATGAACAGTATGGGTATATATAGCTGTGACTATATAGTCGGTCGGGAGTCAAAAAGTCGAATCTTTGATTTTCACTTTTTTCAGGAGAGACAAAAAACTGAATAACTTTTGCTAGGAGTGTCCTATATTGCTGAAAGTCAGACAGGATTATATTTAGTAACATCTAGATTCACTGTTATTGGTGTTGAACTTCCAATAAAGATTTCACGGTCATTATGAAGAGATTGACTTGAGTTACGTCATTTGACCATTTTTTCGTGAAAACCCATCCAGTTACGACATTTTAAGAGTCTTTTTCATGGCAAAACCTGGAATCTCGGTAAAATGAGCACAAAAATAATGGAATTTTTCATAGATACAGTATTTTGAAGCATGATTGATGCTTTTTAAAGGGGTTCTAATTGGTCTAGAGCTACGAGAATTTAACAGAATGTGCACCATGCATTTGGTATTCCCGAGTTGACAAAAAGTCATTTTGGTAAAAATCAGAGTTACGAGGTTTCAACTCCCAACCCACTATATGCTCTATCTTAAGGAACCAAAACAAATAAAACTAAAACAGACACCTAAGTTTACAATCACTTGATTTAATACCAATATTACAATATAAACAATATGAGCCATGGCATGAGATTTCCAACAATGTGGTATGTGCAACCAGCAAAGCCTCAGATCAGCCTGTGCGTATGCGCAGTCTGATCAGAGCCTTTGCTCGTCGCTTGAATATTCTATTAGTGTTAAGCAACTGACTGAACATCATTTGGAGTTTCTCAGCTTAAAAGGAGGCTGCACAGGCTCGTCTGAGTCTACAATTGTCAAAATGCCACATTGTGGGAAATCACATGACACGGCTCATATGTGTTTATGAAACACTTTGCCACCCAGAATTTATGCTATTCACTGTATAGCTACATTGAACTACAGTAAAACCTGTCTTAAGCATCCACTCAAAAGAAGACCAAAAAATAGGTTTTTGAGATGGATAATTGCTTAATGCAGGTCAAAAGTATGAGCATTCTGCAGTACAGTAAAACCTGCCTTTAGCGTCCACTTAAAAATAGACAAAACAAAGATCTTAATGGAAAATGGTAGCTAAATGAAGGTTGAAAGTATTGGAGCATTCTGCAATACTTTTGACCTGCATTAAACCATAATTGGTATTGAAAACCACTTTTTGGTGTTCAATTTGAGTGGCCTCATAGGACAGGTTTTATCGTACTTTTGACCTGCATTAAGGTACCAAATGGCATAAAGACCTTTGTTTTGTCTATTTTTGAGTGGCTGCTAAAGACAGGTTTCACTCTATTTACTCTTTCTGTTCTAAAAAAAGTTGGTTATCAGGACTGCTACTCACAAAATACTTGGCATAATAGCAAACAGGGAAACCCCTGATCACGCTCAGTCTGGTTATTTGCAGACTGATTTAGTTCTGTACGGTTTATTTAGACTTTTTGGCATGTATCTAGTATTTGACATTCTAGAATACAGTGAAACCGGTCTTAAGGGGCCACTCAAAAATAGACAAAACAAAAGTCTTTAAGACAGGTGGTAGCTTAGTGAGGTCGAAAGTATTGCAGAATACTCCACCAGGGCATTCTGCAATACTTTTGACCTGCATTAAGCAATTATCGGTCTTTAAAACATATTTTCGGGTCTTCTTTTGAGTGACTGTTCAAGACAGGTTTTATTGTATTTACCACATTGTTATCCCCACGCTTTTTTGCTTTTTTAAAAAAGCGAAGGGGTTATTGTAATCACCTCTATCTGTCTGTCTGTTATGCTATCTGCTCCTAAACAATTGGACGGAATTCAACCAAATGGTGTGTGAGTTACTCACATGAGTGGGGCGTGTAACGTCAAACTTTTTTTTGCCCTACCCCTGGGGCCCTGGGGAGGGGTCAAAAGGTCAAATATCATTTAATTTCAATTATAAAGTCCATTTCAATTGTTTTATACCAAACTTTGTGTGTGTTCTCACAAATGAAAGATACAAAACATATCAGACAGGATTTTCATTCTGTTGCCTGGGTCATGCCCCAGGGGTGGCACTTTGGGGTGTTGGGGGTGCCAAGGGGGGTCATTTTTTTTTTCAAACATGGTCATGTGGCATATCAAATCGACGGGGATGACGAGCAGAACAGAATGCAAGTTCAATTTTCATCCTAGGGTCAAACTGGTGACCGTGGGGTGATGTCAAAAGGTCAAATATCATTAAATTTTTACAACTATGTCAATTCTAAGATTTTTATACCAAACTTTGTGTGCGATCTTACAAATAAAGATAGAAAACATATTGCACAGAATTTTGATTCTGTTGCTGGGGTGGGACTTGGGGGTGCTGGGTTGGTCAAAAACTTGAGCATGGGGATTTGTGATGGCGCCCCATCGACTGCGCATTCTAGTATCTCATTTCTAAAATTTCTTCAAAGGCCAAGGACATATATTTAATACTTGAAAAGCTCTTTTCATAAGGTACATGTATACACATGTGAAATATTAACCCTTAAAGTGCCAAGAAAAAAATGCATCTGAAAAGGTCTTCTTCTGAAGTCGCCTATTGCAAATAATTGCCTAACATAACTGACAAATTAAGTATAGAAGCAATCAGCATGGACCCAAAACAAACTGCTCCTATAGGAACAGTCTGATCTGGGTCCACACTGTTTGCCATAGAGGCTTCTTTAACATTTCAACAGAGGAGAAAAGCAGATGACTTTTGTTGCGATTGGCGCATAAAGGGTTAACTAAAGGTCTGATATTCATAAAAAGACTCTTTAAATGTGCCTATAAGGCTAACTAGTTGAGCAAGACATATTTTTAATTCAATGGGGGCATGGATGACAGTGTTGACCCTGATCAGCTGGATTGATGAAGCCAGCTGGTCAAGATCTACACAGATTTCAAAGTAGGACATGTCCGGGTTCAGCATATGACAAAGGTTAAGCTATGAACATGTCATAATGGTCAGAAGCCTATTGAGATAATCTACACTGTTTTTTGAAATAGAATACATCCATGCTCAGTTTGTTAAAGGTTAGATTGTCACATGGCATCACATGGCTTGACTTATATTAATATTCTTTTCACTTACTGATAAGGTGGCAACTTTAATATTCATATCTGGGCGTGGTTCGGCTATTTCATCTGCTAAACAAGGGAAATCAGGTTCTATTTATAATTCGGTGAAGAATTAATAAATTGTTTGGGCCGCGCAAACGTGCGTGCATTTCATGAAAATCCTAACCGTATACACAATGAACTCATATTTATTAACCCTTAAAGGGTATAATCACAAAATGTATGTTTTTCGTAGTCCACTAAAATATTTGAAGCCTCATAGACAAACAATGTGGACCCAGATCAGATTGCTCCTGTAGGAGCAGTCTGATTTGGGTCCACAATGTTTGCCTCTATGCTTATGTTAATAGACATTTTTAGATGCACTTATTTTGCTGGCGCTTTAACGACTAAATAATGTGTTTTGCATCTATACTGAGGTAATGGCGCAAGATGATATACAGTTACTTTTGAATAAAACCACGCCTCAATTTCCGCTTTTACCTGTGTCTAAGGTTGACCAGTCCTAATTGCGCATTCATGAGGTGCCGCCTTTACAGTAACCAAAGTCATATAATACAGAGGTTCACAAACACAGGGATGACTGAGGCAAAACAATTTGAGCTGGGATGCAGCTAAAGGTACTACTTGGCATGTCTGCCCAATGAAGAATCAGATCAGCCTGCGCATTCATGCAGTCTGATCAGAGTCTTAGCTGTCTGTATGAAGAATCATTGAGGCCTTGGCTATCTAAGGAGCCCTAGTGAAGACTCTGATCAGACTGCATGGTAACAAATTGTACCTTTTGCTGTGCCCGGGCTCATTTACCACCCCTCCAACTTCTTTCAAGTCAGAAGCGTAAATACAATGTTCTACAATTGTAAAAAACATGCCAAGTTTTAGACCCTTGGTAAGGTAAAATCACTATATAACACAAGATGTTTTTAAAATATATGGAATTTACCATTAAAAATGGGTCTCTATGTGAGTAAACCTTTCTCCTAGGTTTGAGAACAACAAAGGTGCAGGCCAGCCTGCCCATTCGCACAAACTGATTAGCACCCTTGTTATTCCCTTTTAGGAAAGTATCATATCTAAACTTGCTACAAGTGAAATTTCAATATTTTAGCTAGTCTCTGTAGCTGAGGAGAATGGCTTGAGTCTTACTTGGTCTGAGATCCAGAAGACAGATTTTATTCACAATTAGGTTCATATATTAACCCTTTGTATTTGGATAACCCCTAAACAAGTATGTTTACAAACAGTGAAGACCCAGGTGAAATGCAGCATTATGCTGCATTTCATCTGGAGGCTACACTGTTTGTAAAGGTAAAACAGATCACCCGACAAAAGAATACAATAATCTAAAAAAATATATAATCTGATGCCCCTATATATACAATGGACTATCCCAAGTTTATTGTATCAAACCAGAAGTAAGAATCCATTAGTATATAAAGATTTAAAGGCAAATTCCATATTTACTAAATCATTTGTTGTACACCTTAATTCCGCTCCAGCAAAACTGTCTGTGCGCACAAAGACAGATCTTATCATTTCACTTATACACAATGTTTGTGCCTAGCCATCCAGGTTCCAATCTGAAGAACTTGTCCGTATTTTCTTTCGTATCACTGCCCCCAGTTTGGGGACCACTCTCTCCATTTGCCCCATTCTCGCCATTTTTCGGAATATGACCTTCAAAATGGGGGTAATAGTCCACGACCTTTTTCTTGCCAAATGGAGGGGGTCCTATCAATGCTTCAACGTCGGTGTATGACAATGTCTCTTTGTCAAGCAGGCTCTGGGCAAGCTGAAAAAGATAACAGTATGTCAAACTAAAAAAAAAAATTGAGAGTAAATTGCATGCGCCAGGAATTTTTTGTCAGGGGGGTCCAAGCTCAACTGACAGAAGTAACAGAAGTAATCTCTGACAATGTTTCTTTTTTGTTTTGTTTTTTTAGTCCTCAACTTATTTTTCAGTTTTATAGAGGGGGTCCAATGGTTTATCTTAAGAAAAACTATAATTTTTTAAGGTTCCAGAGGGGGTCCAATATTTTCCAGGGGGGGGGGGGGGGGGGGTCCAACTTTTTCCGGGGGGGTCGGGGGGGGGGGGGGGGGGTCCAAATGCTAATATCTATAGAAACCTATAGAAGTTGTGATTTTACAGCGGGGTCCGGACCCCCTATCCCTCCCTCTGGATTCGTGCATGTATTGTAAATATTTTCTTATCCACCAGTTTTAACATTTGTTTTGGGTGCTCAAAAGAACCGTCTCATTGAGACGGTTCTTTTGAGTACCCACAACACATGTTTTGGTTGAGATATAAGAAAAATAATTTTTATTTACCCACTCTTATCTAGCGACATGGATAACAGTTTATTTTTCTATTTCTTACATAGGTCCAGATAAATCACACTAATCTAATGTGTTAAAGAGGCTAAGTCTGCAACTATGAACATTTTTCGAAAATTTTTATTTTCTTTTTAAATCATTTGTAGAAGTAGAATTAAGTGATGTTTTCACAATAAATCTGTTCACTATAGCTGAAAACTGCATGGAAAAGTGAATTATCTTATAAAAACAGGTGTGTTGGTAATTATTTGCGTCCCTCCAATAATTATAGACAGTTAATTTTAACATAAATGCTGTTGTTTTGATACTGATAATTTGTTAAAATTTACGAAATTGGTAAAATGTATACCTGAATTTTAGTTTTTTTACTGTGTTCTTGAAAAATAGAAACATTAGTTCTAATATTAAAAGGTCAAAAGTTACAGACTATGCAGCTTTAACTCATAGATATAAATTCCAAATTTCCCAAATGGTGAACTTAAGAAACTCAATTTTAAACAAGCTGTATGTCTACAAAAATTACCAATTTCAAGTGTTAACGATCATTTGTCTTCAGATAAATTGAAAATAAATCCGCAAATACAGCCTGCCTAATCATGCATTACCAGTACTTTGATGATGACATTCTAGCTATGGAAAGTCAGCCTCAAAATCCTGAAACCAGGATTAATCCTGAAAACTTTCGCCCATGGACATTACAAGATACTTAACGGTACCATTCCAAAGGCAGAATAAAATAAATAAGCCAGAAGCAATACTTTATTTGTTTGTTTTGACACTTTAAATCTCAGTCAACAATTTTTATAAGCCATGTCAGGACGTGATCCTGTCTTCCTGGGTTGAACCAGTACTAAGTGACTTGCTCAAAGACACAACACAGTGCCTCCAGTGAGTCTGGAACTAGCAACTTTTTCATCCCAAGTGTAATACTCTATCATTGAGCCACTACGCACTACTAGGGAACGCAGTGGCTCAGTGGTAGAGTGCTTGACTCGAGACCGAGGGGCCGCGGGTCCGAGCCTCAATGGCGTCACTGCTTTGTGGTCCTTGAGCAAGACACATTTATCCTAGCTTAGTACTTGTTCAACCCAGGAAGACCCGTCCCTGTTTAACTGAAAGATTGTTGATGGGACGTAAAGAATCAAATCAAACAAAATCAAAACTACGCTCATATCATCCAGGCCCTAAGATAAGGATGCATAACGGAAAACTATTTTTCTTATTTCTCAATCAAAACATATGTTGTGGGTACTCAAAAGAACCGTCTAACTGAGACGGTTCTTTAAAGCACCCAAAACAAATGTTTTAACTGATGGATAAGAAAATAATCACAATTTTACGCTGAAAAATTTTGCATAACTGGCCCTATGCATCAACTACTTGAACTTGGGGACATTATAAGTTTGGACTAGAGAGCTACTTACCAGTTTAAGCTTGTCTTTGTTTTCTGTCAATACAGTTTCTGTGTGCCTATAGGCTCTGGCAATCAAATCTCTTACTTCCTGAAGGGAGAGAAAAATGATGCAGTGAAAACAAATCATATTGTTTGTTTGGTTGCGGTTTAACATACCAGTCAATAGTTACGGTCATGTCAAGGCTGTCAGTAAACCTAACCACACTTTTTTCCTAAGTAGTCCGGCAGATAACAGGCATAATATTAGTGAACCTGGATTTGCGGTATATAGAAAATGTTTTGACTGATTTTGATAGCTCAGGACCTCTACTAAAAGAAACCAATTGATGCCACCTTGTCACCCTTGGGCAATTCCTGAAATTCAAGATGGCGTCAAGGACGGCTCTTTAACCATGTTTTTGCAAAAGTGGTCATTATTATGACTTAGTAATGCACAAGATTAATACACAATCACTGTTTAATCATCTTGATATACCTAACAAGATGTTTAGTCACCTTTTTGAATCATTGTGAATTCAAAATGGCATCAAAGATGGTCACTTTGATGTTAATTATGACCCCCCCCCCACCCCCCTGTTTATTTTCTTCATAAATTGCCTTATTTATTGATGCCTTTAAATTGCAAAATCTAAGATTTGAGGAAACATTGGATAGGGATGCAAATATTCAGGTCAATTGCAATTTAAGAAGCGAAAGGGACATCCAAGATGGCTGTAGGAAACATAAATGAAAACAGAAAATGATAAGATAATATTAAATAAAAAACAAAATAAGCTTTAATGTCAGACTAGCACTGCAAAAGAATAGATTGGACTTCCATAGCCCATAACTATACTCATACTTATGCTGTCTTAGCACATTTGACTAGAAGGAAGAATACATATGATTAAGTCAGAAACATAAAGGGAAGATAGCTATGTTCCCTACAAATGTAAATATTGATTAATGTTATCACTAGATTGCTCATCAGCATTAATTGTTCGATTCAAATAATGTATGTAGCACATAAGGTACCCTGACTAGATGACTGTACGCACACAAATGCTGTTTTTAATCAGATAATACTATTAAATGCACTCAGTTCAAATGATATAAATGTTTTAATAATTATGTGCATTACTGATAATATTGTGAGCTTTATCCTCATACATTTTCCTCATTGGTGTCAATGTGTCCATGTGTTCTCTGTTATATATAAGCACTTTTGCAAACCAATAAAAGTTGGATATACATTACCACATTTTCCGTGAAAGATTCTGAGGTAGGAAGCAGGGAACACAGCTTTGGAGCACAGGATGGTGCTTTACCTACTCAAGAAGACCAGACCTTTTGTCATACAAATGAAATTGTAAATTGTTCACCTGTCACACTGTAGCTGAAGGGGAGCGCAGTGGCTCAGTGGTAGAGTGCTTGACTCAAGACCAAAGGGCCGCAGGTTCGAGCCTCACCGGCGTCATTGCGTTGTGGTCCTTGAGCAAGACACATTTATCCTAGCTTAGTACTGGTTCAACCCAGGAAGACCCGTCCATATATCTGAAAGATTGTTGATGGGATGTAAAGAATCAAATTAGACAAAATCAGACACTGTAGCAATGAAATTGGACGACTGTTTTAGTACATCCTCCATATTGGCATTGGGATCTCCTAGTGATGAAAGAGATAAATTCTGTGTTTTAAGTGTTTTAAAATAGTGCTCTTACCAATACAAAAATAACAGGCTGTAGTGTCGCATCTACTTAATGCATGAGCTGCGAAAAGATCTGAAATGATATTTCTATGCTCAATCGCTGTGGCTTTTCTGTCAATTGTGACTATCTTTAACAGGTGATTCCGTGATCACTACCCCAGTAAACTTCAGCTTGACATAATGACGTAACAGGTGTACAACCACATCTGTGTCATGGGATATGACAGATACACCCTTGTTTTCCTTATACGCAACAACAACGATTTGATGTGCCAGTGTGTTTGCAGCTTCTTCATCATTTGTTCGCAAATCTTCTCGTTTGATTGTAACAGTAGATATTAATTCCACAGGAACATGATCTCCACCAGTAACTACTAATCACCTGATATTTGGTGTCTCTGGGAATAGTGTGTTGCTGCACAAATCATTAACAATAAGGTCGATAAGTTGGTGTTTGTTATCAGGAATACATGTAGTTAGGATAACCTTTGGTGGTGGCAGTGGCATAACTTTGGTAAGCTGATGAACACGACTTAACTGAGCCCGACGTGAAACTCTTGTAACACCTTTAGCACTGTAGTCTCTGTATCCATCAAAGACAAGATTAACATCATAACTTTGGAGCTGCTTCTCAATATAATTTCTGAATTTAACTACAAGTCTCCAACTGTCGCACTGCACTGCTTGCTGACCAAGGAATGTATAATATTGCAGAGCCATCTATTACAACTGTGGAGATTGCTTTCTTGATACATCTTGATGACACCTCTTTCTGTAATATCTTCTTCAAAAATTATTCTGCCTTAGCAACCCTCATTTCACCATATTCTGAAAACATTGCTGTGGATACTGGTGACAACTCATAAGACAGCAGCTGTTTGATATCATTTCTCGAGAACTCGCTTGAATGTCAAGTACTCTTGTGTAAATGAGCTCTGTATTAAACACCTTGGTGTCACCAACCTTGATATACTTCACTTCACGACTGAGATTGTCATTAAAGTTTTTAGGCCAACCACTTTCAAACTTTTCATCTGTTTAGAACCAAATTCTACGGCTTTGTCCTCATTAACATTGTCTTGTGCATTTTTTCCAATTGCTATATTTACAACTTCAGGTGGATGGCCATCTGCATTCATTGGATCTATGTACTTTTGCAGCTTCCTTTTTATCGATTCCCTGTCAGCCTTATCACCACGTATCCTCCCTTTGGATTCCTCTTTATGTCCAGTCAGCTCTGTGTCATTGTCTGGGTAGAGAAAACTTAGAAGGTCCTTTTAAGTCTACTGCGAATATGTAGGCTAAAGATCACACTTTGAATGTTACAGGTTTTAGTGTCACACAATAATGCCTCGTTTGTCATGCCCGTATCAATGAACATATGACTCCAAATACCATCCCAGAGCCCTGGGACATGACGCATGACATGTTCTCCTTTAAAGAATTGTTCCTGACATAATTTTGACATTGCCTCTATAGTACACAAGTAATAGAGACCATATCGATCATAGTTGATATGTCCTGCAACAAAAAAAAAGTATGGCAACATTTCTTTAACTGCAGTCTATCACACAGTCTATTCACAAATGAGATGTTTTACTTCTACTACTGATATCAGGAAGAATGCTTTCACGACCATGCATATCATTAACTGTGCCACCAGTAAAAACTGGCCTTAAAAGTTCTTCTGCTACAATCTTCAATGCTCTCATATTTTGTGGAAACTTTTTTCCAGTCATCATCTTTTGCACACCAGCAAACGTTGAATCTAGCAGTTCGTATAGACCACTCTCTGCCATCAGAGAGCCTTTAGATCCAATGAAACTCATCAGTGTGTGCATTCCTCCAAGACAAAGAACTACGTTATCAAACTGTTCAGGTTAAGCCCACAGAATATTTTCAACTACTCTGTAGAGCTGTAGGTCCGCGGTAAACACAACATAGTCTTGGCCGCGATCAGATGTAATCAGGTGTTGTTTTTGTTGGTGTTGTACAAGCATTAGTGATGATGATGATGATGATGATGATGATGATGATGATGATGATGATGATGATGATGATGATGATGATGATGATGATGATGATGATGATGATGATGATGATGATTATGATGATGATGATGATGATGCACTTCTCAACACCATTTTAAGCTAAATCAGTGTCAAAATAGCTCAGAAATGGGCAACTAAATCAAATTTTATAGTTTTGGCAGCCATCTTGGATGCCATTTTTATTTTCATTTGATGTAAAACCCATGAGAGTCCAACCTCACTTTCATATGGTGCATGGGTAACATTTTATGACTCATTCTGACACGAAAATGCAGACTTTGGATCAGTACAGGCCCGCCACTGTAGGTTCGTAAAATGGAGTTACCTCCCTTTGTCGCCATTTTGAATTATAAGAATTGCCCAAGGGTGACATCAACTGGATTCTGATATTTGAAGGTGTTGGCTATCATAATTAGTTAAAATATTTTCTATATACCACAAATCCAGGTCCAGTCCTGCATCTGCCGGACTAAAGCTAAAACCCCTTCACACCAGTATTCTCACTGCATCCAAGCCAGAGAATAAGCTAGAGGACAACTAGGGCAAAATAGTCGCCCTAAGGGCCAAAATTTCGCCCTAAATAGGACTCGGGGAGAAGTGGGAGTCTCCCTAAAAAAAATTTAGGGGGACTCATTTTAATTCTGTAACCTGTGGTGACAATCTACTAAGGACATGTGTCCACAAGCAGTCAATCATTGCGCTTTATTTTGAGTCTGAGACTGTGCTCAAGTTTTATAACCCTGAGGCCAGGATGCTCCTTGTAAAAATGCCAGGCTTTACACATTTTGAATATAGGCAGGTATCAGTACAATGAGGGCCCAGGAGCGCTCATATTGTTGAACACACCTCAGTACTAAGCAGAGGATAAAGTGTCTTGCTTAAAAACAGAATGGTGCAGTGCCTCAAGTGAGCTCCCATGGGGGTAGCCAGGCGGAGGCCAGGAAGCCTAGGCTTCAACATCCTATGAGAATATACACGAGAAACCCTTTTTTTTTTTTAATTGATACATGTACTAACAAAGGCACAGACCAGCCTGTGCATCCACACATTCTGATCAGTGCCTTTATTATTCTCTGAAAGCAAAGTAACTAAGTCAGATATCTCTTAATTTTCCAAATAATTTTGGGAGGACATGATAAAGTGATTCCAAAGAGCGACTCTTCAATCTCAAGTCAAACACTCTACCATGGAGCCACTTATCTCCTACAAAGGACCTCTGACGGTGGAAATGGGAATCACAGTGTATTGCTTGCTGCCTATAATTTTGATAAAAATTAAAGTCGATCAAATGTTTCCATCTTCATATATAAGCTCGCTGTTGGTCCCAATTTTATGATAATGCATGTGATTTCCTATTTCCTTGAATGTACGGCTTTATTTTGGGGCTACAATGGTCACTTTTTGCATTATACATATAGGAAATAGAAAAGTATTTTTAAAACATCATTGATGATATAATACCCTTACACATGAAAATAGTTGATTTTTAAATGTTTTGGTGCAGTCAACTTTTGCAACCCCTACCCCTTTTGAAAGGGTCTCCTGTTTTGTTGTAGGGGTTTGCTGTCTAATTATAACCTTAATTTGTTCCTTATACATCAAGTGTCCTATTCAAAAGGAAACCAGTGATATCTTATGCATAGGGAGTTTTTCAGAAGCGTCTGAAAAATAGGCAGATACCCTATCAAAATGTCAGAGGCCCTTCAGCTTACCTCGTCCATTAAACGACTAAGTTTTTTGCTGAAGGGTTTTTTCATAAACATGTCATTATCTCCAGCCTGCTGAGGGAAAGACAGGTGTCCGAGAGATTTGCTCATCCCATATCTCTTTATCTGGTTGTATGCCATCTTTGTAACAACTTGTAGATCACTTTGGGCACCTGAAATACATAGGACTGCTTAGGAGGCTAGGTCTGTAACTATGAACATTTTTTGCAAATAAAATATTTTCATTTTAAATCATTTGTAAAAATAAAATTAAGCTATGTTTTCACAATAAATATGTTCAGTACAGCTGAAAGCTGCATGGAACAGTGAATTATCTAATAAAAACAGGTGATTTTTCTCTTGTTAGGAATTATTTACGTCCCTCCAATAATTCTAGACAGTTGATTTTTAACATAAATGCTGTTGTTTTGATAGATATAATTTGTTAAAATTATAAAAATTGTAAAATGTATACTTGAATTTGAGTATTTTTACTGCATTGTTGAAAAATAGAAACTTTATTTCCAAAATTATAATATCAAAAGTTACAGACTATGCAGCTTTAAACCTAAAAGCGCCAAGAAAAAAATGCATCTGAAAATGTCGTCTGTTGCAAATAATTGCCTAGCATGACTGACAAATTATGTAAAGAAACAAACAGCGTGGACCCAGAGCAGACTGCTCCTATAGGAGCAGTCTGATCTGGGTCCACACTGTTTGCAATAGACTTCTTAAACATTTCAGCAGACAAGAAAAGCAGACGACTTTTGTCACGATTGGCACCATAACACTTTAATAAATTGGCTCAGGGTTCTCTCTATTACGACATTCATTGACACATGCTGTTGTGCATTGAAGGGCATTAGCTCAACAGTGATCAACCGTTTAAGGTTGTTTTCAGTTCGCTGAAGAACGCTCCCAAATGTTGCTTGCACAGTATGTCAAAGATTTTTGTGCAAGCACAAAAAAGTTCGACTTTCACCACCAAACTGTCATTAAGCAGAAGGTGGGTTCACTAAGCCCAATGCGAATGGTTTGTGTGTCAGCAAAATGTTTACAGTAGACAGTGAGATGCCTATAGACCCCCCTCCCCCCCAGGGGGAATTTTGTACACTATGATTTTCTAAAACTACACTATATATGAAGCAAAATGACACATGCTAGCCCTCTGGCAGTTGGGGCATTACCGTGTTACAGCCAGGTTAACCATGTTACCCTATAACAGCTTCCAATCCTCTTGTGCAAATACAAACATATGCCTAAATCTTATTTATCAACATGCTGATGGCCTTAAAATCACTTTATGAAAAACGTAGTCTACAAAATTCCCCCTTGGGGAGCAAAACCCTTAGTAGCTCATAGCCTACAGCTCATTACTGAATGCAATTGGAATGGTTTGCTCATTCCCAGTTCAACAACTGTTCTTTAGCTCAACTATAAGATTCGTCCAACCAAATTGTAGTCTTTTGAACACATTAAGAATTCATTAGCTGTTTGACTGAAAATAAACTACACAAAGCTGGTTTTGTCAAATCCATTGTTTTGCAATTGAGCCTTTAATCACAAGTTAACAGTAAATTAAACATGTTAAATCTGGGACTTACTTGTGCAGTAGTTAGCCTCTTGGACATTTAATGGACGGATTGTCTGTGGCGGTCCCAATTAGTTTGTGTCCTTTATTAATTACAAGTTTACAGCCATTTTGTACATGTACATATGTTCTTTGATTGCTTGCAAAATGCTTCATGAAAAAGGCAGCACAGCAGAAACTAGTTGGGAGAATAAAGGAAAGAACTTGAGGTTTGATTTATTTTATATAACTGCACGGCAATTGATCGGTTCTGATATGCTAACTATTCGCATAGCACACACAGAGAATACACACAACACGTTTGGCAGTCATTAAGAGAATGTTGATATTCGTTTTGCATATGCTCTTGGATTGAAAGCTTGTCTGACAGGGTTTGCGCTAGGATTTATTTTTCTTTCTCTACCATTTTTGCCAATCAAATTTTTTTTTTGCCATTTTCTTGAACTTTTGAGTCAGATTTTTGACCATTTTTCACCAAAAAAGAGCCAGGTTTTTGGGCATTTTTCGCAAACCAAAGTCTTCTGTCTTTAACCCCCTTAAACTTGATGTGACTTAGAACTTACCAGTTGTGATAGAGTTAAATGTGATAGCCTCAGCGGCTCTGCCACCTAAAGCTACACACATGGTCTCAAACAGTTGTTCTTGCGAATACAGCTTGTTTTCTGAAGGTGCATACTGCGCAAAACCAAGCATCCCCCTTGTTCTAGGAACAATAGTCACCTGCAAAGTAACAACATTAAGATATGGGCTCGTTTAATTCTTTATCTCTTAGTGTAGTCTGCTGATAACCTTTGCAAACAGTTTGGACCCAGATCAGGCCTGACAAAATGTCGGGCCTAATAGAGATCCAAACTGTTTGACACCCTGATGGTATTCCTGAAAGAATTTTTCGAAAAAGTTGATTTTGAAAAAAATTAGCAGATGGCAAAAAAGCACGAAAGATTACTCAGGAGCCAAAGAGTTTGGAGATTTTGGTACATGTCAAATATGTAAACTGTGAATGTTCAAAAATTTTGAACACTAGTTGTCTGCAAAAACCAGCCTAGACGAAAAGTGCAGACCAAGATCAGACTGCTTCTCTCCAGAAGCTGTCTGATCAGGGTCTTCCCTATTTGCTATTCTGACATCCATTTAGTGAATTCCAGCCCTGAAATCAAACATTTTATTTGAGAACAGAAAGATTTTGTTTGGTTTGATGCATAACTTACCAGTCAACAGAAAGAGAAAAGCGTTCAAAATGTTACAACATTTACCATAAATCCATTCTTATTGGGCCGCGTAGCGCAGTTGGTAACGTGTCATGCAACAGATGCGAGTCTGACTGCAGATCCAGGGGTGGCGAGTTCGATCCCGGCCCGGTCCCATACTTTCGTGGAGGTTGATCATGAAATAATTTCTACGGTCATTCTCCTCCCTTCTGCTGAATCATTCAAGAAGGGTTGCTGTCAGTTACAAGCCTAAGTATGTGCACGAAGTACTGGTTAACAGCTTGTTCAAGCTTGCCCAGGAAAAAGTGTGGTAAGGTGAACTGACTGTCCCGCCATAACCATAGCTGTTGACATCGGACGTAAAGCAACAAAATCAAACAAACAAAATTCCATTCTTATGGCAGGCATGCACAACTACCTAGTGGGGTCAGATACCTAAAATTTGGCTTCAGCATTTCCTGACAGTCCATACTTTGTGAGTGCAAGCAGCAAAGGCTCAGACGAGACTGCACAGATGCAGACGCTTGTCTGAGCCTTTACTGAGCAAAGTTCTGATAAATACCAAAACCTTGTGGTGGACCATATGATTTTAGTATACTGTAAATTAACTCTCAATACTTTAATGTGCCCCATTTAGGACGCTATGTTCATTTTGATTTGTCATAAGGATATAAAAGCATTCTAAAAACAACTCATGCTAGGCATAATTTAGTTTAAAGCCTTTATTTATCATATGATGTCGCGTCTGAGAGTGAAATAACACCATGCATTAAAATCGGTAAGCCACTAGTGGTTTACAGATTTTCGGGAAACGTTATGAAATGACGCTTTTAACATCACACATATCGCAAAATCCTAACGTTTTCACGCTAAAAATATGATTTCAAAATAATTTTAATGCCATAGGATGAATAGAAGCTAACATCCTTGCTCCTGTATTATTGAATTTATTAAACTTGTTGCGAAAAAAATGATAAATGCTGGGCAAGCCTCGCATTTTATCTCTTTTCCTCAACTAGTTTAATAAATTCAATAAAACATGAGCACTCACATTAGATCCTCTATATCTTAACCTGCTAACTAGCGGGAACTCTTACTTTACAAAGGATCATTTTAAAATGTCTACATTTCTGATATGTTTCTATTCAATATCATTTTCTTCAAACATAACTATTATACAATTATTGACTTCAATGAGGTAGACATAAGGATTTATCTACCGGAAAAAGTGATAATTCACCGAGGCTGCTAGGCCGAGGTGAATATCACTTTTAAGGGTAGATAAATCCTCATGTCTACCGAAATTGAAGTCAATAATTGTTTTGTTATATGACTTTTCAACTTGGAATTAAAATTTTCTACTTTTCACTTTTGTTACTGAAGTCAACCTTCAACCTAAGGACTTTCTAACAAGTTTCATCAACTGTTATTAAAACATTTTAATGTAGTATTTTGCAATTTGAAATGTATATTAATTCTCTGAATGTGGAATGTTAGATTTAATCAAAAGACTTTTTTTATATTTTGTTTATTCAAACAAAGATAAATGAACAAACAAAACATAACAAAACAGTTGTTAAAATTCATGAAAGTCTTTAGTTTACCTGTTGGGATGTGAAACAGCAAATCATGTCAATTTCATGCAGCACATGCTAGTTTCATACTCATCATGCTATTTTTAGCTCTCTAGAGGGTGATATTGCAGAAGTGTCAAAAATATTAACTTCTGGAAACTAGTTTGAGCTGGATTTCATCCTATATCACCTTCTGAGCCAGTTAAGACCAGTTTTCAGGTAGACATAGAGATTTATGAAGACAAATTGGGCCAATCAGGAGACAGGATTCTCTCCTGTCATATAACAATATACAATTATTGACTTCAATGAGGTAGACATAAGGATTTATCTACCCGAAAAAGTGATAATTCACCGAGGCCGCTAGGCCGAGGTGAATATCACTTTTAAGGGTAGATAAATCCTCATGTCTACCGAAATTGAAGTCAATAACTGTTTTGTTATATGAATTTTCAACTTAGAATGAAAGTTTTCTACTTTCACTTTGTTGTTGAAGTCAACCTTCACCTAAGGACTTTCTAACAAGTTTTATCAACTGTTACTAAAATATTTTAATGTAGTGTTTTGCAATTTGAAATGTATATTAATTCTCTGAATGAGGAATGTAAAATTTAATCATAAAACTTTTTTTTACATTTTGTTTATTCATACAAAGATAAATGAACAAACAAAACATAACAAAACAGTTGTTTAAATCCATGAAAGTCTTTAGTTTACCTGTTGGGATGTGAAACAGCAAATCATGTCAATTTCATGCAGCACATGCTAGTTTTATACTCATCATGCTATTTTTAGCTCTCTAGAGGGTGATATTGCAGAAGTGTCAAAAATATTAACTTCTGGGAACTAGTTAGAGCTGGATTTCTTCCTATATCACCTTCTGAGCCAGTCCAGACCAGTTTTCAGGTAGACATAGAGATTTATGAAGACAAATTGGGCCAATCGGGAGACAGGATTCTCTCCAGTCATATAACAATATGTCTTATATGACCTGGATGGAGTGGGGTATATCCCATATTATGGTCATTTTTATATCATTTCTTTGTAAAATTTCAATGGGGCCACTTCACGACCATTTTACATTAAAATCCGTGTTATAACAAAGTGTGTTGACGGTTATAAAATGACCAAACAGGGCCTTTAGTTAAGAGTATTAACCAAAACAGTGATTTTATTTGGCCATTTTTACAGCCTTATATGGGAGTCATTTCCAATCCAAAAATGGCCTTGATTTTCCCAATTTCATGTATTTTAGCATTATTTTCCCAATTTTAATGAAATATTTCTCAAATGTGAAGGAAAAGGTAGCTTCCCAAAATCCCAAATGAAATCACTGCAAAAAATTTTATTTTTCTTATTTCTCAACCAAAACATATGTTATGGGTACTCAAAAGAACCGTCTCAATGTGATGGTTCTATTGAGCACCCTAAACATATGTTTAGACTGATGAATTAGAAAAAAAGAAAATTATACGCTAAAAATGTGTTTATCTAGATCTGCACACGCTATACCTTCATCAGGGCATCAGTGTGTTTCAACATCCAACTTGTTAGTACATGACCAGATTCATGATATGCTATAATTTTCTTTTCCGGTTTAGCCAAGAGTCCTGTCTTCTTTTCAGCACCTACAGTAATCATGAAAGACCATCATACAGTGTTAACCCTTAAAGCGCCATCTATAATTTGCAGCAGACGACATTTTCAAATTTTGCCGCTTTTTCAAAAATAACAAATAAGGCATGATATTTCATGAGAATCATCTGCTGGCAGACGATTCTCATGAAATATCATTCCTTATATTTTAGCTCACCTGTCACGTAGTGACAAGGTGAGCTTTTGTGATCTGTCTTCGTCCGTTGTCCGTCCATTAGCAATTGACTTAAATGACAACTCCTCCTTAACCCCTGGTCAAATTTTGAAATAATTTCACACAAATGATCCTTGGGTGGCCCTCTACCAAAATTGTTCAAATGGTTCTGGTCCATTGCATATCTAGGTCACAGAGGTTAAAAATAGATTTTTGAGATGAAAACTTTAAAAATCTTCTTGTCTGAAACCGGAGAGCCTGGAGCCTTGATATTTGGTATGTAGCATCACCTAGTGGAAGTGGACCTCCACCAAATTGTTCAAATTATAGCCCTGGGGCCAAAAATGGCTCGGCCCCGGGGGTGACATGTTTTACTGGTTATATAGGGAAAATGTGAAAAAATCTTCTTGTCTGAAACCACAAGGCCCAAAGCCTTGATATTTGGTATGTAGCATCACCTAGTGGTCCTCTACCAAGTTTGTTCAAATTATATCCCTTGGGCCAAATATGGCCCCGCCCTTGGGGTCACATGTTTTACATAGGCTTATATAGGGAAAACAAGAAAAAATCTTCTTGTCTGAAACCAGAAGGCCTAGACTTTTGATATTTTGTATTTAGCATCACCTAGTGGTTCTCTACCAAGTTTGTTCAAATTATATCCCTTGGGCCAAAAATGGCCCCGCCCTTGGGGTCACATGTTTTACATAGGCTTATATAGGGAAATGTGAAAAAAACTTTTTGTCTGAAATCACAGGGCCTAAAGCCTTGATATTTGGTTTGTAGCATCACCTAGTGGACCTCTACCAAGTTTGTTCAAATTATAGTCCTGGGGCCAAAAATGGCCCCACCCCGGGGTCACATGTTTTACATAGGCTTATATAGGGAAAACATCAAAAAATCCTCTTGTCTGGAACCAGAAGGCCTAGACTATTGATATTTGGTATATAGCATCACCTAGTGGACCTCTTATCAAGTTTGTTCAAATAATAGCCCTAGAGCCAAAAATGGCCCGGCCCGGGGGTCACATGTTTGACATAGGCTTATATAGGGAAAACGTGAAAAAACCTTTTTGTCTGAGACCACAAGGCATAGAGCCATGCTATTTGGCATGTAGCATCACCTAGTGGACCTCTACCATGTTTGTTCAAATTATAGCCCTAGGGCCAAAATGGCCCTTATCCGAGTGTCTATTGTTTTACATAGACTCATTAAGGGAAATGTGAACAATCTACAGGTGAGAGCTTCAGGGCCACTTTGGATCTCTTGTTTGAAAATTGGGAAAGATGTTGCAAAATTTGTCATCTGCTGCAGTCATGATTGGGGCTTAAAGGGTTAACTCTTTTCTCCTGGGAAGTTTTTCATTCATATTTTTTTTTTGTCGTCTGCTGATTTTTTTCAAAATCAACTTTTTCAAAAAATTCTTTTAGAAATACTATCTGAGTACCAAACAGATTGGATCATGATCAGGCCCAACCTTTTGTCAGGCTTGATCTGGGTCCAAACTGTATGCGGAAGTTGACAGCAGACGACACTTTGAGACAAGGTGTTAACTCAGATCAGAAAGTCCCTGATCAGGTTATAAACTTTTTATTGGTGTTTGTGTTCAAAATCACTGCTGTAAATGCTTTCTGAGCACCAAAATGTCCATAAATACAGCACAGACCCAGAGCAGATTTTCCAAGATTCATACAGGCAAGCTTGTGTACAATTCAAGGACTTTTCAAGGACTTCTAAAATACTGTCCTACTGTTTTCAAGGACTGAAAACTAATGAAAATACTGATTTACCCAATAAAATTATACTTCGGAACTGCTAGACTGCATTACTCAAGATATTAGTTTTAGAAAATTAGTATAAAATTGTGGTGCCTTTATTTGGTGCACCAAATAAAGGCACCAAAATTTCATACTGATATAAATCTCCTAAGACAGTGTTGAATCCTCCTGTAAATGGTAAAATTAAAGGACTTTTCAAGGTCTTTTGGTGTTTTTCCAGTACTTTTCAAAGGATATTTAATTTTCAAAGACTTTTCAAGACATTCCTGTATATTCAAGTACTTTTCAAGCCTGTGGGAACCCTGCTCTCCAAAAATACAGCACATACCCAGATCAGACTGTGAATTCCAGCCTTATAGCCCGTATTTTCTTTGAGAACAGAAAGTGACAAGTGTTTGAATTTTAGAACTTTTACCACAGTCATGAAAGACCATCATACAATGTTTTACACTGGGCTCCATAGCTCAATCAGTAGCGAGACTGATTGTAGACCCAGGGGTTGTGAGGTCTATCTTAGCCACAGGTGTTTGAATTTATGAATATTTGCTACTTTTTCTAATGCTTAGAGGCCTTCTCTTCAATTCAATCAAAATCGCGAAATAAATGGTAAATGAAAAAATGAAAATTTTGACCAAACTGATTCACAGCAAAAGTCATATTCTTATACTCGATTTGAGCATTTTTCCCAATCTTTAAATAGTCTAACTTTCTTCATTTAAAAGCACATTGTACACTTCACTAGGCCTAAACTAACTAAAAAAACATAACTTCAAGACCCTGTGATCTTAGCCCAGTCCCATCCTTTCGTGGAGATTGATCATGGGGTATTTTCTACGATCATTCTCCTCCTACCACTGACTCAATAAGGGTTGGTATCAGTTTCAAGCGAAAATATGTGCATGACGTGATGGTTAACTGCTTAGTCAAGCTTGCCCAGGAAAAAGTGTGGTTAGGTCAACTGACCATCTCAACATGACCATAGCTGTTGACTGGGACATAAAACAACAAACCAAACTAATACAGTGTTTACTTAGATCAAACAGCTCCTAATCAGGGTTCAACCCTTAAAGCCCCAAGAAAAAATGCATCTGAAAATGTTGTCTGCTGAAGTCGTCTGCTGCAAATAATTGCCTAATCATGGGATATTTTCTATGATCATTCTCCTCCTACCACTAACTGAAGAAGGGTTTGTATGTGCATAAAGTAATGGTTAACTGCTTAGTCAAGCTTGCCCAGGAAAAAAGTGTGGTTAGGTTAACTGACCATCTCAACATGACCATAGCTGTTGACAGGGACATAAAACAACAAACAAAACTAATATAGTGTTTACTCAGATCAAACAGCTCCTGATCAGGGTTTAAACCATTTACTGGTGTTCATGATAACTCTTTGCATGCTTTTATGATGTCTGCTGATTTTTTTTCATAATCAACATTTCAAAAAAATTCTTTTAGGGATACCATCAGAGTGTCAAACAGTTTGGATCCAGATCAGGCCTGACGTTTTGTCAGGCTGATCTGGGTCCAAAATGTTTGCAAAGTTTATCAGCAAACGACACTATTAATTTGGGCAAAGAGTTAATGGGTGGGTGTCTTGATAACATAAAACACATTTCTCTATAGTTTAACCCTTCAAGCATCAATCACAACTGCAGCAGAAGACAAATTTGCGAGATCTTTCCTATTTTCAAAATTTATGGTATGATATTTCATGAGAATCGTCTGCCAGCAGAAGATTCTAATGAAATACCATGGCTTATTTGTTATTTTTGAAAAAACAGCAAAATTTGAAATTGTCGTCTGCTGCAAATTATAGGTGGCGCTTTGTTGGTTTATCAAATCAAATCTTACAAAAACAATCAGCAAGCTTAAGTGGTTATCCATTGACAACACTGAAGATGGGTGCTCAAAAGAACCGTATATATGAGATGGTTCTTTTTAGCACTCAAAACATTTGTTTTGGATGAGAGATAAGAAAATTAATTTTTGATTAAATGTGCTCTTATCTGGACAGGGCTTTTCCCAGCAATTTTGGGAAAAGGCCCCTGGCCAAAATTGGGAAAAAATGATCTACTTAACATCAACATTGGGAGAAATTAATGGCATAGAACATAACAAGGGTAGCAAAATACATCCTCGAAATCAAGTTAGTTTAAATTGTATAATGCCAAACATACCACTTAAGCACAAGTATTTAAGTATCATTTTGATATGGGTCATTGTTTCTCATAAGTAGTAGTGGTCTCTAAAAAAGTAAAAAAAAAAAAAAAATTTTTTTTTGTTTTTTTTTTACTTTTCTTAATTGGGAAAATCAGACATGGTATTGGGAAAAACTGTGGCTATTTTGATTGGGAATGGGGCCGAAATTCTGCCCCTAGAGATGGGCAGAAATCCCATGCTGGAGACTTGGAGATATGGTAAAGTGGACAACTTACCAGCTTGTACTCTTTCAATAGACGCATCCAAATCAGAACCCAGCACGGATTTCCTCGTTTCTCTCGCGGCATTAATTGCAGCTTCGTTACATATATTGTTAATATCAGCACCTAAATATAGAATAAGAAAAATCAACTTTTCACGATTACCATCCGGGTGTCAAACAGTTTGGACCCAGATCAGGCTCGACGTTTTGTCGGCCCTAATCTGGGTTTAAACTGTTTGCAAAACTTATCAGCAGATAAATACTAGCAGGTAAAGAGTTAAGAAATTATCTCATAGTGTCGTCTGCTCATTACCTTTGCAAATAGATTTGACCCAGATCAGGCCCTACATTTTGTCGGGCCTGATCTGGATCAAATCTGTTTAACACTCAGATGGTATTCTTGAAAGAATTTTTCAAAAAAGATGATTTTGAAAAAATCAGCAGATGACAAAAAAGCATGAATTTTTTTTTTCCAGGGAGCAAAGAGTTAAGACCTTGTAATACTAAGCCTAACAGTGTCAATGTTGTGAAAAAACATGCATATGACTCTTCTCTAGAGAAAACAAGTCTTAAACAGTCTAGGGACTTATGGTTATCTATGACACACTTTTGTTATGTTAAGCCATATTACTTTTATACACTTCAGCTTTAACAAAATCATCATTATCAGTGTGTTTTGTGCAATTTGTGTTATGGCCGACCATCACAAAATGTGTTATGGAAACCATAAGTTCCCAGACTGTTCATGGAGACCATGAATAATTGTGGATTCAGATTCTTAATGATAAATGAATGAATTATGAATATCTTCTCAGCATCTGAATGACAAACCTCTATTGGCATATAAGATGAGAAATATTTGTTTCAAAAAATAGCCCAAAATGTAAATTAAGGATTTTCTTTTTCCAAAAAGAAAGCCCAAAATGGATTAACATAGTCTTGTGCAATAAGTTATACTTTTTTCTCCCTCAACAATACAAATATTCAAGATTACTATCATGTGGGCCATTATGCAAGAAAACCTGTCTTTGGAGGTTTGCTAACAACACATGCGCAGACCAGCCTGCGCATCCGCGCAGTCAGATCAGCACCTTTGTTATTCGCTTTTTGAAAAGTATCATACATAATCTTGTTACAGGTGTAATTTCAATTATCTAGCTAGTCTGTAGCTGAGGAGACTGGTTTGAATCTCACTTTGTCAGAAACCCCAAAGACAGGTTTTGTTGTGATGAGGCCCATGTGTAACAAGGTCAGTCAGGAATTCACTCAGTAAGTTTGCTAGCAGATCTTATGGCCATCCATCTGACACTAATATCTCGTTTGACCATGCATTTAAGTCTGAATTTGCACTAAGGACAGATGCTTTGCTGCAGTTCTGATCTGCACACTGCATTTTATGTTTTAATTCCAAATACATGCATAGAGGATGTTCAATTTTTTGGAATGAATATGCAATTTGTTTCATCGCGAGAACCGAAATATTTATATTTCATGAGTGGCGAAGCCACCAATAACATAAAAATTTTCTCCCTTCGCGAGATGAAATAAATGGCATATTCATGACAAAAAAAAATCTTTTCATTGCATACAATTTTAAGCATGACAGATTTTTTGTACCAAATGACATTATACATGTTCACACATTACGTCATATTAATAATGGAGTTGCATAATGTGCAAAGTCGGCCAAAACTGAAAGCATAGGAGCAGGAGTAGAAAAATGGAAAATTTCAGCAAATCCCGACAATTTAGTAGGGAGGACAAAATCACGTAATAAATTTTAGTGTTGATCTGCCTGAAATAACCCTAAGGCAGTGGTACCAATTTTATCGTCTAAACATATAGGTCTTTAAGAGTGTGTAACAAAAATAATTTTCTTATTTTTTAACCAAAACATATGTTGTGGGTACTCAAAAGAACCGTCTCAATGAGACAGTTCTTTTGAGCACCCAAAACATGTGCTAAAATTTATGGGTAAGAAAATATTTAAAATTATACGTTAAAAATTTGTGTTCATATAAATCTGTGTACCCACCGCTCATTCCTGGTGTAAGATGTGCCAGTCTCTGAGAATAGGTGGAAGGAGGCTTGTCTAGCTTAATCTTTCCTAAATACATGTCAAACAGCTCTATACGCTCTGCTAATGTTGGCGGATCTATCGTTATGAGTCGGTCAAACCTGCCTGGTCGCAGCAATGCCTGAAAAAAAAACGACACAAGATTAAACGTGGAATTTACATTTAAGTCTGGAATCCAACATTTACAAGGTCTTGAACAATATTTGAAAGCAAACTTGAGCCGCGACGGGAGATTTTCCAACAATGTGGTATGTGCGACCAGCAAAGCCTCAGATCAACCTGCGCATACACGCAGTCTGATCAGCGCCTTTGCTAGTCACTTGAATATTCTAAGACTCTTAAGCTACTGACTGAAAATCATTTAGAGTTTCTAAGCTTAAAAGGAGGCTGCAGAGGCTCGTGGGAGTCAACACTTATCAAAATACCACACTGTTGGAAATCACATGTTGCGGCTCAAATGGCATCATCATAAGCCGTCGAAAGTGTTAAGGGTGCACATACCGATTTTAGAATATCCAACCTGTTTGTAGCAGCAAATACCAGAAGTCCAGTAACTCAAGTCCCTTTACTCAGTCAAGAAATTTTTAAGGGTGCATATACCGAATCAAGAATATCTACCCTGTTTATAGCTACAAATACTACGAGAACTTATAGACCAGGCAACCTTAATCATAACATACAAGACAAAAGCAAATTCAGCCAAGGAAGTGTTAAGGGTGCACATATAGATTTAAGAATATCCGCCCTGTTTTGTAGCAGCAAATACCATGAGCCCATTAACTTGGGTCAGGTAACCTTAATCATATCAAACAAGACAGATGTAAATACGGCCAAGAAAGTGTTAAGGTTGCACATACGGAATCAAGAATATCCGCCCTGTTTGTTGCAGCAAATACTACGGGTCCATTAACTTGGGTCAGGTAACCTTAATCATATCAAACAAGACTGATGTAAATACAGCCAAGAAAGTGTTAAGGTTGCACATACCGAATCAAGAATATCCGCCCTGTTTGTTGCAGCAAATACTACGGGTCCATTAACTTGGGTCAGGTAACCTTAATCATATCAAACAAGACTGATGTAAATACAGCCAAGAAAGTGTTAAGGTTGCACATACCGAATCAAGAATATCCGCCCTGTTTGTTGCAGCAAATACTACGGGTCCATTAACTTGGGTCAGGTAACCTTAATCATATCAAACAAGACTGATGTAAATACAGCCAAGAAAGTGTTAAGGTTGCACATACCGAATCAAGAATATCCGCCCTGTTTGTTGCAGCAAATACTATGTAGACCTAGCAACCATAATCATATCAAACAAGACAAAAGTACGGTAAATGTTCTAAAATTTCAAAAACTGATTTCCTGCCAAAAAGGCCAGATCCAGATCAGACTGCTTCTGAAGAAGCAGTCTGTTCAAGGTCTTCCCTATTTGCTACTTTGACAAGAAATTTGTAAATTCCAGCCCTGAAAACCTCATTTTATTTGAGAACAGAAAAAGAAAAGTGTTCGAAATTTTAGAACATTTACCGTAAGTTCTGCCAAAAGTGTGTTAAAACGCCTGATACACCAGAACAGCCTTCTCACGTCCAAGAAAAATGCAGAGTGCCGAAGTGCATGCAGTACGTTGTAAGCATCTCCACAGCAATACAGTGGCATCACCAGTAGTAGCTGTGCGATTGCTTAGAATGCCGAACAACGGCTTGCACTTTGAGCATGCTTAAAACAAACGCTGTGGCTCTGCGTTCTAATAAGAGCGCAGTGGAGTCACCATAGCTGCCCAGTATGGTCTCCTACAATGCAAGAGGAGCTCTGCTGGCGCACATAAGGGTCATTATGATAAAGCTGTGGTCGTCAGTGGCGTTTGCACGAAGATTGTATGGCATACTTTGAGATGTCATTGTGTCTTCAACACATCCTCAGCGAAGTGTGAATGCCGTGTCAGTGCACTGCAGGCATTGTGAGCAACATGAAAGCGCAGTGAAAGCACAGAGAATCTCCAACAAGAACTCCTTAGGAATGCAATAGAACACCATGCAAGCTCCGTAGCAATGCCATGGTTGCTGTAAGGATAGTCCCTTTTTCACAGAAAATTTTAGGGTTTTCTTGCAATCTCATGGCACTCTAGAAAAGTAAACATCTCCATGCCAATGCAGAGTAAAAGGTGACTTGGTGTGACAGGGGCTTAAGGTTGCACATACCGAATCAAGAATATCCACCCTGTTTGTAGCAGCAAACACTATGAGACCATCCACTGTGCCCATACCATCCATCTCTGCAAGCAGCTGATTCAAGGTTTGCTCCGATTCGTCATTGCTCTCATAAACTCTATAAGAATGAAATACAAAGAAGATAGTTTTTTATTAGTTTGATTTGATATTTTACGTCCCTGTCAACAATTTTTCAGTTATGTTGGGATGGGACTTTCTTGGTTGAAGCAGTCCTAAGCAAGGATTAATGTGTCCTGCTCAAGGACACAACACATTGGCCTCGGTGAGGCTTAAACCTGCAACCTCTCGATCTCAAGACAAGCACTCTACCACTGAGCCACTGCGCTCCCAGAAAGAAGATAGGAAATAAGCAATATAAGCACTTGTCTATCGATATGCGGCTGTCAGGTCGTTGACTGCAACATATTGATTTTACTTAGACACTCGACTACTGGGCCAGAACACCTGATATACAGAACTAAGCGTACAGTATGAAAAGCTTGAATAATTTTTAAAATGCTCTGTCCTCAGATTTCAAACTTTGTGCACATTAAAGGACTGGTATTTTGCATTTTATCGAAAGCATAAATTCCAGAATGTAAGCAAAAATTTCCTCTTTTCCAGGAAAAAAATCACATTTTTGGCATACATCTGGCACTGTAGTGACTATTACTCAACCCCAAAAAATTTTGTTAAGCAGATACACAGCTGGATTTATAAGTGATAATAATTCACGATGCATATTATTAACAGCTAGATCCACTATTTTATGCACTCATTAACTGCAACCACCACGCCATGACTGCCCTGTTCGAGTACAGTGGTTCTCCAGCGTGATTCTGGAAGCCTTTTTTAAAATATGAAATGAGGTTTTGGATGGTGAGCAAGAAAAATAATCTATTAATTGTGTGAGGTTGGGATAGAAAAATATGTCCCATGCGATCACTGTTTGTCATCACTTGGCAAGCCTCTTGATGCCAAACAGTGGTACTCAGGGCAGATTTTTCTATCCCACCCTCACAAGCATGCATGATAGATTCTTATATTCTGACTTACCCCTCACTCCGTTTTCTCCCAATAGCATCAATTTCATCTATGTAGATAATACATGGAGTTTTCTGACGTGCCTCTTTGAAAAGATTTCTAACACGACGAGCTCCCAAACCTAAATAATAGATGAACATATTTATACTTTGACCCAGGCCTTCATTTAAGAGTGCTTACCCCAAAAATTATTTTCTTATTTCTCAACCAAAACATATGTTGTGGGTACTCAAAAGAACCGTCTCAATGAGACGGTTCTTTTGAGCACCCACAACATATGTAACAACTGATGGGTAAGAAAATATTAGCAATTTTACACTCAAAAATTTTGTTTATCTAAACCTATGCTTTGACTACATATTCGCTATAGCAAATTGAGTCATTTGGTGACTTTTGGTGTCTGTTGAAAACTGAACAATGGCTAACTTGTTATAGATCCCTGTTGGTCATGTTTTTCAGCAGATCAAATTTGAGCCGTAACATGTCTTTTCCAACAATGTGGCATTTTGACATGAATAGACTCAGACGAGCCTGTGCAGCCTCCTGTTAAGCTTAGAAACTCCAAATGGTGTGGCGTCAGTAGCTTAACAGTCATAGAATATTCAAACGGCTAGCAATGGCTCTGATCAGACTGCGCGTATGCGCAGGCTGGTCTGAGCCTTTGCTGGTCCCACATACCACATTGTTGGTAATCCATTGTCACGGCTCAAATTTTATTTGAGAAATCTTGGTTTAGAGTCACTATTAAAATGAATATTTGTGCAAAATTATTTCTTAATCAGCCTGGTAGTTTTGGACAAGAAGATTTTTTAACATATCCCTTAATAAACATCGCATGTGCTCCCCTATATTTCAACCTCTATAGGAATTCCATACTGGCAATGGTGTAGCCAAAACTTTCAAAGTTACGCACATCAAAGGGAGACTACTGTATCAAGCAATCATTCTCTACAATAACGTCCCTTTTCAAAATGGAAACTTCTTTTAAAGGAAAGAATTTGCTCCCTCGGAAAGAATTTGCTCCCAGAGGGAGCAAATTCTTTCCTTTAAGAGCAGTTCCTTAAGGTATGGAAAATCACTTTTACCACATAAGGTGAGCTCCCTTGAGTGTTACTATTTTTACTATGCACATGCGTTTACTGCGTAATGGAAGCTACCCCAATGACTGCTAATATTTTAGATATCATCTGACTAGTGGAGCTCCTTGAGAAGAAATCTATTCATGGTTACCATTGAAATAAGCCTGAAACTGTTTTCCATACATTCAGCTAACCCTTTGTATACTAAAGGGTTCTTAAAACTGGTTTGATACAACAAATTTGGGATAGTCCATTGTATATACAGTAGAACTTCAATGGCTAACAGGCTTGGAACCATGAAAAATAGTTTTAGCAAAGGGTAGTTCCAGTCATCCATGGTGGATTATGCCTAAAATGACCTGTAGGCACCATGGTAATAGTTCTAGCCAGCCCAGGTGAATGAGCCATCAGAGTTCAAGCCATTGAAGTTTTACTGTATCTAGGGGTGGCAGGTTCTAGTTTTTATTTGTATTTTTTTGTTTGAAGATCTTTTTTACCTTAACAAACAGTGTAGACCCTGATGAAATGCAGCATTCTGCTGCATTTCATGAGTCTTCACTGTTTGTAAAAGTACCCATTGATGAGTTTCCTATTTACATAGGGTTATCAATGCTGGATTACACAGGCGAAAGTTCAAAATTTCAAAAATCCTGAACTTTCGAAAGGACCTCGGACAGTTTCCTATTCAATCTGCCCAATTTTTGACAGCCTGTGGCTAGGATAATGCATAACTGACAACTATAGTTTTGTGCTTAAATCAAAACCTTATATTTAGTGCACCTAGAAAAATAGAAATATTTGGAAAATATTGAATAATTATGCCAGGACTCTAGGGTGTAGGGGGTGGGGGTATTTTTTGTGACCAAATTTTATTTCACAGAAAGTCAAAGTTTCGTCCAGTATTCACCTAAGTACATGTAAATATTATGTTTGCAGCATAAAACTTGAGAAGAAAGGGATGCGTTTGCATAAAATTCGGGTTGAGAAGATTTAATTGTTTCATCTAAAGAAGTGTGCTGTCAATTACTTTTGACTATTACCTGTAATGTTCCAAGTCAACCAGTTTGTGTGCATTGAGGTGTATCATATCTGTATAAATCATAGTCTAGATAAACACAGTTTTTGAGCGAAAAAGCGTTAATATTTTCTTACACATCAGATTTAATCTATAATGTGGTGCTTAAAAGAACCATCTCATTGAGACGGTTCTTTTGAGTACCCAAAACATATGTTTTGGTTGAGAAATGAGACAATTAATTACTTTGTAAGCACTCATAACTAAAGCCCTGATACATGCCATTGCAAATTGATATTTACCTACAGGTTTTTACAAAATAAGTTTCTAATAAGTTTTTATAATAAAGTGTTTTTGAGCATTTCGACAACGTTCCCCCCCGTGACCAATCATGCCGTTTTTATATGATGTGTGAAATGTAAAACTACAACTGTATGCAAAAGGATTAGTTTGGTCACGGGGGGGGAAAGCACTTCAGTAAAACGTTTTCTATTTTCTATATGTTGAATAGCAAAAACAGTGTTTTCAACCCATATTTTTCAATTGGTACTTGTCCAATGAGAAAACTGCTTTTGTGTATAAGTCGAGGGTTGAACCTACTATCTTTTTCATAGAAAAAATATCGTTTTCTTTGAAACTTTTCTCTGCTCATTTTTATGGGCAATCCTGCATTAATACTGTCCGAGGTCCTTTCCATCTTAAAACTTGCAGTATGCCCACTAAATATCCACAATTTCAAGTTTAAATGGTTGATTGTCCTTAGACATACTGAAAATAAATCAGAGAAGCTAATACAATCGCCTTTATTCATTTTGGTACTCAACATATAGGCGCTGAGTGAATGCTAAGATATGACCAGTGGGTTCCGTGCATACACACACAAAGCAGAAAAGTAGATTAAGGCTTAACCAAAAAATTATGACTAGCTCCAACAGATAACTGATGCATGTATCTTCAATCAGGGCTATTCCAGAAAAAAAACACCTGGGGGAGGAAGACGGCCCTCTTTTATTTACCCAACCACCCATGGAATTCAATTTCCCCAGACACCAACCACCCATGTAATTAGAAAATTTCGTACACCAACTATCCATAGAATTCAATTTTCCTAAGGCCCATTGGTGTAAAATTCCCCATCGGCTCCCTCGCGTTGGTGAAACTTCGGGTTCGACAGGTAAAGTGCATTTTATCCTTTAGAGAAGACGAAACAAAGCTGGTCGATATTTTTCATCCCAATGCAAGTATGCATGCGCATCTCTGCGATTAACTCCCCAAATCCCCAGCCGCTTGTTAGCAGAGCCTCCACTGGACTCAGGGGGTGTAGACGACGAAGATCGTCCAAAAATGACGGGTGAATTCAGACATTGAACACCACATTTTTGCTAACATCGATGCCCGTCTTTGGTTCCACATTTGCTGCCCAAATTAAATATCACAGCAAGACATGGGATCGTTTTAAGGACAGAAAATAGGGATGGCGGGGTCATGAGAGACTGAGTGTGCCAAAAAGCAAATTGAAATAATAAAGCCTCAGCAGAAAATATAATATGAACTTAGCCGCTACCTTAACTGTGCAAAGCAATCAAAAAGATCCATTCACAATTATTATGAGTGTAATCAACTGCACATCTTTCCCATGAAATAAAAAATGGTAAAACACATTATTCCAATGTCCAGTTTCAGTCTTTATTGGTACGGGATTTTACAGGTATTGGCTTTTACCAGTAGCCTGACTACCCTATAGCCCTGTTTCCTTAAGTAAATTCTTCTGAAAATATATGTTTCCGAAGTGAAGTAATGACCGCTACAGAAGCCACTATTGGGGAGTTTATATGGGTACTGGTTTTTACCAATATTCGATGGAAATATCCGAGTTTTGACGATTGCATATAAACAAAAATGGCCATTTCCGCTGCGGTTTTCTAGCTCTGCACTTTCTTTGGCTAAATTTGATAAAACTTCTCTCTTTTTTGCGCAGATAATATTCTTTCTTCCCCTTCCATGCGGCGAAATACCAACCACCCATGTAATTAGATTTGGTCGGACACCAATGACCCATATAATTTGAAAACTTTCCGCACCAACCACCCATAGAAAAATATATCGCCTGCTGTCTTCCCCTCCCAGGTATTTTTTTTCTGGAATAGCCCTCAGTGCATTTATGCAAATGCAAAAAAAATGAAAAAAGTCAATAAGCAATGCTTATTAGATACCCCCCGCACAGTAAGAGTCAGTGAAAAAACTTGGCAAGTTATAGTTCGAACAAGAAGACCTTAGTTTTGATAAGAAGATTTCAGTAGAATCTACGCAAACAAAAATTATAAACTCCTTCACGCATATGTTCAATGTGTCTACATTGTATCGACAAAGTATCAAATTGCTCCATCAAAAGCTGTAGTAGGAGTTGATCGGCCCATAAAGGCACTATCCATGCATATACAAAAGCCATATAAGGGAATAATTGTCTAAGTTCAACAAAACTTATAAACTCCTTCATGCATATGTTCATTGTGTCTACATTGTATTGACAAAGTATCAAATTGCTTCATCAAAAGCTGTGGTAGGAGTTGATCGGCCCATAAAGGCACTATCAATGCATATACAAAAGCCATATAAGGGAATAATTGTCTAAGTTCTCACAGCTGTCATTTTGTCAAAATTATTTTTTGTGAACCAAACTCCTTCATGCATATGTTCAATGTGTCTACATTGTATCGGCAAAGTATTGAATTGTTCCATCAAAAGCTGTGGTACCATCTATGCATATACAAAAAACATATTAGGGAAAAATTGTCTAAGTTCTCACAGCTGTCATTTTGTCAAAAAATATTTTTTCTAAACCAAACTCCTTCATGCATATGTTAAATGTGTCTACATTGTATAGGCAAAGTATCAAATTGCTCCATAAAAAGCTGTGGTAGGAGTTGATCGGCCCATAAAGGCACTATCTATGCATATACAAACACCTTATTAGGGAAAAATTGTCTAAGTTCTCACAGCTGTCATTTTGTCAAAAATTATTTTTTCTGAACTAAACTCCTTCATGCATATGTTCAATGTGTCTACATTGTATAGGAAAAGTATCAAAATGTTCCATCAAAAGCTGTGGTAGAAGTTGATTGGCCCGTGTATGGCCTATAATAGCCTAAGCATAAAACACTATATTAAAAGCCATTTAGAACTACAAAGGGAAATAACTCTAATAGAATTGGCCCCTAGCCCTTACTTTTTTGTCTAAAGTATTTGTCTTGCATATATGAACATGTTTGCAAGGTTTGATGAAAATCCAGCAATGACTCTTCGAGTTATCAAGGAAACAAAGCGTTACAGACGGACGGATGCACGCACGGACGGACAGACGGACAACGTGAAAACAGTATACCCCCTACAAACAAAGTTTGCGGGGGGTATAAAAAATCTAATGAGCTGGCCCAAATTAGAAGATATTTAATTATTCAGTGTGTTGTATAATTTTCAGATTTTTACAGTTTAGTGAAGTCCCTTTATAGCGTTATGTTTGGGTTCCACACGATTAGACTGTGTTATATGTGAATCATGTAATAAAGGGACAATTTTACAAAGGAATAATAGGAAAATGACCATTTCATGGTCATTTTCCTATGATTCATTTGTAAAATTCTATGGTAAATCAATTTGGTAAGCCACAACCATGACCATGTCATATTCATATCCATGTTATAATGAAGTGTCTTCTAAAGGGACTGCAAATTACCTCCAATCATTTCTACAAATTCTGAGCCTGCACTGTTGAAGAATGGTACATCTGACTCGGCAGCCAAGGCTTTGGCTAGCAATGTTTTACCGCAGCCCGGGGGACCCAGTAGCAGTGCACCACGTGGGGTTTTAGCTCCAAGTTCCTGTAAAGAAATGAAATGTTTTACCGCAGCCTGGGGGACCCAGTAGCAGTGCACCACGTGGGGTTTTAGCTCCAAGTTCCTGTAAAGAAATGAAGAAATGTTTTACCGCAGCCTGGGGGACCCAGTAGCAGTGCACCATGTGGTGTTTTAGCTCCCTTCCTGTAAAGAAATGAAGAAATGTTTTACCGCAGCCTGGGGGACCCAGTAGCAGTGCACCACGAGGTGTTTTAGCTCCAAGTTCCTGTAAAGACATGAAGAAATGTTTTACCGCAGCCTGGGGGACCCAGTAGCAGTGCACCACGAGGTGTTTTAGCTCCAAGTTCCTGTAAAGACATGAAGAAATGTTTTACCGCAGCCTGGGGGACCCAGTAGCAGTGCACCACGAGGTGTTTTAGCTCCAAGTTCCTGTAAAGACATGAAGAAATGTTTTACCGCAGCCTGGGGGACCCAGTAGCAGTGCACCACGTGGGGTTTTAGCTCTAAGTTCCTGTAAAGAAATGAAAAAATGTTTTACCGCAGCCTGGGGGACCCAGTAGCAGTGCACCACTTGGGGTTTTAGCTCCAAGTTCCTGTAAAGATATGAAGAAACTTTCATGGGTGAGGCAGAAATGGGTCCACATAAGCGAACATTCTGAGCATAAATAACTATGTTTTAATTTAGAAACAAGCTATTTTTTAATGCTTTTAGCAATTTTTGAAGGCTGGGGGACCCAGTAGCAGTGCACCATGTGGTGTTTTAGCTCCAAGTTCCCGTAAAGATATGAAGAAACTTTCATGGGTGAGGCACAAAAGGGTTCTCATAAGAGAACATTTTGAGTACAGTAAAACCTGTCTTAAGATTGCCACTTTCAAGAACAATTATCGCTAAATGCAGTCAAAAGTATTGCAGAATGCTCCAAGGGGAGCATTCTGCAATACTTCGACCTTCATTAAGCTACAATTTGTCATTGAGATCTTTATTTTGTCTATTTTTGAGTGGCTGCTTAAGACAGGCTTTATTGTACCAATAACTATGTTTTGATTTAGAAACAGGCTATTTTTTATGGCTGACATGGCTGCCTTTTTAGCTATTTTCAAAGGGTGACAAGGCTGCCTTTTTATCTATTTTTAAAGAGTGACAAGGCTGCCTTTTTAGCTTTTTTAAAGAGTGACAAGTCTGCTTCTTTTTAGCTATTTTCAAAGGGTGACAAGGCTGCCTTTTTAGCTATTTACAAAAGGTGACAATGCTGCCTTTTTTTTTTAGCTATTTTTCAAAGGGTGACAAGGCTGCCTTTTTTTTTTAGCTATTTTGAAAGGGTGACAATGCTGCTTTTTTTAAGCTATTTTCAAAGGGTGACAAGGCTGCCCTTTTTCAGCTATTTTTAAAGGCTGACAAGGCTACCTTTTTAGCTATTTTCAAAGGGTGACAAGGCTGCCTTTTTAGCTATTTTATAAGGCTGACAAGGCTGCCTTTTTTGCTATTTTCAAAGGCTGACAATGCTGCCTTTTTTTAGCTATTTTCAAAGGGTGACAAGGCTGCCTTTTTTTTAGCTATTTTTAAAGGGTGACAATGCTGCCTTTTTTAGCTATTTTCAAAGGGTGACAATGCTGCCTTTTTTAGCTATTTTCAAAAGGTGACAATGCTGCCTTTTTTAGCTATTTTCAAAGGGTGACAATGCTGCCTTTTTTTTTTTTAGCTATTTTCAAAAGGTGACAAGGCTGCCTTTTTTAGCTATTTTCAAAGGGTGACAATGCTGCATTTTTTAGCTATTTTCAAAGGGTGACAATGTTGCCTTTTTAGCTATTTTTAAGGCTGATGAGGGCTGGTGAGGCTGCCTTTTTGAAGGCTGACGATGCTGCCATTTTAGCTATTTTTGTGGAAGGTCATGCAGTGATGGTTCTTGCCAACTTATGGAATCAGAGGAGTTTCTTCAGAGCATATTTTTAAAGTTTGCATAGCCACAACTAGGCACTCTCCCGGGCTGTTATGTTTTTGATATATCAAATTTGATTAAGCTATTTTTGTAGAAAGTCATTTTAATATTGATCATTTCTGCAAAATTGTTTTTGTTTGTTTGTTTGTCTTGTTGCTTTACGTCCCAAGTCAACAGCTATGGTCATGGTGGGACAGTCAGTTCACCTAACTACACTTTTTTCCTGGGCAAACTTGAACAAGCAGTTAACCAGTACTTCATGCACATACTTTCGCTTGTGACTCTTGAATGATTCAGCGGAAGGGAGGAGAATGACCATAGAAATTATTTCATGATCAATCTCCACGAAAGTATGGGACCCGGCCGGGATCGAACTCACGACCCCTGAATCTGCAGTCAGACAAGCATCTGTAGCCAGACATGTTTCTGACTGCGCTACTCAGCCCCGCGAGAAGAGGTGTAATGTTTCTTATATTGATATATAAGGGAAACTGCACTGATTCTCATACAAACCTTAAAGCGCTGTGGTGCCTTTATGTAATCTACAAACTCAATAACTTCCTGCTTGGCCTCCTTTAGTCCTGCTACGTCTTTGAAAGTTATTCCTTTAAGTGAATCTACTTTCATTGGTTTTGGCACACTGCTATCCATTTGATTCTGAAACTAGAAAAGTTTTTGAAATTTTCAAACGAGTACTGTAAATTCGGAAATTTTCGCCAATATCGTTAAAAGACGTATTTGCGACCCTCAAAATTCGCGACTTAGGCATGATCTACATGTATCAGTAAAGGACGGAGTGAATTTGCTATTTGGTGAGGGTCTTATTTTCATGAAACTTCACATATGCAAAATTTCGCAAAAATAAAACCCTCGCGATAATTTCCTAATTTACAGTATACGACAGTAAAGCCTTGATAATTCATACTCTCATAGGGAAAATTTTTGAGCGTAGAATATTGTTAATTTTACTCATCTATCCGTTTAAAAATGTGTATTGGTTTGAGTACCCACAACATATGTTTTGATAGAGAAATCTGAAAAATAAATTTCAGTTATGTGCTCTTTTCCTGAATAACTCTGATAGCTCTAGGTTCACACAAACCCTTATTTTACTTATGCATTTTTCTATATAAAATAGAGCATTTATGAGTTCTTTTAATCCTTTACTCCACACAAGCACCTTTGGATGCCTTTGAAACCTAAGATTTTTTAAAATATTATGAAAAATGGAACATTTGCTCCTCAGGAGCACTTTTTTCTGGGCAAGCTTGACTAAGCTATTAACCAGTACTCCATACTTCAGGACTTTCGCTTGTAACTGACAACAACCTTTCTTGATTCAGCAGAAGGAGGCGAATGACTGGAGAAATTATTTCATGATCAATCTCTACTAAAGTATGGGACCAGGCCACGATCAAACTTGCAACCCCTGGATCTGCAGTAATTTTTTCCCATGGAATTTTACAAAGGAACTATAGGAAATTGATCATATATGGTCACTTTCCTATAATTCCTTTGTAAGCATAAAATGGTCATTTTCCTATAATTTTTTTGTTAAATGGACCCTCTATAACCCATTTCACTATCAGTCCATTCCTACGGACCCAACCATAGTGTTATTAAGGGACTGCTCTGTACAGGGTTCATACAGGGAAGTTTGAGTAAAATTCTATGACTTTTCAAGGACTTCTCAAGACTATTTTACAGTTTTTAAGGACTAAAAGTTTAAGAAAAATACTGATCGAAGTGCTAAAATTCTTCTTCAAAAATGCTAGACTGAGATAATGGAGAAACTAGTACAAGAAAATGAGTATGAAACTGATGTGCCTTTATTTGCTGCACCAAATAAAGGCACAACAATTTAATACTGATTTAGATCTCTACCAACAGTGTTAAGATCTACAGAAAATAGAATTCGAGGACTTTTCAAGGCATTTGAGTGATTTTCCTGTACTTTTCAAGGCAGATTTAATTTTCAAGGACTTTTCAAGAAAGCCCTCTAAATTCTAGTACTTTTCAAGCCTGTGCAAACTTTGATTGTATTAGCTCACTCACATGAGCTAAGAATGTTTGCTGGTTTGATTCTTTACAACCCAGTCAATAATTTTTCAGTCATGTCAGGTCTTTTTTGGGATGAACCAGTACTAAGCAGCAGATAAAATGTCTTGCTCAAAGATGCAACACAGTGACTTTGCTAGCAGTGAGGCTCGAACTAAAAACTCTTTTATTCCCAGTCTAACAAAAATATTGGCATTCATGGAGAAACTGTTAATTTACATTGGAAATCATTCAAATTTTCACTTGCCCAGCATATCAGTCTAAGGCACTCAAAAGTCCGAGTGGACGAGTGACTTTTTCGAGCCCTGACAGTCCATTCCTATGGACCCCAACTTTAGGGTTATAAAGGAACTGCACTGTTTTTGCTCACCCACATGAGATTAGAATCAGGACTCACCCTGCCATTAGCCATTGTAGCCATTTCATTTTTGCTACTAAAAATGTAGAGTGGCTACAAATATGAGTTATTGGCTAAAAGAACAGTCTAGGTGGTTCAAAAATCACATATTTGCAAAAAAGTGTATTTTGACCAGCTTTTGAATGTTCAAATATTGCTTTTATTATTCCTTCACACTTTATTATTGTGCCAGATGATGGAATTTTTCAATACCATCTGAGTGTCAATCAATTTGGATCCAGATCAGGCCCGACTTCGGGCCTGATCTGGGTTCAAACTGTTTGCGAAGGTTATCAGCAGACAACAAAAGTCGCCCCTAGCGAGCAAAGAGTTAAATACAAAACAACTTGTTGATACTACTTTTTGGCTAAAACCTTGGTTAAAGTTAATTTCATTTGGCTCCAACTTTTTCCATTTGATTGAAGTGTTGGCTACAACGAATTCTGAGGCGGGGTAAGCCCTGAGAATGATTTAAGAAGGAACTAACCCGCGTTGAGAACCTGACTATTCCGTGTTTCTTCATCAAATAACCAAAGGATACCAGAGCAAACAGCACCAGTAAGTTATTAAAGAAGAAAATACGAGATAAGGGTGTATCTGTTCTTTGCCTGAAATGAAAGAATTCACTGTGCTGAATAGCAAAATTTTATACTTGCCCAAGGACATGTAAATGGCCATTATGTACATGTCCATTTAAATTCTATTTGTCCCAACGAACAAATAATGAACCAGGAACCAAGCCCCGATAAGCACACTCTTTAAAAGCAGTATACAGTAAAACCTGTCTTAAGCTGCCACTCACAAATAGACAAAACAAAGGTCTTAATGACATATGTAGCTTAATGAAGGTCAATAGTATTGCAGAATGCTCCAAGGGGAGCATTCTGCAATATTCTTTACCTGCATTAAGTGATAATTGGTATTGAAAACCAATTTTGGTCTTTTTTTTAAGTGGCTGCTTAAGACAGGTTTTACTGTATGTGCATTAAGTGGCTTTTTTGGCCCCCCCTATGAGGCCAAAAAATGAAAATTGTTTTTCACCAATTTCTTTTGATTGGTTTATTAGAAGAATAACTGAAGTGTAAAATTTTGGCATTTATTTAAATTTTACCGTTGCTATGGTAACAAAAATGGCCAACAAAATAGGCTTAAAACAGAGAACTTGCCATTTTGGACCAAATTTATGGCTTTAGGAGACCAATTTTTAAGAATAAGATATCAGCACAGCTAAATACCAAAAAATCATTTTAGTATGTTGTGTGCTGTGGTAATTTTCATCTTCTGTTAAAATATGTTTTTGGTATATGCTTGTGCTCTATGTTAATTTCTCCGTCAAACTTCTCAAATTTGCTCCAAAATGGTCAATTTCCTATTTTCAGCCTATCAGTTTGGGGGCCATTTTTGTTACCATAGCAACAGTAAAAATTGAAGTAATTTGAGACTTTTACGCTTTGGTTATTGTTCTAAGAAAACTTATAAGAACAAATTGCTGAAAAACAATTTTGATATTTTAGCCTTATAGGGGGGCCAAAAAAGCCTCTTAATGCACGTAGCTCTTTTACTTGTCCCAAAGAGCAAATAATGCACAAAGAACCCAGCCAGGATAAGCATACATAAATTCTTTAAAAAACAGTATAAACTAGATGCACTTATAAACTCAATGAAAACAGTGTAGATCCAGATCAGCTGGCTTCTGAAGAAGCCAGATGATCAGGATATACACTGTTTTCCATACAACATGGCTTTGTGAGTTCATAATAATTAATCAAAGAATGAAACATAGAATTGCGTTCACTTTCTTTTTACTTGTCCTAGGACAAGTCAATATTTTTTCAACTTGTTCTGATTGAAATGGGACCAGGTCAGACAAGTCACCATGGTATTTCCACACCCACATCAGCATTTTTGGTTTCCTCCCCTCAACCTGTGTTAGTTTTGTTTGTTTGTTCGATTTGATTCTTTATTTCCCATCAACAATCTTTCAGTTATATAGAGACAGGTCTTCCTTGGTTGAACCGATACTAAGCTAGGATAAATGCATCTTGCTCAAGGACCACAACCCAGTGACGCCGGTGAGGCTCAAACCCAGGGCCCTTTGGTCTCGAGTCAAGCACTCTACCACTGAGTCACTGCGCTCCCTCAACCGGTGTTAGATAAATCTGACAACAGGTGTCATCAAATTTATGGAAAATGTAAGAAAAAGTGTGTTTGTTGTTGGTTTAATGTTGTTTATTTCTGAATATAAAATATCAACTGGCAAAAATATGATAAGGTATAAAATTGCTCTTAAGTCAACTAAAAAACGGAGAATTAGTAAATTTGGTTTTGTCGTAATACAGGATTGATAGATGTTTTATAGCTTTTTTAGCTATTAAAAAGTTATAAACATACCTGAGTATTTTATGATGAAGAGCCAACCAGAAAGCATGTTTAGTTTGCTATGAAGACTGCATTTTTATTTGATTAAATTTAGGCCAAATGAAAAAATAAGTGTGCTTTGGAGGTCTGAAAATTTTAGGTTGGGTTGGAATACATTTTTTTCATTTTTTTTCTGAAAAAAAAATAAATAATTTTATGCATTTTGAAAGGTCTTTCCCCTTTCAAAATGCATGAAATTATATTTTTTCCAGAAAACCTGAAAAAAAATTCTAGGTTTCGCTGGTAAATTTAGGTAAGGTCGGGTTACCCTTAACACAGGTATTTTTTTTACTTGGCCCCACCACAACATCGATTGAGGTGACAAAACCAAAAGTGCGTGTGTGGATTAACCACAGTGGAATATTAGAGAACAATTTGCAGGGGTGAGAATCACAGCCAATGGCAAAAAGCTGAACCCCTAATAATAACCCACAATCTATTCAGTCAATCCCTCACCCCAATGGTGCTCCAGATGAAATTTGATTTTGATCGGCCAGCTAGTTGCAGAGATATTCATGTTTGAAAGTGTGGACGTACAGATGCATGGATGCACAGACACCGGCTCAAGTCCCATCCTATAAGCTCACCGGAAGCCTTAATCTCAGGTGAGCTAAAATTCAATCATAAATTTTGTTAAAATGCCTTTGCAATAAACTGTTGTGACTGTAAAATTGACAGTTTTCAGATGTAAAGTTGTGATATTTGACTTATTTTTTATGAAAATATAGATCGGTGGTATTTACCAGAGCCGCCTCACTGATGCAATTATAATGAATACAAACAATCTATGATCTAGTGCAAAACAAAGAAAATCATGTAACAAAGAAAGAATAGACAACTAAATATTTAAATAAACTAATAAATAAATGATTATTCACCCGCGCTTGTTTAAATCTCTTATTTCAAAATCAACACAGAAAAAATATCAATTTTAAACCACAAACAATAAATGAGCTGATACACGAGATTTCCAACAATGTGGTATGTGCGACCAGCAAAGCCTCAGATCAGTCTGCGCATAAGCGCAGTCTGATCAAGGCCTTTGTTAGCTACTTGAATATGCTATGAGTGTTAAGCTACCGACTGAATATCATTTGGAGTTTCTATGCTTAAAAAGAGGCTGCACAGGCTCATCTGAGTCTACACTTGTCAAAATGCCACATTGTTGGAAATCACGTGTCACGGCTCTGATACATTTGTATGTAAACAAAAACATTTGTCTGAGTGGACTGAAAATGGCATATTTGAAATTTAATATAATTACTCAGGTCTCCAGATAAGAATGCGTATTGGAAAACTATTTTCTTCATTTCTCACCCAAAACATATGTTGTGGGTACTCAAAAGAACCGTTTAGAGTACACAAAACACATGTTAAAATTGATGGGTAAGGAATTAATAAGGGTTTTACGCTCATAAAATTTACAAACATGGCTACATTGTTACACTTAGGAAAAGTGAAAAAAGTCAATAAGCAATTGCTTATTAGATACCCCCCGCACAGTATGGTAAAGTGAAAAACTTACATTTTGGCAAGTGATAGTTCAATCAAACAGACCTTAGTTTTGAAAACAAGATTTAAGTAGAATCTGTGCAAATGATCTTAAAGCATGCAATCTTGACCATTTGTTAAGATCAAATACACAAAATTATTCACACCTGAAAGTTCTATATATCAAAGCTTATATTGGAAAAAAAGTCTAAATTCTCATAGCTGTCATTTTGTCCAAAAAATATTTTTTCTGAACCAAACTCCTTCATGCATATGTTCAATGAGTCTATATTGTATAAGCAAAGTATCAAATTGCTCCATCAAAAGCTGTGGCAGGAGTTGATCGGCCCATGAAGGCACCATCTATGCATATACAAAGGCCTTATTAGGGAAGAATTGTCTAATTTCTCACAGCTGTCATTTTGTCAAAAATTATTTTTTCTGAACCAGACTCCTTCATGCATATGTTCAATGTGTCTATATTGTATAGGCAAAGTATCAAATTGCTCCATCAAAAGCTGTGGTAGGAGTTGATCGGCCCATGAAGGCACTATCTTTGCATATACAAAGGCCTTATTAGGGAAAAATTGTCTAAGTTCTCATAGCTGCCATTTTGTCAAATATTATTTTTTTCAACCAGACTCCTTCATGCATATGTTCAATGTGTCTATATTGTATAGGCAAAGTATCAAATTGCTCCATCAAAAGTCGTGGTAGGAGTTGATTGGCCCATGAAGGCACTATCTATGCATACACAAAAGCCTTATTAGTTAAGAATTGTCTAAGTTCTCACTGCTGTCATTTTGTCAAAAATTACTTTTTCTGAACCAAACTCCTTCATGCATATGTTCAATGTATATGCAAAGTATCAAATTGTTCCATCAAAAGCCGTGGTAGAAGTTGATTAGCCCATGAAGGCGCTGTCTATGCATTTACAAAAGCCTTAGTAGGGAAAAATTGTCTAAGTTCTCACTGCTGTCATTTTGTCAAAAAATATTTTTTTCTGTATCAAACTCCTTCATGCATATGTTCAATGTGTCTACATTGTATAGGCAAAGTATCAAATTGTTCCATTAAAAGCCGTGGTAAAAGTTGATCATCCCATGAAGGCACTATCTATGCATTTACAAAAGCCTTATAAGGGAAAAATTGTCTAAGTTCTCACAGCTGTCATTTTGTCAAAAATTATTTTTTCTAAACCAAACTCCTTCATGCAAATGTTCCATGTGTCAACATTGTAAAGGGAAAGTATCAAATTGTTTCAGCAAAAGCTGTAGTTGGAGTTGATCGGCCCATGTACAGACTATAATAACATAAGCATATACCCCTACATAAATAGCCATTTTAGAACTACAAAGGGAAATAACTCTAATAAAATTGGCCCCTAGCCCTCACTTTTTTGTTTAAAGTATTTGTCTTGTATATATGAACATGTTTGCAAAGTTTGATGATATTCCAGCAATGTCTTTTCAAGATATAAAGGAAACAAAACGTTACTGACGGACGCACGCACGGACAATGGGACGCACGCACATACTGACAATGTGAAAACAGTATACCCACCACAAACAAAGTTTGCGGGGAAGTTAATCGGCCAATGAAGGCGCTATCTATGCACTTACAAAAGCCTTATTAAGGAAAAATTGTCTAAGTTCTCACTGCTGTCATTTTGACAAAAAATATTTTTTCTGTACCAAACTCCTTCATGCATATGTTCCATGCCTCTACATTGTATAGGCAAAGTATCAAATTGTTCCATTAAAAGGCGTAGTAGAAGTTGATCCAGGGCTTCCGTTAGGCGGGGGTACGCCATATAGTACGTCCAAAAATTGGCGGTACGCCGAAATAACACATCAAAGACGTACCGCGGACTTCTGAAAATTCCTAAGTACGGCCAAAAATGGTTATTGAGAGGTCCTGTCTGCAGGAAAAAAAGCGCCCACATTTACCAGATTAAGCGATTTATGTCCCGCCTCCGTATTGGAAACTCATTTCTTTTGTTTATTGACCACACTAGGACGTCCCACTTGACTGATTTCGAGAGTTTTATTGACAGCCAGTGTCATGTGTAGGCTTTAGTCGGACGCGTAATTATTAAAGCGTGTCATCCAACATCCACACATCTTGACAACGGCCTTAGAAACCATTCCCCGCGAGACGGACATCCAATCCCTGAGCAACAACTAAGAGCAAAAAAGAGAAACGGCCAATCAGTATCCGTTTTGTTTGACAGTTGAGAAATCTTTGAAACACAGAAAGTGCCGCTTGCACGCTTGTGGAATAAAATTTATAAACTCTACACATCTGCGTCGTAATTATCATTGTTTTGTTGAGCCTGCGCATGCGAGAATTTAGTACTTGAATGCTCCTTCTACACAGGCACTACACTAACGAACATACAATATATTAAAAACGAATGTCATGTTGTTTTTTTTTGTTGTTGCAATTTTTTAGCTGTACAAGTACAAGCTTTTAAAAAATTCCCATCCATCCATCCATCCATCCATCCATCCATCCATCCATCCATCCATCCATCCATCCATCCATCCATCCATCCATCTATCTATCTATCTATCTATCTATCTATCTATCTATCTATCTATCTTATGGGCATCAAAAATAGTGAATATGATCGGGAAATACCACAATCACAAACCGCAGACAAATCCGTGGCATTGTGAGGAAGAGCAACACAACACTCACAAGACACCAGGAAGACAAGCAAAGCAAAGCAACCAGCTCTCTCTCCCCCATCTAGGCTAATTACATGACAATTCAGGAAACACCAGACATCCCCTCTGTAGCATTATAAGCAATTAAAAGTAAAAATGCATTGAAATTAACAAAGAAGAATTATCTCTGAAAATATATATTATATGCTTATTTTTTAAAGCAAGTTTAACAATCCGCCATACCGCACCCATATCACAGAAAAAAGTGGGACTTCCAAAAAAAAAAATCAATGGGACTTCCAAATTTCAAAGGTAGGAAGTGTGGACTTCCTGAATTTGAAAGTTAATGGAAGCCCTGGTTGCTCGGCCCATGAAGGCACTATCTATGCATTTACAAAAGCCTTATAAGGGAAAAATTGTCTAAGTTCTCACAGCTGTCATTTTGTCAAAAATTATTTTTTCTGAACCAAACTCCTTCATGCAAATGTTCAATGTGTCTACATTGTAAAGGAAAAGTATCAAATTATTCCAGCAAAAGCTGTAGTAGGAGTTGATCGGCCTGTGTACAGACTATAAAAGCATAAGCATAAACCCCTACATAAAAAGCCATTTTAGAACTACAAAGGGAAATAACTCTAATAGAATTGGCCCCTTGCCCTTACTTTTTTGTTTAAAGTATTTGTCTTGTATATGTGTACATGTTTGCAAAGTTTGATGAAATTCCAGCTATGACTCTTCAAGATATTAAGGAAAAACAAAACGTTACGGATGGACGCACGCACGGACGGACCCACTGACAACGTGAAAACAGTATACCCACCACAAACAAAGTTTGCTGGGGGTATAAAGAGCAGCATTTTTTCTGATGATACGCTTTATATCAGCAGCTCAACGAACAAGTTATCGGAAATTCAAAGTAAGCCACTGTCTAATTGGTCCTTGAATATCTTATATGAAATCATCTTAATGGGGTAATCTCAGAGATCAATAGTGGCTATTTCAGGCAGTGACCTATATAAGAGCGACTAGAAACTCTAATGAAATACCAATACTCAACTCAAATAACTCTGTCTGGCATCTTAAACAGGTAAATAACCTAAAATCGATATCACTGATCTACACAATTTGCTTTTACCGCAGTTTTGGAATACACAGCATAATTTCTCTATTGTTTATCATAACTTTTAACGCCTTTACAAACAACGAAATGCTGAAATAACGATACTTATGAATTATAGGGATCTTAATTTATGAGTATTGATAAATCGAGACACAGACATAGCCACGATTGAAGCTTTATACGTCATAGTGAAAGAGGTATTGTTGAAGCCATTTTTTTATGATTTCCGCAACTTTCATAAATTTGGCCGATATTTACCCGGTCATAATTCAATAGGATTAGTTTTAACATTGCAGAAACATAGCATTTAGCAATATTTCATATATGTTCTTTCAATTGTTATTAACAAGATGTATCAAAAAGGGGTATTTACAATGAAGTACGCTCTTCAATATACCTATAAATGCAGCGATTTCTCAAGTTGCGTCGCCATTTAGTGTGTGTACGATTAAAGGAGCACCGGGTGTTAGTCACGTGACACATGCCACGACATACCTATATGGCTGAAAATGAAGTGTCCAGTCACACTAATACAGGTCACTGTTTCAGGAGAGTGTATGTGCATTTTTGAAAATGCCTATGGTATATCACAGGCCTCCACTTGAGTGCATATTGGAAAACTATTTTCTTTATTTCTCATACAAAACATATGCTATGGGTACTTAAAAGAACTGTCTCAATAAGATATATACTATATTGATGATTTCAAGTTTAAATACTTGTATTCTTTCCTCTTTCAAGAACTGAAAATTGATTAATCTGTCCAACTCAGCATTTTGAGGCTGACTTTCTATGGAAAGTCAGCTTCAAAATCCTGATTGGATGAATAATCCTTAAACCTTTCTTCCATGTTGACTATGCTTATGCTTACCCACAGGTTCAGATAAAGACAAATTTTCAGCGTAAATTGCAAATATTTTCTTACCCATAACTTTTAGCATATGTTTTGGGTACTCAAAAGGACCGTCTCATTGAGACGGTTCTTTTGAGTACCCACAACATATGCTTTGGTTGAGAAATAAGAAAATTATTTTTCTGTTACCCACTCTTAACTAAAGGCCTCTGGGAGCGCAGTGGCTCACTGAGAGAGCGCTTGACTCGAGACCGAAGGGCCACGGGTTCAAGCCTCACTGGCGTCACTGTGTTGTGGTCCTTGAGCAAGACACATTTATCCTAGCTTAGTACTGGTTCAACTCATGAAGACCCGTCCCTGTTTAACTAAAAGATTGTTGATGGGACGTAAAGAATCAAATCAAACAAAACAAAACTAGAGGCCTGCTTACCTCCTGACATGTTCCACAGGCAAGCGTTCAGATTCTGGGATCCCCAACTCATCCTCTAGGGCACGAAGCTTGTTGTCGAAATATCCTACCGATGGTGTTTCAACCACGACAACCTTACCCAGAGGCATCTGTAAAGATTATTTATTTAACCCTCAACTAAATTGGCTATTTTTAGATCATGACATCATTTTCTATCTTTAGACAACATTGAAAAAGTTCAAGAAAAAATTAAAGTTAAGTTTTGAATACTTTTGAAAATATTATGGCTGCTCCAAAGGAGAAAAATCTCCATTTTCCATATTTTCAAATACTTTGGAGCAAAAGCTCCATTTTCCATATTATTTTCAAATACATGATATTTCAAAGGCATCAAAAGGCATTATTATGGGGTAAAGGGTTAGCCCTAAAAGTACTAATCGATTGCTTTTTCTGGTCTGATACAATGAACTTGAGACTATCCTTTCTATTTATCAAGGGGTCACAGGTTATAATTTCTAAATGAAATTGTATTCCTTTCTCTAAAGATCTGGTTTATATAAGCAAAAAGTGTAAACCTTGATGAAATAATCATTTATGCGTCATTTTATCTGGGTATTCACTCTTGGTCAAAACATTCATTTAGGAGTAACAATGTGGTACCGTATGTGGCGACCAGCAAAGCCTCAGACCAACCTGCGCATTTGCACAGTCTGATCAGAGCCTTTACGCAGCATGTGTGAAAATTCTGATGTTTTCAACTAGTGAGATGAAATATATTTGGTATTTACCACAAAAAAAGTATTTGTTTCTTTTTCTTTTATACTTTTGATAGGCTACATGCAATGCCTCACCTACTGAAAAAAAAGGCGCTGAAAATTCAAAAATGAAATATTAAGCAAACCCAAATAATTTTGGTACCAAAATATTTGTCACATTCTAACTAAGAAAATGCATACCAACACTTGGTGTTTTTGTTCACAATTAAGAAAGTTATGGGCGTTTGAAGTTCTGAAGTGAAATGCATTAAGTGAATGGAAAAATCAGAGGTAATCAAAAAAAACGCTACAGTGAAAATAATGGCTGATATCAATCACTAACAGTGACCAATATCATATTATTTCACTAGTGATTGATATCACTTTTTTTTTTTTGGTGTGCATTGATTTCACTGCTTAGTATGAAATAAGGGGATAACTGTATTCAAAATTTTCATTTGGGGAGGTAAATTGTTGGATATATGGTCAGAAAGTTAGTTTTACGGCGACGCACGAGCTGAGCTGTAAAACGTGATTTCCGAACGTATATCCAACGATATACCTCCCCAAGTGAAAAATCTGAATATGGTTATCCCCGTTCTAATGCACTTTTGCAGTTTTGTCTCAAATTGGAGCGTTGCAAGCTGCAACGCGCAGCATGTCATCCATGGAAATGTGACATAATAAATGACATAAAACTGTTTCCTACAGTATATAGCAGGATATTCTGTGGCAAATTTTGGATGTTATCCAATCAGAAGTCGTGTTACAAAAGCAAGTGCATTAGAATAAAAGTTTCTCACCATTTGCCCATTCACTGTTACACCACGATGAAGTTTAATTGTGACTTCCTCTCTTCCATCACCCTCAGGGATTTCGGTAACAAGCGCTTCTTTAACCTGCAATTGACAAAACCCTGTGTAATGCAGGGCTCTCGATCACCCAATTTTGGTGCCAAAATTCGGCCCCATTCCCAATGCCAAAAAGAACATGTATATTTTTTCCCAATTCCAGACAAAAAATTCCCAATTTGACATTTTTTTTTTTTTTTTTGGGGGGGGGGGGTGGTGTGGGGGGGTCTCCATCTTTATTTCATATAATAAATAATACAGAACATATTGTTACATATCTACAATTTCACAGAATAATAGAATATAATAACGCTTCTTTCTCTCCCTTTTCTCATAGTACACTAAGGTAAGTTTAATTTTGTTTGTTTGTTTGATTTGATCCTTTACGTCCCATCAACAATCTTTCTGTTAAACAGGGATGGGTCTTCCTGGGTTGAACCAGTACTAAGCTAGGATAAATGTGTCTTACTCAAGGACCACAATGCAGTGACGCCGATGAGGCTCTCATAATTTTCATGAGATTCTCTACAACGATCACTGATCTGGCTCTCTTTTAGCTACAGTTCAATTTCGTAATTTGAAGTCCTAGGGACTAAAGATTTTATTTTGAAGTATCAAAAGTTTGAATTATAGGGAGGTAGACATAAGAATATATTATAACCCCCGAAAAATGATAACTATCATCTTTTTTCTTATCAAACATAGGTTTTGTGTGCGTTAAAGAAACGTCTCAGGAAGATACTATAGATAGTATTTAAAATAGTTCATAAATGAGCTGCGACATAAGGTTTTTAACAATGTGGTTTGTGCAACCAACAAAGCCTCAAATCAGCCTTCGCATATGCGCAGTTTGATCAGAGCCTTTGCTAGTCTCCTTAATATTCTATGAATATCAAGCTAATGACTGAACATCATTTGAAGTTTCTCAGCTTAAAAGGAGGCTGCACAGGCTTGTCTGAGTCTAGACTTGTCAAAATGCCACATTGTTGGAAATCACATGTCACATCTCATATGTCCTTTTCTCTGAATCAGAGGTCACTTTTAAGGACAATATTCATACAGGCAACTTTGTGTAAAATTCAAGGACTTTTCAAGGACTTCTAAAGGACTTTTCTACCGTTTTCAAGGATGGGAAACTTATGAAAAATACTTTTTTATACGTTAAAATTCTATTTTTGAAATGCTAGACTGCATTACTAAAGAGATAAATTTTAGAAAATTGGCATAAAATTGTGGTGCCTTTATTTGGTGCAGCATATGCTGCACCAAATAAAGGCACCCAAATTTTATACTGGTTTAGGTCTCCAAAGACAGTGTTGAATCCTCCTGTAAATGGTAAAATCTAAGGACTTTTTAAGACCTTTTAGTGTTTTTCGAGATAAAGAGTAAACTGTAACATACCTTTCCTTGTAATAGCAGATCATTGACAAAATCCTGCCAGGAGATGCTGACTATGTCATATTTCAAAAACTCCAAAATCCCCAAAATCAAACTGAAACCAACAAGGCCTAGAAGCACAAAAATATCTGAAAAACAAAGCATAGGTATAACATACATGTAGCTCCAAATAACAGAACTCTCGGAAAAGGAGAATTATAGGTATTGTCAAATTTCAACAACTCCAAAATCCCCAAAATCAAACTGAAACCAACAAGGCCTAGAAGCACAAAAATATCTGAAAACAAAGCATAGGTATAACATACATGTAGCTCCAAATAACAGAACTCTCGGAAAAGCAGAATTACAGGTATTGTCAAATTTCAACAACTCCAAAATCCCCAAAATCAAACTGAAACCAACAAGGCCTAGAAGCACAAAAATATCTGAAAAACAAAGCATAGGTATAACATACATGTAGCTCCAAATAACAGAACACTCAGAAAAGCAGAATTACGGGTATTGTCAAATTTCAACAACTCCAAAATCCCAAAAATCGATCTGAGACCAACAAGGCCAAGAAGCACAAAAATATCTGAAAACAAGCATAGGTATAACATACATGTAGCTCCAAATAACAGAACTCTCAGAAAAGCAGAATTACAGGTACTGGGACTAAACTTTCTCCTGAAGATGCATAAATTTCACCAAATGGGAGTCCCTCATACACATGTATTTTTAATCAGCATATGCCACAATTCCAGTGGCTGACACAAAAAAACTCATAAGGAGACCGATGGCACTTTGATTCAAGTGCACCACTGTTTGCTTACAGAACTTACCCTTTCCCTCTAAGCACCACCCACTGCGAATAATTATATAAATAATTTTTCACTTTTTTACACAGAACAAAGAAATTACTTGTCAGGTCAACTAGTGTAGGATCATATCTAACTATATTTCCATAAGCAAACAGAGCAGACTCTGATCCGGTAGCTCTTACAAGAGCTGCCTGATCTGGGTCTGCTCTGTTTGCAGAAGCCTTAAAAGGTGTCTCTATGAGGTTAAGGGTTAAATAAATATGGGCCAGGATATAACAAAAGATACCCTATGGCTATATAAATCAAAATCTAACTTATGATATGTTTGCATAGTATTACCACTTAAGAGCATTTTCTGAAAATTTGAAGCAATTATCTTCAAAATTTACGAATATATGGAGGTTTGAATAAGCGTATGTAATCAGGTTTTGAATGTGACGTCAAGAAACATGTTAAGCCTAATATGACGTCAGAATGCTGGTATCTAGTTGCTTGTTGATCATAGTCGACTCAGTATAACTATCTAGTAAATATAATGCATCCTCATGCTTTATCTATAGTTAAATGTAGATGCAAATGAAATTGTGCGAATTTGTACTTTTTAAGTGGTATTGTAGGCATTTTAAGTGACCAACCCTTCATTTTGAGCCCATGTAGGTGCTATGGCCTTATTGTTACCATGGCAACAGGCAGCATACAAAACCTTAAATACAATCCGAAACATTAGCTACTTTGATTACATTAAGCTATAGAACCATTTTTGTGGTACAATAAAGGCATTTATTTTTTGTCATTTTAGGCATTTTTCAAATGTCAATTACGTAATAATAGTTGAAATGCCTTAAGGACCCTTTTCTCAGATCGGCGCTCATATGTAAAAAAAATACAACCCAACAATCTTTAAAGAAAGTGGTTAGCTGGCACAAGCGATTCGGGATGGTAGGGTGGATATCAGTGATGATTTACTGTATGAGAGACCCCATATTTCCGACGGTACAAAGAGCGTTCAGGACGTGATTTCGGAGGACAAGCAACGTTCAGTTAGAGGTATATAGCCGATATAACAGGACTATCACTTGGCAATGTGCATGACATTTTAACTACGCAGCTAGAAATGAACAAATTTTGTGCCCAATGGGTTCAGCTGGAGGTTTTTATTTCAAAAGGAATGAAAGATATGAGGTTAGCGTAGCGATATAGCCTAATTAACAGACGAAGTCAGCATGACCTTCCAAAGTGCTCTGTGCGCCTTACCATCCTAACTTTATTTGCATATTATAGTCAGTATAAATTCTGCGGACAAAATACAGTCTACTCTTGATACCTCAAATTTCAAGGTACTGAGCAAAATGTGTCGAGTTATCAGTAGTTTGAGGTAACCATTTCATGACGTATGGGGCAAAATAACTCCCATTCAACTCATCCATAAATAGATCGTTATTGGTAGCTATAACATTAATGAACTGGGGGATGAATTGATCCAAGAATCAATTGACATTGGGAATTGAAATAAAAAAAACAAGAATAAAAGGGGAAAAATAGAATCCTTTTTCAGGTACCACTATAGTCCCGACATTATGGCCATTTTTTCACTTTCTAAGACAAAATAAAATAAACAAAGCATTTTAGCTCTTAGTAAGTACCCGTGGTCGCAGGTTTTACCCTTTCGTACATAAGCCCCAACAGACAGTGTACATGCACGTTTTAATTTTCGTCAGCTTTTGTCATGACATGACCAATGTCCGAAAATAGCCTTACACGCACTGAAATAAAACGCTGCATCTGTTATCAAAAACCAAAAAATGGCCCGAGAAACAATTAAATTATACTTTTGCCTTATTTAAAACGAGCAGTCATCGGACAGGCTTAATAATCAATAGATTGCTCAAAGTCGACACATTAGCTCAAACCGTCACTTACATAGATAGACATGTACCCGCTTTGAAGTTGTACACAATAGATAAATAGAATTTGCCGACCGCAGTCAATTATGTAATTTTACAACACACTAATTTACAACTGCATGTGTCACACATGTGGACTAAGTGATTAAACAATTGATGGTTTTTAAATTAAATGGGGATAATTAACGTTCAAAACGGTGGATTAATTGGAGACACATCAGATAAATAGGGAAGTAAATGACTGTCTTTTTCTTTTGAAATGGAATCGAGTTAGGCGTTGTAAAATATGCTAAAATTGATCAGCGGGACCAGTTTTTCGTAACAAGTTATCAGTTTTATTGACTTAGCAGTTGTCAAGATAAACATTGTAGAATTGCAATTATATATAGGGGAAAATACCAGGGCCAGGCCATCGAGTCAAGATAAGCGATAGTATTGAGTTATGCATAGTTGAGTTAACGAGAGTCGACTGTATTTGCTACCATGTTGCTGCATTTGTGATTCCCCTTAATTTGATATGCAACATGACCATGTTCTGAAAAAGTTGAATTTTTACAGTTCTACCCCCAGGGTTGAGGGGGTGGGGTCTGCGGGCAAAATATTTGCGACCATGTTGCTGTATTTGTGATTCCATTTAATTTGATATGCAACATGACCATGTTCTGAAAAGATGAATTTTGACCTTTTGGGCAATTACCCAAACTTAAAATAAGGTACTGGGAAATAGACTGGTCCAATTGATTAGGCTGGGAATGCCCATTAGGCATAAATGGGGTAATGCATATAGGCTATGCCCTGTTATCACATGTGCTGGCCTAAATATGGCATATTTACAGTATATAAGATCATTTGCCGATGGTTTTTTGCCGTCCTTTTCTCCCTTTTCATCATTGCCTTCAGAAGAGGTACTGTACTGCCTCACACCTACAACAGATAGTAGAAAAAACTAGTCATAAACCCTAGTCCTGCTGATATTTTTCTGTCCAGAAAATGTTATCTGCTTAATATATGGGCCTCGTCGCTAGAAAACCTGTCTTCAGGGTTTCTGACAAAGCGAGTTTCAAACCAGTCTCCTCAGCTATAGAGACTAGCTAGAAAATTATATTTCACCTGTAGTAAGTTAACATATGATACCAGGGTTCGCGCTACCGATCGCCATTGTCGCAAAATGGAAGAAATAATAAATTTGGCGCCAAAAATATTAATTTGGCGACAACTATTGGCGAAAGAAAAATCGCAAGTAATTTTTTTTTGTCTGGCGTCGGAATCGTCACCTCCGGTTACAAGTCATTGCCTCGTGCCGCTTAATGGTCATCAATGTGTATCTTAATTGTCAATTAACACCCCAATTATCGACCACACAATTCAGTAGCTGATCGAGTCAAACCTGGACACGCGCTGATAACCTCGGACCCAGTATAAATGTTTATAACCTACGGCGATCGGCACACACTTTTAACAGCTGCTACCAGTAACGGTCATAATTACAGACTACAATATACATGGTGCCATGCTGTGCATGAAATTAACTGCACCATCATTTTGTGGTCAATGATAATAGTCATTACATAGCTTTCTGAATTCGTAACTTTAAACATGTTGAAAAGACCGCTACATCGACGTCCACGAAGAAGAAAAAATCAAGTGTCACTTGCAAGCTCACTTTCCACTCGTAAGAAGATAGATATATTGCTTCGAGCTTTCCATCAAGCTTTGTGAGAAAGGAGAAAGGTGTTCACTGTGCCATTCTTTCATCTGACGGCATCACTCACTAGACATTACCAAGCATGCGAAAGGATCCGCGCATCTCACAAAGGCCGACAGAAGCATTGCTTCTCTTTTCAAGACAGCAACTGCACACGCTGTTCAAAGTGCTTTTCTCGACAGTTTCAGATATCTGAACCTATCATTTCTAAACAGAAACCTTTTTATTTAAAAGGTAGATGATGTTATGGCTCACCTGATTTAAATTTGTTTTGTCAGAAAAATTCGGGCCTGTATTCGAGGTAAAAATTATGCAATTGTGCTCTCCCCTAATATTTTTGAATTAGCTCCCTTGTTACAATATTTAGCAAACTACTTTGGCAATGCAGTTATTCGTTCTATTTAACATATAATTTCCCAATTTAAATATTTTAATCAAAGTATTATATGATCTTTTATAATTTTATATTCAAGTGAGAATATCATTGATTGCAAACTTTTAATCACTAAAATCAAATACGAAAAAATCGAGAGAAAAAAGTCATATTATTTTAAAATTGGCGCCATACATATATTAGCAATTACTTTAAATCTAATGTAGTGTTAAAAAATAACCTGTCACACGTTCAGGTGTTCAAACCTGAGTGGAGGTTATCCATATAAACTCTATGGAAAGATTGACAATCACATCGAAAGTCTGGTCACTATCATCCCTGTGTATTATATTACTTTTTGCTTGACACCTTAAATGTACAATGTTGGTTAATCCTATTTATTCTGAATACTTGCAAACAGGTACTTTGGCAAGCAGTGAATACTTAAACAGCATTTCATCAGTGTTTGCTCTGTTTGTTAAGAAAAATCAACCATCTCCAGGTACAAATATACATAAATTTAAAGACTGTCAACAGCTTTAAATACAAAATGGACTATTCCTTAGTTGTTTTATCAATGTGTGTACAATAATCCACCAGAATTAAGGGGGTTAAAGACAGAAGACATTTTTTGCGAAAAATGCCCCAAACCTGTCTCTTTTTGGGCGACAAATGGCCAAAATCTGGCTCTAAGTTCGAGAAAATGGCACAAAAAAAATCTGATTGGCGAAAATGGTGGCGAAAGAAAAATAAATCCTAGCGCAAACCCTGGATACTTTCCAACAAGCGAATTACAAAGGTGCTGATCAGACTGCGCAGATGTGCAGGCTGGTATGCGCCTGTGTTGTTCGCAAATCCCCGAAGACAGGTTTTCTCGCGACGAGGCCCATATATACTGCATATAATCAATCAGGCCCCCAGATTAGAGTGTGTAACTGAAAAACGTTTTCTTTTTTTCTCAACCAAAACATATGTTGTGGGTACTCAAAAGAACAGTCTCAATGAGCACCCAAAACACTTGCTTAAGCTGATGGATAAGAAAATAATCACACTTTTACGCTGTCTTTTTTTGCTTGACTGCCCCTATGATCAATTGCACTCAAGAATATTTTGATCATGACACAGAGGCTTGCTTTGTTTGTTTGATTTGATTCTTTACATCCCATCAACAATCTTTCAGTTAAACAGGGACGGGTCTTCCTGGGTTGAACCAGTACTAAGCTAGGATAAATGTGTCTTGCTCAAGGACCACAATGCAGTGACGCCGGTGAAGCTTGAACCCGCCACCCCTCGGTTTCGAGTCAAGCACTCTACCACTGAGCCACTGCGCTCCCAAATTGTGCTTTTTAGTGAACCAGAGATGATTTGAGTCAATATTCTGAGTAATGCTCAATATATGACCACTTATGCTGACATGTATATCCCAAATAAATTTGTTTTGTTTGTTTGTTTGTTTTGTTGCTTTACATCCCAAGTCAACAACTATGGTCATGGTGGGAGGTTCAATTCATTTAACCAAACTTTTTTCTGGGCAAGCTAGAACAAGCAGTTAACCAGTACTTCGTGCAAATACTTTCGCTTATAACTGACAACAACCCTTCTTGAATGATTCAGCGGAAGGGAAGAGAATGACCGTAGAAATTATTTCATGATCAATCTCCTCGAAAGTATTGGGCTGGGCCGGGATCGAACTCACTACCCCTGGATCTGCAATCAGACTCGCATCTGTTGCCAGACACGTTGCCCGGTAAATAAATTTGTTATGCATATGAAAAAAACAACAACATTTTTTTCCCAAATTATTTTTTTATGCATATGGAAAAAAAACAAAACTAAAAACAATGTACATATATACATGTCAGTCTAACCACATATGAGCCGTGACATGAGATTTCCAACAATGTGATATGTGCAACCAGCAAAGGCTCAGATCAGACTGCGCATATATGAGCAGTCTGTTCAGATCCTTTGCTAGTCGCTTGAAAATTCTATGACTGTTAACCTACTAGCCCAAGCATCATCAGGAGTTTCTTAGCTTAGAAGGAGGCTGTCAAAATGCCTCATTGTTGGAAATCACATGTCGTGGCTCATATACCCTCTTTTCAAATTGATCAAAGGATGCTCAGATTGACATACATGTACATCATTTTATGGAAAATTATTATGATTTAGTAAATAACAAATACTTATCTAACATATAGCTTTTTCTGATACGCCATCCGACTGACAGAGATTTTCCTACCATTTAGAGCCTTGTGCCGCAGGCCAATGACTTTGGGAAAATTAACATGTTATTCTGTCAAAATGGGATAGAAATTGAATGACAGACAACCCAAATCTAATGGGGCTATAATAATTTCTAGTTTGGGCTTGCATTTATAAATATTCATAGAAAATGGGAAAATTTGACTGATTTAAAAAAATTGGGGAGGCACCTGTACAAGTATTCAGCTCCAGATATGACACAGGGAAATCTCTTAATCATACTTATTTTTTTATTTGGCCTTAGAAGGCTCTCATACCAATGATTTTCATGATGGTATATATCATGTGCAATTTGTGCACATACCAAGCCTGCCAGAGCATGTTGGAGCCAGAGTTGTCAAACTATAAACATTTGTATACAAGTGACGCCTAAATGCATTTCATGTGTTTGACAAACAGTGAAGAACCAGATGAAATGCCGCATGGTGCGCCATTTCATCTGGGTCTACATTATTTGCTATAGACAAACAATCTTCAGAGAAAGAAATACAAATTTATTTGGAAATCATAGAATGTGACCCCTCAATATGTACATTGGACAACCACAACTAAAGCGCCGATCACAACTGCAACAGACCACAATTTTGCGACATCTTTCCTAATTTTCGAGAAAAAAAAAGTTTGATATTTTATGAGAATTGTCTGCCAGCACACAATTTTCATGATATATCATGCCTTATTTGTTATTTTTGATAAAACATCAAAATTTGAAATTGTCGTCTGCTGCAAATTGTAGGTGGCGCTTTTAGGGTTAATAATATTGTATCAAATCAGAAGGAAGAATCCATTAGTGCATAACGGATTAACCCTTAAAGCGCCAAGAAAAAAATGCATCTGAAAATGTCGTCTGCTGACGTCGTCTGCTGCAAATAATTGCCTAACATTACTGACAAATTAAGTATGGAAGCAAACAGCATGGACCCTGAACAGACTGCTCCTATAGGAGCAGTCTGATCTGAGTCCACACTGTTTGCCATAGAGGCTTCTTAAACATTTCAGCAGACGAGAAAAGCAGACGACTTTAGTTGCCATTGGCGCATTAAGGGTTAAGAAGGCTTGCTACATTATTGCTGTGGTGACTAACGATACCTGTATTAAACAGACCACCAGAAGGAATAGCGCCATTCACATGAGACCGCCTCAGTAGAGCTCGAAATGCCTTGATTTCTCTCTGCAGGGCAACTGCATCTTTATGAGAATGTTCCTGAAAATATTGAAAGGGAAAGATCACAAGTTAGCAATCCGCAGGGATTTTCCTAGGCCTGATTTAGGGCCGAATATCGGCCCTTCCTAACCCAAAAATGAGCAAAAACTTCCCAAATGGTGTATACCATTCCCAATTTCTTAGTTCTACATTTTGTTAAAAATTTTATGAAAATCCGAACAAAAATAGCAAAGTTACAGATGTATGAAAATTTGCATAAAAATGTGAATGAAAACATGTTTTCATTCACATTTTTATGCAAATTTCCATGAGTGTTTAAGAATCAAAAATTAAGAATTAAAGCAACAAATGCATAACACTGCTAATTTCTTAAATGCTTTTAATACATTAAAAATGGTGGTCCAGTTCTTTTAAACTGCATCAAATTTTCCCAATTCTGATGATCCAAATGTTTTTTCACCAAATTCAATGAATTCAGAAAGGTAGGAAAATCCCTGATCTGGTAGTTAACAGTGGGGAAGCTGGATATTTCTCATTCCTCCAGATAAGAGAGTGTAACTGAAAATCCCTGACCCTATATTTACATGGGCGAAAGTTCAAAATTTCAAAAATCCGAAGCTTTCAAAATTCAAATCTCAAACTTGCTGTATGCTTAGGCTTAAATGAAATATATGTGTGGTTCCTGTTGCCTACCTACCCTAATTTTTTTTAACCCTACCCTAAACATTAAAATGGTCTTTGGAGAAAAAATACCTAAAATTGGCACTTTTTCAGTTTTCATCACTATTTTCTATGTTAAATGTTATAACAAAATTTAATAATTTCCCTACCTACCTACCCTAAATTTTGTTGGTATGCAACAGGAACCACACATATATTTCAATTAGGCCTTACAAAGAGTTAACAATTTCAAGTTTAAATGATAAATTGCCCAAAGATGAACTGAAAATAAATCAGAGAAGCTATTTAAAGCTGCCTAATTCAGCATTTTGACGCTGACTTTCTGTGGAAGGGGTCAATTATTTTTGTTGAGGAATCCAATCATAAAATTTAACTAGAGGACCTGAAGGTCCTGAGGCGCTCACCTGATCTCCTTAATAATGTTAAAATAGGTCAAGGTCAACTACAGCTTATAATGGTATAAATTTTGTTTTTACCATATATATTTTGGTCAAGTGACCTAAACAATCTAATGAATAATCCATCAAACAGCCCAGTGATTTCTGAGAAAAAGATGTTTAGATAGGTGTGTGGCAGTCCAAATGAGTGGCCTTGGATAAAAGGTCATAGGCCAGCTTGACATTTGGTACTTAATAAACCATGGTCTCAATAGGTTTAACTATTATGAATTCGGCTCAGCTATACAAAAAAGAACATTTTAAGATTTTCTCCATATAAATGCATTAGGAATCATATTTGACCTTGCCATAAAGTAGGTCATGGTCAACCTAGATTCATCATCTGTGTTAACCTGGTAGGGCCCGCATCCCTGATCCTACATTCAAAGTCCCAAGCCAATGGCCTTTTGGTTCCAGAGAAGAAGAGATTTAAAGAGTTTTTTACATGTACCATATATGGGCATGGTGGCCATGTTAGTCATGTGACCATAACAATTTGTATAAGTTTTGGCTAACCAATCATAAGGAGTTGTCATGTGAAATTTGGTTTCAATTGGCCAAGAATTGTCTGAGAAAACTATGTTTTAATATGTTGATGGGACTCCCAATATAAGCGACCTTGGCTGAAAGGTCAAAGATCAACCTTGACCTTTGAAACTTATTTATAGACACTAGATTGAACATATCAAGTGAGAATAATGACTTTGGCTTCCATAGTATTCAAAAAATCAACTTTTCAAAAAATTTCCCATCCAAATGCATTAGGAAGCAAACTTGACCTTGACATAAAGTAATTCAAGGTCACCCTAGGATCATCATTTGAACAAACTTGGTAGGCCCCACATCCCCAATGCTACATACCAAGTCTCAAGGTCACTGGCCTTCAGGTTCTGGAGAAGAAGATTTTTAAAAGGTTTTTACCATATATGGGCATGGCGGCCATCTTTGTCATGTGACCAAAATATTTTGTAAAAATTTTGAATGACTTATCATAAGGAGTCTTCACATGAAATTTGAGCTCAATTGGGCCAATGGTTTGTGAGAAAACTATGTTTTAATATATTGATGGGAACACAATATGAGCGACCTTGGCTGAAAGGGCAAAGGTCAACCTTGACCTTTGAAACTTATTTACAGCCATTGTCTCATTAGTTTCAACATATCAAAAAAGAATAATCACTTTGGCTTTAACAGTATTCAAAAAATCAACTTTTCAAAAAAATTCCCATTTCAATCTATTAGGAAGCAAATTTGACCTTGACGTTAAGTAGGTCATGGTCAACCTAGGATCATTATTCGAACAAACTTGGTAGGCCCCACATCCCCGATGCTACATACCAAGTCCCAAGGTCATCGACCTTCTGGTTCTTGAGAAGAAGATTTTTAAAGGGTTTTTACCATATATGGGCATGGCGGCCATCTTGGTCATGTGACCAGGAATATTTAAACAAACTATTGTTCCCCCATCCTAAGGAGTCTCCATATGGAATTTACGTTCAATTGGCCCAGTGGTTTCAGAGGAGAAGATGTTTGAAAATGTTGACGGACGGACGGACAGACGACGGACGCCAGAGTTACTGGTATACTAATAGCTCACCTCGGAGCCTTCGGCTCAGGTGAGCTAAAAACCCTAACTTTAATTAATTTTGAACTGACGAACAGACAGACAAGCCCAAAGCAATATGCCCCCTGAACTTTTTCAAAGTTGGGGGCATAACAAGCCCAAGCTACACCAGTAACACCACACTTGACATTTAATATGAAAAGCTCAGTAAATGTACCCACTTGGCAACTCATCATGCACTTAAAGTGCACACCAATCCCCACAACAGTGTAGATCCTTATCAGCAGGGAGCCGGACATCCCCCCCCCCCCCCCCCCCCCCCCCCCCCCCCCCCCCCCCCCCGGACATCTGCCCCCCTATGAAAAATGGCATGTGTGGACATTTGCCCCCCAAGCAATCAATTGACAGGGGAGGATAATTGCCCCCTCAACAAATGCATAATGGTGGATATTTGCCCCCTCTAAAAAAACAATGGGAGGACATTTGCCCCCCCCCCTTTCTCACTCTGATACCCTAAAATAGGGTGAACTGTTAACCTCCATTTAGCTGACATGGCTGAATAATTGTTGAATGGGAAGTAAAGCCTCAAACAAACAAAGTAACCCAAAATGAAAATGCACTCCTGTTGTGCTTTCACTCAAGGTACATGTAAACAAGTGCATTGAATACTACAAAACATGAAGAATGCTTTGTATTGTCTCATAGGCTACTAATTTTATTTTGTTTTAAGTGTTCTGAGTTGATTTACTACAATAACTCTAAAATATTTTATATTTTAATTGCTATTGTGCTCATTTGATTCCAATCTTTTATCAAAATTGTTATTTTGGCTAATGAATTTTAACAGTTTGCTTATCAAATATTGTATTGTAACTATTGTATATAGTAAATCTTAAGTAGTGCTAATAAAACAAAGTACTTATGATAATGTCATTAATTATGAATAGTTGTCAGTGAACATTTAGTTTGATCAGCTAATTGCAGATCAAGCTTGAAATTTTCATTGACTGTGTGTTGATGAATGGGAGGGGGGCAAATGACCATGCTATCCACTTTGATTAGGGGGGAAATGTCCTTCACTCTATCAGCATGCTTCTGATATGGATTCACACTGTTTGCAAGGCAACCTTCATTGTAAATGTGGGAACAGAAAGATGCCAATTATAATAATTTTCTTGCAAGTCACACCATCATCATTTGTGTATTACAGATCTTAAACCTGAATGCTGATTGAACCTGCTAAGTATCGTATTACTCAAGAGAATAAAGTCAGCAAGAAATAAGAGTATAAACATAATTCAATATAAAAATAATAAGAGAGAATGATACAAAAGATAAATAGAACAAAGAGATACATATAAACATATGAGAAGGAAGAAAGTTTCCCAGCCACTTTTGGCTCATAAGCAAAAGCCAATCTGCCGTCCGTTGCGGTACCAGGGACCGTACATCACCGACAGCATAGCTCTCCATCTGAAAAAGTTACTAAGTAACTGGGCCCCTAAACTTGCTTAGAATGTAAAGCGGTGGAAAGCTCCTTCCTGAAAGGTACCAGAGAAGGAGCCTTAGCTACAGAAGGTGGTACAGAATCCCACAGAGGTGCAGTCCCAGGAAAAAAGCTAAATTTAAAAGAGTCTTAGGATGTTGAAAACTGTCTAAACTTTCTGGAATGTGTAGATCTGGTCTTCACTGTGGTTGGGGTCAAGTAGTCAGTGGCAGGTATGTCAACTAGGCACTGAACCACTTAATACAGTAAGGCAAGCTGTATCTTTGACTGTCTGGTTTCCAAGTATGGATGAAACTCTGCTTGTATCTACATAACGGTCAACTCTTCGTTGTACCATTTCAACCTTTCTGATCTGGTCTTTGTGATGTGGGCTCCATATGGAACAGCAATAGTTCAGGTTTGGCCTGACCATACAAAAGTAGGCATTCACTTTTGTTTCTTCAGTGGGGCTTCAGTGCCGGCTTTCGGGTGTATTGGGGGTTGGACTAATGATTTTTACACTTAAGATTTTGCACACCATCAAGGTGTATCCTCCGAGTATGCTTTTTCACGCTACACAATAATCACGCAGTGTTGTTTTTCTGTCTCTCGCACTGTCTACACATAAACTTGTGACATCACACTGAAGTTTTTGGGGACTCTTAGCACTCTATTTTCGCTCGCCTTCATCATATTGAAAATGGCGATTCTGCCGCTAAAATAATTGCGCAATTTATTTACACAGTGTTATTTAGTCATATTTTTCTTACATTCAAAAGTTTGTAGAAATCAGGTGGAAAATAAATATTTTTTCATATATCCCAGTTCGTTGACACTTTGTCTGCTGCGTTTGCTATCATCCCTACTTCGAATTCACATGACTATCACGTGGTTAGTTTTGGCGGTAAAAAAAGTATAGACCGTCATGCCTGCCTTAGTTCTTGTGTAAAAATGAGAGAAAATGTGTATTTTACATAATACTTTGACTCAGTTGAATCCCCGTTATTTAAATATTCAATTATTTGGGAACAGATCAAATCATATCAACATTACAGCTAGCATTCAGCAAGACGATTGCTAAATCAGAAAGGATACCTAGAATCACACATTAAACCAAGAACTCAACATAAGACCCCACAGCCAATGGGACCAAAAATAAACAATGAATAAACAACAACAGTCCCAAGCTTGAGTTGTTCTGAGTCAAATCAATTATTAGTTCTGCAGTATTTATAACTATTCATTACCTGAAAAATTTATAAGATACTCTCGTTTATTTTGATCATACGTTTAAAAGTATTGCATGTCTGGCTTCCCATAACACTGGGTTTTTGAGAGGTGCTTGATTATTGATGACGTAGACAGCAAGTTGCCATTTTTGTCTGGGATTTTCGAGGCCGGTTGGAGCACAGGAAAAGAGCTTTTCCAAACTTATCATAGGTTATGTGGCGTGGATTTACATGAATAAAGGCGAGACTATACCAGTATTTTTTGTTAGATGTGACTGAATATATCAAATATGCCGACAAGCGATATATGCGTGATTATTGCTTACACTAGGATATATGAATCGTTCTGAAGCCCAACAGGCTAGAGTTATTCTCTAGTAGGCCGAAATAGTGGCCCACTTTTATATGCTTTCTGGAAGGCCTTGTATTAATAAAAAAGGGACGTAATGCAGTCTATAACCCGCAGAAAGAACAAAAAAATCACTGATCAGTGAATCGAGGGCGCCTTAAATCAGAGATTTTCAGCAACAACAGATTTTTTCTTTCCATTATTTCCATTTAAAAATGTTGACTACTAAGACTACTTACGAGACGATACACCCAAAGGACTGTTAACAACAACATTCCTATAGTCTTTGTAAAGAAATGGATGACAAGGAACGGATGGACTTATTCAGACAACAAGAATCAGCTTTTTAAAGTAGGAAAGTGCTTATGCTTGGACAGTTTACAATATCTGAGGTGTCAGGATAACAAGATCATGGTCTGAAAAAATGTTTTTGACTACACTATGTTCATCTAACCTTATGAGCAATTGATGTTCGGCTTCGCATGCACGATATGCTTTTCAGGCCTCTTGCATAAGCAAATTCTGAAGAGTAAAATTTGCGAAATGTGGATAATGCCTGACATCTTGTAAGCCTCTGGTAATGAATATTGGCGTGTGCCAAGAAAACCCGATCCATAATCTTTCAATCAACACTATTGGGGTCTTAGAGTCATCGTTTGAAAGATAAATTCATATAAAACTGCGAAATATGTCAATCTTTTTTCATAGCAGCCATCTTTTCTATTGTATCTAGTTTCACGACCGCCGTGTATGAATAATACTGTTATCCTGACGGCCGTGTGTGCAAAAAGGGTCCTCAAGTAGAAACGTCCCTGAATCGACATCGGTTTTTTTGAGCACCCACACCATCAGGGCTGAAACCAGAGGGGTTGTTTACGGGGTGGGGCACTTCAAGCCGAAGGCTTGAAACGAGCGGCACAAGTCGTGAACGGTTTGAGAGTATGAGAGGGCGTTGACCCCCCGCTCACTGGAGGGGGTCCGGGAGACCTCCCCCGATTTTTAAAAATCTATGTCTCTGAGAATGCATCTCAAGCCATTTTGAAGCCCATTTTCCCATATTCTATAACCTCAATTTTAAGTAAGGTTAGACAACCAAACACCTTGTTTCTAACTATTATTTTACATTTCCTTGTCGTCCTCTTGGTGCTTTGGTAAGGTTCCCATGTGGGAGGGGAGGGGAGCAATTGCAATGCAAGTCTGAGTTAGCCCAATGTTCAGAAAAACAGCAGAGCCCTTGTGAGGAGGATGGGGGAGGGGCTTAAAATTTGCAAAAATAAATGCTGGAAAAACAATAAAGTCCACACCTAAGATAAAATTGGGCATAGGTTCCCCTGTTTTTTTTGTACTTTTTCATTCAACCAAACCCTATAACATAGACCCAGCAAGGCAGCAGTCTAGGGACTGGGGCTCTCTTTTGAATTTCTCTGAGTCTGGTCAGGGGGAGGCACAGCTAATACTTATGAGCTTTGCGACTACTAGACTACATGTGATTTGCAATGGAAGCAACAATGAAATGGAAGATGGGGGGGGGGGGGGCACACACTCCAGCCCCACAGCCTTTGGACTGGGGATAAGTGCCCCATCCCACCCCAAATTTCCGAGTTTTGTTTGGGACTGGGAGGGGGCACAAAAGTGTTTTATCTCGAATCCCATCATTTACAAGCCCGGATCACACTCACAGCTCTGTCTGTGCCCCCACGGAGCAGAATTGTGGGTAAGCCAATATCACCCAATTATGTATTATCGTATAGACTCGCAATATCATATAATGCACGAAAAAAGATTTTAAAGGCACTCACGGCCACTTCGGGGGGGGGGGGGGGGGGGGGGGCTGCCCCCCCCCTGGACCCGGCACTGACCATGTTTTGATTGAGAAATGGAAAGATGAAAAACCTTTCAAAAGAAGAAGAGCTGCTCGAAGTAATGTGTTTGGCATCGGGCATCAGATTTTTCATTGACGATTTATTGCATGAGATGACCAAAGTAAGAAAGGAGGCAAATATCAGGAAACGTTAAATCAAATACCACACTTAAGATGATGGCTTAATGGCCCACGATTAATCAGATTGATTAAGGAAACCAAAGAATCAAAATAACTTTTAGTGACCATCGCTTTTCACGTGTGTTTTGGGTGCTCAAAAGAGTCGTCCAATCGAGACGGTTCTTTTGAGTACCCCCAGCATGTCTGGTGAGAAAGGTGAATCTAGTCAAAGTGAATGCTAGTCTTAATTGTAGAGGCAGTTACTTTAGTCAAATTGCGAGGTTGATAGTCTATTTCTGAAAGTGTTTAAACTATCTACAGTACGTCTTGATCACACTATCATCCAGTTTATTTCAGTCGTAAATTGTTATTAGAAAGAGTTTTTGAAATTTTCTGTTTTAGCTGGTATTGGTTTGAAGGCATTTGAGCAATTGAAAAATTTCTGCTCAATTCGAGAATCAAGCCTCGTATGTATGTAAGGAGTAGTATTTTGTATGAAAAAGCTACATTTTATTAGCCAGAACTTGCGTAAGGAAAAATAGTACTGTAGCATGTTGGTTCAGTCCTATTAAAATCATTATTCTGATAGTCTGAAACGATAAATGAAGTTTATGTGTTCTTTTTTGGTTCAATAAAATATCACTATAAACATAATTTATATCAATGTTTATTGTGGAATGTTGTAACAGTATGTTTCGCTGCAATCACACTTGTTATTGTGTTGGCATGCTTTCTGTGATGCCAGCATCATAGTCTCGACGTACATCCAAGGTCTGATTCCACGGAATTGGGCCAGGCTGTTCCGATTGTTTCAAATTCTGTTGCTGCTTTACTGGAGAGATAAAATATGGCTCTATGTTTATGAAAAGCACACGACTCAAGATTATGTAATTCGAAAAGTAAAGAAGGCAAAGATCAGGAATCGATACTACAATCAAGTAGCACATCTGAGTGACCCGAGACACCATATGGGAAAGTTATAAAAACAAGGAAATATCAAACACAAGAGAGCCAAGAGGTCAGCCCTTTCCCAGCAGGTGACCACAATGTTGCAAGGAACAGACAACAGGCAACTTATCAATTGAGTCTGACCCCTAGCTAGAGATAAGAGGGTAGTTTTCCCCATTTCTAGATCAAAACATGTTGTGGGTACCCAAAGCAACCCTCTTAATGAGATAGCTCATAATACTGGACTGAACCCACGTACTAGTTTTCCTTACTGGCGAGGGCTAATAAAATGCAGCTTTTCATACACAGTACTACGCCTTACATACATCCGAGGCTTGATTCTCGAATTGAGCCGGAATTTTTCAATTGAATTTGAAAATGTCTTCTACTGCAAACTTTATTGGTGCTTTTAAATTGCGGCTATACTCCCCGTTATCCCTTTGTACATTCTAGTCAGTTCCACTGCCATCGCAACTTTATTTTTTCCTCTCATCTTTTAAATCTGCAAACAATCTGAAAAGTTTGTGTCCAAATATTATCTGAACGACCTGATTTTCTTTCTGCATTACCAAATCCATATAGAGTGAGTACATTTTGAGCAAAATTGTAATGGTGGGTCAGTAAGGTGACGTTCGGACGCTAAATATCCACCCATCCCTGATTTGGAAACTTTTTCAAAAATCTCTGGCAGTCCTAAGCATATACCCTAATTACTTATTCATTAGGTGCTATACCTAGAAAATGGAATGGAGTTGTGCTGTAGCTAGTTCACATAGAATATAATCAGCCTCAATGAAAAATTACCAGTATCGAAATTTCGATATTTCGAAAATATATAATACAACTCTTTGGCTACTGTAACGATCATGTTTCTGGTCAACGACAAGCTGGTTTGGAAAGATAAAAAAAAGTTACACGAGCCCTGGAACTATGGTGCACGTGATGCACGTGCATTTTTTTTTTTTCGCAGTTTTTTAAGAATTTGAAATCATCGTTTTCAGAAGACAACATGCCAGAACATGCCCTAGACACTTTCATTGAAAACGCCACCAAAATGGTTCAGGTTATCCCATTAAACACGAAAAATGAGGATCAAAATTTAAGGTAGCACAAAAACTTTGCATTTTCCTATACAATGCAATGAAAACTACAGGGGTCCGTCGAGGAATGATTATAATCCATTCGGTTGTGATGGATACCGTTTTCCATTGTGGTGGTGAATGGGACTCTATGCTATGAAATTGAGCGTTGAAGTACCCACCGTTCTTTGTTCAGAATGAACTAAATATTGTCCTATGTTAAGTGTATGGGATTTACTGGTAACTTCACTGACGTTGAATATATATTTACCTTTTTAACTCGTTGTATCATCACGATAGTATAAGCATCGTTCCCAGGGCCTGCGACCAAGCAGGATTCAAGCAAACTAGACTTATAAGAATCTTGAAAATCATGACATGTCCATAAATCGGCTTTCTTGTGACATGCTTGATAAATGCCCAATGAAGCTCGTTTTATCAATGTGATAATTAAGGGCGGAGATAAAATTAGGGCGGTTCTGTACATATACATTAAGCTTATCTGATTGATTTCCAGTTGGCCGTGAGTCTGTACAATGTTGTAGCATTTTATCAAACATAGTATGTTGATCAGCATATCTGTTACAATCGTATAATGAGTGCAATAATCATTATACAGCAAAACCTGTCTTTAGCGGCCGCTCAAAAAGAAGATCAAATTGGTTTTCAATATCGATTATCGCTTAATGCAGGTCAAACATATTGCAGAATGCTCCAAGGGAAGCATTCTGGAGCATTCTGCAATACTTTCGATCTTCATTAAGCTACCATGTTCAATTAAGACCATTGTTTTGTCTATTTTGCAGTGGCCGCTTAAAACAAATTTCAGTTTCAGTTGTACCATTGTCGTCATATGCATTCACTCGTTAATTATTTTGTGAGTGTATTCAGTGTTTTGTTTGTTTGTGTTGATGCTTAACGCCATATATATAGCCAACAATTTTCAGTCATGTCGGGACGTTCTCCTATCTTCCTGGGTCGAGCCAATACTAAGCAGAGGTTAAAGTGTCTTGCTATAGGACACACCACTGTGACTGCCTCCGGTGAGTCTTGAGCTAGCGACCCTTCGATCCCAAGTGTACCAATCTACCAGCGAGCCTGTACATACGCTCCTCATATTCAGCCTTTAGCCAACATACATTTTCGGACCACTATCGCCATTAGAGGCCCGCTTTTTTATGTTTACTGGGAACATGGTGATCCCTCTGGCCTAGGTCTATGTTTATATAATTAACGCATATGAGCCGTGACATGAGATTTCCCGGCAACAATGTGGTATGTGCGACCAACAAATGCTCAGACTAGCCTGCGCATACGCGCAGTCTGATCAGAGCCTTTGCTAATCGCTTGAATATTCAATGATTATTAAGCTACTGACCGAACAGCATTTAGAGTTTAATAATGAGGCTGCACAGGCTCGTCTGTGTCTATTCATGTCAAAATACCACGTTGTTGGAAATCTCATTTCGAGGCTCATATATTAGCCTTGTTATACCTATGTATACTAGAAAATCCTACGTGAGTACTTTATCAAGCAGTGATGACCCAGAAGAAATGCTGCATTGTTTGCTAAGATAAAACAGGGACTGGAGTAGATTTTATTTTAGAAATTCTAACGCGTGACCCTTTGATATCTTAGTCTGGTGCCCCGCGCATCTCTTTGTGTACTATAGACAGAGTCGGAGAAGTAGGGTACCAGACCATGAACCATCTCAGGACCAGAATGATGTAAGAAATTCATCAGTATATATTTACATTTTCATAGCAAGCCTTTAATAAATATTTAAAGTTTTGCAACCGTTCATAGCCTCATGAATGACATACATTTGCTTAAAATTGACAGCTGCCAAGCACACTTGCTCGTGCAATACGCTTCGAACATCGAATTCATTCGTCAGTGGTAACGCTGGTGTTGTGATTGACAGCGAGCTACACCTGAGTCGCACGTGCAAAACAAGCACCTTGTTTGTTCCATTGGCTGTCCGTGTTCACATTTGCTGTTCTGCTTTTCCGTTTTACACTCCAATGATAGCATAAATACAAAACTGTTGTTTTTTTCACCTAAATTATAAATATATTCTACATTTTAGATATTTACAATAAAATGTAAACATAAGCAGTACGTTCAATTTTTGGTCAGTTCATGAAACAGGAATACTTCGGGCCTCTTGCAAAGTAAGCGTGAAGCCCTTTGGGCTTCACTTACTTTGCAAGAGACCCGAAGTATTCATGATTCCATGAACATTCCAAAAATGGAATTCATTTCTTAAACAAAGAGTTAAACTTAAATTTTCTTGAAGATTTAACGAGGAACACAGATGTGTTAGATGTGGATATTAGATGAGGATATTTAACACGCAAAATATCAGGATCGTAGGACAAAATCATATTATCGTTTTATAACTGTATTAAGACAAGATGCACTGAATGCGTCGTATTTTGCATCACTTTTGATGACTCCTGCGCTTTAAACCAAAGTTTAAAAGGTTAATGGGCTAGTATATGTCATAAACCTTCACAGGAAGCTCTATATGTATTTATCTTGAAAAAGGATTCATATTTCTGCCTATTAGTCTATCTGAATATATTTTCAAAAGTGTGAAATCTAGAGGCAGTCGGCCAAAAAAATCCTCTTACTTTTTGATCGCCCCTTTGAGTTTTTGTTCATGAAAGTTTGTAAAACGTCAAGCATTGTTTGGTTTCAGATGTAGGGAAAGTATGTTTGCATATATGTTTGGATTTTAATTACCATTACTGTGGGTACTACGTCAACTACCATTAGTGGAACTTACTGAAAGGTGCCCCATTTTAGGGTTGGTTGTGGTGAGTTTAAAAACAGAAAATACAGTGATAAAAGGAAATGGTGTCATATGTAGGGAAAGTATGTTTGGATTTTAATTACCATCAATGTGGGTACACTTGATTTACTGGAATTTACTGAAAGGTGCTCCATGTTAGGATTGGTTGTGGTGAGTTTAAAAATAGAAAATACAATAATAAAATTAACGAGAAAATTTTGTTTGGTGTCAGATGTAGGGAAAGTATATTTGGATTTGTTGGCATTTTAACATTTATTAGCATGATAAATGTAACATCTGAGAGGCTTAAAGCAAGAAATTTCTTTATTTGTCGATATTTTAGTTTTTATTAGCGGTTGAAATTTCGTGCTCAGTTGACTTGAGCATGAAACAAGTTTTAAAACCTGCCAGGTCTTGCTCAGCACTAAGCAGGGTTGGTTAATTGAGTCTCAAAATTATCAAAACGAAACTAGGATTTAATCTTTTCAGCTTAGAAACTTAACTTATTATTGTATGAGAAAACCCCATGACGCTCAGCAAGAACGCCACAAATCAACACTCAGCAATTTTCGACAAAAATTCTAACCGCCACACAGACTGGTCTAACCGCCACCCTAAAACCCCACGGACAAATTCACAGGTATACATATAAAATCACGGAAGTCAAATGCGGGATTTTATAGCAAACATAAACTATGACGCATGTGACCTCTTAACCACTATCCTGCTGCAACCAGCTATTTCTGATTTGAAAATCGATGCATATCGAGATCAGGCTGCTGATTATTAAGCCAGTTGACCATGCTCCACACTGTTTTCCATTTAGCATGTGATTCCATTGAAACGAAATGGCATCGAATCTTTAAATTTTGTAAGTATACTAAATTAATTCGGCAGAGCAGTGATAAAACGTATATGATTTGAGTACTGATCTTTGATGCGAGCAGTGAAGGCTTTGGCGAGTCTGCGCGTCCACGCAGTCTCGCCAGAGCCTTCACTGCTCGCACATACAATGTGCTGATTCCAAATACGGAAGCAGGTGGAGATTCAGTCCAACCTCTAGACACACGCACACTTGAAGAAATGAAAAAAAATGCGACACGTGCCATTTTCTTGTATGCGGGTCCATATATACAGGTGTATAGATGTATATATTGACAATTTTATAAATGTAAGGGAATTTACGAATCTTGATAATAAAAATCTTGGTGTAAAGTGTTTATATTTTCGTTGCATGTGAAGATAAAAGGACGCGCGAGAGGATATAATTTTCTTCTCTCCTAGTTTCGAAAAAAAGAGGAGAATATTAAGGTAGGATTTTTGTCATATTTATTACATCAACGCATGAAGAACTAAAACCTGAGACTAAAACACATTGAAATATAACGCAATTGAGCCTCAAACTGGCATGTAATCACCGAAGCAATGAATCATCTCCCCCCCCTCTCTCTCTCTCTCTCTCTCTCTCTCTCTCTCTCTCTCTCTCTCTCTCTCTCTCTCTCTGTTATGAATACAATTACATGTATGTTGTGTGGGAGCGCAGTGGCTCAGTGGTAGAGTGCTTGACTCAAAACCGAGAGGCAGCGGTTTCGAGCCTCACCGGCGTCACTGCGTTGTGGTCCTTGAGCAAGACACATTTATACTAGCTTAGTACTGGTTCAACCCAGGGAGTCTTTATCTAATAATATATAATATATAATTGTGTCGGCATCGGTGGGTTCTAAGAAAGCTGCATGAATATTTATGAATATTTACATTATAAGTACTCTTTTTTAACTAAAACAAAATGAAAAAAAAGAAATAACCTGTGATCTACACATCCTTTTTAAAACAAAACTTTGTGACATGTGCTCGTTTTTCTCCTGAAAACATAGACTGCGAGTACAAACAGACAAATAGAACCGTTTTGGTGGGACGCTTCTAATGATTAATAGTCTGTTTTGTGCAGAAATAAGGGGACAACTCCAGTTTTACCGTTTGCGCGTGGGGGTTGGGGTCAACTTGCTGGTTTTAACCCTTAAAGCGCCACCTATAATTTGCAGCAGACGACAATTTAAAATTTGGCTGCTTTTTCAAAATTAACAAATAAGGCATGATATTTCATGAGAATTGTCTGCTGGCAGACAATTCTCATGATATATCATTCCTTATTTCTCCTGAAAATTAGGAAAGATGATGTAAAATGTGTCGTCTGCTGCAGTCGCGAAATGAGCTAACTATTGGTATTGTTTTCTCGTACTGTTTCAGCCTTGCAACAACAAAATAAGCTTTCAGCCGGTGGCACAGATGGGTATCCCCATCTTCTTTGTTTGATTTGATTCTCTACGTCCCATCAACAATCTCTCAGTTAAACAGGGACGGGTCTTCCTGGGTTGTACCAGTACTAAGCTAGGATAAACGTGTCTTGCTCAAGGACCACAAGGCAGTAACGCCGGTGAGGCTCGAACCCGCGGCCCCTCGGTCTCGAGTCAAGCACTCTACCACTGAGCCACTGCGCTCCCCCATTTTCTTTGTCAACCAGCTATACCATGCTCTAGTCCTTTTTGCGTGATTGCGAGTTTCGGCATTTTGTCAGCGCAATATACACAGACGTATACATGTAAGACTAGTACATCGTCTGTCATTACAGATGTTAATATAATATCTCACAACAACCTAAGGCTAGGAACACATGTTACACGTCAAAACATATCTCGTGTATCATCTCCCGTGTCAAAGGCCAATGTTTAAGGATTTTTATTCACTTTATCATATGTAAGTACAAGAACTTTGTCATGTTTTTGATGTGGACAATGGCTCTCTTAAAGGCCAAATGCTGAAACATTCAATTAAGTGCTTGTACATGCAAGGCGCTTTAAAATATAACCTTTTTAAGTGCTCATACGACGTATGAGTAACCCCTTTGCGTTAGGTTAAGTTACTTTTTAGTTGTTTTATTCATTTGCATACGGCAACGTGTTTAGTACCGTCTTTGTGTAAGTATGCTTTTGCGAGGTCCGATTATGTTAAAATTCTGCCAAAAGCACAAACACTTTGTCATGTTTTGATGTAGACAATGGCTGCCTTAAAATGCCAAATGCTGAAACAAATAAACTAAGTGCTTGTACGTAGGAGTTGTAGTAACCCCTTTATGTTCCCGTTTGCATATTTGCCTATGCCCTTAAAGCTTACGAAAGAGTACTAAAGGCGCCCCTGTTATCAAGGGTCTAGTGGCTTACACTAAATAAGTGTCGAAATGATTTTTATGTGTTAAAGGTAAAAATGAATATGCGCGGATCCAGGCAATTCCATCAGGGGGTCCTTACAACGGTTTTTTAGTCATCGACGTATTTCACACCTCCCTCGAGACAAGAATAAGTGGACCCGATGGTCCACTTGCTTCTCGAGGGGATCCGTACCAGTATTTCTAAAGAAACATTCAGCCACTTGTGATTTCCAGAGACCCCCGCTCTGGACCAGGCCATGTTGTCAAAATGATTTTCCGAACTATCAAATCTGTGTTTTCAAACCAGAGGCGAGTTCAACAATTCGAGAGCTCGCGGGCGCTCGTTGTTCTGGTACCTATCTTTATTCGTAATGTGTAATATAAAGCCTGATATCAGTACAATGAGCGCTTGAAAGCGCTCGTATTGTTGAACTCGCCTCTGGTTTTATTTAGTAAAAACTTTTTATCCAAAAGTCGTTTCATTTCATTTTTATTTTTTGTACCTCAAATAGCCTATTAATATATCTTTTGGATTATATATGTCGCATATTTTGATAATAGGGACATTTAGATTAAAACTGATAACTTATGCGATTACGTAAATATAAATACTAAAATCTATAATTGTTTTAGAAGTTACTGATTTTAACTCTGTTTCATGCTTTTTGTCGTCTGCTATTTTTTCAAAATCAACTTATTCGAAAAATTCTTTCAGGAATACCATATGAGTGTCAAACAGATAGGATCCAGATCAGGCCCGACGTTTTTGCCGGGCCTGATCTGGGTCCAGTCTGTTTGCAAAAGTTATGACTGAGCAGACGACACTAGTAGGCAAATAGTAATGTAGGTCCTGATTAGATGCATACTTTCCCTTAAACTGCCCTGGTGAAAATATTGAAACTGTCCTGGTGAAAAATATTGCAAGTTTGGAATTACACGAAGTATAAGAGTAACATCTTTGGTAATTGATCTTAATTAACTAATAACATCTGTCACCTAGAATGTCGCAATGATACTCATACAGCCTATACTATAACATTAAAGAAATGTGCATACTAGATAATTTTTCATGCTATTGTTGTCATCTGCTGACGTTTTCAAAATTAACCTTTTTTCTTAAAAAAAATTCTTTCAGGAACACTATCAGAAGGTCAAGAGGCTCTTGAGGCCAACGTTTAACCTGAGCTACTTTTAATATTTTGCTGTGGTTTAACGTCCCAGTCTACAGCTATGGTCATGCTTAACCTAACCTTACATTTTCCTGGGCAAGCTTGACTCTACAGTAAAATATGTCTTAAGCGGCCACTCTCAAAGAACACCAACATTGGTTTTCAATACCGATTATCGCTTAATGCAGATCAAAAATATTACAGAATGCTCCAACGGCGCTCCATTCAGCTACTTTCTTCCATTAAGACCTTTGTTTTGTCTATTTTTAAGTGACCGCTTAAGATAGGGTTTACTGTACTTCGTGCACGTACTTTCGCTTGTAACTGGCAATAATGAAACGTAGAAAATATATACCTTTACAGTTACCTATGTCCATATCAAGTGTCCGTGAGCAGGTAAGGCTCTGACGAGACAGCGCAGATGCGGAATATCTACTTAACGTATCTTTTTTAAGTTAGTATACTATAATTGGAGATAAAATATTTGTGCCTGGTAAGCGAACCTCTTACTAATTTCCTTAGCTAATTAAGGGTTAATAACCACTAACATGACACCTCGGCAAATAACATAGACCCTGATCATGTGCTACTAAATGCTGCATTCTATCAATACCTCCTCCGATTACATCCAAAGCAAGACTGCTTTCTAGAGAATGAAATGAGCCGAGGCATGAGATTTCCAACAATGTGGTATGTGCGACCAGCAAAGCCTCAGATCAGCCTGCGCATACGCGCAGTCTGATCAGAGCCTTTGCTAGTCGCTTGAATATTCTATGAGTGTTAAGCTACTGACTGAGCTTCATTTGGTGTTTCTAAGCTTAAAAGGAGGTTGCACAGGCTCATCTGAGTCTACACTTATCTAAATGCCACATTGATGGAAATCACATATCGCGTCTTAAATAGTATGTGATAATGCTCGTTATCCAAGTAAGGGACCTGTGGTAGCGTAAACGTCTACTGTGTTCAAGTTACATAACAAGGCCAATGTGTTATGCGACAAGGCTGACATGTTATGCTATCAGGGTTTGCACTGTTTGCTGAGATAAAGATTCTTCAGGAACTGAAGTCCATATCTTTCCAAAACAAACAAACAAACAAACAAAAACAATTAGCCTGTGACTCCTTGATATATAACCACCACAGGCTTATTGTGACTCCTTGATATATAACCACCACAGGCTAATTGTGACTCCTTGATATATAACCACCACAGGCTAATTGTGACTCCTTGATATATAACCACCACATTCTAATTGTGACTCCTTGATATATAACCACCACAGGCAAATTGTGACTGCTTGATATATAACCACCACAGGCTAATTGTGACTCCTTGATATTTAAACACAACAGGCTAAATGTGACTCCTTGATATATAACCACCACAGGCTAATTGTGACTCCTTGATATATAACCACCACAGGCTTATTGTGACTCCTTGATATATAACCACCACAGGCTTATTGTGACTCCTTGATATATAACCACCACAGGCTAATTGTGACTCCTTGATATATAACCACCACAGGCTTATTGTGACTCCTTGATATATAACCACCACAGGCTAATTGTGACTCCTTGATATATAACCACCACAGGCTTATTGTGACTCCTTGATATATAACCACCACAGGCTAATTGTGACTCCTTGATATATAACCACCACAGGCTAATTGTGACTCCTTGATATATAACCACCACAGGCTAATTGTTTTTGTTTGTTTGTTTGTTTTGTTGCTTTACGTCCCAAGTCAACAGCTATGGTCATAGAGGGACGGTCATTTCACATAACCACACTTTTTTCTTGGGCAAACTTAAACAAGCACTTAACCAGTACTTCGTGCACATACTTTCACTCGTAACTGACAACAATCCTTCTTGAATGATTCAGCAGAAGGGAGGAGAAAGACCGAAGAAATTATTTCAAAATCCATCTCCACGAAAGTATGGGACCGGGCCGGGATCGAACTCGCGATCCCTACTCGCATCTGTTGCCAGACACGTTAACAGACCAATTGTATTAAACCAGATTCATCAGAAAACAAAGGGTTCAATATTTTTGCAAGAAAAATAGTGTAGACTTTGATGTGGTACCTCACCTCGATATACGCTGTAATTGACGACATAAAAAATATAAGATGATTTATTAGGGAATTGATTTATATTTTCACATAAAACTCTAATTTTCTTTGTCCGACAGGACAGGTTCGTTGTCCTGTGTGAGAATACATGCGTCTAGTTTTTTCGTGGTTGTTACGTCCTCTCTTTTTAGCTATGATGTAGAAAAGTGTGACTTATTTAGCCCTAGATAATATCTTAAACCCTGTTATTTAGAAATTATAGCATGTGAACCATGGATGGGTGGGTTTTATTCCGATTATATATACACTGTTACAATAAGAATAGAATATTAACATGCTGAAGTCTGTCACCGAATTCAACAAAAAACATAGGCCCATAAAAAGATCATTTGTGTACCTTAAATTGCATTTATTTCCTAACCCTTCAATTTAAACATGTTTCCCGTGTCTCATAATATCTATCTATCTATCTATCTATCTATCTATCTATCTATCTATCTATCTATCTATCTATCTATCTATCTATCTATCTATCTATCTATCTATCTATCTATCTATCTATCTATCTATCTATCTATCCATCCATCCATCCATCCATCCATCCATCCACCCATCCATCCATCCATCCATCCATCCATCCATCCATCCATCTATCTATCTATCTATCTATCTATCTATCTATCTATCTATCTATCTATCTATCTATCTATCTATCTATCTATCTATCTATCTATCTATCCCAACCACCCACCCACCAACTCGGACACCCGCCCGCCGCCCACCCGCCATATCCCCATTGTATTTCGGCATTCAAGACCCTCTCTATGACCACATGCAGAGAGCTCATAATCGCATCAAAGGGATAAGTCTTTGATCTGCAATTTGTAAAGAGATAAAGTGAGGTCATAAAGTAATCAGCAGTGGTACCACTTTAAGGCTGTTACATATAGGTCTTTAAATTTGCAAAATAATGTCAGAGAATTTTAGTCAGAAAACGTATATTTGAAAGTATATAAAACAGAGGAGGAGCTAGAAATTCGTGAAGTCATAAGATATTTCATCTTAAGGGAGATATTTCAGACACTGTAGACCAATTAAAGAAAGGAATACATTGGGTTTAGGTCACTGTGTGGGCTCAAGGTTAAAGCAATGAAGTGAGTAATTCTAACAGAATAGTGTACATGACATTTGTGAAACACGAAACCCATTAAAAACATTTTGTGTGTGCAAACACTGAGTTGCAAATAGGGCATGTACTGACGGACTTTAATTACGCAAAGTTACCTTCCCTTTATATCTTTCAAAAGACAGTTGTTAACTTACAAATGAAAATTCTTTAACATACAACCAAAATGATCGTTTTGCCTTCTTTTTTGAGACATAAATGATAGTTGCTATCGTTACGCTTTAAAGTCCGTCAGTATAATAAACAGATGGTGGAAGTTAACATGGGCGTATATATGCCTCAATGCCCCTTTTATCACGTCAGGGTTCACAATACAGGAAGTATTGGCAAGTTATCTATGGTACTCCAGTTTTTATACCTTGTTTAACAATACAAGCGCTATCTTCGTCTACAATTAAATGTAATCGGCAATAATCAAATATCAATTTATATCTGAAACATAAAGCTGTTTTCAGAAAATAGAAGTCAAGTTTGCCTGAATATTTTAGTCACTAAGCAAATTTAACCAAGTTCTATCTCACAATAGCCATATAGCTTGGACTTTATCCACACTATTTGAAAAAAAGTCTGATATATTGTAATCGGTTCAGACGTTTGTCCGTCGGCCTGGGCGCACAAAATGGGAATAACGTTGGGTTAGATTAGTGTTACGGTTAAAAGTCACATAAAGCTAAGTCCATGATGACTACAAGGGTTTCAGATTATCAATATGACATTGGAGTCAAAGGTCAAGGTCAAATACTCCTGTAGCACATTTGTGTTCATATGAGACTTACCTCCTGTTGTCAGAGACCCTTGAGGATTGACCATGCTCAGAATGAGAGCCCCCAGGGGTTTTTTGGACCAAGAAAATGCATTTATTTCAGGGGAACAAGAGAAAAAGGTCAAATTTCGAGGAAAAGGGGAATAAGGACAATATCAAGCCAACACGGATCATAAAGAAAACTTTTTATTTTTATTTTTGGAGAACAGAACAAGCTAATTTATTTCAAGGAAACAAGTAAAGAGGAGGTCCCTGGGAGGGCTTCATAAATAAAACAGAAGTAAGAGTTTGATGCCCAATATCTTATATCATAAAAGCGTTTTACCTACATACACCGTTTTATACGAGCTTCGTAAGTAGTTATGATAGACATTTTTATGACTGATTTGAAATACTTATGTACTTTAGGCGATAGATATGCACCGTTTAAGGATCATTTTATTGATATTTGCTAAGTAACCACAATATGTGAAAAGAGTTTAACATCTTTTTTTTTGTTTTACGAAAACGTTTTTTCTCAGCAATTATGGAAACGTTTTATGTGCTCCCCCCTGAAAAAAAACACAAAACTATAGGGTTCCCTAGCAGTACTGGTCCGGATCCCATAAAAAAATCACAAAGCTACTAAGCCAGCATTCAATGTTGGGCCATCATCGGCACGCCAGCGAAACACCGTTTCGCTGGCGGGCCAATGATGACCCGCTTATAGTGGTACATGTACTTGGATCCTCTCCCCATCCCCTCATCAGCTAAAAAAACCTTGTCAAAGTTGGACCCCCTCTGATGCGCGCATGTAATGGTACACCCAAACTTCAAGCACATCTACATATGTACAAAATTTGAAAATGATTGACATAAAGCTGTAAGAAGAGTTGCTTAAACAAGGTATCCTCTATCGATGCATAGGTTCACAACTTGTATAAGTGACTTATTTTATCTAACTCTTCTATCAAACACGTGCACATTTGCAGGCCCTGTCAATAGTACAAAGTCATGCAAAGTTTCCAGGCGTTCCATATCAAACTGTAAGAGGGATTACGCATACAAAGTATCCACCATATTGCCACAGACCTGTAATTGTAAAAAGGGCACTGATTGGCTCAAAAGGTGGGTGGAAGCTCAGCACAATATTTTTAAGTTGTAAGGTGTTTCATGATTGGTCAATAATAAAACTATGGAAATATATTGTATTTATTAGATGGGTATATCTTTGCCGTACTTTTTGAAACAACATCTCATTGCTTTTGTTGATTAAGTTAACTGGTGTGGCTTAGAAAAAAGGACCTTGCATTTTTCCATTTTTTTTCAATGAAAACTTCCACTCATGTAGGGTACCCACCTTAATGGGCCAAAAAGTGGTACAACATGGTATCTCATATTTGTTTATTTGTTGAACTAGGTCCAATCTGTAATTCTCTGGCAGCCTCATTGTGCTTGAAGAGTTGTAAGGACCACAGCTTACTTAAAAGCTATAATGGAGGTCTATGGAAAAAAACATTTACAGGTCTGGGCCCTAAAGAAGAAAATCAGGCCTGTTTTGTTGGATACCTTGGCTGCTATGCATGGGACCTGTAATTTGTAATTTGGTTTCAGTGAGTCCTGTAATTATTTCAGCTTCAAAAGTCCACCTTTTTAAAACAAAAATCATTAAGTCTGCAGAAAAAGAGCCTTATTAGTTGGTAGGGATGATGGCTGGCACAGTTTTGCACTGCATATTGGGCTGGGAAGCATGTAAGTTCCACTGCTGCACTACGAAGCTATACTGGAAGCATCATTTCATTTGTCAAAAGCTTACAGGTTTTTATATCACATACATTTGTATATTTTATTGTTATGCTGAAGCATTTTTTGAGATTGACAAAATATCGCAAGTTTCCGTAACAGGCAGTAGTGGTCACTTGATTGAGTTGAATGCAGCAACTTTGTTGAAAAGTATTACATGTGGTAAACCCACTTTTGCATGCTCATTTATTGTCATTTGCCTTAAATGAACTTGGAGATAGCACAGGAGACTGTCACATGATCCAATATGACCTTGACCTTTGAAAAATGGACTTTTCCATTGAGCAACAGTGAAGAACAACTTGGAAACCTGTCTGATGTTGCAGTGTTCACTTTGTTAATTAATCCACCTGGGCCCTTTTGGTTGATTTGCTGTGCCACATTGACCCTAGACCTTATTGATGACCTTGACCTTTATAAGAGGAGCCATTTCAGATGGATATATGTATGCGTATTAGTTCGTTTAAATCTTTACTATTTGATCCGGCAATATAAATGACATAAAAATGGCATTATGAAACTGCTTCAACATACCATTTAACATGCATGCTTTTAGCAAATTTATAGCATGCCATTTATAAAATGAGTATTTTAGGCTAGTAATTTTAAAAATTTGTCAATAATTTGGTGCTTTTCTCTGACCATTTTACCTCATTTTAAGACAAATAGGTCAAAAATAGTAGAATGTGTTCCTTTTTGGTCAATAAAATTGCAAAGTGACCTTGACCTTTAACCTCTATGACCTTGATATCTTCCTTTTACTGACCATGACATGGTAGCATCCTGGCTGAAGTAGTTTTATTCTCCTCCTATGGTGAGCATAGTCCCTCTGCATGGAAAAAAGCCTTGCTCTATCCCACCTCTGACTGTTACATAATATTAGCTTTTTATCTAAATTAGCAGAAATTGCTCTATTTTTGTACAAATGAGCTTTTAAGTGATTAGAAGTTGATTTTATGTGTAAAGAAAGGATTCTATGCCCCATAGCTAGGAGCATGTAATTTTTGCCTTGCCAATGGGGTGGGTGGGGTAACTCCACATTAGACTAATGATGGTAAAGCACATGCATCTTCTTGGTATAGTTTATTGTAAAGTGGTGTGATAAGCTTATATGAGAGAAGTTTGAGGCATTTCTGATATATAATAAAAGAGATATAAGAAAATTAATATGTTCACTTTCCCTTTTTCATTATTTTGCTATACAATGATTTTTCTAGTAACATATGTAGGGGGTAGGGCTGTTTAAAGGGTTCCCAAGAATAACTTTGGGGTATATAATGCATGGAAGTGTTTAATTGATTTAAGCAATTCTTATTATTGTTTTCTTCTTCTTTTTTCTAATCAATTTAGCATGTTGCTGCAGAAACAATGCAAATAAATAGGCTGGAATAAAAAAGTAATAATGATACAATCATCATTAACAATATTCATGTTTAATTATGCGCGAGTAAACAAAACATTTTCTCACAAAAGTTCAAATACCAATGTAATATAGACACATTGATAAATTAGGTGTCGGTGGTTACAAACTAAATTCTCACACCTATAACCTAAATATTCAAACGACACAAAGCTTTAAGACTAAAGGCAAGAGTCCAGGGTAATAGTTTTCTTCAAGAACAATGTGACTTTACTTCATCACCAGTGATAGCAGCTAAAATAATAATAAAATAATAAAGAGCTAGTGCATGAGATTTCCAACAATTTGTTATGTGCGACCAGCAAAGCCTCAGATCATCCTGCGCATACGCACAGTCTGATCAGAGCCTTTGCTAGTCGCTTGAATGTTCTTCGAGTGTTAAGCTACTGACTGAACATCATTTGGGGTTTCTAAGCTTATAAGGGGGCTGCACAGGCTCGTCTGAGTGTACACTTATCAAAATGCCACATTGTTGGAAATCACGCGCCACGGCTCATTAATTTATTATTATCATTTAACAGTTGAAAATATTTGTGCATGTCAGAAAATGAAAAGAGCGCCATTGCATTGTCGTACTATAATTGAGGAAACCATATCTATATACTGTGATTGCAGACTATCATTATAATACCCATATATAATCAACTATTTTATAAGGCTTGGTTAACTGAAATGACCGGTGAAACAGAAGGCTTTCCCACGGTTATAATGAATGTATAAACTGTATCACCATTAAAACTACCCGATTATCAGCAATAATATTAAGAACTTGTTTTATTAAGTTTATATTATCTATAGCCTTGCTTATGTTACTTAGCAATCAAACAATTATTACTACTGTTGAAGTCACTAACATTAGAATGTACTCTTGCAAAGCGCATTAATTGTGAAATATATAGACAATAAGATTGGTAGCAAGGACAATTTCCATCCAGGAAATGGAAAGCAACACTCATCTACTTTATTATAAAGTTAAGTCGGAACTATGCCGTTTGACAGGGACCTGTCCAAATCAAATCACAGGAACTTGAAGTTCGATCCTTATATCACTTCTAAACCCTAAAACCGAAAATCTCATAATGTCATTACTACGTAATGAAATTTTGAGATTTTGGTTTTGCGGCTATGGAGGTGAGATAAAGACATAACTTCAAGCTCCTGTGATCAAATAGTACTTTGCTTAATTAGATAAAACAATTTGTTTCAAGCTAAATTTCAACAAGATATGTCTGACGCTCTGATTGAGCGAGTCATCTAGATATCTGAATATAGAGTTGTCTGCTTCAATGACACCTCCTGGCGCGTAAAAAATTGATGATAACAATTTAGATTATCGTATGAACATTTTTACAGTATCATCTGATGAAACTAAACATAGATGATACATAAATATGAAAACATAGTTCCTTTAAAGGGGTCAAGCAAATTTCTTGAAACCTCCAGACAAAGATATAACCAGAATCTACATTTGTATTAACATAGATTGTCCTCAATATTTGAATATGCTAGCTCAGTGAACTTTTTAGATATTTTTATCAATAAAAGTAGGTACTTTTCTAGAGTTTACATTAAATCTGAGCACATTTAGTGCGTCAAAGTAGGTAAGAAGGCAAAGATCAGGAATCGATACAATCAAGTACGAGACCTGACCCAGAACACCACATCGGAAAGTGACACCACCACAAGAATACATCACATACAAGAGAGGCAGGAGGCTAGCCCTTTCCCAGCAGGTGACCACAAGGCTGCAATGAACAGACAAGAAAGCATGATAAACACGAAACATAAATCACAAAAATGTTCCACAAAAGAAGCACCACCTTGGAACGGTCAGTAAAACACTTTACTAGAGGGCGTAAACTAGTTTAATGGTAACAACCTCACCCTCATTTCCGATGTGGATCAAGACAAATAGTCCCAGGCTCAATGACGGCCCTGACGTAAAGCTTTAATCGGTTGGTAGGTGCCAGGAGGTTGTCTTTGGCTGGGCCCGCCGTGGCTCAACTTAAGTTTTTCTTTAGCTCTGACTATCGGTGAGTCGTGAGTCCTTTGCTTTGCTTCGTCATAGTGTGCAAATTTGATTAGATTGTTTCTCTGTGATGATACATTGCAATAGCAAGGAAGCATCCGTGCAAGCTAATCATTTTTGTGTTTTAACAACATCAGAATTTGGACCTGAAATATGCATTTAAGACCCCCGCAAGTGGCTTAGGCTGCTGTTTGTTCTAAGGCGGTGGTTCTGTTGTTGTTGATTCGTTGTTTTTTATTGCTCCCATTGTAGGACTTCTGTGTTTATTCCATGTTTTGTTGTGCAGTGCTTTGCGTTCTCTCTAGTTTAACAATCCTCTTGATGGGAAAGAGAGTGCTGGTTGCTTTACTTTATTTGTCTTCCTGGTATCTTTTGACTGTTTTTGTTCTGTGGCTCTTCCTCAAGGTACCGTGGGTTGATCTGCAGTTTGTGATTGTGGTATTTCCTGATCACACTCACTTACTTTCTTTAGTTCTGTTAATTTTCTATATTGAGAGACATATATAGTATTTATTTATTTATTTATACAATTTTTATAAAGGGTATAAATGCCTTAATAAGACAGGCCATGCGAGCCCTTTGGGACTCTCAAGAAGAAAACATTGAGTGTGTGTAGACATTGCATATAGCGATAACGACAAGTTACATCACGACAGAGAACACACTGGTTAATGTATACGTCGATTTGGTGGTATTTACGCGTATTGCAGGTTCTTCATAGACCGGAAGTGGTAGATATTGGTGTTAATACGGCACGAGACCACAATTAATTTTACTATATAATTTAATCATTCCTTACATCATCCTGTGTTATACATGATGAACTTAGCTTTCTTTTGAAGCTTTGCCCCAACTCTACAAACCTTGGAAATCATTCTGGCAAGTGTTTCAATAGGGCAAGTCCGGCTTGATTTTATGCAATTTCACTTGTAAACAACATGTACTGTTGACATAGCTGTCGTGTGGCAGCTCGAGTTACCCAGTATGGAGTGCAAAGGTCTAAATTTACCTTGAATGACCAGCTACCAGGACTGACTTGACATTTTCTGAAAGCTTATTCACTGCCAACCTCAGATAAACTTAAAATAAAGTATGCTCATATGAACAGACAGTTTAACACCACTGTAAAAAGGGAACTATTTGTATGGAATAACATCCTGGTCGTGTTCAACTAATCAAGGGACATAATTGTGGTCTGATTCCTATCAGCCCCTCTTTTTTCTCTGGATTTAAAAAAGGAACCTATCTGCCATCAATTTCACCTTCACTGAGTATGTGCTATTACTATGAGAACAATAGAACAAGATTCCATAGTATGGGATCCATTCAAACACATGTACCATATTTTGAAAAATGACCTTCGGACAGTGAATTTTTTTACCTTGCCAAGTCTACAGTATTTATGCAATATTTTACTTATTTTTTGAAATTTTTGAATGAAATAAAGACATTCTGAATTTCCCATGTGCTCTCTCTCTCCACATGACCAAAAAGTAGTGGAAAAGTATAAAATGAGCAAGTATAGAGTATTTTAAACATATATTTTAATAATTTTATTTAGACTTTAATCTTAAATTAAAATTTTAAATATGAAAATAAAACTCACAACACATGAATTTTAGTCTAAACTATTATCATACTAATGCCAAAGAAGATCAGATATCTTTTAGTTTCGGTGTATATGATGGGGAAGAATGCAAAGCAGTCAAACGCAATATGGTGTCAGTAAGCTGATACAAATTATCAATGGAATACTTAATGCCTCCTGGATGACATGTGCATATGCAGTTCTGTGTCATTAAAAAGGCAGGGTCACTGTGTTTATGATGCCATTCATTGTTTAGAATTCCCCAAATTCAGACAAAATGAAAATAGGTGTGCAAAAGGAACAGGAAAGTATAAGCAATAAGCAGGAAAGGACACAAAATGAAGTCACGGACACAGGTCAATAATGGAAATATGCACTATAACAAAGACAGATCTATCCAATGAGGCCAATCCAGACTCCAGCAAGGTTTCAGATCCACCTAGCACTCAGATTAGAGCTAGCAGAACAATAAGAATGAAGGAAGAAGAGTATTACCTGGTAACCAACACATCAAGTTAGGGTACGTCAAGAAGCATGTGAGACTGCGAGGGATCATCTTTCTCAACTAGACTTCTCCGACCGGGCCAGACCTTCATCATACCTGAAGCAAAAACAAAGATTCTCATTATACTGATGGAAGGAGACTTATCGACAACAATAAAATGGATGAATTATGGATAATGACCTATGAACTCCATTAAGGGATGCCTTGCAGCGCAATATGCCTTATAGTATTATAACAGAAAATGAGAAAAAGAGTGGAGACGGGGGGGGGGGGGGGGGGGGGGGTAGGGTCTTCTAGAAAATTATCCTTTAGTGTGTTCGGTGTGAATTGCACTCCCCTAAATTCAAACTGTAGAGAAATTATCATTAATAAGGCATGACCTTACCAGGGAGCATCTAAATTTGAACTGTATGACATGTACACCTAATCTGGTGAGGAACTAAGGTGTACGGTTATTTAGAGTAAATACGGTAATCATCACATTGCAGCATGGTGACAAGAAAACATATCTTTTGAGCTTCTGCTGCAGTTGGTACTTAAATCTGACTGTCCTAGTTGTCGACACTTTTCAAGAGGCTGGAAATTCCCATAATAACCCAAATATTCAATATTTCTGGCTTTTTTTTATCATTAGAGCTTTAAAATCAAACTTATTTCCCATTTATTTAGCAAATGTTTTGATTCTTTGGACACTGACATCTCAAAACATAAAAATAAAACAAGTTCCCCACCCAACTGATTAGCCATTGAGCCCTCATATCAGGCACGAGACCACAATTAATTTTACTATATAATTTAATCATTCCTTACATCATCCTGTGTTATACATGATGAACTTAGCTTTCTTTTGAAGCTTTGCCCCAACTCTACAAACCTTGGAAATCATTCTGGCAAGTGTTTCAATAGGGCAAGTCCAGCTTGATTTTGAGCAATTTCACTTGTAAACAACATGTACTGTTGACATAGCTGTCGTGTGGCAGCTCGAGATACCCATAATGGAGTGCAAAGGTCTAAATTTACCTTGAATGACCAGCTACCAGGACTGACTTGACATTTTCTGAAAGCTTATTCACTGTCAACCTCAGATAAACTTAAAATAAAGTATGCTCATATAAACAGACAGTTTAACACCACTGTAAAAAGGGAACTATTTGTGTGGAATAACATCCTGGTCGTGTTCACCTAATCAAGGGACATAATTGTGGTCTGATTCCATACTATATATAAAAACATGACATATGCCTAAAGGACTATAGAATTAGATCATTTTTAAGTATTCAGTATGTGTATGGCGATTTACGTAAGCATTTAGGAATAGATTCGAGTACCGATCATCCAGATCGGTATTCGAATCTATTCCTAAATGCTTACATAAATCGCCATGTGCATGCCAAATACTTAAAAATGATCTAATTCTATAGTCCTTTAGGCATATGTCATGTTTTAAATATAGTACTAACACCAATATCTACCACTTCCGGTCTATGAAGAACCTGCAATACGCGTAAATACCACCAAATCGACGTATACATTTACCAGTGTGGAGAATGTGCCTTACAGGCTACTGCAGACTATACACACTACTTTATTTAAGTGGTCAATTCAAAAAGATAATCAAACGTTATAAAAAGTTGGATATAACATGGGTATAATGCGACAGTCTGCATGTCCGGCACGGTTAATAACCCACTTTCACCCGCAAAACGTTTTCATTTCTATAGCCAAACTCATACTGAGCTCTTAGGTGTTGAAAGGAGAACTCATCCTGCATTAGTATCTTCGCTCTTGATCAAAATGTTAAAACTTACCCAACCATTCATTGCAGTTTCTTGTAATTGTTTAAAAATGAAGGCACCTGTATTCGTCAAAGCCTCCTGGGTACAGTTTTATGTATTATGCAAGCTGTTTGTGGTAACGTTCACTGTTATGCTGGGATAATCAGGAATGCAAATGGAATTGATATTTCAGAAAATCGTTAAGGTTAGAACCACAGGGGGGTACTCTGATATTTTCATACATACGTAGGATCGGGTCATTTTTTGGGGTTCAAAATTTTGAAATTCAATATTTTTGGGGGGTTTTCAGGAAAAATAATATTTTTGGGGTATGAAGATTTTGTGGATATTTTTTTGGGTCATCACAAAATTGGACTATATTTAGGGGTCATATCTATGCATTTTAGGGTCTTTTCTTTAGGTCAAGGTACGGAATTGGGAATACTTTTTTGGGTTCCTAAAATTTCAAATATTCTTTTTGGGTGCTTGGAATTCCTGATATTTTTGGGGGGTTAATGGCAGATGCTGGGGCCGAGCCTACGTATGATGAAAAAGTGAGAGTACCCCCCCCCCCCCCCCGGGGTTAGAACTTTTGACTAGAATATTATGCGTTTTCTTCATGTTTACTTCAACAGGAGCACACAATAGCTGAAACCGTTCCTTACACACTAAAGATGTGAGAAGAGTCACAGGATTCACTGTCACCACCATGTCCGACAACTTTACCTTAGAGTCGGCTCATAACTTTGGCATCTACACTAAGTCGGGCAAAAGGACAATTTTACAGGTACGATTTTAGTTAAATACAGTAAACCCTGTGTTAAACGGCCTCTCAAAATTAGATAAAAGCAACGATCTGAATGACAAATAGTAGCTTAATGAAGGTCAAAAGTATTGCAGAATGCTCCCCTTGGAGCATTCTGCAGTACTTTTGACCAGCATTAAGCGATAATTGGTATTGAAAACCATTTTTCGGTCTTTTTGAGTGTGGCCGTTTTACACAGGTTTTACTGTACTGTTGCATAATATGGCTCCTGTGTATACGAGGTACCCACTTGCCATTATTCACCAATCCATTGACACCGGTGTATATATTATTATAAAAATTTCATATGGATATTAATAAATATTCTCAAAGAACTACATATCGGTGCAATATGCCTTATATTTTGGCAGCTAAAATGTGCATATTTTCACTGATACTCAACAAATAATGTTAAAGTCCGATAAAATACCTATGTTTGGGCGCTACATTGAAATCATTTTTGTTGCGCCATCGATCTTATAATGATAGGCCGATCTTATAATGATAGGTAAATTCGGTTTGACAATACTAAATTTGTAATTTTCCATTTTATTTTTGATATATTCCTATTTCGAATTAAGGTATCAACACCTTATGGCAGGCAATCTGTTATATGTGTATATAAGGTTTAAGGAATACAATTGCCGGTCTGTAGATATGTCTGTTTGGAATAAAATTATACCATATGTTGGTTGATATATGCACCAATGACCTGTAACTGCCAATATCACAGAGCATGGACCAACCCATGGCACCATGATGAAATGCATTTGAACACCGTCAAACAAAGGCCAACTCAAGAAATTAAGAAGGCAATTAAAGTTAACTAGCCAGCTCCCACTTCCTCAGCAAGATGATTGCAAAACTAGAGAGAGACCTAAAGTTTGGTCAAAGTCTTACATACATTGCGTATACTAGCAGCGAAGACTCTTCAATGCCTAAATAGCCATTTTCTTCGTTTCATGTAATGTCTGAAAAGGGGACCAGACAATTTATTTAATATACATGACTATATAAATTCCTTCATTTCCAGATCGATTTCTCCTGCAAAAAGATCAACCTGATAGAAAGAGGAAATATTCGCAAAAATTTCGACTTCGAAAATGTGAAGACCTACGATTCTGAGGTAAGGCATACATTAATGATGGGATTCATATGTCATGATCAGCGAATATGTGCGGCCTTTTATTACCATTATTAACCTATTCATTTGGGTTCCCAAAAGAACCGATATGCACGCTTAAGGTTTGTTATTTCCACATCTTATCTAAAGATATATATCCATATTTTTCATTTACGATTACTTACATCTCACTAAGTAAATACTGGGCTTGTGCTGTGCATATCATATATCTCCCCATGTATAAGTATAATGCATATGCTAGAGGGAGTGAATATTTCTTTTAAAACCTGCAATAATAGCTATCAAACTATTTTTATTCAATGCAGTAACGTCCAGCATCCCCCTCGGAAGATGTTGCTTTCGGTTTTCAACACCTTCCTCCGTATCACATGAAAAACATTATATATATCTTTTATACCACCCTTACCAACTTTAGCACGCAATATCTCGTGATGTGCAAGGTATACACTGATGTAGGTGCTATAAAATAGTTATATCATGTTTGTCCACATGTACGTAAGATAATCCACTCGTTAAAGCGTGTGGATTATCTCCACGTACAGTCGGAAAACCCATGGTATAACTATTACTTATCCAATTTGACAGGAAGATCTTCATATCGTTATTCGTTTCCATGGCACAAATAAGTTCATAGAGTTTGACGCCGACACAGCTGAGGACAAATACACCATATGTCGCCTGCTCGGAATCTTGCTGGGAGAATGTCAAATCGAGGCTGGTCCCGAGGGAGCTGACGAGAATACCGAAAATGGGGTATATCGGCCTAAACTCAGTACCAGGCGACAGATTATTAAAGAGGGCATTCTGGATAAGAAAGGAAATACGAAAATTCCAACATGGTCAAGGTGGGTTACATTGTTTTTATGACGCCACAATGGCGTTGGTTTATAAATAAACTTGTAGATCTATTCATCATGTGTCAAATACTACACACGACATCACGGATACTTCACCATGTTCACTGTAAAAATAAGTGTAACTTTACATCAAATCTGGTGGCAGCTGAACTGCAACTGGTCTTGGTGATACCTTGAGGACTGCTTTACAGCTAATCCAGACAGAGATGCATACAAACTATCATGAAAGTTTCTTCTAAACCTCTTGTCAAACTACGAACTCACCATTCATATTCATTGGAGGATTATAAAGTTAATTGGCAAGAATAGAAAATATTTTAATATGTGTTTCTTTAACTTATCGCAAGGTGATGATAGGACAATGAAATTTGATTAGGCTAAGGGTATGTTGATAATTCACTTGAATATTTGAGAAATGATTTTGTTGGTAGTTTCCTCTTATCTTCATTAAAATCTATGTTCATAATCTCTTCACAATAGAACCTGGACAAATATTTTCATTTCCAACAGGCTCCTTGTATGGTCACATGTGAAGTACTTATTACACTTGTTTTGTAAACCAATCACTGATGAAGATTGAAATGAAGATTAACGAAATCAGCTCTAAGTTTTTTTCAAAGGTTAAGAGTCAACTTTCCTATCCACCAATGAATTAGAAAAGAATATTGGAAGATAATGAAGAGATTTGGAAGAAACTTTCATATAGGTTTGTATGGGTCTCTCCCTGGATTCGCTGTAAAAGCTAAGTTTTGTTCGAGTATATACATCCTGAGAATTGCTACAACAATAACAGGTAGAAAATTTAAGAAATGTTAATGTTTTCACTGGAGAAATGTTTGCCTCCAGTTGTGGCAGTATGTAAGTTTACACGAAACAGGTGGCAACTTAGCTGCCACCTTTTAAGTGTAAATTTACACGTATCTTTTGCTTGGGTGAAAGTTTTCAGGATTAATCCTGAATTCAGGATTTTGAGGCTGACTTTCCATAGAAAGTCAGCCTCAAAATGCTGAATTAGGCAGATTATGATAGCTTCTCTGATTAGATTTCAGACTACCTAAACACAATTAATCATTTAAGCTTGAAATTATTCATTTTTATAGGCATCCTGTAAGTTTTAAAATTTGAATTTCTGAAGTGTAGGATTTTGGAAATTTTGAACTTTCACCCATGCTTTTACAGTGTAGGAATGACTGTTAAAACTTTCTTTAAATTTTATGCAAAGGCACACTTGAATTTTCAAATTACGCAGGTTTTACTCTATTTCCACCAAGGCAAATGATTATAACAATTTTACTGCTTGACTAAACGGTCCTTTTATCACTACGTGATTCAAAACGTTCTATTTTGATAGAGGAATATTATGTTCATCACGCATGACGAGGATTTGTGATGTTTATATGCATATAAAGTTAATTTCACATGCGATCAAAATTTATCTTTTGTGTATTTTCTTTCAAATTTGTTCTGTGCTCTAGTAAATTACGAAAGGTTATATTCATATAGTGTGTTTCATAAGAGTTCGCACAACAGTATAAATCATATGAGCCATGGCATGAGCTTTCCAACAATGTAGTATGTGCGACCAGCAAAGCGGCTCAGACCAGACTGCGCATACGCGCAGTCTGATCAGAGCCTTTGCTAGTCGCTTGAATATTCTATGGCTGTTAAGCTACTGACTGAACATCATTTGGAGTTCCTAGGCTTAAAAGGAAGCTGCACAGGTTCGCCTGAGTCTACACTTGTCATAATGCCACATTGTTGGAAATTTCATGTCATGGCTCATATTGTATTGACAAAATAGACTTAAGTCTATTTGCTAGGAAGAATATTACAGAAAACATGACTATATGGTCTTTTTAACATATTTACCTAATACAGGTTTTAGCATTTTTATGTGATTCTTTACGTCTGAGTCAACAGCAATGACCATGTCGAGACAGTCAGTTCACCTAATCGCACTTTTTCCTGGACAAGCTCGACTAAGCGGTTAACCAGTAATTCGTGCACATACTTTCGCTTGTAACTGACACCAACCCTTCTTGAACCAGCAGAGTGACCGTAGAAATTATTTCATGATCAATCTCCACGAAAGTATGGTACTTGGCTGGGACTGAACTCGCAACCCCTGGATCTGCAGTCAGACGCCTTCCGGACTGCAGTAACGGGCCCGGTATGGTTTTAGCAGTTTTTGCACAGAAAGAGCATCGGGGATTCCAACAAAAGAAGCTGTGAAACAAAGATAATTACAATAAAATACTATAGCTTCATATACTGTAAAAATAAGTGATAGATAACACCTAAAGAGGTGGCAGCTGAGCTGCCACCTCTTTGGTGTAAACTCTCACGTATTTTCCCACTAAACCAACTTTAGTGCATTCTTTGCTTCCAAAGGATACCCTTTTAAGAACATATTTGACTTCACTACAGCTGGTGACTGGGACTGTGTGGCGGCGGTAGAACGTCTCCCTGCCCTTCACTATAGTGTAGATTTTATTTTCTTGTCCTTTGGGATCGTGGGTTTCATTTTGGATCTTTGAAAGTATTAGAGGGTCACCGACAAGGCCTAAATGGCCGAAACTAGCTAGTCTGGCCCAGAAAATATGCACACTCTAGTTTCAGTTCTTTGGTGCATTCTTTGCTTCCAAAGGATACCCTTTTAAGAACATATGTGAGGCCAACATTTACCCAGTGATAAATGATAAACGTTTCTACCTGTTATTATTGTAGTTATTCTCCGGAGCAATACAATCGAACAGAACATATCTTTTTAAAGCAGTTAACAGAACATATTTTTAAAGCAGTTAAAAAGTTACTTCAAAATCAGTGGCAGTTCAGCTGCCACCAAATTAGAGTAAAGTTACACTTAAATTTTACATTGTACAGCTACTGTCCTGCCAGCCAAGAGTGACAGTGACGTCGTGTTTTGTTTACAATTGTTAAGTAAAACATTAACTTGTACACTCCACGTGAGCTAACGCGAATCGATAGATCGCTCGTGTATTAAATTTATCCTACGGACATGATTAATACACAAGTGATCTATCGATTCTAAGTCCCTGATAAATTTGTAAACAAAACATGACGCCACTGTCACCCTTGGCTGGCAGGACAGTAGTTCCCCCGTAAACGAATGCCAACAAATCATGAGAAAAAAAGACAAGCATACTAGGAAGAACTACAAATATTTCGCACTGTTTGATAAACATCACACAGTTTTATAAACAATATTTCACGTTGTATACCAAACAATACATTCTTTGTAAAAGGCATGTCTGTATAGCTTTTAACATGGACAATGACGACTAATGCCATTAAAATAGTACATAACATTTTATGTTTTTAACTGTAGAAAATGTAGGGGTTTTAACTTCATCATCATCTATGATCATCCATGCCTTAACAAACACCTTTTTCATCATTTACTAGCTGTTCCCCAACAGCGCCCCCAGTAATAATCAGTAATTAATTGTCGGGAGTACCAAGTAGAAGTAGAAGTAGATAACAACAGGCGTTACATTTCTGACAGGCCTCCAAATAAGAGTTTGGTCTCATTTTAGACGGTTCTTTTAGCACCAAAAGCACACGTTTAAACTGACGAATAAGAAAATAATTACAATTTAATGCACAAAACTTTGCTAATCTGGACTCTGGGTTTCTTGCTTATTCATATTCCTGTTTTAGACTAGTGCTATACATGCACCTGTAGGTATGCAAAGAGGACACTGTCTGACTTACTTGAATTAAATAAAGGCCACAGAACTGTAATTGTAAAAAGGTCACTGATTGCCTCAAATGGTGGTTTGAAGCTCAGCACTATATTTAAGTTGTAAAGTGTTTCTTGATTGGTCATTAATAAACACACAGGAAAGAAGTCATATTTATTCGACGGGGAGATATATTTGCTGCACTTTTTTTAAACAACATCTCATTGCTTTTGTTGATCTAGCTTACAGGTGTGGCTTAGAAAAAAGGACCTTACATTTTGATAATTTTTTCAATGAAAATTTCCTCCATGTAGGGTCCCCACCTCAATGGGCAAAAATGTGGTAAAATTGTGGTCACCGAGGCATCTCATTATTTTCTATTGATTGAACTAGGTTCTATCTGTAGCTATATGGCAGCCTCATTGTGATCTTTTAGAGTGTGAGGACCACAGCTAACTTAAAACGAGATCTAAGGAAAAACATTTACAGGTCTTGGTCCTAAAGCCCTGTATTGGTTATGTCCATTTCTGTTATATATCAAAAAGTAAGAAGAGACCTAATCACATGGACTGAAATCATGTTAAACACTAAATACCTTTTATGTATGGTAAATATAGGATTTTATTATTATACACATAGTAATAAAATACAGGGACAAGCCATAGTAAAACTTTTACTTATTGCAGTTGCAGGTCATATTTATTTCTAATACTAGGATTAATTTATAATTTGACATTTCTTGGTCATGTTCATTTGTTTTGTACCCAATGTCCATTTCTAGCTTTATTCAATCTTCACTTTTGCCATTTTTCCAATGCTAGACTGGAATAAGCCGAAACAATATATTGATAACCACATGGTAAGAAAATATTATTACAATACAATTCAGTTCAGATAGTAGCCATTCAATAAGTCAGTAAAATCAAAATAAGAAGACACAATAATTGTTCTTATTTTGATTTTACTGACTTATTTTTTCATTTGGCAAATACATGTACCAAAATTATTCAATCATTATTTTCAATTATCTCTATGAAATTTATTTGCCATTTATCAAAGTGGCGCTTGTGCCATAACTCATAAATATTTGTTTTGCTTTCGTTTATACATGTTTAAAATTTTACAATGTGCAGGAATGTGCTTACATTCTAAAAGCCAATAGACTTCGAGCTAAAAAAGGTCCTGCTCCCCCCCCCTAGGGAATTTTGCAGACATATCCTATCTTGAAGAAAATTTCAAGCCGCATCTTTTAAGAGATGTTTGCACTCTGTGCTCCGGGGCGTTAGTCTCTGACAGCCTGTTACATATGTTACTATAACAAAGTAAGGAAAAAATCAAAATTAAAGTTTGAGCTACAGAAAGAAGACATTAAACCATCTAATTATTCAAATTTCTTATGTAGTTTGCAAGCTGGATGTCTAAGCTACATCAAAAAGCAGCATTTTAAACAAAATTACAGCCTTCAATGATGTTATATGCGTTACATAGATTAAATTTCCCTTTGAAAGTTGAAATCGTGACTAACATCATTCATTTTACAGACGATTTGTGCATTATTACAAGTGTTTTTAATCTTAGTTTACTAAAATACTAATTTGACAAATAGAAAAAAACAACAAAGTTTGCTTTTCTATCTCAAAAACATTGTTTTATATGAGCTATTAAACAACCCTACCCCCAATTTTAAGTATCCAATTTTGGTATCTATTATTGAAGAAAAATATCTGAAAATATTTGACGCTCGTGGATATCTTACATTTTTTGCTAATGCAATAAAGAATCATACATTTGCAAGTTTGACATCAGGATCAGAGCACTTATTAAAGAATGTAACGTATGTTACATGGCATAATGAATGAGCTAGGAAATTTTCTTGGAAGTAAGAGATGATATTTCAGAAAAATACCGTTTTTCACATGTGTTCCTATTAATCTCTAGCCTCTGGTGCCTTAGTCTTAGTAATTACAGTCATTGCTGATAAGAAGCCCATGGAATTGTGTTACCTATGTTATATATAACCTTTTTAATCACATATTTCCTAACGCCTATAATATTAAAATATATAGACATATAGATAGAAAATAATAGTTCTCATTTAAATGACACAATTTAATAAATATTCATATTAAATAAAATTATTCAAAAACAATCTTTATTCAAGTCACCCTCACAATGTCTATCATTGTGTCTGCTTCTATTGCAAAATAATCACCCATTTCATCACAACCAGTAGAATCATGGCATTGTATTAGTACTGCAAACTGAGTACAATCCTGTTCCTCTCCACCCCTTTGGGAATTGTGCAGACATATCCTACCTTAAAGAACAATTCAAGCTGCATTAAATAAGAGATGTTTGCACTCTATTAACAAGGGGGTTAGCCTGTAATGATATGATACGTATGTAACCATATCAATTTAAGAATAAACGAATTGAAAGTCTGAGAAACAGAAAGAAGACATAAATCTATCTATTTATTTGAATCGTTCATGTAGTTTGCATGCTGAATACCTTTGATACATAAGAAAAGATTTTTTAACAAATATACAGCTTCCTATGGTGTTATATGTGTTACATTAATTAAGATTACTTTTTAAAATGTGTAATTGTGACAAACATCACTTATAAGCATTTCGTGTAATCCTCATCTTTAGCCATCAAAAGACTTAATTTTCTTTGTATGTGTGGCCAGTACCAGCGTCAAATAACTTGACTCAGCCAAACTTGAATCCTTAGCATTCTTCCAAAGCAAAAACAGCATGTCAGTGTCATGGGATCAAACACCTAATTAAATATGGGTTTAATGCCATTTCACATATATGCATACAATGGAGTATGACTCTGGTATATATCTCTTCCTGTGAAGTGGCAAGATCAATCTAACTGCAGCTGCCTCTGCATCCGTACTAGTCAAATGATAACTTTGCTCTGATTTTGCAAAATCTATGTCTCTACCGTGTACCTCTAAGAATACTTTAAGATTTCTGACATTGATCATACAGAAATTTGATAGGCTGCTTTTTTGCATCATTTGCCATGGAACCTATCCAGTCTTTTGGTGCTTAAGTCCTCAGGTTTTAGATCAGTAGTATTTTGCTGCGCCCAAAGAACTTTATAAGTTTTCTTTAGTTACAATGTTGACTCTTGATGGTTTTGGCAGACCGTCTGAAACAATTTCTGTTACACCTTGAAAGTTATCTGGTATAAGAGAAAGAATATGAAGTTGGACATTGCCATCAATTATGTTAGCAGTTGGTTGTTTTTTGATGTCAGTACATTGAAGCATGTCTTAAAATAATGTAAAACCTATGACTTCTCAGTTTTTGCAGCCATACCATTAGCTGTTGCATTCAAAAGAAGGAAAGTGGACTATAGGTAGAATGGGATAACCAGTAGATATATAATATTCTCTATGGAAGATTTATACAGAGTAAACAAGTTGATAAGATGCCTCATTTCATGAGCCATTGAAAACACTGAAATTGAAAACACTTGCCTCTGACTGTATAATCAAAAAGGATGTCACGACAATGCCCTTGCTCATTTATTATGACGAGTTATATATGTTATATCCTTTAATAAGCGCTTTTATCTTAGAACATTAGTAAATCGTTGAATTGAAAGGGTCTAATTTGCGCTCTGTCCATCCTGCATTTCATTGCTTTACCTGCTGTGATACATCTAATAAGTTTATCTGAAGGGAAAGAGTTACCTCAGTTTCAGCACTTCAGAAGTACTAAGACTTCAAATAAGTTTTTGAATGCTTGGGGAAAGATAATAAGTGCAGAGACATTATTAGATGAAAATATGTGGGTTGCATGTATGGAAAGGCTACATTTATAAAAGTTAACCAGCTAAGATATGATTCTTTATCACAGAAATATCAAGGTACATCAGTCCAGGTACTCATTGCTCTTATTGGCATAGTTTTCCTCTTTGTAAAGCTTTAGTCTTTCCCCTACTTGCAGAGTATCACTTGAAACACATACTCAAAGAGCCAACTATTAGGAATTCATATCAGTTTCCGAATGTTCCAAGCCATAAATGGTTAAATTGGAAAGTTGATAATGGCTCATCAATTTTGAGTGGACTGGTGGTAAAATTGAATAACAGTAAATGATTGAAATATTGTGTGATGATTCTACTAGTTGCAAGAAGGCGTTCGATAATAATGCTTACCACAGAAGCAGACAACGACAAACGTTTAACATGAGTAGTAAATCAGTGAGAAATAGTTTGGACCGTTTCATTTATTGTATTTTCTTGTTATAATGTAACACTATATTTTCTATTTGTGGCTCTATATTTAGCATTATATGCACAGTATTAGGAAATGTGTCCAAAAGGTCATTGATAACATCTGTAACACCAGTCCATGGGCTTGATAATCAGAAATGAATACAATTTCTAGTGTTTTGGCACCAAAGACTTATAAGTACACATTAAGTGTCCTGATTTTTAACTTAATGACATCTTGTAGATATATGAGCAAGACAGACTAAGAAAATGAAAAATATCCACACGCTGTAATCGCTTTCATGTGTTTTACTTAAACGGTAATAACAAAATTCTCTTCTCTGTAAAACTGGGAGTAGGGCTGTGTATTAGCTCCTATAAGACAATATATTGTAGATAGAAAAGCAAACTTGGTTTTTCCTATTGATCAATTGCGTATATTTTTTGTAAAATCTAATAAAACAGTTTGAAACCAAGTCATAGTAGTTGTTTAACTAAATGACGATAGCCATAATTATAGCTTTTAAATTATAATTAGGTTCATGTAACGCACATAACACCCCAGTTAGCCGTATTAAGGTTATACAGCGTCCATATGTAGTAAAGACATACAGTATAAAGACTATAAGAATGTCAATTTATTAGATAATTTTAATGTCTTCTTTTGGTAGCTCAAACATTCAAATATCTTATTCTCAAATTGACATAGTAACATATGTAACAAGCTGTTACAGGCTAACGCCCCGACTTACAGAGTGCAAACATTTCTTATTAAATGCACCTTGAATGGTTACATAAGATGTAATTTGTCTGCAGAATTCCAAAGGGGATTAGGATGGAGCAGGCCCTTACTCAGCTTGATGTCAAAATACTGTTTGATGATTTTACTTATCACGCTAACATATGTAACGCTCTCTGATCTTTAAAACATGATGACAACTAGCAGATCTATAAGTCTTTATCATAGGAGCCAGTTTAAAAATCCCTAAACAATGTAAGATATCCAACAGCAGCGATTTTTTTCACAATTTTAGCTCAAACTTTCAAACTAGATTTCCTTTATTTGATATAGTAATGCATGTAACACGCTGTTTCAGACTAACGCCCCAACCTAGAGAGTGTAAACATCCCTTATTCGATGCAGCTTGAGTTGTACTATAAGAAGGAATATGTCTGCAAAATTCCCTCGAGGAGTTTAAAACATTTTAGGCATATCTTACGTAAAGATAATTAGCTTGCCCATTTATTACATCAGGTAACATATGTTACAGCCTCTGATATAGAAAGATTTGCAACAAACTTGCAGATTTATGAGTCTTTTAATATAAGCAAATAAATTCCAAACAATAAAACACATTCATCAACTGCAAATATTTTTAACTATTTTACTTTAGTTTTAATACCAAACATTTCACCTTAAAATTGGGTAGGGGTAGGGTTGTTTAATTGCTTATTCCAGAAAAAATATTTAAGCTAAAGAAACAAACTTTAATTTTTCTGTTAGCCAATTGCATAAGCTAGTCAGACATGGTTAAAACATTTTGCAAAACACACAGAGAGATTGTGAATGTAAATGATGTTAGCCACACTTGCAAATTTTAATGGGTCATCTGATTTATGTAACGCATATGACACCTTAGGAAGCCGCAATTTTGTTCAAATGGCTGTCATACGTAGTAAAGATATTCAGTATGCAGACTATATGAATGATTTTTAAAGATAAATATTTTAATGTCTTTAATTTGTAGCCCAAACTTTCAATTTACTTTTTCTTAGTTTGATTAAGTAACGTATGTTACATGCTCTTACAGACTAACGCCCCGGAGCACAGAGTGCAAACATCTCTTAAAAGACTCAGCTTTTAATTCTCTACAAGATAGGATATGTCTGCAAAATTCCCTAGAGGGGGAGCAAACCCATTCTCAGCCATCCGTCTACAAAGCATGTTTAGATAATCTATAGATGTACCACGACCTCTGACCAATGACCTTTGGGTCTTTCTATTTCAAACGATTGATGCAGAATGCGTAAAATGAGCCAGTCTGGATGGAACATATGTGTATGTCAAAGCTTTTATAATAAATATAAATAAATGCCTGAAACCCTTTATTCTAGAACAATACATCGATATTGTAAATAGAGTCACGCTTCAAAGCATTTGGTAGATCAGTAGTGTTTGTTTTGTTATGTTAAACACATTATGATATTCGGATTGTTAGCATTTTCTACATAGACACCCTCTATAAATATTCTATGAATGAAAATATGGCCAGTCAACATGCAAAACGAGAACAAAGTAGTATAAAGAAAGGGCGTTTAGTTAAACTCTGTATGCTGGGCGTGATTTAGTGTTGTCTATACTGACTTTTTGTCAAAGAATCGATTAAATCCGCGCACAAAAACAAAACAACACACACCCCCCCACCCACACACCCACACACACACACACACACACACACACACACACACACACACACGAAAAGAAAGAGAAAAGCAATCGTTTCATGAAAATAAAAAGTGTTTTTTTTTTCTTAAAACATTTAAGAGAGTAAAAGAAGTATCCTCAATCTGTTTTTTTTACAGGAGAAAGCTTCAGGTATGCCCGGGGGAATTTTCCTACTTCAAGCAAGGCGAAGAGGTAAGAACAATGCAACACAGTGCTTGAGATTTGGAGTATCTATTGAGGCTAGATGTCTGATTCTTCATCTACACCCCATGAGCCAGTGCATGAAATTTTGAGTATCTATTGAGTCTAGAGGTCTTATATTCTGTCTAATTCTTCATCCGCATCCATTCTTTGTGTATACGAGCAGCTGAGGTTCTGGTGAGTCTGCACATTTGCAGACTCGCCAGACCTTTGTTGCTTGACAATACGTATCGTACCATTTCATGAGCTGGACCAAATAACACAATGTTGTTCTTATACATGATGAGTTATTTCTTGTGAATGACAATCATTCCATGGGAGCACAGTGGCTCAGTAGTAGAGTGACTGACTCGAGATAGAGGAGTTGCGGGTTCGAGCCTCACCAGAGTCACTGCGTTGTGTCCTTGAGCAAGACACATTCATCCTTATTTAGTACTGGTTAAACCCAGAAAGACCCATCCCGACATACTGAAAAATTGTTGACAGGGATGAAAAGAATCAAATCCAACAAAACAATCATTCCAATCTAAACCCACCACGCCAAGCGTCAAGATTTGTTGGTTGAGAAGAAGATTTGTCCGTTGAATTCAGAATTCTACATCACTGTATGAGTGGTAACTAATTTACGTCATGTTGATGCATACGTACACTGGTTTGATTCATGCTGACCAGGCAAGCTTTTCCCTGCCTATATATTCACCCTTGTTACATTATGAAAGCTTAATATTTTGACCTGCTTCTTTGGCTATTATGAGACTTCATTTTCAACATGTTCTAGAGATAATATGACTAACAGATTTAGGAAAATGTCAGGCTTATACCTTAACCCCTTTGTTTATTTACATGTTGTTTAGTGCCTTTAGTACTTCAAACTTAAATGTCAGTGTAGTGGTGGTCAGCATAAGTCTGAGTTTGCGCTGCTCCCAATGTGATAAACAGCACAATCTCAGGTACAGGCACATTTATTTAAAAAGCTTATTGTGGGATTGGAAAATATAATTTGGACTCCATGCGTGGATCCACAAAGTTTTGCCAGCGGGGTCCAAATTTGACTTTTTTTTTGATGAGTGGAGAGAGGATCCAATCCAAATACCACTAAAAGCGGGCCATCAACGGCCCGTCAGCGAAACGCCATTGAAATAGCGTTTCGCTTGCGGACCGATGATGGCCCAACATTGAAATGTTGGCTAAATAGCTTTGTGATTTTTCAAATGTTGGCTAAATAGCTTTGTGATTTTTCAGGGGATCCGGACCAGTATTGCTAAGAAACCCTATATTTTGGTGATTTTTAGTGGGGGTCGGGCGACCCCTGGCCCACCTCTAGATTCGCGCATGGACTCTTTGTAATGCACCTTTATCTTGCAGGTTGCATTGAATCTTGTGCAGCTGTGGGAGAATTCAACATCAGTGTCAGCAACCAGTCAGAATGGCTTCACGGTGTCTGTTAGGGATAGGAGCTATCAGTAAGCGTTTAAGAACCACTTTACCATTTTACCACCCTCATGGTTAGCGTCCCCAACATGGGGCATTAGCAGTTTTAAGAATGAGTTTCATAGGGCCAGTTAAGCAAATGTTATTAGCGTTAAATTGTGATTATTTTCTTACCCATTAGTTTAAACATATGTTTTGGGTGCTCAAAAGAACCGCCTGTTCGAGACGGTTCTTTTGAGTACCAACAACATATGTATTGGTTTAGAAATAAGTAAAATAATTTTCTGGTAAGAACTCTTATTTATGAGGCCTGAGTTTACAAGCATAGAGGAAAACAAAATGGATTCTGACCAGCTGGCTTCTAGGAAGCCTGCTGCCCTCGGTCACCATTGTTTTCAAAACAGGATATATCTAGGTTTCGCATATGAAGGGTTAAATATACTTCTATATGACTTCTATTCAGATTGCTACCAGGTATGAAAAACTGGACCCCATATACAGTAAAAACTGTCTTTTAAAACGGCTACTCAAAAAAGACAAAAAAAGGTTTTCAAGACTAATAATTGCTTAATGCAGGTCAAATGTACTGCAGAATGCTCTGGGAGCATTCTGCAGTACATTTGACCTGCATTAAGCTACCGTATGACCTTAAGATCTTTGTTTTGTCTATTTTGGAGTTGCCGCTTAAGAAAGGTTTCACGGTAATCTACTCTCTACTCATATAATATAGTTTGTTTCTTTAATATAAAAAGCTGTATACAGGGCGGCTTTTGTGACCATATGGTGCCATAAGCAGTGACGTTTTAGTTAAGTGTCAACAAAAATAAAAATAAATGGCGATATCAATCAGCAATGATTTTGCTAGTACCAACGTCTCGGATCAGCCTGTGCTTTCGCCTAATCTGGCAAGATTCTAGTTTGTCAACCGAGTGACTCATTTGTCTTTTGATTGATTTTGAATAGTCTGTTGGTCTATACAAGATTGACAAAGCTCACATGTTTTTGCTTTCCAGTGTCACGGCTTAGCTAAGTATACCCATATGTTACACCATAGGATGATTATTTACTACTGTCGTGCCAACCAAGAGTGACAGTGACGTAATATTTTGTTTACAGATGTTAAGTAAAACTTATACTTTACACTCCACTAGAGCTGACGCAAATCGATAGATCACTTGTGTATTAATCCTATCCTGAGGATAGGATCAATACACAAGTGATCTATCGATTATAAGTCCCGGATAATGGTGTAAACAAAACATGAAGTCACTGTCACTCTTTACTGGCAGGATAGTAAATGTTGATAGATTCTAAGACACATATAGAATACATAATTCACCATTTAGGCAAATGAAGAGGCACAAACGCAAATCACCACTGTAAGTTAGTTCTAATACATAAAACATCTTAAAGTGAGTGCTCATGCATTATTAAATTCATTAATGAGTTGGGGAAAAGAGATAAAATGCGAAGTTTGTGGAGCATCACATCATTACAATTTAATCCATTCATTAATACAGGAGCATGAATGATAGATTTTATTTATCATGTGAAATTAAAACTACTTTGAAATAACATTTTTGCATTAAAAACGATTTTGTCATTATGTGCGTTACATTGTTATGGGCGTCATAACATAACGTAGCTAAATATTTCAACCACAAATCTTGCATAAATGCCTATGCGTATAGCTGTTTGAAGCCATTGTCAAACATGCGCAGATCCAAAAAGTTTTGTCAGAGGTGGTACAACTATGAAAACGTTTTTTTCTTGTTTTTTAAGTTGATGAGGGGAGGGAGGATCCAAATGCCACTATAAGTGGGCCATCATGAGCCCACTAGCGAAACAAACGCCATTCAAATGACGTTTCATTGTCATGCCAATGATGGCCCAACACTGAATGCTGGCTTGGTAGTTTTGTAATTTTCAAGGGATCCGGACCAGTATTGCTAAGAAGCCCTATATTTTTGTGATTTTTCAGGGGTGGGGTTGGGTTTGGACATCCTGTCCTTCTCTAGATCCGGGCATGTCAAATGAACGAATGTCCATGTTCAAACCATGAGGTTCACGCGTGTATTTTTATGTAAAGCATTAGAAAATTACTAACAGGAACAATAACTTGTTATACTGAGACAGTAGTTGTAAAATTTAGATGTTTATAAATAGAGAATACAAGGTGCGTGTCTTTGATATCAAGTTTACCAGGCACGGCTTTGAGAACGCTTGTTGATATCGCAAGGCTTGCCCAATGTTTCACTCTTCAAACCAGCGATTATGACATAATTTTCAATTATTGTATTGATTCAGCGTCATTAGCAATGTCATCATGGCCTGATAAAGGCACATGTTGTGAGATAGACAGCGTTTATCAGGCAACGTGCAACAATGCAGTTAATATGAGAGGTAACTGATAAATACAAGATTCTGTTCTATTACAGTAAAACATGTGTAAAACAGCCACACTCAAAAAGACCAAAAATTGTTTTCAAGACCGATTATCGCTTACTGCAGGTCAAAAGTATTGCATTCTTTCGGCCTTCATTTAGCTATCAGTTGTCATTAAGACCTTTGTTTTGTCTATTTTTAGTGGACGTTTAACACAGGTTTTACTGTAATATCATTTCAAATCTAACGCAGTCATCAGTATTTCCAACACAATATAGGCAATATAGTAGGAAGAATATGCAATTCAACAACTTAATCAAGCATAATTGAGCCGCAGCATGAGATTTCCAACAATTTGACATTTTGACAAGTGTAGACTCAGACGAGCCTGTGCAGCCTCCTTTTAAGCTCAGAAACTCCAAATTGTGTTCAGTCAGTAGCTTGACAATCATAAAATACTCAAGCGACAGGCAAAGGCTCTGATCAGACTGCGCGTGTGCGCAGGCTGATCTGAGGCTTTGCTGATCGCACATACCACATTGTTGGAAATATCATGCACTGGCTCATATCGTTTTTCAATGTACCCCACACTAACCTTGAGAATCCTATTTCGATATCACTAATTTGGCTGACTTTATTTCTGATAATTATATCTTAATGAACAATGGTTTTGTCTTAATAAGTTCAATTACTTCCTGAAGCATTATCTGTTCAATTATTAAGATTATTTACCACCATGTCCAGATTTAGAAAACCAAATGGACATTATAATTGGGGTATATTATGCCTTTAATTCAAACGAGGAAAGACAGTAACAGAAGGGTTAACTGTGCAAACTTATTTCATTAATTTAATGCTTCGTTTTGGCTGGGGTTTCGTGTTACTAAAGTGATGAAGATTAAACGTCTCTCAAGAATGAAATACAAGTGCGGGTCCAGAGGGGGACAGGGGGTCCAGACCCCCCTGGAAAATCACAAGTTATATGGGTTTCTATAAGAAATAAGCAATTGGACCCCCTGGAAAAAGTTGGACCCTCTGGAACATGTTGGACCCCCTCTGGACCCTTAAAAAATGATAGATTTCTGTGAAATTGTCAATTTGACTTCTGTAAAATAAGCTGAGGACTAAAAAAAATAAAACAAACAAAAAAAATAAAAAAACGTTATCAGAGCTTTTTTTTGTTAGACTGACCTGGACGAAAATCCCTGGATCCGCGCATGATTAATACATGTTACTCACGAAGATCGAACTTCCAACTTACCAATCCTTTACCACATCAACTATCACAAGACTCCACATAAAAATCAAATAAAAATCTGCGTAAGGTTGAGGTTTTGAAATTTCTTTAGTTGTAACATATTTATTACTTTTCCTTACATACCTACCATCATTATTTCAGATCCCCAGCTTCTCCAGTCAAGCTGATAAGACTTTAAGCTGCGGCCTCATCTCCATATGACCTTAGCTGTTGATGTGACGTTTAACAACACATACACACATCATTTAAAGTGGCCTGACCTTTAAATCTTTTGGATTACTATTGTGTAGTAGAAATTTACATGCACTTTACCAATACTTCTGAGGCTGAGGTGACAGCATGTTTGAAAATATACAATGCTTGAAATAGAAGGCATTGTTCTTCTTTTCTTTAAAGATTGCAGGAAATGTGCAAAATATGAAACGTGAAAAAAGTGAACAAAATCATCAATATATATACAAAATATCTGTATTATACTAGACATCAAAGTAAATAAGGGAACAAAGATCAGGAATCGATACAATCAAGTACCACACCTGACCCAGGATACCAATGGGAAAGTGACAAACTCACAGTTAGACACCACAAACGTGAGCCAAGAGGTCAGCCCTTACCCAGCAGGTGACCACAAGGTACATATTTACAGACGCGCACAAAGGCATAGCAAACACAAGAAAGAAAAAAACCCATAAAAGATCCACAAAAGAAAAGCTTATTATGTCTATTTCAGTTTCCGGATTCCAGGCAACGCTGGTAACGTCGAACGTGAAAGGGAAAAATGGATGCAAGTAAGAAAATGTTTAATTACAGTCGATCATTTGTCCTTACATGAGACACAGCCAACAATTACACTTTATGTGCTGATTTTAAAACCCTTTGAGGACTGGAAATCCCTCAACTGATAATATGACATACACTGAGTAGAGACTCAGATGAAATCCCACACAAGTCGGCTTTTCATTAGGGTTTCCACTGTTTGCTAAGCAGGATCGATCTTTAGAGTAAGAAATATAATATTCTTAGGGAAGTTATAACCTTTGGCCCCTCAGTATATACAATGGACCATCCTGAATTAACTGTATCTAACTTTATAGAGAATTCCATCGGTCTTAAAAGGGTAAACTTGAATCTTCCAGTTGATAATTTGGACTAATGCATCATAGTTATCAATAAATCAATCCTCTTATAGGATCAATCTGATCTGTGTCTATTATGTGTGCACATGGTTGCATATGCTGTTAGTGTATTTGCATATGTTGTTATTATGCTTGTCTATGCCGCTTTTATGTCTGCATATGTTGTTATTATGTTTGCATAAATTTTCTTTTTTTTTGAGCAATTCGGTTCTACTGTCGTGCCAACCAAGAGTGACAAAGACGTAATATTTGTTTACAATTGCTAAATCAAACAATAATTTGTAAACACCACTTGAGCTAACGCGAATCGATAGATCACTCGTGTATTAATCCTATCCTGTGGATAGGATTAATACACAAGTGATTTATCGATTACATGTCCCTGATAACTTTGTAAACAAAACATGTCGTCACTGTCACTCTTGGCTGGCGGGACAGTAAAAAGTTGATTATAAACGATAACAACATTTGAACTGGTAATACAATGCTGAAAATTAACCACATGAACGTTTAAACCGTGTAGCATTTAAACAATAATATATTTTATTAACAGAAGCTAGATAAGAAACGTTGACAGACAGTAAGAATCTATTATTCCATTGATAGTTACATGTTAACTGTAAAAGATAGGACTTCTATTTACAAGCCAATTAATTATTTGTATTTTACAAATGTAGGCATTCATCCAAGCAAGCCAGAGGAAGCGGGCAACGTATCTCCTTCTGGAGATGTCCAAGAATACAACCTATGGGGGTCCTGTACCAAACTCCCACCAAGGTATACCTCTCCCTAGCATACCAAGCGTGGATGAGGATGAAGGGGTCACCTATTATAACCAAGGTGGTACAAAGTCAAACAACTCATCTAGTAACTCTGAAGACTTTGATATCACAGAGGAGCTCGAGGTAGGTGATGTACCTTGTCATCAATCACATACAATTACAGTAAAACCTGTCTTAAGCGGCTACTAAAAAAGGCCAAAATTGGTTTTCACTACCGATTATCGCTTAATGCAGGTTAAAAGTATTGCAGAATGCTATAAGAGAGCATTCTGCAATACTTTTGACCTTCAGTAAGCTACCATTTGTCTTGAAGCCCTTTGTTTTGTCTATTTTTGAGTGGCCGCGTAAGTTTTACTGTAGTACACTATATGTGGGCTAGCCCATGAAATTTCTGTGCTTATAGCATATGCGTAAAGCCAATATTTGCTCATGCGAATATAGTTATCTAATATATACATAACTATATTTCAACCCAAGCCTTCATAGATGTACCTGCCTTATGTAAGTGAGCAGCGAATGCTCTGGTAGTCCAGGACATTTTGGTACTTATAACATTTGGTAAAGTCATCTATTACACATGCACAAACGGCTATCTAGTGCATCTAGAAGACTAATATTTGAGCTGCATTGACGTCCCTACCTTATGTATGCGAGCAAAAAAAGCCCTGGCAAGTCCATACGTATTTTGCAGGCTCGTCTGAACCTTCCCTGCTCACATATGGGATAGGTATCAGCATCACATATGCTGGCGCACATTTAACGTAGAAAGCACAAATTGGCTGACATTCTTGAAACACTTCATTTTCGCTGCTTCAAAATTTGACAATTTTTAAAGATTAGATAAATAGGTATATTCATTAGCAAAAGACCTACCAGCATGTTAGCTACACACAATGCACAGAGAATATCTGAGTATGTTGACATGAAAGCATACAAATGCACATTAAAGAACATTTGAGTCCAATATAGCTTGTTTAAATGACACTGGAGTAATTTGTTTTTGGCGGTTTCTTAATTAAAAAACCTCTACCGTAGATCATGTACATCTGATAACGCCAAACGACAGAGAATCAAGATTTCTGTGTCTTGCCAGTTCAGTTAGCTCTTTGATTGTGCATTTCTAAAATTGATGCTTCAAATAGATCACATGGACTAATACATTTAAATTAACAATACACTATTTGTAGAATAAGCAAATACATAGCCTCTGATCAGACTGGGACAGTCTGATTTGGCACTATGTTGTTTCACTTGCGTATCTTATCAGTGTAATTTGGTCCTGTTTCCTAAATAGTCAATAAAAAAAAAAACTTAGTCGTCAAGTAATCAGCAAATAATCACCTATTCCCAGACAATATTGCAAAACTAGAAATGACCAGTTCTTTTGTAGGGAAATATTAGCCATCCCATGAATATATGTTTGCATTGCATGTGTTAAAAACCACTAAAAAGTTAAAATGTAGACTCCAGTGTGTACAAATGTAAGTAGCCACATTTTGGCTATGTGATAAGAACAGACATCTCATTTGCTGGTTCATATGTTGTTGTATACTATTGTTGAATTATTTTGTGGAAAAAATAGATTATTGGAACACAAAAGAACGCCATAATATTTTTGTACTTCAACAACAGTAGAATCTCGGGCGAAGATTTGGTAACAGTAAAATGCATTTAAGCCCCCGGGTGGCTTAGGCTGCTGTCCGTTCTAAGGCGGTGGTTCTGTTGTTGTTGACTTTCTGTTTATTGTTACTCCCATTGTGGGAGGCTGTAATTGTTCTATGTTTTGTTGTACGTTACTCTATGTCCATTTTAGTATTGCAATCATCTTGATGGGGAAGAGAGAGCTGATTGCTTTGCTTAATTTGTCTTCCTGGTGTCTCGTGATGGTTGAGCGGCTCTTCCTCGCGGTGCCACGGGGTTGTCTGCAGTTTGGGATTGTGGTATTTCCTGATCATACTCATTTACTATTTTTAATTGATATCGTTATGAATAAAACTATTCCTCTGAACAAAGTGAAGTTGGCCAATATGGAAATGTAATTTGATCAAATAATTTTGTATAAAGCCAGAAGGAATAGTTACCTCGGTTCTCTTTAGACCATACTAATAAGCATGGCGTCAGTAAATGAAGATGATTACAAATGCTTTTCTTGGCTTTCCTAATGGCAGTAGTTCTGCATACATTATTTTTTCTAAAATGGCTGTTTATAGAATAATTCTTCAACGCTCTCACTTTGCTTTCATTTTCCATTCAGCTCACATTGTTTCACACCCACCAACCCATCTTCTACGTAAAATAAAATCAAAACTGTGCTATGAAGAAGGGGGATCTGCTTCCTTTGAAATGAGATGAACCTTAAATTCAATAAACACATTGTTTTTATCAATAGAAAATGTTAAAATTCTGGAAATGATATTGATTACAATCTAGCATATGCTAAATTCAACATATATTTAATGATTTTAATCATAACATTGTTGATATCTTTCAATTCACTTGTGACCTGCCATATTTGTTTAATGTAACATACATACATTTTTACACTGAGATACTGTTGTTAAATAGAATTAAGTTGACCATGTTTATTATAAATACAAGATAATTGTTCTGTATAACTAGGTTGATTTAGCAGATCCTGATTTGGTGGATGCTTTTAAGGTAGAGGGTAGCAATCAAGTTAACAAATATTTCTAGGAATCACTGGAGAACTAATCAGAAGTAGGCAATTTTATGATATGGGCCTCGTCGCAAGAAAACCTGTCTTCCGGGGTTTGTGAACAACACAGGCGCAGACCAGCCTGCGCATCCGCGCAGTCTGATCAGTGCCTTTGTTAAAGTACCATATGTGAACTTGCTCCTGGCGAAATTTCAATTCACTAGCTAGTCTCTGTAGCTGAGGAGACCGGTTTGAAACTCGCTTAGTCAGAAACCCTGATGACAGGTTTTCTCGCAACGAGGCCCATATGTTGTTACTTATTGCATAGACAACCTACAAAGACAGAGCTAAGACTCACTCATGACATGACAAAAGCAACAACATGAATGCGCTGAGCAAAGACTCAGATCAGCCTAGGAGTTCGCCTATGCTGATCAGAGTCTTTGCTATACTCTCAGTGGGTAACTCTGGATCCAATAATTCTTCATGTGAATATTGAAGACCCTGATCAGACTAAGCTATGCCTAGGCTGATCTGAGTCTTCTCATTACGCACAGCAACATTGTTGGTTTTTCTCATGTCGCTGTTCAATTATGTAGTAGCCCGCCATGAATGTATTTACAAATATGCAAATACATAAGAATTAACCATTACACTAATAAAATGGACATACAAAATAACAATATTCTTAAACTGTAAGCAATCTGAAAACCAATAGCAATATATCACGGTCATGTGAATAATGGACCAAATTTATGGATCACTGCATAAAGAACAGAAGCTTAAGATGTCTGGGATAGGGAAATAATGCATAGTATTTTTTATATTATACTGGCTTAACCTTAATTTTAGATTTGTTGCATAAATCAAACATATTACCTCATGTAGGGGCATTCTAGCCCAACCGGTTAACCATACCATAGCTCAATTAAATGCAACGTTTAACCTACTTTACATTTGATATACTGTCTCATATTACATTATCAACAGCAGATATAGACCTGCTGATGATGAGGCTGTATATATGCATAGTATCACCAAAACTATCACTGTTCGTTTACACAAAACCAGAAAGAAGATATTGGGAAATAAAGGCTAGACATCTAGCATCAGTTAAACATATTCATTTGAATAATAACTTTTTGCACATATGATAAGAAGCACTACCGCAAGGGTTGACACAATTGAAGTCCAGCTTAGCTCTCAGAAGAAAGTTTTGAGTGTTAATTATATTCCTAACCAAATATAATTTGCATAGTTTATTTCCAAGCCATGCCTTATTAGATATGTTTCACAGCATCCATTGTCAAAACATGCCTGACCAGATAGATTTAACACCATTCATTTCCAAGTCATTCCTATAACCAGATAGATTTAACACCATCACTTTCCAAAATAGTAAGTGAGTATGATCAGGAAATACCACAATCACAAACTGCAGACAAACACTTGGCATCATGAGGAAGAGCCACATAACAATCTAAAGTCAGTATTATAACCAGATAGATTAAACACCATTCATTTCCAAGTCATTTCTATAAACAGATAGATTTAACACCATCCATTGCCAGGTCATTCCTAACTAGATAGATTTAACACCATTCATTTCCAAGTCATTCCGATAACCAGATAGATTTAACACCATCCATTTTCAAGGTATTCCTAACCAGATAGATTCAATACCACCCATTTCCAAGTATAGCTATGCAAGTGAGAGACTAATGTTTACATTTGAGCGAATTTATAACACCACCAACAAAATGGTCTACACTCACAGTAAAGACTCAGAGCAATCTTGGCATCCACCACTTCTGCCTAATCTTATTGGAGTCTTTGCTGTGTGCATGAAGATACAGCACACGCACTGCTCCCTACTGAGCACAGAGTCAGAAAAATAATCTGACTTGAGTTTGATAAATAGGCTGATCTAAATATTTGCTAGGTACATGATTATTGTGTAAGCTATGCTATTCACTGGCTCATAAACCATTTTAAGTAAGTAAGGGTGCAAAGATCACGAATCTACATAATCAAGTACCACCTAACTCTAGATCTGTGATGCTGAACATTTTGACACTTTAGATGTTCAGACTGCAAACTGTTATATCAGATTTTTCAATCTGACCGTCCTAACTCATAATTAATGCTTTCTATATTATGCCATAATTGTTAAGTTATGTTTCAATCACAAACGCTTTTACCCAAATAAAATGTTTTTAGAATTTACCTATATTTATATTTTGTTTTTGTTTTCTAACAGGCAATCAATGAACTAGATGAAGTGTTAATGAATGTAACTAGAAGAGAAGGAAGACAAAGGTGAGGAATAATAACAACTGCACAGTCAGTTAACTCAGCCGACATTTAAATACAGTGAAACCTGTCTTAGGATGATACTCGAAAAAAAAGACCAAAAATTGATTTTCAATACCAATTATCGCTTAATGCAGGTAGCTTAATGCAGGTCAAAAGCATTGCAGAATGCTCCAAGGGGAGCATTCTGCAATACTTTTAACCTTCATTAAGCTACCATCTGTCTTAAAGTCTTTTGTTTCGTCTATTTTTGAGTGGCCGCTTAAGACAGATTTTACTGTATCACAATTATGTTGAACATGTTTATGATGACACTTTAATGAGAATAACGTTTTGACATCTCAAATACATTTTATGACAACTCTAATAACAAAAGCAACACAAATTATTAAATCTCTTCAGCCTTTGGTGGTTTTACCCAGTTGCCTGATTCAATACTAAGCCTGCACATTCCTGCAGTGTTGGACAAGTTAAAAGGCCATCAGATGTAGATAATATAACATTTCAACATACACTGTTCAGTGAATAACGTCACATCTGTAAAACGATATGACCGCACGTTTACTTACAGTTTTCATGCACATTTTAAGTTATTTGATAACTGTATCCTTTAAAAGTCTAAGGTCCTGGTTGTGAACAGTCATATGATACAAACAATTTTTCACTCGGGATGCTTTTATTTGAAATTCATGAAACTTGCTTTAGCTTGCTTATATATGCATGTATCATATTATATAACCACTCATGTAAGAGTGTCTATATGTAAAAGACCTTGTAAACCCTTTGTATTCGGGAAACCCCTAAATGAGTACTTATACAAACAGTGAAGACCCTGATGAAATGCAGCATAGCGCTGATGAATTATGCTGCATTTCATCTTGGTCTACACTGTTTTAAGGTAAAAAGATCTTCAGACAAAATAATACAATATTTTTTCAATTATAACCTGACACCCCTAAATATGTACAATGGCTATCCCACGTCTGATGTATCAATCCAGAAGGATGAATACATTAGTATACAAAGGGTAATTCAGCTTCGCTAAAAAGCAGTACATATCTAAGTATTCACATATCAGGCATATTAAAAATACATACGCGCAAAGAGCTTGTACTAGCAAAGAGCTTGTACCTTTTCTCTTTTTAGTGTTTAATTTTGGGATACAAAAATAGTCATTTTCTCTATTTCACTGAAGTTGTTGGCTAGTTTAAAGACATCTAGCAGACATTGTCACATATTTTTTGATTTGATTCTTTACGTCCCATCAACAATCTTTCAGTTAAACAGGGACGGGTCTTCCTGGGTTGAACCAGTACTAAGCTAGGATAAATGTGTCTTGCTCAAGGACAACAACGCAGTGACGCCGGTGAGACTCGATCGCACGGCCTCTCAGTCTCGAGTCAAGCACTCTACCACTGAGCCACTGTGCTCCCATTTTCATATTTAAAACAAATTTTACCATAGATAGAATGAATATTCATTTGAAACAAAAGTTTGGCAATCATTGGCTACTCAGTCAGAAAAAAAAACGTGGACAACAATAAATTTACACCGCTGAAAGGTATACTGTAGAAGTTAGCTAGGATGAATATGAGATGGTGGCTTCTATCTCTATCAATCGGTATCCTAGATTCAATTATTGCTCAATATTATCACTCATTTATTTGGGACACATGAGTCTTTGTTTGATAAATGTATTGTAACTGATATTTAATTCATAGACGATCATATGTGAAAGCTCATGTTTAATTATGTAAAGCTATAAAATAAAACACTAGCCACGCAAGTTTAATATAAAAAAGAATGTTAGATTCTATTATATCATATGACATTTAGATTACTTTGTATGCAATGTTGAGCTAAATTGAGGGCATTTGAAGAGAGAACGTACGTTCAGCCAAGTTTGGTGTTTACAAATATACAGCACAAGTTACTCTTCGATTGCCGGACATTTCAGGCTATTTTAATTGCATTTCAATTGAAGCCGAGATCAAAGCGACTTAAACATGAAATTTAACCATTTTTCATATAACGTTACTGTTATTCAGTGGATAACGTCATAAATAATGTTATGACAACACGTTACATAACACTTTTTGCGGGAACAAGTAACGTCATGACGATGTCTGTGATAGCAATGTAATTTTTCATTGAAATAAACAAACTTAAAAGGTCATATGAAAAACAGATTCTTACATGCGTGATCATTTCATATTATATTTAATTAACACGACAAAGTCTTCTCGTTTAATACATTTCATATGAAATGATCACTCATGTCAGATCCTCTATATCAACAAATAATTTTAATTATAGATCTGCTGATGAGCGTAGAGAAATTGCTTTAAGTGTTGTACAGAAGACTAGTCCAGTTTTAAATGCTCCTACAAAGGATCGTGCAAGACCACCTGGAATGGTTAATATAAAAACTAGTTTTAGGACAGAGCAAAATGAAGGGGGTGCTGTATATGAAGTAGTGCCTGAACCAGACTATTCCCCTCCAACATCACCAGTAGACAGAAGGCTATCACAGCCAGATAAACAGGATCAATCAAAACCACATAAAACTACTATTAATATAAATGATAATCAAAATGTTAGCATAGAGGATAAATCTAGAGATATTGATATTTATACAAGAGTTATCAAGACAAATGGTGAAGTGTCTCCCCGAACTGAAACTCAAGACAAGCGAGTATCAGGAGAATATACAACTAATATAAAGATTGTTCCTGGTGCAGTGAATGTAATGCCTAAAGTGAACGAGCTTCCCAAATTAAGGAAAGTAGAACCTATAAGTAAAAAGGATGAAACTCAAGTGAATCCAGAGAAAAGTCCACGTGATTCAGATAGTGACCAGAAACTTTCGGTAAAACAAATCCAAGAAAACATAGAAAATATTTATGTGAATGAAATTAAAGAAAAAGAAGATATAAGTCCAAGGAACAAAACAAAAGTTCCTCCTCCGCCTCCACTCTCTCCAAAGGTGGCACCACCGCCACCATTACCACCACTCTCACCTGTACCACCGCCACCGCCATGCGACTTTAGAGCAAGTGGAGGAAAACTGAAACAAGTACACTGGACACGGGTACCCAAACCATTGGTATGTGAATTTATTTCATTTCTCTGCATTGGCGGATCCAGAGGGGAGGAGGGGTCCAGACCTCCCATGACTATAAGTGTCCTTAGAAGTTCTAGTATGAATTACTTCTCAAAGGACATCTGTGAAATACGTTGATGACTAACCAAACGTTGTCAGGACCCCCAGGATAAATAAATTTTCTGGATCCGCTCATGCTCTGAATGCTTGTATGTCCTAAACAGGTCATGTATAAAGATATGTGGGTAAAGTGTAAGCATGGTACAGGCCACAAGTGCTAAACTATGTTTATTAAACAAACACGTGCAGTTAACCATTTAGGGCTAGAAGTCTAATTATTTTGGGCGAAATCTACATGGTAAACACATATTCTTTGCATATATAAGCAATGAATGTCCAGGCTATACTGTGCAAATACACAGGCTAGTCTGGCTTTTTGCTGCCTGTCTATGTGATAAGTGCACCGACTTATGTGATGTTTCATTTAACCTGCCACAAAAATGTTGAGCTAAACGCCCAATTTTATTGAAAGCTTCACTAGGTTATCATGCTCACTGCAAGTCACTTTACATGATACAACAGTCAGGTCCCAGAGGGGACCTCTCATTTTTTCTTCATATGTAGGCTCATGCCAAGCATCTACCATTCACCCCCAAAGAATATCGGAAATTTCAAGCACCCCAAAAAATATTTGAAATTTTAGCAACTCCAACGAATATCTCCCATTCTGTACCTTGACCTTAAGAAAATACCCAAAAATGCATAGAAATTACCCTAAATTATAGTCAAACTTTATGATGACCCCCCAAAAATATCCACAAAATCTTCATACCCCAAAAAATATTCATCTTTCTGAAAACCAAAAAGAAATATTGAAATTCAAAATTTTGAACCCCCCTCCCCCCCCCCCCAAATGGCCCAAGCCTAGGTTTGTATGAAAATATCAGAGTATCCCTCCCCCGCCCCCGGATTTAGGTATACTTTACTTATGCAGCATTTGACAGCTCTAGCTCCACCTTGTAATTATGAGTGGCCTAGAGCAAGTAGCAGCTTGTACCATTTTAACATAGAAAATAAATTAAAGGTTTTTATCCCTAAACTGGAAATCATTTAATGTCATATGCCTTATCTGTTTGCGTGTTTACATCAAGGCTTAAATGCAAAAGTTTCAGAACAACATATAATACGTTTTGTTTTCATAAATATAACAGATGAGATGATTTCTTTTTTACAACATAAATTTCATCATCTTGTCATTAGAAATCAGTAAGGAAAAACTGCATTTTATTAAGTTACCTAGCAATAAGGCATTATCAAAGTAGTCTACTTCAATTTTAACATTCACAAACACTAACTATAGTTTATTTTGAATATTTCAATAGTTGGTGTGGCCTCCTCTGGCACAAATTATTGCTGTGATGAGTGCCGTATCTCTGGAAATGATCAGAAGACATAAAGGGGCCATGTATCGTTTGCCAGGAGAGACAACACTCGCTTTTGAAAAGTTTTAACTGTAGTTTGTGAATGTGAATGTTTGAAATGGAATTGACACCTTTGATATTGCCTTTTTGCTAGTTTATTACACGAAATGCAATTTTCGCTACTGATTTCTAGTAATGAGACAATGCAATTTATTTGTTTGTAAAAAATCATGACAGCCGTTATATTTATGAAAAGAAACGAATATTTGATGAAAATTTGATATTTGATTTGGTTTAAGCCCTCCAGTAAAATATTTTACTGACCGTTCCAAGGCGGTACTTCTTTTGTGGATCTTTTATGTTTTTGTTCTGTCTTGTGTTTGCTATGTTTTGTGCGCGTCTGTTTATATGTGCTTTGTGGTCACCTGCTGGGAAAGGGCTGACCTCTTGGCTCTCGTTTGTGGTGTCTTCTGTGAGTTTGTCACTTTCCCATTGGTATCCTGGGTCAGGTGTAGTACTTTATTGTATCGATTCCTGATCTTTGCACCATTACTTACTTTTGTGTTTAAGAATATTTATTGACAGCACTCAGCAATATATTAGAAGCCTTATTACAATCATATTCAAAAGTTATGTCTTGTAAAGAGTTAAATTTATTTCATTTGTACCTTTGTGAAAATTTATACAAACATCTGAAGGCCCAACATATTGTTTTCAATATAGACTTATTATCTCTGTTGCAGGTTGTAAATTCAATATGGGAGAAGCCTCATGACATGACAAGCAGACTCAATTTGAAACTTTTAGAGGAACAATTCGCTTTGAAGGAGAGAGAAATTCAAGCACCTCAAGGTATGTTATAGACATTGCGAACTTATAAAATAGTAAATATGGGCCTCATGGAGAAAAACTTTCTTCGGGGTTTCCGAGACTCAAACCGGTCTCCTTTGCTACAGCAGCTAGCTAGAACATTAAAAGTTTGCTTGTAGCAAGTTTAGATATGATACTTTCCAATAAGCGAATAACAAAGGCGCTGATCAGACTGCGCGGATGCACAGGCTGGTCTGCGCCTTTGTTGTCCGCAAACTTGGAAGACAGGTTTTCTTGTGCCGAGGCCCATATTATCGCTATTTAGGGTGTAACAAGATGTAAAGACTAACTAAAAGACGTGATTCTCTTTAATTGCAGCATTTTGAATTGAAAGAAAAAAAAACTAAGTTGCTCCCGGATGGAGTCAATTCTTTCTTTTCAGACCCTTAAAGAGACTAGATCTGCAACTTTGTACATTTTTCGATTTTTTTTATTTTCTTTTTAAATCATTTGTAAAAGTAGAATAAGTTATGTTTTCACAATAAATCTGTTCACTATAGCTAAAAACTGCACGGAAAAGTGAATTATCTTATAAAAACAGGTGTGTTTTTCTCCTGTTGGTAATTATTTGCGTCCCTCCAATAATTATAGACAGCTAATTTTAACCTAAATACCGCTGTTTTGATACTGATCAGTTGTTAAGATTTACGAAATTGGTAAAATGTATACCTGATCTTTAGTTTTTTTTACTGTGTTCTTGAAAAATAGAAACATTAGTTCTAAAATTAAAGGATCAAAAGTTACAGACTATGCAGCTTTAATTGAGGCATGCGACAATTATATCTTCATACTAAGTGATCACTCTTTTTCGCTACACATATACAAACTGTGCATTTTAGTAGCTTCGCCTATGTAAATCAAACATTTTGTAGGGCAACATGTTCAGTGTTTAGACAGAAGCATCATGTACTTAAATATTTTAGCCGCGGCACGAAATTTCCAACAATTTGACATTTTGACAATTGTAGACTCAGAGAAGCCTGTGCAGCTTTCTTTTAAGCTTAGAGACTCCAAATGATGTTCAGTTAGTAGCTTAATAATTATAGAATATTCAAGCGACTAGCAAATGCTCTGATCAGACTGCGCGTATGTGCAGGCTGGTCTGAGCCTTTGCTAGTCGCACATACCACATTGTTGGAAATCTCATGTCGCGGCTCATTTAGTGGGTGGGAGCAAAACTAACAAAGTAGCAGATCACTGTGCGATCTTTCTGTAGCTAATGACCAAACTTATCATCGATGGGAAAGTAAAAACTCTGATCAGAATTGGAGCATGCCCAGTCTAATCAGATTATTCACTGTGCACACAAGCCATTGTTTTTTTTTGTCATAAGAAGGCGGATATGCTCATTTGTCAATTATCAGAATGTAAATCGCTGATTTTTATTTCAGTGGCTCCAAAGACGGGTAAACAATTGCTAATTGACAATAAACGTGCACAGAACCTAGGAATATTTATGTCTGGCCTGAAGAACGAGGGAACTCGACGACTTATTGATGCATTAAACAGCGTTAAAGAGGACGAGACATTCCCTGCTGAGAAACTGACGACAATACGCAGGTGCAATAAAGGCTCTTAAAGCAATATAATCTGGTTTGATACCAATTGTAAAAAATTGTTTAGAACTGCAGTGAGCTCTTACAATACCACTATCCAAGAATTGTTATTTTCATACTGAAACTTACTAGATACTAACGAACAATGTAAGACCTAATCGGACTTGCGCAAAACTACAGGCTGATCTGGGCCATCATTGTGCACATGCATATATTCGGTTTTTGTACTTATCGAATGAAAAAAAGTTGTCAATTACTGCGCCATACGGTCAAAAGCTTTGTGGAGTCTGATTGAGATTTATTTTAGGCCTATTTAACCCTAAAATCGCCACCAAAAAGGCATTTGAAAATGTGGTCTGCTTAAGTCGTCTGCTGGATATTCTTGCTTACATTATTGACTAATATAAGTATAGAGGCACACAGTGTGACCCCTATCAGACTGCTCCTCTGGGAGCAGTCTGATGTGGGTCTACACTGTTTATCGTAGAGGCTTAGATGACAAAACATACGATATTAGCTGTGATTTGCGCTTTAAGACTTATTAATCAGTACAACATAGAAAGAATCAATGAAATTTGAGAGCAGCAGAATAGGTTTGATTGATATACTGTTCATAAAGGTCTACACTGTTTGTCGTAGAGTCTTGATGACAAAACATACGTCATTAGCTGTGATTTGCGCTTTAAGACTTAATAATCATTCCAACATAGAATTTGAGAGCAGCAGAAGCCAATATATAGGTTTGATTGATATACGGTTCACAAATGTTTAAGGAAATGGAAACAATGCATACACCACCCACCCTCTCCTAATATTACACGACCAGCACCAGCTTAAGCAACATTCTGTTTTCTGTCAAAACAAGGGTTTTCCTAGCAACTTTGATGTGAAAAATAATGAACATTAAAAAGGCCCTGGAAAGGTTTAAGGGATAAAGGAATATTGGTCAAATACTGAAAGGGATACAAGATACTTTTGTGAAAAATCAAAGTACTTTTATGGATACGGTGATACAAAGCTATCTGAAGTGGGGTGAATTTTGGGGATATTTGCACATTTCCTTTTAGAGATATAGGATACCTTTAAAAGTATTTCAAGGTATATGGGATACCAGTGACCCCCTTATGGAACCTCATTAAATCGATGAGAGAAGTTTATCCAAGTCCACGTGGCGTAATGATATTCTTTGACTTTTCGCTTACTGTAAAGGCGGCGCCTCATGAATGCGTAATTAGGACTGGTCAACATTAGACATAGGTAAAAGCTGAAAATGAGGCGTGGTTTTATTCAAAAGTAACTGTATCATCTTGCGCCAATATCTCAGTATAGACGCAAAACACTTTATTTAGTCCTTAAAACGCCAGAAAAATTATTGCATCTGAAAATGTCTGTTTAACGTAAGCATAGAGGCACACATTGTGGATCCAGATCAGACTGCTCCTACGGGAGCAGTCTGATCTGGGTCCACACTGTTTATCTATGACGCTTCAAATATTTTAGTGGATCACAAAAAACATGCATTTTGTGATTATGCGCTTTAAGGGTTAATAAATGTGAGCTCAGTGTGTATACAGTTAGGATTTTCATGAAATGCACGCACGTTTGCGCAACCGTAAAAAGCTTATTAACTCTTTTCCAAATCATAAATAAAACTTGATTTCCCTTCCTGAGTAGATGAAATAACGGAACCACGCCCAGAGATGAATATTAAAGTTGCCGCCTTTACAGTAAGGGAAAAGTCTATGATAGCAGCTGCCACCCCTAAACCAAAAAAGAAAGAATCTACAAAATTAATACAGAGGCTTCTATTTTATTGAATCTGTTCATGAATTGTGCAAATCATATAGAGGATCTTACACGAGTGCTCATGTTTTATTGAATTTATTAAACGAGTGGGGGAAAATAGCATTTTATCTCTTTTGCGACGAGTTTAATGAATTCAATAATACAAGAGCACGAATGTTCGATTCTATTTATCATATGACAATTATTTTGAAATAATATTTCTGGCGTAAAAAGTTAAGGTTAAAAGCGTCAATTCATAACGTTTCCCCAAAATCTGTAAACTACTTATGATGTAACGATTTTAATGCATGGCATTATTTTACTCTCAGGCGCCATGTCATATGATAAATAAGTGTGTTGCCGAGCTTTTTTGCCTCTTTTCACGCTGGTAAGTTTTATGTTTTTGTTGTAGTCTGCTGACTTTTTTCAATCTTTCAATAACACTATCATAGTACCAAACGGTTTAGATCAACATCAGGACATCGACAAGATGTCGGTCCTGGTCTGGGCCCAAAGCTTTTTGCAAAGGTTATCAGAAGAAGACAAAATTCGCCACTAGCAAGAAAGAGTTAATAAAATTTTCTTATAAGATCTTTTATTCATATGATCTAGGTATCAGCCGACGCAAGATGAAATTGACATGTACAAAGAGTATGTTAACAAACGTTCAGAGCTACACCCTGTTGATCAGTTTATGCTGGAGCTATGTGAAATCCCCTGTCTCAGTATTAGAATAGATGTGTGTTTGACATTATGGGATTTCCCCTGGCAGTATGAAGGAACATGTCAAGTAAGTAATATAGATGTTTGCTTGACAGTGTGGGATTTCCCCTGGCAGTATGAAGGAACATGTCAAGTAAGTAATATAGATGTTTGCTTGACAGTATAGGATTTCCCCTGGCAGTATGAAGGAACATGTCAAGTAAGTAATATAGATGTTTGCTTGACAGTGTGGGATTTCCCCTGGCAGTATGAAGGAACATGTCAAGTAAGTAATATAGATGTTTGCTTGACAGTGTGGGATTTCCCCTGGCAGTATGAAGGAACATGTCAAGTAAGTAATATAGATGTTTGCTTGACAGTGTGGGATTTCCCCTGGCAGTATGAAGGCATGTGCAAAGTAAGTAAACATATGGGTCATCAAACGAGATTTCGATGCATATGGCATATTTGCAAATGCCTATAATAAACACGCTTGCTGACTTATTCAGCGAAAGGAAAAAATAAATTAAGACTATACCTTTACCTATATCCATACTTTGTGGATGCGAGTAGCGAAGGCTGGTGTGAGTAAGCACAGACTCAGACAATCGTTTGCTGCTTGCTGATGGGCTCAGTATCGAAATCCCATTCACTGGCCTTTATATTTATTATTCATCTCTTTTCAATAGGGATTTACTGCATATGATTCAATGTATTTCAGATAATATGACAACTCTAGCGCCTTCATTTTTGATCGGATCTTCTTCATTCTTGCAGACAACAAGGAAACTCATAATATCTCATATGGGTTCGAAATTCCGTAGAATCCGACCAGGGACTTATGAGTTACATGCCCTTGAGCGTTTGGAAAAATTACCATAGACTTCCAGAGAGAAGGCTCTCCTTACCTTGCATGTAGTGACAGAAATGCATTTTTTACTTCAGAAAAACCTAAAAAATATCATGCATGGTCGTGTCAAAATGTATGCGATGCGCTGACCTTTTTGTTGGACAACATTTTTATTCGATTTGGCACCAAGCTCTATAGACAAGTTGTTGGGATTCCTATGGGCACTAATTGTGCTCCTTAGTTGCAGATTTATTCCTGTTTTGTTATGAAAGGGACTTTATGATGTCTCTTTCTGATGATAAGCAGGCTGATGTTATTGATGCGTTTAACACTACTTCCAGATATTTGGACGATATTTTAAATATTAATAATGTTTATTTTGTCAATATGGTTAGTCAAATATACCCTTCAGAGCTCCAACATAATAAAGCCAATGCCTCTGATACCGAAGCCGCATTTTTAGACTTGCATTTGTCAATTTCTAATGATATTGTTTCTACCAAAATTTATGACAAACGTGACGACTTTGATTTTGAAATTGTCAATTTCCCATTTTTAGATGGTGATGTTCCTCGTTCTACATCCTATGGGGTCTATATCTCTCAACTCATTCGTTTTGCTAGAGCATCTAGCTATGTTGCTGACTTCAACACTCGCAATAAATTGATAACTCAGAAACTTCTTAAACAAGGCTATCAGTATCATAAACTTCCCAAAACATTTTCAAAATTTTATAGACGATACTATGATTTGATTTCTAAATTCCAAGTTGGACTTAAATCTCTCTTGCGCCAAGGACTTTCGGAACCTGATTTTTATGGTGACTTGGTGTATAAGTTGAAGAAGATTGTTGGCTCTAATAATTTTTCAGCGCAGTTCATTAAAATAATTTCCCATTATAAAAAGATTGGCTATAACATTAATGTATTGCAACAGACTGCATGCTTGGTAGTCAACCCAATCACGGTTGGCAACTTTGCTTTCCTCTTTAATTGCACGCAGGTGGGTCGGACTTCAGACTCTATGATGGTTCCGACTTAAAGACTTATCTATTGATGAGATGGTAGGGGCCTGATGCTTTGGCTGTTTGTCGGGCCCACCGGGGTTTACCTGTTGGATTTCTTTTGCTCCGGTATTCAATTTAATTTACTGTTGAGTCCTTATCCTTGCTTTATGTCCTTGTTATATCTTGATTTATATGTTTTAGGAGATGATGCATTGATAAGTTAGGGGTCCTTCATGCAAACCAAATATCTATGTGTCTTGATCCACATCTGAATTAAGGGTGAGGTTGGCGCCGTTAAACCGGTTTAAGCCCTCCAGTAAAATATTTAACTGACCGTTCCAAGGCGGTACTTCTTTTGTGGATCTTTTATGTTTTTGTTCTGTCTTGTGTTTGCTATGTTTTGTGCGCGTCTGTTTATATGTGCTTTGTGGTCACCTGCTGGGAAAGGGCTGACCTCTTGGCTCTCGTTTGTGGTGTCTTCTGTGAGTTTGTCACTTTCCCTTTGGTATCCTGGGTCAGGTGTGGTACTTGATTGTATCGATTCCTGATCTTTGCACCATTACTTACTTTTATGATGGGAGAAATGTGTGACCACTCTAGTGCTTTCAATTTGAATGGATCTTCTTCATTCTTGCAGACAAAAATGACAACTATTAAAGCTTGGATGAGTTTGAATTTCGGCAAGATTCCATCGCTGACTTAGGAGTTATCAGCCCTTGAGCGTCTGAAAAACCAAAGAATAATGTTGTGACTACTCTAGCGCCTTCATTTTTGATCGGATCTTAATCATTCTTGCAAGCAACAAGGAAACCAATAATATCTGGATGGGTTCCAAATTTGGCAGGATCCAACCTGGGACTTATGAGTTACATGCCCTTGAGCGCTTGGAAAATTCCCATAGACTGATAATATGAGAAATGTTGTGATCGCTCTAGTGCTTTCAATTTGAATGGATCTTCTTCATTCTTGCAGACAAAAAGGACAACTATTAAAGCTTGGATGAGTTTGAATTTCGGCAAGATTCCATCGCTGACTTTGGAGTTATCTGCCCTTGAGCATCTGAAAGTCAATGAATTATGTTGTGACCACTCTAGCGCCTTCATTTTTGATCGGATCTTCTTCATTCTTGCAGACAAAAAGGACAACTATTAAAGCTTGGATGAGTTTGAATTACGGCAAGATTTCATTGCTATCTTTGGAGTTATCGGCCCTTGAGCATCTGAAAGTCAATGAATAATGTTGTGACCACTCTAGCGCCTTCATTTTTGGTCGGATCTTCTTCATTCTTGCAAGCAACAAGGAAACCCATTATATCTCGGATTGGTTCTTTATTCGTCAGGATCCGACCAGGGACTTATGAGTTACATGCCCTTGAGCGTTTGAATAAATTCCCATAGACTTATAATGGGAGAAATGTTGTGACCACTCTAGTGCTTTCAATTTTGAATGGATCTTCTTCATTCTTGCAGACAAAAAGGACAACTATTAAAGCTTAGATGAGTTTGAATATCCTCAAAATCCCATCACCTATTATAGTCAGCTCCCCTTGAGCATCTTATAAATTGATAGATAATATTGTGACCACTCTAGTGTCTACATTTTTTATTTGATCTTCATTCTTTCATTTAACAAGGACAACCATAAAAGCTTGGATGAGTTTGAAATCCAGCAGGATCTGACCAGGAACTTATGAGTTAGCTGCCCTTGAGCATCTTGAAAAAAACCCATAGACTTATAATGGGAGAAATGTTGTTACCACTCCAGTCCCTTCACTTTTAATTGGATCTTCTTCATTCTTGCTGACAACATGGACACCCATAAATTCTCAGATGCGTTCGAAATTTGGCCAGATGGGAACTTGGACTGTTGAGTAAGCTGCCCTTGAGCGTCTTGAAAATCTCCATAGACTGATTATGGGAGAAATGTTGTGACCACTCTAGTACTATCAATTTTGAACGGATCTTCCTTCTTGCAGACAAGAAGGACAACTATTAAAGCTTGGATGAGTTTGAATTTTTTCAAGATCCCATCACCTATTATGGAGTTAGCTCCCCTTGAGCATCTTAAAAACTGATGTATATGTTGTGACCGCTCTAGTGCCCTCACTTTTGATTGGATCTTCTTCATTCTTTCAGGTAATTAGGGCAACCATTAAAACTTAGATGAGTTTGAACCTTAAGTAGAACCAGCCTTAGACTGTTGATTGAACTGCCCTTGAGCATCATAAAAAATCTGCATAGACATACAATGGGAGATCTTTTTATGACCACTCGAGCACCTTCATTTTTGAATGGATCTGCCTCAGTTTTGCAGGTATCAAGGACACCCATAAAAGCTTGAATGAGTTAGAGTATCCACCACACCTGACCACTAATTACAGAGTTAGCTGCACTTGAGCGTCTAAAATATAGCTGTATAATGTTGTGACCACTCTAGCGCCTTCATTTTTTATTTGATTTTCAATCCTTCTAGTTAATCACGACATACATTAAAGTATGGATTGGTCAAATCCCATCACTGACTACAGAGTTAGCTGTCCTTGAGCATCTGAAAATATACTTTCACCATTTTTATTCAGATCTTTTTAATACTTGCAGATAACCAGGACTGGCATAATATATGATGTTTTTGAATAAGTTCCTGGTCACTGTTATAAGTTCAGAGTTACAAGCCTTTGAGCATCATAAATTAATTAATCGCCAAACATTATGCTGGGTCCCAGGTGAGCGATCGTTGCCCATTGGGCTACTTGTTTCTGTCTTGTGTTTGTTATGCCTTTGTGCATGTCTGTTTATTTGTGCCTTGTGGTTACCTGCTGGGAAAGGGCTGACCTCTTGGCTCTCATTTGTGGTGTCTAACTGTGAGTTTTCCTATTGGTATCTTGGGTCAGGTGTGGTACTTGATTGTATTGATTCCTGATCTTTGCACCCTTACTTACTTTCAAAAGCAACTATGCACATAGCTAGGTTATGCAGATAGGTATTTACGTATGCAAGAATTTAATTTGAATGTTAAAGTACCATGTTTCAAATGATTCTTATGTAAGTTTCAGCACAATTATACTATCCTGTTTATTTTACCAGTTAGTGGACCAGGTGCACGCAGCCTGTGATGAGCTTCAGAACAGCCAAATGCTGGTGCTTGTCCTAGAGTATCTCCTGGCAATAGGCAACCATATGAACAGGAACTGGTCAGAGAGAAATGTCACCAGCGGTTTCCAAGTATCATCAATGGAAAAGGTATAACTGTAAATGCTTTCATTTCAACAAGCTGATTATTTGATTGAATTGATATGTCACTTATTGAATAAAATGAAATAACTCAAATGATTAGAGAGTAAATGATCAGACAATTCTAAGATAAGTTAAACTAGTAAACAGAACATTGTATACAGACAAAGCGTAAAATTTGGAAAACAACATCAATGTCAATAAAAAAAATATGACTTAAAGGGATTCATCAACCTACAGAGCCCATCCCATGTCGAATTCATGTTCAATCATGTATTGGGGGTATGTGTCAATAATCTTATGACTTACTAAATGAGAAACTTAGTATAAAAAAACACAAACCTACCAATAAATATCATATAGTAATGAATGTTTTATTATGTGGCTATGGTGTGTTATCAAATTTACTGTAGAATTATAGAAGAAAATAAAAATATAATGTAAAGGAAGCAAAACGATTGGGTTGATAAAAATATCAATCTTGATTAAACTAATTTATCAAATAGATATATTTCACCTGAAAATTATGGCAAGTTACTTTTCTGGAGGGGCTAAATTCACTGATAATGCTGTCCTAAGAACAAGACATAAGACTGACCATAGTAGAATATACTGATTGTTACAGTAGTGTTTAATGGGACTCAAAATAAAAAAAATTAATAATACAAAAACTACCTACAACAGCCACCAGTTTTTTTTTGCCACACCAGAATTTGGCAAAATCACATCATCTTTCTAGTGATGCAAAAGACTCAAAACCACTAAATTACATAAATACAGACATAAGGGAGCAAAACATATATAATTATGACTAAAAAAATATATGCCATCATGGTGAAAAAAATGGTCAAAGTTAAAAACCCCGCGGGGTTTTTGAAAAACCCCGCGGGGTTTTTCCAACCCCGCGCGGGGTTTTTCCCCCACATTTTCAAATGGGGGAAAAAACCCGCAGGGTTTTTTCAAAAAAATAAATATTAAAATTTGTTCAAGAAACAAGTTTGTTTGATTGTAATTATTGCAGAAAATGATTGATATGGCTTAATTCCAAACTTTGATTTCCCCCGCGGGGTTTTTCTCCCATTTCAGATTGTGGGGGAAAAACCCCGCAGGGTTTTTTGAAAAATTCAAATTGACTTTTTTGAATTATTATTCATCACAATGCATAATAAAAGGTATATCAAAAACTTTCAGCATTATATTGTGCCTCTAGAGGAAAAAGAAAATTCCCCCGCAGGGTTTTTCCCCCGCGGGGTTTTTCCCCCACAAAATAAAATGGGAGAAAAACCCTGCGGGGTTTTTTATCCGAAAATAATAGTTTCAGTTTTTAGCTCAAAGAAGCATTTTACACTTTGTGTTCAAAGTTGTGAGAGTTTTATATCAAAACAGAGAGATTTCAATTTCTCCCTTGGTGAGAAATCCTAAAATATACGTTACCAAGATGGCAATGTATCATTGTTAGACTGATGGCTGAGAAGGTTTTGCTCCCCATTAAAGAATTTTGCAGACACATCGTATCTTAAAAGAGCATTTCAAGCTGCGTAGAACAAGAGATGTTTGCATGTGTACGATTGGGTGTTTGCCTCTGACAGTCTGTTACATATGTTACCATATAAAATTCAGAAAATGAAAAGTAAAAGTCTGTGCAATAAGAAGGCATTAAACTCCCGATTAAACTCACTATTTAAATTACGCATATAGTTTGCCTACTGGATACCAAGAATACATATAAAAGTTTTAAAGCAAAATAACGGCATCCTAATGTGTTATGTGCGTTACTTGAATTAAACTACCCTTAAAAATGGTAATTGTGACCAATATTATTTGCTTTTACAGCTGATTTGTGCTTTTTTAAAATGCTTTTGATCTAGTTGTACTTACACACTCATTTGGCTCATAGAAAAAACAAAGTGTTTATCTATCTTAAATATGATGCATTATATGAGCAATTAAACAACACTACCCTAAGTTTTAAGGAGCCCAATTCGGTAGGTATTATTCAAGTAAAAATATATGAAATCTTCCATTATTTGATAGTCGTGCTAATATAATAAAGAATGATAAAATTTGCAAGTTCAACAACAAGATAGGAGAACTTGTTACAGGTTGTTACTGATGTTACATAACATTATAAATAAGCAAGGACATAGACTTTGTGTAAGAGATGATATTTCAGGGCGAAATGAATATTTTTCACATAGTTTCCTATAAATCTCTAGGTTTTGGTGCTTTAATCTTAGGAATTAAATTATTACTGATTATCAAGACCTTTTTACAGATGTTATATATATCAACTTTTTCAATATTCCTTGTGTGTATAATACTAAAATATAGATAGAGAGACGTGAAAAATAATAGTTTATATCTTAACATGACAATTAAGTATTTGTTTTGGTTAAATGTAAATATCTAAACTAATCCTTATCCAAGTCATATACAATATATATCCTTATCAAAGTGACCCAAAATGATATTCACCACTCCACCATCCCAAGAGGAATCAAAACACCAAATTTGGGATTCATACATCAAATAATATAGGAGATAAGATCCAGACACGATTATTCTAGAAACTAGGTCATTGTTCAAGATCGCAGTGACCTAAAAATGGTATGCCACACATCAGGATCCAAAGATATATCCATACAGCAAATTTGGGATTCCTCCCTCAAATAATATACGAGATATGCTCCTGACAGGATTATTTTAGATATAAGGTCAAGGTCACAAAACTGAAACATGACACTCTGCCAGCCCAAGATGCAACCACATACCAAATTAAGGATTCCTAGCTCATACAATATGGAAAAATGCTCAGAACACGGTTATTCTAAAACTAGGCCAAAGGAAAAAGTCACAGTGACCCGAAAAGTGTATACAAGACTTGGCCATCCCAAAATGCATCCACACACTAAATTTGGAATTCCTACCTCAAAGAATAAAGAAGTTATGCCAATTCTAGAAACTAGGTCAGAGTTCAAGGTCACAGTGACCAGAAAATAGGACGGGACAATCCGCCATTCTAAGATGCATTCACACATCAAATTTGGGATTCCTACCTCAAATGATAACAGAGATATGCTCCATATATTATTATTCTTAAAACCAGGTCAAAGGTCAAGTTTAAGGTCACAGTGACCCAAACATGGTACGCAGCACTCCGCCATCCCAAGATTCATACACATACCAAATTTGGAAGTCCTATCTCAAAGAATATAAAAGATATGCTATTGGCACAATAATTCTTAAAACTAGGTCAGAGATCAAGGTCAAGGTGACCCAAAAATGGTATGTGACACTCCATCAACCCAAGATGCATTTACACACCAAAACTGGAATTCCTATCTCAAAGAATACAGGAGATATGCACCAGACTCAATACAGTTTCTAGAAACTAGGTCAGAGGTCAAGTTCAAGGTTACAGTGACCCAATTATGGTATGTGACACTTCTTCATCCCCAGATGCATCCACACACCAAATTTGAGATTCCTACCTGAAATAATATGAAATACATGCTACGGGCATGATTATTCTAAAACTAGGTCAGAGGTCAAGGTCACAGTGATCCGGAAATGGTACGAGACACTCCACCATCTGAGGATGCATCCACACACCAAATTTAGATTTCCTACCTCAAAGCATGTAAGAGATATGCTCCAGGCACAATAATTCTTAAAACTAGGTCAGAGGTCGAGATCAAGATCACAGTGAACCGAAAATGGTATTTAAGACTCGGTCATCCCAAGATACATTTGCATACCACATTTGGAATTCCTCTTTCAAAGAACATAGGAGATATGCACCAGACTCAATGCAGTTTCTGGAAACAAGGTCAGAGGTCAAGTTCAAGGTAACAGTGACCTAATTATGGTACGTGACACTATGTCATCCCAAGATGCATCCACACACCAAATTTGAGATTCCTACCTCAAATAATATTAGAGATATGCTCCGGACACAATTATTCTAAAACCTAGGTTAGATGTCAAGGTCGCAGCGACCCAAAAATGGTATGTGACACTCCGCCATGCCAGGATGAATCAACACACCAAATTTGGAATTCCTACCTCAAAGAATTTAGGAGATATGCACCGGACACGAAGCGGGACGGACGGACAGTGCGATTACTATATGCCTTCCTAAGTTCCTTTGGGGGCATTAAAATGGAAAAAAAATCAACATTTTTTTTTCCTTTAACCAAACCACAACACATGTAGTGGGTTTGTTGATTCTTAACTTCCTATCAATAATCTTTCAGTTATAGTATAGTGGGTACTTAAAAGAACCATCTCACTGAGACCATTCTTTTGAGCACCCAAAACATATGATGTGCGGCTTAGAAAACTTCCAAGTAAATGGAGTAAACATCATCCAGACCACCTTTAACCAAACCACAACACAGGTTCTGGGTTCTCAAAAGGGCCGTCTCATTGAGACAACTCTCTTGAACAACCAAAACATATGATGTATGGCTTATAAAACTTCCATTGCAAGTAAATTGAGTAAACATTAACCAGACCTCCAGATAAGATTGTGTGCTGTAAAATCATTTTTCCTTTTACCAAACCACAACACATGTTTTGGGTACTCAAAATAACTGTCTCACAGAGACAAATGTTTTGAGCACCTAAAACATATTATGTGTGCCTTAAACAACTTTTAAGTAAATCGAGTAAACATCCACCAGACCTCCAGATAAGAGTGCCAGATGCATAATCACCTTTCCTTTTACCAAACTACAGCACATGTTGTGGGTACTCAAAAGAACCCTCTCACTGAGATCACTTTTTTTAAAGAAGCAATCTATTCAGGGACAAGTATTCTTTCTTTTTGTATTTTATCTATTGATAGCCAATATGTATTATAGAACTTTTTGATCTCTGTAAAGGCGGCACCTCATGAATGCGAAATTAGGCCTTGTCTACCTTAGACATAAGTAAAAGCTGAAAATGAGGCGTGGTTTTCTTCAAAAGTGACTATCATCTTGCGCCATTACCTCAGTTGAGACGCAAAACATTATTTAATCCAGCTTAGTGACTTCATCCGAAAATGTCTCATTATTGGTTAACGTAAGTATAGAGACAAACAGTGTGGACCCAGTATAGACAGCTTCCAAAGGAGCCATCTAATTTGGGTCTACACTGTTTGTCAACGTCGCTTCAACAATATTTTTGTATTGGCGCTCTAGGGGTTAATAAATGTGAGTTCAGTGTATAAACTGTTAGGATTTTCATGAAACGCACGCACGTTTACTGGCTCAAACAACTTAAACTCTTAACCAAATAGATAGAACATGATTTCCCTTCTTGAACAGATGAAATAGCCAAACCACACCCAGATATGAATATTAAAGTTGCCCCCTTTACAGTGACTGAATAGCTCAATAATATAAGACCAATTCCCCAATTGGAAGATTCCATTTAAGAAATTAGAATCTTAAGGGGTGAATGATGGAAACTAATGTTCTCTTTCTAGGCTAGTATTGCTAAATGAGCAGTCTACTCAGGGACAATATTTTTTCATTTTTTGGCAGCTAGTATGGATTAAGCCAGTTTACCAAAGGGAAGATTCCATTTTAGAAATTTTGGATCTAATGTGGTGAAACATGGAAACATGATCTCATTCTAAGATCCACTAAAGAAACAATATATCCATTCCACAAGGGGAAACACACATTTTATTTAACCACTTCAATTGAACATATGAGCATTAAATTTCATTTAAAAATAACTCTGGACATGCATTTCCATCATTATTATTATTATTATTATTATTATTACTATTATTATTATTATTATCATAATAATAACTTAGCATCATAAAGAATCTTTCAATAATAGAGAAAACCTAAAAGTTTATAAAAAACACACACACAAAAACAACAACAACAAAAACCCAGCAAACTCGCAAAAGGTTTCGTTAAGTTTGTATAAACACATTCCTTGTAACACATTCCTTGTAATAATTGCCAATTTCATTCTAGACTTACACATACATATCGATACAATAAACAATGATTTGCCCATTTTGTATCTGAAAGGGTCACAGGTTAAAATTTCTATATTTTAAATCTTTGCATTCTTGCTAATTGTTTTATTCTTATTCTATAGTTGTAGTCTGCTGACTTATTTCATTTTTTTCATTTTAATATCTTTCAGGAACACTAACAGGATGTCAAACATTTTGAATTCAGATCAGGACCGACATTTTTTTAGTTTAGATTCAGGTCAGGACCGACAAAATGTCAGTCCTGGTCTGGATCTAAACTGTTTGCAATTTTGGTTAATAACCTATTTTATTGAACCACTTCATTTGAATATATGAAAATAACTCTGGACATTTCCATCTTTATTATTATAATAACTCAGCATCAAAAAGAATCTTTCAATAATAGTGAAAACCTAATAGATTACTATTAAAAAAAACAAAAAAAACAGCAAACTCGCAATCAGTTTCCTTAAGTTTATTCGAATTCTGATATGAAAAAAAACAACATTCATTGTAATAATAATTATAACCACTTTCATTAGGATAGATTTTTACATACATATTGATACAATATACATGGATATGCCCATTTTGTGTCTGAAAGGTGTCACAGGTAGAAATTTCTGTATTTGCATTCTGTGTAATTGAATATTCTTATTATTTTGTTGTCTTCTACTGACTTATTTCATTTTTCCCCAAATAATTCTTTCAGGAACACTGACAGAGTGACAAACTGTTTGAATTCAGATCAGGACCAACATTTTATCAGTTTGGATCCCGGTCAGGACTGACAAAATCTCAGTCCTGATCTGGATCCAAACTGTTTGCAAAGGTTAACAGCATATGACATCAAGCTAAAGTGTTACTAACTGTCCCTGAAGAATGATTGATTTATGTTTTTGTTTGTTTTGTTGCTTTACGTCCCAAGTCAACAGCTATAGTCATGGCGGGACGGTCAGTTCACCTAAACACACTTTTTTCCTGGGCAGGCTTGAAAAAGCAGTTAACCAGTACTTCGTGCACATACTTTCGCTTGTAACTGACAACAACCCTTCTTGAATGATTCAGTGGAAGGGAGGAGAATGACCTTAGATCAATCTCCATGAAAGTATGTAACTGGGCCGGGATCAAACTTGCAATCCCTGGGTCTGCAGTCAGACTCTCATCTGTTGCCAGACACGTTACTGACTGCGCTACGCAGCCCGGTGATTGATTTAGTCACTGCAATTTCGAAATATTAACTCAATGGATTCCATAACTACATTGCTCAGTTAAATACAAGACCAGCTTGAATAGTCCTAGACCAGCCTGCAAGGAGCAATCTACTATGGGACAATTATTCTTTTTATATTTCATTTATTGATAGCTCGTATGTAGAAATTCAGGATCTTAAGTGGAGAAACTAGTGAAGGCTGCTAAATGAGCAGTCTATTCAGGGACCAATATTTTTTTTTCTTTCATTTATTTGCAGCTAGTATGGATTAAGTCAGTTCACCAAATGGAAGATTCCATTTTAGATATTTTGGATTTAAAGGGGTGAAACACAGAAAAATGTCTCATTCTAAGTACAGCTGAAGAAACAATATATTCATTCCACAAAGAGAAATGCACATTTTATTTAACCACTTCATTTTAACCCTTAAAGCGCCAAGAAAAAAATGCATCTGAAAATGTTGTCTGCTGAAGTCGTCTGCTGCAAATAATTGCCTAACATTACTGACAAATTAAGTATATAAGCAAACAGTGTGGACCTAGAACAGACTGCTCCTAGGAGCAGTCTGATCTGGGTCCACACTGTTAGCCATAGAGGCTTCTTAAACATTTCAGCAGAGAGAAAAGCAGATGACTTTTGTTGCAATTGGCGCATTAAGGGTTAACAATTGAAAAATAGACTTCTTTTTAAAAAATAACTGGACATTTCCATTATTATTAGTAGTAGTATGATTAACTCCATCTAAACATCATAGTTAGCTCTGAATAGTTAGACTGTGGACACAGTGCGCTTATAGGGTGGAATACAGCTAATACTTGATAGGTATAATAAAATTTGAAAGTGGACATATAATAAGTCACCTAGCCATAATGAGCTATAATTCAGGACATCTGTAAATTAACCAATCTGTACTTTTGGCTGCATGAATGTGCAGATACTGCAGAGCATAGATAAGAAACTACTTATACTTAGATTAATCTAAGATTATATACTCAGAATGATACTATCAAGGTTTTTTGGGTCCTGTAAATAGGTCCTGTTAATTTACAATAGGAAAAGGTTGAAAATATCTTGAAATCAAGCCTGTAAAGTAGATTTTTCAGCAGGACAAGGGTAAACCATGGTCAGGTTTTTCTGTACTAGCAGCAACTTTTGTCATCTGATGACATTTGCAAACAGTTTGGAGCCAGATCAGGACCAAAAGAATGTTGGGCTTGATCTGGATCCAAACAGTTAATCACCTTGGTTTTGTTCCTGAAAGATTTTTTGAAAAGAAGTCAGCAGACGGCAACAAAATCATGAGGAAGTATTCAGCATGTAAAGTATAAATAAAAATATAAAATGCTAACAATTCCTCCTCTTTTGTGCTTTTGTCCCAACTTGTGTCAACAATTTCTCCTCTTTTGTGCTTTTGTTCAAGCTTGTGTCCCAGTCATTTTAAGGATTCAAAGAAATGAGCATTAGCATATTACAGGCCCCCTAGCAGACTCTCATGAAATTAAAGGTTTGTTATAAAGGCTATTCCAGGCAAAATAAAGGTTGTTTCATTGAAATTCTAACAAAAATAAAGAGCAAATTGACATCAAATTTTCCAGTATTTTTATCAGATCCTGATCTTTTAAATCCATGTTATGAAAGGGGTGCAGCAAATTCTCAGCCAATAAAATTATAGTCCATTTATCACAAATTAAGAGGAAATTACTTTTGTTGCTTACTTCCAAGTTGAAAGCCTCACTTTTGTACACAAGGCTTTGTATTGAACAGTGCTGGATTGAAATATAAATCACATTTTATCTAGTCTAGAAGGGGGGTCAGTGGTCTTCCCCCAAAAAATTTTGAAAACCAAGAAAGCAGGAGAAGCCATCTCTTGTCATTTTGTAAAAACAATCTTAACTTCAGTAAATGAACAATTTCAGAGGATATTACTCCCATTTATTGTATGCTCTTTTTAATATAAAATTTAGATTAGCATATTGTCTGTATTAGTCTTGGGGTGAAGAAAACAATGTTTAGATTTGACAACCTTCAACAATGACATTAGAAAATCAGGACATTATTCAAAAGTCAAAAAACCCAAAAGATGCTATCCATTAATATTTGATGGCGCAGTTATTGCAGTTGGTAGCATGTCAAACCTACTGTCTGGTGGGTTTGCAGGTTCTATTCCCAGATCTAGCACATTCTTTCACTAGTTGTCAGTTACTAGTGAAAGATGTGCACTAGTGAAAGAATTTGGGTTAAGCCAGCCTAGCAAAAGGGTGGTTAGGATCATCTAGCCATTCCTACATTCCCTCAGCTGTTTAGCATGGATGTAAAGCAAGAAATCAACCCAAAAGAATTTATATTTACCTTACCTAATTCTTTTTTTATTGCTGCCTTATCTGAAGCCTCAGAAAAATTGACTATAAGTCATCCTGGTGCAAGAGGTAGGTATAGACACAATGGTCTGAGGATGAATATAGCTCAAGATGTCACAGACAGTACTTATCAACATATGTATGGTCTTATTTCTTATGCTCGAATTGATCTTGAAAAGTTAAAGGTTTATTAATCAAAATAAAGGTTATTAAAGGTTTTTCAGCCAAATTAAAGGTTTTAAAGGATTGCAACCAAACTAAAGGTTTCTAAAGGTTTTAAAGGTTCCACTAGGGGGCCTGATATTATGTTAACCAAGATCAGACTATCCATAAAACAGAAGTCTGGTCAGACTTTACAGGAATTTTAATGTAGGACAAAACATTCGGGGACAAAACATCCCATGCCATTTTTTGCCACCCCGGACAAAACATCCCGCATCGATTTGCCACCCCGGACAAAACATCCCATGCAGTTTTTGTCACCCCGGAGTGGCGAAAATGGCATGGGATGTTATGTCCGGGGTGACAAAAACAGCATGGGATGTTATGTCCGGGGTGATAAAAACAGCATGGGATGTTTTGTCCGGGGTGGCAAATCTTTGTGGGATGTTTTGTCTGGGGTGTCAAAAAATGGCATGGGATGTTTTGTCCTGGGATGTTTTGTCCGGCTCCCCAGGATTTTACATTCACTGAATTTGGTCACAGTTAAGTCCTGTTCAAAGGGTTTGATATGTAAAATGTGTAATACCTGCAGGTGCAGATCCAGGCTTTCTGGAAAGGAGGCTAGTATGTATAAAGATTTGAGGGAGGGGGTTTGCTTTGCTGATTTTATTTCATTTTTATTAAATATCCTGTGAAAACGAAATAATTTGGCCTCATTGAAAAATACATTCAAATGATATTTAAAAGCGGGGGAGCGGAGAGGGGGTCGAGCCAAACCCTCTGGATCCGCAACTGAATACCACCATAGGGATCACACATTTCAGGGTTTTAAATGAAATCCACGACCATGTAATTTTACACCTTGTAAGCAGTTTAGACAAAATGTCCAGCCTGGTCCTGATTCATGCTCAAATCAACTTAGCATGTAACTTATCATGCTCATGTTAAAAAAATGAAAAGTAACCAATAATTTTTTTCGCCATATTTTGTTGAATTTCATCCCCAGTTGAGTTTTTGAAAAAAAAATTAACCTCCAACCTGATCTGGATCCAAACTATTTGCCACAAGGAATTAAACAAGTGAGATAGGTAAGCTAATTTCTCAGATTGGCTTGAGATCAGCATGCTTCAAGAAGAGCAGCCTGATCAGGGACTTTTTTTGGTTCTGTGAACAAAATAATTTATACAATAATTTTAATTACAGGAGGCTTTCTTAAAGAATTTAACTCTTTCCTTGTTAGCTGTTTATTAGTAAGCGACCAGGTGATCGCTTCTCACCATGTGGTCAAACGCATGCAATATGTTGTCAAGGTAACAAGAACATCCTTCAATTTAGATGAACAATAAATGTCCAGACCACATTATTGTTTTGAGGACTGCTGACTTTTTAGAAATTGATTTTTTCAAAAAATATCTTTTAGGAACACTTTCAGATTGTCAAATGGTTTGAATCCATCTCATTTTTCCTAAATATCCCATGAAAATGAAATAATTTGGTCTCACCGAGACCAAATTATTTCATTTTCATACGATATTCAAAAACAGGGGGGCAGGGAGGAGGAATCCAGCGAAACACCCTGAACACCCTCTGGATCAGCAACTGCTTGACCATTTAAACCAGAAAGATTTTTTAACCAGTTGAATTTTTTTCTTGCTTTTTGTCGTCTGCTGACTTCTTTAAATGTGCTTTTTTCAAAAATTCTTCCAGGAACACTATTAGAATGTCAAACATTTTGGACACAGATCAGGTCTGACTTTTAATCAGTGCTGATCTGGGTCCTAACTGTTTGCAAGGTTATCAGCAGACGACATTGTCAGATAAAATGGACTTGATCTAGACCTTCATTGTATGTCTAATAAAATGTTGGACCAAGGTCTTTCTACACATTTCTGACATTATCTGTATAGAATTATTAAATGCAAGCTCCACCTAAATTTCATCCCTTAAAGCAGCACCTATAATTTGCAGCAGATGACAATTGCAAATTTTGCCACTTTTTCAAAAATTTCAAATGAGGCATTATATTTCATGAGAATCGTCTGCTGGCAGACGATTCTCATGTAATACCATACCATATTTTTGTCAAAAATTGGGAAAGGTGTAGCAAAATTTGTAGTCTGCTGCAGTAGTGATTGGCGCTTTAAGGGTTAAATACAATACAATTAAACCAGAAAGATTTTTTCTATTATCTTTTTGTCATCTGCTGACTATTTTTTTCAAAAATAACCTTTTTCCATAAATTCTTTTAGGAACACACTATCAGAGTGTCAATCGGTTTGGATCAAGATCAGGAGTGACATTCTTTCCGGTCCTGATCTGGGTCCTTACTGTTTTTGCAAAGGTTAACAGCACATGAAAAAAGTCTCTGCTAATAAGGAAAGTTAAATTGTTAAAATGCCGACAGAACATCGGTCCTGATCTTGATACAGACCGTTTGACACTCTGATAGTGTTCCTGAAAGATGCTTGAAAAAGTTTATTTTGAAAAAAAAAAATCAGCAGATGACAACAAAAGAATTAAACTCACCCAGCGTGCAGGGAGTTATTTCGGCTTATTGAAATTATATACGTTTCTATGTGTGTGTATTTGTTGAATAAACATATGCCAGATTCAAAAAAATATATCCATGTGTACACAAAAACAAGAATAAAGACGAAGAAATTAGCAAATTTAAAAGAAAGAAGAAAAGAAATGAAATGCTACTAGACTTGAACCCACATCTTTATACATTAGGCTATCGAGGAATTTTGATTTTTTCATTCATAAAAGAAATCATGCCACAATCTAAAGCACCCATTTTACGAAGATTGGAAGAAAGGTCATAGAATATTCATGTCTCAGCCGTAGACAAATAATGAAGGAATAAAAGTGCACCATTTAGCATTGGGAAGTAAAACTGATTCAATAGCTAGATCCTTTGAAGGGCATAGCATAAAGTGTCTGAATATTTATGGTTTACATATTCACTAAAGCTACCTAAACTTAGCAGTTTTAAAACTCTTAGCATGCCAGCAGAGAATTTTGTCGTCTGCTGATAGCCTTTGGAAACAGTTTGGAGACCAACAGAATGTCAAGCTTGATCTGAATCCCAACTGTTTGACAGTCCGATAGTACTCCTAGGTGATTTATTTGTAAAAAATCTTGATTTTGAAAAAAGCCAGCAGAGAAAATGAAAGCATGAACAATTACCCAGCATGCAAATAGATTAGTACAGGACCTTTGCTATAGAATGTTTTATTAAATAACAGTGAACTTTTTTCTTATGAAAAATGCATAAACCTTACTAATTCTACTTTTACACTTTATTTACTTCAAATTAAACTAGCACAGAATACAAATCAATTTAGGAGGTTGGTGCTAGAACTTTAGTGCTGTCATTATTTCTTATTCGGTAGAAAAGGCACTTTTAGGGCTTAAGCCCTGGTTTTTGCAGCTGCTGAACATCTTTGAAGAATTTAATATGGAAAATGGATTTCACTGTCAAAGTACACAGGTCAGGGTAGCTTCACGGCGCCGAAAGGAACGATTGACAAACTTTAATTTTTACTAAAAACCATAGGCATTTACCCATAGCAGGTGTCAATGATCCTCCAATTTCCAATGCTTATCAATTGAACCTATCCATCTCCTGTTAGGATTATAATTTCACTCAAATATTAAAAGTACCTAATGTAAGGAAACAGTGCAAAATCTTATGAGGGCCACATTCTGTCATATCTGATCTGGCCGATGTCCCATTAAATGAACTCTATGCTTATAGTATCCTAGCTTGGTACTGGTTCAACCCAGGAAGACAGGTCCCTGTTTAACTGAAAGATTGTTGATGGGATGTAAAGAATCAAATCAAATGAACAAAAAACAAACTATGCTTCTATGAGTTAACCCTTGTCCTGTTGAACCAGGATATGTCATCTTTAGAAAAGAGTGTAGATGAAGAATCAGCTGGCTTAATCTAGTGAATCCATCTGTGGACAGAAAATCTAGATCTGCACTGCTTTCCAGACAGCATAAGATTCATCTGTATTATATTGCAATCATACAAATGAACTGGCTGGAAACAGAAATCAATGTGCCATATCATTTGCATTGGGTCATATAGAGGCGCTTGAAGGGCTATTGAGAGCTTTACCTATACATGTGTACTATATGACTAAATTCCCAGTATGGGGCCCCTGTCAATTGATCTGATTTCCTTGATTTGGCTGCAGGCAGTCTCTTATCAGTTGAAAGGGAATGGCTAAATACACTTTAAGTATCCAGGTGAAAGTGCTTAAAAATCATTTTGTTATTTCTCAACCAAAAAACAATTTTCTTGATGCTCAAAAGAGCAGTCTCATTGAGACGGTTCTTTTGAGCACCCAAAACAAGGGTTCAAATGGATGAAAAATTGCAAGTGTACTCACAATTTTGTCTATAAAAGTTCACTTATCTGGACCTATGTTATACTTTGAAACTCCACTTTGAAAAATTATACAACTTAAAATTATGCATTTTATTATAACAGAAGACATTTGATTATATCAGTTTTCTATTTAACCCTTAAAGCGCCAATCACAACTGCAGCAGACGACAAATATGGTGACAACTTTCCTAAATTTTGAAAAAATAAGGTATGATATTTCATGAGAATCTCATGAAATATCATGCCTTGAAAGCAGCAAAATTTGAAATTGTCGTCTGCTGCAAATTGTAGGTGGCGCTTTTTGAGTTAACTTTTTGCCTACTAATGTTGTCTGCTGATTGCCTCTGCAAAATCTAGAGGGTGCCACCAACCCACTTTTGTATCAAATGGCCCCTTGTTAAAGGTTCAACATCATGCAAATGGGCAAATATTGGACAGTGTTTAATTTCCACCTGAAATCACATGAAAATGACCACCGAAAATTTCGTAGATTTAACACTGCTGTCGGTCCAAAATCTGGATCCAAAATGTTTGTTTATGGATGGTTTGTTTCTTCAACCAGTGAACAATTTTTCAGTCATGTCCGGATGGGTCTTCCTTTGTTGAACAAGTACCAAGCAGTCTCAGTACCACTCCTGATTTCCTGCTGACATTGAAGCTGGCCATCATTCGACAAGTCAATCAGTTTGTCCAGCAGAACTTGTTTCTTATTTAACACATCCAGAAATCATGGGTTAGGGATTCAATCCTAATGGCCAAGTAAAATGTTATAGGTTCAACTCTTGCTGAGACCATACTGAGTAATTAAAATTTGGCTCAGTGAGTAACAAATCTGTACTGTTATCAAACATTATAATGAAAGAGTTATAATTCCCTTGATATCACATCAGATATTGCTGTATGTTGATAACTGTGGTCAATGGACTCCTAAGAACTGGACTTTCTCTGAGACCAAACTATCTTATCTGCGAGATGCTGTTCACCCTGAAAAAATTATTGCACAAATCAATATGACATATTGTTATATGACTAGAGAGAATCCCGTCTCCTGATTCAGTGCTATCATTAACCAAAATCAACAGAAATCACCAAAATCACCAGAAAATCACCGAAATCACCAGATAAAAGTAAGAAATCACCTTTTTATTGTTAACTTAATGCAATAATATGAATTAGTATAATATGCTTATTTCTAGTCCGTTTTTAAAAATATGTTGATAAAAAAATCACTTTCAAATTGCTATAATGTGATGCTATATTTTGTATTGACATATTTATTTGCTGGCACATTAAAATATAAGCCTTTTGTAAACTTATCAATTATTATACTATTATTTATATCATATAAAGGTATAAAATTAACATTAAAATGGATATTTCCTTTTTTTCTGGTGATTTTGGTGATTTTGCCATGCCTTGAATTGGAAATTGAAATGTACATTTTTTTTTTCATATTTTAATCAAAGTAGAAATAAGCTTATTATACAAATTGTTATCCTATTATGGCATTAAATTAATAATAAAATTGTGATTTCCTATTTTTATCTGGTGATTTCGGTGAATTCGCTGTGCACTGAATTTAAAAGTGAAATCATAACATTTTTTCATTTCTTTTTAAAATCAAAGTAGAAATAAGCTTATCATACTAATTCTTATTATATTATGACATTAAACTAACAATAAAATGGTAGTTTTTCTTATTTTTATCTGGTGATTTCTTGGTGATTTCTGCTGATTTCGGTTAATCCTCGGACCCTCCTGATTGACTAAATTTGTCTTCATAAATCTCTATGTCTACCTGAAAACCGGTCTAAACTGGCCTACAAGTTAATATTGCATGAAAACCAGCTCAAACTAGTTTCCAGAAGTTAATATTTTGACACTTTTTGTAGAGCTAAAAATAGCATGATTAATATAAAATTAACATGTGCTGCATGAAATTGACATGATTTGCTGTTTCACATCCCAACAGGTAAATTAAAGACTTTCATGATTTTTTTAAAAACAGTTTTGTATTATCTTGTTTGTTAATTTATATCTTTGTTTTGAAAAAACAAAAAGTATAAAAAAAAGTTTTATAGCAATTAAATTTTACATTCCACACTCAGAGAATTAGTATACTTTTCAACATGCAAAATACTATATGTTTAAAAATTTAATAACAGTTGATAAAACTTGTGAGAAAGTCCTTAGGCTGAAGGTTGAACATAACTTAAACAACAAAACAAAAAATAGAAAAGTTTCATTCTTAGTTGAAACGCCACACAATAAAACAGTTATTGACTTCAACTTTGGTAGACATAAGGATTATCTACCCTGTTTCATTCCCTTTAATTTGATATGCAACACAACTAATTCACACTGGGTAGGCGGCAACATCGAACGCTGAACACAATCGAGGAACTGCGATCAATATGTACAGTCGCTGTTATAAATAAGTCAGTTTATCTGTTTGTTTTTTTTTTTTTATAATTTATAGCAGAATTTTAATAAAATTGGTTTCGCCTATCTATTCTGAAATGAATCGTGATTTGTTCTATGCAGGTGTTGTTTCTGATTTCCAATTATAAATGTCGTGATATTAACTGATCATTTTTTACAATGTTTTCAAGATGAAAATTCAGTTTAGTGATGTTTTTTCTCTTTTTGAAAAGGGATAATACACAAGTGGCTGGTCGGTGAAACATTTGAATGTCTTCCCTAAATACCAGACAAATTTCACCATGCAATGTGCAATTTTAATTGAGCTACATATGATTTAAAAAAGGAGAGGTGAATCAAATGGCAATCGAAAACACCTTTTCAAAGTTTCATTTTCAATTGGTGAACGCTGCTCATAGCAATCGATGAACTAAACATTAAAATAGCCAAAATGTCCTAAAATAAGCTTTAAATGCATTATTTTGGACCCAAAGACAGTAATTTGGGTCCCAGACCCAGTGGACCCCATTGAATGTAGTGACATGCGTATACTTCATATGATTTTAACTTTTCATTCACAGGAATGGGGCGTGCAACAGCGAAAAAAAAATGCCCTGGTCCCTGGGGCCCGGGGAGGGGTTAAAAATCATTAAATTTCAGTAAAAATTTACTGTCAGCCAAAATTTCTACAATGCAAGGGAAACAACTCATTGCTAAAATGCATCACACTATCATTATACAATATGGGCTGCAGGCCCCCCAACTGAAAATTATTTATCTTATTTTGCGACCCAAACATATGTTGTGGGTACGCAAAAGAACCGTCTCAATGAGACGGTTCTTTTGAGCACCCCAGGTAGGAGCTTGTAGCTGAAAATTATTTATCTTATATCTCAACCAAAACATATATTGTGGGTACTCAAAAGAACAGTCTCAATGAGACTGTTCTTTTGAGAACCACTGATATGAGCGGGTAACTGAAAATTATTTATCTTCTCTCTCAATCAAACCATATGTTGTGGGTAGTCAATACAGTCTTTAAATACTTTTTCAGAGCCGTCTCAATGAGACGGTTCTTTTGAGCAACCAAAACACACTGCTGCAGGCCCCAAGATAAGAGCCTGTAGCAGCTGAAGATTATTTATCTTATTTCTGAACCACAACATATACTATGGGTACTCAAAAAGACCGCCTCAATGAGACGGTCAATGAGACGGTTCTTTTGAGTGACCCAAAAACACACACTTTTACTGATGGATGAAAAATAATTGCAATTTCACCCTGCTGGCTGCTATAATGGCACATGTCAGATCGTGTGTTCGGGTTTTTGCACCTAAAAATGAGAATGTCTTTTCTTACGGTTTCAGTGGAGACTCTGATTGCTACAGACTCCTTCATACTAGAAGGCTATGGGACATGTTGAATGAGGTTTTTCACCAACACCAGCAAACAAGCCCTTCCTGTGGTGGACGTTAGATTTTGATTATGCAAGTGAACAACAGAGAATGCTATGTTGGAGAGAAAAAGTAATCTGTGATCGCTGTCAGTACGAATCGCAGATGTATAACCTGTATGAAGAGATAAAAACCGGAAAGCCCGTAAGAAAACCTGCCACGGCCAATGTCGGACTAAATATTGGGCTTAGTAATACACCCATTGGTCCCAGCAATGTCAGAAAGATATTTCTAAGTACAAATATTCCTGCTCCTTCTAGAAGAGGTCTGCAAAAATGTGCAAATGCAGTATGCAAAATTATTGAAAATGTCAACAAGAGTGAAATGAAAGCAAGGAGAAAGTCTCTGAAGACCATAAATTTATTAAGATGACAGCCAGAAACAGATATAGCCATTCAGTCTGATGGAATTTTTAACAACCCTCTATATTTAGGGATAGGGAAGACTCCATTCCAGCCTGCAACACAGTGCAGCTACTCGGTTGTTGAAAATGTGACGAGAAAGAAGCAAGTTATCGCCATGGAGAATGTAAGCAAATTGTGCAGTAAACATGTTTACCACTCTTCAACAGATGAGATACAGTGTGACATCAAGTCAGAAAAATGTAGTGCAACCATCCCAATGGAGCAGAGTATTGGGGATGAGAGACAGTGGGCGAAATCCTGTTTACTCCAGCTAAAAGAGGATCAGCTACAAGTACAATACATCACTACGGATCCAGACACCAGTGCGTTTAAAGCCGCAGAAGACCTCCATCTTGCAAATATGTCGTCTGTTGCCCCAGTGCACCAAATTGATACACGACATCTTTCACAGAATCATCGAAAGCATATAAAGAGTAGAAGGTCTCTTCTTAACATGATGCCTGGGATGACAAAAAGATGTAGAGAGAAGAAATTAAACAGCTTTACTGTTGATCTAAGCATGCGCTGCCAATCGGAGTTTCAAAACATTCATAGAAAAGTAAACGGTGATGCGCTTATGCTTCAAAAACACATTAATATGACTTCTGACGCCATCATAGCATGCTATCAGGGTGACCACAGGCTATGTCTGTCACAGTCTACTGTCTGTATGGGAGACAGTGACAACAATTGGCTTGTTAAAAGTGAATATTTACCTTACTTTTTCAAATTGAAGGTGAAAATAGGTTCGGAAAAAGTATTACGAGACTGTATTGACTATTGTCTTGGGGCGAGCATTGTGGAAAAGACCAAACTTAATTCAAACTCACAAAAAGTTGAATCTGTGAATAATGTTATTAGACATGCATTGCCTAAAAATGTGACATTTGCCAGGAATTTTTCAGGAAGGGCTCATTGTGCAGTCTTCAAATGCAACAATGGTCCCGGAGAGGCAATATTGAAGCTTTGTGAAGCAATTGGCTGTTCTATCCCTTCAAATAGTAAAGTGTCAGCTGGACTTTTGGCCGAACAGAAATGTTTTGAAAACAACCAAGTGCGTTGTGGGTCCGCAAAAAGAAAAATCAAGCGTAAATTTAGGAGAAATAATCTTTACAAGTTATATGAAAAGCACCAAGAGAAAATATCTTATAGAAAAGCCCAATTGCTTCTTAAAAAGGCCAAAACAAGGCAATTGAGAGCCAAAGTAAGCAAGGACCATTGTTACACTTTGAAGAGCTGCACATTGAGACAAACAACTAAAAAAACAACTAAACAGGATCACACTTACAGTATAACAACAAAAAGCAATCATCCTATCCCAAAATGCAAGATGGAGAATGCTCCGTCGTGCAGCTTCCAAGTCTAAAACAAGCATCACATGACATATTTTCTGAATGACGTTCGAAAACCAGGTGATCTGGGTTTATGCACAGTTTCTCATGGCACAGGTGGCTGACGTCCATTAAATCACCAGCATCATTGGTACGGGGAAGCTCTGTTACCTTTTTATGTAGCATATAGGCCACTCTGTGAGCCAGTTCAACTTTTTGCTTGCCTGTTGTGCACCAGGTTACTGTCTTTCGACCATATCCGTGGCGGTCAGAGCTACCCGACCACAATATGCAGCCCCCACCCCCCTTTACAGAGTACTTTTGAAGGCTCCTTTCAATTTTTGCCCAAAATATGTACATGTGTTCCATGTTTAGGTATTAATTTATCAGCAGCATGCTCAAAGCATTCCTAGAAATGGACAATTTACCTCAAAATCAACAAAATTCATCCACTTGAAGAAATAGTATAGGGCACCGTGAACTAATTATTTCTCCCATAGACCCCAATGGTGAACCCCTAGTATTCGACAGTTTATTCTGCATCTCACAATACATGTGGGGCATCACCATATGCCTTAAATTCAAGCCAAACCATGAATAAGGGGAATAAGAATTGAGAAAACATACATTCACCTGCTTTTTTTTCAACTGTTGCATGTTGATTAATGGCTGCCATATTTTTGGAAAACCCCGTCCCAGTTCCTATTAGAAATCACTATTTTTACTTTTTGCTCTAAAAAAACAAAATATAAATGCATCTGGTAGTAAACTATGTACTAATTTGAAGGAAATTAATTTTTGCATCTGCTAGAGAAAAAAATATATTTTTACTTTAGCCTCATCATCCAATCAGATGCATCCATTTGCCAGATGATAGCCTCGGAGTTCCTCTCAGCTTTTGACTCCTGGGATATGTTGATATAATTAGTTCCCGGTCCCCTTAGAGGTGATGCTACATACCAAATATCTAAGCTTTGTGGTTTCAGACAAGAAGATTTTTTAAAGTTTTCCTTTTTAAAGCCTATGTAAATCATGTGACCACTGAGGCGGGAACATTTTTGGCCCCAGGGGTATAACTTGAACAAAGTTGGTAGAGGTCTACTAGGTTATACTTCATATCAAATATCGAGAGTTTGAGAGTTTTATTCATTGACCAAAACCCCTAACCGGGGTGCAAGTCAAAACATACTAACAAAAAAAACATTTGAGGAAAGTTTAAAATATGATTACGAGAATCAGCATTTTCTCCTCAGTGGGTATTCATGTCTACTTGAAGCAAACACAGTGAGACCTCCAAGCAATTAAACACCACTTTAAATGAGAATAGCCAGGCCTCCAGATAAGAGTGCGTATTGGAATATTATTTTCTTTATTTCTTATCCAAAACATATGGTGTGGGTACTCAAAAGAATCGTCTCAATGAGACGGCCCCCTTGAGCACCCAAAACACATATTCAAATTAATGGGTAAGAAAATTAAAAGTTTGCGCAAATAAAATTTCCTTATCTGGATCTATGAATAGCAATTCAAAACATATGGTGTGGGTACTCAAAAGAACCATCTCAATGAGACGGTCCCCTTCAGCACCCAAAACACATGTTTAAATTAATGGGTAAGAAATTAATTAAAAGTTTATGCAAATAAAACGGCCAGGCCTCCAGATAAAAGTGTGTATTGGAATATTATTTTCTTTATTTCTCATCCAAAACATATGGTGTGGGTACTCAAAAGAACCGTCTCAATGAGACGGTCCCTCGAGCACCCAAAACACATGTTCAAATTAATGGGTAAGAAAACAATTAAAAGTTTACGCAAATAAAATTTCCTTATCTGGATCTATGAATAGCAATACAAAACATATGGTGTGGGTACTCAAAAGAACTGTCTCAATGAGACGGTCCCCTTCAGCACCCAAAACACATGTTTAAATTAATGGGTAAGAAATTAATTAAAAGTTTAGGCAAATAAAACAGCCAGGCCTCCAGATAAGAGTGCCTATTAGAATATTATCCTCTTTATTTCTCATCCAAAACATATGGTGTGGGTACTCAAAAGAACCGTCTCAATGAGACAGTCCCCTTGAGTACCCAAAACACATGTTTAAATTAATGGGTAAGAAATTAATTAAAAGTTTACGCAAATAAAACAGCCAGGCCTCCAGATAAGAGTGCATATTGGAATATTATCCTCTTCATTTCTCATCCAAAACATATGGTGTGGGTACTCAAAAGAACCGTTTCAATGAGACGGTCCCCTCGAGCACCCAAAACACATGTTCAAATTAATAGGTAAGAGAATAATTAAAAGTTTACGCAAATAAAATTTCCTTATCTTGATCTATGAATAGCAATACTTCAGTGCAAAACATGAAGAAACCCTGAGAGATCATGCAGAATGTATATGGTTTCACTACTCATCAGAGTATCTTGACTAGTTCCATGATGACTAGACGCAAAAAAATTCATTTACATGTATTATAATGGCTGTGAGATCCATAATATGTCAATGAGATCTATACGAAACGGTGTAACAAACACCTATATATTCCTGAAAATTTCTTGAAATGTCTTTAGCACTATTTTACAGTATTTTGCTATCTTGAATAGTTCCTGAGTATCACCTGAACACATAATTCGCCTAAAAGTATTTGGTCTAGCAAGCAAGTTCCTTGGCAGATAAACCCTTCTAGCATCACTAAAGTAAGAACACTCAATTAAATAATGATATTCATCACCAATTTTGTTATGAAAACATAATTCACATATCCTGCAGGGGTGTGGAAATAGTAAAATTTTCTACTTGTCCAGGGACAAGTAAATGGCCGTAATGTACTTGTCCAAAGAAAATTTTACTTGTCCGATAGTGTCAGATTAGCTTAGGCCTAAATGAAATATATGTGTGGTTCCTGTTGCATTCCAACAAAATTTAGGGTAGGTAGGTAGGGAAATTATTAAATTTTGTTGTAACATTTAACAAAGAAAATAGTGACAAAATCTGAAAAAGTGCCCATTTTAGGTATTTTTCTCAGAAGACCATTTTAATGTTTAGGGGGTTGAAAAAAAATAGGGTAGGTAGGCAACAGGAACCACACATATATTTCATTTAAGCCTTATTCCTATCTGTGCTTAAACAATTTACACTTTCGAAACAGTATGAAACCATGCAGATATCAACTCTCTTGTAAAAAGTGTAGATCCACACTGTTTTCAATGCAACATGTGAACTCATAATAATTAATCTAAATATGAAATACAAAATTTTATTAACTTGATGACAAATTTTGCACTTGTCCAAGGACAAGTAAATTGAAATTTTCAACTTGTCCTGAATGAAATGGGACCAGGTCGAACAAGTTGGGCATGGTATTTCCACAGCCCTGCATATCCTGTCATCCCTAGATGTATCGAGGCTCTATGATTTGTGGTTTCATACAAGAAGATTTTTTCATGTTTTCAATAGGCCTGTGTAAAACATGTGGCCCCTTGGGACAGGACCATTTTCGGCCCCAGGATCATAATTTGAACAAACTTGGTAGAGGTCCACTAGTCTTGGTGATGCTACATACCAAATATCAAAGCTCTATGCCTTGTGGTTTTAGACAAGAAGATTTTTTATGTTTTCCCTATAGAAGCCTATGTATCACATGTAACCCCAGGGACAGGCCCATTTATGGCCCATGGGCATAATGGGCATAATTTGAACATGTTTGGTAGAGGTTGACTAGATGATGCTACAAACCAAATATCAAATCTGTATGTCTTGTGGTTTCAGACAAAAACATTTTTTAAATTTTACATCTTGAAAATCTATTTTTAGCCTGTGTTGACCAAAATCATTTGAACAATTATCAAAGAGGGCTATATAAAGATCATTCCTGCCAAGTTTGGCCAAATTCCAGAAAGTAGTTTAGGAGATGTCCTTTGATGCAAATGTTGACCACAGACGACGACAGACTTCTAACGATCACAATAGCTCATTAAGTGCTTTGAAGCGGGATTTCTGTGAAGTTTGGTGAAATACCACCAATTGGTATAGGAGACATTATTTAAAGGAAATTGTTGACGGACGACGGATATCTTATGATCACAATAGCTCATCTTGAGCCTATACAATTGACTAGTAGTACTTAGTACATAACCATTGGTGACTCGCAGTGCTCTGGAAGAATGTGGGTGGGGGATTTGTGCTAAACACATCTGTTTTACTTATTTAGATAATTGTACAGCTACCTAGATTCTGGGTCAGTCTCTTAATGTATTGCAGTAATCCAATCAGCTCAAAAATATTTACTACAGAACTAAGGTCAAAATCTTACCTCATTTATCACCATTCAGCATGTTCAGCTGAGGGACCAGACTGCCTGCCTGATGTCCCTCTTGTCAGTGAAGTATGTGTTCACCATAGAAGCCTCTACAGCCTCCTGGCTACTGAAAACCATGCTAATCCTGCATTTCTGACATAGACTGCTGGATGGCAGCTGCTGCATGTTGATGCTCTGAAGAACATTTAAATATAAACCAAGTCCTGCTGAGTCTGGATTTATCCTTTTTTTCAAATAAATGTACTGTCAATTAAGATCAGCTGGTGTCTGTGGAGGTATCTGAGCAGAATCCTTACTGTTTTTCAGTCTGACTGAAAATATACAAGGCTCTATATTAGGTCAGGCTAAACAGTGTTTAATCTAAAGCCATTGACCCCTTGCTGAAAAGCTAAGGTGGGCCATCTTTAACAAATATATGTGAATGGGGAAATATTGAGTTATATTATCATGTGAAATTGAATGAATATCACCCAGATTTCCAAGATTGAAGACTGGAAAAGTATTATTAGGCCCAACATCCAGCTATGAATCTTAAATGATTCGGCAGTTTCAATTGGATTAAATATTATATTTTATTCAAATTAATTTGTACATGGTATATACAGCTTGAAACAATAAGATAAGGATATGAGCACTTGAATTCCGAGAATCGGATGTGTCACCTTGCCAAACAGATGTCAATCAAGGCAAATTTGTCGAATTTATATCCCGGGCGAAGGGTTACTTTAGAGAAACTTATAAATGGCAAAATATAAATCCCATTTCTCCAACCCCTAAGTTCACCTTGGGTATCATACAGATCAAAGTTATAAGCCTATCAACTAGTCTTCAGCGGTTAGTTCAATAAAAAATAAACTAATCTGTATAATTTCAATACCCAGAGGTCAGGGTTGTGTGTAAGGTCAAAGTGTTTGCTTCTATGTTAGTCTATACTTCTTTACCCTAAATTTGATATGCAACATGACCACATTCAGAATTTTTACCCTTTAATCCAAACCGCAGGTTGAGGGTCTGTGTGTAAGGAGAGAATATGTGCTTGCATGGTGCTCTATGCTCCATTCCCTGTAATTTGTTATGCAACATGATCATGTTCTAAAAAAGTTGAATTTAGACCTATTGACCCCACCCCCAGGGTCGAGATGGGAGTGTAGGGGGAGGTCTGCAGACAAAATATATGCGACCATGTTGCTGCATTAGAGATTCCCTTTAATTTGATATGCAACATGACATTGATCTGAAAGAGTTAAAGTTTGACCTTTTGACCTTAAGGGTCGGAGGGCTGGGGTCGGAGAGCAAAATATTTACTACCGAGTTGCTGCATTTGCGATTCTCTTTCTTAATTTGATATGTTCTGAAAAAGTTGAATTTGACCTACTGACCCAATCCCCAGGGGAAGGGGAGGAGGGGGTCTGCAGCCAAAATATTTGCTACCGTGTTGCTGCATTTCGTGATTCCCTTTATTTGATATGTAACAATGACCAAGTTCTGAAAAAGCTTGAACTTTGACCTATTGATCCCATCCCCAGAGTCATGGGAGGGGGACTGCAGTCAAAATATTTGGGACCATGTTGATGCATTCTTGACTCCAATTAATTTGATATGCAACATGACCATGAAGAAACTCTCAAATCCATCTATTTAATGCCCAGGTCACACATTCACGGATCACCTCGTAGTCCGATATGGATGCACAACGCAAGTACTACTACGTATGATTACGGATGCAATACGGAAATATACAGACTAATACGGATTGCCACGGATGATGCAGGATCGTATCCTTGGCTAATCCTGCGTCAAATCCGTGAATGTGTGACCTGGACATAACATTTGTCCTGGATGCTCAAAAGTACCGTCTCCAAGGAGATGGCCCTCGTGAGCATCCATGACATTTTTTTCCATTGTAAACAAGAAAACCGCCCTCCAACTAGGCAAACTGGAGAAACTATGATCCCATCCATCAATTTCAATTTTAACACCTGTTTTGGGTGCTCAAAAGAACCATCTCAATGAGGTGATCCCCCTGAGCATCCACAACATGTTTTCAATCACAAATATTAAAGCAAAATTTCAATTACTCAAACAGTGAGACCATTCTCCTTAGCTATTCTCCAATCTACCACAATTCCAACCAATTTAATACTTGTCCTGGGTGCTCAAAAGTTATTAACAGCCCTTTGACTGTATTGTCTCGCAAGTAGTCAACTCTTTCACTCAACTCAACTCAACACAAATTTATTTGCAAATCACAGTTAATCACTGGTTATTTTCTGTGTACAGAGGCAGGGCCAGGGGGTGGGGAACTTGTCAGCTTTTATGCAAAATGAAAGAAGCTAAAAACTAATTAACAAGGCAAAATCAATTTACCTTTCATCAGCTAGTTGTCAAAGTGAACACATTCCGGTAATACTTTTCTTGTAAATCTCCATACTTTTGCAACAAGTTGAAAATAGATTGCCAGGCAGATTTAGTAATCGTGTCTGCCATCTTAGTTTTTTTTATTCCCAATCGGTACTCCCCAGGAGTCTGGTGCATTGCTATAGGCGCGACCCACGTCATGGACCGTTGGATGCATGGAAGACACTGCGCGGAGCCGGAATTGGTACATCAAGATCTGTGAAATTGGCGTGCTTTAGACCAGGATCTTTCTATAGGATACTCACAGGGTTGTAGAAAAGACCCAAATTTCTTGAATCATAGAATGGGTTGGGTATCTTGTCTTCCGCACAAGACAAGATGCCCAACCCATTCTATGATTCCTAAACAATCAATGTAGACCGTGATCAGATGCTACATTCTGCTGCATCTGATCCTGGTCTGCACTGTCTGTCAATGTACTACATATCAACTAGTTTATAAGATTGCAGTTATGTATGACCCGTACTGCAATGGCCGTTATTAATTTTATTGCCTTTATCTGCTGTTAGAACTGTTTCAACCCATAAGACGCATCCTAACATGACGGATAAATGGTTGACTGGGATGTAATGAATCATGCAAAACAAATAATATCAGTGCTACCTGAACAATATATTTTGGGCAGTTCGGTGGTGCAAACTTGGTAGTGATCATGGCGGACGAGGGGGGGGGGGGCGGACGAGGGGGGGCATTGAGGGAATTGTTTTATGGCCTTTAATACCTGTAAAAACTTAAATTATATGAGCTCTAACTGTATAACTGATCTCAATCATTAATAAAACTGATAATTACTCTTTGGTGAAAACCCCGCAGGGTTTTTCTCCCATTTTATTTTGTGGGGGAAAAACCCCGCGGGGGTTTTCCCCCGCGGGTTTTTTTATTTTTTGCTTGAAAGGCTTCAAATGATGAGAAAAACTTCAATTCAGCTTCTATATTGTTTTGTAAAGCAATACAATTAAAAACAAACCTTTTTATTTTTTTAAAAAACCCTGCGGGGTTTTCCCCCCACAATCTGAAATGGGAGAAAAACCCCGCGGGGGAAATTAAAGGTTGGAATTAAGCCATACCAATCATTTTCTGAAATAATTACAATCAAACAAACTTATTTCTTGAACTTATTTTGATATTAATTTTTTTGAAAAAACCCTGCGGGGTTTTTCCCCCATTTGAAAATGTGGGGGAAAAACCCCGCGCAGGGTTTTAAAAACCCCGCGGGGTTTTGGAAACCCCGCGGGGTTTTCGAAAAACCCCGCGGGGTTTTTAACTTTGACCTTTTTTTTCACTATGACAGAATTTTTATTTTGGGGTCTAAATGCATATGTTTTACTAATTTAAGACTGTATTTATGTATTAAAGTGGTTTTGAGTATTTTGTACCACTAGAAAGGTGATGTGATTTTGCCAAATTCTGGTGCGGCAAAAAAAAACTGGTGGCTGTTCTACCATAATCATGTGTTTTTTTTATATGAAAACTCTAAATATTGTACAGTTTATGACACTTCAAAGCACAGTAGACAGAATGCTGTTTTCATTGTTAAAGATAATAGTAAACATAACTTTGATGTCTGAGTCAAATGTATTAAGGGATAGCTTTATTTTTAAGGGATATTAAATTAGCTTATTTTATAGTCTTTCCAATTATAAAGCATGTTCTTTTAACTTAATATCCACAAACAATGGCATGGGTGTAAGTCATATAAGCCGACCATCCTTTTTGTGGGACATAAGCATAAAGTGTGGACCCAGATCAAACGCCACAGTATGCGGGGTCTTATCAGGGTCTCCACTGTTTGCTTGCAGAAATTCTATAAAAAATTGAATAAAAATAAAAAATACCACACAACAACCCTTAAAATGGAAATGGACTGGTCAAATTGATAAGAGAGGGACATTATATTACATTTAAATGTGTTAAAAGGTTTTTAATGAAACTCTGTATTTTTAGATCCTAGAAATGCGGGGCCGAGACAGTGGCTACACAATGACACATTTTCTAGTGGAACAGCTTCGTAATTCAGATCCAGGTCTTCTACAGTGGACTGAAACTGTACAGACTGTTAATAAATGTGAAACTGTGTCAGTGAAGGCAGTGGCAGCTGAAAGTGAAGGTAGGAAAGAATCAAAACAATAAGTCTATATCATTGGGTAAATGCCAAACTTATGGATTACTTACAAACGCCACGATGGAGAGACACTATAACACAGGCAGATAAAGGCACATTGATATAAACAAGAACACAATAAGCAAAACAATTGGGCAAGAAGATTGTCAAACTAGAAAGAACAGAAAGCAATCACAATACAAGGACTAAACAGAAATGCCCAAATACAATGAGAGCAAAAACAAATAACTAACTTTAATGGAATCACTGCCAGCTCTGTCGTTGTTCAAACACATAAAGTGTTTTAGTTCCATCAATAGTTTCTGATTTCTTCCATGTATTGGCATTTGAAACTGTGTATATATTAACCAACACAATGTGATAACTAGTACCAAACTAAGTGATTATTGCCATTCACTTGCTTTTTGCAAAATTTGTGTATTGTTACGGATGATAATAGGTAGTGGACACACATTGGATGTATCAAAGTCAGGTACTATTAACAACCTAATGTTGGAGCAGCATTGAAATCTCCTTTTATTATGTTTTTGGAAAACAATAAATGGATACTTTGACAAACAACATAGTTGTCTTTTGCTCTGACTATCTGTGAGTCATGATCCCTTTTCTTTGTTTCATCATGGTGTGTTAATTTGATTAGAGTGTTTCTCCATGATGATACATTGCATTAGTTAGATGGCCTCCATAGGAGCTGAACATTTCTTGTACTTCAACAGCAGCAGAATCTAGTGCGAATATTTGGTACCAGTAAAATGCATTTAAGCCCCCCGGTGGCTTGGGCTGCTGTCCGTTCCAAGGCGGTGGTTCTGTTGTTGTTGACTTTTTGTTTATTGTTACTCCCATTGTGGGAGTCTGTGGTTGTTCTATGTTTTGTTATACGTTACTTTATGTCCATCCTAGTATTGCAATCATCTTGATGGGGAAGAGAGAGCTGGTTGCTTTGTTTTATTTGTCTTCCTGGTGTCTTGTGATGGTTGGGCGGCTCTTCCTCGCAGTGCCACGGGGTTGTCTGCAGTTTGTGATTGTGGTATTTCCTTATCATACTCACTTATCATTTTTGTATAAGATAACAACGAAAATGAAAACGCATAGGGATCTGCACTTGGCAAACAAAAAATACCCCCAGTGTATATACATATTCATACAATATGAATGGGATTGTAGGGCAGAAGTTCCAAATTATGATGCTTATTTGTCTCAAGAATGTTTTCATCTGAGCATACAGATGCTGCATTCTGCAGCATTTAATCTGTGTCACACTGTTTGCCAAACTATCCATACTGGGTTTCCAGTACAAACAGGGTTAACATGAACAGAAATTCAATGTACTTCTAAAATCCCAATCTTTGATCCCTCAGATAATGTACGATATTCCCGTGCCATCTTGTATTTCAGTTTTGAAAGGTGACCTAATGAAAGTGAAGAAGCACTTGAGAACCCTCCGGTCTAAAATGACTCATGCATCAAGACAGGATAACAAGTTTCAACAAGATGCACAGGTTTGTTATTGTGAAAAACACTTGTAACGGTTCATTGAACTGTAGCAATATAATTATGCCAGCGCATTAGATTTTGGTACTTATCCCATAGTCTACTTGTGAAGATTCGGAATTCGATGTCGGGGAACAGCTAGAAAATGATGAATATTGGTGTTTATTAAGGCATGGATGATGATGATGAATTTACAAAATAGAGGATGTCTCAGGCAAATTACTGGCCATTCTGCCTTTACAACTAGCAATAATACTTTTAAACCGTTTCATGTGGGAATTTTGTACACAGATGCTTTGCCAAACAGTGAAAATAGAGATGAAATGCGACATGATGCATGTATTTAATGCTTGGTAGAATTTAAAACAATCTTTCGGGTCAGAAAAAAACGCCAAAATTAGGAAGTTCTAACCTATAACCATTGATATTCACAATGAACCAGCAAAAATGAATAGCATGACATAATAAGGAATATCCAACCAGTATACAGAGGGTATTTTTATTTTATTAACTTTTTGTGGCACATACCATTATCACAAGGACATGCAGATATCTAGGTATTGTCAGTAAACTATAAAGTATTTTTTCAATTTCTCTTCACGCAGTAAAGTAAACATTGGTGAATTTAGTTTGTTAGTTTCATGAAATAGAGTTAAATATCAACAACATTTTAAGAACCTTGATGCACATCAGTCAAACCTACATATCAGTCACTCAAAAGAAGACCAAAAATTGGTTTAACTGTCCTTCCTGAACTGTTTAATATACTAGGAGGACTTTTAAAGTTTTAGCTAACTCTGTGTTAAAAATGGATTAAAGCTTTTATGTGATGGGGGTCCCTGCTGTCTCTGAAAAACAGGGTGAGGGTCACCAAACTAATGTTCTCTAACATGCTACACTTGTGTATGCAAGTCATTCAACAAAGTTGGGTGGACTCCGTCCAGTGGTTTTGGGAATAGATTGCATAATATACAAATGGATGGTTGTACATATTGATGGGCAGATGGATGGATGAGTGGATGTGATCACAATAACCACGACGCTCTTTATTAATAAAAGCAAAGGGTTAATATTTGGGACATTTTCGTTATATTTTGGTAGTATGTGCGAAAAGTTATCTTTTAAGCATCTATGAAAACCAGTGGTACTTTAAGCTTAAAATTTGAACTGAACAATCATCTTTGTTCCCACTTTATTTACCTCTATCTAGAAAGTAAGAGTCTACTTACATAAATAACGTCAACGTCCGTCACGTCGTGTGAAAGAAGTGTCTCACCGTTTTGCAAAATCTGAAATTAAGATCATATAAACCAATGATTACGTTGTATACTATCAAAAATAACACAAAGTATTCATGGCTATATAATAAAAAGGTTATTGCACTGACATGGGTGAATGTTGTCTCTTGTTGGGAAATCTACCAATGCTCACAAGCTCGCATACACCTTCGATATTTCAACTCAGGTCAATAGGCATGGATATCATCAATATATACTGAGGGAAAAAAGTTTAGCAATTATTTATAATGGGGTTTCCCATAGGCGATCTTTGAAGCATTAGATCTGTTTAATTGGCAGGTTCGCAAACATGTCAGTTGTTTGAAAATGACCTAATGGCTACCCGCAAGTGGTCAAAAGAAACAAAATCCGACTTCATAGTGAGGCTTTGATCTGCAGAGCATTATAATTTCAAACGTTATTCAATTGAAAGGGAGGTAATTTGGAAAAATACGATTTTCAACTGAAAACTGTACGAAAAGGGTGAACATAACATTCAGTTTTAAACCATTTTTCATTTTCTTGCTTTTGGATATAAACATTTGACAAGAAAATGAAACTTTTAGTCGAAAACTAATCGCACTATTGCCAGATAAGATGTTTTAGCAAGGGGGCATAAAATCAGACTTTACATTATGTGAAATGTCAACCTGTTAATGTCATCGTACTCGTGAACGTTTGTCAACATATATTTTTGACACTATGAAATTAAAAGTCCTATTTCTTCTATGCTGTGAATCCTCAAAATTTATATTATTGCTAAACTTTTTTCCCTCAGTATATATTACTATATTATCATTATTAATATCACTATTATTATTTACACAGAATCTGACAGTTGAGTATGAGATGAAACTGGAGAAACTAGACAGACGATGTGGAGAACTTCATAACAAATATAGAAAACTTCTGGTATGTTCACTTTAGTACTAAGGCCAAAATAAAAAAAATAATACCTGTGTTTAGGGTAACCTGACCCTACCTAAAATTAATGGTGAAACCTAGAATTGTTTTCTAGATTTCTGAAAAATATATAATCTTAAGCATTTTGAAAGGCGAAATGCCTTTCAAAATTCATAAAAAATATGTGAACCTACCCCACCTAAAATTTTCAGACCTGTTACCTGAAACACATTATTTTCTTATTTGGCCTAAGCCTTACAAATCAGTCAGATAAAAACACCTAAAAGTCATAAATATTTATTCAGTATATTGACTATGAGTTTTGAATGTAAATTGTCTTTTCATAAACGCTTGTTTTATGCCTATATCTGGGGGAACTTTAGGCTTTCGTACAAAAGACAAGAGTAAAGTAGTTGTTACAGATAGTCTATGAATAGACGCATCGAGACATTTATTCAAACTGTTTGACACCCTGATAGTAATCACAAAAAATATTTCTTAAAGAAGTTAGGTAGGGGTGTAACAGATCAGGAATCGATACAATCAAGTACCACACCTGACCCAGGATACCAATGGAAAAGTGACACACTCACAGTTAGACACCACAAACGAGAGCCAAGAGGTCAGCCCTTTCCCAGCAGGTGGCCACAAAGCACATGTAAACAGACGCGCACAAAGACATAGCAAACACAAGACAGAACAAAAACATAAAAGATCCACAAAAGAAGTACCGCTTTTGGAGCGGTCAGTAAACTATTTTACTGGAGGGCTTAAACCAGTTTAACGGCGCCAACCTCACCCTTAATTCAGATGTGGATCAAGACACATAGATATTTGGTTTGCATGAAAGTCCCTAACTTATCAATGCATCATCTCCTAAAACATATAAATCAAGATATAACAAGGAGATAAAGCAAAGATAAGGACTCAACAGTAAACAGTAATCAGATGACGATAAGCATGCAGCATTATCCAGCATGCAAAGAATTAACTGGTGTACGGGTCACTATCTAATGTTACCTACTTTTTTTGTTTCAGACCAAGTTTGGCGAGCCAATGTATCAAAGGACAGACAACCTATTCGCTGTAATTTCAAAGTTCTCTGAAAAGTTTAAATCCGCTATGAGAGACATTGACAAAGGAATGGAAAGAAAATCATCATCGTCGTCGCTGTCTTGATGTTGACAAGAAACACAACAAAACCTGATGTGCCATAAAGCTGGAAGCATTCCAAGGATATTGACATACCTATATCAGTTGGATTGAATGGAACAATTGGCAATCCTATGGCTTGTGTTCCATATTCAATAAACATTTTTATTAGTTATCACTCATATTAACTGCATTGTTGAACGTTGCCTGATAAACGTTATCTATCTCAGGGCATGTGCCTTAATCAGGTCATGATGACGTTGCACTTTTTGAAAGTCGTCGCTAATGACGCTTAATCAACACAAAAATCGAAAATTACGTCATAATCGCTAGTTTGAAGAGTGAAATAATGGGTAAACTGATAAATAGAAAACCAGGTTCGCATCTTTTGATATCAAGTTTACCAGGATCGGCTTTGAGATTGCTTGTTGAATTGCTCGGCAAGCCTCCCGAAGTCTACAAGCGTTCTCAAAGCCTTGCCTGGTAAACTTGATATCAAAAGACAATCACCTTGTAATCTCTATTTCTGTTTGCATATATGAATTTACTGCATAATGCAGAGATGACAATTAAGCAATGAGAAAAGAAAATGGGACAAATTCACCTATCTAATCATCGTTTTGCAAAGTTCATGTGCGGATCCAGAGGGGGGGGGGGAAGGGAATCTGGATTCCCCTGAAAAATCACAAAAATATAGGGTTTTCTAGCAATACAGGTCTGGATCCCCTAAAAAATCACAAAACTACCAAGCCAGCTTTCAATGTTGGGCCATCATTGGCACGCCATTTAAATGCTGGCGGACCGATGATTGCCCCGCATATCCCCTCATCAATTAAAAAAAAAAAAAAAAAAAATAGTCAAAGTTGGCCCCTCTCTGACAAAAACTTTCTGGATCCGCGCAGTAAAGTCTATTCCTGAAGCTTATTACAAAAAGGCTGGACTGGACTTGTTAAGCCAAGTGATGCAGGATTGTGTATGAAAATAAATTTTAAATGATATTCTTCAGCTTTGTTTTTATTTATTTACTATTGTTCTATATAATTATAATTTGGTCCGGTAGGTGTAACTGAGTTAAATCTTTATCTGTTACAGACTGTAAAGTTGTAAATGCAAGTGAGTATGACCAGGAAATGTCATAAAAACTGACCACATACCAACCCACGGCACCGCGAGGAAGAGACATGTACATGACAAAAAAGAAATGCATACAGTAACTTTTTCCAATTCATTTTACCTTTTTAGATTCATGTAATTTAATCAATAAAATCGTTACTACTTGTCGGTTTGTCACAAAACTTCAGTATGACATCAATGAATATCTAAACTTGTACCTGGCTTGAAAAAGTTTAACGATTTCAACTGGTAACTTTTGCATGCTCTTAATCAACCCTACCAGGGCTTACCCTGGCTTCGATTTTTTGTAGCCATGGAAAAAGTTGGAGCCAAATGAAATTAACTTTAGCAAAGGTTTTAGCCAGGAAGTATAGTATTAACAAGTTGTTTTGTATTTAACCCTTTGCCTACTAGGGGTGACTTTCGTTGTCTGCTGATATTCCTGATACTCTTTGCAAACAGTTTGGACCCTGATCAGGCCCAACAAGATGCCGGGCCTGATCTGGATCCAAACTGTTTGACACCCTGATGGTATTGAGTTAAATATAACACAATAGTAAAGTGTGAAGGAATATTAAAAGTAAAATTTGAAAATCCAAATCCAAAAGCTGATGAAAATCCACTTTTCGCAAATATGTAATTTTTGAACCACCTAGACTGTACTTTTAGCCAAAGACTTATATTTGTAGCCACTCTACATTTTAGTAGCAAATGGCTACAATTCACATGGCATTTTGACTGTACAGTATATCTGTCCAGATATTTTTTCTGTGCTTTCTGACACAGCTGCCAATGTGCCAAACCATGGATGAGTATTGCACTGACAAGTGAGCTATGCAGCTATCAAGCATGTTAGTGTCTTCCATGAGGTCATGAACGGTTGCAAAAATCTTAACATTCATAAATGCTTACTTTGAAATGTAAATATAAGCTTATGAAGGCATCTTCACCTTGCGACTACCTCTTTAGTAAAAACAGCAGGCCATCGATTAGATTCAATATGGCAATCATCAAAGACTTCTTGTGACAAAAGCTTTCGAAGGCAATATCATGTTGTTACGACTTGTTTAGCTGGTTTTTGAAACATTACCTCACTTCTTTACTAAAAGTCGGACAAGACAGCCCTTTTTACAAAAATTCGCTGAAAATGCTGATATTTTTGACCTTTCTACTTTTTAAAGGTATGGTTAAAAGAAATGTATAGCAAAATGTAGCATTTAATAAGAGAATTAAAGGTGTAGTGTTCTCAGTTTGGAAGCTGTTATTAGTCGAAGGCGCGTGAATTCTCCCTGTTACTAATGAGCGGATTCCAAGTTTTTATATGAGGGTCTGGATGGGGTATAATGATTAGTGAATAATGGCCATTTTGTATAATGAATAGTGAATAATGAGCCAAAAAATTAATGAATAGTGACAAATGAGGGCATAAAAATTAATGAATAATCCTATTTTTAATGAATTGAAGAAAAATAATGAATAGTGAATAATCAGATTTCTTTGCCACCTTTCATACCTTTAATGAATAATTGGTCTTATTTTAATGAATAGCCCAAAATTTTAATAAGATGAATAATGGGCTAAAGACCCTCTTATATGATATGCAGGGTTTCAAAAGCGTATATCAATAAAAAAAATATGCTTTCTTTTATAAAGCTGTGGGGCTCGAACTACAGAAAAACAATATTTTTCATGACATACCACAGGGCTACTTTGTCAGGAAACGTATTTAAACAACATGCCAAAGTATTATGCTGAGCCATGTGGGTAGTTTGACCCATGGGAAAGTTGACATATGGGCGAATTGACATGTGGGCAAGTTGGCATACGAGTGAGTTGACTAATTGACTCGTTAACCCACTCGTAGGCATACTGAGGCCTCGTCGATTTTATCCGATACTCAAACCAGCAATTTAATTCCTAATAATGAGGAATAGAACACCAGAATGTGACAACCAATTTATGTGCAAGCTCATGAGATTTTGATATGCGTTGCATAGTAGACAAACATAGACTCAGAAAAGCCTGCCCTTTCGCACATCCTCGCCAGAGCATGCACTGCTAGCACATACAAAGAATGATCCCAGAGAAAGCTCAGCCGATATGTTGGCCTTTAGCCCTATAGTCATGCTAAACAATTGTGTTTTTATATTCGTTTTATATATTTTGGCGTCGATGCAACAAAACCCCGTCTGTGTGGTGTCTGACACACTCAGACTAAAACAGCCTACTCAGTTACAGAGACTAGCTAGAATAGTAAAATTTCACTTGTAGCTAATTTTGATATGATACTTTCCAATAAGCGAATACTGAAGGCGCTGAACAGACTGCGTTGATGCGCAGTCTGGTCTGCGCCTTTGTTGTTCGCAGACTCCCGAAGACAGGTTTTCTGGCGTTGGGTCCCAAAATATATGTATGCATGTTTAGAGAATGGCATAAGTATCGAAATAGCATAAGGTGACCATTCTATTCGGTATAGTGACAAGACCAGCTATCATCGATTGTACGCACATGCTCGACGTGCCATTTATTTCTTGGTGCGATGATAATCACACCTGAACAGAAAGCAGTAAGCAGATTATAAATAGGCATCATCTCGCGAGGAGACTAACTAGAATATTAACACTTTGCATTTAGCGAGTTTTTTTTAAAACGTTCCATGTTTTAGTTTAGATTTTATTTTCTTGACCTTTGACATTATGGGTTCCATTGTGGAACTTTGAAACCATTGGAGGATCACAGATTATGCCTAAATCGCCGCATCTAGCTAGTCTGGCCCAGAAAACTTTCCAGCTCTATACTTGAAATCAGTTCCAAGACGTATTCTTTGCTTCCAAATGAACATATTTATTGACATGAGGCCCGTTTTTATATATAAAAAAATCGCAAACCGAAGTAAACAAATTCAGTGTTGTTTTTTTACTGAGAATAAAAGAAAACTGGTAGCTGATCATGATTTAATGGTTTAAACTGAACTATGTATGCCAGTTAATGATGCCAGTCGGTATATTAATAATGTTATTTGCTAATTTTGTTGTATTACAAAGGCTTTGCAGCAGCTCCTAAGCCTCATTAACCCTTAAAGCGCCACCTATAACTTGCAGCAGACGACAATTTCAAATTTTGCCGCTTTTTCAAATAAAACAAACAAGGCATGATAGCAGACGATTCTCATGAAATATCATACCTTATTTTGGCTGAAAACTAGGAAAGATGTTGCAAAATTTTTCGTATGCTGCAGTCGTGATGGGCGCTTTAAGGGTTAAACGGTGTTCTATACAAACAATGCCAATCAATGGGTGAACGTCAGTGGTAACAAATAGGATATTTCTCAACATATGCCATTTGTCTTTTCCAAGAATTTAAATGTGCATTATAGCAATTGTCGTGATACGTGTGCATTCGTTTTCTGTGAGTATTGTGCATTTTTAACCCTTGAAAATAAATAAATTAGTAGATAAAAAAATGAACATCAAAAAAGTGCAAATTAGTGTTATAAATAACGCAGTACCAGCTATTGCTTGGGTTCATTCATCATCCTTATGTGAGATTTGTCAGTCGGAAAAAATGAACTTGAACTCATGTTAAAATAAGCTAGTGCACACAGGGCATGAATATTATCGTGCGATTCACGCACTGCTCAAACTAAGTACTCTTACACAGCCCAATCAAATAATCTATACTCTTAATAAGCCCAATCAAATAATCTATCGGTAAAGATTGATTTAATTGACTTTCTGCACTGTATAAAAATAAGCGTAACATTACACTTAAAGAAATGGCAGTTGATCTGCCACCTCTTATACTGTAAACATACACATACTTCTAAAACAACTTGTGGCTAGAGATAAATGTTAAATAAGTCTACCTGTTGGTGTTAGTACACAATTATAGTCTTCCGGTTTGGTAGACAACGAATAGTACCTTTAGAAATTTAGCACTTGCCGTTTCTGGGCTCTTTATGGCGTAAATGGGTGCTTTATTCGACTTTAAATGTACATGTGATTCAACATTGGTCTATGTGTGTCAGGCTGATGCAGAAAAATGCATTTTTGCGTGGACTATTTTGTCACAGACTCCCCGACGCACTCCCCAGGTAACGTATGACGCAGGTCGGATTTCATCCCGGATTTTTTGACTGTTCCTCAACGAACGGAGAATGCTAAGAAAACGAGATTATCAAGGTAGGTTGTCTTTTCACTTTTTTGATAGGTGAATGACATATCTTGCCACTCACATCAGAAAAAAAGTCCAAGCAATGTCCTGGAAAAATTTGCAGATGCTCGAATTCTGCCTTTTTACATGGAGTTGAATGGGACCGATTAATTGTGCACCGAACCCTGTTGCTGTTGTTTTAGTTGTTGCCCGGATCAATGCAATCGAACACAGCAGTTTTTAAAGCATTTCAAAGGTTACCCCTGAGCTGCAACAAAATTTGGTATAAAGTTACGCTTATTTTTTAGAGTGTACACAGCCCAACGGAAATTGGCATGGGTTGATTTAAGAGACTTTCTGGGTTCTCGTTGGTTACCGTTGGTTGGTCTATGGTATGTAATGTGACATTTCCTGGTTTACTCACTTGCTTTCTTAATGCTAACAATTCTATGTTTACTATTTTGTAAGATGTTAGCTCGACTGCACTCTTTTCCCCAGATAGTGGCAGCAAAAATGCTGATATCTTTTGCAAACAGTTTTTAAAAATGTCGGGTCTGATCTGGGTACAAACTGTTTGCCACTCTGATGGTATTCCTGAAAGAAGTTTCGCGGGGAAATGATTTTGAAAAAAACAACAACAAAAAAACTCAGCAGACGATAAAAAAATATATGATTTTTTTTCAAGCCAGCAAAAAGTTAAGAATTATTAAGGCGAGTCGCTCTATTTAAATATTAATTTAGTCGTACCTAATCTACTCACGTATATTTTTTTTTATTTTCAAATCCTTCATTAAAAACATGACGCAAGCATCTAAGCTTACAATTGTGATTGATAACCATGCATTTTTATATCTTAGCACCATTGCATGCTGGGTATTTTTTTATGATTTTGTCGACGTCTGCTGACTTTTTTCACAGCAAAATTCTTTCAGGAACACTATCAGAGTGTCAAACGGTTACGACCCAGATCAGGACCGTCGGTCCTTATCTGGGTCTAAACTGTTTGCAAAGGTTGCCATGCAGCGGACGACAAAAGTCGCCGCTAGCAAGGAAATGGTTAATCGCTGTGTCGCTTCACGGTGCCGAAGCCCTGTCTTCGTGATCTTCAGAAAATTGAACATTGTTCGATATTCTGAGAATGATTTTCAATTTTGAAACCAACCAGCTGTCATATATTATAGTTTCGATTCTTATGACACAACGTAGTCCCTTCTAAGCACTCACATTTTGAACTATACATACCATTTAGTATGTTGCGGTCCGTTAATTTTTAAAAAAAATATGCTGATCATTCTAATTTTTCAAAATAACTCGGGGGCTATACTAATTTATATGTAAATGTGGAGTTACGATTATGCCGACAAAATGGGGAAAGCCTAGGACTACCCTTGTGGAATAGTAAAATATTGGCATGCAGTTCATGAAATGAGGGTTAATTAGCGTGTTGATCAATTGATAAACGTCAAATGACTATGAAGATAATATTTAACCAGCTTGCAGTATGTCTAGTGGTCACTGCAGTTTTGATGAACAGCGCCAAGTGCGCCCTGCGAGGTCCTACATACAGGGCCGCCGTGCTAGAACACGCAGTCGTCTTCCCATATCCATGGGCTACTGATAGAACTACGGCATTGGCACAGATGATGGTCAACTTGAGAATATACGAAGAATTTGCTCATACAGCTGGCAAAAAGGTAAGTCGATTTAGCCAACAGTATTCATTCTGACGCGCTGGCGTCACAGTCGCCATATTGTTTCTACCGCGAGGTGATAAACTTGCATCTCTTATGACTTTATCATACTTCGAAATTCTCGATTGACCAAAAATCAAAAGCCAGCAAAGAAAAATCACAATCAATGGAATTCTGCTGAAGAAAACGCAACCTTTTCTGAAAGTCTTATTTGGTTTCTATGAGAAAATTCTTTATTACGGTGACATTTTAGATGAAAACGATAAAGCCGAAGGTAGTACCTCGAACTTACGGTGCTAGGTGGTGCCTTAAATCACTGTTTCACGGTGGCTTCTTTTGCGAGAAGACGGAGCCTATGTGTTTCCAGTTTAATCGTTTATATCAATGCATTGTTACAATATTTTTGTTTGTAGCAAAATTGATTAAAATATGTTTAAACCTATATATTCGACTCGTGGTCAATAGGAACAGTGTTTTTACTTTAACAGACAGTCAGGCAGTCAGACAGACATATACCTTAGTGTCTAAGGTCAATTACACGACATATAACCAGGAACAATATATTATCATAATCGGAAGTTTGGGCTGAAAGTGGTCACTGACAGTGATTTAATAATATCCAACTGGCACATAAGATCATATATACTAAAGGACTTTAAAAACGCACCACCTGCTTAAATGCTAATTTATGTCGAAAATTTGATATTTTCATTATGTGAGAAATAAAATTGACAAGTTCCGTCATTTAGCTTGCATTCAATAAGAAAATCTAAACGCTGTGGCTTATGATTGCCGTTACGTCGCGATAAAACTGAGACAACTCAAATTCAAAAAGTCACAGAGTCCCCATACCTTCCATTATGAACGAAAAAAAGTTTTCGAACCGCTGTTTGTTCTTGAAAGCAAAAGGAAAGACAAAATCAAATCATGAAGTTTTAGGCCTCTGGCAACGTTCATTACGTCTACATGGCGTCATTGATTTTTGACGTAATTGGCCGTTTATATCAGGCTAAGGATCAGGAATAATCAAAAGCGTTTTGTTGCCAACAGATACTCCTCAATCAGTTGCATAAAAGACAAAAGTATCGCGACATGCGCGGACGTCACCCGTCTGTTATTGGTGTTTGAAAAATTAAGACTGACGTTAGCAAAGAAACGCTGCGAGTGGGAGCGTAATAAAACGGGTATTTCTGAAAACTTTTGTGTTTTTCCATTTGTTAAGACATCTGGCTACCACCTAAAAGTGTTTGTTTTAAAATTGAATCAAATTCACATTTGTTAGACGACAATTGTTGAAAAACACTTACGTCGATATTACGTCAGAATGAACAGCATGAGCAAATCGAAATAATGGCAAATCATGGTCCAATTTGCAAGAAGATAAAAAATGATAAAGAAAACAGCCTCAAACTAATCTTGTGGAAGAGACAGAGAATGTAAAATGGTGCGTTTTTAAAGTCCCTCAGTATATTATAATCACGGGCGTTTATCGGCCCACCAGCGAAACACCATTCAAATGGTGTTTCGCTGGCGGGCCGATAGTTGCACGATTTTTGTGCTTACTAGGGTGAGCTTATATTTTTACACCGAAATATAAGAAAAAGCTTGTATGTTGCGAGTACCTGATAGAACAGTGTGACATCACGCTGGTGGCCTAGGCGACATTAAGTATCAAAATTTCTAGCTGCCTCTAATGATCTATAAGAACCTATATTTAAAAAAACTATGTAGGCTAATAATTGTTATCCAAATAATGTCAGACTATTTTTTACTTTCATTCAGGGAGCTGATATAATGGTATTTCCGGAAGACGGGTTGTACGGTTACTACATCAGAGACCGCTGGTACATACGGCATTATCTGGAACCCATTCCGGACCCAATGCACGTGCTCTGGGTGCCATGTGACGAGCCAATGCGCTTTCCACAAGACGAAGTTCAAGTGTTTCTCAGTTGTCTAGCAAAACGGAACAATATGTACGTTGTGGCAAATATGGGGGACATACAGACGTGTCCTGTCGGCGATCCACAGTGTCCTGCCGACGGTGTGTACCAGTACAACACGAATGTGGCTTACGACAGACATGGGCGATTTATTGCCAAATATCATAAACAAAATCGTTACATTGAACCACAGTTCAACGCACCCACCCATCCTGAGTATATCTACTTTGACACAGAATTCGGAAGATTTGGTTTGATAGTATGCAATGACATTTCCTATTTCGACCCTGTAGTGGAACTTGTTAGAGATCACAATGTCACTGACATAGTGTATCCTACCGCGTGGCCGGACTATTTACCGCTGTTTACCTTGCTGGGCGGAGCTTCTTCATTTGCTGTTGGACACAGTGTCAACCTTCTTGCTTCCAACCTCCATTTACCGACCAGTACCGGAGGGTCTATCCAGGGCAGCGGGATGTTCACTCCAGGAGGAACTGTGGATTACATTTATGACACGGTGGCTAATCACAGTCTATTCGTAGTGGCTGATGTTCCTGTAAATATGAAAGCAAATACCCCAAAGTTGCCATGTGACTTCAATCCTCATATATTTGGCCACCCTGAGATGAAAGCACAGGTTCACTCTGAGTTTAAATCTGAAATATCCAAAGATTGGTTCGATTTTGTGATCATAAAAGGAAACGAGGGAACGATAACTCTTTGTCAGATGGGATTTTGTTGCTTTCTTCACTACCAAAGGGCGGAAACTCCTGAAATGTACGCATTCGGTGTATTTAATGGACTGCATAAAGTATACGGCCCGATCTACATACAAGTTTGCATCTTAACAAAGTGTCTTAGCCATGATCCGCTTAGCTGCGGGAAACCAGTGATTTCTGCTGGCACATATTTCGATACTTTTCATATGAAAGCCAACTTCTCGTCGCCATTCATATATCCTCAGATACTCCTATCAGGGCCGTTCAATAAGCTTTACTTACCACCAGTGGGGAGCTTCTATTATGGACCAGACGGGCTAACCGCTGCAGCAACTGTTAAGCCTCTTATACAAGCGTCGTTAATGGGTCGAGTTTATCGGAACTGTCTGACGTGTTATGGGGGATAGTGGAATTACCATTTGATTCTTCCTTCTACTGTCGTGCCAACCAAGAGTGACAGTGACGTAATTAGTTTGTTTACAATTGTTAAGTAAAACATTAACCTGCACACTCCACTTGAGCTAACGCGAATCGATAGATCACTTGGGTATTAATCCTATCCTGCGGATAGGATTAATACACAAGTGATCTATCGATTCCTGTGGTTAGGATTAATACACAAGTGATCTATCGATTATACGTCCCTGATAACTTTGTGAACAAAACATGACCTCACTGTCACTCTTGGCTGGCAGGACAGTAGTTTTATATAATAAACTTGGAATGGCACATTATATATATCGATGGGTCACGGGTCAGAATATTTAAAGAAAATTATATTTCGTTCTGTGTAGATCGTTTTGTCTTAGTATTATGCGGTATTTCATCTTGGTCTACAATGCCAAAGTACTCATTTAGGAGTCGCCATTCAGTGGACAAAAATGCGCATATCGTAATAAATGGTCACGATACATAGTATAAAAAAGTAAGTGAGTATGATCAGGAAATACCACAATCACAAACCGCAGACAAACCCATGGCACCGCGAGGGAAGGCCACACAACAATCACAAGACACCAGGAAGACAAACCAAGCAAAGCAACCAGCTCTCTCTTCCCCATCAAGATGATTGCAAAACTAGAATGGACATAAAGTAACGTACAACAAAACATAGAACAATTACAGACTCCCACAATGGGAGTACATTGTAACAATAAACAACAAGTCAACAACAACAGAACACTGTAATAAAATAAGTGTTACTTAGATGTATTTCAACGGAGTACGTAGACGAAAAGTTAAACTTAAAGGGTACATGCCTAGATATCCATTGGATATAGATGTCGAGCCATATGACTAAATTCTAATTTACTCTCAAACTTTTTTACGTGCAAGCAACGAAAGTAATTTAGTGATGCTGCAAATTCACACAGCCTGGCCTCTAAGTTATAAAACTATTTTTCAAGCTTAGCTCAACTGAACATGGACTTTATCCTGCTCATAAATATTAAAATGCCAACAATTGTTGGCATTTTAATATTTATCCTGCTCATAAATATTAAAATGCCAACAATTGTTGGCATTTTAATATTTATAAGCAGGAAAGATGCACCATATGCGAGTTTGGAAACAAGAAAAATGTTTTATTTAATATTCAGTATTTTAGAAGGTGTACCTCAAGAGGGGTTGCCTACAACACTTTTAATATCAAAATTAATGATATTGAGAAATGCTTAGGGAATCTTCTTACCGATTGCTCATTATAATGATTATGTTGATAACTTCTGTATTTGTTACCGTTCTAAAAGTATGGGGACGATTGAACGTCAACTGCAACAAAATTTTAACAATATTAAAAACTGTGCAACATGCAATGGCTTTAAATTTTCCAAATCACAGTCTGTATATTTCTGTCAGTTGTGCAAGCAACACAATGGTCCTTTTTTACATATATGGATCAACTATTCCTGTTGTTGGAAAATCTAAATTCCTTGGCATTATTTTTGATAGAAAGTTCAGTTTTATACCCCATATTAAATATCTCAAAGCTAAATGTTTACTAGCATTGAACATTTTAAAAATTCTTTCCTATACTTCTTGGGGTGCAAACCGAATTACACTTCTTACACTTTATCGGGTCTAGTCAGGACAAAACTAGACTATGGCTGCATTATATATGGCTGTGCAACAAAATCATAATCTACAAATGGTTAATCCCATACATAATCAATGACTTAGATTAGCTTTATGAGCTTTTAGAACATCTCCTAATGTAGAAGCAGATGAATCATCATTATACTCACTCAGAGAGAAATTCTCTTTGCAATATGCTATAAGGCTCAAATCCTGCTCATGAAGTTTCATTCCCACCAAAAATATGTTGATGTTGATAATCAGCCTCATCTTTACAATTCTTTTTACTGATCAGATTGCTTCATTACACATAGATGGTTCCATTATTATAAAGCAGTTTCATAGTATTTCGACAAAGCTATTAGCATCCTGAATCAGACAATGTGTATGCTTACAATCCAAACAAGTAATAGATATAAAACCATATTTCTCCCACTGCTTCTGATTAGGTGTCAAGGGAAGTCAGAATTATGTCCTCTATTTGCCTGCGAGTTGTTAGCAGTTTGTTCAGCATTTTTTGCTGGTCAGGGGTGTCTCCGTGAAACCATGGCTTATAAACCGGGCCTGGTCAACGTCCAGATGTTCTTGACACCTCATGGCCTCGTGGTGGCAGTGACTATGATTTAATTGCATCAATTGAAGATTGTTTTAATAAATACATGTATACAGATTCTACTATGAAGATTCTTGGCTTTGACAAGTACGAAGACATCTCTGCCAAAGACAATGAGAGGATGTGGCCAGCTAGTGAAGTTGTTATCGACTTTGACCTCTCCATCGCAAGTCGTCTAAACAGAAACAATTATGAAAAGCAAATCCAATCAACAAAAAATTGCCAGTGTGTTAGGTACCTTAAATCTTGTGCAGATTAATTCAGTGAAAACAGATGGTGGTAGATTTGATCTTCATGAAACTGACATGACAATTGTGCTAGTCTGGTTAGAGTATGGCCTGCATGCTTAGTCTTGACACAGATGTGTTTGTCTTACTTTTGTATTGGGTGAATCGGGCAGACATGCAGTGCAAGGTACAGATGGGGCGCTGGGATGGTTCAGTACTTGACACCAATGCCACTTGTCCTGACTTTGGTCAGAAAGGCTTGCAGCTATTACCAGGTATGCTTACACTCAGTCATTATGATTCAACTTCCTACCCCTATGACAAAGGAAATGTCACTGCACTGGCTATGATATGATATCAGGAAACTACTTAGGTGTAACTACTTTAGGTGACATTGGTACCACTCACACAGAGTTGATTAATGCAGCAATGCCTTTCTTTGTTGCATTATATCATCAGCCACTAGAAACATCCATGGAATCTGCTCGCTAAATAATTTTCGCAAAGAAGAAAAATTCGAAAATGATCTACTCACAGCTCTTCTGTCTGGCCACATGACAGGAGTTCATCTGAACTAATTACATCTAACGAAGAACATTTAAGTAACCATCCTTAAAGTTCTAAGAAGATTGTTGTCTTTGACAAGTATCAATACATCTCCGCCAAAGTTCATGACAGGATGTAGCAAGCTAGTGGCGCTGTACTTGACTATGACCTCTCCATTGCAAGTAATCTGCCTTAGAGAGATGCCAAAAATGAAAAAAAATCTAATCAGCGAAGATTTGGCGAGATTGCTACATCAGAGACAGGGGCTGATTGTATTTTTATGATGAAGCTGGTTGATCAGTCCTTCTTGCTATAAGCAGCTAAGTCTGTCTAAAATGTGATCAGGGGCAGACTTGATTTAGCTGTTTCTTTACTCCTTCCACTCCGAACAGGCAGAACAGAAATCAAGTGAGCTGGAACATCTGTGCTGGCGTACGCCGGAGTACTCCGTCTTCCGAGGTGGTGTAGACAAAACAGTCACGTGACCTGTCCCGAAAAAGATGGCGGATCACTGCCTGCATGCGCGGAAATATTTTGTATCGCTTGATTTATTCCGGAGTAGTCCAAAGTGCCCGGTTTTACTTGTTTAAGTGGCTCTTCTGGCGTACGCCGAGTACTCTAAAAATAGTAAAATCAAGTTCGCCCCTGCATACTTAGGGATGTCAAAGATGTGTTTTCTACTTACATATTGGGTGAATGGGGCAGCCTTGCAATGCAAGGTACAGATGGAGCGCTTGGATGGATAAGTACTTGACATCGATGCCATCTGTTTTGATCTTCGTCAGAAATGCTTTAAGCTACTATGTATGGATGCGCTCATTGATTGTGATACAACTTCCTACCCTTACGGCAAAGGAAATGTCACTGCACTGAATACTATGGTATCTGGAACCTACTAATGTTTAACTATCATAGGTGACATTGATTCTACTCATACAGAGTTGATGAATGAAGCAATGCCTTCCTTTGTTTCATTATAGTCAGCCACCAGTAACATCCATGAAATCTGCTTGCTACAATATATTCACAAAAAGAAGAGAAAGAAGAGAAATCCTAAAGTGATGGCCTTACCTCCAACATCTGCAAATCTTCTGCAACACATGCTTTGTGTTCATCTTCAAATCATGCTGTTGAAAGCAGCCGATTGTGAAGGTACTGCAGGTGAGTCAAGAGATATGGTTGTTGAAAATCAAAATTTATATACAGTTCATTTCTTAGGGCGATCCTGCTCCACCTGAGTTACTTGATGTGATTCAGTGCAGGGCAAGAAGTGTTCTACGGAGTTTTGTGGATGCCACAAGCAGCAAGCCATTCTGTAACGGTCATGGTGGACAGGATTGCTTGAATCCATTCACTGCAACCAGCGAAATTTCCAATCATCTGAAGAGGGTACTGGAAACAGATTACATTGACAGCAACCTTCCAGATGATTCTGATGATGGTCTTGAATAAAATAATGAGGATGGAGGTGTTCCTGACGACCCAATTTCGGTCCATTTCGATGTTGAGGAATAAAGATAAGAAATAAAGGGGACATTATACTTTATTTTTTGTTTGTTTTGTAGATTTTTCAGTCCCATCTATCTGTCAGTTATAATCATTTCTGATAGAAACCCAAATAACATATCATAGTACATATGGTATTCAGTTGAATAGTCTATTTTCATGATGACGTCAGTCCGTCATCTTCGATATGTCTATAATGGAGCATTAAATTGCAAAAATAACACCAGAAATGGATTCTGCATACCAAAAAACCTCAATATAGACATATTGGACACCATTCTATGACAATAAATTAAAAAGTTGATTTTCATTGCGTTCATGGCGGCCATCGTGGTTTTATGCAAACTGTGGGAGTTGCCAAAAGTTGCCGGTCCGGCAACCAAGCCAAATTTGTTCTAGAACATATTTATATCACAAATCAGCAAAAATCTATATTGTACTCAACATTTCTAGGTTCTGAAAATTTCAAATGGACTATACTATTCCAGTAATAGATTAAGGTCAAATACACCATACTCGCCTACGACTAAATTGCTCTTCTCTATACTACATCAAAATCTGTTCTTGAAAATCATCACTGATAATCCCCATTGTTAGTGCGGAGATATGGAAGACACTCAACATTACCTCTTAATTGTAATCTTTTTCAAAACTTGCAAGAACTCTTTAACCCAGTCACAACTTGTGTTACTTTCTTATTGGTATCCTGGGCCAGGTGTGGTACTTGATTGTCTCGAACCCTGATCTTTGCACCCTTACTTACTTTTATCGTCAGCCAACTTTAAAAGTATTTTTGTATGGCAATGCTAATTTGTCAGAACAGGAAAACAAAACTATTTCCCCTGCAGTTCAAGATTTCATCAACAACAACAACAACAACAACAACAACAACAACAACAACAACAACAACAACAACAACAACAACATATTCCAACACATAACAGATTTGTACCCCTACATAGTAAACGATGATTTTGCCTAATGTGCCAAACATCTGAGCTAGTCACATTATCACACTATCAGGGTTTTAGTGAGTAGAACGAGCTACAGAAGAAGCACAGTACTTGATCCTGTTCTCACGTGCAATCTGAGTATATGTAGATGCCTAAGTTTCATCCATGTGGAGGCATATACATGTACATTGTTTTGCATTATAACAAATCGAATACAGAAATACAATGTATCCAAAATATAATTCGTATCAGATTCAAAATCTTTTGGAAAAAATGTCACGAGCTTTAAGTAAATAAAGAATTAATCTCTGTTCGATTCTAAGTCATATAGGCATCCCAAAGAATGAAAAGATAGATCAACAAGCAAAACCATTTCTTGCATTAGATCAAACTTATTTAAGAATCCCTTTTCCAATTTTAAACCATCTATCAATAAATATATTTTATACCAATTGCAAACTTCATGGAATAACAGCATTGATAAAAACTTTCTTGAGATTTAAACCAACTATTGGTGAAGGTTATTCAGTTGTTCGAAACATTAGAAAAGAAGAGGTCGTTTTGACTCAAATCCGTATATGCCATACAAGAGTCACACATTCATACTTACTATTGGACGAGGCACAACCACAATGTGTTAGTTACAATGCACCATTTACTATATGTCACTACCTGTTGGAATGGGGCGATTACTCACAGTAGCCTACAGGTAAGAATTCTAATGCACTTGCAAATGCAATGCGACGTCTGATTGGATAATGTCATAAATTTGCGACAGTATATCCTGCGATATACTGTCGGAAACCCGACGTCAATACGTAACGTCGCTTTTCATTGGTTAACAAGTGAATATATGCAGCTGGCAAGCGATTTTATGCAGCTGGCAGCCGCTGGACGTATTGGCGCAACAAAGTACATTTTTACTATCTTTTTGAAGGGCAAATGTTAATTGTTCATTTTTCACGGCTCCGCTTACGCGTCGCCGTAAAACTAAATTTCCGACCGTATATCCGACGATATACCTCCCCAAATGAAAATTTTGAATACCGTTATCCCCTAAATAAGTGTTTCAATATTAATAACATGAAACAGCTATTTCACAAAATACATATTGAAAGTATTATGACATTTTAAAAGAATAAAATTTAATCATGTTATTTTTAAATCGTCTCTTGGTTTAATACTTGTATCTGGTTATAAAATGCTATATATTCTCCATTTTAGTAAACATAGTCTTTGAACCATGATGCAGATCAATTCATATTGTTTTTACTTTTTCTACCCAAAATCACGTTTAATTTAATACCGTCTAACGCTAATGACACAAGGGTTGATGCGTCGTTAAGCACCAAACAATCAAACAGACAAACACATTTTCAGTATTTTAGTTTTTGAAATTTCATGCTCAGTTGAGTTGAGAATACATTTTTATAACCTCGGGGCCTGGCCACCTAGGCAGAAAGTACCTATAATTCACAGGCTATGCGAGTAATTTACCATACACTCTTGGCAGCAGTCTGATCAGGGTCCATTGTTTTTGCTTCCATTGTAAAAAAAGTATGGGTGATATGGCTGTATGCAGCAGACGCAATAGCAGATGACATTATAAGGACAAAAGATATTGGTAGGATGCAGCCTGATCTGGGTACATAGTGTTCATGATAAAATCTAGTCTGAAGTGCACTTGAATATATGCATCAGACATAAAAAGCAGAATGCATTTTCAGGACAAAATAATATTGGCGGGGTATGGGTAAATTGACATTTCACAGCTTGAAGTATCCCGCAAAATCAGCTTCACAATCTCTCTGTATGTCACCAGATCATGAATAAGTGAAACATCTTGAGTGTGCCATTCAGGATAACTTGATAAATTTGATGTAGACTCCGTTTTAAGCCTTTAGAAAAGAGTATGATACCGGGGACTGCTATTTAAACTATGTCAAAATGGCATTGAGGGTAAGTTAGTTTATTGGTTGTGTAGCTACGTATTAAATAAAAGACAAAAAGTAACCCTCCAATCTTGTGCTTCTACAAAATTTAGACTCGAAGGAGTTCCACAAGGATCAGTACATGGACCACTATTCTTTCTAATATATAACAATAATATTGCAAAATAATTTCTTAGTTTAACAAATATTTGCAGATGGTATTTCTTTATTTTATGCTGCACGTCTGGTAGACAGAGCAGATATTATAAATCATGAGCTCATTATGTTTTCGAAATAGGCCAAATAATGGTTAGCTAAATTCAACCCACTCAAAACAAAGCAGTCATATTACTCTTAAGAATATTGAATTTTTTCCTCAGCTTAATTTTTATAATGTCATTATATAATTTGTTGAAGATCACGAGCATCTGGGCATAACTTTCAGCACTAATGGCCAGTGGCAAACGCACAAAGAAAACACTGCAAACGCAGCATTTATTATAATAGGCATCATGCGCAAAATCGAATACACTTCAAACAGAAATGCACTAAACCAAATTTACTTTATCATGTATTACCCAGTATAGAGTATGCATCATTAATATGGGATGTCTGCACACATTAGATTCCAGTACTATGCAGAAAATGCAGACAAGATATATAACTAGTGGGGCTGGACTAACATATTTCAGTCAGAAGACACCAGCAAATATTGAACTTTATGCACAATGTTAATAATAGAATGGTTCCTTCATATATTACTGATTTATTTCCTCCATAGGTAAGTGACGTTTCAGGATACCCCATTAGAAATAATAATGTTTTTTCTACGACATTCACTCAAACAAATGTTTCATCAAGATCATGTATACCATCAGCCATCAGAACATGTAACATTTTCAATGAAGAGCTAAAAATCCCAATTATATCATCCTTCAAGCATAACTAAGCTACTTTGCATTTGATACAATACATTTGTCAGTATCGCATGCTAAAACTAATAGAAACAATTGTAGTAATCTAATAATGGTTTA